>OU015435.1:4310560-5694081 GCA_907164795.1 Hemaris fuciformis | reverse complement strand
TCATTCATATCGGTCAAATGGTTTAGGCGTAAAAGCAGAATATTGACAGAGCTACTTATTCCCATTCCCACGGGAATACTACATTTTCCGGGATAAAAAGTATCCTATGTTTTTTTCCCAGGCTCCAACCTATCTGTGTACCAAATTTCATTTAAATCGGTTCAGTAGTTTTAGCAGGAAAGCGAGACAGACAGACAGACAGACAGACAGACAGACAGACAGAGTTACAATCGCATTTATAATATTAGTAAGGATTTTTAGTTTTCATCAGGAAATACATAATATCTTATTATTATTATTTTAAAGTAAATAACGAGATGGAACTTGTGTATTTCCGAAATGTCACGTATTATTTTAATGCTACCACCGGATCCAAACGCGACCCTGACTGAGAAGACCCGGCGAAACAAACTCAGCGGGCTCACTTTACTACTGGAATTTACGCGGTGCGACCCACACCTGAGTAGATCCAGCGAGTCCAACTCAGTGGGCATGTATTTGGTCCAGTAAGGATAACATAATTATATTATATGACCTGCCAAATAAAAATTGCCTTCTTATTATTAATTTGCTCGAATTATTTACTCGATACTCACACTCACTCATACTCACTTGTCCCACGTAATCACGTAGCTGACGCGCGTTACGCAACTCTGTAAGGTCATTACACCGACCCGTAGGCATTTCCACCTTTCATTTTCTTCTAATTTTAAACTTTGCGATTATGTCGAAAAAAGTAATTTCGTGTAGAACTACTTTTTACAACTAACGTTTTTTGTTGCAACACAAAATTGCTTGCATAATAACCACATTTAAAACCTCATCATCTCTTGGACAGACGCGAAACTGTTACTTTTAAAAATAACGGTGATTCGGAAGCGACGAATATTTAATCCCGTTGTGAAGTAATGGAGTTGTTGACATTATTTGAAGAGTTTTTGTATGTAAATTATTTGATTGGAACGAATAATGCCCTTCGTGAGAGCGGGCTGGGCGACGAACCTCTGGTTGCGTGTCGCGCTCAATGATTTGTTCTCGCACCTAATCACTGGCGTTCTAATTACACGTTTCGATTTACACGATAAAAAACAACGATCTAAAAACTTGATTTATACGTGTGTATGAAACGTTATATCGCCAATGTTGTGGGAATTACTGCTCAATGGAAGCTTATTCGATTGCAAATGCTAATATTAAGCAATATCTGAAGCAAAGTGTACCTGATAAATATGATAAATATTCACTAAGAAACAAAAATTAATTAACTATGATTTTCCCATTAAGTACATAAGTGTGTTAGCAAAACTAGATGTATAAACCCACGCTAGTGTGACGCGATCTAGAATCTAACACGGATACACTGGGCTTAAGTTTAAATCTATATAGTTCTAAAATCAATCTAAAAGGCCCTACATTCTGCCTAAAATTAAGTTTTTATAACGTTTAAGTTAAAATGTAAACAGCGGGAAAAGGTGAAAATAATAATAGTGTTACAGTACCTTACCTAACCGTATCTTATAGAACAAGATCAAGCGTATTTTTTTGGTTTCACTTTAAAATAAATTCAATCGCCATGAGTAGATCCGCTGTTTTTAGCTAACAGGTAAAAGTATATTGACCGATCAGAGGTAGTCAAATCTCGCACATCTCTTATCTCGGTAGTGCTTTCCTTAAGTGAAATCAATAACGAAATTCTCTGAAACAAAAGGCGCAAAAACACGAATATAAATACTGTAATAAATAGTGTTTTTTTCACAACTGTTTTCAATTCACTCTATAAGTTAATCATAAACAAATAAAGTTTATGGAAATTAATTTAATTTGTTTATTATTTTAAATTTTAGTCCATGCCCCTGTGCGTGACCAATTGATGTCAATGCCTGATGCTTCCAAATAAGATATTCATAATGTTTATTAATGTCACAATTGCATTACAATGTTCCGGTGTAACTCCCGTTAGAAAAATATTTCTACTCGTTCTAATTGAGCGATTTTCACAATAATCTCGACTTGCTCTTTCTTGCGTTCTACGAATTGATAGTAATTTCAAATGCTTTTATTATATTCAGGTTATCGTTACGAAAAATATTGCGTTTACTTACAGTAAATACGGTACACTATTGAAAGCATTAAGTCATAAATTAATTTGTGCGATCGAAAATGGCAAACAAATTTAAAAGTATATTAAAAATTTAATATATGTGCAAGTGAAAATACAAATTAAATTAGACTCTTTATAAAACTTAAGTTATTTTATTATTATATCACAACTTCTACAAAAATAGTCATTTTTACCTAAAGTGTCAAAGGATTATTTCGGCCGACTGTATCATTGAAAACTAGGTTCAAGCAGTCAGTACCTATAGTAGTTCATTGTCGGAAATCTAAAAATGCTGATTTAATCAATACTAATATGAACAATGGTGACGCGCCTTTACCATTGGTAGGTATATTCATACATTGTTCATTAAATCATTGACATTTATTAATTAACATAATAGTAATATCATCCATCAGCCAATGGAGATCCACTGCTGGAAATAGGCCTCTCCTAATGACTTCCACAGGGACCTGTTGGAAGCCGCCTGCAACCAGTATATGTATGTATGTTGCCAAAAATATTAGACACTTTGTAAATGTAGATCGAATAAGGTAGCGTCAGAGCAGTGGAAGATAATTGTATCGTCCAAAAGTACAATTGTCAAGAAATCGAACATCTGAAGCAACAAACGACACAAATTAGTACAAAACTTAGATAATTAACACAGCAATAAATACAAAAGCAATTTGTAACAGCAATTATAATACACTTTTAACAAGTACGTCGTGATAAAATCTATAGTCCTCATTATTTTCTTACTTTATACAAAATCTCATACGGTAGTAAGCGCTCATTAATACCGGTGCCAATTAAAAACATTCCAATTAAACGAATCAAGGTGACTGGGGATTTTCTAAATAATTTATATAGTTTTTTGTTGCGTGTTTATTTATTTATAATAGAGTTCTGTTTCTTTATATTTATTTTATTAGGAGATATTCCAATGTATTAATATGTTTTGGTTTTCTAATTGATATATATCAGACAGCAATCTGTTCATTATTCGATATAAATTAATAGTACAATCAAAGAATCAATAAAATTAATAATGTTTCTTAGCTGTTAAGTTAGGTAGTTATGTGAATTGGTTCTATTAGTGAGCGATTAAATTAACATAAAATAATGACATAAGTTAGTCAAGATGAAAACTTCATACGTTTAATACGAGTATACTGATACTTATTTGAATAAGTAGATTTGTATCAAAGAGTTGAAAACAATGTAAGGGAAAGATCAATTGAGCCTAACAACCTCGATTACTAGTTAAAAACTAATTGCAATAACCAGAGCTGTTGCTGTACATCGGTTTTCTGTGAGACAGCGGTAATACCGCGATCGAGCCCACCATTCCGTGCTGAGTAACACGTGGCTATGTATATATACATATATAAGGCTTACATAATGAAAACCCCACAATTTATACATATATGAGGTACCCAACCATTAGACTAACGAGGTATAATAAATTCCACGCAATTCTTACTATGTGCTCTTTAACTTTGATATTTAAAACTTAAATTGCGTCTACAATGAATCACTAACTAGTCAACGATCACGTAGCGAATTTAATTGGCATTAATAATTTATTGTTCACGATTACGAATATAACAATCCGTCACGAACTTGTCAATAAGTAGGCAAAATTACATATTTCTCTAACTGTATTTATAATACAAACAAGCATATTTTGAATATATTCAAAATGACATTTCTTAAATAAATAAACTGATGTGCGTGAATATATGATTAAAGCAAAAATACATCAGAGCCACAAAACAATAGTATAAACAAATTATTATTATTAATAATATAGGTATGTATCAGTCCCCTGTAATTGGGGCGAGCCTATTGCCGTTTTTCGGGCACAAATTCAGACTTCGTGCTGCTACTGAGAATTTCCTAATGAAAAAAAACAATAACACTTTGCCCGACCCGGGAATCGAACCCCGGATCTGTAGATCGCACGCCACATATGTACTTGTACCGCGAGACCACGAGGCAGTATAATATAATTATTAGTATAGAAATTGCTTGGCTAAGCACTTATTTAATCAACTGCAACATAGTAAGATTCTAGCTTAAATATGTAGAAACATATACATTTAAAATACGTAAGTCAAGAAGTTGTCAATATAGGCTAATAATTAAAGTAATAAATATATCTATATACATTTTAGAATTAATTTCAACATAAAGGGTAACAGGGTCGCTCTTTATTGCGTGAAATAAAACACAGTTGAAAAACGTAGTTGTAACAATACATCTCTGCCCATCCTATAGGAATATAGGCGTGAATAGATATAGAACAAATTGGCATCCGATTTACGACCGATCGCCTACCATCAATTAATTCATTATATACATAAGGCATTAGTTCCACCGCTCCAGCCTAACACGGTTTAGTTGACAATCGTCATCATGCCTTGAAATTGTATTGTACATGGAATATAGTTTGCCAGACCGCTTGATGTCTTCACCCTTTAATCCTGTGCATAGTTTGGGGTATTATGTATTCTAGAAACTACGCAACAGGCCGTCTCTCTCCACTTGCTTCTCTATTTGGACATCACCGTGTTTATCATTGTTTCGTGTTGCTTAACTGTGCTTATATACAAAAAAGATTAGCGTTGTGTGCCGCACGATACAATCCGTAAATTGCAATCCATTCCTTTCCCAACTAGGCTGTCACTTGCTTTGCAAATCATATGCAAATAAATTAAATAACCATTCACACGGAACCCCAATAAAAGCATTGCAGTAATTACGCACAAGGTAATCCGCTCTAAACTAAGTATGTCAAGAAATTGGAATTTAATTTATTCATAGGGTCAGTTCGTGTCTAGCTTAGTTACAAAGAGGCACTTGAGAAATTAATCAACTTCGTTAACATTGCCATTACTTGCAGCTATTATAACACTGTTTTAAAACGGTGAATCTCATGCCATTATTTATACAAAATTTAAATACAATTCGACTTTTCGTAGTAGCAAGGTCTCTACGTGGAAAGTCAAGTCAATGGGAATAGAATATAATCAATGATGATTATAATGTATACATACATGTGTATTGAATTAATTTTATAAATAACATCAACCTAATATCCGCATACATGTTTAATTATGCCAAAAAAACAAAAGAATGTAAAAAAAATTAAAGAAGGTCCCAAAATATACATATGTAATGTATATTATGTAACATTGCGTAGCCACTTTACGATAGTCATTCCAAGTTTCACCCTAATTTAAATATGACAAAGTTGAATTTATTACCTGCTTTTTAATGTGATTAACAGATACATATTGTTATTAAGTCAAGTTAGGTTGTGCGCTATAAAGTATTATAGCGCAGTTCACAAATTTCGCTAAATCTCACTCTCTCTCACTAAATCCCCGATTGACAGCCCCGTGGCGCAGTAGGCTAGATACCAGCTTGCGAAACGAGAGGCCGCGGGTTCGACCCCGCACCGAGACAAATGTTTGTGTGATCCACAAGTATTTGTTTCGGGTCTGGGTGTTTGTGAGACCGAAAAGTCTCTCGTAGTTTCTGATACCCACGACACAAGACTTGTATCTTAATGTGGGGTCAGAACTATGTATGTGACTGTTGGGTGTATTTATTTATTTATTTAAATCAATTGTCAGAATCTAATGTAGTAAATGTCTTCGTCATTTGGATTTCAAAAACACCTGTAAACATTTTTTATTAGCTATAATTTCTTACCCGTAATTTTAATATTTATCCATCACGTTTGAACAGAAATTAAACAATTTCTTTTGATAGGACAATGGTAGTCTGTTATACAAGCGGTTGCGCAAAAATTAAAATATATTTAATATTACCACGAACATACAGAGGTAAAATTAAAAGTACGTTGAAAGTAAACCCAGAGCTAGCATGAAATAAGTTTTTGTGATGTATTAACGTAAGCACACTTTTTAATGCATAATAAAATGGGAGAATGTGTAAAGAAAACTTTAATTAACGCGAGTCGTTCACATGTGGAGACAATTTACGTGTCTGGCTCTAATTTAAAATTAATACCGTCGGGCTGGTGGAAAATTTGAAAAGTTTGAACGACGTTGCCGGGCCTTCGCTCCGTCGATTGCATTTTTATACGAGTAAGACAACCTCTTAGCTTATTAGGGAAGCCAGTTATTAGAGTCTGTGGGATTTCTCTGCGGACGCGCCTCGTGGCCTCGAAACGACTTCGCTCCACTTAATTAGTTAAATGGATACCTTGTTTTCCTTTTCTATTTTTTACTTGTTTCGCGTACAATAAACCTAGTTCTCGCGGTCGTGACACAAAAATCGCTGCAACCATTCAAATCTGGTAAATTGAAACAGAGCTTTCTGCCATTTAATTCGGGATCGGGAGCGCAATTTAGGGCAGCGTCAGTGACGCACTTATGCACCGGCACATTTCCCACAGGCCGCGCCGGATCCGCATCCGCACGCGACAAAGGACATCCGCCCACAATAGCTCCATTAAAATAATGCAAGTAAATGAGGATTTGCGGAGACGAGTCCGCCGAATCCGCTTGCGTCCGCTCGATTCCGCCCGCTCACAATGCGCGGCTAGGCCTCTCGGCTGTGACGACGCTTAAAACACTATACACGAACATGTTTCATTAGCTAAGTGGGAAGGCTTTTGGTGGCTGAATCTGTGTAATGCAGGCAGCTAGACGCAGCGTCGCTTTTACTTAAACGTCGTAATTAAAACGCCCCCTCCCCGCGCCACTAAGGGCGCAGTTTAAAACTCGGTTCAACTAGTTTTGAGTGGCCAATTTAGTTTTAGTGTCACTTCGTGTTTGAGATATATATTTTTTCACTCTGTTTAATATGAAAAGTGTGTTATTGTAGGAAACATTGATAACAATGTTTCATATAAATTTGCGTTCAACTTAAAGTGTTGCGGTTAAGTGAAACATTCATGGGTTGATTTGCGCAATATTGTCGGTACGTGTGGGTGTTGCGCTGTACACATTTAATGCCTTTATTGATAGTTAACGAGCAAAATTGATCGGTATAACGATCTTAATCGAATCGCGGTTGGTATCGATTCATCGCGTGTCGTCACTCTGATCTCTAGTAATCGAGTTAATTTAATTGAAACTGAGTTGAGTAATTAATTAGTGGCGAATGAGAGCTCTCAGCCGGATGAACCGTACCCCTGCCGCTGCTGTTTACTGCGCTCATACATATTGAGCGACGACGAGGCGACACGATAACATCGGCGTCTTACCACAGATTACACTAACGCAGAGTTCAAGCATATCTATGCTTTCATACATCAACCGTCTTTTGGCAAGATTTAATTAGGCAACTGAAATACCCTTCCCATGTGCTGCGTCACAAAGAAACGCAATAAAAACAGCATTTAACCTAATTAAACGGCGTCGAATTGAGGGGGACTAAAAATTTACTTTACTCAAAATTTATGCTAGCTTGTGTGTTACGGGAATAATTTCTATAGCTTAATGAGACAGACAATACCTACAGAATTTTGCAAAATATGCACAGTTTCGTGCGACATATCTATATAGGATGTTTTTATTACAGCCCAAAGCAATCAATAAGAGTAACAATCCTCTAAAATAAAATTGATGAAAGGAAAGAATGGCTCTTAAAGGCATGTCGTCTCACATACTCTGTGCGTGATTGATTCAGCTGAGAGCACAGCGAGTCGTAGTTAATAGCATTTAATCCCGCTAAAACGTGAGGCGATCCGTCATAATGAATATTTATCCTCCACAGAAGTAGACGCATACTTTTATGACGAATACATATTTTAGTAGCCGACGTAATTTCACTGATTACTTTCTTTAATTTTTGTGAAAACATGCAGCCCGTAGGTTTGTATGTAAGTGTATTAAAGCTACGGGAAGAGCAAACATTAAACGAATGAACATTTAAACAAAATACTTTTTTCAGTCTTGATTTTTGAGAACGTTTATTTTTACTAAACACTCTCGGAGCTTAATGAAAGATCTTCTCATATATTGTTAACGAATGCCGATCAAGTCCCTGTCCTTTATAATGTTATTAAAGGTTAATGGATCTATTTATATTAACACTTCAGATATGATAATTTCGTCTTTTACTGTATCACAGCTATTTTTCAAAAGTTTTATATGTAAAAGTTTTATTTTCGGAAAAATATAGAGGGATCTACCAGCGCGATTTCTAATTGCATGATACGAATAAAAATATTTTAAAGGCCTAGATTAAATATAGTAGGAGTTTATTAGAAACTGACATCTTTTCTTTCGGAAGTATATATTTTTTGTTTTTTTAAACAACATTAGCAATAGATGGTCTAGAAGCTAAGAATTTAAATTTTGGGCGCAGAATGATTGCGGTTTCAATGAAAGCACGGATTGATATTGGTAGCATATATTTCTACGGGTCTGGATGTTTGAGTGTGTAAAATTTCCGTAGATTTTGATGTGAGTTGTCTTATTAAAACAATATTTAAATAACTAAATTGTGTCCGCCGAAAGTAATAATTTTATCCAGATACAGGATCAAAGTAAGGAAGACGATCATATTTCGTCAATTCATACAGCTATGACGGCCTATTAATCGTTATCCTTTGACACCACGCTATAGGAAATATAAGAAGCAATTCAAATGTGTAAAGATATATGTAAAACGTATTCTTTATTGTTATTTAATTTTTAAATATAATAATACAAAATATTAATTTTTTACCACACACTCATCCAAAGTTAATGTGGTTTGATGTCATCGAGCCCAGGTAACAGGTTCCTCGTAATTCATTTATTCAATTTATAAAAAGACTTGAAGTTTTTGTTGAAATTTATTTAATTATACACTTTTATGTTTTCAAGCTGTGAATATTAATAACAATGCGTTTAAGTGGGAAATCAGGTAAATTTTTAAAGTGCAAAAAATGGTTTTATTTCACTCTGTTAATTTTCATGACTAATTTCTATGTATTGTTAATTACCATGAGCAGTTATTTAACTATATAAATTTTTCGCACATCTACGTATTTTTTTATTTCATACCGGCACTGCAAAGTATACAATTTACTATGCCAAATACCGCTTCGACCGCAGACTTAATGTTGACTGTGGAAAGACAATAATGTCTCGCAATTTGGTACCAATATGCCGGCTTGCACAGTTGCTTACACATGTTTCTATTCTTCTTATATAATCAGTATTTTTAACACATCTTATTTAACTATGAAGTACTGTAAAATACCAGTGACTTGCATTGATTTTCTTTATCACATTTTGCCTGGTCAGTTAGTGGTCACTGATTCTTTTAATAGTACATAAATAATCTCTTACGGCTGTGCCCAGAAGGCTTGGTAGAGATATATTTCTAACTTCACATTACTTCAGATATTTTCTTACACATAACTGGGGATGAGCTTATTTACCCGACTTTGTGCTGCAACAAAGAATCTAACCTGTGACCAAATCGCACGCCGCACATTCATGCCACGGTACCAAAAAGCAGCCTCTCAATTCTGTTTTTAATACATAAAATCAATTGGGCCGTTTTAAGTACGTTCTTTCATCCACTCTACACATTTTCGTAAACAGTAATAAGTACTTCTTTTTCATATTTAATGTCTCCATCCATTAGTCATATGAAACATGTGCCAATACAAATGATATGGAGGTTTATGAATGACAGACGGTTACGGCGAGGGCCGTCCGGGGGAGGGGAAGGGAGCGCCCTATGAAGGGGGGACACTAATGGATTACATTCGCGCGAGTGAATTAGGATATTGTCGTGCGATCTGTTCCGGTGCACTCCTTTATGAAGCATCCCTTTCATGCGTCCCACAAATGTGCCTGTCTTCCCAGATTAAAATTATTAATGCAATACTAAACTTACCTGACAATGTCGCGTCGAGGTGCTCGTTATAAAGTTTCTATTAGGTGATAATACTTTGAAAATATCTCTGACATTCGAAAAGTATTCGCTTTTGCTCGCTCTATATCGTTTAACGAGCTCCAAGTTGAAAAAGATATTAAAAGGAATAATCAATTTTAGTCATGTTTGTTTTGTTTCCCCTACTACTCACTTAATAATAATTTATAGATATCGGGCTCTTACATAAAATTCCATCACAGTTATAAACCAAGGTTTTACAGACATAAGCATACATTCGCACCGCACTTAGTGTAATAACAAAATTTGAGCAATATACAGATTCGAATGTAGCATTCATTTGTATAAAGAAAGAGAAGAAAGACGCGATACCGCACGTGACACGGAAACTCAGCCAGAATGTTGGCAGTGCCAAACTGTAGCCTGCTCGGTACAAGGGTTTCAACTTATCAATTACACCGTTCGCTACTTACCGCGCGGAAAGGGCAAATTGATTTAATGTAACCAAAGTGCTTTGACGAATATTATTAACGTCTTTTTCGCCCTCCTTTTGTGGGGTAATGCACGCTTTGTTCTTTCTCGCGGCATTGTGTAACATCGATTCACACTTATCTAAACCTAGAATGTGGCTGGTATAACTTTATTAGCGCCATTTGCTTTCAGTATATTTCTCTGAAATTTATATTAATAACTGGCAAAATAATTGATTGATTCATTCATTTTGTTTAGTACTTTCATGAGACCCATGTATATAAAAGAGGTGTACTTATACCCATGTCCTTGTTAAGATTGAAGATATCGATGGCACAGCGCAATTCACGCAGAAAATATATCGCAGCGCGTCGAAAGTTATTTAATTGATGGTTGGTGTAAATCTGTCATATTAGCACTTCCTATGGTGATGCGAGCTCGCCGGCCGATGGCGTGCGAATGGCTCGCCGATATAATCGCCGGGCGAACGTTAATAAATACGTCGCGTACAAGTCCTCTCATTAGAGCGCCATAACTCCTCATTAGCGGGCATGCTAATTAATGTGACGTTTACGAGGAGCCCCGTCCGTAACTCACTCCACAAACGCTAGTCGCTGCTCGACGCCCCGGGCCTCTCCCACTTCGTTAGCTCATATTTCGTTCGACCTGTATTTCTTCATCGAGACTAATATATGTTATTATTTCGAAATAGAATTCCATGCGTTAACTAACTCGTTCCGCTGCCGTTGAAAGGTGGAAGTACTTTTTTAGGTGATACGGCGTAATAAAAAACAATATATTCTATAATAAATATTTACTGCTAGTAAATGTATGAAATATTACAATAAAAATTTATCTGTCAATTTTTGAAAAAAAAATGCATATAAAAAGTCGCAAGCAAGGTCGATGCCATGGAGGTTCCGACGCGCTTACGTTCTTGATCGATGTCCCCCAAACTACAGGTTTTTGTTTCTGTTTTATTGTTGTTGGATTTAAAAAATACCTCTATAAATCACATTCAAATAAATATTTCATTTATAATAAACAAAATTTATACTTTATTTCACTCCCATAAAATCAACTTTAATCATTAGGATTAAACTTTAATTATTCAGTCGTGATTTCTTTTACATACCTATATAATTAATAATGCAGTGGGAAGTAATATAATTAAATATTATATATTCCTACATATTTATTCAGTTGGACTGAGTAATTAGTTTTTATACTTGCGGATAATTTGCATAAGTCTTCAATATGCGCACGCAAAACGAGGTATAGGTACATCTAGGCTGAGTACAGTGACTGTGAGAATGAGATTAAAATCTAAGTTTTATAATGTCAAGTGGCGCATTAAGCTGCATTATTTGGAAGTTTACTATCCGATGTGGTTTACGTGCAGGTTTTATTAGCATCGGCGCGGCGCGCGGCGGACGTGGAGCGGCGAGCGGCAATATTATTACCAGCGCGAACCGACCATATCACCACCGCTCCATCGGGGATCAACCGCCGCAATTAAAGCTTTAGGGCGAAAGTTGAACGTGAGATTATAATCGCGTACATAATTTTAAATCAAATTAACACTTCAACTTTAAACCGAGGTCATTAATGCCATTACAACGAAACAATATGGAGTCGTGACCGCACCGGCCGATATCTAAATAATAAATAAATAGACGTGCGGCTATCGCGGCATCGCATCTCAGCGTTAATGTTCGGCGCTGGAGTTTTATAATTAACAATAAATTCGGTATGTTTTTTGTAGAACCGCACCGGGTTCGATGCAACATCAATTTTTCCCGCCAACCTCGATATCGATCTTAATAACATGGAGCATAATGTGACGCTAGGGTGGTCTCTCGGGCTCATTTGCACATCATTATTAGCTCGAATTCACCGGTTGTTGGAACGGCGCGTCGCATCCGTACAATACTTGGAAATAATTGGTAGAGTTAATTGTGTGCTTGTAAGGGCGCTCGATGGCGCGCTTCCTGGTAATACTTTCAATCGTTCAAAAACACCAAAAATACCGCACGGGCTGGCACTCGAGGCCCGGCTCCGTTATCTCGTTATCCTAATGAAGTCTACGCTAATGACGAGTAGGTAAATAATAGGGCGGCTAATGGGGGCTTTATCATTCTCGAGTGCGCTCCAGGTAAGGGCCAATTAGAGAGGCCGCCATCGGTCCATATTGTTCGGCGCAGTACTCGCTTCGATTACGATTATTTCCGAACGACTCTCGGCACTGATAAATTGGACAAACTATTGCGAAATGACGTCCGTGGTTTGCGGTGCCAACTTTAATTTCCTGTTAAATTGTCGTAGGTATATCACGTGTACAATAAAGTGGCTTATTAGTTACCAACGTAATTGCATCGCTTTGTAATTTGTCCAGTGGTATTCACCTGATTGTTCTAGCCGTGTTGTGTTTGATGTCTAATTAAAGAATTCCTACATAACCTGCTACTTTGTGTGTTTACAAATATCTATCTCTGCTCGTTGTAATCACTTGCTTTGAGACCACTAAGATTTTAATCTCGACTAAATCTATTGTATTTTATTAACGTATTTACTTAATAACGTTCACGTGAAGATAAGTAAGGTATACGTGTGGCCTCTACCTAAGGCTGTGTTACCCGGTATGGAAAGCAAATACATTTTATTTGATAATTAAGTTAAACATAATGAAAATTAAATGTCAATCTTAGCTTAGTATGTTTTATCTTGCTTCTTTAACGTCTCAATATCATTCACTTGAAGAAGACAGAGTATGTTTAACTAACAAAGACCCATAAAAACATTTAAATTTTAAGGAACACAATTATTTACTATTCTGAAAAAAAACCTCATTAAGTAAAGCATGGTTATTCTTCAGCCTGCAATTCCCCGCATTATCTTAGTAAGTGCATCCTTGTGTCATGCCGCTAGCACTTTGTAAAAAAGACGACTTAAATTAAAATAAAAGCAATTTAATATAAAAAAATATATTTAATCTACTTAACGAAGCTCCCGCAAGAGCAACAGTCCAAGCCGCGGAGATTTTTAGTTTTCGTTACTCACATATTTCACAAAAGAATATTAATAAAGAGGCAACAAATTGTAAAGTACGAACCGGTCTGAATAGTATAGTGCGGCGTACAGAGCACAGTGCACGGAGGCAACCGTCTCAGTCCCCGGGCCGCTGCAAAACTTCCAGCCGCTGTTTTTTATTGCGCAGAATTTAAATGCATTTTTGATGTTACGAGATGACACGCGGCGGACGTCCGCCCCCGCCAGCGTCGCCCCGCGCCCTATAATTTCCCAACTTGAAACTTCACTACGGTATTAAGCCTTGATTGCTTGAAGAAACTTGGAACATTTTGCCGTATTCTTCGAGCTCCCAGAAGATGGTGCAGCGGTGGCGCAGACGTTTATTACCGATGATTTGAATTAATTTGAAATGATTCCACGAGAACAATCTTAGTTCTCCGAGAGACGTATTTAATTCAGAGGTTTAATTCGGCTGTCGTATTCCATTATGTAAAATGATCGCGATGAATTTAAGCACCTCGAATGTGCGGATCGAAAGGGATACCGTGTATTTGGATTCTATATTAGGGTTTTCAATTAAGTAGTTGGGGTTTAGTTTGGACCACATCAGGCGCGGTACACGACAATACATTTAGCGGTGGAAAGCCGCACGGCGAGGCACCTGGCTCGCGGGCCGCGGGCCGCGGGGCGCGGGACCACGACTCGCTGACTTCTCTGCCGTAGTTTTTAACGCTCACTAAAAGGATTGCCGTGTTTGTATCGATAGTTGAAAGCAATGATATTTTCTCATTTATTATATTTCACTGGTGGGTTATATAAAGCTCTATTACCTGCTTATGATCCCAATTAGCCGTTTAAATTGCAAGTAATTCTTTTAAATAAAAATTAAATATCTAGAATGAGGATGTCGTAACAATGCAGTTCCATTTACCAACTACGAGTAGCTGAAAACATGTTTCCTGATACTCATAATACATTCAGGCAAACTAGTTGCCTACTATCTGCGTGCTCCATTTAATTAGTAGGTATCTATATTTGAATTTTAACAAGTTCTTGTCACTAGTTCTACATCCGCACTTGATAGTTTTTAGGTTTTATGTCGATGGTTGCAGTGTCTATATACATATATTCTACGTTAAACAAACATACGTTTAAAACTTTAGTATACAATTAGTTTTAAACTCTTATTTTTTACACATTTGAGACGAATAGATTCTTATCTGCACAATAATACACAGCGCCAAAAGGCCTTCTTTCAATAAAGCGTATTTATACGAACTCTATTATTAAAATATTTAATCAGCTCAAACCGCCAGCTTGTAGTATCAATGGGGAGCATCTAGATCGTTCCGCATAACAGTCAAATTTAGTATGCCTGATGGTAACAAAGGGCCGTGTCGTAGGTGGCGTAGCGCCGCCGCAATCCGCGTCTCCAATTAGGCTAATGGACACCACCCGACCTGCATTCATACTCGAAATCCTCCATACCAAGCTGCAGCTAATTTTCGCCTTAAACGTCACTGTTCGCACAAACCGGCGTTGAAACGTCGCGACTCACACGCCTTCCACAAACGACTACACGTAATTAATTAAATCACTATTTTATTTATGCGTGTTCGAAATACCTGCAAGTAATTAAATTAAAAAAGGCTATTATACAAGTATATACATAATAAATTTAATTGCGCAAATGTATTAAAAAATTCTGTTCAAAATAATTGTCTTATCCTACCTCTGCGAACGTCGTAACAAGAGCGCAGAATATTGTTAAAAACAAAATATTTTATCGAGATATTCCGAGCTAATTATGTTTCTCCATGATAAGCGCTAAGTGATTTTTTCATATGGCAATTGTTTCCGTCACGCTGTCGGACGCTCGTCTGCGTAACATCCGGCTCGGCGTGCATCGCGACTCATTACTTCACTAATGGAGGCCTTAATGAACCAATCTAACAGATTGCTCTCGAATCTTCAGCCAACACCGCTGATTTGAAAGCACCCTGCGAGCTGCGACGCTCCTATCTTTTAAATTAAATACCTACTGAACAGAAACCGGGGCAGACGACGAGTTAACGTGTTTCGATTTTCATAATCGCAGTCATATTTTAATAATTAATTTCATAAGTTAATTAATCTCGCTGAGAGGCTAATGCCGTCTGTGCAATGATCCGCATTATTAAAGAAGCAAATTAAATTTGTTTGTCGGCGCGACACGCGGGCACTAATCGCCAAGGTTAAGTCGCGACTTGAAGCAAACTTGTTCACAACTCGTAGCTCCGTTTGTGCGACTCGGGAAGTTATATTAAAAGGTCCACAGTAATTTTCTTGACAAACACCATGAATAATGAATGGCGCAATATAAAATTCGGATTGAGGAGGGCGCACCGTCATGTGTCCCGACATGTTTGTCTCTCTTAATTCTGTGTGTTTTTGCTAATTGAGTCCCGCTTCGGCATCACCTGAGCCGTACGCCTTCATCATTTCCTTCGCGTCTCGGCATGATCAATTATTCATTTAGAAATGTTAATTGAAGAATTTTACAAAACAAACAGACAGCGGCGGACTTCGCCAACAATGAGACCGTTTCCTTGCCTGCTCCGTTCGAACTCAATCAACTCTAAACTCAACATAAGGCGCAAGATTTATGATCGACACAAATCGAATTCACTAACAAACAATATCGTATTCGGAGCCGTACGTAGCATACGATACGAGTATATCAATATTGCAGGCGCTATTAATACGTCCGTCTCATGAGCGGGCGGCACTCCCAGCTACCCCCCCACCGCACCCCCACCCCCGTCAGTCGCCGCTCTTAATTGAATGAGGAGAGGGAATTGTTTCCCAAAATGAAACAATTAATTGTGCAACGGCTATTCCGCCTTACATGGATAATACGTTCGTTTACGGCCTCCTAACGCGGCTGCACGCCGTCCTTTATTGGACACACTCTAGGAATTTGTGTTCATTGAAACTCGTATCCAAAACTTAATAGAGAATTTATAAAGATGTCTCTTTGTGTTGCGGCACTCGGAGTGTTTTCGCAGCTGGCCGTTACCGTATCGCACTGACGACGTTAAAAGGCTTTTATTTTGTTATGCCGAACCATGAAAATTTCGGTTTAAGAAGGAAGCTCGTACATTACGCTGCCGTTTCGCCTGCAGTGGATAGAACGATGTGAACGGCCACTATGCTCCGGACCTGTTAGTTTCAAACGAGACGTTTAAAATTTTCATGGTCAGGTCATAGCTCGTGTAATGCGGTTATACCACGTACAAATTCAGCGGTACACGCGAACATGTGGCGCATTCAACTCGAAGACGCGTCGTAAACCGCCTTTACGCCTCTCCGCGAGAGCTTCCCCAAACTTTTCATATTCCCCGACCGTAAAACGAGCCAAAAAATACGACCAACGAAAAACATTGTAAATAGAAGGTTATCGACGCACCGTACTCGTCTGGGAATTAGTTTTAAAACATAGTTTTAACTGTGCTTGCCGGCGTCCCAGATTACCGGTTTTTCCGTTTTAATACTGCGCTGCAGAGCGGTTTGGGTGCACATTAAATTGGCTAATTTAATCTGGTTCAACGAAATTTACTTAATTTAGTTATCCACAGCGGGATTTTGTGTTAATTGTGTTGTTAAAAACACGAAGGATCGTCGAATTATCAGATATGTGTAGAGTGGTGGAGTTGGAAGCGCCGAGCGTGCAGTACTTGCGCTGTTTGTTGTATCGCGGTGCTCGGGCGGTGCACGGGCGGCCGGCGGGGTGGCCGTGTGCGATACCGTACCGAGGGGCACACATTCAATTTGCTATTTATCCGGGAATGGATCTAAGTCATTACTTAGCTGAGCGAGAGAGATGGGAATGGGATGCACTGGAAATTACACAATGAGCTTCAGACTACCGCCATTCACCAACACTGACGGATGCATTTTGATGCAGTAATTATCTCGATACTTTTCTTTACCCCTATAAAACTAATAGGTCATTCTACCTAATATCATAAAGTAAACTCGCTAAGAAAATATATCATTTCTATTATTAACCTCGCCACCCCAATACAAAACATCACGTATGCATTGACAAAAACCATATCTTTACCACCAATAACCTAAATGTTCCAATGTTCTGGTTACCAATTCACGAAGGCATTAAAGAAAAACATTTAGCTGTTTTGAATCTTTATAATGAGCAACGCTACTATTCCAAATACAACAATACGTTTAGCCGTTGCATAAAGTCCACAAAGGCATGTTTAAACACGCAATTACATTAACTCTAATGACATCTGGCTTGATATCTGACTATGTTATTGTGAGAGTTTGGCAAGGGTCGCGGTGGTCACGGTGATCGTCCACCTTGAGAGGAGCGGAGGAGCCCGCCAGGGTGTCGGGCTTGCGGCCCTCAATCACAGGAAGTGCGCCATCTCATTGCGGAAGTGGTTTGTGTTGTCGTCCCTTTCGCACCGTCGGTCTCGCCGCCCGCCGCCGCCCGCCGCTCGTTGTGTTTTGTAAACTTGCGCCTCTAATGGACGTGTTCGTCTGCTTGATACGCCACGATCGAATGCATTTCGCTTGATGAAAAAAAAAACCATCGAGGAATTCACGTGCGCTCCGATATTTTTAATAAATCTATCACTATCATCAATTTTAGTGTCATTTGCGTAATGAACACGAATACTACGCTTTTTATATCCGAAAACTATCACGTAAATTGCTCCGCTTCCGTTGCTTTTTCATTAATAAAAATCTGCAAATAAACTGAGAGCGGAGTTCACGTTGTGTAATTCACTAAATATGCACATTAAATTTGATTACATTTTGTTTAATGTTATTTTAAGTAATTGCAGTGTTCCATTTTATGGAATTAAAATAATTACGCGGAGTCTTGTTGGGGTTGCGATGTTATCGGCTGGGCGGCGGTTACGCACGTCGCGTGGAACGTTGACACTACGCGGCGGGCACTACGCGGGACCACTTGCCGACCTCGCCCGCCCCACTGCCCTCACTTCACAACACTATTGTTGCGGAACTTCTTATTTCACTCAACATGTATTAGCTCTCTTTCGTATACCTGATTTTCACGTTTGTTGTTATACATCCTCATATCTTAAATAATTATTTAAATCAGCTGTGTTGGGACAACCTCTTTTGTTACATTTCATTGATAAAGAGGAACCTGAAAGCATATTTCTATGTACCAGTCGTTGCCGTCGCCCCATTCAATAAAACTGAGTATGCATTGTATGTTTTTATCGTGACATCATCATCATCATCATCGTCATTAGCTCATATACGTCCCACTGCTGGGTACGGACGGAAGTCACTTGTTAATTTAGTAACTATCAGCTATCACCACAATAACAAACAAAAATATTGTTCTACCAACCAGTTCTAGGCCAGTGTCTGACTAAATAGAAAAATAAATACATGTATACAATATACATAATAGTAAACTTGTAACAGTACCGTTCATCAGCTGTACAAATAACGCACAAGTGCAAGTTACACGACCTTACAACAATAAGACACGGCCGAATACTAATAACAATACAATATTTCAAATAACTTTTATTTTCTATACATACGTATTTACTCAAATCTGTTAGCCTACGTTTAGATTTTAGTATTATTATAATAATATTAATGTATACTGCCTATACCAATGTAATAAATATAAGAGCGTCTCCGACTGCTACTCACGCCTAAAGCAATTTCGATGTTTTTTGTATGGAGATTTGGAGATTCTCGTCTATATTAAAAGAGAAACAAAATGACAAAGACTAAATAATTGCTCCGGAACGAAACTACTGATATGAAACCGATGCTATAGACCTTAACAATCGGTTTATACAGAAATATGATGGCGCAGCTTCGCTTCAATTAAGCTGCACGAAACAGTGCAGGATTTTTCGCAATAAAATCTCTATTAATTGCCGTGGGTATCAACATATGAAGACAAAAGCGAAACGTGATATATTCACGTAACAGCGCGTGTATATGTTGAGTGTAATTTAAAGTTAGGAGTACACTAGAGTGAAACGGAGTGGTGCACTGATAAGGGCGCCCGATTAAAATGAATCACAACGGTGCCGCTAATTGGGCTGGCCTGGCGGCTCATCCAATTAGCCCGGACTTAGAAACCCGTGCCCGCAGGCCGCCGGGACTGGCGCAACCCCCGCTCTAATCTACCCCGTCTGCGCCGGTAATATGAAACGTCACAATCTTGTGTACTCGCTTTAAAGTTTTATGTGTTGGCCGGCGGTAATTGAACTCAATTGAGACTTTATTACGGCTAACGTGTATCTATTTGTGCGTTCTGAATACACTGTTTATTCCACGCTGGATAAGTTCGGTCGCACGCGTCACATTATGCTCCGCTGTACAGGCCGAAGTACGCGTAATTTAAGGATACATTTTGGAATGTTGATGAAAAGTCAGTTGTTTAGGCGAAGCGCGGTAACGACTCGCTTCAAGACTTCGCGACGCCTTTAATGACATCGAAGTCGGTGGGGCCGGGCTCGCGTGCGCAATTCTTGTTATTTCTTTATTACAAAGGAGTGCCTCATTAATTTGGCAGCAGCCCCTCAGGGTTGAGAGAGTCGCGAACCCTTGACCTCGTTCGCGAGAGCCGCGATACGGCGCCGAATTGAAAAGCTTACGCATCTAGCGATACATAATTAACGATCCTCATTACTGCGTAACAGATACCCTGACGCCATTCCGTTTCTAACTACGGCTGAAGGAGCCGAGGACGCGTCTCTGCCGAACATAGCGGCTCTTGGATACTTTGCAAACAAACAGCCGTCACCCAACAACCGAAAACGACATAAAAGTCAAACTTAGATCATTCCAATCGCGTATATAATTCGTTGACTCATCGTTCCAGTTAGACAGTTTCTATTATCCTTAATAGCGTCCGTAAGAGTTTAAAACGGCTCGAATAGTAAAACTTGTTCTCGGAAAGTGTTCGCGGCCCATGCACAGACGGAATAGCGCCAACTTCGATATTGGATGCCGTTTTATGGGACAAATTCGATAGCGACGCAAGCTTTTGGAAAAAGACATTCGCGACAGATAAATTGATAGTTAAAAATTGTGAGTTGGAGTTAATTTTGAGGAGAGCCGAGGACGTAAAGAGGCTAATGAAGGCAGGGCGCAGGGCGCGCGGCCACCGCGGGCGGACGGTCGGTGCGCCGTGTCCGCGGAGTCGTGCATTTTTAATGGCTCACGCTAGCACACTCACTATTAATATTTACCGAACACGTCAAGAGGGTGCACTTTACCTTTTAGTTAACTAGCGTCCGGCCGTTCATTAAATTTTCACGCGCGTCAGTTTCGGGCGAATTTTCCGCGGCGCTGACCGGCCGGGCCGCCGATAACGAGAGCGGACCTCGCTCGTTACCCGCGCCCGCCACCGCGCCCGCACCCGCCGCCGCGCCACCCGACAACCCAACCAAATTTTATTAATAATAACTGTAACTGAAACGGTGGCTTTGAAGTAAGAGACCGACTCGAACACTCGTTATCGAAAATTATGCGAATTCCTTTGACGTACATACACAGGCAAATTATTGTATTTCTACTAGCAAATCGATATATGTTTAGAATTGTATACACCATCTGAAATATTTAAGCCACTTTAGCCGAACACATTCCAGTTAAATAATCCAATAATAATAGTAAAAAATGACTTATACCTACTTTATTTGTCAAAAGAAAACTATATCTTATATTCGATTTTAGTATAATGATTGAAAATAAATAAATATGCAGTTTACCCAATTCTTATTATGCTTGTGAAAGAATATAAAGCAACCAAAAGAGAATCTCACAGCAGGCATTTATAGGTATAGTGGTATAGGTATGTAACACAACAGAACTTCGTTATAATACAAGAAACAACAAGATATGAAAGAAGGTAATAAAGTTAGTTGCAAGTTTCACCTATGCCTTTAAACCTTTAGTCTACATCTGTACAAATCGACATAACAGTATCACAAAAAAATTATCAGAAAAGGATATATAGTAATTCAATTGTTTGTTACTGAATTGAATATTCGACAAAAACGACAGTACCTACTGAATATTCAGAGAAATATTTTCAAGGGTCGTATTTATTGCATACTGTCTTTTTATATATCATACACCAATTAAATATTAGGCTTTTTAAACACCCAAATTCGCACGATAAAAAAATAGGATAAAGAAAAAGGTTCATCATCATCATCATCATCAGCCCAAATACGTCCCACTGCTGGGCACGGGCCTCCTCTACAACTGAGAGGGTTTAGGCCTTGGTCCACCACGCTGGCCTAGTAGAAAAAGGTGTAAAACGTATATTTCGCTGCAAACAGTCCGCGCTAAAACAGTCTTGTTTCAATTGTGCAACATTAAATGCGGTGCAAACAGATTAACTAAACTGAAACGCATTATGAAGACATCGGAGCGGACGTGAGACCGCTGTATCGTTGAAGGAGACGTGTTTATCACAATTGAATGATTAATGCACTTCCATTGGGAGGTGTGTTGAAAATCGCAGTGCTTATCACGCGCGATATACATTCTAGGCTTTTCGCTCACTGTTCTGCCGAATCTACTAGTTGATTTTTGACTTCGTCTGCAGTTTTAATTTAGAAATAAATTTCATCTACAAATTCTCCGAGAGGTAATCATAACATATGTATGTCCCAACAGATATATGTATAGTGTATTTTTGTATTCGATTCCACAGTTCCCAAGGTGATCCCTTACTACTAGCGGTCGAGAACAGCTTCATAAAATGTCTGTGTACTTCTATAGCGGAAAAAGACTGTCTGTCTGAAATACTTTCGCACTTCTTAGTTTATCTAAGTATTTAGCGGTTGGTTGTATATGGGAGTAGAATGAGTAGTGCTTGCAAGTCGTGGTAGAGTGTGGAGTGCAGGTCTGTCGCTGGTGGTGCGTGTCCGGGCCGCATGAATAAGCAATGAGCGCGCGCGCACGCCACGCGACAAACTGCCGCGGCGCACGCGATCACATCGCCGCCCCGCCGTTTCGCCGCCCGCCCTAATTTATTACCGCCCGCCTTAGCCAAACGCTCACTATCACTCTTATATCTTACCTTGCCATATCTTTACGCCCGCCACGAATTTATGGCAATATATTTGACGAATTGTATCATAATGTCTAACTGAGATGCTTAAGCTAAGTTTGGATCGCAAATGTTTATGAGTCATATTTAAGTGTGATTTTTTATGAAAGTACCAGTTTCAGACACCTTCAGTGAATGATCTTTTTCTGGTGATACTTTTCTTAATTTATTCTGACTTTTACGAGTTGATTTTATTGCTAAAAACTGCTTCAATATCAGAAACAACATGTCTGTTACTCAATAAAGTGAAGAAAAATCATACATATATGCAAATAAACCAGCCATAAAATAGTGAATTAAGCATGATAGCGAGATATATTGTTGAGTGGAACATCGCGTTGGTCAGAATGATGTCGCAGACAAGTACTCCGGCTGACAAGCCGAACTGTTTGCCAAGCGCTCGACTAAGCCTACAACTATTAAATTATTTAGGCGCAGTCTTGCATTGTCTCGCGAAAGTCTGTCGGCGGGACTGTCGCCCGCCCGCCAATATAAACAGTGGTTACAATCGAATAGGAATGTCCCAAATGTGCGGGTATCGCTCGCTAGGAATCGTTTTGTATTGAGTTAGTGCCCGAACGCGCCCGTGTGTTTGCTCAACTAGTTAATGGAATGCCGATGGGCCATTGTGCGCGTACAACCGTTTTCTATTCAATGCTCCATATTAAATTGGACATATACAAACTTAATTTCTTAAAGGCACTACCCGAAACGTTTATTGCTTAAATAGAGTAGAAAAAGGCTGCTGTTTTCTGGTAATTTTCGTTCGATGTAATGTTATAAAATAGTTTCGATTACAAAATGTTCCCAAGATTATAGTAAAGTAGTTAATAAGAACGAATCTATACGTATAAAGAAAGCAATAAAGACTAATACTGGACTTACTTTTGACAGATTATGGCATCTTAGATACAATCTTCGGACAACCATAGAACCCGCTTCTTTTTTCATTACGAACGACCATTCTCTACGGCTTAGACTTGTCGTCAAATTAAATTTTTATCATTACTTAAATATGTACATATCGTTCTAGTACAATATGCATTTGAACAATAATGTAAGCATAAAAAATTTGCTTACAAAATTTGTTTCGTATTCGTCATAAAGTTTGTTCCGTATCAGTGGTTTTACGACAAACGGCTGCTGTAAACCTAAATAGATTCGTCGTATATGATTACCGTTTCGACTACAAGGATATTTTGTATTTATTGCTTACATCCGCTAACAAGCATGGTACACGTTCGATTCACGGTTTAACCACTTTACTACCGACGATATTCAAAATATGTAATCTAAATACAAACCTTCATCTAAAGCGACAAGCAGAAATGTATTTCTATTTTCTACGCCACTTTCGCAAGCTTTGCTTCAAGTTCAACGTAAAGCAGAACGTTCCGTTACTAAAATTTGCCTCACTTTGCCTGACGCGAGATTGGGATCTGAGACTATTTGGGTTTGTCTATTAATTTATTATAATTTGTTTACTTAATATTGTAAAGTTAAAGTGTACTACGTGTTTCCGCGATATTTAAAATTGCATTATTTCAACCTGTCGCTGTAGTTACTTGTAATCTAAAGAATGAAATGTAGCGATATTCTATCCATGGCACAATATCCGGTTTCGGTCATTACGGCCTGCAGTCCGGGGTCGCCCGCCGACCTCCTTGCCCTTGACCCCGAGAATTGCACTTCGCTCTTACTGCTAATGATCTTTTTATACGATATTAATACGCTTTTAATATGGAAATGCAAAGAATAATCTTACACCACTGCGAGTTTAACTTTTCTTTAATTAAATTGCTCGAGTTGTTAATAGTATAAAATTTTATTTATTTATTTAAAACTTTATTGTACACATAATAATAATACAAGGGAGTACATCATATTACATTAGTACAAAAGGCGGTCTTATCGCACAGGGCGATCTCTTACAGACAATCGAGAATGGAGATGTAAGAAAAGAGATGAAGGTAGTCGTAAGTGTACAAGTTATGAAAAAGAAGAAATAAATAAATTAAAAAGACATAAATATATACATATACATAAACATACATATATACATACAACATACATACACATTTATACATACATATATAACAACCAAACAGTGATGCGAAAAGAGAAAAGATAGGTTATAGAGAAAGGTAGTAATCTTTTATTTGTCTTTTAAATGACAGAATTGATTCCGCTCGCCTTAAAGCAGGTGGAAGGGCATTCCACAATCGAACGGCCTGGACCGTGAATGACTTGTCCATAAAAGTCGTTGAATGCACGGCCATTCTGAGTTTCAGATCCTCTGACGATCTCAAGGTTCTTGAATGCGAATTGTGAAGAAATAAGAAGCGATCTTTAAGATAAGAAGGGGTAAAAGGATCAAATAAGATATTGTACAGTAGAGAAAGAATGTGAGCATTCCGGCGAAACCGTATGGGTAACCACTTGAGCTTAGCACGAAATTCGAAAACATGGTCACATTCGGAAATTTATTATAGGTAAAGATAATTAGGTATTAAATATACGAGATATATCATTGGGTATATCGTGTGACGTCATAGAATTAGATACACATTACAATGACAAGTGAGACGGCTCGTGAACACCGAGACTAATTGTTTGTTTGTTGTGGAAACAAGACAACGGTATTGTATCGGGGGATAGGTAATACAAAGCTATACATGTTTAATTAACGCCATTCCTAATTCATAATCCGACAGTGATAAATTAGACAGTTCCGTCCGCTCGTAATTAGGTACGCAATTATCGCGACCCGTTTGAATTCATTAATACGGAAAGTAGGTGCGCTGCGCCGACTGGCGCGGTGCGCGGTGGGCGAACGTGATTTATTAGTCGCGTGGCACTGTCTCACCGATTCTAATTAATATGGCATTACTTTAATATCGTCCGCGGGAGCCGTCACTGCCCACGGCCACGTCCGCCGTTCGCTACATTTTTAAAAGCACGCGGCGTGAAATAATTAATCGGCCCCGCAAGATCCACATATTGCTCCCCCGTTCTATTATTAGGCAATAAGCGTGTTTTCCGCGGCGGCCGGCGGTCGTAATTGGAAACCCTATACGGCTATTTAATTTACCTAGCCGCCTGAGCCGCGCCACCTGGCTCGATGGCGAAACAATTGCCGAGCGCCTAATTATATTTTAATCGCAACATGCCTCCCGCGCGGGGCGGCTCGCCGCGGCCGGCTCGGGGGCCGCAACCGCCCGTCAGTGGGCTCGTGGGGGTCACACCACTAATTCATTTGTGCGGCGAGCCTCGTCCAGCGCGCCGCGCCGCATCCACTCCTTGTTTATTCTCATAGGAGAGTTTAGGTCTCCTAAAGCAATACCGACGCTTAAACATATTAACCAAAGCGTTTACGTGAAGGGTTTAATTATACACTTTACGTTCTGGGCTACAATGGCGTCAAGTTAATTAAGTTCTGCTTGTTTAAAGTCTTTACGTAGATTGTAGCTTTTGAATAAATTTAATTTATGCATGAAATTTCGTCTTTTTAATTCGTATTTGCATTGTGGTGTGTGCGTTCGCTCGGTGCAGGCGGGGCGTGCTCCGGGCTCGCTGTGGCTACAATTAAAATTGTCCCGCGATCAAGTGCAATAAATATTAAAGTTACAATATCATTGTTAGAACACGCCGTGCACGAGCAGGTGTCGCCGCAAACTATGCCAATTGTGTGGAGGCTTTTGTAGGCGGCATTAACTATGTAACAATTATTACAATGGGCACATACCAACACACTTACAAATCAATTCACCACTCGATCCGTACCATTGCTACACATTTGCCGCGATCCTCGCCGAAGTGAAGCGGGTAACAGAAACAATATGAACAACAATTAAACGGTATGTTGTATACAATGGCGAGCAACGTTAGTATCTGCTGGCGGCCGCCTACGTCGTGTCCGCAATCAATTTCTAAACGATGTGAGAAAAATGGAAGCTGGGGTGGTCTGCGCCGCCTGCCTGATATACAGCCACTAAATGCTTTAGAAACAATTACTTTTAGCAATATTGCCGATCTACAGTTATTGTGTTGTCTAACATTTATTTTGCAATATTTTTATCCTGTAGAACAAAAAGTTTAATGAACACCCTGACAGGCAACACAATTTTGTTAACAAATAATTTAATAATTACATTAACGTGCCACTATCACAGCCTAATTATTACGTTCCATTGTTACCTATAAAACGAATCATATTTATTATCAGTGTAGTGCACAGACTTAATGTAATTGAAAACAATAAAACGGAAGATATTCTATTTTGAATCGAGATAACTATTACTAGCAATAAATAAACACGGGGTTGTTTCACACGTCCGTAGTGATACACTAACGCGTGAAAATTATAAGGCAGTGGGTTGTCGGGCGACGTGCGATGCGATTTAGAAGCGAGCTGCTCCTGCGCCCGCTCTGCATTAGCGTGAAAGCCTTCTTGTACCGGCCGGGCGGGAGCGAGCTGCGCATTGGCCATTAGCGTGATTAGAGAAGTGCCCCCCTACCCATCCGCGAATTCTTTAGGCCTCATCTCATAATACTACATATTTCATTATTTATGCAACATCTTACTTCAATACACTCTCGCGATTATGTGGAATAACGTGATGGTTTTATCTAACGCTTGAATTATGATTGTTCACAGATGATGGCTTGTTCGTATTTGAGTGCGGCTGGAGCGAAGCCGGAGCCGAGTAACACAGCGTGTTGGACCCCGCCATTGGTGCCGAGCTGCCCGCCTCCGGAGCTCAAGGCCCCGCCGATGCCTTTTCCACATCCTTTTGTAAGGCCGTTGGGCGGATTGAGCTTGCCGAGTTCGTCGATGCCGACGTCATCCAGCCAGTATCAGGAGCCAGCGCTCGACTTGTCTACCACGTCGCCGTCTCTCAAGTCCCATCTCCCGACCAGTGAGGAGGAATCAGAGTGATAGTGTTGTGCCAGACGATGAACTAACGGCGAATGAAACTTATTACTCCCGACTCGTCTCGTCAGCGAGTAATAATTTTCCGCAGCCAGTGAACTGTTAAGTTATACTTAGTACCTAATACATATTTAATTTCGGTTGTGAAAATGGCAATTTATGTAAAATTTAACTTGCTGTATGTAAATTTCCAATAACTGGTACTTAACAGATGTGTTTAACACAAGCGTGTTATCTAATGTAAAAATATAAATGCGAAGGTTAAATTCTATGGCATATCTTATATAGTAATACGTACTATATATTGTGTATTGTATTGCTCGAGTTTGAACAATATTTTTAAATCAGCGATATGTAGTCATTTATTGAATCAACGTAATACTCTTATACATTTTATCACATTTATCTCTTCAATTTGCACATTTACATGGCGTACTTTACACGCACGCGGGTATTGTTTTCAAATTTATTCAAAATAATTGTTTTTGTAAAGCCAAGATTCTAATGTTGACCTTACCACATATCTCCTTTGAGCTCAATCATTTACCAACGACATTGACTCTTGGCTTACGTCTGTTGCCTCCACATGTATACAATTCGGATCTTCGCAAACCAAACTTGATATGAAAATAGTCGCTCTTGTAGGATTGCATGGCTTTTTGCCATTTACGATATGTTTACATATTTGTTTGACATTGTAAAATGTATTATTTTTGCGCACGTGTCTCTGTGATTTACAATGATGTAAATATATCGACTTTTGTTATTTCATTATAAAATTACGATCCAATTCAATCGCTCGTTAACATTCGTTCATGTTGTAAATATTAGTATAAACCTAGTAGTCATAAGTAGACACATCTTGTACCTAAAGTTTGGGCGCAAAACTTCGTAGCAATAATTTTGATGCCAACGTCTTTAAACTTTAAATTCAAGTTACTAACGGTCTCTGTATATATTGATCTACGTTCTACTATCGATTTACTTGTTCGAATCGATTTTTAATGTATACAGTCGTATGTAAGTAAAATTAAACGCTAACATTCCCTTCTATGTGTCTCTATACTTCGTAGATAAGTCAATACATCTTTAATATACCATAACTTATTGTTTTTATAGAATAATTGTCAATGTGTCGAAATACGTGTATAACCGTCGTGACTAAATGTTACTTTAGTCTTTCAATATTATTTTCATAATTGGTCGCTATAAAATATAATGCATGGTTGTCTATAGGTGTAGTTTCGTCGGATGAGATAACATACAACACAATGTTAGCGTTTAGTGAGTCTTGCCATCTAAAGATAATGTTTAATTTACTTGAAACTGCACAGGCTTGAGGTTGAAGGTTGAACAGTTAATTACCATCTTCGGGACACTAATGTGACCTCAAGTCTGTGGCAGTTTCTTAGAAGAAATGACAGTTGTGGTGTTACCATTACATAAAGAAAGAACACACATAGACTAAGGACGCCGGTGACAGAAGGAGAAAATAAAATTTTGTAAATTAACGCTTTGTTTCAATATTTACCTATTCCCGATACAGTGAACAACCGAAAAGCTTTGATATTTTTTTTAATGCGAAAGCTTTATTATCCGCCAATTAATAATAATAATGGTCAATTGATTCTCTGCAGTATCAATTATGCACTAATTGCTTTAATCTTGGCCATTACTTTGCATGATAAATGCGTAATATCCTTATATATTGTAATTTATTTTTAGTTAATTAAAGAAAAACAAAAAAACTTGACTTTGAAAAAATAATATTCGATGAAAACATTAAATGAATTGCTCTAAGATTACCAAATCTATTATTTTATATAAAGTACACGTACTGAACGTCGCGATTGTATTTTAAGGTTTATTAATTTTATAATACATAGTTATAATATCTGAGCTAATAGCTTCAGCTTCAGATTATATTTAAAGAAGGAAATTTTACTTTATAATATGTACGATGCATTGTCAGTAGAATTTTCTGACACATGACCTATTCAAACTTATAGTTCTAACCTTATAACATGAAAAGAATTGCACCGTGACAGGAAAAAAATACCACACTATTTTTGACCTTATACTATCAATAAAAGTATTCATGCCTAAGGCATTAAATCTGCCTTTATATTATACGTAAATGTATTTAAAACATAAATAAATAAATATATATCTATATATTTGTAGTAAACACAAACACTTGACATGGACCAAAAATTTAACAAAAAAAATCATTAAATATTTTATCATTCAGCTCATAGAACCTTAAGTTCCAAGTAGAATAGATTCAAACAAAACGATGTTCGTTGCCAACTGCGATCTTATTTAATGGCCATAATTAATTAGCCAAGATTTTATAATTTATTCCAATCGTAGTTAATATTCTCCCACAATTTTGCACAAGTAAAATTAATTATATTATAATTTATGTCTGACCCTGGGTCGGTACATTGTCTCAAAACAAAAAAACGGGGAATTATGTACATCCCATTGGATTAAAAGCAAGAAAACATCTGGCCACCACTGTTTAACATTGCAAATTGAACGATTATGTAAACAAGCCTTCCTGTAGAATTTTTCGAGGACATCATAAAAAAAAACAAATAAATTAATTCTTAATCTTTTTTTTTAAATGGTTACTTACCTACAATACATTTAATTATTTTAACCGCAATTTTTAATGGATAAATGGATAACGTAATGATATTACAGTTAGTGACGTGGTGCTAAGCGCAATGAAAACATAGTAGATTTTTGTCATCAATCGAAACAATTATGCTGGCCTGTCCGTGACCGATTACATACAAGCATATCAGCCTGAGCATCGTACGCGAGACATTTTCTATGAATACTGTTGCTTTTAAGCAGATATTTAGCCAATTAAGAATATCCTATACTAATAATATCCTAAAAACTTTTTTATATTAATAGATTTGTGTCAACTAAGAAGCTCGTGATTTGTTCCATAAAAAATGCGCTAAGTCCATTCAAGAATTGAGTTATAACATCACTAAATTAACCAAAATTTGTAGCCATCGTATTGTAACTCCTACGCTATAAAGTAGAGCTTACAGCGGCACAAACAAAAATAACAGCCAAGTTCGAAGCTCAGAGAATCTCTAGGTAGCTAGCTTATCCTTAATCTGCAAGTTTGTAACGAAATTATATTGAACCTTTCGCATTTTAAAATGTGTAATTCAATGATATGAATTTCACATGATAATAAAAGCTTTCGACATAGAAATCATTACCATGATAGAAATAAAGAACAAATGAGCTTTCCATTTGTTTCGCCATTAGAAATATATTTAAAATTTCTAGAGATATTTTATATTTAACTAACAAATTTAGCTGTATATAGAGTGAAGTGATCATTACGGAAGAAAACTAACCGTGCTTGCAACTAATAAAAACGCAAAACACCTAAATAAACTTATATATTTGAACAACCTTGAAATCGAGTTGGTAACAGAGCTCTTATAAACCACCTAATATAATATTAACCGTTGTTTAATTCATGTTCAATTTCATTTATATTAGTGACTACGGCATTCTTAGTAAACACTTTTTGCTTCTCGGACGGACGGCCGTTGGAGCAGATAAGTGTTCCAGTCGAGACCGCCCTTAGGCAGACGCAGTGTGGGGCGTCCAGCAGCACGATGGTACGACGACTTTAAAAAGGTGTCGGGAAACGGATGGATGAGGGCTGCTCAAGACCGGAATGGTTGGAGGCCTTCGTTCACCAGTGGACGACGATAGGCTGACAATAAAATCTTTGCCAGTTAATACTATAATTTCACTCGACTCTATATTACCATCAGTTGTCAGAACGAACATTATGTCGAATTCATATAAAAAATGTGTGTAAAGAATCTTAATAGATGACACTAGATTATTTTAGAAAAAGACATGCATTTTATGTCATAAATAAATATATCGCCCATCCAATAGGACAACGATATAATTAAGTTTTAGCTATTTTTCAGGAGAATGTTTTGGAAGTTTTGCTATGTTCCCTAACGACAGTCATTCACTCCATCGGAAACTACCGTAAAAATATATTTTTTTTTGCATGAATGGAACATTCGAAATGTAAACTTATGAAATCTAAATAATTTTTGACTTTTTTGTAATTGCGTTGCTCTTATATTGGATGAGCGATATACCGTAGATGGAGACCGTTTTTTTTTAAATATTGAAAAATATATTGATTATTATTTATCAATTTTATATACTTGTGATTATTTTCAAATTGGTTGCTGGCTGGATAAAGTAAATGTCGCCTTATCGATTGTCATTCTTATGAAGTGTTATTGCAAACTGTCGGTTTGTCGATTAAGAGCGTTTATGCAGTTTTAGCGTAATTTGAGCAAAAACAGTACTTATCGAACCCCTTAAGTTTGATGAAAGACTCATCGTACCAACATGTTAATTACCAATTACTTTAGGGAATATTGTCATCTAAATAGTTAGTGAAGAAAATTTTAAGATTTTTGTGTAAATTTTGATAAATAACAAGATAACTGAGCTTTTCATAAATCCAATTTTAGCGTCATTTTCGAGACTCAAAATTCGGGTTAATTTATAACATATTTATATAAAATACAATGTTGTTGAATCGGAAATATCCCCAAGCAAATAGTTAGTGAAAAACATTTTAAGATTTAGATCCCTTTTTCAAGTAATAAAAAATCTAAGGCATTCGAAATATTGAGAAATTAAGTACTGTCAATACAGTATTTTTTTGGCTCATATGTAATACTTAAAACAACAACGATTTATAATATAAGAACGTGTACTTGAAAACGTACAATTTTTGTTTTGAAGTTTCACTTATTTATTTAATTATAAATATTTTAAAATGTACTATAAAACGCTGTGCTCAGCCCGGTGCAAATCAAATCAGTCCGCCGCAAGGCTATTCAGAGAGAGGGCATGTCGCTCTGCGCTCCGTCATTTTTATTTTTTCGATGTTTTCGCGGTTATCTGACTGCTATATTTATATTATATTATTGTTTCATTCATTTTCATTGCATATCATTAACTATCGACATTCATATTTACCGAAATCGACTGGCAGCGTGGCGCGTAAACGCTCTTAGGTCCTGGACCCTGGTATAATCTGTAGTGATGGCCTCGAGGTTTAGGCGCGCGGTCGAGAATTTCAGCGGTCGCAGGTTCAAACCCCAGGCACACACCTCTGACTTTTCGAAGTTATGTGTGTATTCACAATGAATCATCACTTGCTTTAACGGTGAAGGAAAACATCGTGATAAAACTTGCACACCTAAACAGTTCTTAGGAATTTCTTAGGTGTGTAGTAAGGCGTAAATCCTTTCAGTTGTAGAGGAGGCCCGTGCCCAGCGGTGGGACGTATTTGGGCTGATGATAATGATAATTTGTAATATTGTTGAACACACATTTGTCAAGTTATTACAAAATTTAAAACGATTATCTTAAATTCAGTGATATTTAAGTCTATTTCTATGGGGTTTTCACTATTTCCGGAAGTAGAAAGTGGGAACGTGGTTTGAATCTTCCCAAAGAAACGAATGTTAGAGTTAACCCAAAAAAAATTGTTGATCAAGCCATCGTGGGAACTCTCGTGAATTCACTAATGCATGACAGTTTTTCTTACCATAAATGAAATTAAATTTAAATTTCTGTTTATAAATTAAAAATATAACCTTTTTTTAAACCATATCAATATTTAAACAGAACATATATCAAATAAAATTTCCCACCAATTGTTCCGACTAATTTTCGAAACGGCTAGGCTGATTTTTACATATAGCTACATTTAATTTTAAAAAATCATTACGCTGAAACTACAGGACAATCGGGAATAAAATGATTATGAAATAAATTCAGGTAGAGTTAGCTACTCGTAAGATAAAATTAATGTTTAAACCCTTCTTGGTGCATATAAAACCCGTTAATAGAACGAATGACAGTACTATTGTACACATCCCCTCATCCATCCTTTCAGGAATAACGTGACAAATGTCTACGCACACGTTCACGTTACAGCGTCGCTTCCATTCAATGAATCGGAACAAAACGCATCGTATTGGCCGTTCGTTCCTGTTATATGAAACCAAATCTGTGTATCATATCTATTCCCTTACTATTTTTTACTTTAACGCACGACAAAGTGACTAGTGTAAGTCGCGATGGCTGTGAGGATTTAGGCGCGCGATCGAGACAAAATCTAGGCCTGCCCAGGTCCAAATATTAGGCACATCTCTGACTTCGAAATTATGCGTGTATTTACAATATATATCACGTAGTTTAATGGTGCGCACTTAGGAGTGCTTAGAAACAGGGCTGGGCAAAATACATGCTTTGCTTTAATTGAAATACAAATTACAAAATACTGTATCGCAAGTAATTAAAATACGAAATACAAAATACATTTAAGTAAGTTATTTGAAATACAAAATACAGTATTTTAGCTATTTTTAATTGAAATACAAAATACAAAATAATGCATATTTTTTTTTCAATAGTTTTTTTTTTGAAGGCCGTTTTTGTTTTGTTATTGCAGGTCCTGATGAGCACAAACTTAATACTAAATGAAGGCTAAATGTATTTTGAAGCCTCGAGTATTTGAAATACTAATTACAAAATACTTCGGCTTCACGTATTTGAAATACAAATTACAAATTACATTTTAAGAAAGTAATTAAAATACAAATACAAAATACGTATTTGTATTTCAATTACGTATTTCAATTACAAGTAATTCAAATACTGCCCAACCCTGCTTAGAAAGTACCAACACCTATCCAAGCCTGGTGGACTAAGACCTTACCTCTCTCAGTTTTAGAGGTAGCCATTTCCCACCATTGGGATGTAAATTCACTGATATTTTTATTTTATTTTATTTATTTAGCACACCAACAAAGTAATTACATAAAGAACAATTAGTAATAGGGTATTGTTTAAAATGTAAAACAATGTAATCACTTAAATTATAGGCACGCATGACGTTTAAACATTACATTTCGTGACAGGTAATAAAAGTAGAAAAGACAATAAAAAATCAGAAATACAAATACACTTAAAAATATCAGAACAAATCAAAATAAAAAAATTAAAATCTAGAACTTACAACTATATGTTTAACATTACAAAAAAAATAAAAAATAAATCAATATGTCGAAGCGTAGACGCATCCCCACTGTAGGGTATAAATACAGCCGTCCGATCGAGAATGATTCATTCTCGCTCGGAACGCCGGACCGAACAGAGCTCTGTAGTAGGTTTTTGAAATTACCTCCAGAAGTTTTACTGTCACTATTAAAAAAAAAACGCTCAAGACTCTCTGACAAATATTACAACAACACTTAACTACTAAACACTTTAATCAATAATTATAGGTTTAGAGCACAGGGAACGCTTGTATACACATAAGCTCTGGGAAAATATTTCGACAGTATTGTTTGTGTTTCTGGTACATGATATGTCATTGTATAGTCTAGCCATTCGCGACAAAACTATACTCGTATAGTAACAGATATACAAAGCAACTTCGTCGGCACGCGTGAAATAGGGTCCTAAAAATCACCCTTACCAGTAATCAGACTTAGCATCAACTAACCTTATTAACACAGGCTAATCTCAGAACGCAACACCTATTTTAGCTTTATATACACTTTTTTTAGAATGAACTACCTCTTTGTGCCCATCGGCGATCAAGATCCCAAAGTCGATGATTCAAATAAAATATTATTGAGTTTTTTTCTGTAAATGAATTTTCAGTAGCGAAGTATCTGTACTGTGAATACAGTGTATTGTTAACTTGTCCCGAACGCTCAGCCCATTATTCATTGATCCATGTATCTACCATATCAAATACACGATATATGTAATATTTTTAATTAATTTATTTTATAAGCTGCTTCGTTCTTTCCTCGGTACTATAAGGTACGAGGTGCGATCAAGGTAAGATATAATTTGGTATTTCCAGAATCAACTTCTCAATTAGATTAGTCAATCCGGAAATGCGCCCGAAAATCGGCAACCATCACGTTGGATTTAAAACAGCAACCAAACATGGGTGTACAAAAAAAAAACGTCTGCCTACCCGTACGTAACATACAATCGTGAATGTATGTATATTTTTTAGTTATAGAACATGTGCATATACAATATACATAGTTCATCAGAAAGTTAAATGATTTGTTATATTATAAAATAAATTAATAGCACTTTTAATTTTAACCCAAACAACATGAAGCAGAATTATTAAAAACATATAATTTATATTGCCTGCCTGACTGCCTCATGGTCTTGCGGCACAAGTATGTGCCGTGCGATCTAGAGGTCCTGGGTTCGATTCCCGGGTCTAGCAAAGTGTTATTGGGTTTTTCTATAAGGAAATTCTCAGTAGCAGCACGGAGTCTGGAAATGTGCCCGAAAAACGGTAATAGGCTCGCCCCCTTTTACGTGGGACTCATACATACCTGGCAAAATGTGGGTGCAGAAATGCACCTCTGCCTACCCCTTCGGGGAATACAGGCGTGAGGCTATTTATGTATGTTTGTATAATTTATATTCTTTTTCGTGTCCTTTCCAAAAACTTTTCTAATGTATCCAGAAGCTGCAATTCTTAAGAAACACATCACATTGTAATCATTAATTAATTAATGCAACAATATGAGGACAAATGACAAAATACAATAAATATTTCAACAATTTTTCTTACTTTTTTTCTTTACTTTTGTAAAACGATTCAGAATCGAAGAACAATAGTTACGGTTAACTGAAATACACAGACGAAAGCAACTCACGCCTGTTGGGCACGAGTTTGGTCCGACAATTGGATTATCTTGTTGTATCGGCAAGTCTTTTACAAACGACCAGCTAAGGGGATAGTTTACAAAATTGTACGCCATGGGAAATATTAAATCCGACACACTCGGGAACATGTTTTCATTCTTTATAAGCTTATACACAATACATGATATTATTAAAACGGATTTATTCATATGAGAAACGTTTCACGTTTTAGGTTATCTCTAATGTTTTTTGCAGGATAAAGGTATTGCAAACATTTGCAACTGCTATGTATGCGCTAAACGTCATTAACATAATCCCACTGTGTGTGCATTCACAAATGCGGAGTATTCAAGCTTTACAAAAGTATTTTATAACGTATTTTTTTAATTTTCAATGGCACTCATTAAAAATTTCCGACACCGAAACCCTCGGGTTTTGTCGGAATTTGTCCGCCGGCAGGACCAATTACGTCGCCATACTTCCTTCCTGACAGACGCACCATCAAATATGTACCGCGGCCTTTGGCGAAAATTGGCGAAAAACGGCAAAAAATTTCAAAAAAACTAGAACCGTGACTGACGCGTGGACTATACGATGAATGAATGATGGCCGGTACAGAGACTAATCAATAGAGTCGCCTGCAGGGTTCTCTGCAATATGCACGCCGGTAACGGTCGCAACCACGCTACTAGTGCAGCGACTAAACGTGCTCCCATCAATTATTCCCATGTAATACGAGACCTACTAACAAAGTACTTGGGGCAAAAATTCTTCACACATCCAATACTTTCGCGGATTGGCATCTAAAACTACGCAACTAGACTAACAGCAATATGACGGATCACGATATGAATATTTCCTTACAAATGTATTAAATTAAATAATTATATTCGTAGAATGTATTGTTATTACTTGCTTTCATATTTACTCTATTTGTTTATCTCATTTCTGGTCTCGTTATAATATTTTGCTTATTTATTGGAATTATTAAAAATGTTTGTTCTGCATGTTCCTAGACGAGAACAGGGTAAGGGTCACTCGGGCCCGACGTCCACTGTACACCGGGTACAATAAGTTTTAACGTACTTTTAGTATATTTAAAACACTCTCTTTCTTTTGTTGAAGATAATGTATTATTTATTATACCCTTGAAATTAGTATTTGAATAGCAGAAAAATCAATGTTAAACAGGAACTTAACCCATAATTAATGTAAGCCTTATTAGGTAATCCTAGTAATGAAATTCGAAACGTGAAGGTATCGTTAAGCGGAAAATTGACGGATACATTTGTTAGAATAAAACTATGGTACACATTTCATCAAATAAAAACTTTTTATCTAAACTTTCAAGTTAGCCGTTTACAGGGTTACAGTATTTCAAAATGACAGTTTTACTTAGGTATTCAATATTGTTATTTGATTTTTAATATTAATAATACCAACAAAAGTAAAATAGTAACAACAAGAGAAACAAGAGGCTTGTTCGATAATAAAAAGCTGATTTTGAAGTGAGACTTACTTGCCTGAGTACTATGGTGCCTTATGTACAGTAGTCCCACATCGATGAATACAAAATATATTTTGGCATCAACAAATGAATATTCTATCATCTACCTTATTTTTTTTACTTTACCTTACTTTTTTCGAAAAATAAAAATAACAACAACCTTTGTTTTACCACTAAATCCCGTATACTAAGGTATCCTCAATTTCTTCTGTCAATTGAAACTAGTAGTAATTTTATGGTGGCACTAAAAAAAGACAATATTAACGTTACATACGGCAAAGCAGTGATGGCCTCGAGGTTTAGGCGCGCGGTCGAGAATTTCGGCGGTCGCAGGTTCAAACCCCAGGCACACACCTCTGACTTTTCGAAGTTATGTGTGTATTCACAATGAATTATCACTTGCTTTAACGGTGAAGGAAAACATCGTGATAAAACCTGCACACCTAAAAGTTCTTAGGAATTTCTTACCGCACTAGGCCAGCGTGGTGGACTAAGGCCTAAACCCTCTCAGTTGTAGAGGAAGCCCGTTCTCAGCAGTGGGATATATTTGGGCTGATGACGATTATGACGTTACATACGGTGCGGGCCAAAAAGAAGTCACAACTAGAGAGAAATGATTACAACTACATGTCTCACCAGTCCAGATAATTATACTGACCTATTTGTAATTAAAATAGGCTAATCTCCTGAATACTACACATTTAGTACTTAAGTAGGTCGTTATGGCACCTTGTACACCAGTGGCAACATCCGGTCGGATATTTTACTTCCAGCAAATTCTCAAGCTCACGCACTTACCGAATCACAATTTCTATGAGACAAAGTAACTACGTCTGTCGAGGCGGACTTGCTGCACCATAATCCAATCCGCTAAATAGCATAGTTACTAAGTCTAATTTTTTGAGTGGCGATGATCATTCACCATTAATATGTTCTTACTGCATTGACTACATCACCTAGTGACTTAATACAACCAACTCAGGTGTAGACCCATAAATATGTGTCCTTTCCACTTAACAGTTATAAACAACACAACAGATTTTATTATCAATTTGACTATAATTCAGACGATTTATTCCTGATTGGGTTATAGTATAGTTTATAAGTACCTACATATTGCAAATCATAAAACATTCGCAAGTCTCTATTCTAAAATATACGAAATCAAATGTGTAATGACGTGTACTAAAAGTGAAGCGAAAGCTTTTGCCATCTCCGTACGTTGTCTCTTTCCAGTCACAACTTATTATAATACACTTTAAAAACAGCATACATCATTATGTGTTGTCCAGTGGGCCACGTAACATGCTCCGGTCTCCTACACGATCACGTCTCAAAATTCACTAACAATCCAACATTTTCACAATAATAACGCACCGAATTGTTGTGTGACGTCCGACTGTTTTCTTTATGTTAATAATTCAATAACATTCTATGTAAACGTCTGGGTTTATTATTCAAATGTATTTAGATAATTCAAGGCTTTAATGGTGTGTTAGACAGCTAAATACAGAGCTCATTATAAATGATTTCTGTTAACTCATATCTACGATTTTTTCATAGATAATAAAGTAATTAAGGCATTGATAATGTACTTGAAAGTTATGTTACTGACATTACTTATTAGGGCAAATGAATACATTTTTCGATTTTAGACTCAAAAGCCACACACATAGCTCGGTGCCCACTTTAAGTTGGTCATTATATAGTACGATCGATTTTCGATCGCAACTCCCAGAACCAAAACCGTACCCTCTCATAACAACTACAAGAGAGAATAACGTAATGAAAGTTCCCCCACTATTTTTAAAAGAAGATAAGAGCATGCGGCTTACCTGATATTTTGTTATGATTTTATGTAGCTACATATCGACTGCCTCGTGGTCTCGCGGTACAACTATGTGCCGTGGGATCAAGAGATCCTGGGTTCGATTCCCGGGTCGGGCAAAGTGTTATTGGGTGTTTCCATTAGGAAATTCTCAGTAACAGCACGGAGTCTGGAAATGTGCCCGAAAAACGGCAATAGGCTCGCCCCCTATTACGTGGGACTGATACATACTGGCGAAATGTGGGTGCAGAAATGCACCTCTGCCTACCCCTTCGGGGAATACAGGCGTGAGTTTATGTATGTATGTATGTATATCGAAAGTAAGTTTATTAAACTCTGATCACCCAACATTTACCACCAAAAGTCCCTTAATTGTTTTTTTTATTCACAATTAGTAGTCGAAGAAATAATAATCATACAGCCAATGGGTAGTTTAGTTGATTTACTGAATGACTCATATTTTGTAAGTTTAATTCAATTCATCACTTTCATTGGTGTAGGTACAATAAGAAATATTTCTAAGTCTTTTATCTAATATATTTACTATATTTAACTGAAAATATCACGTAATCTAAATTGAATCTATGGCTTCTAATCAAAATGTATATGTACGTATCCTATTGCCAGCTACCACCATAAAAGGATCATCACACACATCATCAAATTAAATTTAAAGTCAAAGTCAAAATCACCTGTATTCAAATAGACTTTTACAAGTGCTTTTGAATCGTCGCTATTAAGTTGTTTTTTTTTACTAATTGAATATTACATCACGTCAATTCATTAAACTCAAAGAAGGACTAAGGCCATTTTTTTTTTATTTATAGTGTAGAATCTTGTGTATATGAATGAATATTACAAGCCTTGTTTAGCATTCACTATCTATTGTATCCATAGACCACGGTTATTTTTTTCCTTTAATTACATGGTCGCATAATTTAAGACATGTGCATTGTTTTCTGCTTATACATAATTAATAAAAAAATATTTATAAAAATATCATAACAGAAAAAAATATTACAAAGTTAGCACGGTAGTTTTCCATTACAACACACATTGGAATTAGAGATTATGACTACACTGAATAGTTTTTTTGACTTCTAAGTAAATAAAACGTCGAGAAAACCCACTACAAAGCAATTGATGAGACGGTTGTCTTGTAGGACGCTGATGATAAGCTAGTAAGGAATAGTAGATGTTGCTAATAAGAAATAAAATTGTACTGTAAATACAATCATTATAATATTAATTATTTATTGTTCATAAAACGTACGTATAACAGTAATTTCAAACATTATATATAAATAATAAATTAAACCAAAATGCGGCACAAAATGTGTACAATCATACCAACGCTAATTGTATCCGGTTAATTCCCGCAATCAACTTGGTAATAAATTAACGCCATTACTAAATTATTCCCAGTTTCTAGATTAATCTAGAAGTCGGGCCGCAGTCCGACGCGGCCGCTCTTACATTATTACAGCATTCATTAGAGTTCGCTAATTACTCCTTGCTTTAATGAATAAGCTCTAATGAACCACTTTCTGTTAATTAAAGGCGGCGTGGGGGGCGAAGGGTGTGCCTGAGGGTGTGGGGGGGAGGCGGAGGAACTTTTCTCCGGGCTCTGATTGCAAATGTGAATTTGTGTAAGTCTGAGTGGAAAGAGTGTTCCCGCTGAAAAGGGGTAATGAGGCGGTCGAGTGAAGCCGAATTACTTCCAACTACGCTACTGGATAAGTTACGTTTTAGATTACAAATTGCACGCCTCGTGACACCGAGTGGTGAAAAATGCATTTGCACTTAATTAACTTCAACATTATTTTAATTAGTCGTTTGCTTTAAGCACTTAACGTGCTGAAAACATACTTGACACAATAAGAACGAATTATATTTTAAGTTTTAAATATTTATTGTCAAAATTAAGTTAACTTGACATTTAAAAATGGATCCTACCCTAAATCGTCACTCGTCGTCCCTCAATCGTCTTTAAAAACATATTGTCTTTCTTAATTATAAACAACTCAACCAATTTCGATGAATTTCAGAACAAAGAGAACTTGAAACAGAATCGTTTTATGCGTTCATATTACATTTTGTAAAGCCTTGTTATAAAGACTGAACTAAGATTTTTTTTAATGTTAGGTTTTTTTATGAGTCTTCATAGCAACGGTTCACAAATATATATTAACGCGAGCAAAGAGCGGGCAAACGTAAGTAAAATAATTATTTAGTTTCTAGGTACTAGTTATTTTGCTCATAGGTCCCTTAATTTAGATATTATATATTATAAAAAAAACTCCAATCTTTGACAATAATTTCTGAAAAAAGTTCACCAAGACGCATTTGATCAGCGTGGTAAACTAAAGCATTTGACACTACCCCATAATAATTTAAGAGAGTAGAGACTAGAAACTAGAACTTAGGGTTATAGGATAAGAATAATAGATAAGAATTAACTTTGATATAAATGAACGAAGAACAAAGGGAAGTAAGGATTGATGAAAGCGCTAATGTCGATTGTTATGCCGTAAAGAACTTTTTGAAAATCCACACCAATAATTAATTAGCTTATTGAATATTGTTAAAAAAATCTACTTATGAAGTTTTTTTGCCAGGCCGTAGTTGAAATCTTAAACTCAGCAGGTAAACCAAACCATAATAAAATATTAAAAAGCAAACATTCTTTGGTAAATGCACTTTTACTAAGGTAATGACTAAATCGATATAATTTACTACCTAGGTAAGAGGGTTACTTTCTTGTTTTACATTTAGGCACTTCTTTTACTCAGTACCTACCTACTACTAGCTAAGACCTTAAAGTTTACTTCACACGCCTTAAGGATTGTGCGTGATATCCCAAATAAGTAACTATATTCCATCATGAGAGAGATTCCGAAATGTTAAATTATTTTAGAGATATTCTTTCGTAAGTGGGGGGAGGTGTAACTTCAAACTTAACGAAACTAACTTAATTCTCATCTTAAATAGGTAGTATGAAGCCGAAAATCGTTCACTGACTTGATGATGTTAAAAATATGTAAACTTTTCCAGTCGCAGTGTTACCTGGATTACGAAGCTGTGCAAATGGAACACGATTGAACGAAGTTAAGTTATTGAATTTTATTTGTATGCTAGTAACTTAACAATTAATGACATTCCTACTCTTTCTAACGACTAGTTTTAAAATTTCCTGCGGTTCAATATTAATACTTTTACAGTGTACATACTTCTGATATCATTATTTGTCGTACATACGTACGTTCCACCGTTTGTAACTCCGAATGGGTAGGCAGATTTTTATTACTTAACCCACTTGTCATTTATTATGCTATTGTGACATTTCCAGACTAGGTACTTGTTGCACTGAAGATTTCCTGAAGTAAAATGGTCTTATAAGACTTTATCCGACCAGAAACCAAGTCATCGAAACCGAGATCTCATAAACGCACGCCGTACACCTAGGACTAACAATATATGTATGTATAATGTATACATATGTTAAGAGACTACAAGGTAGTGAAATGTAAGTAGAGATGTAAAGAACTCGAGTCTTTGAGTCCTAAATTTCGAGCTCGACTGACAAATTGAACGACTCGACTCATTACAATAAGACTCCCAAGACTAGAGAAGCTAAGTCTATATGAGCTCTTGAGCGCAACATGGAACTCGAGTCTTTTTTAGCGCTCGAGTCGTTTTTACAGGGCGAGTCGCGCTCGAGTCGTTTTCCGTTTGGAGTCCTTTTTAAATCAGGTAATAAAATGTTACTTTTGTGGGATATATTCGTAATCAGAAACGTGTTTTGAAAAAATAAAAGCGTTAATTAATAGGAAAAATCATTTTAATCATCATGAAAAATTTAATAAATAAAATCACAAGCAATCAAAATTGATCTGAGGACGCACATATTTATGTAATAAGTATGTATAAAGTCCAGAATAATTTGCAACTATTGACATTAGTAAACCTTAATAAGACTCGAGCTCTTTTGAGACTCAAGCTTTAATAAGACTCGAGTTCTATTTAAGACTCGAGCTCTTAAAAGAGGTGAAGAGGTATTCGGCCGGCATGATTGTGTCGACCAACGGGAGACCATCATCTCTCGCTGGTCGGCACTTTTTCTGGACTCCATTGCGCTTACCATCAGGTGCAATGGGGTCACTTTGCCGTGCCAGAATAAAAAAAAAAAAAAAAAAAAAAAAAAGCATTCCTATTCAAATATCGATTATTCATACATAATACATATGTAACGGACTTAATTATTAATGTAAACGCGAGTATGAACACATCCATAGGAATTCATGAATACTATCGACGATTATTTTCGTAACAAAAGCAATTATATTGTAATCAATTTAGGGTGTAATTAGAGCTTATTATTAGCCCAATGTTAAGGGACTCGTAACGAAACTAACTTCTGTTTAAACTAATAAAAATTGATTTTCATGAAAATTATTTTTTGTACTGAATCAGTGATTACCTAAAGAATATTATTTAATCAGTGCTTAAATTTTCTATCGTATCAGCTAAGACATCGACTAAAAAACAGAGCCCGATTCCGTTATGTTTTCAGAGAACCGATGTAAAATAACATTCTTTTCGTATTTACTGATGTGTGTGAATTTCTTAGGCAACAAATTCATGAATCCTGCATTTCTTCTTTCTTTTATTAAAAGCGATGTTGTTCATGCGGCAAGGTCCCTTACAATCTCAAACTTTTTACTTACTACCTACTCAAGTTCTTAATGCTAATAATCTTCAGTGCAATGAAAGAAGCATGTGCTTTTCTAAATTAGGTCTTTAATTAGTTTGAGTGTTCACAAAATTTGTTACTAAAATTGGAATAAATATGACTAGGACTAGATTTATTTAAAATTTTCTGTGGATCGGATTAAAATAAAAGTTAAATGGAATGGGTTATTATTATACAGGGTGTATTCAGACCGTGATCGGAAACTAAGGCAGGTAATAGCTAAGGTGATTACAAACCCCCTGGCGTTAAAGAAAATTCTGACAAAAAATAAAAAAATTGACGTTTTCCATACAACCATCGGTATTAAATGTACGCGGTTTGTATGGAAAACGTCAATTTTCTTTAACGCCAGGGGGTTTGTAATCACCTTAGCTTCCGATCGATAGCACCGATAGCACCGATAGCACCTGCCTTAGTTTCCGATCACGGTCTGAATACACCCTGTATATATATTGTTAACTAGATTGGTAAAAGATATTACCGCATCCGTGATGGCAACTAGTGATTCTATATCTATTAATGACCCAGTTATAAAATATTTTCATATTACCTACTAGATTACAAACTGGGCCGGTAAGTAAATCGAGACGTGCGGTGCGCGGCGCAGGAGCGCCTACTCGTAGTAGTTACTGTTTTAAAATACTCGCATCGATCATTCTCTGAAACTGAAAATTAATTGTTTTGCCTTATGGAAGTTAGAATATAAGTAGGTTTGTTTTGTTATACTTATTAGGTATAACACTTATGAAGCCTACCTAACGTAACCAATTCTACGTTACATTTAGTTAGTCATATTATACAAGTTTGGTTGATTACAGTTACAGTACAGCCTAGCCAAAAAGATTTCGCTATTTAGGTACTCATTTAGTAATAGTCACTCACTAGTCTTAATAGCCAAAGTTTAATAATAATCATAACACTTTACTTTTAGCAAATAAGAATTTCTATTGTTTATACTAAAGCTACCGAAGTTTACCTATCTATCTAATCTAAGTTGTTATGACACGTTTTGTACCTACTTAAAGCTGCGTTAGATATTAGTTTCTTATTTTAATACTGTACGGGCTGAGACGGAACCCGTACAAACTTTGGTTGATAGATTGATAGACCGACTTTGAAATATAATTTTATTTGATAGACTTAAATGATAGAAAAATGATAGAATGAGTACGCGCGATCGACCGCTTTATGACTGTAAGACGCACTCCCACAAAATGTATCGGTGTCGCGTAAACTGCTGAGTTTGAAAATGTACGTGCTAGCCCGTACAAATACTATGTTTTCAAATAGACCCTATAAGGAGTAAAGAGACCTGCTTGTTTAAACTTATAAAAATGAATAATTACTAATAATTTTTTTTTCCGTCCATAAGTAAAAGTAATCAATGCTGTATTAAGTGAGATTTTGATACTTGAGTAAGACTGGTTATTGTGATAATTGTTCAAAAGCCAGTTTGAAATAAATATTAACCTTGAATCATTGTCTTTTTCCACTCATATTAGAAAATTCTCATAAAATACTTTAAAGGTTTCATCGCTAACATACAAACCGGTCGGGTCCGCCGGGCCGGGTTGGCGGCAAATGCAACCAGGCCCAGCCGAATTGAGAAATGAACCGGGTTGCAATCTCTATTACCTACATACTTCGCACCAATTTTTTATTTTTTGTGACAAATGTTGCAACGAGATCCGCTTAATCAACTGATAATAATCTTTTCAATAAGGATGTACCTAGTCGTTAATTGACTAATCGGCTGTAATTAGAACCTAAACAACGCAAACCTACCGGGGATTATAGTAACAGACAAATAATAATTGCTGATTTACTATTTGCGAAAAACTTTAAATCGTTACATAACATCCACTTAAATTGTAATAAACAGGAATCTGATGAAACTGCTGCCTCGGTCTCACTATTAACCAATTAACGACGATTTTAGGACACGTTACGAAGTAGTGCGAATAGTCAATGAGCGTGGCGGTTGGAAGGATAGTAATGGACACACGAGGAGCCAAGGAGTATAAAACCGTTCAACGAGGTTTCAGCGCAACACACGCTTGAAGCAGTTGTCTCGGATAACTCCTATTATTGAACACTGAACCCACCAGTCAATATGTTCAGTTACATTGCGGTAAGCGGCGATTTTATAACGCACTCGTTCCTCGAGTTTCAGTGTTTTGCAAAACAAAAGTATTGATTTTTATTGAACGGCAGGTCGCTTGTTTATTGGGAGTGGCGGCGTCGGCGCCTTCCGGGTATACCGGAGCATCGCTCGTCACTGCAGTTGACAGTATGGTGAGTACCTAACTAATATCGAGTAAAGTTTTATTTTTGTTCATTTGTATTTATTTTTCAATGATTTCCAGTCCATTCCCCGCTATGGGTTCAACTACGCAGTGAACGACCCGTCGACCGGCGACAACAAGGCGCAGTCGGAGTCGCGAGACGGCGGCGTGGTGCGCGGCTCGTACTCGCTGGCGGAGGCGGACGGCACGGTGCGGCTGGTGGAGTACGTCGCCGACCCCGTGTCCGGCTTCAACGCGGTCGTGAAGCGCGTGGGGCAGGCGGCGCACCCGCACACCCTCGTGGCGCAGCCCATCGCCGCCAAGCAACTCCACACCGGCGCCTCCGCCCTCGTCGCTCCCGTGGGCGCCGTGCAGCTGGGAGGATTGGGAGGTCTGGGAGGAATGGGAGGACTGGGCGCGTACAGCGGACTCGGCCTGGGTCACGGCAGCGCCGACCTCGGGCTCGGAGGTCTTGGCTACAACGGACTCGGGCTCGGAGGTCTCGGCTATGATGGACTGGGGCTCGGAGGTCTCGGCCTCGGAAGCCTCGCTGGACTCGGTGGCTACGGCGGCGGGAAACACTGAACGATACCGACCAACAGAAGCCACCGAGCCTCGCTTTAGTTCCACGAAATGAATCACTAATACTGGTAAAATGTAGTATGAAGGATGGATGTTAGAAAATAAAAATATTGATTTACTGTTTTCGTTTTTCTTTCGAGGAATAAATTACAACACGTATAATATTAACTACACAAATTATATTTCATAAATACCATCGACACATTTATCCTTCGCACGTAAATGCACATAATTTATTTGAGCGGATACATAAGGTGCGGGCTCGTGACGACCCCACACTGGAGACGTACCGTTTCTTTATTTACAAAAAAAAATTGGACCTATATTAAAAATACATTATATTATATGGAACGTAGTGGAGAGAGACGCCACCCGGATGCTACGCCCTGCGCAGACGACCTTCGCCGAAGAGCAGGAGACACAGCCGGTCCACCAGGTATGCGAACACCATGTCGGCTATCAGAACTTGCACTAATATCACACGATACTGAAACCGAAAACATTCATTACATTACTCTACTGCCTCGTGGTCTCGCGATACAAGTATGTGCCGTGCGATCTAGAGGTCCTGGGTTCGATTCCCGGGTCGGGCAAAGTGTTATTGGGTTTTTCCATTAGGATATTCTTAGTAACAGCACGGAGTCTGGAAATGTGCCCGAAAAACGGCAATAGGCTCGCCCCCTATTACGTGGGACTGATACATACCTGGCGAAATGTGGGTTCAGAAATGCATCTCTGCCTACCCCTTCGGGGAATACAGGCGTGAGTTTATGTATGTATGTTTATTACTCTACCTTAGTAAATGTTTCAATTCATCGAAATTAAACCACAATTATTAGTTGAAATTGCACCACTATAGATTACAACGTCCAGTTTCATTATATACCTGCTGCACTAAATCATTCGTTTTTTCATATATCATACTGTTTATTGCAACAGAATGCGATTAATGCCGCTCTAATCGATATGTTGGAACTATTATTTTTGTTTGTTTTTGTGCAGCCTATTTTCTGAAGGCATAAACGAAGAAGCAATCATAATAGTCTAGTCAACAAGTTCAAAAACGTGTTAAATAGAAATAAAGCTCCTAAAAATATGTGCCATACCTCATTCGATTCGGAATGACGTCTAGAAAAATGTTTTTTAAGGGCATATTAGCACATAAAAAATTGCAATAGTTATTAACAAAATAAGAAAAAAAAAACAAGGTATTTAGTTTTTCGTTAATAACTTTTAAAATAATGATATTTAAGGAATTATGAAAAAAGATCCTGAAAGAGGAGGAAATTTCCAATAAAAAAGTCCTTACTCCCGGAACTCTATCTATATTATTTATAACTTTTATTTAACGCTGGAAATGGCGCTCCGCGAGGGCGTTACGACATAGGCGCGTCGTCTAAAAAGCCGGTATATCACCTAAAATAATTTATTTCTAATATTAAATAACAATTTAAAAATTTGAATAAATTATGGTGTAATCTAGACACTTGAACGAAAATAACCACGGAGAAAAATATTTTTTTTGACAACTTTTCAAAAAGTTACACCATTGTTAATTAACTAATGTTTTTCCAATCTCTGTTTTTATAAATTACGGCATAAAAGTTTCAAAAATTAGTCTAAAAATATTTCGCTTCGTGGAGCTCTTCTTAATTAGGTACTTAATAAAGTTATGCAGAAAAAAAAAATTAGTTTATTATTTTGTTAATTATATTTTTTTTAAATTAACTAAAAATGAAATTTCTAAAAAATGTTATCAAAACATTTTTTTTTTGGTAATATCTTATTATTGCTGTTTTTGCATCTAATATAGGTATTAATTAACATTGGAAAAAAAATGTTACGTCATTTATTAAGAAATTGTTTATAAACAAATAGACTATTTTGCGATTTTAAAAAAAAAAAATTTACTATCTTATTGCAAAGGTAAAATGATGATTTAAAAAAGAAAAAAAAATCTTAAATATTTCTTTTTATTGTTTATAATCGTTTTTTTTATATTTCAATTGTTTAAATAATTAGTTAAGAAATTATTTTATTCTTAATAATCAATATTGACCCTTTTCAATGGAATAACAGAGAAATATATTTTTTTTATAAATAATTTAATTATTTATTAACTTAACAATTTGTTATAAACAAATATTATTAACCGTTATATTTTTTTTCGAAAACTTCAAAAAATTACAAAAACAACCATGTATACCAAAGTTAAGAAATTTTATTTTTTAAAAAATTAAGAAAAAAAAATTTTTGTTTTGATAACATTTTTTAGAAATTTCATTTTTAGTTAATTTAAAAAAATTTTAATTAACAAAATAATAAACTTTAATATTTTTTTTCTGCATAACTTTATTAAGTACCTAATTAAGAAGAGCTTCACGAAGCGAAATATTTTTAGACTAATTTTTGAAACTTTTATGCCGTAATTTATAAAAACAGAGATTGGAAAAACATTAGTTAATTAACAATGGTGTAACTTTTTGAAAAGTTGTCAAAAAAAATATTTTTCGCCGTGGTTATATTAAATAGGTGGTTAAATTTTAAATTGTTTTTTAATATTAGAAATAAATTATTTTAGGTGATATACCGGCTTTTTAGACGACGCGCCTATGTCGTAACGCCCTCGCGGAGCGCTATTTCCAGCGTTAAATAAAAGTTATAAATAATATAGATAGAGTTCCGGGAGTAAGGACTTTTTTATTGGAAATTTCCTCCTCTTTCAGGATCTTTTTTCATAATTCCTTAAATATCATTATTTTAAAAGTTATTAACGAAAAACTAAATACCTTGTTTTTTTTTCTTATTTTGTTAATAACTATTGCAATTTTTTATGTGTTAATATGCCCTTAAAAAACATTTTTCTAGACGTCATTCCGAATCGAATGAGGTATGGCACATATTTTTAGGAGCTTTATTTCTATTTAACACGTTTTTGAACTTGTTGACTAGACTATAACAAATTATAGCGAACATGTTTAACTAACAAACAAATTGTTACGAAATCAGCAATACAAATTTGTTATATATGAATATAACGGGACTTGATGAGTACAATTAATTAAAACTATCAAAACGAAAAGAAAAACGAAATATTTGTATTGTTTTTGGCATTGTCTCATCTATCCGTTTGTCTAAAGTCTAAAAATCTTGAAATATCTAAGACGCCGTCGCACAATTCATGTAGACACTAAACTACCAATTTCAAAATTAAAATAAGGATAAGTTATTTTTTGGCAAATACTTACATCCGGTGGGAAATAGACTATTTCGAACTTTTCGGACAGGTCCGGGAATATTCCCGCGGCGAGCGCCAGCACTGTGCCGCCCGACACCACGATGCTGTACAGCAGCGGCTTGTTGTCCCACAGACCTTCCATGAACGGCTCTCCCTGTGTAACATAATACAATTCAAAATATAAATTATATATAGTAGCCATATAGTAGTTTCCCATTAATAGGGCCGACCTTAGTAGGTTGGTAGCTCTGCTTATATTTGTAAGGGGCCATCCATAAATTACGTCATACGTTAGGGGGGGGGAGTGACATTGTGTGACAAAGGGGTGGGAGGACACCTAAATATCGTGACGTCACTAAAAAAGTAAAAGCTACTCTCGACTTTACGACTTTTAAAATATGTAACGTCACACTAGGAGGGGTCTCACAAATGTGACCAGCTGTGACAAGGACGGGGGAGGAGTTTATTTATTTATTTATAATATATATGTATATACGAGACACTAATACGATTATCTCTCACTAATCAAATTAATTATGCCCGCTTGTTAAGGACATCAAAGCGGAAAACTTTAATTGAGACATACTATATAGGTACATATATACTGTATACGTACTCTATAATTAATGGCGAACGTAGATATCTGCAGCGCCATGGAGATTATATAAACGGTACTGTTCAACAGGTCGGCTTCGAACTCGCGCTCTTCATCCTCAGCCAAATCCATGTCCAACTTTGGTTTTGTTTCTCTAAAAGGAAAATATTATTTTTATATTACACACATACAATTTCACGCCTGTATTCACCAATTGTCTATTGAGGCCCACGTAATAGGGGGAGAGCTTGTAGCCGTTCTTCTCCCTCTTTAAGACTATGAATTTCCATGTATGGAGATCTATATTGTTTTTTTTTTTTACTTCGTGAAAATTATATATATACATTTTAACTTACCGTCCCGGCGATCGCGCAGTCGCTTCATTCACCAAATATATAAGACAGAGGAAGTGCACCATGAACTGCGTCAGCACCGTCATTATTGTATACACGTTGAAAATGTTCGGCAAGGGACGCTCTTTGGACAGTTGTTTTAGCGGCTGAAAATACAATTAATCATTAATATTTTTACTTTTATGTACTTTTATATTGCAACAGTAAGTACTTGTTCTAATTTTATTAAAAAAAAAAACATTTAATAAACGTATTTCAGCGACTGAATTGGTGTCGAGAGTAAAATGTTAAGTTTCGAGGCTAGAGGTAGCGGTTTTTATCCTTGCGGGGGCCAATGTTTGTATTTTCTACAGATATTTGTCAAAGTCTAAGCTTTGGGCATATGAAATATGTTTGCAAATGCGCTTGCAATATACAGATACTAGTAACGCAAAGATTTTTCTTATAAATCATCATAAACATTAGTCTTTTAAAAACAAATCTTTGGTGAAATGATTTAGACCCGTTTTCTGTGAGTGTTGTTTCTATGAGATGTTTGCCTTAAGATTTTCAAATAAACCGGTGAAGACTTGTTATTGGCTTTTTTGTTAAATGTTTTGTTTTCTAATCCTATTGAGATATAAATAAATAAAAACCAACCTTGGATCTGGAAATAAACAAGAAACAGGACGCCAGTAACAAGCTCTGCAGTGTTGCTTGCGTGTCGCTAAATTTGATCCCATCCAGGTATAACACGGACTGGCTGTACGCGAGTATAAGAGCGTTCAGTGCGAGGATCTTGAACATCTGCAGCGTCGTCACCAGCGTGCACCGACCTTGCTTGATTATGTGACATACTGGCGACAGAAGTGTATCGCGTCATAAATATACATGTAGGAAAATGTATCGGAACTAAATTATCATAAGCTGACTGTAAAAGCAACTGTTGCCCATCTATCTGATTGATGACAAAGATTTACCGCTATTATATAGGAAATATTAAAAAACAAAATAAGCCATTAATGAAAAAATCAACTTGATTACACTATGACTTTTAAGAAAGCTTATAGGTAAACATAGCAATTACTTTGTAGTAATTATTACTATACATATTGTTTTATCATAATTATTAAGAGATAAATTCAGAATATAATAAAATAGAACAGTAATCTGATAATTACACTATTCAAAGCAATTACAACAATATTATAATTTTAACCTACACACCTACCCGTTTTTATCTTCAAACTACAAATATTATTAAATCACTACGGTGTATTAAGGACAAGTTAAATTGGTAGAAGTAAAAAAAAACTCGCTATAACGAAGAACGTTGACGATGAGGAAACAAAAATACAACATAAAAAAAGATGAAACTCACTGCAAAGTATACTGGAAAGGCGACTTGTAAATGGTGCAGCGACGCTTGCGTCTCCCAACCTCACTAGTTGCGGCTGGTCTTCCTCCTCCAGTTCCCTCATGGCGCGGCGCAGGCGGGCGGACGCCTCGGCGCGAGGGTCCCGGCCGCGCCGCCCCGCCTCCAACTCCAACGGACGCTCCTCCCGCGCCCTCTCGCGGAGACGCTCCGGCGCGTTGGCGAGGATAGCCACACCCACCTGGAACATCATACTGTGGACAATGCCAGCTTTCCAACAACTCACTTAAATACTACTTCAGCGTTCTACATTCCTATACACTTTCTACTACTAATTCTATGATCAGCTAAGTCAAAACTAAGTCACAACATGAATTAATTATTCAATTTAATGTAACAACATCAGGTACGCCTGATGAAATGTATGATGTTAGAAGATTCTACAAAACATTGATAAATATATTAAGGTTAATATATTAGAGAGAAAGACTTAATACTTACATCAGCATGTTTCAAAGCTCCGACGTCATTTGTACCATCTCCACACATGAGTGTAGTGTATCCTAAATACTTCAAAGTTACTATTACGAATTCCTTCTGCTTGGGAGCAAATCTGGCAAATACTTTTATATGTGGCATTAACTCCAACAAAAACTTTCGATGACATTCGTTAAGATATGTTAATCCTTCGCCAGTTATGCACAAATCGAACTTTGATGTTAATTGTTTAGAAGTCTTGAATGGTTGCACTGGGAGATCTACTTCCGCATCAATAGATTTCCAACTCCAGACTCCTTCGCCTTCTGATAGTATGAGTGTTTCATCCTTTTGAGTAAACTTAAGCTCCTTGGCTACATGACACGCTGTGAGAGGGTTATCTCCAGTAATCATGACGACTGAATGTGATGCGTTCACGATTTCTGCTATAGCCTTTTTAGAATCACTCTTCAAGGGGCATGATATGATAACAAATCCTGCGAATGTCAGGTCAGACTCGATATCCTCCCGAGAAAAGTCCCTAATTTGTTGTGAAGTTAATTTTCCTAATTGTCTATAACCTAGCGCCAAAACTCTTGCACCTCTTCTAGATAAAGTTAAATAAACGTGATCGTAATGACTAGGAACCTCCTTGAGCATCGATTTTATAGTTTCAGGAGCGCCTTTGACGCTACTGACATAATACGTTTCCATGAAACCGCGCTCATTGACTTGATAACCAGCAATCACTGACATCCTTTTAAGGGCACTGGAAAAATGATTTCTATGAACAATTTTCAAGCCAGGCGATTTTCCTTTCTTTGGTACAACAGCATCCCCTTTGGTAAGATTCCATTCAGCAGCTTTTAAAGTTGCTTTTTCTAGCGGATCACCAACAACCCCATCATCAAGCTGGACGAGAGAGTGACATGATGCTAAAACTTGCACAGTCTCCATAGGAGCTTGCGAAAGTGGAATGACAATAGCATCTTTGTGATCTCCAATTCCTGCTACACCTTCAACTACCAAATTGTCACTGGTTAGTGTGCCAGTTTTATCGAAACAACAAATTTCGACTTTTCCAGCAAAAGGTATCCTGAATGGTTCCGTACAAAATACGGCCAATTTTGATAGCGACAATAACGAAGTATTTACTGCCAAAGACAGCTCAATACTCAACTCTGGTGGCACTACAGAGGTGAGAATCAAAGTACATTCTAAAAATAATTTATATCTATTTCTTTCTGGGTCTTCACATCCCTTAATCCATACATATGCAGCAGCAGCAATGGCAAAAATCAATAAGAACATGATGAAGCCAAATGTTTCCAAATTGTTTGCTGTAACTCTTTTGACACCAAATAGGATTGTTCTTAGAAGCTTCCCTTGTGAAGTATTGAAACCATTACGTATGACATAGCCAATACATCCATTATCAGGAGATTTAAGACCTGAAGTTACATTTTTGCTTGGTGATGAATGTTGAACTATTTTAGTACCACCGAATAACATGTGCAGTTTACCATCTCCCTCAGGATCTAAGTTTTGCTTTAGGTTCTTATCATTTTCTATAGCCTCTTTCATTTGTGGCACACTTTCACCAGTTAACATAGACTCATCTACTATACAAGAACCTCTTAAAAGAACTATGTCACAAGGAACAAGATTTTCATTGACTGATCTTGTGAGAGAAACAATATCTCCTGGTAGTAACTGATCACTCATGATTTGTCGCCATCTTCTGTTTCTATAGACATTAATATTGTATGGTTTGTTGCCCATTTTCCTGATCTCGGCCATGTTTCTTAATTGTTGCTGCACCAAAGTGCATTCAAACATAACAAGCATGACAAGAGTGAATATAGAGTAGTACCAATACTTATCCAGGCACCAAAGTGCCACACAAAACACTTGAAACACAAAGAATGGTGCTGTGGCCCTTTCCTTGAACAGTTCCATAAACTCTGGCACAACCTGAAAACAAAATTTTGATTCAATAAAATAACCAAGTAAATTTTAAATTTTATTTTTAAATTAATAAAGGCTTTTTTCAACTTTAGAGAATCTGTACTTTTCAAAACTTTAGTGCAAAATATATCCACGGTGTTTTTACTATAATTAGTATACTTTATTTACTATTAGTATGCAAGTAGATTTAAAACTTAGACATGTATGAGTTGGTATCAGGCTGCTTTAAATTTAAAGCCAAAATGAAATTCAGTCTGTTGTCTGGGATCATGTAAGATTTTTTTTAGATAATTTATTTGGCAAATAGAGTTTTTTTTTTACCATAATCATTTCATTTTTTCCAAATTCTTTTTCAGTTAGATCCAATGATTCATCATCTAAGAATCCTTTTGATTCCATGTACTCTTCATATGTCTTGTGAATAGGAAATTCAAGTGTTCGGAAAATTTTCTTGTCCCAGTCGTACACATACTTGCTCTTTTGGAATATAAACCACACATCTGGATTGATACTGTCTTTTTTAGTTGACTGAAATAAAAATAATAACATGCATAATCAGAATAAATGGATAACATTAAGATTATTGATGGCCTCAAGGTTTAGGCGCACGGTCAAGAACCTTGGCGGTTGCGGATTCAAACCACAGACACACACCTCTGACTTTTCCTAGTTATGTGTGTATTCGCAATTAATTATAATCAATTACTTTAAGAGTGAAGGAAAACATCATGAGGAAACCTGTACACCCAAAAGTTCTTAGGAATTTCTTAGGTGTGTAGAGAGCCACCTGCACTAGGCCAGCATGGTGGACTACGGCCTAAGGCCCCCCAATTGTAGAGGAGGCCCATGCCCAGCAGTGTAATCTGGATGATGATGATGGATAACATTACTTTAAACAGCAGTGGTGCTTAAAACAATTAATTTTAAAAAAAATTATGAAACTAATTACTCTTCACTTCAATAATTAAAAATAGTAAAAATTATTGTAAACCCTTACAAATTTTCACATTAGTATTTAAACAAATTTACATACCTTTGTGTGATGTAGCTTGACAATCTCGGACGATCCATTATTGGATGTAGGTACAACCTTCACAATTTCTGCTTGAATTGGGTCTTTAACCTATCAACAATATGCAAGTCAAATAATCAGAATCGCTTTTGAGATTCGTATGACGAATGTACCAATAAGAATTACTCACCGAGGAACACGACAGGAAACACTGGATGTGAACACTCCAATAACAACACAAACAGATTAAAATTTGTAAAACAGCAACCGCGGACACGGTTACGAATCCTGCTTCGAAGTTGTCCTCGAAACCGTAAACGACGATCCAAGAATAGAATACCAGTGGATATATTATCAAGAAAGGCAATATCGTGCCTTGTAGAACAGTCGGCACTGGTTTAAAAAGCTGTGTATATTCAACTAAATCGTCCAGTGACGAATGTTTCTTATTAGATCCCATGGTTGTATATAAGTTTAACTATGAATGAAAATAAGTAGTCCTCTTAGTTGCCCAGGATGTTATCAAGCATAATTGAATACATGTCAATGTTAAAGTAATTTAAGATTGAAACAGATTTTAATTTTATTGAGTTTACACCGCTTGACAGATTGACAAGCTGAATAGACGAGGGGAATGTGCGGGGGGAGTGATCTGTGATACCGGAAATAACGTGCCAAGTGTGCGTGTCATTTGTTTCCATTATACGCAGATACGCCTTTAGGCTCTTTTACCTTGCGTAACATAAACAATTACAAAACCTCTATTAAACTTATTTGCAAACCTCTCCAATTTCATTGAATTATTAGCTTTGCCCGTTGACGATAATTTAAAAAACTTAATTAAACTTAAAATAACTTTTAAAATTTATTGCGTTTTACCAAATCGTCACTATGGTATATACGTACAGTGTACATGTTATTCAAAATGGATTGTTAAGCATCGTATAGGTACCTACTTATTAATTTGCACCACGAACTATGAAATAATAACCTTCTTTCATAGGTAATAAAAGTAGTTTTTTTTAAGATGACCATGTTTCGTATCGTGAATCCTAAATTTGTTCATAGCTCAAATTATGGATTCAGATTAGATTAACTGGCTGAAACATTATTCTTTGATACATTTCTGAAAATAATGAATAATCTGTGGTAATAGATATTACATAGTCTTTATTGTCACTTGTCTGACAAGTCTTGTCATTGTCAATAAACTATAAATAGGTAAAGTATAAAGGGCGCGAAACAAACGAATTTGACAGCAAGTTTTACGTGCAACTTGCAAGTTATTCCTTGTATTTACTGCTGTTAAAAATTCAAATAGCTAGTGAATATGGATTTTAAATTAAAAAGAAAAACTATCAGAACTCCAGTTATAAGCAGTTCCTTGGAAATATATCCCCATGATTTGCAATTGTATAAGATACCACCGACATGCGATATAACACTTCAAGAATTCGAAACTTTGGCTCTAGAAAGAGTGACACTTTTACGAACTTTAGCAACAGCAACAACACTAAAAGGACTTAGATTAAATTCAGAAGAATATACGGAATACGTTCTAGGAGAATTAAGATCTCAAGGCCTAAAATATTATGCCAGATTGTGTGAAAATTCAGCTTGCAGTACAAGTGAAGCAGATGTACAAGCGCGACGTAAAGATCACATTGCACATTTCATTCTTAGATTGGCTTACTGTAGAACTGAAGAGTTACGAAGGTGGTTTGTTGCACGAGAATTAGAATTATTCAAAATGAGATTCGCAGTCATGAGAGGTGAATCTGTGGAAGTTTTTTTTAAACTCAACAATTTGTGTTATACTAATATTACAGATGAAGAAAAGAATGAGATCATACATTTTCTAAGAGAATCATTACCATATCCAAACATAGATAATATGAAATTTTACAAAGTTAAGTTTTTTGAAGTATTAGATTTGGTTAGGGCTCGAAAAGTGTACCTTAGTGGAGGCTACGCCTATATACCGCATCGAGATTTTATATCGGTACTTTCTGCATTATACCGAACACATTTAAGACAACAATTAGCCATTGCAGCTCAACATCTTGGTGAAATTGAACAAGATGAACGATTGGTTAGTCTTTTGAAGGGGTTACATCAATCGTATTCTGGCAATGATTATAGTGATACCAAATCCATGGTACCAATTGAATCATTAGACTCCCTTTCGCTTAAGTCATACCCTCTATGCATGAGGCAATTACATGAGCAATTAAGAATGGCACATCATTTAAAACATGGTGGAAGATTGCAGTATGGACTTTTCCTAAAAGGTATTGGTGTGACTTTGGAGGATTCATTAAGATTCTGGAGAGAAGAGTTCACAAAAATAATGGAGCTTGATAAATTTGAAAAGCAATATGCTTATAATGTTAGATATAATTATGGTAAAGAAGGTAGTAAAAGAAACTATTCTCCATTCAGTTGTTTAAAGATAATAAACACACCTGTGGGGCCAGGAGACTGTCATGGATGCCCTTACAGACACTGTGATGCAAGCAATTTAAAAAATAAACTTCAAGGATATGGATTTGATCCCCAAGGTATGTAGTAAGTTTAATTTACATCCCAACAATATGCCATTAGCATAGCATTGATTGTCTAACCAACATATAAACAGTATGAGTACTTATATACAGTTCTAGCTAAGGAAAATAAAACAAAACCGCCTTCAAAAAAACCTATTCCAAAACAAATTAAAATGCACTAAAAAGTAAAAAAATAATTGCGTATCTTCTATTACTTAATTATAATCAACTTACTATTTCTCTACATCAATATATACATAGGTACGATCTATGTGTTTATGACGCAAGAAGCTAGATAGGTTCTTCTATATCTATCCACTATCTATCCACTTCAAATCTAACTCAACACATACCTATGAATAACAAACAGTGATTAAAATATTTTTTAATGTTCTCCTATGTAAAATTAAATGAAAAATATTAGACTACTTAAAAGTCAATCAAATTATTACGATAATATAATGTAGTTTTAATTATTGTTATTCTTGGAGGCGGTGTCAGCCAAGGTAGGATTCTCGTATTATTATTCATCATCATCAGCCCATATATGTACGTCCCACTGATGAGCACGGGCCTCCACTACAACTGTGATGCTAGGTATGCACATTGTAGTATTTCCTTGGCTGACACCGCCTCCAAAAATAACAATAATTAAAACTACATTATATTATCGTAATAATTTGATTGACTTTTAAGTAGTCTAATATTTTTCATTTAATTTTACATAGGAGAACATTAAAAAATATTTTAATCATTGTTTGTTATTCATAGGTATGTGTTGAGTTAGATTTGAAGTGGATAGATATAGAAGAACCTATCTAGCTTCTTGCGTCGTAAACACATAGATCGTACCTATGTATATATTGATGTAGAGAAATAGTAAGTTGATTATAATTAAGTAATAGAAGATACGCAATTATTTTTTTACTTTTTAGTGCATTTTAATTTGTTTTGGAATAGGTTTTTTTGAAGGCGGTTTTTGTTTTGTTAAAATTTTTGTTTATTTTTTAATTTTTAGTGAAGCCACACCCGGGATCGAACCTGCAACATCATGCGTTGCAAATCGGTTACTTTGCCACTCCGCTACCACCAGTCTATTATATGGTTATAAAACTCATCAACAATACGCAAATGTTTCTAACACACACTCGGCTACCACCGCTTCACACATTTAATACACCTTAAGTAATGCAATTAGATCGTTTGCTTCATGTTGCAATGCAGCAACAAACGTAAGCGCATAACAATTTGATTCAAGACAGTTAGAAATTCGGCCACAAATCGCATCCATACTGTACGCCGTTAACGAGTTCCATTGACGTTATATTATATTTGACTAGGACAATTACATGACCATAAAGAGGTTACGGTAGGTGACTCAAATATCCGGATAGCCTATAAAGATTCGGCCGAGTATCGTTAGTTTTCTGCTAAGAATTGAAGAGTTCCGTTACTTTGTCATGGATCCCATAGTTAGAACTTAACCAAACTCTCATGCAATTACCCTAGAAGTACATCCTAACCAATAATAAAAAGGATTCATCAAAATCGGTTGGCATTATATTAAGTTATTCGTCGATTTGTCTCGCACATTGGTGAAAATTTAAGATTTTTGTGGTTTTCTAATGGAGGCTATTGTCACAACTAGACCAAATTCAAATGGGACCAAACTGGAAGCACCAGCTTTCACTTAAAAAAAGAATCATCAAAATCGGTTGGCATGATATTGAGTTATTAGTCGATTTGTCACGCACATTGGTGAAAATTTAAGATTTTTGTGGTTTTCTAATGGAAGCTATTATCACAACTGGACCAAATTTAGATGGAACCAATCTGGAAGCATCAGCTTTCAATTAAAAAAAGAATCATCAAAATCGGTCCACACAGTCAAAAGTTCTGAGGTAACAAACATAAAAAAAAAAAAAAAAAAAACAGACGAATTGATAACCTCCTCCTTTTTTTGAAGTCGGTTAACAAGATGTTTTTATCTATACTCTATACAAATAAATAAAATTAGGGTGTCTGTTTGTAATATTGAAATAACCGCTTTTTAATAAATTCATATGGATGTTTACATGGTACCTACATAACATTCCAAAATAACAAAATAACATTCTTTATGATTTTTGTGTCTGTCTGTTCCGGCTAATCTCTGAAACGGCTGGACCGATTTTGACAGGACTTTTATTGGCAGGTAGCTGATGTAATAAAGAGTAATTTAGGCTACTTTTAGTTTATAAATTTTCTTATTAAAAATAATTAAAATAAATTTTCCACGCAGACAAAGGGCACAGCTAGTTTTAAGTAAAAACCTATTTTATTCTTTTTTCAGCTGTTAGTGAGGTAGTGGACTTGGCCAAAAAGGGTCATTTTCAAGTGGCCTGCAGTAAATACTTTGATGCTGTACACAATGCTGATATTGGATTGGGTATCAACCATCCAAATCAGTACTTTGAAGAAAGTCAAAAGCTTATCAAAGGTGTTATAAAAGTGGAGCCAAAAGTGGAGAAGGTAGCTGTTAAGAAAGAAAAAATAGATGATTTAGAAGGAATGGATTTTGATGAACCTCTGTGAAAATGTGAACTTATTAAGACATATTGTGAACTGGCTCCTTTAATAATCATAAATTATTTTTTAAATAAATTGTGAACATTGCTTAGATCTTTTTAAATGTTAAAATGATATGTCTTGTTCTGTTCCAAGGCCAGGACCATAGAGAAAGCAAGATTAAACAAATATAAATTGAAAAAAATCTTATATATTATCTAGCCGTAAAATCTACACATGTAATATTTGGCTATTTTAAGGTAATGTACAAAATATTGTAATAAAATAATAAAAATGAGTTATAATCATTTATTTCAGTAACTATTTCCTCTTCACATACATAGCTCTCTTAGTCATGCGACCACAGTATAAACCAAATATAAAAATTAAGCCTACCACAGACATACCTACAACTAAAAAGTATTTCTTAGAAGGAGATGTTGATATCTCATTATACATATCACCCAAATTCTCAATAACGTTCATCTGAAAAAAAAAACGCAAAATCATTACAATGTAAAAAATATACTCTAATCTGTTTTGGGACAGGTACCATATTATTTTTTCGATCTTTTAAAATTGTAGTGCGATAATTATTAGTGGTTGTATTTGTTTGGAGATGTTGTAATCATTGACGGTGCTTCCATAGAAGCCCAAAAACCCAGTTTGCCTTACAAAATTCTGAATATAAATCTTTAAACTTTAAATCTTTATTTAACAAAAGCAAGTCAACATATAAATGAGAATATCCTGACCCCACAATAAACAATTATAAACTAGACATTAAAAATTAATGTGTAATACTTTTGGGCTTCTATGGAAGTACCACCACTGGTTGTAATAACTTATTTAGAACTATAAAATACTGGTTTAACAAGGCCTCCCAACAACTTAGCCAACTGTAACAATAAATAAATCAAAATACATTGCTTACCGCTGCAACATGCCTATACATTTCAAGTCTACTTGATAAAGCCTTTTCACAGTCTGCCTCTAGTTTCCTGTTACTGTCATTGAGAATTATTTTTAGACATTTTAAACCTGGAAAAAAACGATATTAAAACAGCTATTTTATAAAAACAATTTCATAGTTAAGAGCAAAGTTCCTTACGTCTGCCTGCACCATGTTCGAGATCTTTACAATATTTCAGTAAATCTAATGCGCAAGCGCGTTCCAGCAGAGGATCTGCTTCTATATCCACCTCGGCTTCCTCTATTATTTGAGCTACTTCTCGGGCGCATTCTGCAGATACGATTTTATGATTTAGCAAAGCATTTTTCAGACATTCTTCCACCTGTGAATGAAAATTTTTATTATATTTATTTTTTATTTAGAATCCAAAAGTCTGATTTTGCTCCATTTAATAGTAAGATTATCGGAGGCACATTTGATAATGGGAGGATATTCATATCCGCTCGGATAGCGATAAGATGTCAAAATTGACCCATGTAATTGTGTCGCGTTCCGAAATCTGCCTATTAGGGATGTTGCGAATAATCGCGCCCGCATATGCGGAACATCCGCATTGATTTAGACATCCGCATCCGTATAATTCGATGCGGAGCTGATGCGGTTGTGTAGCAGGTCGGGACAAGGAAGAAAGCGGACGAAAAAAATTGTTTTGGACTTCGGTGAATCGGTGACGGTGACGCGCCTTGCTATTGATTTGTTGTGACAAGATCTGACGCGCACGTTCGTTTTTCTTGTGCTTTTTGTTAAGAAGTGTCATCGCATACATCTAAGTAACTGTATTGTTAAAAATATGTTGGAATGTTGTGAATATTCGCATCCGCATATGCGAAACATTCGCATTGATTTACACATCCGCATCCGCGGATGTGAAGAAAAAAATGCATCCGCAACATCCCTACTGCCTATATCTGTTTAGTAACGATTAACACTCAGATAATCAGATAATTCTAATCATTCTCAAAGATCACCTTGTAGTCAAGTGACCCCGGGTACCGATCATCGGCTGCTAACTAGTGCGAAGAAGAGGAAAGTAAAAGCAAGCATTTGAGGACGTAAATGCGCTAATATCGACCATATGTAGAAAGTCAAGGGTCAAGTATATATAATTTTATACATACATTCACACACTTTCTTATCACAGATAAGTAGTAAGTATGTTTGTACGCTACGTGTACTACTACAAAAATACTGCAGTTGAGAATTTTGCGATATTTTAGTCATTGACTTTGAAAGTGTTACGGGTGTGCATTATGTGATAAGCTCATTTTAATTAGGTTCAAAAAGTCCATTTTTATCAGTATTTTACTACATTATGCACATTTACGCTTGTATATAATTAATAACCAGATCTTATCTAGTACCTAACAAACTAATTGGGTTAATATTATTTTTGCCGTAATTATTTTTCCCTACACTAATAGCAATATTTTATTAAACTATTACCATGAATAATTGTAAACATTTACCACTGTATGCATAATTCCAATAACAAGATTTCACATGAAAACAATAAGATCATAACACATCATAAACGTCTTTTTTCGTAAATATATACATTTCCGAATGTTTTCAAAGTGAAAGAGGCGAAAGCTCTAGTTGGTCCCGCAGCACGAAAAGATATGACCAAGAGATGCTGGGTTCGATTCCAGATCAAGTAAAGTTAACAATTTTTCAGCAGCAATACACAGTCTGTAAATGTGCCCAATAAGTGACTATAAGGACACGCATTAGAAGCTGGGATTTAAAACGTGGCTCGCAATGCCTAGTATCTTCCCCTTAAGTAATGCCGAGCCAACATGTGTTTGTATGGTTACGATGTATCGTACTTTCACACGATACTCGATGGAAATAATTTTATTTAGAATATGTTTCCTTTAAGCGCATTTGTGTCATTGTATTTTATATTAATGTTAAGTATTTTATGAGAAATTTTTGTAACTCTTAATACATCAAGAGTTTATGAGCTTTAATGTGAATAAAAAAAATGATACCATATTTCAATACCTTTCCATCAGAAGTAGTGATATCCCCTGGGACTGCACATATTGTTTGTATTTCAGCCTTACATAATTTCCCTAGCAAGGGATCCAGTCGATAATTCAATGCTTGTTCCTTTAGTATATTCGCTAATTCGTTTTCGCAAGTTGTAGTCAATTTGGATTCCCTGAACTTCTCTTTGAGGCAATATAGTACTTTGCCCTGAAGTTCAACATCCTGAGGTTCGTTAGCTGTTGAGAAAAGAATTTGATATTAATAAAACTAAAATATTACCACAAAGGAAATACTAGTTCTTGTTACTTACCAATAATTTCTGAACAGAATTTACTGATATCAGTTTTGCAACTATTTATCAAGTTTGTATTAAATCTGTAATCAGTGTTTTGTTCAATCATTCTATTCACAACCACCACTTTGCAAGTTTTTTCGAAATCTATTTCTTGCCGATGACTCTGAAATAGAAACTTTTGATTAAACCTATATTTTCATAGACATTTCTCTTAGGAATATGCTACCTTACCTTTAGACAATCAAATATTTTGGGGGGTTCCGTTTTATGGCAATACAAGTCAATCATGTCACTACATGTTGTCATCAAATGGTAATCTATAGCACTGTCAGTAAACTCTTGTTTTCTTACAACAAACAATGCTTTCCTGCAACCGTCAGTCAATTTACCTTTAGATGTCTGCAAACATTCTAAAGCTGCGGATTCACCATGTGGAATAGCAGAGCACCATGTGTCTAATTCATATTTGCAGGCTTCTTTTAGTTCTGGATCCAAATCTATATTCTCTTTTTGCTGAAATAATTGACTTCTTAACTGTTGTCTACAGTCTTTCACTATAGTATGTTTTCTCCGAGTAATAGTATCATTTCTTACAATCTCACTCAAGCAAGCTACCACTTGACTTTTGGTTTGTGCCTTAGGGCAAAACCTAACAACATATGGTTTACATGCATTTTTAAATTTTCTTGTAAATCTGTAGTTTTTAAGAGCAATCAATTGTTCATGTTCAATTGCTGCCCTACATTTGAGGTTGGATTTAACTTCTGGATCATTCTTATGAGATATTAAGCATTCCATAATATCATCTTCATCTTTTTTACTCTGAAGTTCAGAGGAGCATAGCCTCTCAATTGGAACTCTACAGTTTATATTAACAACTGCATTTAACTCAATGTGACCACTCTGAGTTTCAGTAAAATTAGTTACTATTTCTCTGCATTTAGTTGTTAGGTCTTTAATTTTACTCTGCAAGCAAGATATTTCCTCTCCTTTCCCAGTTGTATCTAAACAGAAATTGGCTAAATCATCCATACAAAAGTCTTCTATTTCTGGCAACAGGTCAACACTTACAGCTCTTTGGCGCATAACTCTTTTCACCTGTTGCTCACATGCAGGTTTTAACTTTCCTTTGAAGTCAGAGCTGTAGGCATAATTATACAAACATGGAAATATCAAAGGATCTTTTTCAGATTGTTGTTCACTTGCATCAGCCCACTGGAGTTTAGCTTTACAAACAGTCACAGCATCATATTTACAAGCTTTATATAATTGAGGATCTAGTTTAAAATCTCGAGATACAAAATATTGTATTTGTAATAATGCCATTTCACAGTCTGTAGACATTAAATCTGTTCCCAACTTTTCCATTAGACATGACATGACTCTACCATTACCACCATCAATTTCCCGACATGCCCTGTCAACAACAGGTTTACAAGCTTTCCGTAGAATAGGATCAACTCTCCAATCTTCACCAGGATTAGCCTCTTGTACCAAAATTTCTAAAGATTTTTGACACAACATACTAATCCTTTTTTCCTTCTTCCTTCTTGGCCTAGCATGTTCCATCAAACAATGTATTGTTTTACCACCAGCTTCAATACCTCTACACAAAGAAGTTATATCATTGGCACAATTTTGCATCAGTTCAGGAGATAGTCTGTAGTCATCCATTAGCATTTTTCGGTGATCAGTAATTTCAGCAGTGCATTCTGGTGAAATTTTTGTGCTGTTATTCCTTGATACATTTTCTAAACATAATAAAATTTGTGCAAGCCTCACATCTTTGTCGTCCACTACACCTTTTCTACAATGGTATTTTCTTATGTCTTCTTTACAGGATTTTACCAACCCTCTACTCATTTTATAGTTCATAGCAATATTTCTTTGATCATAAAATAATTGATCTTGACATTTTTTTCTCATCCCTGTAAATATAAAAATATTTATAACAAATAAAATATGTTATAATATTATTAATCCATAAATTCACATACCATTTTCATATTTATGTCTCAACAGACATTTATACATCAACCAAGATCCAGGTATCTCATCAGGACAAAAATTCTTCTGTTCCAAATTACATGCAGCAAAGACAATCTTATCCAGCTGGAGAGTGCTGTACTTCATTTCATTTAATGCTGTTATTTCAGCTTGACAGTCTGAACTAAGAGAATGCTCATAGTTTTGCAGGCACTTTAATGTCTCCGTTTGTGATAAACTTTTTGGATCAGGTGATATTCTGCCACAATTGTGACCTTTAACATCAGTGTAACATTTTACAATAAAGTTAGCAGTTATTTGCCAATCATTAAATAAAAGAGATTCAATTTTATTTATCATCCGGTAACAGTTTTTGTCAAGAGCACTTGGCTTCTTTTTTAAAATGCAGTCTATTGTATAATCTGAAGGACCCAGACAATTTGATATCACAGAGTCTTCTTTACATGGACCCCTGAGTTTGTCATAGAGAAATGAATTATCAATTAGATCTACTTGATGGGTCCATAATTTCTGTTGACAACTGAATGGTATCTGCGTCTTATTGTATGATGCATTCAGTGCGCACGATATCAGAGCGAAGTGATCGTCTAAATTGGAACATAACTTGTGATACAAAGCACATTCGCTCGCATCCCAATATACATTATCTCTTGATAATCTGTCGTAGGATCGCCGAGTTTGAACATCTTTCACAAATAATGCACACACAGTCACCGCCAAAAATAATGTCTTCATTATAAATAGTAACATTTTTTTATGTATCTACTACCGGCTAATGACTAAATGACCGCACCATAGGTTTAATTATTTGTTTAACATAATGTCGTCGAAATCTTACATCGCACTTTATACGAAAGTAAATTATATTGGAAGTATGTTTGGCATATATAATTACAATTCAACTAAAATGGAAAAAATCTCTAAATTGTTATTGTAAACTGTATCTAAATAATCTAAATTCTAAACTAGATTGCCGAAACGAGTGAATGAATGGCTTTTATTGTTTAATAATGAATGGAGCAAAAATGACACTGACATTTTTTTTTCACTGACAGTGTCATTTGTTGATAGGAGATCAGGTGTGTTCACACGGATAACGGAATATATTTATTAAATAAAAATTAATTAATCATAAATTGACCCGTGTGATTTTAACTATTTATAAGAATATTTCAGGAGCATTTTAGAAATGAGTCTGAAAAATAATTAGGTACCTGAAAATGTATAGGTATACATTCTGTGATTTTCAGATACGCTTATCAAATACCTATTAAGTAAAAGTAGATAAATTACTTGAGTGTGAATGTGCCTTAAGTTTTTTACAGTTGCAATAAATACATTTTTATCGGGTAGATTAATAATAAGATGACATTATCGTTATTGTTTTCAAACTTACTACAGACTATAAAAATATAATTTAATGAATAAACGCTGTTTTTTAGGTATATTATTTATATTAAAGCTCGTCTTCTACTATCCACATTTAATAACTGTTCAAAACCGTAATCATAATATTGAATATTGATTACATATTCCAATTATTAATCGATGTTTGTTATTATTTTGTATCGATTTTTAGATGAATATGTTCTACAGTCCTACACTATTCATTTGTGATACGACAGTTGTGCTGGAATCGGTGTTTCAGTGTTTTTAGTTTGTATGTGTCATTAATTCGCTGTTTTTATAGTACTTATAATAATAAATAGTGTTAAGATATTATGGAAGAATTTGTGGAAGTAAATCAGATATCGGACTTCATTTCGTACCTACGTAGCGTAAGTACACCTGAACTAAATATAGTATAAGATTCATTAGTTCAGGTATTCAATACATAATACGTTCAAATCACTAAGTAAATTTGTATGTATGAAGTGCGTTAGGATGTGCCTATAGTTCAACTATCTACAGCCATTGACCCTGATTCTAGAATGTTTCAAATCATTAATTAAAATTCTTTTGGATCTATGTACCGGCTTAGTTATATTAGCGATGAGCAGATGAACTGTTTCGTTTCATTCATCATAAGAAAAATAGAATCACACGGATTATAAATAAAGGTTACATTATGTATTTTTACATACAGACAAAGCCAACTATAGCCTCTTTGACTGTGTTCTTTTATCTATCATATGATGTAACTAATCCTATGATTTTGTTCATTTAGAATTGAAGTAGAAATGTATTCTTTTGGTGGTCCAATTATAGCATAGTATCTACTTATCAACAATTTAGAATAATGAAAAGTTTGTCTTACATGTGTCAAGATAATTAGCTGCTTTACAAATTAAAGCTCTTAATTGTATTAAATTTCAGTGCCTTTTAAATTTCAGTATTCAGTATAATTGCTATGCTAAAAGGAAATATATTACCATTAATCAGAATATAATTAATTTATACTAAATAGCTTGAGATCAATAATAATTTTAAACATATTTTTACTATTATTAATGTAAGCATCTTGTATTATTATTTACTATGAAAAATATATGTTCTAATGATGTACAATTTAAATCTATTATTTTTGTATTTGCATAAATTTACCATTAAATGAATTAACAATTTTAAGACCTCTTAGCCAATATCCTATTAAATGTAGTGATATGTTGTACCTTTACTATCTTCATATTTGAGTATTCCAAAAATAAAAGTTACTTCATTTCAAACACATTATTATATTAATATTAGCTATAATTAATATAATAATGTATTTGAAATGAAGTAACTGCTATTTTTGGAATTACTCAACTCTTTCATTACAAGAGCATAAATTCAGGATAGACAGCAACTTAATTCATACTTATGGGATATGGTTTCATATGGTTAGGTACCAAAATTTGAATAACCTTGTTATTGGGATATTGTATCAAACCTTGAAGCATGATTTTTAATCAGAAATGACTTTAAACAGATTAAGCAAACATGAAATTGTTAACAATTTTATATATATGTATGTCCATGATTGTATATTGTAAATCGGACCTAGCAAAATATCAGGAGAGATTGGAATTGAACCATAAGACATAGGGCCAAATGTAGGTGTATTACACTTTAATGGGTATCTTTAATAAAGCAATTGATTAACATTATAAAGGTAGATTTCTAAAAACAATAGATTATTTAATGATGCTTAATGGTTGATTAATCTTACTCCACACAATAATTTTCATAAATTATTTTCACCATTGTTTATATTTCATTTTATGTTTAAAATTTCTGTCCATCTATTGATTATCTAGAAGAAATTGCTGATTTTAAGTAATGATTTGATGACTTTTTTAATTTTATTTGTATGATCATCACAAATTTTGTTACTTAGCTTTTGAGGGTTTCTAGAAAAAATACTCGAAAAAAATTACCTAATTCAGTATCTTTAAAAAAATATCGTTTTATTTATATTGCTGCTATTATCTAGTTACATGATCATACACATACACTTTAGGTACACTTACGTTTGCTGACCCCGACAGTTTATATATTACAAGTTCTAATAAAAAAATATTAATTCATTTAATGTCATATCTACAATGCAGCTTACATTACAATTGCTGATTGGATTGCAGTTCATGTGAAGCTGGGCTGCTAGGTCATCAGTCTTTAAATTATATCAGTCACATTATACATTATGATAACAATGGATAATTACACTTTTTTATATTTGTTATTATTACAGATTGAATGGCGCGATCCGTGGCTCATTGCATTGATATCATTTCATATCATAGTAACATTCACATGTTTCTCAACTAGAAACTATGGAAACTTTCAAGTTATACTATTTATTATATTGTGTGAGTATATTCCTTAGTTATTTATAATACTAAAAATAAATAAAACTACACTAAGATTTGTAAAAACACAGTGATATTCTGCAGTGGTGGTACTTCCATAAAAGCTCAAAAGTGTTACATGTTAATTATGTAATGTCTAGATTATAATTCTTTATTGCGGCGTCAGGATATTCTCATTTATATGTCAAATTGCTTTTTTTAAAGATTTAAGCTTAAAGATTGTTATTCAGAATTTTGTAAGCCAAGCTGGGCTTTTGGGCTTCTATGGAAGTACCGCCACTGATATTTTGTAATGTGAGAATTTGTTTATGACTTCAATTTACTTTGATTAATTTTGTTTTCATTGTTATTAAAGTAATGCTTTATTGTTGCAGTGCTGTTGGTATATTTTTCGGAAAGCATAAACGAAGTAGCAGCTAGAAACTGGGCGTTATTTTCAAGACAGCAATATTTTGACAGCAAAGGTCTTTTCATATCAGTGGTGTTTTCAATACCCATTTTACTGAACTGCATGATAATGGTGGTAAGTTTGTATGTCATATTAGAATCTCAATATGCTATCATGAATAAAACAAAAGTTCTTATTGTTCCTAATGCTTCATTTGGCTGAACTTGTAAATGAGCCAATTTGCAAATGTCGCAGAGTGTTTGAGTTCAAATCAAGGTTAAATAGCTAATGCTGTCTAATGACAGTATTAAATTTATATTTGTAATTTGCCTAAAAATAGCTGAAATAAGTTTATTATGAATATATATATATGAATGATAGTGAGAGTATAAACCACAGCCAAGGTCAGAGCTGCTTGGTAGCAAAAAAAATTAATTGGTAGATAGAAAAAGATATGCTTGGTTGATGAAACACAGTTGTTTTAGAGTTGAGCATATATAATTATGGTTTTCATTCAAAGAATACTGTAACCTGCAATTTTACACAGCTGGCGTATCGGAGTGTAGATGTACAATTGTACACCTCCGTCTACTCTTTCGGGAACACAGGCGTCAGTGTATGAATTTACAAATTGCTCGATTTCTTTGCTTGAAGTTTGACGATTTCAATTGAGATCAGATTTACCTAATGCCAGTTTTACTTGATACGCCCAGAATTGTGAGCAATAAAGATAGCAAAGACACATCTGTTCGTTAATATTTTATAGGTGTAAAATTATTAATCATTCTTTCGTCCTATCACAATCTGTGCTGCCCACATCTTTGTTTACAATTATTTTATCGGAATTTTTATAATGTTCTAAAAAACAGTATCTTTTTACACTTACGAGTAAGTTATTAGTGAGGGCTTAATGCAGTAATTGTTATTTTGAACGTTGTTTTATAAGCCTTAATTTATAAAACAACGTTCAAAATATATCTTTATGCGTGGTGAAGTTGAGGATTAGGCGGAAGGTCTACCGAGGCACCATATCTGCAATCGCGTGTTCAAATACCAGGAGCACACCGCCATTTTTTGAAAAAAAATGGGCTATCATATTCTGCATTATTTTAGTATATCATACTTTTGTGGCAATTATTGTTATTTATTTTTAAAGTTACTGTGAGGCCCCGCTCCACTCCGACGCTATATTTACTTCCGTGCTCCATCTACGGGAACATTGCATTTCCCGAAACAAAAAGTTGATTCAATTTTATCTATCTGTTTAGTTAATTGTCCAATGGAATTTTACCACGGAATGCAAAATTTTATTTCGAGCTTATCGTACCAGATACGAGTAATATTTACAATATATTTACATTAGGTATATATATCAAACTTAAATCCCAGCCATAAAAGTTTGGTGCAACAGGTGCTAATTGAGTAGCCCTGCACTGTACGTATAAGTAACAGCTGGACTTACTACTAATCAGTTTTAGCTAAGAAATGTTATGCCTCACCTCCGTTTATACCATTGTTAATTCAATAAAACGAGATAAAACACCGTTTTAAACGCAGGCTAGAATAAGTTTAGTATTAACTATCGCCAGCTGTTTGGTGTTCCTCGCAATAGGTATCGAGCCATCCTTATGGTGTATTTGGGCACAGTTTTACCCAAACCGATAGTTGAACCCGGAACATACGCATCTTACGACGCGCAGTTATACGGGGAGACCAAAGAGACAGTGAAAACATTTTTTTCTGTAAAATCTTTTTAAACAGAAGCTTCTATCAGTCACCTACTGAGAACTATTTTGTGCAAACTATTTTAAAGGATTAAAAATTTAAAATATCACGATCATCTAAATCATGTTTTGTGGTTGCTTTAAATGGTTTATAAAAATATATATATTAAAACGAACACATTTCACCCGACGGTACGCGATAACGATGGCCTTCAGTGAAGATCTTTAGTTTACAATTAAAATGACAACAAGTCAGACTTGGAATTTACGATAAAAATCTTTAAATAATTAGTTTATCATGTTCATAAGATATAAATGGTTATCATGACTGGTTACTTTTACAATTATGTTGTTTACCAACATGTTTACGAATCATCGATAGAGAACATCGACACTCGATTCTCATCACGTGATTGTTGTATTGTCGCAACCGAATGGCGCGTATTCTATCACAATTATCGTATTACTAGAGGTGCATTGACTTCTAAGATTTCTTCATTAAATATTGTGAAATTTGAAACTTAAATAGAATTTTTCAAATATTTTCTACATCATACAATTATAATACTTTTAGACGTATTCGGGCTAATAAAATTAAAATATAGCCTTCAAATTCAACTTTACGTACGCATGTTAATATTAACTAAGTAATTTGTTGCTAGCTTGTTACGCCATCCCGCCTAAATTATTAAATGGATTTTGATGAGTAACGGCATACGTAGATAGTAATAGATGGGTAAACTTATTGATTGCTTTTCCTTTGACAAAATCGGGATGAAAGCGAGGGATGCCGCATATAAAAGCAGATATTTAAGAAAAGATTAAAAAACTCAATTGCATGATACAAGTGTGTAGACCCTTGTAATTATGCATGTGAGCCGCCGACCTTGTGAAGCGTTCTTGGCGTCCTCGCATAAAGTCCGTGTTATAAAAAAAATCGGAAATATTTGCCGATTAGTGAACACTCCTAATTTTATGAATGAATACAATCAAGTTAATCATTATTATAAACAGTTTGTTTCGTTTGTAATTTAATGATAAAAATCTTATTTAAAATGTTTTTTTTTGTTGGATAAATCATTTACCTAAGAAGCATTCAATTGTTTACATCGTCATTATGAAAACATTAGCATCGGCAACAGTATTACGATAACACAGCGTATATCACCGATAAATCCGAAACATTCAGTTCCTGTGTTGCCGGTAAACGCATTTCTGCAATGTATGCAGTAGCCTTGAATTTAAATCTCGATTGGTTTTTTCTCTATCCTATTAAAACTCTTTCTTTTAACATCACGCGATTACAGCCAGTATCAGAATCCGCATCCAGACTTTATGACCTCCGTTTCGGCCGATTCTTGGCATGCACGCTTGTCAGTTCAATGACTCGTGTTTTAACAACAACCAGCGATCGCGTTGTATAGACATTGAATATTCGATATCGCTATGTAACATTAAGACATTAATGTAATTGAAGACCAGGCGATATCCTTATAAAAAATAACCATTTTGAAGGATATTACTGAAATGTAATGTAGGCTGTAACATCGGGGTAACTGACTCCTGCATCGGTTTCCTCATTACAGAAGATCGTGAATTTCAGAATGCCTCGTGGTCTCACGGCTTAAGTACACGCCGTGCGATCTAGAGGTCCCGCGTTTGATTCCCGGGTAAAGTGTTAGAGAGTTTTTCCATTAGCAAATTCTCAGTAGCAGCACGGAATCTGGTAATGTGCTCGAAAAACGGAACTAGGCTGGCCCTCTATTACATGAAACTGATGCATACCTGGCGAAATGAGGGTGCAGAAATTCGGGGCATACAGACGTGAGGTTAGGTACTCGTACATACGAGTAAATATGTATACATACATACATATGTATGTGCTCATTTTATATAAAAACCCAACAATATAAACAAAAAATATTCACGAATCAAATAATTTCTTATAGATGATGCCATTTCCTTCTATTTGCTGCTGAGTGTAAAGTTAATTCCGGTGATGTTGTACCAATGTTTTTAACTGCAAAATATTACCGCCCAGCAGATCCGTACGATGTCTGATGGATTAAAGCCATAATCTATTTGACATTGATTGTTCAGGAGGCTCTTGGCCAGCAGCGTGACAAAATAATTGCATGGCTGGTACCATTAATATTGTATGTCGCATACAAGTCATTACAAAAATGTAGTTGGTCTTTACGTATCTTTATTGGCGTTAATATTTTCCTTATTGTTTACCAACCGACCTATAACAGCAATTAATATATAGTTGCGTGGTTATATAATGTAAAAATGTTGTATCCATTCCTATAACAATGTTTGTGTGAACTTGATTCTATTGTTATTCAAAGACCGATTCGGTTTTTGGTCTGGTTCTCGTTTGAATTACATAATTATTTATAGTACATGACGTCTGTTTTAAAATGAACATAATCGTAAACTCGAAAAGTCTTTACAAATAGCAAATATGTCACACCACTTCCTCAACGAATGGTGATAATATATGTTGTTCCAAATATCGTATCTAGATCAGCTGAATACGTCACAATGCTGATGAGCAAGACCTCTGCTGTGGTTGAAAGAATTTGTCTTTACTCCATCGGGCTGGCTTAGCGAGTTGGTAGTCTTGACATACCAAAGAAATTCTTCGTGTAAATGTTAGATATGCTAGGTATGAACTAATCGTAGTACTGGCCAACCATTACATTCCCAAATTACCAGAAGTACCAACTAGGTAGTAGAAGATCTTTAACTATTATTCTCAAGAACTGACTTACGGAAGAATCTTTGATAGTGACTAATAGTTCACTGATTATAATTGCTACGGAAGTAGCCATCTTATTTTTACTATTAAATATGAATGAATCATAATTACCATTATTGTTTCCAGGGTTCATGGCTGTACCAGTCGACACAAATAATGACAAATTTGAAAAAAGCGCAGTTGCGACAACGTTTGAAAGAATTGAACATGACCAAAGAGCTGCAACATCACACCAAGTCAGAGTAAGCGCAGCGTGTATGAAACAGTTTGTATATGTGAAAGAGATATAAATATTTTTGCTAATATTGTGACGGAAACTGTTGAATGTCTATTTCGGTGGTTGACGCGATAGTGTCATGAATGTGAAAATGATCATGCATAAAAAGCGTCCACTGATTAAAGGATTGTTGTTATTGTTAGGTACGAACACACCGTCGGTCTGACCTTTTTGACTTATCGATCGCCTGCATTCGATACATTACGGAGTTTATATTTAGGACTCGGTTGTTAGGTCATGATCAGGTGTCGCATCGAAAAAGTTTAGAATAACAAATGTGTATGTTCATATGCGAGGATGTTCGTGGCTTACGATTTATCGTTGAAGTTGTTATGAAATTGTTAATAGTAAGCCTAGTCCCTGAATGAATATGGAATGGCCGATATTCATAAGTGTAGTAATTTTAATAGTAATGTTTACCGTTCTGGCTTTATGACAGTAAAAATTGTAAATTCTGTAGTTTAGTAAGTACTATATTTTTAGTTTATGCAGTTTTTGCTTAATAAAAAATTTCATCACTATTTGTTCAGAACGCACCTGTGACCATTTCATGTTCAGATAATACAATGTTTATATATCTTACTTGATAAAGTATTTAATATTTTCGCACACTGGACTTTGAACACCGTGACATTCCGTCGCATATTAAAATAGCAGGTAACTGTTTTGATTCGCATTTTCCGCTTGGTTGACGTTCATGCGTAAAGATTTTTAATGTGACCTTCTTGTCTTTGTTTGCCGTGTCTTTATTAAAAAAAATTAAGGTATTTTTTAAATTAATCTATATTTGGAAATGGTCAACTTCAACTTGCTTAAATTGAAAGTAGGCTGCAACAATGTCTTTTTGTTCCACATTCAAAAGTTTTTTTTTAATACAGCCATTAAAAAGTCCAAGGTTACCGTGTTATGAATTCTTTTTTGAATATGGAACCAGAGGTTACTTAAGATTTTTGTCGACTTGTTGAATTTTCTTACATGAAATCACACATTGTTCAAAATGACTGGCGTAATTGTGATTACATGTTGTAAATGTGTTGAGTAATGGAGTCTATTAATAATTATGCACGCAATCATTCATCGTAGACCTGAACTTTAGTGTGGTAACATTAGTTGTTGGACGGTATTTAAAATATTAAAATACCTAAATGATAATTTATGCAACTAAATACAATTCGATTATTCTAATCACTTTAAAATAATGTCGTTCCATTTGAAAACGTAGTTTAACATCTAAGCAAGGCAAAAATAGATTGAAATAGTAAAATTAAACGTATTTTTTTGTGATACTAATACTACTAACTAAAAAGGCATAATTACTAAAATCTAAATATCATTTCATCGAATATTCGGTGCAATTTTTAAAAATAAATGTATATTTCTGAAATAGGAATACCGTTTGAATAATAATATGGAACTGTTCTTTTTGTTCGATATTACTTGTACTTATTGCAATGCCTAGTTATTATTCCACTTGCTATATTTTGTATCTATCGGCCTAACCCATGTATATTTTTAGCTATGTAGTTTATTTTATATTTCTGTATCAGAATGAATTTTAAAAATGTAATTTTATTCCAAAAGCAAAATTATATTATGCATTTTATAAGTTTATGTACTTAAGCCTTAATTATATGATGAGTGTTAAAATTTTAATGTTCCGATTACATGAAATCTCTTCGAAAATCATGTTACCTCGGATTCTTTTTACGATACAGCGAAAGATAACTTTGAACCTAGACACAAACTTATTGAATAACGTTTAGATTGCACGCGATCTATTGTTTGAGACAGTTACAAATAGGCATTTCGAAATAAAAGGCGCCTTTGAACCGGTTATGCTCCGGATGTTTTGCTAAAGTTATGATTGTCCTTCTTGCATAGTTTGTATTCAATATGAGAAGAACCATCGGAATAAACTACCGTAGTATTTTGTATTTTATTCCCACAGAAAATATGCGAGCTTGTTTAATGTAATCAATATTAATTTAAGTAAACAAATAATAAAAGTAGTTTTCGAACGTAAATTTCCATTGTCTTTTCAAAGTTAAATGATATTTGATTTAAGGTTTAATTAATTAAAAAAAAATTATCATGATAAGCGACTAAAGTTTATTATAGCATTACCTTGTCCGTAACACTAACATTAATACGATGAGACAAATTTACCATCAAAATGTAGGATTGAAAATGGACTTTATTTTTAATTTTATAAGTTAATTTACCTGTGAATTTATCTGCGATTTTTGTAACTTGCACTATTCCTCTTTTAAAGATGTTGTTATTCCATTTAGTTAAGTCCCTTAACATTGCACTTATTGTATTGCATTTTAACATAATATGTGATATTTATTTTATATGTTGCCATTATATATGCGTGTGATATGAAAAAAAAAGTGTTTTGTATATTTGTATGAAAGCCTTGCCTACACCTACTCGGTCGATAGTAACTGGAGTAGATATGACTAATTCTATAATCATGAAGATAGAACTAAAATTTCGGCGACAGTTCAAATTTACTTATAAAATACATTATTAAATAACGTTTAAATACATATATGTAAGTATGTTTGTGATACTAAGAAAGAGTTTTTAGGAAATAATTTTAACCAAGTCACTCAACCAACACAGATTTTTGTCTTTGTAATTGTAACTTTCCCCTTCGATAGTCCCTTCAGGGTATGTTGAAATCTATTGACTTTCAAGCCAGGCGATTGGGCATCTAAGATATAAAATTCTCGTCCGCGGTATACGTCGTCGTATAGGTAGGGACGTCAAAAATTCCGCAGCCAGTCAAAAGGATTCATTTCATTCATTCATTCCGCTCATTCCTAGTGTTGTAGTTAGTCCAGTAATCAAAGTATAACTGTTATAACGTCTTTTAATAGTCGCCACGTAGCCATATTTGCGATCGGATGTTTATGTGTCAGGCTTTATAAATACATAGATTTTGTTATTGGTATATTATAGAATGGCTATAAATAGAGTCTAACAAGTATATGATGTGTTATAATTGTATATATGATTAAGTTTTTCACCACCAGTAATGGCTCTGTTTTATTGTACCCATGCATGGTGTTATATTATTTTAATGACAATAAATATGTATTTTGACACAGTTTTAAATACATACTCATAGATCAGGGCCATAAGTACATATAGTCGGGATGGAGATTGTGGTATTTTCAATTCTACGATACTAGGATGGCAAACATAAAGTTATTGTTTTAACGAAACAGATGTGTTTGTATAAATCAAAACTAATTTCTTTTCTTTTTATAATAGTGCCATTGTAAAAATAATCAGCACACATGTACCTAAAACGTATGAGACCGAAGCATGTAGTGGCGCGGTGTATGTGACATCATCATTATCAATTATAATCAAGGTCGTAGTTAGAAAACATGAATGATTGTAGTATCCTAAATATTATTGTAATTTTTTTATTTCAACTCATCATCACCAACAGCCTTTCTCACGTCCACTGCTGGACATAGGCCTCTCGTATGGCACGCCACTGGGCTCGATGTTCGGCCCTCCTTATCCAACCGCTGCCAGCCACCTTGCGCATATCGTCACCCCGCCTAGCCAGAGGGCGTCCTACACTAAGTTTGTCGAATCGAGGTCTCCACTCCAGAACACGTTTCCCCCAACGGTCATAACATCAGAACTGATGTTCTGCGACAGATGTGACCTGCCCACTGCTAATAACTTTGGTTCTCTGTCGGGTGGCATCATTGCTGATCCATCACCCACGATCCCCAATAAAAAAAAATCTGTTTCAATTAATGTATTCTTGATTGGCATAGTACAGTTTTTGTATTTTATTTTGATCCCGTACCCAGCTTTCTATCTACGACCCTGCAGTGATCGATGCAATATTTTTTTAGGAATTGGCTAGGTTTTCAGTTTGTTAGATGGAAATAGCGTAATAATTAGTTATAAGGCGATTTTAATCGGTTCCTTGCCGTAACTGAACGTAGTTCGTTACGTGATTTTATTCGACATCCGGATTAGAATTTTATGGATGAACATTTTATAGTTTCTCTCGGCCATAGACAATCAAATTTAATCAATTGTTAAATTAATAAAATCATTTATGTAAATTGTAGCACGTTAGTTCTCATTACTAGAAATAATGTTTACTTATTTAAGATTCATATTTGGCTGACTGTTCATACAAGGCGATGCAATGCAATTAATTGCTTGCTCATATAAGACGATTTGCTTGAAGCAGTTTTGAACTGTGTTATATTCTTTAGACTATATTTAATAGATAAGAAACACAGTTTACAAGCGTCACAAGGATTAAATATAGTTTTCAAGCGCTATTTTTTGTTACGTAAACTTAAATAATAGAAAAACTAAGTAAATGCAAACTATTGTATTTACAAGTTGATATACATACTCGGAGATCATGAAATAGTTTTTATTCTTTTGTATTAAGATTACATCTACCTTGGTTAGTCATCATAATATCATAACATTTTTGTCCTGTCGTGTGTTTTTTTTCCGCTCTTTTTCATATTGTAAAGCAGACTAACATCTAGGAGAATTATATAAATAACTTTTAAAAGCATTTTAAAATATTTGAGAACATTAAATATAGCGTATAAAAGTCTAAGATGCCTATGTTTGCAAGTATCAAATGATTAAGATATAAATCGAATTAGCATCTAGGATAGAACAAAATAACTAAACAAAAAACAACAACTTCAGCTTTGTAGTCTGTCTAAATAGCTTTTGAACATATTAAACTATCAAGATATCATCCTAAAAATGAACTTATTTGTGGCAGAATTTTCTACTAGCAATCATGACCGTCGCACTGTTATTGCGTCCATAATATCTTATTGATGTGAAAATAAATTTAATTAATGTTGTATCGTTCTAACATGATGTATTTGACAGCTCTGGCAGACATTTATGTTATAAATATATAGTTTAAAAAAATTAAGATGTGTAAAATTGACGATTCAAAAGAATTTGTAAAAGTCTATTTGAATAAAGATAATTTGACTTTGACTTTGACTATACTTAAAGTAATCTGTACAAATATTTGCGATTGATTTTGTTGTTTTAAAATAACTTAACATGATTGCATATTATTGATGTGAAGACAATAAAAGTTACGATTTTTTTACAAATAAGAATCCTTTGTAAATATTCCCTTTAGAAAATAGGTTCTATTACAAGCTTACTGTAGCATTAAGCACAATTATTGGAATGCGTTGTAACAGTGTTGCTGTCAAAAATGTCATGTTACTTCGAGGCATGTCTAGCATCTAAGACCGTGTTGCCGAGTTGTAACATATCGAAGACTGAGTTGTGTATAGCGTGAAATGAGTCATAATGTTTAAGTTCCAATATCTGTCTATAGTTCTACCACGTATACAATAATTTATAATTATATATCGGAATGAAGATCGTATGTACATTATTTTATCCGTGGTAGGATTATATTCGTTTTAATTTACCGTATAGGTAGTTGATAATGCTTATCGCCACTTACTAACAAACTTAATACTACCGTACATAATTATATTTGTTTTATGTACATATGCTTAAATAAAAGGAATTGATTGAAAACTGTGTTTTGCTATTTTGTCCTCATCAGATTTAACTTTCATGCCTTTTGACACAATACTATTCTATATCAGACCAATTAAATAATTTAGCTTAAAATGAAGATTTTCCGACGTACTATTATTGATAAGTCTTGGCCAAGGAGATGGTTGGAATAGTAGAAGACCGCAAAAGCACCTTGAGTACTTCCGTTCGTAATTTAGTGGGTGCGGACTGAACTTCATGACTATAACACGTACCTACCTAGAAATCGCCTGCTAAATGCCTTTGACACCATACTGAGATTATTGGAGTAATTAAGCTTCATAAGCTCGTTGAGGTGCCAACCTTCTTTAGGAGTATTTAAAAAAGATAAGACATTATCCTTCTCTGGTGCGATTTATAGAGGTCTCTCAATTCAGACCTCATAAACTTTGCTAATTATCGGAAAACAATAAACACATCTAATAGATACAAGTATTTTTTGGTCGGATGAGCGTAACATTAGGCTCAATAGTATGCATGTAACTTCTGTGTTGTTTATTATACAGACCTCGTGGAATCTAGGAAGAACTTCCGTGCTGTTCAACGTTTTTGCCATGCCTATTATTGGAAGTGTATATAACAGCTCGCACCTTAGGTCCAATTTACTCAATAAATCTCATATATGTAAGTAGTTATTTATCCGTGGTGCTTTAATTGCGTCTAATTTGACTCATTGTAATTGTCTTTTATTTTTATGTGAGGGTGAAACCTCATAGCTCACCCGCTTAGCTGTGGAGGGAAGTGGACAACTCTTTGTTTTCCAACTCCTCCTTTATTTTGCCTTTCTGATTAACTTCGTTGCGGGATTATGACAAATTTAGGTCCCCTTGGATCTGCTGAGCTTCATTGCTCAGCGTCAATACTGTGCGTGCCGCTGTTGATCCTGGAGCACAGGAGTTGCAGTGGCGGGTGTGTGGTGGGATAGGGCCCAAAAAAGAAAAAGTTACAACTATTTAATATTAAGGCAGGAGTGACCAGGTCACTTCAATTCAGTGAAAATTTCACGTGCTATTTTGGAATCTTTAGCCTTCTAATGAAACGTAAAAAGGCACACTGAAATTTAAAAGACGGCCATATCGTAAAAAAAGTGTATTACATTTCACACAAAAGCACATATGTATGTATTAGAAGGTAACAGTCAAATTAAGTTTTTTATTTAATTTTTATTTTATTTAATCGATTTCATTAGCAAGAGTTATGACTTTATTGTTCCATTGACATGTTAGTTTTTAAAGTAATGATCTAAGAATGCTTTGGCTGCTGTATTATAGTCGTGAAATTCATTGGAATTAAAAAGTTACAATTCTTTAAATATTGCTTTGCAAATTAAATTAAACTTTGCCTTTATACAAAGGTTTGTGACGTAACATTTTATGTAAGCCTTAAATTTATTTCTATGAAATAGTGTCTCATCTCTAATTTAAAATCCATTAGCAGCAATCTTTTCTTTGACTTCTTTCACCATGAGTTTCACCAAGTTGTCCAAATCGATTTTTGGCTTCCAATCCCAGTCACGCCGGGCTTCGCTATCATCAAACACTTGGGGCCAGGTATCAGCTGAAATTTACAATTTTTTGAGTTAAATTTTACTTTTACACTATACCTATAGGCATTTGTGAAGTTTATAAATAATGAAAAAATAACAACCGTAATAAAAGCCCTCCCTTTATTTTCGTTTACCATGCACATTTCCAGACACCATGTTACCTTTAAGATTCTCAATTACAATGCCAGAACCAAGAATTGAACCCGGAACACCTCGGTGGTACGAGCCAAAGATGTAAGAAACAGATGTCCTATAAACCAAATATATAGGTACCTATTAAATTGGAAGTGAATATATTACCTATCTCTTGTCTACTATCAGGGTTATATGTGATTTTCAACTCCGGTAGATGCTTGATCATTGCTTCAGCTAGTTCTTCTGGAGTGAAGCTCATTGATGTAACGTTATAGACTCTCCTGTTCAGTCTTTCATTGGGAACTTCGAGGTATTCCGAGAGGGCACGCAGGGCATCCCTCACGTGCATCATAGGCAGCCTCGTGTCTGGTTTTAAGTAGCATTGGTACTGGCCTTTGCGAAGAACATCATGGAATATGGCAATGGCGTAATCTGAAACATATACATTCGTCTTTGTAGCTGCTGATAAAAATCGGAAATACAGGGGAATAATCCATGTACGTATTTCGTTTGTAGGTATTTTATGGAAATTTCACTTGGCCTTTAAGTTTGTTTAAGCTGCGGCATAATTATTGAGGAATTGCTATTTTTTTCCCGAGCAGTCCTCATTTGCATTAATTTACCTACTACTTTTAACTATGATGTAAAACCTCTTAAATTTATATCGCATTTCATTGGTCTATGTAGTAGAAACGGTACAGTAAAAAATTTAAAATTGTAGTAAGAGACTAGTGATCTGCCACGTCAATATACCTATTCTAAAAAAAAATAAGCTTTAAATATATATAAACTTATACCATTAATGTCTTATGAATTTTACAGATTATAATATAATCCTTTATTGATTATTATGAGTAAAATAACATACCAGTAGTGCCTCCACCCGGTGGATCGCTGGAAATAACTCCTGGGAACCTCAAACAACGGAAATCTAAACCAAACTTATGGTAGTAATATTCGCCTAACAACTCTGCGTGGACTTTCGACACTCCGTATATAGTTCTTGGTCTCTGTACAGTAATATTTGGCGTTGGATTTCTCGGTGAATCTGGTCCAAATGCTCCAATCGTGCTGGGTACGAATATCCTCAATTTATATTGCTTGGCAAGTTCTATAACGTTGTGCATTCCTTCTATATTAACTCTTACTGCTAAAGGAACATTTTGCTCTCCAATTGCACTCAGCAAAGCGGAGAAATGGATTAACCAATCCACTCGGTGGTCGACCACAATCTTTTGCAGTCCCTTAAAGTCTAAAATATCCACAAATATATATGGTCCATCTTTGATTATTTCCTCTGTTGGCTTGATAATATCGGATAATATGACGTTATCCTTTCCATACTTGTTTCGAAGGTACTTGGCGCACTCGACTCCTAGTTGACCTAGGCCCCCTGTCGAGAAAATATCGTGTCCTAGATAATTTATACACAAGTAAATAAATATCTAACAAGAATAGCTCTATTGAGGTAAGTACGTAAATATGTATTTATGTTATCTTAAACAGATTACAACTAGAAACATCTGATTAGGTACTATAGATACCTATAAATAAGAATCGAGCTATAATTATAAAAAAAAAACCTGATGTGCAGAAGAGTAATGGATTACTTTATGTAAATAGGGTTTCGACTGGTAAGAACCTACCCCAGGATCCCAATCCTGGATCATTCCTTACCAGTCCATTAACTTATGCCTTGAATCCGATCCTAAACACGGTACACATACGTGTTCAATATTTGCTTGCGGACCTCATACAGTCGATGCTATTCGGACGTACCTACATATATGTGAACATTATCGACATAGCCCAACGAATTAGCAAGCTAAATTAAAAAGAGTCTACGTAAATTAACAATTCGTCAGAAATTCTTGTGTGTTATTTGGTATTGGACTAGCGTGTCAATTTTAGGTCTAGGCCTTAGACGAGGTCCGTGCCTATTAATAAGCTTATATTGAAGGGCTGATATTGATTGATCCATAAAATATAATCTTCGGGTAGCTTTTAATATTTTGCGAATAATTTCAAGAAGTAAACTAGAAAATGTTAATATCTAAAGGAATGAGAACGACACAATTACAGTGATAATTATTATAAAGTTATTACGACAAACAGAATGTTATTACGTTGCGTTTGCGTATTTTACCGCACACCGCTCAGGTAACGTAAACATGTTTGTGAAATAGTGGTTTAATCGTCATTATTGCTTCCACGTGTCTAACACGAAAACGATATTGCATATCTGTTACATTTTTTGTTGTTTTAGGTGCAAAAAATATCCTATATTTATTTTAAATCTTCCATGAGAGCTGTCCGGCCTCTCCTTTGTTCTAAGAGGCAAGCTCTTAAGCTACCTCTTTGTTTCTTCATACGATGAGAAGAGTATACCCTGACAAAATACTTGAAGTAAAACTTTACCTACTTGACTGAATCTAGTCAATACCAATAAACAACTGTCAAAAATCTAATTACCTACTTAGTTTCAAATTTTAAATAGGAAATACCATCTTAATATTTTACTAATCTGTCGTGTGTGCTTTATTGAATCTTATAAAACAGCTTCCCTTTTTGAGATTTATTATCTTATTTTTAAGACGTGTTGCCTATCTTTCTTTTTTGTGACATTTAAATATTGTTTAATCAACTTTGGATAGGATGAAGCGCACGATTATTTTTTTAATCACCTTCGTAGAGTTCCTACTCTACGAATTAAAATAAACAAATAATTATGCATAAGGGAATATTTGCACATGGTATTATTTTTAATATAATAATTTTTAAACCCTCGAATCCAATACAGATTAGCTTTATTAACAGGACGTCTTGTTAATATAGGTTGAGCATTAAGGTTTATAAGGATAAAACAGAGTATCGACTGGTGGAGTAATGAATACCAATATCTTTCACTAATAGTCTCACTTAAAACTCTATGGAGTCTAAATACGGAAGGTCGGAACGCGAAAAACCTCAAAACTCAAATGTACTATGGAGGGTTTAAAAATATATCACCATTACCAAATATTCCCTTCTGCATAGTCATCATCATCATCATCAGCCCATATACGTCCCACTGCTGGGCACGGGCCTCCTCTACAACTGAGGTTCTTCTGCATACTATATAATTATTTATTTTATTTAAAAAATACTTTTATTATAACAGTAAAATACGAATACAAAACGTTGATTTTCTAAAAAGCTTTTTTTACAACTGTATCAAAAATTTAATTTTTCTCATACTTTTTACCGTGAAACTATAAGTATGTGCTGTAAATTGTTTGAAAATAACGCGAGTGAACGTCACGTATACAATTCACTTTCACTTTAGGTAAATATCGGTGCATGAATCTAGTATGCGAGATTGATATCTTAAAAATGCATTAAAAAAATAATGATTCTAAAATCTTCATGAAATACTTGCGTTTCAATAATACACGAAGACAATTATTATCAGGTGAACGATCGAACTTCCTTTGCCTAAATTTTTTCACAGAAAAAAAAATAACTTACCGGTAATTAAAATTTTCGGAGGCTTGCTCTGGAATGAGTTAACAGAATATAATCTTATGTTTAATTTAATTGCAGTCCTGCATATATTACGCAAAAACATTTTATCACGACGAGTGTGAATACGACACGATAAATCACTGTGTGAGTCCAACCGTTACTGGGTTCAAAGCAGGGGTCTATCGTGTAAGCCGTAAGGAACTGGTTGTGAGGCTAGAACATTAGACTGGGGCTTCGAACTGTAGTGGGTGTGTCTCGTATTTATCGTTCTTGACATTGAGATGTTTTGAAGCAACATATTAACACACCCGTGTAGCTTTGAAGCGTTAGCGATCCCCAAATATGCGCGCATCAAAGACAGGTCTGTCCGAGGTGTGAGATGTTGTTTTTTGTTTGTGTAAGAGCGTCACAAGCATCATTCCTGCACCTGTTTTTTACATCGTCACCTTTCACCTTGCTTTGATATGTGTACAAAAAATTACATAAATTAAAACTAACTACATTTCAATAATAGACTTGTTTAATCCGTCTTAAACTAGATATTGGCAGATATATCCAATAACAGTTTGTACACGAACCAGTTTAGACCTGATATTAATGAATTATTATTAGTTAATATAAAAGTGGTTGCTCCAATCGTTATAGATGTCTCAAGGTTAGCAGGATACTAACAGGTTTTTTAAAATTCGCGAACACAAATAACTACGTCGTACGTGATTTGGCAATTTTACATAACATTATTTTTACTACTGTTTTTCATTACACAAATTATGTGATGTTTTTATAGCCGACACTTATGAATAGACACACTTATGTACATAACCTCACGCCTGTATTTCTCGAAGGGGTAGGCAGAGGAGCATTTTCACATTCCATCCCACATTTCGCCAGGTAGTTATGTGTCAGTCCCACGTAACAGAAGGCGAGCCTATTGCCGTTTTTTTGGGCAGATTTCTAGACTCCGTGCTGCTACTGAGAATTTCCTAATGGAAAAATCTTATAACACTTTGCCCGACCGAATCGACGCCAAGACCTCTCGATCTCACGGCGCATACCTACATGTGCCGCGAGACCACGAGGCAGTCTTATGAATAGAGACCATAATAAATGTAAAATAAAAAGCTGGAAATATAAAATATGCATAAAAATTGGGAAACTTGATAAGAAAATGTTTTTTTAGGATGTAAATAATAAAAGCGCTACATTTTTTTGACAAAGTATTTGTAATTTTAAATTGTGCAGGGCAAAGAATAGATAGATATTATTAGCATTATACGAGTAGACAATATGGCGATCAATCTTTACTCTTCTTTAATGTTATTTAAATTTTGTATGCTTCAAGTGAGGTAGACAGTTCATTTTTCAAATCAAGGATTCTTTAAAGCGATAATAGAATAACTATCTATCGCATAAAACTTGTCAAAACCATAAGAATACATGGCGATTTCACTATAATGTATGTGCGTAGAAGAAATATAAAAGACTTAAGAAATTGTTCCTACATTCAATGCCAAAATAGTGTTTCTTGAAAATTAAATAGTTCTCTACCCATATGCAGCGTTCTTACGCAGATTTGAAGATTTACTGGCTATGAGGCTTGGCTCCGCCTCGGCGTAATTTTGAATTCTGTGCTCATTTCCGGGGAACACAGCATTTGCCGGGAGGAATAGTACCTTATGTTGTACCATGGTCCCGTCCATTCCCATACCAAAAAATATTAAAATCGGTCCAATGGCTTAGCACAGACACAGACAGGGCTACTTAAGCATTTATTTATAGGTATTTATTGTATGGATTGAAAATTCTGTTTTATAATTATGTCTCCATTACATACCTTCAAGTACCTACTTAATGAAAAAAGACAAAAGTTAGAAAATATACCACCACACCTTTGATTATAGAAAGTTGTGTTGCATTAAGTATTTTATTTTTCAATGATTTTTTTTTATTCTGTTCATAATTGTGAATAAAATACTTTAATGTCCGCGAAAGGATTTTTCTTCTTTAAAGTAATAAATACTTACCATTGACTAATAAGTACGAAATACGAGTAAGTAGGTAGGTAGGTACTCTTGCTGTTGGAAAAGGTATTTTAAAGAAAATCTTTCATAGACTATTTGCTATAAAATTCTCAATGCATTCAACAAATTATTGTCATTTGGGAGATACGCTGAGCAATTAGAACGACACATGCCAATTCCATTGTCCAAGCCACCACCTTCCTTATTACCACATAGAACGATTTAATCGTGATAGCTCGCCTAAGCATTCATTATTTTGCAATATTAAGCCAAAGAGTAACTGTGTGCGGAAGCGTTATTCATGCAACAAAATAGTTGAAATATGCCTTCATACTTGAAGCATTAAATATGAACGTATTAAAAAAACTCAATTACATGTGTCATCTCTCATATAATTTTTATATTAATACATAAAATAAATTATTTCCAAGTAGAATTTAAGCCATTACCTCAACGTTACTTTGCGTTAAGTCATTTTTCAAACATGTAAACTTATTACGCAAATTTAAATTACTTTATGTGAGTATTGAGACGAATGTAAAAAGTAACATATAAAATATTTAACAATCTGAATAAATATTGTTACAACTGTACCACTGTTAGATGGGGATGTACTCGTAACAGCCCGGTAAGGTTATTACAATTTATAACAACTCGCTGAACCAAGGCCATATAATTCACGCTGATGGCTGATAACTGTCGATCAGCGAAGAGAGCGAAGTCTTTCAGCACACCGCTTTTAGCCAATGAATATCTTTTGATATATGCACGTATCTAGCTTCATTAGGTATTATTAAACTAATACTTGAGAAGATGTTAACAGGACCAAAACTTTGCAGGCTAAAAGCTATGGATACATGACTGCATGAGCTCAATACCAGTTGAAGGTACCGCTTACAATACGTAGTGAGAACGCAAAAAGCGACACGTTCAGTTTATGTTGGACAACAATTTCCTTCATTTTGTATAAGCGAAGTATATCTACTTATCTCAGAAATTCCATCTAGAGAACTATTTGGTGCCCAGGTTTGAAATACGTGATAATTCGTCGTGAGTAACTTCAAAAATCAGAAGTGTTTGACTGGGATTTGAACGCTTCACCGCGAATACGGAACATACGTACATACACACACGCATAAATTGTGTATCCCTGACGGAGTAGGCAGAAGTGTTTCGAAAGATGTGCTTTTAGTCACGTAATAGGTGGTAATGCTATCGCCGTTTTTCAAGCACATATTCAGACTTCGAGCTGCTACTGTGAATTTTCTTGTCGAAACTTGCACATCGCACGGCACACATTAGTGGACCACTAGGTAATTTAAATATATATTTATCATTACCTTTCATAATAATAGTATCTTAACCTACTTGCACGTCTACGGTACATTTGGTAGTCACCGGTGGCACGAGCCACAATGGTGAAAGATAAGTTACTTGGTGCGCATCGAGCTGTGAACCGAAAGTCTGGTGTTTACATGCGAAATACACTTGATATCCCAGTCCGTGTTCGGCTACCATAAGCCACGCTTGTGATTTATCCAAGGATTGTTTATTCGTGTTTACAAGTTGTGTAACACCTAAGCAGACAGTACATCTATCGCCCTGTAGTTTATGAAGGCAATGGATGCTGGATACTTAAAGGTTGGGATTAATTAATACATGATAGTCGCTAAAAGGTTTTGTTATTCCAAAATTCAGTTCAACAATAACATTATTATGTAAGTTTGTGGGGGAAATATTTACTATGACTAATTTGTAGTTATGATATAAACAAGATTTCAGCGAGTGCGATGTTTGTGGTATTTATCTAGATATTCTATTGTTCTCGAACAACCTATTAACTTTTACTGATGTAGGTAAATATTTTCCGGTAAACAAAATATTGTTTCAATCTCAATAATTAATAGGTGACACTTACCTACTTATCTTATGCGAATGGGTTTGCATTACATAGGTATGTTTTTATTGTTTCTTTGTGGATGGTTGGCGATTATAATTTAGAAGGTAATTCGGTATTCAGTATACCTATAGTATCTTAATTTTTTTCTATTTTTATAGGTAACGTTGGAACCTACCAAAATAAAAAAATAAGTAAATAGACTTGACACTAAGATAAAGTCTTGTGTCGTGGGTATCATACACTACAAGAGACTTTTCGGTCTCACGAACACCCAGACCCAAAACAAATATTTGTGGATCACACAAACATTTGTCTCGGCGCGGGAATCGAAACCGCGGCCTCAAATTTCGCAAGCTGGTGTCTACCTAACTGCACCACGGGGCTGTCGTTTGATACATGAGGTTGATTCCCTTACTTAATTCTCAATACAATACTGTTATCTGACGGATGAATTAATAAAAAAATTGAACGTTAGTGAAGAACTAGTGCTACTTTTTACGAAACTAAATGTCCTAATTTAATCATGTTATGGTTTTGGATATATACAGTTTCCAGTGCCAGTTAGGCCTTATTTATAATTGTCAACTCTCTCATTATTCGTTCGGTAAGTCAGACTGTCGGAGGTCGAATTTGCTGTAAAAAGTAGTATATTAGTTTCCGCCCGCATGAATTAGATAATTGAGGTATAAGAAGAAACCTTTATGTACGTATATATAGTTAAACAATACTACAAATATATAGATTTTTAATAGAAATATATTTATTCATTACATTTAAAAGTTGAAATTATTTATTTTTGTTAATTTTTAGTAAAAGATCTTGATATCCAGAAAGTCTTACCATAATTTAAAAAACCTTAGACTAGAATTTATCTATTTAAAATATAGATACATCATACGATCGTGTCTGATATTTTTTGTTAATGTTTATTATTAAAATCGCTGCTAATTTGGTAACCAGGAAGTTAGTATCGGAATGTAGTCATGATTATATTCACAGTCGTTATTTAATGATAAAATAAAATTAAAAAAATGCGTGTCTAACTTTATCACGCCTGTGTCGGCAAATGTTCCTTAACCTAACCAGTATATAAATATAGAAAAAGAGGTAGGCAGAACTCTACTCTACGTAATTTTTCGACCAGTCACTTCGTAATAAAAGGCTAGGCAGCAGTTTATCGGGCATAATTCCAGACTCTCTTTTGAAACAACACGTTACCCAACAAGGAAATCTAACCAGGGATCTCTAGATGTCACACACTTATAACGTAGGATTATCAGATAACAAACTGCGACGTAAGCACTACTTTTAATGCATAGGAACACTTTTTTTCTTTGGTAAAGGGTGCAGGCAGAACGAAGATATGGGTGAAAAAAAATCATCTAGGCAAACACATAGCATATCTATATTAGAAAGAAAAGAAAGAAAGAAAGAAAAAGATTTTTTTGTTGGCCTGTGCACGAAAATACAAAAAAAAACAATTAGTAATTATAATTTACACAGCCAACAATGGTCTCCTCATTCAGCTAAATGCTGCAATTCCGCTTGCACGGCGTTGCATTGCGGCGTTATTATACTCGTATAAGGGAAGGGAATTGGCAAAAATCACGAAATATCACTAGGGGGGAGGGGGTTGTAGTAAAATAGGACGTGTATTTATTTTTTCGTCAAACGCGCGATTTTAAACCGAAAAGCCATTCAAAAACAACCTGCAACCTTTCTGTCTAGACATTTTTATCATGATCCTTAATTTCAGAATAAAATTAGATTATACTTAAACCTGTATTTAAAGATAATATCCTAATGGCCGAATACTGAAACGCTACTTAATCTGAGGGCGACTTATATTTAAGTGGCTGTTATAATTTAAGCGGTATACCTACTGAAATATCATTTATCGGTTTTAAGACTGTGATTAACTAATGCCCACTTAAATTTCCACAAATGGCAACATTACCACAAAAAGTTCTTTTACATGACATTTTTTAAGTAAACCTATACCGCTTAAATTATAACAGCCACATAAACATAAGTCGCCCTCAGATTAAGTAGCGTTTCTGTATTCGGCCATAAAACTTTTAAGATTCTTTGTAGGTACTAAAAAATACACGTTTTTTGGGTGGGTTAGTCTTAAACCTCACCACTACTCACCAATACTAAGGGTACGGGGGAGTTAAAAAATAATAAAAAAAACATCACGTGGTTAATGGACGGCCCCTAAGATCCGAATTAGAACGTTCTTCACCCATCTGTTTATTGGATGAAAAGTAATTTACATTAAATAATATATCGCGGGTGTGTTTAGAAGATGAAAATGTTTAGATAGTGGTTGGTAATATGTGGTTAGAAGATTACTGGCCAATCTATGATTAATAAAAATTGAAAAATGTCTTTTTATAACTAGGTAGTATTAATAAATATTTTTTTTGAAAAGTGTAGTAGGTATTACGTAAGAAGGAAAACTGAAAATTATCTCTGTTGTTGTTGTTGCTCTATCAAGGTTCATGAAATCTTATACTTAGTGGCACTTGACTTCTCTAAAGTGGCAAGAGGCACAAGAAAGACTGACCAAAGCGGTTAGCAGGGGTTCATTTCTGCGCCCATATTTCGTCAATGACGCAAAAGAAAGATTTTCTCATAACTTTACAAGTCGTGTTCCTTTTCTAGGTCGTAAAATTTACTTATACATAAAGAAGTGTGGTTTATTTTTCTCACTGTTCTTGCATTTTATAGACCAAAAAGTGTAGTGATCGTAGCTTCAAACAACATACATACATAAACTCACGCCTGTATTCCCTGAAGGGGTAGGCAGAGGTGCATTTCTGCACCCACATTTCGCCAGGTATGTATCAATCCCACGTAATAGGGGGCGAGCCTATTGCCGTTTTTCGGGCACATTTCCAGACTCCGTGCTGTTACTGAGAATTTCCTGATGGAAAAACCCAATAACACTTTGCCCGACCCGGGAATCGAACCCAGGACCTCTTGATCCCACGGCACATACTTGTACCGCGAGACCACGAGGCAGCTTCAAACAAAGCAGTTGTAAAAACTAATAAGACGTAAAATATAACTTCATTGCCTAAGTATCTCTATCGTCATTACGCGGGATGATGTGGGCCACACGACAGTTACGGATAAGTGCGGTAACTGTACCATAATCGCGAATCGTCCCGTTGGCTGCCTACGTTGATACGTGATACAAATATCCACATACATGTGCGTAGTGTGTAACCATGCTTATTTTATTAAGCTGGAAGCCTTCATTTTTCCATGATATGCATAATGATGCTTATACACTTTATTCTAAATGTTGGACCTAGGACTAGATACTGAATCATTTCATTATTAAAAAGTTAAAAAACATAGAATTAAATTGGCAATATTTCATCATCATCATCAGCTCAAATACGTCACTGTTGGTCACGAACCTCCTCTACAACTGAGAGGGGTTAGGCCTTAGTCCACCACGCTGGCCTAGTGCGGGTTGGCGGACTACATAACTATGAAATTCTTAAGAATTTTTAGATATGCAGGTTTCCTCAAGATGTTCAAAATGAATTATCAAAATATTCAAAATGAATTATCACGTAATAGTACCTATCCAATAACATCGGCAATATTAACTGGTCCATATTTAATATGACCATTATCTCGAATGTCTTTTTTTTATCAAGATAATCTCCGTGCAGTTGGCTAGAAACCAATTTGGAAATCGAACGGTCGCAGGTTTGTTTTCCGTACCGAGACACATGTTTATGTTATTCAGAATACTTGTTTCTGAGTATTTGTAACACCGAAAAATCTCTCGTAGTTTGATTTCATAAAATAAATGTAAGCATGTCATATCTTTTTCATAACAACTTATTACGCTGACTGTTCGTTTACAAAACCTAACAAAAATACCTCGAGTAGCAAAGGACAATTAATAATACAAAAATACTAGTACTTATGTAGGTATATCAAACAGTCGCAGGCATAAGATTTGCCCCTAGCTTACTCATAGGAAGCATGTTCGATCTCTCTCTCTCCCTGTGGCTATAATATCTTGATCACAACGATTTCAATAGTGGTGAGGTGTCACAACTGCCTTGTGGTCTAGCGGGATAAGTAGGTATATGCCGTGCGATCTAGAGGACCCGGCTGTGATTCCCGGGTCGCGCAAAGGGTTTTTCCATTAGGAAATTTTCAGTAGCAGCACGGAGTCTAGAAATGTACCAGAAAAACGGCAATAGGATTGTCCCCTATTACGTGGATTGATACATACCTAGCGAAATGTGGGTGCAGACAGACAGGTACACAGGCGTGAGGTTATGTTTGATGTAGGTATGTATATGTGTGGGGTTTAATCCGCGTCTTTTCGTTCACTGACAGTTTCTTACAGAATACCTATTCGCTATATAAAACATTTCTACCGGCAATTAGACAACCGAAAATAATTAGGTATTGAATTGTCACAATTTTAAATCAGCGGTAAAAGCATCAATCATCGTAAAGAATATGTAAAGTATGTACTCCTTCTTACTAGTAGATAGACTAAGTCCTTAACATTATACAAGGTAATTGAAATATGCAGAAAAAATTATATTATTACGTTTTTACGATATTTTTGCTCTCAATATAAATTGTTTAAAGTTATAAACAGTATGTTACCAAGTACGTAAATGTCGGTAATACGGTTTCGTTTAGGAAATGAAATTATATTTGAATATATTTCACATTACTTTGCTAAAGCGAAAAAAACGCGTTTATTTTGCTTAAGTTGCTTCACGCATAGGGCGGTTAAGATCTCGTAATCAAATAAATTAGAATTATAAGAGCGGAAAATCACGATGATCTCTATATACCTCAGTTAATTAATTTTATATATTTTGTAATAAAAAAGGCCTCAAATTATATGTTCTTTATTTTTTTATTACGATTCTGTTTACGTGCTGTGATAATAAATAAAATATCTATCAGATTCTTCTACTAGATTTTCTTTCGGTTTTTGTCCCAAATTCTTCAATATCTCTATGCTTACTACAGTAGAACAGCTTCCAGTGTGTCCACTCATACGAAACATGACCCATATTCGTTCAAGCTGTAAATTACGTAATAGCCGACAATGACGTAAAAATCACACACCATAGATTGCAAACTCAATGGAGAATTAGTGAAAGTACGGCTCAATCAGCGGACCGTTGTGCTATTGTTTCCATTTGCATTGTTTTTGTTAGTGTTGGTCCTTCACGCCACCGGATTACGTATGTTGCAATACTCTTAAAGAAAAATTATTACATTTAAACAAACCCTTTTACACTTCCTTTGTAATATTTTCAGGTGAAAATAATAAAACAAAAAGGGTAAAGATGTTACAATGAGCTTTAGAACGGAACTAGAGGAATGAATCAGAAGATAGTACAAATGCTCATATGGATTATTTTAGTAATTTTAGCGTCAAGTTCGGGACAAACGTCTGTTTGTCCCACACCAGAATCCATACTTCCTTGTATTTGTACAAATCGTCACGAAGATGTACAAATATGGTAAGGTGTTGGTATGAAAAATAATTTATTATTCTCTTAATACAAGTAAATTATTTCATTTTTTGCCTCTATTTCAGGTGTACTCACAGCGATTTAACTCAAGTTTTAAAAGGCATCCAGAAAGTAGGAGAATTTATTCGAAAACCAATTGACGAATTAATAATAGAAAACAACTATCTCCCGTCTCTACCGGGAAAAATATTCCAAAATGTAAAAATTTTAAGGTTGATGCTTCGACATAATGGATTGGAAAGACTGTCAGCTGCATGGTTGGAAACGCAGGAAATGAACTTGGTTGAAATATATATAGTAGAAAATGACTTGAGAAATCTCCCGGCGGAGAGCTTGATGAAACTACAAAATCTCCAAGCTGTTACCGTGCAATCACATAATTTGAAACGGATTCCCGTGTTTTCTAATGTGCCCGAGTTGAAATACATTAACATACAGTCCAATAGCTTAAATGTTATAAATGAAAACACATTTGAAAATTTACTTAATTTAGAAAAATTATTCATCCAAGGCAGTCCACATCTTAGCATATTAAAGGAAAATGCATTATACAATTTACCAAAGTTAAAGAGATTAGAGATAACAAATTGCGGTATAAATGAGATACATATGAGAGCTTTATCCTTAATGCCTTCCTTAAGCGAACTGTCTTTTAAAGGGAATAAAATTTCCGATGCCACTATGGTTGGTAGAGCGACGAGGGATCTCCCTATGCTATCCTATTTAGATTTAAACTCAAATTTTATTGATAAATTAAACGAGGGAGCATTTGTTGATCAACCCATGTTAGAAAAGCTATTTTTAGCAAACAATAATATAAGCATTATCCATCATGGTGCATTTCATAGAGTTCCAAAATTGCGAGTTGTTGACTTAAATTATAATAAAATAAGGCAAATTCATCCCGAATCATTTCTGCAACAATCGGGAAGTGGAGTGGAAGAACTTTATCTTATTGGAAATGAAATAATGCATATTTCTGAATTCCGTGCTTTGCTTGATGCTCTACCAAGGCTGAGGTTTCTAGATATGAGCGAAAATATGCTGCAAGAAATACCTAGAGGCGCCCTCAGAGGTCATCCGAGTTTAGAAAGATTACATTTAAATAAGAATAGTATCAAATTCATACAAGCGGATGCATTTGTCGCAATGCCAGCATTAAGAGAATTGCATTTAAATAATAATTCTTTATCCGACGTGAATGAAGGACCATTTTGGGATTTACCAGCCCTTAAAGGGTTGGACTTATCGTACAATAAATTCCAACGATTACAACCAAAACTATTGTACAATCTGCCAGCTTTACGGAGAATTAATTTCGCTCATAATCAGTTAGCTATTATTGACCCAATCACATTTATGGAAGCTCCGTTACTCGAATATGTAAATATATCTGGAAATTCTCTAGTTTCTATTCACCCTGCTACGTTTCGTAATTTGCCAAATTTATATGAATTAGATGCCAGTTCGAATAGACTCATAGAATTTGTGCCAGGACTGCCACGAGGTCTGGAGCAATTATATCTACAAAAAAATCAAATTACGAATTTACCTGCACCACCATCTCCAGATTTGGATCTACCATCTCTGAGAACATTAGACATATCTAGTAATGGAATACAAAAGATTCCATATGGCAGTATGAAAACTCTTCACAACTTACATCGATTTTACATGAAGCGAAATGGATTAAGGCAAATTGACACTACTACATTCAGTGATTTGGAACGTCTCGAAATTTTGGATCTCAGTGAAAATCAGCTACTATCAGTACATCCTAAAAGTTTCAATAAATTGACCAATTTGAAACAAGTGTATATGCATGGAAACAAGATTGACAATTTTGATTTTATGACAATTCAAGATAATGCAGCGCTGTCCATGTTGGACTTTAGTAAAAATAAACTGAAAAGTATAGGTCCAAATATAGTCAGCAAAGCATTAGATGTACAAATACTGAATATTTCTTCAAACAACTTAAACGGACTACCTACAAACTTAAACATGATGTCAAAACTAAAAGTTTTAGATGCTAGTTTCAATCATATTAAACAATTCGACGGGAATTCAATCAATAATATGCAAGCGTTAACTGATATCAAATTGCCACATAACAAAATAACAGAGATACGCTCTAGTACTTTCAAAGATCTTAAAGATTTGGAAACGATCGATTTAGATAACAACAACATAGAAATTGTACATCCTAAAGCCATTTCGAATTTACCGAAATTGATATCGGTTTATTTAAGTAGAAACCATATAATTGATATACCAGATCGAGTGTTTTTCAATCTACCAAAATTACGGATTATTGAGCTTCAAGGTAATCGGCTGCAATTTATATCGATACGGGCATTCGAAAACATGCCGTTGGTGCAATATTTAAATCTTAGTAACAATCATATTACAAATGTAGATAATTCGGGTTTAAAACAACTGTCCTCATTAGAAGTGCTAGATTTGAGTTTCAATAAATTAACAAGAATTACTAAAGAATCTTTCCAATACATGGAATGGCTAGTAGAGTTAAATTTGGACAATAATTTGATATGCCAAATCAGCGGAAGACCATTCGACTTCATGCCGAGGCTCAAAGTCCTTTCTTTGAAACATAATAAACTGACTACAGTATCTGAGGCTACTTTTGAGAAGTTACGAAACAACATCGCCATTCTAGATATTGATGGTGAGTTTATCTTAATTTAAAGAATCCTACTAATTAATAACATTGAAATCCACGCGGCGCAGTTGGTTAGACACCAGCCTGCGAAACGAGAGGCCGCGGGTTCAATCCCCGCACCGAGACAAATGTTATATTATTTTCGGGTCAGTGTTTGTAGAATCGAGAAGTCTTCCGTAGTTTCTGATACCCACGACACAAGACTTGTATTTTAGTGTGGGGACAGAACTCGAGAACTATGTATGTACTCGTAACTGTTGGGTGTAATTATTTATTTAATCCCGACTAAGTTTGCCTATCGCCTGTCCTATCTACCTCGTTTCTCCTGCGGCTTGCGATCGCGAGGTTCTATGCCCGAAAAATCTGACTCCAACTCTGAATCTATTACGTGAGACTTGAAACGGCTAGCAAAGTAACTAGATTTTTATATATTTTCTATTTCTTTCAGCTAATCCGCTGGTATGCAATTGTGGGATTATATGGCTGAAATCATGGTTGCTGGAATCGACTTCAGTAGGTCCAAAATGTACAGACGGGACTTACGTTAAAGGAATGCCTTTTTCACAAAGCGACTGTCCAAATATGCCTGTTAATGAAGATATTAGACTATGTACAAGCCAAGAAAACGATGCATTGTTGCCTAATTTAGCAACATCGCAAGTGTTTTCGTCGCTGGACAAAATTAAGGATTATACAACACAAATTAAGGATAATTATCATATCAATAAGATTCAAAATAGACCATTACCAGAAGAATCAGACTACTTTTACGATGAATATGTTGATTATCCATACAATGAAACTTTATTAGACGGTGTTAACAGCGACATAGGTTCTACTAAAACAAATAAAACACATGCTGGTGTTGGTCAAACACCCACGATTTACGCTGAAATCAAAAATACAAGTCTTAATACGCCTGCTTCAAATTCGGCCGTCTCCATAAAAGTACCAACTAGTGGTTTTACGTTTTTCGGAATGCCACTGCCCACTATAGATGTAGGGAAACTATTAAACACAGGGCGCAAAGTAGATTTCCCTGATAACAAAACACCTACATTACAAAGCAATAAATATAAAATTTTGGAGCCTCCTCAATTTGAAACTGGTGGTTTTACTCCTATGCTACCACCAACAGCTGGTGGATTTGTGCCAATGTCTGATTCAGTACTGAATGTTTCTCATACTGTGGCTAGTGACCAAAGCAACATGAATTATAGCAAACAAACATATATTGGTCAGACTATTAAAGCATCAACAAAAAAGCCTCTGATAAAATCCATTCTTAATAACACAACCCATCAGAAAACAAAAAGTGAAGTCCATGAACTCCAAACTTACCTTGATGATGATAATACCACTCATATAGCTTACAACAGAACAAAAAATATTGAAGAAGAAAATAGTGCTCCTAACAATCTAAGTAAATACAATCTTATGGAATCCAACTTGACCATCACAGAAATCACAGAAAAGGAAGAGTTACTTATCACTACAGATACAAGTAATGATATGTCATTGCAAGTATGGATGGAAAGTAGTACAGTTGCATACACCATTCCTCCATCAACATCAAAACCACCAATGAAGAAGCACATTGTACCCCAACCAACTGCTCTTTCTGCTGTCCTTATACCCAGTAACATAGAAGCTAGGAATTTCTCTAACAGACCAGCTACTATTACAAAAGTCAACTTTCCTCATGTAGAACAATACAATACACAAGAAAGATTTTCTCCTGTAATAAATAGAGAAGGAAAGACAAGGTTCTCTGATATAGCAAATCTAGGCAATACCAAAACAAGACATGTGGATGGGAAAGAATGGTATTATAAAAACTATAATAATTCCAACTTAAAACCATATATTGCACCTGGTGTACAATCAGAAAGCAGTATTTTAGGCTATAACATATACTTATTAGTAATTAGTATAAATTATTCTTATTTCACTGTGTAGTGTGCAGTAATCCTATCACTAAAATAAAGTGCAATTTATCCTTTCTGCTTTAATTATTTATTATATTAGAAAAATACTGCACTTATTAAGCAAACTATTTCAATGCTGTAACTACCAATATATTATGATATGTTTCATGAAATGATTGAAAGTACAATAAATACTGAATAACACATTTGGTTTCATTTATTAAACAAATGTACATTTTGTTAAACAAAATTCCACAGTAATCTAGTACAGCACAGAATAGTTGGTCGCTATTAAGATAGTTATCAATGTCCACCACAGAATTATGATTTTATATTCATTAAGCCACAAGCAAAGATCTATCTACACTCATGTAATTGTTTAAACTAACTATCCATGCTAGTCACATTCCATGAATGCTGTCAACAAAATTAACAGGAATCTAATTAGTGTTGGCGATGACTCAATTTCATTAAGCATTTTTCTCAATAAAATATGTCTTCATTTTCTCTAATGCTTTATATCTATGAGATATCTTGTTCTTTTCACTTTTTGGTAATTCAGCATATGTCTTGTCATACCCATCAGGTTGAAAGATACAATCCCAACCAAAATCTCTTGGACCTCTTGGAGACACAATTTTTCCCTGTGTTATACCTTGGAATAAAACTACATCAAGATCTTCACAGTTGCCTGTACAGTAAGCAAAAGTACACACAGCTTCCGCAGATTTGTCCTCCCACCCTGCTAGCAATCGCGTCAGACCTTCGGGTTTCAATTTTTCTAGGAACCATTTTATATAAGGCCCGGGTAGACCACTCAGGGCGCTAAAACATAATGACGAATCCTCCACTATAACAGGTTTTTTTAACAATCGTGCAGCTTCCTGGCATTTTTTCACTGAAACCTCGTCCATTTCTCCTTGTAGCTCTGGTAAATCTAGCTTATGGCTTATGATTTCTAAGGGGAAAGTATTACCTAAAATTGCTCGTAGTTCTTCTAATTTCTTTGCATTTCCCGTAACAAATGTAAGAGTTCGATGCGTCATGTTCTTTGATGTTTCAGGCTAAATATCACTGTGGGATTGGGACTGTAAGAAATTGTACAAGGAAATCGTAACAAATCATTCATAAATTTAACAACCACATATAAATTGTAAATTGTAATTCATAAAAATCTATGTGAATGTTGGTAATGGTATCATGTCAAAATAAAGGTGTCAATGTCATACTCATAGCCAATGTTCAAATGTCATTTCGCAAATGACAATAGGAAACCGTTAGGTACTACCTACCTACCTACTAGGTAGATATCGTAAATAATTCCAAGCAATCGGATTATCGTTTATTAAATAAATGAATACCTAAATAGTATCTCATATCAAAATCAATAAATAAATTGTTTTACATAGTCAAAGTCAAAATCATCTTTATTCAAATAGACTTTTATTTACAAGTTCTTTTAAATCGTCAATATTAAACAATTTTTAAATCTTTTGCCGCTTCGAAACGTGTTATCGCTGTGGAGAAGAAACGGCAAGAAATTCTCTCAGCAACACGAAATGTCATATATTTTTAAAATACATTACATTACAATACATTAAAATTATAAATATATTTTTTAATTGTCATTATATAAATTTAACCTTATGTACCTATGTCATAACGATACAAATTGTAGCAACAAAACTTCTGATCAATTTACTTACTCCCAGGGCTTATTATCTCCAATATAATCTGAAAATTTATTGTACCTAAGCTTTATTATATAGTTTATCTTTAATTTATTCTTTAAACGTTTTTCAAGGGAAGCTCCCTAATACACTTCGGGAGTTTGTTATAGAAGCGTATACATTGCCCCATAAAAGAGTTGTTAATTTTCCGGAGAAGAGTTACGAGTTGAACGAGATTACATTTGATCACTAGTATTTGTATTGTGTAAATTACAAAGTTTATTAAATCTATCAAGATTCTTTTGAACATATACCTATAAGGTTTTCGTATATGAACTGACTAGCGACGGTACGAATATTTATTTCCTTAAATTTATCTCTAAGTGAAGCCCTGGGACCTAGGTTATTAATGGCCCGGATGGCTCTTTTCTGCATATATGTATATACCCATCCTTGTAGGCTTATGTACATTTATAATGTGGGTGACACAGGTTTACTAGATTACATTGCCTAATAAACTAGTGCTGCTAGCTACTAATACTTCTAATGGAAAAACTTAGTCGTGCTTTTCCTGAATCGGACCCTGGATCTCTCAGGCGGCACATTTATGCAGTGGCACCAACATTAAAAATATTAGGTTATTCTATATTTTGATGGTCAAACTTTTGTAAATATTTTTTAATCCACATCTCGGACGAAGTATCAAAAAAACAAACGAATCATAAATGGAATTAGGTATAATGTTACAAATGCGCTTATATTGTGTGGCCAGAGTAACAGAATAATTTAAAACCTATCTTGCTTTGTATAATCGATGAAGAAGTCGAGAATATCAGCCTGTTTGGTTGTAATAGACAAGCTTTTTATGTGCAGAGTAGACAATGATAATACTTTTTTTATAATGACTGTCAAATTCCATTAGTTTGCCGACTGGCAATTTTTCATATTTACCGAAATAATAAGCATTGTGTCCACTAAAATAAAGTTATTTGTCATACTTTTGATTTTATTGAGACATAATTATTTAATAAGTACAAACAATGCCTAGTCAAGAAGTAGTAACCACCAAGGTGGTTGTACACCCTTTGGTTTTACTAAGCGTTGTGGACCATTTCAATCGTATGGGAAAGATTGGTAACCAGAAGCGGGTCGTCGGTGTTCTTTTGGGATGCTGGAGAGCGAAAGGTGTTTTAGATGTCTCAAACAGTTTTGCAGGTTGGTATTTTGGAAGTAGCTTTCTTCATATATTGTTGTTTAGACTTCTAAAATTTTGTTCCTATCGCAATTATTGATTTAAGTTTTGATACGTATTTTTTGTTATTTATTACACATATTATATGAATTCATCATCATCAGCCCCTATATGTCGCATTGCTGGGCAAGGGCAACTTTTAAATACTTAACTACTAATTAATGAGTGATTTGCATTTTGATATCATGTTTTTAAATTACTGTGTTTTAACTTGTTTCTTGTTACTTTAGTCATAGGTGACCCGTAGGGTCTAGCATTACAATTGCTACTAATACAGTTATTATGATTTTAATATGCAATAACATAATAAGGAAGATAGCAATCATGTTCAGTTATTAAAAATTATGAATTTCTAAACATAATCTATTATAAGAACCCAAGCCAAAATAAAACAACCTGTGTTATTAAATATTTAGTTTTACATAATTTAAATGTTTTTTAGAAGTTTACTGTTATGTCTACAACTAAATGAATATTCATATTGTTGCAAGGCATAAGACTCGTTAATGTTTTGTCAGAGCTAAGCTCAGATACCCAAAAAATTCTGGTTTTTTTTCTTGTTAGCTAACTTTGTGACAATGGTTAAAAATTCCTACACAGCAGTATAAGCAACATCAGTAAGCTTTATGTTGAGCTCAGTGCTGACATCAGTGTTCAAATCACAAGATTACAAGTCTTGCAATATGTTCTGGTTTTGAAATAAATTAAAAGCAAAAAAACACTTAAAAAACCTTTTATTTAAACACTCTAAAAGGAAGAAAATACTTTTTTCCTTAAAAATTTTAACTATCAACTTATCACCTCATTATATATGATCATAAAAGCTTGTCACAAGGTTTAATTACCTATCAGTATTTAATTAAATTGAAATTGAAAATATAGTAAACTTAGCAGATTAATTTACATAATTAAATTGGTACTAGTTTATTTACAAATCATGCACCATGTTAGATGGTCTGTCATATTGGATTTAGAATGATGTCACACACCAAATCATGCATTGTCATCCAAACTAAATATGTATAAAAAAATTCAGCTCAATCTGTTGAAGATATCTACTTCAAATTGAGTTCAAATATCCACCCGAACAAACACACTTACATACATTGCAAGTTAAATGAAAGCTTTTAAAAAATATCATTTCTATTGTATCAATGCTAAAAGAACTTCTTTTCATATTTTTTTCCAGTTCCATTTGATGAGGATGATAAAGACAAATCTGTATGGTTCCTTGACCATGACTACTTGGAGAACATGTATGGAATGTTTAAGAAGGTTAATGCCAGAGAAAAGGTTGTGGGTTGGTACCACACTGGCCCAAAATTACATCAAAATGATGTGGCTATTAATGAGTTGATCAGGCGTTATTGTCCCAACTCAGTCCTTGTGATTATTGATGCCAAACCTAAAGATTTGGGTTTGCCAACTGAAGCCTATCAAGCTGTTGAAGAAGTGCATGATGATGGTACACCTACCACTAGGACCTTTGAGCATGTACCAAGTGAGATTGGTGCAGAGGAGGCTGAAGAAGTTGGTGTTGAGCACCTTCTGAGAGATATCAAGGATACAACTGTTGGCAGTCTCTCCCAACGCATCACTAACCAGTTGCTTGGCCTTAAAGGTCTACATTCACAGCTATGTGAAATCAGGGATTACCTAATTCAAGTTGGCCAAGGTTCTTTACCTGTAAACCATCAAATTATTTATCAACTACAAGACATATTCAACTTGCTTCCTGATATTGCAAGTGAAAACTTTATAGATAATTTGTACATCAAAACAAATGATCAATCTCTTGTAGTATATCTGTCAGCACTAGTACGGTCAATAATTGCCCTTCACAATCTTATCAACAATAAGATTACAAACAGAGATGCTGAAGAAGGCAAAAAAGATGATAAGGACAAAAAAGAAAAAAAAGATGATAAAGATGAGAAGAAAACAGAAGACAAGGCAAAAGCAGAGAAAAAAGAAAAGGAAGAGAAAAAAAAGTAATTTAGTTTAAATAGAATTAAGTTGTTTGTAATGTCGAGTTATTATTAAATAAATTGTATTTACTAATTATTTATTGTTTTATTTTTATTATCAAAATCAACATATTAATTGATACAAAATGTGACCATATTAAACTAGATAAATAAAATTCTCACTTGGTTATCAATTCTTTTTTTGTAATCTGGGTGTTTTATTGGATTGAGTGCAAGGACTAATTAATAATAATGGGGACTTTTTGACGTTACGCTTTTAGGATTATTATAATCGTATGATTCATATAATTCGGTACATAGAATAATCGGCATACCTGGAGTGATAACACCTTTATATACCAGCGTATTATCTCTGTATACGATATGTTAACTTCGTATCAATGGCGATAATGCAATCTGTATTTTGATAATACACTTTCAGCAGTCTTACCAAAGATGTTACGCTATTCTTGTGAATGTTGTGAAAAATGTGTTTCTTTGTGAAGTGAATCTCAAAAGTGATTAACAATGACTGACCAGATACGTCTTGCCGTAAGTAAAAGGATGATAATATACATGATCATTTACGGATTTCAAAATTTTCATGGCCAAAAGTGCAGTGATTGAAATCTTATCTTGTGCCTAAAATAATGTTAATTCTCAGTAAAAGATAGACGTTTCCTTTATATTAAAAAAAATAACAGTACTTATAGGATGCAATCAATCTGCCGTTACTTTATCGGACATTTCCTAAGAATTTCTTTACCTACAATCTTACATAATTTTTCTTATGTTATTGAAATAGTGAACATAAATTGTATTCAAGAGCTACTTAGCTCTGTTTATGTTCTCATAAACATGTTTCATAAATCAGTTTCTACTGATTGTATATTGTGTGTGATGAAATAGCGGACACCGTCCTGCACCATCCTTTTTGGGTTAAATCGTTTATTATATATATTTAACGCCAAAATTTAAAAAATCTTAAAACACTTATCTAAGTAAATCCTATCTAGAAAACAATAACAATAAAACAATAATTTGTTATCTCATTGTAGCGGTCAGTACTTGCAATAGCTTTATTAATAATTTTTATTCTTACAGAACCTGGTTTGGCTACAACCAGACGGCGGTACGGAATTTGATATTCCGGTCGCTGTAAAAATTCTTAACTCTTCTGGTGATCTTATTCAAGTCCAAGATGACGATGGAAAAGTATATTCTACGAAAATCCAAAACGTTCTTAAACCGTTACACGCTACATCTGCTTATGGCGTGGAAGACATGATCACCCTTGGTGAACTCCAAGAATACACAATTCTAAGGAATCTTCACATACGATATAATCAACAATTGATATACGTGAGTAAGATAGTCTTTTTAGGATTCCATACTACCTATCTACATAAATAAATCTATAAGATATTGGGACATATTATGTCCCATTTCTAGGCACGGGCCTCTTCGATTATGTACCTACCTGAAAAATTATATGTGGAAACCTTTCAGGCCTGCAGGTACCTCTATAACAGTTTAAAAGTCAAATGGCCGAATACTGAAACGCTACTTAATCTGAGGGCGACTTATATTTAAGTGGCTGTTATAATTTAAGCGGTACTTATATACTTAAAAAATGTCATGTAAAAGATCTATTTGTGGTAATGTTGCCATTTATGGAAATTTAAGTGGGCATTATTTAATCACAGTCTTAAAACTGATAAATGATGTTTCAGTATACCGCTTAAATTATAACAGCCACTTAAGTATAAGTCGCCCTCAGATTAAGTAGTGTTTCAGTATTCGGTCAAAAATCACCCTTGCCTATTTCATTTTATAATAGGTACACAAATAGCTTCCAAAGTAATTAGTGATGTGTTCATTGAATTTGAACTCTCTTTAAAGTCTCGAGTCTTCTTTAACAGCCACGTGGCGCAGTAGGCTAGACAGCAGATTGGGAAACGCGAGGTCGCGGGATCGTTCTCTGTTCCAAGCCAAATGTTTGTTTGATCCACAAACATTTGTTTGTGAGACCGAAAGGTTCCCCGCAGTTTCTGATACACATGACACAAGACTCGTATCTTAGAGTGGGGTAAGAACTATGGATGTGACTGTTGTGGGTATTAATTTATTTAAACACGAAATTACAAGTTACAATGTTAGTCCTTGCAATTAATTAAGTATTATGTAGGTACTTATTAAAAGCTCTTATCAGATACAGTATAATCCATGTCGCTGTTTTGATGTTAAATATTGCTGGTAATTATTACGCCTGATATGAGCCATATTTGTAATCAATGCATATTTTTCTTTTATCAACTTAGGTATATGCTTAATGCTACCAATATAATAGCGATGTTTGAATCATTAATAAAAATCAAAATAAGTGGTGCCTAGTTTTTATATATTTTATGTTTGTTTAACACTTTTAATACACCCTAAGTACATGTTGTTTAAATAATGATAAGAAAAAAATTTAGTTGATTTCTTATTTTAGATACCCCGAGTCATATTCAAAAATGTGCATGTATTTAATAAACGTACACTGTGTCGGTTAATATCTTCTTAAATATATTTATTCCTCTCGATGTGTCCCCGTTAGGCCTCGCGAGCTTACCCAGACAACTTAATACAGGCTACTTCTACCTGGAGACTTAATGTAGTAGTGGACGCCTTATGGCTGGTGATTTTTTTTTATTAGTACCTATGGAACTGCATGAAAGTAAAAGATATAATCTATGCAAATCTCATACACAGATATTAGATATTTTCTATACCGCCACGGCAGTCTACACTGACACCCAATGGTGGATTTCTTATTTTGGTTCTAGGCATAGTATTCACTAGCATGGAAATATAACTTAGTAGGCTATACTATTATGCCGGCAGTTAATGGCCATAGTGCACCACGCTGGCCTAGTGCGGGTTGGTGGACTACACACCTAAGCAATTCCTAGGAACTTTTAGGTGTGCAGGTTTCATCACGATGTTTTCCTTCACATTTAAAGTACGTAATAATTCATTGTGAATACACACATAACTTGTAAAAGTCAGAGGTGTGTGCCTGGGGTTTAAACCCGCGACCGTCGAGATTCTCGACCACGTGTCTAAACCTCGAGGCCATCACGACTTAACACATAATATTTAATTAATACATACATAACATTTAATTTTAGTTATCTGTAATTTAATTAAGAACGCACGACTTCCTGTTCATGGAGGAGTATTGGCGCCTATATTTTTGTATGGAATTGAAAGTCGGGTATGGTACAAGAAGCTGAGAGTAAAATTAGGGCTAAGGGGAATGCGTGGCATTAATTTGTGTGATAAATGAGTGCATAATAGTTACATTATGGAATTGTTCGGAGCGACTTAGATGGTATAGGCACATGGAATTGATGAATGAAAGTAGACTGGCAAAGAAGGTATAATTGAAGAGTGTGGATGGGAGTATTTACTGGGGTCGGAAAAAATAACTAATATATGTACATATTTCCTAACTAATATTTGGATTTGCCCTAGTATAAAACCCTAAGCACGCCACTCATAGGCTCAAATGTGTAAACATGTCTGTAATTTACGTGTACTTACTTACTAAAAGAATGTCATATGAATTCTTTTTTAGACTTACACAGGTTCCATGTTAATTGCTATAAACCCTTATGAAATATTGCCGATATACACTATGGATCAAATTCATTTTTATCAAGAGAGAAAAATGGGAGATATACCACCCCACATATTTGCTATAGGAGACAATTCATATAGAGAACTCATGGAAACATCATCTAATCAATGTATTGTTATAAGGTACGGGAGTTTTTATATTCATGAATGTTAACGATTTTGCAATAATGATAAATAAATTCAAAAATTGCTTTATTTTGCGTTTCCAGTGGTGAAAGTGGAGCTGGAAAAACCGAGAGCACTAAATTACTGCTACAATATTTAGCAGCAGCAAGTGGAAAACATTCTTGGATTGAACAACAAATTCAAGAAACTAACCCGATTCTTGAAGCGTTCGGAAATGCTAAAACAGTGAGGAATGATAATTCATCTCGTTTTGGAAAATATGTAAACATATATTTCAATAAGAAAGGTATTATTGAAGGTGGGAATATAGATCAATATCTTCTGGAGAAGTCACGTATAGTGTTTCAAAACCAAGGAGAAAGAAATTATCACATATTTTATTCATTGGTTACTGGGCTATCAGCGGATGAAAAGAAAAGGTTGGAATTAGGTCGGCCTGTCGATTACAACTATTTAAATTCAGGAAGAATGTTGACCTGTGACGGTCGTAATGATTCCATGGAATTTGCTGATATTAGATCTGCATTCAAAGTTTTAAACTTCCCAGACGACGAGGTTTGGGGTATTTTTAGCATGTTAGCTGCAATTCTGCATTTAGGAAATTTACAATTTAAATCATTCAACCTGAACAATATTGAATCTTCAGAAGTTGCGGATCCAATAAATGCTAATAGAATTGCTTCACTCTTAGGAGTTAATAAAAACATACTTTGTGAGGCATTGACACGGAAAACCTTTGTGGCCCATGGAGAAAGAGTAGTTTCCATCCTTACTTCGGCAGCTGCCATAGAAGGGAGGGACGCATTAGTAAAAGCAATATACGGTCATATTTTTGAGTATATAGTTGAAACAATAAATAAAACCTTGCACAAAGACCAAGAAATATCTAGTGGCTCAGTTGGCATATTGGATATATTCGGCTTTGAAAATTTTGAATCAAATAGTTTTGAACAGCTGTGCATTAATTACGCAAATGAAAATTTGCAACAATTTTTCGTAAAACATATCTTCAAACTGGAATTAGAACAATACGAAAAAGAGGGTATTACATGGACTAACATCAATTATGTAGACAACCAAGAAAATCTCGATGTGATCGGTATGAAGCCATTGAATTTATTATCTTTAATTGATGAAGAATCAAGGTTTCCGAAAGGCACGGATATAACTTTACTTTCGAAACTTAATAGCAATCACAGTAACAGAAATTGCTATATATCAGCAAAATCTACGCATGAACATAGATTTGGAGTAAAACATTTTGCCGGCGATGTATATTATAACGTTAAAGGTAAGTCCAATTTTTGTTTGCCCTTAAAAATTCCATACTATTTGATCACATCTAATTGTTTTTGCAGGTTTTTTGGATAAGAATCGTGATATGTTGACGGCAGATCTAAAAGAGATGTTGTTTGATTCCTCCAATACATTCCTCAAAGACTTGTTTGCTAGCGAAGTATCCACATCTCACAGTGGCAGTCGAAAGCCTCTATCATTGAGTTATCAATTCAAAACATCCCTAGATTCACTTATGAAAACTCTATACGCATGCCATCCATTTTTCGTGAGATGTATTAAACCAAACGAGTTCAAAAAACCAAGGGTATGAATACAATTTTACCATACCATATAACTACTAATTAGCTTTCTTTGTTAAACAAATTGAATATTTTTACAGAATTTTGATAAAGCATTGTGTGTTCGTCAACTCAGATATGCTGGATTGATGGAAACAGCTAAAATACGGCAAGCTGGCTATCCCATTAGGTATTCATATTCCGAGTTCGTCCATCGATACAGGCTTGTAGTGCCTGGCATACCACCCGCAGAAAAAGCAGATTGCAAAAACGCAACACAAAAAATTTGTACCGAGGCACTGAAAGATGAAGATTTTCGTCTTGGTCATACTAAGGTATTCCTCAAAGACTATCACGATGGAATTCTTGAAGATCTTAGACACAAAATTGTTATGACAGCTGTAATTAGAGTTCAAGCTAATGTAAGAAGAATGCTGTGTAGGAGAAAATTCCTAAGAATGCGTGCTGCTGCTTTAACAATTCAAAAACATTTCCGTGCTCGTGGTTATAGAAGCAGATATCTTGTTAGGAGAAGAGGATACTTACGCATTCAAGCGGTCATAAAATCTAGGGAATTAAGAAAAACCTTTGTGAACTTACGGAGATTCTTCCGGAATCTACAAGCTTTTTGCAGGGGCTATCTTGTAAGAAAATTGGTTAAAGAAAAAGGACCGATTATAAAAACAACATTGGCACAATTTTACGCTGAAAAGGAGGAATCTATTAAATCTGGTGTTAGCGTTAAAAATGCCGAAGACGAATGCGAGAAGAAAGTAATAGAATTTATGAGATCTATATGGATCGCGAAAGAAGCTGTTGTTGAAATCAATGCCCAGAATATCACAATTATTGATGATCGTTACGTTGACGATGTATTTGGATTTTTGAAAGACAGTAGCACTCCTGCTGGCACCGTCCGTGGTACTGGATTTGGCGTGGTAATTATCATGCACACAATAACATAGGTGTTTAAATTTATTTCATATCGATTTTTTAACTTTTGTCTTCCTTTCTTTTTAGACAACAACCGTTAAGCCAGATGTAACGAAAATTATTCCTATGTCTCAGGAGATCGAAGAAGAACAATTCGAGGAATATAACTTCAGAAAATTCGCAGCTACTTATTTCTTGGGCAACACTAGCCATCAGTACTCGAGGCGACCGCTTAAACATTCACTCTTAGATTTGCCATCGCCAATTGATAAGCTTGCTGCGCACGCTTTGTGGATTACAATTTTAAGATTTATGGGAGATATAGCAGAACCGAGATATGTCGATGACACAGTCGATAATATTCCTGTAATGACAAAACTTACGGATACCATCGGTCGTGCTTTCCAGAAAAGCAAAGAGTTCGAGGTAAGTACGAAACCAATATATTTTCTTCTATATCATATATTTACAAGCTTCTATTTAACTTGCAATGTACTATGTATCTATGTATGTTTGTTCAGATGAAAACTTGCAACTTAATTTTGAAGCAGATATCTCCTACTGATTATGCTGAAATTTTGTATACAAGTTCAGTTTGGATGACGATGCATGGTTAACTCTTAGTCCAACATAGCGGCACACCCAATATATCGGACTATAATGCACTCTTACAATATGGGTATCACATGAAAGGACTTGCTAAGAATAACTCATAATATAACTAAAAAGTCAAATATAAATCAAAAGTAAAAAAACATTTTCAAAAAACAAGTTTTTTAAGTATTTGAATCTGCTAAAAGTAAAAACATAGATTTTTACTTTAAAACTTGCCAAGTAGGCCAGAGTGGTGGACTAAGGCTTAAACCCTCTCAGTTGTAGAGGAGGTCCGTGCCCAGCAGTGGGCTGATGATTAAAACTTTTACTATCTACGTAAAGCGTTATTATATATTTTTTATGATATAAAAGCTTGTCGCGAGACTTAGTACTTGTATTTACTTAGTTTGAAAATTTAATAGTTAAAATCAATCACATCAAGTTATTTTATTTACTTGTTTAAGTATCTGCACAAGTAAATCCCGTGACAAGCTTTTATATCATATAAATTATGTAATGATGTTATACTTAAGTAGATAATAAATTTTTCGTTTTAACGCATTCAAATAAAGGCTTTTTAATAAATAAATAAAAATTAATTTTTAATTTATTTTGGGTTTTTAGAGTCTACTTTTTGCTTGCAGGAAATGTTAGCAAAGGACACTGAACACAACAGGAACAAATTTTTATCTGTAACATTAAAACGTCAAACAAAATTGAATGAAGAATTTATGAAGAATTTGATGAATGACGAATCTACTAATGATATGTACAGCGATTGGTTGAACGCACGCCGTAGTAATAATCTTGAGAAACTACATTTTATAATCGGCCACGGAATAATTAGAAAGGAATTACGGTAATAAAACTAAAAATGTAACTTAAAATAAAAATGTGTAAAAAAATAAATACAAATGTAATTAAGTAATTGTTATTTTTAATGTTACAGAGACGAGATATTCTGCCAACTTTGCAAACAATTGACGAATAATCCCTCAAAGACATCACATGCTCGCGGATGGATATTGCTTTCGTTATGCGTCGGATGTTTCCCACCATCAGAAAGATTTGTAAAATATCTGCGTTCATTTATTCGTGGTGGTCCTCCTGGTTATGCCCCATACTGCGAGGGACGACTAGTTAGAACTTTCAAAAATGGTCCACGAACACAGCCACCAAGTTGGCTAGAACTCCAAGCCACTAAAACAAAGAGACCAATTCTATTAACGGTCACTTTGATGGACGAGTCTATGAAAACGATTCAATCGGATTCAGCGACCACCTCAGAGGAAATATGTCAGCAAATAGCTGACAACATTGGATTAACGGATACATTTGGATTTTCCTTGTATGTTACTTTATATGATAAAGTACTTTCTCTTGGGAGCGAAGGAGAACATATCATGGATGCAATTTCGCAGTGCGAACAATTTGCTAAAGAACAAGGAACTTCAGAAAAGAACGCTCCGTGGAGGTTGTTCTATAGGAAAGAAGTTTTTACTCCATGGCATAACCCAGTCATTGATCCAGTGGCTACTAATTTAATATACCATCAGGTAGCTAAAGGAGTAAAATTCGGTGAATACAGATGTAATTCCGAAAGAGATTTAGCTATGCTAGCAGCTCAACAACATTACATTGAATATGGATCTCGAATAGATCCAAATATCCTAAGAAAAGTTATTGTTAATTACATACCAAACCAGTTTATTCAATCAAATGATGCTGCATTATCTAAATGGGAAAATCTTGTCACAAAATCATTTGAGACGTCTGAGAGTATATTGTCAAAAGTAGATCCGTTAAGATGTAAAGAAGACATTGTGATATTTGCGAAATTGAAATGGCCTATGCTTTTCTCAAGATTCTTTGAAGCCATCAGACTAAAAGGTGAATCAATAAATAAAGATTTAGTAATAATTGCTGTTAACTGGACTGGTATATATATTGTAGATCAATTAGAACACATTCTTTTGGAAATCTCGTATATCGAAGTAACATACGTTGCATTTGACGAAGATTCTGAATTTGATAACGTTGGAAGAATAACTATTAGGACTATTCAAGACGAAGAATTTGTATTCCAAAGTGTTGACGCCAGCGAAATGAGTTCACTCATAATTTACTTGATTGACGGGCTGAAGATGCGATCCGTTTATGTAATAGCACAAAGTGATTCGCAAGGTTTTGCAGACGCATCATCATTTTTGCAATTTAAAAAAGGGGATCTCATAGCCTTAACACACGATTGTACCGGAGAGACCCTAATGAATGCTACCTGGGGACAAGGCTTGTGTAATGGAGAGGAAGGATTATTCCCAACAGAGCAGGTCTATATATTACCGACGTTAGAAACACCCACTAGTGCAGTACTAGATGTGTTTAAAAAAGGAAATATAAATAATGATAAAAAACCTTATTCCAAATACAATACTGTTCAAAGAAAGCGAATGCATACTTTAGAAAAATATGCCCAAGAGCATTTTAGAGAAAATTATGACACCAACACCACAGTCTCACGGCAGTCAACTTTAACCACTGCTAAAAAAGTTGTTGCTGGCGATTTATGGTCCCATAGTCGAGAACCATTAAGGAAACCATTATTGAAAAAACTATTAGAAGAGGAAAACCTGTCGAAGCATGCTATTACATCTTTCTTTGCAATTTTGAAATACATGGGCGATATGCCTGCACCAAAACCAAGATCCGCTACTGAATATACTGATGACGTTTTTAAGCACGCTTTAACTGAACCCGCATTAAGAGATGAAGTGTATTGTCAGATAATGAAACAACTAACTAATAACAGGATACAACTAAGTGAAGAAAGAGGATGGGAGCTTTTATGGTTGGCTACCGGCGTTTTTGCCTGCGGACCAGTTTTAATCAAAGAATTGGTTGAATTCCTTAAAACAAGACTGCATCCTATTGCGAAGGAATGTTTAAAACGGGTATTTAGAACACAGAAAAATGGTCCAAGATTGTACACACCTTACATCGTGGAAGTTGAAGCTATACAACATAGAAGCATGCAGATATACCATAAAGTCTATTTCCCCGATGATACCGACGAAGCCTTTGAAGTTGATTCATCTACCAGAGCGAAGGATCTTTGCGAACAAATAACCGGGCGATTGAATCTGAAGAATAGTGACGGTTTTAGTTTATTCGTGAAGATAGCTGATAAAGTGTTTTCAGTTCCTGAGAATTATTATTTCTTCGATTTCGTCCACGAACTAGTGGAATGGATGAAGCAGACGAGACCTTTGCGAGGTGGTATGTACCGATTTTTTTTTCGAGTAACATAATATTTGTATGTATTTCTTATGTCCAAATTCGAACGTAAAACATGCAATGTAATGCAAGCGAGTACAATAATACCTAGAGTTTTTAGCTAGGATATATTTAATCTACTTAGAACTAATACTAAGGTATCAGTCTATATACGCCCTACAGTTAATCATCATCGATAGAGGTTCGACTCAAAACTACACCAATGTTATGTTAATTCCCAGCTGGTCATTGAACTTTACTATAAGCTATTTTTGAAAAATAAACCACGGTGATAATTCATTCATTATAATGCATTTACTCGTATATAGATATAATTTAGAGGTAACTTAGTACTAGCTCGTCAACTTCATAATGTTACCCTATAAATTATATATGTATATTCCTTTGCAGCTGGATCACAAATGCAGATGAATTATCAAATATTCTTCATGAAAAAGCTCTGGGTTAATACAGTACCGGGTAGAGATAAAAACGCTGATCAGATATTCTATTTTCCGCAAGAATTACCCAAATATTTAAGGGGTTATCACAAGACGTCCAAACAAGATCTTATTGAACTAGCCGCCCTTGTGTACAGAGCAAGATTTGGAGATGATCAGGCGCTACTTCCACAAATATCGCAAATGTTAGAAGATTTTATACCATCAGACATGGTAAGAATTCAGACGAATTCTCAGTGGAAGTCGACTATTGCAGCGGCTTATTTAAAGCAAGGTGCTATGACTGAAAACGAAGCGAAAGAGCAATTTTTAAAGAAAATTTACCAATTACCCACATTTGGCACAGCGTTCTTCGAAGTTAAACAAACGTCTGACCCTACGTATCCTGAAATGGTTGTTGTGGGAATTAATAGGAACGGAGTAAGCCTTATTCATCCACAAAGTCGAGTAAGTAGTTGATACATAATGTAAATCTATTTAAGCCTACCTACGCGACCAGAGCCTCCTTTACCATTGAGAGGGTTTTGGATTTAATGCTGACCCAATGCTGGCAAGAAATATTTTATAGACAACTCTTAGGTTTCTAGATTTCAAGGTTCCAAGATGATTTTCATACCTAATTGTGAAACCTGCCACCGTCGTGATTCTGCCTGGTATCAGTTAAGACTCGGTTACTTAATAAATTTATTTTTACATTTCAGGATGTCCTTGTCACGCATTCATTCTCGCAGCTATCAAATTGGTCCTCAGGAAACACATTTTTCCACATGACAATGGGTAACTTTTTACGTGGAACTAAAATCCTGTGTGAAACTTCATTGGGATACAAAATGGATGACCTCATATCGTCTTACATCGCACTGTTACGACAATCAATGAAACAAAAAAGTAGAAGATAATTTAAATAAATAGTTATAGTGCACAGCTCATCATTTATGGGTTGTAAAAGTTATTTTTATTATGTCGTTATGCTGCTCTTTATGTTTTGATAGATGTGAATGTTAAGGACCTTTTTGTTTTTACTGCAATGTGTTATTATCATCTGACTCTATTATATTTAATTGATAAAATATACTATTAAAGGAATTACGTACGTAAATTATTATTTATGCTTTTTAATCCTCTTTTAAAATATACATGTATATTGTAATTACTTTTTTAGAATAATCATTACAAAAATATCAAGACTGATATCTTATAAAAATTCTGAAACCTATTCTATATTAATATCGATTGATTTTATTGGAGAACATTTTTTTTTTAATTTTTTGGTCTTATTTGTCTATATTAAACTCCCATTAGGACGAGCACTAGTGTGCTATGATCTAGTGATTATAGTAAATTGTAAAAATGCGGCCCACTGATCACGGATTGACGACAAATAAAAAAATACTTCAGCTCACTTTTCTTTACACACCCAACTGTTGTGTATTAAGCTTATTAAGCCCATCACGCTGAGCTAGTATCAGTTAGTAAATTTAATATGCTTATAGTATTTCTTGTGAAGAATTCGTAGACACAAGGATATCCGTATCACGTGCTTAATAAATCATAAACAACTACAACAAATTAAGAGAGTGAGTGCCTTTATATGCAGTTCCAAGGATATCAGTAAATCTCTAGAAAGCACTCCCAGCTCTAAAGATGATTGTTCAACCAATGTTTAACTATTGTACATCTAACCAGATTTTATCTTATATCTTTAAATGAGCAATTCTTGTATATATATAATTGGAATCTCGGAATCGGCTCCAACGATTTTCATAAAATTTAGTATATAGGGGGTTTCGGGGGCGATAAATCGATCTAGCTAGGAATCATTTTTAGAAAATGTCATTTGGAAGAAAAATAACAAAAAGGAGGCGTTTGAGTAGACTCTTCCTGACATCTATTGGCGAATTGGCGAATAATAATACTATTTTTGTGTGCAACCAATTGCTTTAACGACACAACAGCAGATGGCGCTGTTAAGTAACATTATTCATATTTCATCATTTTATTAGTAATTCGTACTTAAATATAATTTCCAAAAAACACAATTTAAAAAAAAAAATCCGAACAAAGCTCGGTCATCCAGGTACTGTTTTATAAATCTCAAACTAGGTTGAATGGCTCCGTCCTTTGCTTTTCCATAAGAAAAATAACAAGAGTGACAACCATTTGTCAGTTATTCTGTTTATGGCTGTATGCGTGAGATTCATTTGCCTAATGCGGCATTAGTAATGCCTACAATTACAAATGAAAACGCCTCCAGTTTGAGAATTTCCCACCCTTTTTCTTTCATCATTCATCACAATCATCATTCATAATTCATACTTATTTATGTTAAACTTAACTATGACGAGGCTGTATGGGCCAGAACCCTTTGCCTTCCCAAAAAAAAAGGGAGAATTGGAAAAAAAAAAATTACAAATGAAAAAAATGTGTTTGTGTTTGTTTACTTTGCGCGGTTTGCGTTTACGACTACGTTTACAAGTTTTTTCTTATAGACTATAGTGATTAGGGACTGAAAGCGACGAACTTCAGCGTTGCATTGTTTATTATCATTAAATTATGAAATTAACTTAAAATAATGAATTGGCTTTGTCAAAATGAATGACATACCTACAGTTTTATTAGAAAGTGGCATAGATTTAAGGTTAGTAATTTAAAAATGAATATACGTAGTTATTTCTCGTTTATTGGTTTGAAAAATGTAATGAATGAATAAATAATGTAGAAACATAACTATTTCTGTGTGAATAAAAATAAAATTATTTTCGTGGAAACATTAATGTACTAGCACTGTATTGTTATACTCAAAGTAGAAAAGTTTTAATTTAATTTTCTTATTTATAGAAATTTCCCTTTAATTCTGTATCAGTCATTTGTTTTAGGGAGGTAACTACTAAAGGATCTATTCTTCACATCAACGAAACTGATCATGTAGCAGAGTTAGATACGGAACCAAAAAACAATGAGATTAAGACACTTGATCTTATTGGAGAACCTGTTAAGAACTTTAAAGACTTTGAAAAAACATTGGCTGTTATAGATGAAAATGGATTTGTAAAGAAAAAAGTCTTGGAAAAAGGCGGGGGATTTAGTTTAAAAGAAAATCAAACTGTTACAATCATTTTTGCTGGTTATTGGGAAAATGAAAATGAGCCTTTTGACTTGACATCTGAGAATAAGCCTATGGTATTTATTATTTTTGTTAATAATGTTAAATTAATTTAATATAACATAAAGTTAAAAGCTCTTAAGTATAGTATGATTAGATATATTTTTATATTTTAGATAGTATTAAAATATCATATCAATTCTCTATGGCATAGACAAAGAGATTTTTTACTTCTACCCACATTTTACTATGAGTTAACTAATTTATACTAAATAAGTTTCAACCAGTTAGTGTTTTGGGTCCTGTAACATTGTGGAAACACCAGTGATTCCCAGCTGTGTGAGTTAAAGACCTTTTTCAGAAGCTATTTTTTTTGCATGGATAAGCAGGTGACTTATATAGGTATTTAAATTCAAAAGTTATTATAGTGAGTTGTTTAATCTAGGCATATCTGATAGCTGACAAATTGATTTGAGTGTAAGTAGGATTTTAAGAACTGAATTTAATAGGTTTTTTTAATCCATCATTAATTTGATGTAGTCTAACTGCTTATTTTTTATTAAGGTTGCATATATTTCTATTGTTCTATTATCCATCCAAAGGTTGTCTGGAAGATAATGCCTAGAGTGATAAGACTGACTCTTTTTTTTGTTATTTTTATATATATTTTGTTTTCTCCATATATTTTTGTTCGAACAAGAAAGTGTAAATAAATAAATATTTCAGATTGTGGATCTCGAGGATAATGGTTTATTACTAGGTCTTCAGATAGCTATCAAATCAATGCTAGTCGGAGAAATATCAGTGTTCCTTCTCTCATACCAAGTTATGTATGGTGCAATGGGAGTCCCTCCAAGAATAAAACCAAAATCAGACTGTGTGTTTTATATAAAATTAATAAAATCTATATTTTCACCACAGCATGGGTAAATATTTTTGACTATTTTGTAGTACATACTCATTTAAAAAAAAAAACATGTTAGTGTTTTTTTAACAAGAGGAAAGCGTCATAAGATTCCCTTTATGTACCTCGGGGGAGGCTGAAAGGGGTATATCGTGGTCTCTGGCCTTCGAACTGGGCGCACGGAACAGTTGTCCATTTATCTGAATACCAACTAAAACCTCTCCGTGGCCCTCACGCGCATTTGTGCCGGTACTACGCCATCGCAGGGCGTCTGTCCATTGCCGCCCGGCGCTTTGTCCAATCATGGACTCTTCAAAACTGAGAGGGCTTGAGATGCCCTCCACTTAGCCTATTTTGGACACTCACTTATTGTGAACGTCCGTGACAGTCAAGAGGCCACCCTAATGTTAATGTCTTATAAAATAACAATTTCTATTTTAATCATGAAAAATCCTACCTTTTCCATTTCCAATTGCATTGCAGAATTCTTTCTATTTAACTAAGTATGTAACATACCATACCAATATGAAAAATATAAGGTAGCAAATCAGTTACTTCATTATCTAACTGACTAAATAAACACAATCTATTTTTCAGGGCACTCAATATTTCAGAACCAAATATATTCCATAGAGTTCACAAAGAGGTTAATGTACTTTATACTTCTGGGTACACATTATTTAAAATATCAAATGTTAATGGAGCAATAAATCTGTTCAATAGAGCAATCCATATGCTACATAATTGCCGTCTAGCAGATGAAAATGAAGAAAAAAAGCAAGAGAATTTACTGAAAAAGTTATATCTGAACTTAGCCATATGCTATAATAAAATTAGAAGGCCTTTAAAAGCATGTACAGCTTGCAATGAGTTAAACAGGCTTAACAATCTGTGGAATAATGGTAAAGCACTTTTGCAGAATGCAAAAGCTTTGAGAATGATTGGTGAATTTAGTGAGGCAGAAAAGAAGCTCAACAAAGCTTTAAAGTTATGCTCAGACCAAAATGTAATCAAGGAGGAACTTATGATACTACAAAAAATCAGAGATGCATGTGACCAAAATAAAGTGGTGGCAAAAAATATAGTCGGCGCAGCCCCATCTGATTTAAATGAAGATTTTAAACGAGAAGTAGACAATTTTATTAGTATGTTTAAAAAAAGTGATGATTTATGTAAATTTTCACTTCCTGGTAATTTTACTTCTGCTGAAATTAAATATATAAAAGATGTTTGTATAAGGGAAAATCTATTTTGCAATAAAATTAGTGGTAATTATTCGTTACATAAGGATGATAATGACTCATTGTCAGAAGACCCGGTTCTTAAAGAAAAAATAAATTAAGACTTCAAATAAACAAAAAATGATGTAAATTTTTTGTTTTATTTGATACATACTTATTAATTTATTGAATGATTGTACAAAATGGATTAGTCACAAAGTCTGCCTACGCACGTACTCGGCAGTTACGTTCCAAAACAAAAACCTTGATGTTTTGCAGTGTGCATGAATTATCACATAATTTATCAGTGAATCTTAATAGGCATGTGAATTCCATAAATCACAGTATGCTGTAACGGCGGATTGACTTCTATTATACCGATTAGTGGTTATCGATTTATGAACAGGTACCAGCTTGTTTACCTGATGCTCTGAACATAAAAATAAAATACAAATAACCACACAAATTTCAAATATTTTTGTGAAATGATAAAAACGAATATTTCTTTTTAACTTGCAAAATTATTATAAACATATTGGCATCAGATGATGCCCTATATTTTCCGTACATTCACGTCTGTATCCTCGAAGAGGTAGACAGAATTTTATTTCTACATACAATTTTTTTGAGAGCCACACCTTGTTTGGGAGAGACGCTTCATTTATCGGGCACATTTCTAGACTCCGTGCTACTCAGAATTGATTAGTGTGAAAACATAACACTGGCGATCCGGGAATGAAGCACATAAAAAGGGGAATGTAATAAATACAATTTTAACATAATTAAAGTTTAATGTGTAATTACAATTTTCATATAACTAATAAAGTACTACAATCTATTGGTGGAACCATAATATTAGTCTCTTTCAAATGCAACAAATAGTATTTTTTTGTAAATACAAATGCATCATACAGAAACAACCCCGATTTCAATGTTCATCACTGCAGCTTTAACTTCTATTTCTTAAAAATTAGTTTTGTGTAGGAAGATTTAGTAGAACATTCTGTCCTTGAGGTAAGTAGGTGACGTTGCGCGACTTAGATAGTTGATAGGCGATATCCTCTGCGGCTTCAATACGACGGAGCTCAACTAAACCTTCACCAGCACCGCCAAATGATTTAGCCAAAAGCACTGCAGCTTGGGCATCACCCTCAGCTGCAATAACAGCAGCCTTCTTTTGTTGTTCTGCCTTTTCTACAAGAAATCTGGCTTTTTCTGCCTCTTGCTGTGCTACTTGCTTCAATTCCACGGCCTGTGTGAATTCCTTTCCAAATGTCAAATGTGTGATTGAAATGTCATCAAGGATCAACCCAAATTGACCTGCTCTTTCAGTTAAGCTCTCACTGACTTTTTGTGACACCACCTGAAATTGAAAGAATATATATAATAAGATTATATAAATTCTTAATAATGAAAAAATATAATACATCATGTGTTGCATCCTTAGATGCAACTAGAAGATGGATGACATTATTACTATCAATCTTTTTATGCAATATGGTATGACAACCAAATTTATTACAAGAATCTCTGCCCAATATTTTTAGCTAAATATGAAAAACATTTGTTAAGAAACTGGTATAATCAAATTGATTATAATAAAATAACTCCTTACTAATATTATAAATGTGAATTTAGGGATTTGTTAACTTTTTATTTAAAAAAAAGGACGGTAAAAAAATTGGACAAAGATTGGAAAAATATTTGAATGATATTTGGTATAGAGATAGTTGGGACCCACCGAAGTAACATAGGATACTTTTTATCCCGGAAAATGTAGTAGTCCCGTGGGAATGGGTATATGTTATAAATGCGAGAGTAACTATATGTCTGTTACGCTTTCACGCCAAAACCATTCGACCGATTTATATGATTTTTGGTATGAACATATTTGGGACCCTGTGAAGTAACATAGGCTATGTTTTATCCCGGGAAAATGTAGTGTTCCCATGGGATAAACATATTATACATGCGAAAATAACTGTCAGTTTTACTTTTATGCCTAAACCGTTTGACCGATTTGAATGAGTTTTGGTATGGATAAAAACAAGACCATAAAAAACATAGGCTACTTTTTTTAAATTCAATAAGTGCCATTTTGGGCACTTGGGAGACGATTTATAGATTCACTTATTATCCTTCTGCACCCAACCCTGAAGTCTACGCGGATGAAGTCGCGGGAAAAAGGTAGTATTAAATAATAAAAAAGATAAGCAAATTTGAAACCAACTTTTGACAAACTAATACATTCCTAAATGGGTAGACATATTTGTACACCCATGTTTCATCATCATCAGCTCATTTACATCCACTGCTTGGGGCAGGCCTCCTCTAAAACTCTGCCCTGTGGCAAGGGGGCGTGAGAATCCCACCACGGTATCCCCTGCCTGTCGTAAAAGACGACTCAAAGGGGCCCTTGGGGTCGCTGGGCGCGCTGCGGGGGCGGCGCGTCCTCACTGAAAGTGACCCCGAGAGGGGCGGCGGCACTGTGGCCTGTGTACGTCGCGGGCGCCCATCCACAACCGGGGCGCCCGAACCAAGCTAGTGGGGGTGCAACTGCGCCCCCTACATACTCCGAGACGGCCGAGACATATACGTCTCGGAGGCGCACCGGGCGGCTGCGGCATTACGGTTGGCGCTTCTCGCCAACGTACCGTGGTCGCCCCACTCGGCGCGGAGATGGCCACCGAGGGGTTTTGGTCGGTATGCCGGTTTAGGGAATTTTTGTTAGGGACCCAGCCCGGCACTAACATCTGCGCGGACATGACGTCGCCGCGCGCCGGGCTGGAAGACCGGTGACCCCGACATACGCTTCCCGCCCCCCCTCCCCCGGGGCTAGCGGGAAGTAGAGCCATAAACAGCTTTCCCCTCGAGAACAAAAAAAAAAAAAGGCCTCCTCTAAAACTGACAGGGTTTAGGCCTTAGTCCACCATGCTAACCTAATGTAGGTTATATCAGCTACTTCATTACTCTTACATTTAAGATGAGGTTCCTATTGCCATTTACACAACACACACATGTATAACACCTTACGCCTGTATTCCCCGAAGGGGTAGGCAAAGGTGCTTTTCTGTGTCCACATTTCGCCAGGTATATACCAATCCCACGTAATAGGGGGAGAGCCTATTGCCGTTTTTCGGCACATTGCCAGATTCTGTGCTACTTCTGTGAATTTCCTATTGGAAAAACCCAACAACACTGCTCGACACGGGAATTGAATCCGGGACCTCTATATCGCACGGCACATAATTGTGCCAGGAGACTACATCACAATACATGCTACTATTCACTATTTTCTAAGGAAAACCCAAATTTTGCCATCTCTTGAAGTTGAATTGGGTACTTTTAATGTTAGTCGATATACACAGATTTTATGATGCAGATAAGATTTCAAATAGAAAGTGAATGATTTTTTGATGATGATTATGATATAGTGATTACAATATTATGAAGTAGTTATTGCCTAGAGGTAAACATCGGCGCGCGGACGAATATCTCGGCGGTCCCGGGATCAAACCCTCGGTACACACCTCTGGCTTATTGAAGTTATGTGTGTGTTTACAACGAATGATCAACCCACACTATTATGAAATATTAAAAGGACAACCAAAATTATAATACAAACTTCTCTCTGTGTAATAAGCTCTCCAGCATCAAACTGGGCAACAACTGCTTTCAGGACTTCACCAGTGATGGAAGGTAACACCCTCTCATCATAGTCCACACCAAGGATGGTGTAGATCCTAGGCAGCTCATCAGGGACAGGTCTGAACAGGATACGCAGTGTGATATTGACATTTTGAAGATCTGGAATTTGATAATAGTATATGTATTACTTTGAGTGATAAAAATTGTATCACATTTCATGTAACAGAGAATCAGTTCCATGCGTTACTTTCCATTTTATTATCCATTTGAACACCTAAATTGGTAATGAATGGGTAATCAGTGGTATCTATAAAAATTGATGGATATAAAACAGCAGTTATTAACATAATAACTTACTATGTTTGTAATCTCAGTGTCTGACTATGCAAGCTCTTTACAAGGTAAAAAATAATCTTGCCATAGGTAATTTTCAAAAAATGAGAGTTGTTTATTTTTTTGTTTAGTCGTAAATTAGTATCATTTAATTATTATTTAATTCAATTATTTTATTTACAAATGCCCCTCATTGGGGAAGATGTTGAAAGATTTTGCAGAATAAACAAACTAAGGCTTGAGAGATACAAAAATGAACTCACAGCCAAATCACTAGACACCAAAGACTACACATTTCAACTTAGACAAAGACTGGCGTCAATTTAGCTGACCCTCAATGGAATATTCCTATTAGTTCTTTATATTGAAATGATGCATCAATGGGTGCCCCATACTCAGAACTGCTACTTATTATTACTGCAGATCTGATTATACCTAATGGCTGATTGCAGATAGACGTAATAAAAAAATTTAGTCAAAAACAAGTTACAACTGTATATGGCAGCTACACAAACTATAGTCTACAGATTTTTGTCATTTTTTTTACCTGCAACCTCTTTGATAAAGTTTTTCCTAATTCTACTTATTTATATGTACATATGGCAAGAATTATAACACAAAAACATATTTTACTATCTCTTTATTTTTTAATTTGTCTTCTTATTCAATGTCCAATCGCAATAAGAAACAGCAAAGGCCAAAGTATGATGTGGTCAATACAATATTTTTTTGCTAAACATATGACAAGTTCTCTGCTATCAATATTAAAAGAAGTCAAGTTAAAGATGGCTATTAAAACTATGAGACTATTATTTTATTTCTAAGCTTTTTTAAATAAATGATAGTAAATTAATATTTTTTATACATGTTGGATTTTTATATACTTGATGATCTTTTTAATTCTTCAGACTTAATACTTATGAGCAAAAGGAATAAGTTAAAGCAGTTACTACTTTGGGAATCCAAGTTTTCCCAATACACTTTACAAAAAACATAACATGTAGGTCTAAATACTTTTATCCACTACTTATTGGATTCAATTATACAGCAGGATACCAACCTTTACTTCCTGTAATTGTGGGTACATTCCGTGGCCTTGACCTGATGTCAAATATGATGGGTCTCTGTATCCACGGGATAAAGAAGTGGGTGCCTTCGCCAACAACCATTTTCTTGACACCAGCAAATCTGTCAAAGATGACTGCCCGGTGTCCACCATCAACTGAAATTTAAAAAAAACTTATTGAATCATGTCAAACTAGTGTTTTTTATTGTTTGGAACAAAACAAAATGGTTATTAATCTTATCTATATTTAAATATTTATTGTTAAGAAGACCTACGATAGCTGTTTGATGTTTTTTATTACCTATTGTATTGAAAGTTCTAGGGGTAGCGATTTTTCATCCATAGTATAAAAAGTATGTACCGTTATAAAGAGCAGAATTGACGACACCGCCGACGAGGGCTACGCCAAGGCCTACCTGGCCGATGCGGTTAAAAAGGTGCGCTGCCATATCTGCAATAATAATTTATTTTTATTAAATATCTGATGCAGTTTCCAGGCACAGACATTTGACACAACCAATTTTCTGACTATAAATGTCAGCATTTGTTAGATTTACATTTAAGACACCCAAATAACCACTGAAAAGCATATACATGAGTTAAACAAACACTACCTCTAAGTAAACTTCTTGAAATTTCCTAATTCCACGATATATTATCTAACCTCAAAATATAATTTCACAATCAAAAATAAGATTGCATATTCTACAGTTCACAGTATGTTTTATCTGAGTGCCAAGTTCAAAATATACCTTTATTTATTTATTTCAGTCGTTTTACCACAAAATTACGCAATTCTTACAAAGATTTTCATAAATTCCTATAATCCAAGGGTCGGCAGTAGTAAGCACAGATAATAAAAGAAGTGCGCACCATAGACTGAAAACAAATAATATTTTACGTTTAGTTATCACGTCTAAAAACGTGCAAATTGTCTGAAATATATTTACATTGTAGGTTTTAATTTTACTTTTACAATTTCTATCAATATTTGCTGATGCAACTCAAAAAACATTCAAAAATCATTAACCGTATATATAATAGTTTGCATTTTTTTCTTAAAAACTAATTTATCGGAATAAAATTATTCATTTCACCTCTATTTAATTCATTGGCTAATTTATTGCTGGTGCATATACATAGGCATGCAATATGCATATAACACACACTCACGTCTTCACTCCCGAAGGGGTAGGCAGTTAAAAAAAAATCACTCACGTTTAGCCAATAGCGGACATTTTAGAGGCAAGCTTATTGCTATTTTCATGAAAATTCCAAACTCCGTGTTGATATTTATGCGATTAATAATCTCGATCATACTTTGCCCGACTCGAGGTAGAACCCGGGATCTTTATAATAATATGATGTACCTACATAATTTAACGCCTGTACCCACCCTGTGAAAAAAAGGGGATTTTAGGGGATAACTGATTGTTGTTTACTATGCACACGTCCAGATTTTGTGCTGCAACACGGAAAATTCCAATAGCACTCTGCGAGTCCCGGGAGTTGAACGCGGAATCTCTATCCCACGTGCTAAAGAATTTTGTTGAGCCTTCAAGGCAGTGATTGTTAATAATATATTTACAGCATAATACGCTAGATATATTTAATACATGATCTTTATTTAGCAAGCATGAATTTTGTATCAGAATTTTCAATTACTATTCATGTTGGTCCAAACAAACATTAGGCGAAACTGATTCTCTATTTGTTAAATCGGCAAATACATCGCTAATTCAGTTAACGTGAACCAGATGGTAATTGAACGAAAAATAAACAAAAGGGGTCCTAATCGGGCTGCGTCTGTTGGGGGTCGTGCGGTGGGTGGCTCAATTATGCAATAACGACCAATAAGCAAATTGTTACTTAAGCACTTGTCTTTATAAATAAGTTACATGACAAATTGTTTTGTGTCAGAGATTCGTAAATGGATTTCTACCAATAATTTTTTAGCTTGAGAAATACGTTCCATAAATTCTATTCGTTGTTTTATCGTGGAAGCTTGGTTGATTATTGAAATGAATTCATAGAATTATATTTTTTCGCTAATCTGTGTTTAATTGGTAAATAAATACGAAGTCAATAGACCAGATATCTGTACGGTGACATTGTTTTCTCATCAAATTAATGTTTATTATTATTAATAATCTTCGGTTATCATTAAAGTAATGTCACGTTATTTTTGTAGCAGTAAAACACGGGCAGAATGGAAACTTTCAAAGGGACCATTGTATATTGTGGTATGTATTAAACTACTTATTCAATTAGCGATTGACTTAGCTTCTTAAACTTTACTTTCAAGGTAATTTACGTTCCTTTTTCCCCAAAAAATAAAAAACTTTTTTTTATACTGACATGGCCAAGCAACTCCATCGCATATGATTGTAAATACGATGCTGTCTGATCAAATATAAAAAGCACATAATATGTGGTAGAGCTACACCTCGAGGTTTAGGCACGCGGTCAAAAATCTCGACGGTCACGGGTTCAAACCCCAGGCACACACCTATGACTTTTCGAAGTTATGTGTGTATTCACAAATAATTATCACGTAGGTACTTTAACGGTGAAAGAAAACATCGTGATGAAACCTGCACCTAAAAGTTCTTAGGGATTTCTTAGGTGTGTAGTCCACCAACCCGCACTAGGCCAGCGTGGTGGACTAAGGCCTAAACCCTCTCAGCTGTAGAGGAGGCTGATGAGAGCTACACCTGAGTTACATGGCATTTGGTGCCAAAGAGTCAGCTACACCAAATCAGTACCACTGTGAAGTGACTGAGAGATTGTCGTAGGCCTAATTCGCTCGCTGTAACTTACCGGATTTAAATACGGTAACGAACAAGCCGATATATTGTTGTGCAATGGTGAGAGTTAGTTCAAACTGTTTTGCATCAGTTAATACTATTGGAAGCGCACTGCAATTAACATCAGATTATTAGATTATATGTAGTAGCATACATAATCATTACTTAAATTGTCCAATCCCTGATTGATCCCCGCACCGAGACAAATGTTTGCGTGATCCACAAACACTTGTAGCATCTCTCGTAGCACCTGATACCCACGACATAAGACTTGTATCTTAGTGTGGGGTCAGAATGTATGTGATATTTATTAAAACTGAAATCCTTTCGACAAAAAATAATTAGAATAAAATTAAGTTTACTTATTTTATTTATTTACCGTCGCATTTTTACGTAGTTGTAAACAGAGGGCTATTATTATTTCATTATATCATTCGCCAGTATTAATTTATGCATTGCATGTAATTATATGGAATATAAAGTGATTAAGAATTATGCACGTGAAAGTTCCTGAAGTGAAAAGATGTTGCTTCTGCATTCCATTACGGCAAGGGATTATTTTGTTTGGATACATTAACTTAGTAAGTTGGCATTAATCATGATTATAAATTCAATATATTATTAGCAGCTTAATATAAAACAACACATTTTTTGACAAAATCTTTAAAACATCTTTAGAAAAGAAATAGTTCCAATTTCAAATCTGTTTAAATTTTTCATACAGTTCCAGTAAGTAGTTTCTACTTTCTTATTAGGTGAGTATTTCGTGACGAAATACTTTTCATGTATACGCGTTATAGTTATTTTCCATTAGGAAATTCCTAGTAGCAGTACGCACGCAGTCAGGACATGTGCCCGAAAAACGGCAATGGGTTCGGCCGCTATTACGTGAGACGAAAACAATTAGCGAAATATTGGTACAGTAATACAATCCTGCTTACCCCTTTAGTAAATACGAGCACATGCGTTAGTGCGTATGTATGTAGTTACATTCTTGGTTTAAAAAGTCTTTTTACCTTTACTCCTGGCTTTTGCAAAAAAATAACGAACCCGATTTAGATTTTTTCCTCATCTAATCAAATGATTAGCATATAACAGCGTATAATTGTCCAAAAATTTATAGCTCATCGTTACTACACATTATATTGTATTACATATATAAATTATTTTGTTGTAATTCCAAAAACACTTCTCAATTTATGGTCTCATTAATGATATGTACCTACATGTAAATTATAATTGATGTGCCCGACCTCTAGATAATTTCCTTCGTCGTGGTCACTGGTCTGGTTATCACGACTGAATTTAAAAAAAACAAGTCATCCGAAGACAATTCGCTTGAGGTCATCACCTCTACGGTGCTGTTCAGCGTTTTGGGAATGAACATAATACTAAACGTCGTGTTACTGGTAGCTGGGTATCAGGTATGAATGGCTTAATTACAGCTTCTATTATAAATTTCCCAATCCGACTTGGGGTGAAACTTTTTACTTCACAATCTCTCAGAAATTATTTCGAGAACAACATCGTCACCGATATTTCTAGCGTAACATGTTGTGTTATATTTGATAAAAAGTATTTAATAAATGTGTTATTGTTGATATGTCCGACTGCTGGGCACGGGCCAGACTGCTACAACTTAGATAACTTAGGCCTTAGTCCACCACGCTGGCCTTGTGCGGGTTGGCAGTCTACACACCTGAGAAATTCCTAAGAACTTTTAGGTGTGCAGGTTTCCTCACGATGTTTTCCTTCACCGTTTAAATAAGTGATAATTCATTTTGAATACACACATGACTTCGAAAAGCCAGAGGTGTGTGCTTGGGGTTTGAACCCGCGACCGCTTAATTAGTTATTTAAGATTTAAGATTAAACCAAAAGTTTGAGAACCTTGCACTAGAACTAGGTCTTACACATACTGTTATCTTCGTGACCAGGAGTAATGAGGTAGGGGAAGCCCGGGCAAAGCGGATATGTTAACGTCAACTGTAAAAAAAACATAGTAATAGGCTACTTAGGAACTTAATTTTATTACATTAAATTGCACATTTAATTACCTTTCGTTACATATAATCACAATTTCTTAACATTGAGTTACACTTACGTTACATGGTATGTATACTGTAATATAGACCGTAACTGTAATATAGAATTAAAGTTAAGTCTACTTAAATAGCAATTTCTTGTCGCACTGTTACTGATGCGTGCATAACATACACATAAGTCCATAATATGCTTTTCTAAATAACGATTTGAAGTTCGAAATTTAAATAAGAAATATTATTTGCCTAACCTTTTTTATTTTATTTTTCGTTCTTAATTTGATTTGTCCTATTTTCAGAAAGATGTGTCGATGTTGCGCCTGTACAATTTCTACGGCACGCTCATTATCCTAGCGTCGCTCGTACCAACAATCATTCTGATGTCTCGTTTGATGTTCGTCGATGTTTTTGCTGTTTTGTTTGCCATCGGTAATTATTGTGTTACATCTAGTTTTTATTTAATTTTTTACGATCATTATCAAAGTATGTGTCGAGTTGTTGCCTTGAAGTGCTTACAAATGTCATAGTTTTTCTTAATTTGTGCGTAGCGCGAACATTATGGTTTGTACTGAAAGTGCGCTTTATTTGTTTTAAAAATCCATTGATTTAGGATTATCGCTGCTTGTGCAAATATTACACGTCAAATTTTTCGTTTATTAGATCGAGGATTTAAACAAAATTGACAACTGTTAACGGTCACTGAGCATTTTTATATTATATTTGAGAATATTTAACTGCTAATCAGACCCATAGTACAACTTTTGAAAGATAAAGAAGTAATATGTAGCATAAATATACACATAATATACACTTACATATAAAATATGCCACATAAAACTATTTGCATTTAACTTTTACACTGAATGTCCTACAATTTTTTTAATACATACGTTTCTTACCAAAACTTTCGTAGAAAATGTAATTTCTGTTATCCATATCTTGGGTCTCTGTGTTAAAATAATATATGTTAAAGTATTTTGCCTATATGAAGAATACATTTTTGTTTTTTAGTAATGCAATGCTACGCCATTCTGCTAGTAAGGAGTGAAGTGATAAAGTTAGAAATTGAAGAATTTCAGCTAAAAGGAGACAGCCGACACACTGAAGAGGTCATAGACATATCCGATCATGATACGCTATTGTAAAATTAGATTTTAGGTCAACACTTTCCATAATTAAATAAAATAAAATAAATAAATTGATTGATTGATTGTGAATACGGTTAAAAAGAAATACAAAAATCTTTATGATGGGTAAATCACGCTTATCCTTATTTAACCCTTTGCCGAGTCACCCGAGGTAATCTTGTACAATGTCACGACAAAGTTAATGGTATGAAATATAAGTAATAAAAAACAAAGAAAAACATTTCTTAGTCACAGACACAAGAATAATAGATAAAACTTTTAAAAGGCGGCTCAATATACAATATCAAGAAGTATATAAGTAATACAATTAGGAATATATTCAGTCGAGCACAACAACGCCAAGAATCTAGAAAGCTACACACTTGCATTCTACTACTCTTCGCATCTAAAGTGCTGCATGCTGTTATGTAGATAACCTTAGATAGCGGTCCCGTAAAAATATCGGTAATCGGTAATAAAAAGTTGAATCGAGCCAGTAATATTATTTTAGGGAATTAATAATAACTTTGATCATATTAAATTATGTACTTATATTGAATACTAATTCTATAATAAATTGAATAATTCGTAATGTGAAAGTAAAAGATTTTATACATTGTATTTTTCATACTGACAAATGACAAAAACCTCACGCCTGTAATCCCTACAAGGGTAGGCAGAGGTGCACTTTTGCACCCACATTTCGCCAGCTATGTATCAGTCCCTCGTAATAGGGGACGAGCCGATTGATGTTTATCGGGGACATTTGTAGACTCCGTGCTGCTACTGAGAATTTCTTAATGGAAAACCCAATAACGCTTTGCCGAACCCGGAAATTGAGCCTCACGCACGGCACATGCTTGGGCCGCCAGACCACGAGGCAGTCTAGTCGAGACACAACGCCCATCCAACCATCAGGTCGTAAAATACTACTATCTGTCGTCGCGATATGCCGGCCTGTTGAGATGCCTTTACTCACTATGCTTAGAAATGTATAAATAGATAGGTACCCTACATACCCTGTATCATTCCGTACTTGTAATAAAAAAGAAAAAAGAAAAACGATTACTATCTCTTTGTACCTAATTATCTCTATGGAATATGGAGTGATTTTGACGGGACTATGATTGCCAGTTTAAATTTAAATGTTAAGACCAGAAAAAAGTCTTGCAAAAACTATAATCAACATAATTTAATTTAATCGCGAGAACAAAACCAGTTAATGACGAAGCGAATGACGTCATATTATCTTACGTTGTCAGTGCACCATACATAATAGATTATTACACGAGTATTACAATTTCGCAATAGTCACAAAAACGTGTATTTTCCGATAGTAATTATGTTGTCAATATGCCGGAGATTTACCAACTTAGCAATAAACTTGGACGTATGGCAATAACAGGCCTTGGTTTAGTTTTGAAGAGGTACAAACATATTCTTTTGTAATTTTAAGTAAATGAAAAACGTCTTTTGATTTCGGAAAAACCACAAATTCCTTCTCCTGCATTCCATGTTATGAGTAATATATTTAATAAACACATGTTAATGGTGAATAAAAATATGGGGACGAAGTTTGAGACATACATATTCTCAATACTTACTCATGTGTATGACTCTAGAGAACAGACGTGTATTTTCAAAATGATTTTTCGCCTTTTAAGTACCACGCTATATTGTGTGGGGTGTAGCTTTTTTCGGGCATTTTTCTAGACTATACTGCTACTGAATATTTTTTAATGGAGGAATCGGATGACAACACCCTGACCCGAGAATCCTTTTGATTAAATTAAAACGCACCATCGACCATGCAGTCTGAAATAAATAAAAGTATTGACACTATGTCGCGAGAAATAACCCTTATAGGTTTATTTACTTATATTTTGGGTACATAACGATGTTATACTTCTTATGCACAGCCAATAAAATTATGAGCAAATTGCATTCAGGTAATTATATCGAACCGTCTGCATTGATGCGCATTATACATTTATAACCAACTGCAGGACGAAGGAAATGTCTTATTAAGAACACAGCAAAACCAATTCACGAAACAGTATGTACTCTGCCAAATATTCGAAGCGAAATGCATTCAAAGCGACTGCTTTTTTGGCAACGCACGACTCTGCGGTACGGTAATAATAACATCAAATTACTATGTATTAAAATAAAGAAATAAACCTTAAATATTTCTACATTTCCATGTGCGGGAGCACAGGTGGGTGCCCGCAGGATAGGCGGTCGTGACTTACTCTGACCCGTCCATTGTAACAGCCAATTCCTTCATAAAAAGGAGTTTAAAACGCAACGCAATAATGGTACTCGTATTTTGTGCACAAAATTGACGATTACACCAAACACGACATATTTGGAAATAAAAAGACACCGCTAAACCACAGAAATGTTGGATCTAAAATTATTCGGAGCGTTCAGTGTTTAATTGCGGTTTTAGACGATTGTATACCTACTCGTATTTGGGTATGCGTGTAAGTTTAAATTTAAAAGTATTAATTGCGGTAGGCAGTGATAAAAATATATCTTAGAGTATTGGTTTTTTTGTTTAATATTTGTTGAATTCAACTATCATCAATCAAATATCATTAAAACAATGGATGTTTTGGATTGCAAGGCACGTCTCCATTTATTTGGTTTTACTATACTACTTTAATTAAATTATATGTGTTCTTAAAATCTTTGTTTAGATATTTACATCGAGAATTTTTATATAGACAGACGAAGTAACCAGTGGATATTTTTGATTTATTCGCTAGTCGAAAAACATTCACATAGTTTTTGCGAGTGTTTCAACAGCCCCCTATATCTCCATATAGCTTTATATGATAAATGTATCCGTCAGTGGTTATTACTATAATTTCCTATGTTTTACGGTGCTCGAAATGTGTGTTTAAGTGGCAGCTGGTATCCGAGTGAGAAAAGTCTGAAAGCCGCAAACGCACTGGGCGGGAAGGGCACGATACTTACCTACCGACAGTCGTGAGTTGTTCACACAATGTTGTGTATTAACACAATTTATGTTTTTTAAAACATAAATAAAATTTTCAAATTTTAATCTTGTATTTCAATTTGTTCAATTAATTATTAAAGGATTTTTTTGAAAACACTCTTTAACCTCACCTTCAGATAATTTGAATATTAGAGCTCTGATTTCGTGGAAGTATGGATGTTTTGGTTGATGAAAATTGATGGTGAGGGTAGCGCTAATAGAACACAAAAGCGAGCGAAGATGACCATCTCTTGTACCGATGCCGACATATTCAAGTGGTCCCATAACCTTTGCTTGAAGGTTGATACCTGGAGTAATAAGGAATCATTGCGTATCATCTTATATATCTCCATTTACATAAACGTGAAGGATCACGTTTATATATAAATATATTTGTTGGCTAGGAAGCTACGGAGTTAATTGGCTCATTTCAAATTCTTACATAATTTTAATGCATTTCCGTATGCCTTCTTAAGAGTAATGTAACGAAACAGGAACACAAAATAAAACGGCACTTTGGCTACTTTTAAAGAACTAGCATTTTTTAAACATAGCGCCAAGGAGTCCTGTAACGGAAAATGCACTTATTAGCCGAAGAGGGCGCGTTGAGAGCTGCGCCTAATGGTTGCTATTCAACCGTTGAATGGAGACGCAAAATTGCCAACAATTATATTCTCCCGCAATGATAACCGGTGGATGTTCTCCAACTCCGGACTGAGGTAAGAATGTGCGCCACTTATTTATACGTATGCCTTACGCCGTCTGCTTTCTGATTTCGGTAAGGTATGTTCATGTTTGGTTTGTGTGGAAAATTTAATTGGCTGAAAGAAATCTTTGTGCTATAGAATATAGATAACTGATTTGGGATATAGGTAGCGTGTACCGACAAATTATTAATTACGAAATTGTAAGATGACAACTGCCTCGTGGTCTCGCGGTACAAGTATCTGCTATGCCATCTAGAGGTCTCGGGTTCAATTCCCGGTCGGGCAAAGTGTTATTGGGTTTTCCATTAGGAAATTCTCAGTAGTGGCACGGATTCTGGAAGTATGCCAAAAAAACGGCAATAGACTCCACGCAATATGTTACTCATCATCATCATCATCAGCCCATATACGTCCCACTGCTGGGCACGGGCCTCCTCTACAACTGAGAGGGTTTAGGCCTTAGTCCACCACGCTGGCCTAGTGCGGGTTGGCGGACTACACACCTAAGAAATTCCTAAGAACTTTTTTTTTTAGGTGTGCAGGTTTCATCACGATGTTTTCCTTCACCGTTAAAGTACGTGATAAGTCATTGTGAATACACACATAACTTCGAAAAGTCAGAGGTGTGTGCCTAGGGTTTGAACCCGCGACCGTCGAAATTCTCGACCGCGTACCTAAACCTCAAGGCCATCACGACTTACTATGTTACTAGCTTATGAAAATGGAGGAACAAAAAATGATTTTCTAGTCTTTTTAAGATCTTTACGGTTTTCACTGGTTTTCAGCCTGCAACACTGCGGTGGATTAAGTTATACTCGTATAATGCTGGTAAGGAACGACAATATATACAAACAAATGTATATTTATAATTTTACACATATGAAGATAATTTCCATTCAATTATATTTTTGTATATGCGATTAATTTACCTTTGATTTTGCAGAGTTCTACTGCAGAATTAAAGAAGACATATTTCAGTACCATCGAAGATAAGCAAACAATTTCGAAGTGTATCTGATGTGTGTGTTTGCGGCGGTGACGTCACAGGTAGCTGGCAGGTAGGCAGGAGCGGAGATAGGATCCGGTCATCCTGCCCATTTCCGGTCTTCACGCGGCCGTGACGCTTCCGGCCACGCGTCGCCGCCGTCGCCACAAAGACATAGAGCTGACCTAGAAATGTTCCTATTAAAATAACTGAAGGAAAACGCTCTGGAGAAATCTATGCCTTCATAAAACAATAACATGAGGAGGAGTAAACCTTCATTACCTTAAACGGACATGACTTTGATGATTGCCGTTTGTGATTAACAGATAAACAACTTTGAAGGCAGGTCGCATGAGAAAATTTAAGTAAAATTCATCAGGTATAAGGTTTTATAAAGGTATCATTTGAGATTATTGTCATCGGTATATCTCTTAATTTTAAATTCTTTGGTACATTGTGACAAAGCAGCTTCATATGTAATCACGTGACCACGGCTAATGAACCAAAATAAATCCAGTCTTCAATTACAATTACTAACAAGAATGTACTATATATTGATTTAATATTTATATTTTGGAGAGATAAATGTTAAGGTGTAGGTATTTCTACAACCATGGTTCAGCAGTAATTATGTTCCACTTACTTTGTTCCATATTACGTAGCAATATAGACTAATCTGACTACTTTCTTAGAATCCGAACTGTCACTACACCGAATCACACTTTACTCTACCTGGGAATCAAATACGGGACCTCTCTTGCACGCTCTTAACCAGAGGATCAAGTCAGCCAATATAATCAATCATCGTAAGAACACATGTTTTTATACTTACATCTACATATATCTAAGTCTTCTACCTTAACAAGTCATTTACCTACGATACAAGTCTCTTATTAGATACCTACTTCTAAGGCTACGTAAATAGTAGGTACATAAGTATGTCCCTTCTAATGAATCGCACGGTTTCCGTGGCGTGTCACGGCGCGGCGTCTGCGAGATGAGTTTTGTGAAATGAATTCGTTCGCGGGCACAATTGAACACGCCCGTTGTCGCCTCTGTCGCCAGCTGTCTTAGCCACGCGACGGCCACAACGGTGGGCCGGACGTTTCGCCGTCTAATACTTTTGAGAACTGTAGGTATTTGCAGATGTATGTGTGGTATCTTATTTCAATGGCATGTTAATAAGACGTCATTGGTACTTGATGTAGTTCTATTTCAAGTCAATACGATTAGGATGGCTGTTCGGGTTTCTGTATCATAATCCGATGACTATTAAAATTTTATTTATGGTGAATTTTAATAATTTATTGATTTCAAAAATATTGTTTAGTTATCATCATCAGCCCATAGACGTCCCACTGCTGGGCACGGGCCTTCTCTGCAAGTGAGAGGGTTTAGGCCCTATTCAACCAAGCTGGCCAAGTGCGGGGTGGCAGACGGTTGTTTTGTTAAAGCACCATTTTATTGCTAATATTTAAATTTACACGTTGTTATTCTAATATTATGGATGCGAAAGTGAGTATATTGTTTGTTACGCTTTCATGTTTAAATATAATGGAAGATGGATCTTGGACACTTAAGTTACCTTGTTTTCATATAAACAGTGCGTGCTGTTATTGATTTAAAAGTGATAAGAGTCTATCTACCCTCGTAAAGCTTTCTAATTATTCCATATTCAACAATTTCTTTTCGTTGTATGCTAATTATATACATAAATATAAATGGAAATACCATATTAAATAAAACTAGGTAATAGAAACAAGGTGGTAGGAACCGCCAATCGTTCGTCAGACATCCACGCACAATTTCATAATATTGACAGGTGCCTTGAGGAGCACCTGACAGCGGTCATGCCCATATGTCGGTCTTCGATTACGCTCCCTTAGACCCGCACGCGATCGACACCACCCACAACTGCTACTTCAACATACATTTAAACATATTTTTAGCAAGTTCCCACACTTGTACACATACAACCAGCAATGTATGACACCCAACTTGAACTCGCCATTCCCAGAATTGCAATATAAATATATTGTACCTTCCGACACAGTGCAGCGCTACTAAAATTTAAATAAAACGGTAAGTTAAATAGTGAGCGGTTGTTAGTCGTAATTAAAGTCGTGTTTTGTAGCACGCCCTCTTAATTTGCTCCCCTTTTGTGTGGAGGGGACACGCCATGTGCCAAGTGGTTTGTATTCTCATCTAGTCTTTAATCATGTCCAAGGATACGCTCAGTTTTAACATTCAATGTTATTAGCGGCCACTAAATAATTTAACGTTAACATACAGTGTGAAAGTAATAATTGGTTTTACAAAGTGCTTTATGTTTGAAGTTTTGCCGCTATTTACTTATGCAACTCCCTTAGGGAAAAGTTGATAATGGGTACAAGTTAAATATTAAGGGTTTTCAGCTCACATGGTTATGAGGTAAATACATTTGATTAGGTTGATTTCAATTAGGATAAAGTTATTTATTCACCAGTATAGAAAAATGGTGATGATAAAATGTTTACTGTACTTCCATAAGACAGGCTTTCAGATACTTGAATAAATATTATTGGTATTAGATTTAATTTTACTTAGAACTACGTAATAACCTTACGGCACTGGGTTTCAGTTGATTAATTGTTTAAAGACTTCAAGTTAGTAAGAAGTCAAACTACGTATGTAGGTAAATCAGTGGTGTATTTTTATACGTGTGAGCTTTGTTTTAAGTCGTAATCAATAGAAGAGCGAGCCTATTATTGCTGGTCATATTTTAGAGACTCCGTGCTGCTACTGAGAATTTCCTAATGAAAATATCCGAGAATACTAACCTCTCGATAGCAGCACATTTATACGGCAAAATCATCGGCGCATTCATAATTACTATTTAGACTTAATTTACATATTAAAATAAACCATTACGTAAATAGTATTTACTAAATACCCATGTTTCATATTTCACACGTGACGCCGCGCTAGTTTCTCACAATACTTATTTATTAAAAATTTAGGATAAATAAATGGCTTTTCAGCGTGGACGGGCGTGACGAAATGTGTTTTTTGTTTTTAACATCATTTCTCAACGTGATATGAGCCACAAAAAAGGGTGGCGACGGCGTTACCGCCTGAGACTAAATGCCAGAGAGCGCGACGAATCACGTGTATTTGACGCGTTTGTCCTGTGTTGCAACGAAAAATTCTTAAGTTAAATTGTCATATTAACATTGTGATATATAAGTGGATGATCATTAAGTATTGTTTAGACTCATATTACACGAGCAATGATTAATTTATTCAAGTAAAACTGTAATTAAATATGCAATGTACAATACTTTGTGTTTCACATGCATCGCATCACGTTCACATGCATATTTCCTATTGCGCAATAAACACCTCCAACTATCCCACTCGTGCTCCACTTTACGGAAAACTTATACCCTGAACCGTTGGAAACAGTAGCACATCGGTTGCTTTAAAAATGGAAGGTTGATCAGTGGATTGAAAACTAGAGTTTGATCTTTCTATCTTTCAAAATCTACCCTTTGAACATAATATTTACCTCTTGTAACGCATCTATTGTCTATCCCGGCTATAGGCTCTATGTGTTATCATCATCAGCCCATATGTATACGTCCCACTGCTGGGCACGGGCTTCTTCACAACTGATAGGGTTTAGACCTTGGTTCGCCACGCTGACCTCGTTCTGGTTGACGTATTCTGTGTGCATGATGAACTTTGTCCAAATCTTACAAATTTCATTATTTGTAAAGTTACTTTCTCGTAAACATGTTAACTTTTGCATAAATAATAATAATATAAATAAAATATAAATATATTATTATGTCAATACTGATCATAAAATATTTATGGTCCACACGAGGATAGTTGGTCACGTTAATAGATTGATTAAAATCGACATGTGTTGGGATATTGGGCGAGTCCCGGCTTTCCGTTCCAGTTGCCTCCTAATTTGACGAGTCTAATGGAATCCTTTGAAATATGATGAAATTGATTTGCTTTTTGTGTTGCCCAATTGGTTACCTGAAAAGTTGCGTGTATTGTTTTAGAATACAAATACAATTTGACACAATTATATTCAGATGCCTGGATCCTCGAAAGAGTAGGTCTTTATTTTCTTGACCCACGTTTGGCATGTTTCAAAGCCCAACTTTATAGGGTGCAAACCTATTGCGTGTTTGAGCACAATTCACAATTCCTCCATGCTCCTACTGAGAATTTTCTAATAGGAAAACAGTGAGACTTTGCCCGACCCGTGAATTGAACCTGAGACCTTTCGACCGTTCGCCGCAGAACTACGCTGGGGATCAACGAGGAAAGACCTGATGATGATGATTACACAGTACCTTTACCTGTCATGCGTCTATACAAATACTAGGAAATGGCGGTTTGCCTTTACAATAACAGCGCACATGTTAAACCCACAAATACAATACTACAAGCCAAGGCGGAGAGCCACGCGCGGCACGCGGCTTTCACATTTCTCGAATAACTTGAACCGTTTAAAATGTCAATTACTTAAAATAATTTTCGGCGGTGTGTCGTCCGTGGAGTATTAGCTCCGGTAATGGCACATAATGACAATATGTACAGTGCACATTAAGGAAAAGCCCCCGGCCGCGTCTCTGCGACGCGTAACATTCGTTCGCTACCACGATCCCACACGATTCGATCCGAATAATCGAACATTTCGGTTTTGTTTCTTTGCTTGAGGTCAATGTTTGGTAAATGCTACAGGAAAATGAGCGTTTTTTTATTAACATGATTTGAAAAAACGCATGTTGATGTTTTGCTGGATAAGATATATTCTAGTCGATTTGTTTTTGTTCTTAATTTTAGAGCTACGATGTAGATAGTTTCGACTACTGTAAGAATCGGCCAGCTTCATCAGTACCGCCTTTCAGACTGCCGATGTGAAGAAAGAAATCTCTTGCGGGTTTTAATTGTAATAAAATAGATAAACGACGTACATATGTACGTGGTTAATTCAGATTATAATAAATATTATATTTTAATAAATAAATAAATGAATAAATAAATACTATTGTCAATGACTGAAGTATGCTCTTATTGTCATCGAAGAAGACCTGAAGACCTACAAAATTAAGTTATTATATTAGATTTTATACAGAAAAACTGGTCTGTAAGCTTGCTGCACAACGGTGGTAGAGGAGGGCTCGCGTCGCGTGAGTTCGTCAACTCATTAACAGCACCCGCTGCCTTAAGGTTACGCTTACGGTGAGATAACTGGAAAATACGAAGCGTCGTGATCGGAACCCGCGGGAGAAATACTTTTGTGCCATTTCGACTGACGTGCCTTTTAATTTTGCACCTTCCTTGGGGGCAGGGGGCACACGTCTTTGAACACACTTCTCTACGTCGTGTGCATACATATATGAACCAGTGGCGGTACTTCCATAGAAGCCATATAACGTAACATGTTATTTTTGTAATGTCTAGTTTATAATGATTTATTGTGGGGTCAGTATATTCTTATTTATACGTCAGATTGCCTTTATTAAACAAAGATTTGAAGCTTAAAGTTTATTATTCGGAATTTTGTAAGGAAAGCTGGAGCTTTTGGACTTCTATGGAAGTACCGCCACTGATATGAACTGAGCTTTGTAGCTCGACTTTGGCTTAACTGAATTCAAGATATTCTACGTTACTGTTTAAATTCTGGGCGATGGGCCCGTTAAATGAGAGACCACAGATTAGATTCCCGCTTTAGTCAAATATTTGCTTCGGGTCTAGATGTGTGTGAGACTACAAGACCTTCTATCTTGCGTTGCGACTTGCGTCTTAGTGAGTTTACAGAACTATGTGTGTGCTATTGGGTACATAAAATGAAATAATTAAAGAATACTTAACTACTTCTTACAAGGAGCCTTGTGAAAAACTTGGTTTGAAGTTTTGCATTAAAAACAATGACAACTACCACTATCTTTCGACGTGTGAGTTTACTGGATTTCCAATTGTCTTCTCTCTATTTAATTTAACCTTGATTACATCAATTTTGGTAAGCAATACACCCATATTTTCTAAATTTATTTGAGACGGTCATCACTTTTTATACCTGCTTGCTCTTTTACAGGTTTGAAAAACAATTGAAGTACAATATATTAGAATGGATGCCGATATGCCTAGTCACGTAGCGTAACAAGCACGGATATAGGCTGGCAGTAAACGCTAAATGATAACGTACTTATTGTAAATTTCTTCAGTATAATAGCAATAAAGATAATTTAAGGTTGCAAAAAAAAATTACTAGAAATAATTGAGTAGATTGTTGCGTTGCTGTTTTAAGCCTGAAAACATGGTCAACTAATGAAGCAGACTAAATGCTTGGAGAGCTCATATTTTCATGAAATCTTCTATGTAGGTTGTAGATATGTATGCCCGCTATACCGCTAATTTATACCTCCACGAGATTTAATGGTAAGAACAATGTCCATTATGTATTATCAAAATGATCAGACAGTAATCACACGATATAATGACGCTTTTTGTATTATTTGTTTTTTTTAACAACTTCTCATTAACCCAATGAGCCAATAGAATAGAAAAGACTTGGGCTGTATGGAGCCTGGGCAAATATTTTTTTACTCATATGTATGTAGTATGTATATTAATATTGTATCGACAATACTCAAACCGCAAAAGATATTTTTTGATCTTATTTTACAGCTGTTGGGTACACTTTCTGTAAGACGGTAGCATAGTATTTATTCTTCAGACACTGATCATACTTGTATTAGTATAGATTCTTTGCTCAGTGAAAAGGCTGATTTTAGCGTCAGTGCAAGAAGTTTAACAAATTACACATATACAAATCCTTTTCTTAATATTAGTATAAATTTGTAACGCCTGTCATAACTTTCAGAGCAATATGTTTCATGAATGTGTTTTTTTATTGTATTGGACCTTGTTCCGCCCCAGGGCAATATTATATAAAAAAGTATCATATGTTCTTCTCCAAGTTCCTATTCATCTCCATATCATAAATAATTCAAACGTAACGACAGACGGACATACAGACAAAGACAGAGTGATTTTCGCATTTAAAATATTAGTAAGTAATCATGGACTAGTATGGATTGTAGGTAACATTACAAAATTGCAATTAATGCTAGCGCATGGGTGGTCTTTCGTAACCGTTTCTGACAACATGCCTAACCACTCAAAATATAGTCCTTAAAAGTCCTCGAACGTTAATAAATAATATGACTAAAACATTACCAAGCCGCACGTCAAACGGGCCTAATCTACGATCACATTAACGGAGCAGATATGTTAATTCGGAAGCTGCATGTAAAAAACTAATATGTTTAAAATATCAGATGGACGGACACAATAAAACAAACAGGGCGAGCAACATTAATATCGACGAGAAACAATAAAAAGTCGCCGTTTGAATAATACGAGTACACACGATCCGGACGCGTATCGGACGCACACATCTCGCGCCAACCTGCGCTTGCGTATCGCATTACACATAAAATATTTATTATTTATAGCTCGTAATTAATAAAAACACACGGGAGCTACAAAAACAAGTAGCCGGTGTGGCGAACAGGAAGACATAATAACTCAATCGGCGCAACATTGCTCGCCGCGATTTATTTCAGTCGCAGATTGGATCTTCTACTGCGCCCACTACGCTGTATTGGACACAAACATTCGCTCGCAGTAGCTTAATGTTGTGACATGATACGTAATCTGTGGCCGCTGCAGCGCTCTTACTCAGAACTTGTCTTACGCCTTACTATTTCTTATTGTTTTATTAACCGATGCAAACACAGTGATACCTTATTAAAAATAATAGCGCTCTTTAATAATAAGTGTAATTTATTGCTTAGAGAAGTTATTTGATAGTTTTAATGGAAAAACAAGGACTGACTATATAAATTGATTTAAATCTTATATGTAAATCAACAACACATAATTGACTGCATAAAAAGAGATTGACAATCTTTCCATTGAGTGAATAGTTACATCACTTATCCACATAATAGGTAAAATAAAGCTGCACAATTTTACGCTCACATCTGCTCGTAGCCAGAAATGTAAACAATAAAACAAATCAGTACCGCGCATTTTATCCACATTGCTGGCCATTTTGAGGCGCGTTTAAGCAACATTTCACACTAGCCATAAGAATTGCAGTTTATTTAGCTGACAGAAAACCTGCGAGCCGCTTAGTTTGGCCGACAGTGTAGCGCGTGGGTTTGATATACGAGCATTGTATGTGTGGAGGGGCTTTAATAAAGTTCTCATGAAAACGCAACAATGTGGCCGCGGTAGCACTAACTTAATCTAAGAGAATGAATCTGCAAATGAAATCTGCAACAAACTGGCTTAATCTTCAACGGTGTGCTTTTCTATTTTGGCATATATAAATACAAGACATAAATCGGTAAATCCAAGACACTATGTATTCCTATATTTTTTTTATGTGTCCCTATATATATATAATATTATCCAAGGTATTAGGCTTGTAATTGGGTAAAATGCTTAAATATTACCCCGTTTACTATGACAAATGGGATTGTTCCTATATACACGACTGTTTTCATGCGCAAATATAATTATTAGTCTTTGTTATAAATATAACCGTAGGATTGGAAGCAGTCATTTTTGAGACAGCTAAGTAATTTTTATTGTATTTTTAAATGACAAAAGTAAATGTTGTTACCTTTTTGGAGAAATCACTGTCGCAAATGTAATATAAATGTTACCAACTGGTGTCCTTTTAAGGTCTCTATAGTAAGCTGCGTGCGCACACAGATACATATTTATTGAATGATGGAAGATCTTCTTTAATACTTATAACACTTAGGAATTAAAATTAAATAAAATCAAAAAATAATGTATTGACAAGCGACGACGAATCGACAAATGCTTACGAGTCGGGTGTGTGGCGTTCGATCTTGAGGTTCCATTAGAAAATTCTCAGTAGCACCACGGAGTCTGGATATTTTCCCAAAAATGCAATAGGCCACCCCTTTTCCGTAGGACTTAAACACAACTGGCGGAACGAGAGTAAATAAAGTGAATCACTGTCGTACAATAGTACCTAGCGTTAAATTTCCTAGAATAACATATCAGACTTCCAACAACTATTGAAGTAGGAGCCCATCGTCTGGTATTTTAATAGACTATATGGCAACGAAATGACGTATCATGGGTAAATATATGTATGATACAATATATTATAAGAGATGATGAAATAAAGTAAGTGCAGGTGTAATATATGTAACTCTCCACATTTTGCGTACACGCATAGGCGTATCTTAATTAAAAATCTTTTTTTTTGTATCATTGCGGCAACCTAAACATGTTTTTACCCCTTATTCTGAGAAATAGTTCAAATTGAATAACATGTTTTCGCGTTCGAATTTAGTCGCGTATTAGTATCCATTATGTAAATAATTAAAACTTCTTTGCACTGGCAGTCAGTTTCACGCCGGTGTTAAAGAATAAAAAAACAAACCAATCATGTTATCAGATAACTACATCGTGCTTAATCTAATAGTACATACACTCGAGTACATTCGATTCTATGTGGCGATATCTATTGAGTGTATCAATTTGGATCTCATTAAACTAATCATAACGGGAATCCGATCTGGAGCCAATTAAAAGGAGTACACTGCCTACTCAGTAGCAAAACATGTTTGATAGGGTTATATGTATGTATGTACTTACGTGTTAAATAGACGCCATTGCTTCATTGAATTCTGCGGTCATACAATTTGCTTCACAAAAGGTATGGCTTAACAAATAAACCATTTACGTCGTGTTTTAATTTTTGTTCTACTCGAACTAATTTAAAAGCTCTTTATTTGTGAATTTTAAACCGACCTATGTACCTATGTTTCTTATTTTATGCAAGTGGTCTCTTTTTGATCCAGTCATAACATAGTGATAGCAATAGGATCATATTTTTTTTCGGCAATTCCACATACTCGTATATAATACATTCGTTTATTACCTAATATTAAACACGAGTTTTTATTCACGTGCAAGTTTTTATTTTTCTGTTAGACTCATTTTTGAAACAAAGTCTAAAGACAAATAAATGTCTTTATACATCATGTATTCACAAGCAAATTTTGTTTTCGGTTTTGGTCTTCGCTAAATTCATGTGAAAATAATTTAATCAGAATTTCTAGGTCAACGTCTTGGAGACGAGTTTTTTGAAAATAATTTGAGAAATCTTAGATATTATGTATTTTCCACAAGGCTTTTCTTCATTATGAAGTTGCGTTACAAGTTGAAATACACATACTCGTAAAAATTACGCGTCATGGTTCTACGAGTCCTAACAAATTCTAAGACCATCACGCATTATGTATGTAAAACCGCGAAAGAGTGCTATTACACTTTTTAGTTATTTAATGCAAATAATTCTCTGAAACAGTTATATTTCCTACACTCTAGGCAGTTTCAACTTAGGTCTTATCTTTACGACTATACTCCGTCCATAACGCATGAAATCTAGGTTTCCGAATGGCGGAACCATAAAGAATTTTATTATTCCTTTTATAGGAATATTCGCTTTAATTTTATAGATACTTCCTGGCTACCGTTATACTAGCAGTGTTAATACCAGAATCGAACACTTGTTTAGTTATAATAGTTTTATTTTGCTCATTTCGCGTTTCAAGCTTATATGCACATAACATATAAGTCGAGCTTATATGTTATCTTATGTGCAGTATAAGTACTTTCGAGACGAATCCATTTTTAAAGGATATTGATAAAAATATGGACAAGGTTTAAAATTCAATAACATCCACGCAAGAGAAAATCTATCTTCGATCAGTCATTGTGCCAGTATCAGTCGATACCTGATCTTTTTCGGCAGGCCATATTCCACTCCCAGAAGTTTTACGAATGGAGTGGAGTGAAGAGTTATGGTCTAAGTCCACCCTACCAGCTTATTTCGACTTGGCTGACTTCAAATAGCTTAGGATTTTTTGTAGATTCTCCGAGGTATGGAGGTCAGAGTAAAATCACAATAATTTTTGCTTAGATCAAATCTACATCCAATGGGTTGGTGTCACCACACTTGAATGGTATCAGAATATTTTATTATCATTATCATCATCCCAAATACGTCCCACTGCTGGGCACGGGCCTCCTCTACAACTGAGAGGGTTTAGGCCTTAGTCCACCACGCTGGCCTAGTGCGGGTTAGCGGACTACACACCTAAGAAATTTCTAAGAACTTTTTAGGTGTGCAGGTTTTATCACGATGTTTTCCTTCACCGTTAAAGCAAGTGATAATTCATTGTGAATAGGTACACACATAACTTCGAAATATCAGAATATATTACTAGAATGTTATTAACTTAATAACAGACGTAGGCGGCATTTGAAATTAGTAGCAATAATGTGTATTGCATCAATAAACACAATATTTATTGGTGATATTGCTTGTAAGCTTACATTATCGAAATTATGAAAATGTGCGAGACCGGTTTAAGTATCTTTGAATGGTACAAGGGTCTCAGATTTTGATATGCTGATCGTTACCATTTACATATTTTTGGCGGTAAGATTATTAAGTATACATAAGTAAGTTTAGTATACTACATAAATATTGCATCATCATTATCATCATCAGCCCATATAAGTACGTCCCACTGCTGGGCACGGGCCTCCTCTACCATTGAGGGGGTTTAGGCCTTAGTCCACCACGCTGGCCTAGTGCGGGTTGGCGGACTACACACGTAAGAAATTCCTAAGAAGTTTTAGGTGTGCAGGTTTCATCACGATGTTTTCCTTCACCGTTAAAGTACGTGATAATTCATTGTGTGCCTGGGGTTTGAACCCGCGACCGTCGAGATTCTCGACCGCGTGCCTAAACCTCGAGGCCATCACGACTATATTGCGATAAATATTGCGATCCAGTGAAACTCATTAAGCTGGTAGTAAATTCATATTTTTATAATTTTATTAGCTTACTGTAGAACAGTATGAGGCTAAGATTCATCTAATTCTATGTCACAGAGTACAATTCTCAATTCACAAACATTCTCTCAATTCGTTGAGTCTACAAACATACTCCGTTTAGTAAAAGCTAAATAATCATTGGATCGTGGAACATACATAACATTAACACATTACGTTTAAAGCTTTAATACCTTTATAATTTTGAATTCAACTTATAGTGACCTAGATATTCTCTAATGGCGGTGTTTTTAAATAGTCACACATAATTGAATCTTAGGAGTTATGTCAGCAATAATGTAGGGTAAAATTATCAAGACTTTTACTGGTAATTGTCCAAAACGAAGCCTTTAACATCGATTAAGTTATTACAGCTCGTAACACTATACAAAATTCGAATTCATTATACAATTAAGAAGAAAAATAAGTGGTGTATTATCAAGTCTTAGAGCCGATGCAGACTGTAGAAGCGATTAAATCCATTGTTACAATAGCTGCACTGGACAGCAAAAGAGAAAAAAAATAAAATGATAGAGATGTTACAGGCCTAAATTGCGTGCATTGATGCAAATTATACGAGATGATAATACTTTTTGTATCCATTTATTACTTCGATGAGCTTTCAATAGGTGATATAGTGTTAGGTGTGTTTAGTGGCCATCTATTTTCGTATTACCATTTGGGAGTACAATAGAAAATATAACGTTAGTCACGTCTACAATTTTTAGTGTTTCTTTTTTAACAATAGGTGATGGTAACAAAATTGCGATCTCGTTTTTCTTGTTTGCATAAGAAGCAACCGTTGCTATTTGCCGGGATGATTGGATATTAAATTGTGCATTATGTTTTTACTTTTTGCAGTTCACTTTTATGTTTAAATAATTTATGTGAATTTTTTATTGTAATTTATGTGCCTGTATTGATACTTAAGATCCGGAGATGTACAAGAATCATAATTTAGTTAAATATTAGTTTCTGGTCACCAAATCGATAGTTGTTAAAAAACTTTAAAATTGGTCACAAAAAGATCAGTTATAACTTGTTAAGAACGCAACTTGTAACGCTTGAAAACTTGAAACTGTTGTTGATTTGTAACAATAGTAAGATTAGAAAACAGTGTAGCTAAATTCATATAATATATTTGTCGGAGGATCTTGGGCGTTATTGTTTTTTTTTAAATAGTGACAGTAAAACTTATAGAGGTAATTTCAAAAACTTAGTACAGAGCTCCGTTCAGTCCGGCGTTCCGAGCGAGAGTGAATCATTCTCGATCGAGCGGCTATATTTATACCCTACGGTGGATGCACAGTGGGGATGCGTCGACGCTTCGACATAATATTTATGTCGACTGATATTGTATTTTGTCTGCTTTATAAGACATCTTACAAGAATCAGCAGTTTTATTGGGCTTTCAGTTAGGAATTCTCAGTAGCATAAGTTCAGACTTATGTTAATAATGCACTTCCAGAATTGTACCCGTAAACCGTTTTACGTGGCTTAAATCATATTGGGATTTAATAACTGGTGAATCGAGGAAGTGGAATACTGAACTTCGGGGATAAAGGCAACAAAATTTTTAATTATACTTACTAATTGACTCCAGAATAAACTGTGATTTTAAAACAATATGTACCTACATTGCAAAATTTTATTAGAACATTCAGATCTGATGAATGATGGTGTAAAAATTGGACTTTGAGGTCGCCAGGACCTAACATAAGTTCACATTGCAGATAATAGTTAGTTTGAGATAGAATGCTTAACACATCACTATCCGCTCATAGTTTACTTACTTACAAAAGTTTACGTATGTATCAAAATACATTCATTAGTTTGTAATAACAACAATTATTTTAAAATGCAAAATAAATTCTTGGCAAGGCCCATGCTGGCTGGTAAATACGGTAGCTGTTCAATAAATCTCTTACAATCGACGCCCCCGCGCACCGGATCCAATATATTCAGCCGCCATCCTAGGTGGTGCCGCTTTGCTCATGATTCAATAAAATACAGGTGTATTCATTTTTGTATGGGCTTGTTAAATATTTACTAAAGAACAACAATTGCTAAAGTTTATAGTTGTAAGGGGGGTTTGTATATTATTTTAATTTTTTTACTAGGAATGTGGTTATTTTCTTTTATCATTTGGTTATATTTAAACACTTCATACATATGTACATACATACATACATAAACTCACGCCTGTATTCCCCGAAGGGGTAGGCAGAGGTGCATTTCTTCACCCACATTTCGCCAGGTATGTATCAGTCCCACGTAATAGGGGGCGAGCTTATTGCCGTTTTTCGGGCACATTTCCAGACTCCGTGCTGTTGCTGAGAATTTCCTAATGGAAAAACCCAATAACACTTTGCCCGACCCGGGAATCGAACCCAGGAACTCTAGATCGCACGGCACATACTTGAACCGCGAGACCACGAGGCAGTCTGTACCGCGAGACCACGAGGCAGTCATTAAACACTTCATTCTGCCACAAAATTCTTTACCTAATTAAAGAAATTTACTTTAAGTTCTAGAATGATCATTATACTAATTGTAAATAAATGGTGAATCAAGAGATTAGACTCGAACTCACAACCGTCTGGCTCGGTGTCAACTGAGCTACCACTAATTCGTATAGACTCACCATAATTAAATTAAAACGGCAATATTTTTGCATCCACCGCGGCGAGAACGCAAAAAGGGGCCGTGCTAATAAATAATAATCAAAACGGTCTTGGAGCGGGCTCACGGGCCGCAGTTTCATGACCACTTTCAGTACTAAAATAAAGTAGGTAGCAAAAACCGCTGTGGTGATATCCTTTCACGCCGGAATAAATCTCCGTGCGGCCAGTGGGACGGCGATAAATAACACTGCTTAATGTAGAAACTGGCCGTGGCAAGGCCCCCGTGCGACATGTGTGTATGTTGCCTTATTTTTATTACGGACGCCGTTTGACCACCGAAGTTTTGATGGGAATTCGTTGGGATATGCCCGAAAAAAATCTATAATTCATATTTGTACATGTAACTTGTGCGTTGCCGTGGTAGGATTTTTCTGTTTCACATACAAATGTGGTGGGGTGTTTTAGAAATCACAGCATCTTGCCATGGTTTTGTTAAGAGGCATGGGTGAGAATTGTTTTGATAAAACTATCTGCAAAGATTCCATTTAATGCAATTTGCATATGACTTTAAGTTGGTGTTAATTATTAATAAGTTAAAGTATTATCAACGTCAGACAATCACATTTCCAAGAGCTTTTATTCAAATCTATTAATTATATATTTTCAATTGGGGCGTGGAATCCTTATCACGCTTAGGTTTAAATGTTACCAAGCATTACTTTAGAAAAAAGGACATTAAAAAAGGAAGAAAGAATATTTTCTTTTTTAATTTTTTAACAACCTTTCATTTATTAACCATCCATATTATGATCCAATTCCAACGCAACCGCGAATCAGACTTGGGACGATCCCATATATGATACTAGATAATCTATCAAGTTATAGAAGCTGATTTCATAGAACTACTTTGGTAGTAATGTAGATCATCGTAATGTGAATTTCATTTCCTCTTGCCTTACGAAGTCGTGGGCGGTTGACAGTTTCTAAGAAATTACAATACACCTGAATTTTGATATAGATCACATACCATGTGGAAGATGCAATCATCGAAATAGTGAATAATTAGTTTTTCCCGTAATTTTGAAAGCTGCAGTCTGGAGTCTGGAAATGTGTCCGAAAAAAATAAGTCTCCCTATTAACGTAGGCTTTCCCTCTATTACATGTGACTTAAAGATGACGTCACCGTCAAAATTAACTAAACTGAAGTCAAATATCTTATTATGAAAGAACTTAATACTTGTCACTCTATATTTAATTGCTTTATGTTTTATTATTCCTGTACTTATGTACTTTTATTTATTACATGTGATTTATAAGGGCTGCTCAAGACCGGGATGATTAGCGCCTACTTGGGGAGGCCTTAGTTCAGCAGTGGACAGCGATAGGCTAAGAATAACATGTGCCTTAAATGCAGGTGGCGAAACATATCTAGACATATAATACACATTTGCCTACCCCTTATGGAATACAAGCGTGACTGCATCTACTTTTTATTACATGCGTCCATAGCATATCAATTACAAAATTAAAAAAGCGTGTGGTAAGTTTATACAGTAGCTATTGGTTACGTCGGAAGTAAAACGCTCGTGCGCGTAGAAATGATTTTTTATTAAATAAATAAGTAATATTAGTGAAGTGCATCTAGAACCGGATCGTTCTCCGGTTGAGGCACGAATACATTTCAAATGTTAGAATATATTGAGCGTTAAAATTTCCTTCCTGTCCAATAAAAATGGTACCGGTACAGCGACAACTTACCATGGACAGGTTATTTGAACAGAGCTGCAGCGTAAGTCGTACGTATTATATTTTAAGTTGCAGTGGATTTGGAACTGGGATATATATATTAACTAGCTTTTGCCCGCGACTCCATCCGCGTAGACTACAGGGTTGGGTTCAGAAAGAAAATAAGTTGTAGTCTATTTTACTCCACAGAGTCCCATTTATGTACATATCAAAAATCGTTTACATCGGTCAAATGATTTAGGCGTGAAAGCATTACAGACATATAGTTACATATATATAGTTACAGTCGTCTACACGTCGTTTCATCATTCTAGCTTCAAAAATGACGAATTTCCACACAAACTTTCACCCCTATTTTTATTTTACCCCCTAGGTACATTTTTACAAACTTTTAATGTCATATTTATTTATATCTAATCAACAGCCTTAAAAAATAAGTTTCAAGCTTCTTGCTTTAAAAATGACAATACTTCCATACAACCTCTCATCCCCCCTTTCAACCCCTTAAAACCCCTTTTCCGGGATAAAAAGTCTATGTCCTTTCTCAGGCTCTAAACTATATGTGTACCTAATTTCATTTAAATCGGTTCAGTAGTTTTAGCAGGAAAGCGAGACAGACAAACAGAGTTACTTTCGCATTTATAATATTAGTAAGGATGTAAATGTGTATAATTCGTATTGTCATGTATCAGATCATATTATAAATCGCTTATGGGCATGTTTTTTTATTTATTTTTGTCTTAAGAAATTATGATGAGTCAGTCTTTAAGGGAATTCAACGCCAAAATTAATTAATCTGAAGTCAAATATGTTATTAAGGAATTAGTAACTTAGTACTAGTCACTTATATTTAATTACTTTATGTTTTATTCTTTCTGTACTTATGTGTATTTTATGATTGAGTATGTTCCTATTTTAAATGAATTTTGAACGAATACACCTATTTTTATTTCTTTATTTGCTTATTTTTAAAGAGCTATGAATGCCTTACGACATATTTGAATTATCGGCTTGCAAGTCGAATATCCATTATCGAGACATTTGATAGTGCTTAAGACGACCTGAAATTGTGCGTATCTTATAAAATGGTAACCTATATCATTGGATATCCAATGATTGCATCTCGGAAACACCGTCCAGTATCGTATCTCGCAGGAAGCCGAGCAGGTCGTAATAAGTCGGACAAATAAAATAATTCCCGGGTAAAATATACACACTAATGTGACTAATATTATAATATCTTACGTTCAGGACGTCTACTAGTAACCCGGCGGAAGATTTAGGTGCGCATCGGGATTTGTCATGCGGAAGGTCGCCAGTCGTTTAATAAATTAATAATTACTGTTATGTCAGTTAAAAAATTGTGAAACATGAATGCAGAGATGCATCTCTGTCAACCCCATTGGGAATGCAGATGAAGGTTTGTATGTCATTTTATTAATTCTTTCGAATGCTTTTGTATTGCGGATGAAAAACTGTTCTAAAGTTGTATCGTTAATTGGCCATTAAAAGGTTGTAACTCACAGGGTTATTTAACTATTTTTTCTTAATTGGATTTTGGCTGACGGATTAAACGTATAATTTAAAATAAAATTGTGTATTTCAGGTAATTTAGTTTTATACGTATTGGTTGGTTATGAGAAAACAACGTGGCTTAACTCGATTAAAATTGTAACTAGTCACAAAGACTTTAAATATAATGAATCTTAGAAAAGGGGTCTCTAATTTTGAGGCCTCCTCTTCACCTGACAAGGGTTAGGGCTGAGTTCACCACGTTAACCCAATGCAGGTTGATGTATTTCTCATTTTAATTGTTTTTACGAGAGGAAAGCGCCTCAAGCTTTGCTACCTTGGGGGAGGGCGAAAGGGGTATATCTGGCCTTCCAAATCCAAATCGGCGCGTGAAGAAATTACTTGTTGCAAAATCTTAGGTGTGCCGATTTCTTTATTTTGAATACATATGTATATAAGTTCAGTAATTACTACCAGTAATAACCAGGCGCCAAATTTTTGAGGCCATCATGCTGCATTTGATATGAAAGGTAGGTAACAAATAAAGCAATTAGAGTAAGAAACACATTCCAAGTAAGCCTCGTCACGTCGAACTTACATGAGCTGTTCTTATAAACTTATCTTCTCAGTGTAAAACCTATCAACCTTTATTAGGCCAGCGAGGTGCACAAAGCTTTATTCAAATTATGAAATCAAATATCAAGGTACTGCACGATATTTAAAATAGCGTACTAAGGCCTACACAGGTGTAAAACAGAAGTGTGTTAAAATCATAAAATTAATACGCTCCAATTCAAATTTGGAATTAAATTGATAAAATGTACTTCAGTGTTGCATATGCATGCGCGCGCGCAGCAGCCTCTCGTAAAGCTGGGACCACACGCGGCCGGAGGTGTGAAGCAGCGTCCGCGCCGCGCCCCGGGGGCCTCGCATAACTCACGAGCAGCGGGGCGCCGGCCATTCATGCCTACCTGGACACTTGGCTGGGACCCTACACTCAATACATCGATGCGTAGACACACTGTCTACTGTCGCCTCACATTTCACCTGAACTTGTTTCTGTTTGACGCTTTCACTCATTTGGCATTATGGAATTTTACTAGGGTGGATTAGGCTTTAGATGTCGATGATTGCTGTTATTCGCAATCTTTAGAGTACCTGATAATATGCGCGGTAAATGAGGCCAGAAACTTATTTTCTGGACATTAGACATATTTAAACTTATGCCACTTATGTTTTGTTTCTGTGATCTCGAATCTATTAAAGCATACATAATTATGTAAATAGTTTAAAAACCTGTCATTTGGGGCCGAAAGTAATGTGATAAACATAGCCATCGAGGTATAATTGAAATATTAAATTAAACACATATGTATACCGTTTGTAATATTGAACGCACAATATTTATTTTTACCGTTTCATATAATTTTAGTTCCTGTAAAATTATGGTTTCGTATACCACTTACATATTGATAAATGAGATTCCAACAACGCTCTTCCGCTACGATGATGTGGAACGCTATAATCATCGTTGAACAAACTTAACCAAATATAATTCGTCCGGGACATGTATATCTAATGACACCCGGCATTCGACAGTATGTGCGCGCGTGGCATCCTACAATTTAACTCTTATAAATTAGACGTAACCCGTTATTTAAGTATCGGTAGCGGTGTGGCGTGCGTTGTTATTGTAATTTGATTTCTTTCACGAATCCGACCGTGCACCATTTGGCCGCTAATAGGGCTCCGCCGCGGCTCATCGCTTAAAACGCCAGCAAATTGACTTAAAATTCAAAAAAAGTAATAAACTATAACCATAAATTTACATGAGTTAAGCGGATTTGACGTGAGCTTCGTGCAATTGGTTATTGCTCATTATGATAATTCGCCGCTTTTAAGCGTGGCTCGGTATCACGTGAGAGCGCCGCTTATGAACCATAACGCTTCAACTTCGGAGATAACGAGAGATATTAACTCTTGCTTATGCCAAATTATAGTGTTACAACACATTGTACGAATTAGTTGAAGGAAATGGGTCGGTATGATTTCTGAATGCGTTGGTGTGAGCGGAAACAAAGCTTAATATTTAATTGTATTGCTTGCGAGACAGGTCGTAATTAGATAAACAATGGCTTTTGATTATGTTGTCAAAATATAAGTTGAGAAGCGTGGGTTGTCGGTGCGTCGGTCGCAGTTCGCGAAACCCGATAATTTGTGATTAACTGTTAAGTTGATGAGCCAAGGCCAGGCCGGACGTGACGTCATAATGCAGATGAGATCGTTGACGTGCGCATGCGCTGGAACCTCGCGTTTCCCTCCACTCAGTGATGTGGGAGCAGTTTCCGCTTCCGATTTGACATTATTTGATACCAACGTGAGTTATACTAATTTGACATGCTATTCTTTTAGTTCATCACAGTTTATTGACAAGTTTTTTTAGTTTATTAACGATTAATACGTGTTACATTCAATATTATTAATATAAAATTATCTACTTGTTGCTGTACTGTGTTCGACGTCGCACTTCGTTGTAGAAATAAGAACATGACGATACGTCGACATAGTGAAAGTTAAAACAACGAATAATATGTTACCTACATTAAACAATCAATAAAATACTCTGTTACATAAACTAGTTTTTTTCAATTTAAATATTATTCAAGCTGAGATCCTTAGTTGTAATACTTAAGTAAAATCAGCTTAGAAGACAGTATTAAGATTGATCTGGTGCGTTTAAGTTAGTACCAGATTTCTCGTGTCCTCTCCTCCGTTCTCCCATATTTTTGATCCAATTTTGCAAGACCAATAACGTCGCCATTTTCTTTGGGTGATAGTCAAACGACGTGGGTGTTCTTGTCTGGGCCTAGCGATCAGGCCAGACCACCTCTGAATATTCTTTAAATTTGGTATTACTCAACAGTAGATAAATTGCGACGCCAATTATTTTGATTTAAACATAGTTATAGAACTTGAGTTCCTATAACACGGGGTTTTCGCAAAACTTACTCCAAATGTCATGACTATAGATATTATAATATATGACGATACATTTTTTTTTCGGCATGGTATATCGTGTATTGCGAACAATGTTTTGGTGTGTCGGGTCGCGCGTGGCGGTGCGTTGAACCCGCGCACCTAATTGTTCCGGATGTGTGACATAACAGGTACAGGCTGTGGGTACGACCGCGCCTGTGGTCACCGCACGGAACGACCTGATCCCATAGATACCATATTTTAATATATTACCATTGAATTTGATGGCATCTTTTTTATTATATACTGGCAGGGCAAAGTGACTCCATTGCACCTGATAGTAAGCGTAATGGAGTCCAGAAAAAGTACCGACCAGCGAAAGATGATGATCTCCCGTTGGTCGACACAATCATGCCGGCCGAATACCTCTTCACCTTCTTTCTTATCTGTAGCGCAGTTAGACGACGAGAGCTCTGGAATATATCTCAATTTTCATTCTACCAGTAATAGTTTTTAATAGTTCATAATACCCTCGATTACTCAGTGCATCATCATCATCAGCCCATATGCGTCCCACTGCTGGGCACGGGCCTCTACAACTGAGAGGGCTGAGGGCTTAGTCCACCACGCTGGCCTAGTGTGGGTTGTCGGACTACACACCTAAGAAATTCCTAAGAGCTTTTAGGTGTACAGGCTTCATCACGATGATTTCGTTCACCGTTAAAGTACGTGATAATTCTTTGCGAATATAAACATAATTTAGAAAACTCAGAGGTGTATGCCTGGGGTTTGAACCCGCGACCGTCGAGTTTCTTAGTACATGGCATGAGATAAACAATACGCTTTCTTTTTAATACACACACTTATTCTTCATGTCTAATAAGTATTTCACCAACGAGATGGTCCGATGACCTGGTAAAGGTCGCGGGTCGTCGCTGGATGCAGGCTGCCTCCAACAGGCCACTGTGGAGATCATTGGGGGAGGCCTATGTTCAGCAGTGGACGTCTTTGGACTGATGATGATGAATAAGTAAAAGGGTTGGTTAATATATCCCTTCGTAGTTCCACTTAAAGAAAAATATGCGAAATTATTCGTATTACTTCAGAACGTATACATGGTTTCTAGGAATTTGGTGTGAAAGTGAAAGCATCTTTGCATATGAAAGAAGCCCGAACATAAGGCTTATTAAAATTTTAATTCAAAGGAATTATAGCGTGGTGTTAGGCTCCATAATACGAGTATAGCACTCTATGAATTAATTTTGCCTATTTTTAGGAAAATATCGCATGGAAGGGGTTCTGTGTGATACAAAAAATATACTTGAATTGCTTCGTGGCTCTGGAATAAGCATTCACTAATTAAGAATACAAAGTTGAAAAAAATATTTAGAAACATAAACCACCAGGGCGTATGGCCAATATGACCACAAACGAATCTGTAAGGATGGTTTTACACCGAAAGCTCGTCATAAAAAGTCGTAAAACGTATTTTAACATCCATCCGATAATCAATCTAACACGTCATAACTTTGACATCCAGCCTGCCTGAACCTAAGTCCATATATTACTGCAAGTCATTGGAAAAGTAACTTTATGTACTACATCTAAAGTTTATTTTATCTTGTACTTCTGAGAATGTAAAAGAAAAACGTCGAAGACTCCGACTGACCAAATGAGTCTCTATATAAACATGTTAATTTATAATAAAATTGTAGTTTTTTCGATGCAGCAAACATTTGATATTTACCTACAAATTGGTGAGTAGTGGCTAACCGTATTAACGGATTCATTTTCGTATTGTTTGTAGATGATAAAATCTTATATCAAAACCAAACACTCGAATGAAGGGTTAAGTACATAAAAAAAGATCCATCAGAATGCCGCTTTTAATAGGTGGAAAAATAAGTTTGTACAATTTATAGCATTTGAATTTAAGGCAAGGGATTAAATAATAAAATCATATCTTTGAACATTGTTTAGAAGAAATCATTTGCACTTTTAACTTATTTAAAAATCGATTTGAATTTTACGATTTCAATAGAGTTTTCTTAAAATTAACTTGAATTCTCTAATGTTTATAGTCAAATTAATTCCATAAGAATTGAACAACAGGAATCAGAAAAAAATAAAAATCGCTAGTGTTGGTAATGTGAAATTCATTCGAACTGAATGCATGACATATGAGCGAGCTGATTACGATCGATTCAAAATCAATGTGGAATGTATCATAAAATATTTATCGATATAAAAAAAAGAAATAGAGCACAGTTCATAATGAGTCGGACATCAGAAACGGCCGCGTCATCGCAGTGTGTGGCGCGGGCGCGGGCCCTCGCTTACCGCCACTTTACAGAATTCTATTAAATGACTTAGAAACTAATTTAATTATTGCCGAAAATGAATGTTGGATGACTTGACCACACATGCGCGTACCTACTACTAACATTAAAGGATATTGTCTTGAATCTGCTTTTAGAAGGACTAGTTGAGCCCCGTGGCGCAGTTGGCTAGACACCAGCTTGCAAAACGAGAGGCCGCGGGTTCGATCCCCGCACCGAGACAAATGTTTGTGTGATCTAAAATATTTGAATCGGGTCTGGGTGTTTGTGAGACCGAAAAGTCTCACGTAGTTTCTGATATCCACGACACAAGACTCGTAAGTGGGGTCAGAACTATGTATGTGATTGTTGGATGTATTAATTATTGTTACACCACACACCATAAACTTATTTGGGGAGGACTATCTAACCACGTCTTGATGTTTTTAACCTTAAGCTTAAGAGTAGTCCAAGAATATAAGTTTTTTTGTTGAAGATTAACACTACAAAGTCCTTTGTGGCCATTTATACTGGTTATGTATTATGCATTTCTGTTCTTTCTATAGTAAAAACGAGGGTAGAAAGTATGAACTAGATTTTCAGGACACAGGAATAAACAACGTTACTGAAAAAGCAATATAACACATACTCGTAGACTCTACCAAGACGCCTTCGTTGCAATTTGACAATAATATCATATTATGATACTATAATACACAACTATCAGTGTACAGAAATACACATATTTAAGTTTAAGTGATGGCCTCGAGGTTTAGGCGCGCGGTCGAGAATTACGGCGGTCGCAGGTTCAAACCCCGGGCACACACCTCTGACTTCGAAGTTATGTGTGTATTCACAATGAATTATCACTTGCTTTAACGGCGAAGGAAAACATCGTGATAAAACCTGCACACCTAAAAGTTCTTAGGAATTTCTTAGGTGTGTAGTCCGCCAACCCGCACTAGGCCAGCGTGGTGGACTAAGGCCTAAACCCTCTCAGTTGTAGAGGAGGCCCGTGCTCAGCAGTGGGACGTATTTGGGTTGATGACGATTGACGATTGACTATAATATACAATTATCAGTGTAGATAAATACACATATTTAAGTTTGAAAAGCCGTAGTCACGCGTTGTTAAAGTGTTATGGTTTCTGTAACACTGTGGTGTAACCTCGGTCGAGCCAGCTAATGCGTATGCAGTGAAATTTACGAACTACGGTGTGGCTCTACCATTTCTAAGTGGCAGCGTTATTTTATAATTAGTTTATGGAAAATCAGTAGATTATAATTGATGGCAGATTAATTTATAAATTTATGAAGACAATAGGAATGCCTTTGAAGCAAGATGCTTGTGCTTATAAGACATCATTTAAACTTTAGTCGATCAATTTAGTGGTAGGTACTCTGCCTATGGGCCTCGAGGCTTAGGCACGCGGTCGAGAATCTCGACGGTCGCGGGTTCAAACCCCAGGCACACACCTCTGACATTTCGAAGTTATGTGTGTATTCACAATGAATTATCACGTAGGTACTTTAACGGTGAAGGAAAACATCGTGATGAAACCTGCACACCTAAAAGTTCTTAGTAATTTCTTAGGTGTGTAGTCCGCCAACCCGCACTAGGCCAGCGAGGTGGACTGAGGCCTAAACCCTCTCAGTTGTAGAGGAGGCCCGTGCCCAGCAGTGGGACGTATATGGGCTGATGGTGATGATGATGACACTGCCTATCAGTAAGACGACAAGTACCTAGTTACTTGCGTACCTCCATCAGTATCTCTAACTAAGACAACAGATATCCTTATATATATTATAGCTGTTGCTCGCAACACCATATGCGAAACATTAGACCTCAAAAGGAATGTCTGTTCCCTGTTTTTGCTACATTTTATATTACTGCTCCGCTTTATTGGTTCAAGCGTGACGATATATATCCTATGGCCTTCCTTGATAAATGGGCTATGCAGTACTGAAATAATTTTTCAAATCGGACCAGTAGCTCCTGAGACTAGCGCGTTCAAGCAAACAAACAAACTCTTTAGCTTTATACTGTTAGCATCACCCGACACAATCTACATACATCTTATATCGCGTCGATGTTGTAATAATTATTTAATAAAAATTATCAAGATAAGAGAAAAATTGTTTTTTTATTGTTGTCAATCCGGCGTAATATTTGCCAGTTTATTGCTGTTTTTCAGCTACATGTTAAACTCCATGCTGCTTAGAACTTTCTAATGAAAAAAATCAAAGTGAGTATTGGAATGTAGTAACTATCTCACACACACCATCAGCCCATGTACGTCCCACTGCTGGGCACGGGCCTCCTCTACCATTGAGAGGCCATAGGTCTTATTCCACCACGCTGGCCTAGTGCGGGTTGGCGGCACCTAAGAAATTCCCAAGAACTTTTTTTTTTTAGGTGTGCAGGTTTCATCACGATGTTTTCCTTCACCGTTAAAGTACATGATAATTCGTTGCGAATACACGCATGACTTCGAAAAGTCAGAGATTCTCGACCGCGTGCCCAAACCTCGAGGCCATCACGACTTATTATCTATAGGCAAGTCGTATTAATCCGCATATGCCGAATGCATGTTCCATACACAGTATACACAAATGAAACGAGAAGGTGTATCCATAGCATCAGTTTTATTAATCACGGAGCACAAATGTTTTGATTTATGAACGTTGGGTCCGCTTGATGCGCAGTTCGACCTGTTACTGGCATCACCTACCTTATCCCTGCAATGTTTGATTAACTATTATGTACAGGTCCCTTTGTAACTACGTTTCATTTTACGCAGAATGCATTTAATAAAAAAAAAGAATGTTTTCGGCCAGAATTATTTTAAATAAATAAATAAATAAATAATTTATTTATTTATTTATTTATTTATTTAGAATTATTTTTGTTTTTACATAACATAACCTCACGCCTGTATTCCCTGAAGAGTTGCATTACTGCACCCACATTTCGCCAGGTGTGTATCAGTCCCACGTAATAGGGGGCGAGCCTATTGCTTATTCGGGTACATTTCCAGACTTCGTGTTGCTACTGAGAATTTCCTACTGAAAAACCCAATAACACCTTGCCCAACCCGGGAATCGAAACGAGGATCACACGGCACATACCGCGAGACCACGTGGCAGTCGTTGTTTTTGTTTTTAATCCGCAGTTATTGAAGTTTGTATGAATTGAGGAAGTGTGTTCTTTTATTTTAGTTATTAATAAACTGCCTTTTTCACAGCCTAATTATGAGATGAGGTTTAGTGAAAAATAAATATACGGCATCGACTGTGTACCTGTGCGTTTGCCTTGTCCTTTTTTCGAATGCCATTTTGCGATACATCCGTCGGAAAAATGGTCATTTAAATAATATTTTTTTTTTAATAAATACACCCAACAGTCACATACATAGTTCTGACCCCACACTAAGATACTAGTCTTGTTTCGTGGGTATCAGAAACTACGAGAGACTTTTCGGTCTCACAAACACCCAGACCCGAAACAAATACTTGTGGATCGCACAAACATTTGTCTCGGTGCGGGGATCGAACCCGCGGCCTCTCGTTTCGCAAGCTGGTATCTAGCCAACTGCGCCACGGGGCTGTCAATTACTTAACATTATTTATATTTACATCCACAATATCAAGTAAATTGAAATAAACAACATAGATAAAGCACCAAAAAATAAAACGCAGACGACGCTTAGGAAATGTCATTGTGATACATTCAATTAAAAATGTCAAAATGCAACAGGTAGTGCATACGAACGTCGCGTCGCCCGCAAACAAAAGGGAGTCGATAATTTCATCAAGCTGCACATGTGATACTAAAAACTTACAATGGGCAGTCAAATATCAACACGTTTAATTTTAATCCGTGTAAAATGAAACTGTCAGTATGTGTACTTTCAAATTTACAAGTAGTTTTTGCAAGTGTCGCTAGATGACGCTATGTTAAGTATTTAAACGTTTGAAATGTGCTGTTTTTGTTTTATAATTTTGACAGCCTTCGTGGAACAGTTGGGTAGAAACTAGCTTGTGAAACAAAAGTACGTGGGGTCGATCCTCGCACCGAGACAAATATTTGTGAGGTACACAAATATTGGGTGTATTTATTAATTTACTTACGTCTTAGTACTAAGTACGACTTTTGTATTACGAAGTTTATTTCAACACCCATATAAAATAAGTGTGTTAAGTCCTAAAAGAGGCGAGTATAAGTCAAGTATATTAATAGACTCCGTTATTCAGAATTTCCAAATAAAAAAACGATAACACTGTGCCTCCCCGGAAATCGAATCTCAAGCATCGACGATTGCATGCTGCATACTTAATCCAACCGGCCAACAAGACGTTAAAATGACAATGTATTTCCTAGTGTCTAAAAAGCGTGATTTAAATATGTATATTTCAAATTCACAATATTTTGCAGAATTTATAAATATTTTCCCACATAGGCGAACATTCTTGCTCTCCACTAGCTACGGATCTAGACCTAATCCAGCCATAATTTCCCTCGCAAGGATTTAATGTCTCCAGTTCCGAGAACCAGTACCATCTCGCGGTGCATACAAATATTTTTGCCGAGTGCAATAACAGGACGGTAGCTATCACGTCAGTTGTAAATCTCGGAGGCGGCCGCACTCAAAGAACGCAATCAATGTTAAATCATAGTAAAGTGACACGTATCGATACGACGATCGGAATGAAGAGAAAAAATACACGCCCAGAGAGAATGTGAAAAAGATTCCGACACTAGATCGCAGCCGACTTAACCCTTGACTCCGAAAACGTAAGCTGAGTCATTTATCAATAGATAGGCTGTCCATAATATCGTAAAAAAAATAGACAAGCTCGTATTCTATTTGTAGTCAACAAATTTAATGCCTCGACACATCATGAACCAAAATATAAGAACATACGACAATGTAAAATTCCATATTCAAATTTCGTGTTATATATATGGTTTGGTATAGTCTTTGTAAGCATGGAGCGATGGTGTTACTAGCATTAATAAATATAAATCTCTTCATCTGGTGCATATAACACGTAGTGATGTTGAGTGATGGCGCGGCACGTTTGAGCACGGATTCAGGTGCGTGCGCGCAACGACCGCCGAGCATTTGTCACTGTTCCCGCCGATTATTCATTTCATTGAAACATTAACGCTTTGGAGAACTAATCACGCTGACTAATAGAGCCCCCCGTCGACACTTCCTAAGTTTCACACTCGGTACGTGTGAAACCGCACTAACGACTGACGCCCGCACGTCAGCTCTGATTTTGTGGACGAGAACGAATGATCTCTGTTATGATCAATGAGCCAGCCAATTAACTGATGGATCGGAACAAGTGACTTGTGGAATTGAACTCAGGGAAAAAGGATGCGAGGTGTTTTAAAAGCATACGTTGCATACTTCTGCTTATTCATTTATACAATCGAGGTTCTAATGTATTGGACCTCTACGACAAACCTCTGAACTGGATGATGTAATTTACCGATCAAATTTATAAAAATAAGTATCTAACTTTGTTATTGTGCAGTTTCGGGTATAGATACCTCCGCCTACCTGTTTCAGGACCTGGTTTATATGTCCCACTGCTGGGCACGGGCCTCTTCTATAACTGAGAGGGTTTAGGCCTAAGTCCACCACGCGGGCCTAGTGCGGGTTGGCGGACCACACACCTAAGAAATTCCTAAGAACTTTTTAGATGTGCAGGTTTCATCACGATGTTTTTCCTTTACCGTTAAAGTACGCGATAATTCTTTGTGAATACACACATAACTTCGAAAGGTCAGAGGTGTGTGCCTGGGCTGTGAATCCGCGACCGCCGAGATTCGACTCGACCTCGACCGCGTGGCTAAACCTCGAGGCCATCACTTTTTGTACATATAGTATGATATGTCTTTAGGTTGGAATAAGAATTGTATTAAAATCAAACTGCCGCGTAAAAATATTCTAACCGTACTATATTATGCATGTTAAGTTTAGACGTATATATGTATGATGTGCACGAGCGTTTTTGTAATCTAGCTAACTAAGTGCGGTGTCGGCGACTGGAGGACAAGTTTCTCAATCATGGTAATGATAAAGCGGAGTTTTATGTGCGGCCGCGTACACTCAGTCTGTGCGGACGAACGCACAACCAGGCAAAAAAGTACACCATAAACATAACGTTTATGACGGCAAATAAAGCTCGCCATCTTCCCCGTAGTCCCGTAGTGAATTATTGCTTTATTGCTTCAGAAATATTTCACAAACAGAAAATATTTTATGATTCTCCAGTTAAGAGCGGTCGTATATCATTTTAAGCCATAGATAATAAAATTCGTAAGTCACCATGAGCGAGACAAAGGCGTAGATAGGTGCCGCGGAATCGATCTTATGAGTCTTATATTGAAATGGTAGCACTCTAATATAACATGTTTTTGATGCGTAAGGCGAGTAAATGAGCAATACCCGTCCGATTGATACAAATTTCTGCTGCCTATAACTATTGCTACATACGCGAAGGAAACTGTGGGGCTGTAAAATTCCTTCTATAAACTTCGGATAAAGATTTAGATGGGTAGGAAAAAGTTGGTAACATTAATATTTTATCAAATCGCGTATTTGGCTGTATGAGTTCAAATGGTGCTGGTTCAATGTGCTTGTTATTTTATATCTTGTAATATTTTGTTAATGTTTTTGGAAGTTATTGTTAATTTACAATATGTCTAAACTTTTTACGAAAGTTACAATGTAAAGCAATATTGTAGATGTGAAATAATGTTAATTTAAACAAAAACATTCGTAGAATTCTATCAAAACTGTATTGACATCATAATACCTTTGTTAACCATTACTAGAGCTTATGAATCAATACCACCTATAACTTCGGAATTTTTTATGATATCTATATATACCTTAACATTTAAAGACCACAATACATACGAAACAGCAATAAACAAAAACAATTTAACATTTCGCGAACGACACACGAGGAATTTCGCGTTTGGTACAAGAGGTAAACATAAAATTGGAATAGTTAATGCTCGGCGAAATCGTTAACCAACTGAACACTGTAATTGGAAGACATTAAAAATATCCACCGTTGTTATAGCCGACTGTTAAATGTTTTAACACGGGCATTAGTCCTTAGTATTTGCACACGTGTTACAATGTTGTGCGGTGGCATCGGCTCTGATACAACCACTTATTACATATCACTGGCCCATTGTAGTCCGCAACTGTGCACTTTGTTTCGCAAATCACATTAGCATATTTTGTTGTAAACACTCTTGTTTGTTTTGATGTATCACTTTCGTTACGTTGTAGGGAATAATCAATTTGCATGATATGTTAGGTTTAAAAATTGGTTTGACGAATTTACTGTACGTAAGATACTTACAGTTCATTTATGAAATATTTACATAATATACAATATACATGGATTTTCGTAAATGCATAGTAAATAGTAGTACATACATACATACATAATCTTACGCCTGTATTCCCCGAAAGGGTAGGCAGAGGTGCATTACTGCACCCACATTTCGCCAGGTATGTATCAGTCCCACGTAAGAGGGGGCGAGCCTATTGCCGTTTTTCGGACACAAATCCAGACTCCGTGTTGCTACAGAGAATTTCCTAATGGAAAAACCCAATAACACTTTGCCCGACCCGGGAATCGAACCCAGGACGAGGCAGTCCAAATAAATAAAAACAACAGATAACTTTTCCTGGAGTCATGCCGCTTCCAATAGGTTTGGAAGTTTTTGATATAAATAATGTCTTCCATATCTTTGAATTATTATTCATATTTTTATTTACCGCCAACCCGCACTAGGTCAGCGTGGTGGACTAGAGCCTAAACCCTCTCAGTTCTAGAGGAGGCCCGTGCCCAGCAGTGGGACGTATATGGGCTGATGATGATGATAATGATGATATTTTTGTATGCAAGTGTATTTTGTAAAAGAATATTTCTTAGGTGTAATAGAAAAAAAATATGGTCATCTGCTTTTCTCCTGTCGATAAAGTTATAGGTATAATTTTCAATATCAAGGTGTAGAAAAAGTGCAAGCGAGGTGTGGGTACATTCACACGAACACAAGTCTTAGAGGCGTGAAGGTATGTTGTCTATCAAATTGTTGTTTCGTCAACACGATACGCGACGAAAAAACTGATACTAATTCTATCAGATTCGTCCGTTGAATGTGACGCACGGGATGACACAAACAAATGGCAAAAAATGGAAGTTTCCAACATTGGCGTTACGAAACTTTTGAAACATATAAATAATGTCAACACGATGTCGCGTCGGCGATTGGTCGCACTTTAAATGTTGTTCGAGACAAAAGAAAGTGCCCATTTTCTTGGAATGCCGGCCGACAACAAAGTTGTAGTTGTCATTTGCGCATGCGTCACCAGTTCTCGGAAGGTCGAAGGACTTGCCGGTGATTATGAAAAAAAATAGTGCATTTATTTTAAATGTTTGCGATACTCATTAGGATCGTTTTGATGAATTGTGATTGCGTTTTTTACGCTATCATCATTAATGCTTGTGACCTAACGTGAAACAAAAACATTTAATCGAGCTGGTAAAATCTTGTTGCAATATTTTTTATATAATTAAGTATCACTTTTTTGGTTAATTAATGAGAAAATTGTTGATGGGTGTTCTTATCCATTTCGAACTTTTAGCGACTTCTATACGCGAGGCGAAAAATAAGCCGTAAAGTTTACACGAATAAGTCGTGTTTCGGGATCAGCCACTGTTCCAGTTTCGAGTAAGTAGGCTTAAAAGAGATATCACTACATAGGTCTGATACCTTATACAGCACTCAATTTACCGTTTAAATTAGATGCCACTATGTTGTGTATATGGAAATAGAAAACATTGATCGCATAGTAGGGTTCATACAAAAATTTCATATAATTTTAAAGCAGTAATTAGTTAATTTTGTAAATGTCTTATGGTCTTGGGTTCGATGCCCGGGTCGGGCAAATTGTTATTAGGTTTCATTTCACTAGAAAAAAGGTATTACACTCGCCTTCTATAACGTGGGACATAAACACAATTGAGTGCAGAAATGCACATTTGCCTACTTCTTAGAGTATGTATGTACCTTTGAGCAGTCGTCGATTTCAAGGGATGTTAGAACCTACTGCACAACCAATTTACGTTTACCTGTACTCATAATTTCGGAAGCACACTAAGATGCTCTAAACATAAAAATGTAAGTAATTACCACTGATAAAACACCCCAGATATACAACAGATTTTAATACTAATAAAATACTCTAATTTTGAAATCCGAAATTACAATATTTGCCCAGCGTTCACGTCGCTTGTATTAAACGAGTCAACAAAATTAGAATTGGACAAATCGAGTATAACTCGGCCGAATGCAGTGGCACTATTAATACATTAAGTGGATTTGCGACGGTTGTTCTCGTAATTTTTCAGCGTTGGCAGTGCAATCGGAAGCGCACCGGGGCGGTTGCCTTTTTGCTTGTGCAACAGTCGCGTCTCTGATGGTTTTCGGAAGTTAGGTCGCCACGGTCGCCATTCGAATATCGACCAATATTTCACTTTGTGACTTATTAATGACGCTGCGATTGTATTCGGGGAAATTTTGCGGACATGAAAAATGAAGGTGCTATTTTGAAAAAGTCCGTGATTTCGCGCCTTGACAGTGTTTAGTTCATTAATCACCTGGCGTTAGAGTGGTTTGTGTGTTAAATTATTGTGAATTTAAAGTTGAAGTATTTAAAAATGATAATAAAAAAAAATATGATGATAATTAAATGATCATAAATAGAAAAGTTCGGGATCAATAATATTGCCCGCAAATAACGATAGATAGTAGGACTAACTATACTTTTGGTCACAGGACATACAAATGCTGATCCCGGAATGCGACACACTGAAACAACTTTAACACCTCATGTACAGTTCTATCCAGAAACCTGTACAAGTTCATTTAGGGTTCAAGCAATCTCACATACCGAAAAAGATTTAAGTCGGTTGACATTGACATTATAAAAATATTGATGATATCATCATCAGCCCATATACGTCCCACTTCTGGGCACGGGCCTCCTCTACAACTCAGAGGGTTTAGGTCTTAGACCACTACGCTGGCCTAGTGCGGGTTGGTGGACTGTACACCTAAGAAATTTCTAAGAACATTTTTAAGTGTGCAGGTTTCCTCACGATGCTTTTCTTCACCTTTAAAGTACGTGATAATTCATTAAAAATACACGCATAACTTGGAAAGGTCATATGTGTATGCCTGGGGTTTGAACCCGCGACCGCTGAGATTCTCGACCCCCTCACGACTTGTGACATTGATGATATGTAATACTGTAAAAGCAGTAAAAATGCTGGTAAAGTCTTTAAAATTGGGGCAAAATTTTCATTGTATATAATTGACTCTCTTATGTTATGTCTTCGATCGAAATGGCCGTGTACGACAAACGTGTTGAAATTACATATCAACTACAATGCAACAAGTAGCGTATAATTTGCATTACTAGGAGTTGCGAAGCCATCATTTACATACATAGTCCACATCCCATAGTAAAATATATACCTTCGTGTGTATCAGACTGTACTAGGCATACATACATACCGGTCCAACACCACTCAAGGTTGAAAAATTAAATGTAACATAAAAAAATATTTTGAGCAGATATAAGACAGCTAAAAACATAGGCCGAGAATTCAAATACTTCGTTTACTTTACTACTTTACTTACTATAGTTTCGAAGTGGCCTTGACTGTGTTGGTACTATTGTAAGAAACTGCATAGGTATATATATATATATATATATATATATAGACGCCTGCATCCCTATTGGCAATGGTGCATTTCTGCACCCGCATTGCGACTTGTTTTTTTTTATGGAAAAAGGAGGCAAACGAGCAAGTGAGTCATCTGATGTTAAGTGGTCAACACCGCCCATATATCCCATAATACCAGAGGAATCATCGGTGTGTTGCCGGCCTTTGAGGAAAATATAGGCTCTCTTCTTGAAGGCCCCTAAGTCGTATCTGTTTGGAAATACCGCCGAGGCAAGCTGATTCCACAAACGTTTATTCCTGCGTCATAGCCACCACTTTGCCCAACCCTTATATCGCACGGCCCACACTTGCGTCGTTGATGATTTCATAGGAAACCGCTGTAGAGAAATTGTTTCTGTTCTTAATTGGTGATAGGAAACGATAATCATCCACTAAGAACTAATAACAAATAATAATAAATACACCCAACAGTACCACACATAGCTATAACATGAAGACACAAGTCTTGTGTCGTGGGTAGCAGAAACTACGAGGGATTTTTTGGTGTCACAAACATCCAGACCAGAAACAAATACATATTTGTGGGTCACACAAATATTTGTTTCGGTGCGGGGATTGAACCCGCGACCTCTCGTTTCGCAAGCTCGTGTCTAGCCAACTACGCCGCGGGGCTTAATTAGATCCACATTATGTTTTAGCATATATGTTCCATAGCCAGCTAGCATAAAAAATTGGCAAAGCCCTTCAATCAACTCGTTTCAAGTTTCGTTTAAATTCATCAAGCAACTAAAGCATCTATTTCTCAACGTTCTAGTTAAAATTACAAGTTTGTTTACATTATTGTGGGAATTGTCCGCTTTCACGTGTACAATGAAACGGAATATCATTAAATTATTACATATGTTGCCCAAATTCACGTTCATCAAGCCGTGAGAACTTATTGTTTAGCGCGACGTGTAATCTTTTAGTGTTACGCTACGTACGGACGTCAAAACATTAACGTGTCTCCCCGCGGATTTATTTTGAGATTTTAATTTACGGTTGTCCCACGCACGCTGCAATTTAACTTGTCCGTGTTCCCTACTATTTAGTTATTTTTAAGTTGCTCTCCTGTTAATACTTATTGATGAATATTTACATACAAACATAACCTCACACCTGTATTCCCTGAGGGGGTGGGCAGACGTGCATTACTGCACCCACATTTCGCCAGGTATGTATAAGTCCCACGTAATAGGGGGCGAGCCTATTGCCGTTTTTCGGACACATTTCCAGACTGCGTGCTGCTACTGAGAATTTCTTAATTGAAAAACCCAATTACACCTTGCTCGACCTGGGAATCGAACCCAGGACCTCTAGATCGCACGGCACATACTTGTGCCGCGAGACCACCGACCACAGACCGCGAGATGAATATTTGTATGGGGGTATGAACTACTTTCGCCTGAACTCATTTTGTATAACCTGCCTTCACGCCTGTATCCTCTGTAAAAGAACAGGTAGAGGTGTATTCATATTAGCATTTCTCCAGTTATGTTTTAAGTTCCTCATGTCATGGGACTAGACCATTGCTATTTTCGGACACATATCAAGTCTGTTGTGTTTTCATCATCATTACCCTTACATCCCACTGCTGGGCACGAGACTTCTCTACAACTGAAAAGAGTTAGGCCTCAGTCCACCACGCTGGCCTAGTGCGGGTTGTCGGACTGTTATGTTTTAAATAGCACATAATAAGACCTCGGATAGTTACTCAGAATTCAGTTAGACTAAAACCCGGCACACATCGAACCCAGGACCACATAATCAGAAGTTATCATAATTAACATATCACTGAACCTTTACGCAGGTAAAATATTAATATAACTTGATAATCACAGCGGAATTGAATAAATGCAGTATAAATTAAATTGAAATTATTTTGTGACCTGAGAAATAAATAAAGGATATCTGGAACATTAGTACCAGTAGAAATCTAAACGTGACAGCGTGATGGATGACACGCAATCGCCGAGTGGTCGCGTCGACAAGCTAAAACACATTACTTACAATTTTTCATTATTTATTCTTAACCAACTTACAGTTCTCATAATCGGGGCTATTACGGCGCGCCACTAAGCGGTAGAACCTTCTAGAAGCGGCAGGCATTTATATATTTTTAAGAATCAAATCAAATCAAATTATCTTTATTCAAATAGACTTTAACAAGTTCTTTTGAATCGTCAATTTTACACTTTTTTTTTTACTTTTGAAAATTTTATTTAAATTTAAGAGTTCTATATACTCACGCGATTCCTAGTAGTTAGGTAAAGATGTGTTTCTGCTCTTACGTGTGTTTTGATGTGTTTTAAGCCCTTCCTAAATGAAATTGAGCCTGCTATGAATTTAATAACGAAAAAATTCAATTAAGTTGCCCGACCCGGATATACGCCGCGAAGCCAATGGGCAGCCAATTTTAAAGTTCTGTTTTTTTTTTTATATATAATTGTAAATAAAGCATTTTATAAATATCTTTTGAATGTTGTTTTGTTATAAATCGTATCAAAAATGGTTGCTTTCAAGTCTCAACCATGCTCATTTCTTAAAAGGAATCATCGTCATCATCAGCCCATATACGTCCCACTGCTGGGCACGGGCCCCCTCTAGAACTGTGAAGGTTTAAGGATAAAATTATTGTAAGTCCGCCCATGTCCCATCCAGTGGGTTGGCGTGTGTTAACAAAAATCAGGTAGCGCCGCAGTCCGGTGCGTGTTATTAAGGCAGTAATTTAAAATGGACTCTTGTTTTAATTGAGTTATGGTTACTGTTATGCCTATTAAAGTGGGCGATATTTTTACGTGTGTATCCGATTACTTGCCGGGTAAGTAATAGCTCTACTTTCACGGTTAAAAATAATTTATTACAATTAAAAACTGATACATCTTTTATATTATTCCGGATTATTAAATTATATGTATGATGTTATTAGCGAGTTATTGATTAGTTCCTTGTAAGACAAATGTAGAAACATGTCTTGGAAATAGATGTTGTGAAACCTGAATATTTTGCTGGACACAAACTCACGCCTGTATTCCCGAAATTCCGGTGAAGCCGCTTTAACGTGGTGTGTCGTCTAGACTTGTTGTCACTGTTGCTGCAATACGGTTCCTTTTCTACTAAGCCATCACTCAGCTGTTGTTGCCGCTTATCTAATTAATAAGTCCCAAGACTGCCTCGTGGTCTCGCGGTACAAGTATGTGCCGAGCGATCTAGAGGTCCTGGGTTCCTGGGGTCGGCCAAAGTGTTAGTGGGTTTCTCTATTAGGAAATTCTCAGTTGCAGCACGGAGTCTGGAATTGTGCCCGATAAACGGCAATAGGCTCGTCCCCTATTACGTGATACTGATACATACCTGGCGAAATGTGGGTGGAGAAATGCCCCTCTGCCTACCTCTTCGGGGAATACAAGCGTGAGTTTATGTATGTATGTATGTAAGTCCCAATATTACGCAGTTGAAGTCTTTCAACATCACGCGTATATATGTAGTATCAGTATTCGTAGATCAATCGGACTATTCAATTAACTATGTTTTTGTATTCAATTCGCGCGATAAACATCTCGAAGGCACAATTTGGTTTCCAATGTGATATTTTTATTTTGGCAAAATCTTGACAAGCAAAACGTAGCGGAGACGACCTTAATCACAGTTCATTAAAGTTAGCATTTATAAGGGGTCATTAGCTTAAAATTTGAAGGTTAAAAACTTTATGTGGAGATTAATATTGAGAATGACATTTACAGAATACGATTTCATCGCATGAGTACTTCCTCAAGTTTATTAATTACGATATGTGAGGTTATGTGTGAAGGTTGTTATAAATAGCTTCGTATTTTTTTTTACATCAGGTCATTATCGGTAGCTTAAAGAATTGCAAGGTGGCGAATTCCATGTGTAACTTAGGCTACATGACAAGAATTACTATAATAAATGCAGTTCTTTATAGATAAGTAAGAATGTGAGGCTAATAATGCTTCGCCATTTGGTATTCTTATGTGGCTTACTGAATCTCTTTTTCAAGATGCGTTTCGCATACTTTTTTTCTAATAGAATGAGGGAACGTTGCTCAGACCGCACTCTATGACAGAGAAAGAAAGAAAGGGATAGTTTGGATGCATAAACATTTCACTCTGCCCCTCAATATGTGAATCATTCGATTTTAGTCCCGGTGCGGGGATCTATCTCGTGATCTTAGTGTTATAGCTTGATGCACGATTAGGCCACTAACTCTGTACAGTTCGGACAATTATTGTGTCACTTATTCTGACCATTTATATAATGATAATATTACCACAACAGAATCACTATAAACGCAGAACAAACTAAATGAGAGTAAATGAAACATCCAAACAAAACGCAATGTAAACAAGAGTTGTAATCGAAAAGTTTAAATAGCTTTCGTAAAGGCGTCAGAGTCAGACGGGCCGAGGTGATGCAACTGCGAAAAAAGCATTTACAACTAATTAAATCTGCCCACGTCGTGTTGCGCAATGGGTCCGCCTCCACTACGCACGGTTACATTGTTTTAATTAGAAAGGGTTGGGATTTTATGTTAGTATGTCGGTGTTGCTTGTGATTGTAAAGTTATTTTGGTTCGATTGAAAAGTGATTTCTAGAATCAGTATGATTGTTTACAAGTAGATCTAAATTACCTCTACTTCAAACAAACTAAAGTCAAATTGTGTCTCAATAATACTTTAATTTCATTAATGCCTAAGTGATGGCCTCGAGGTTTAGGCGCGCGGTCGCAGGTTATTAATATATTATGAAATATATTGTCAGCACAGAACAACACTAATGCTTTTTAAAGAGTTTTTTACAGGTGATTGTTTGGAAATAACATGCTTGGAAACTGTACTACTAGAGGAAGGTACGAACGCGTTTGTGCGGATGCGAATACTAGCCAATAGGTAAATCATATGCAGTAGAATTTTCGTCATAATGCATGGATGCCATCAACTGTCAGGCAACTGACGCGTGGCTGGCTAATGATGGATACTCAATGTACCATATATAGATAAGTAGCACATCATCAGCCCATATACGTCCCACTGCTGGGCACGGGCTTCCTCTACATCTAAGATGGTTTAGGCCTAAGTCCACCACACTGGCCTAATGCGGATAGGTGGACAGATTAGTAGTACAGAAGAAGGAAAAGAATGTTAGAGCTATTTGCAACCTGGCTATCACAGAACAAATTGTGGCCATAAGGCTATACGTGTTGTCTTTCCGTTAGACAGAGGTACCGCCCAGCTCGAATTGGCCCATTCATTTTGTGGTCAACACTGGACATGGAATGGCTCTATTAAATATAAATCTTTAGTAAAGTAGACATTTTGAGTACTTAATAGCGTGTGTGTCTTCATATATGTCATGGTAATTCATATATGTTAGATGAGTGGTTGCGTAAGTGTTTCAAAAGATATTGCTTTTGAATTAAAGGTTTTAATTATTTACAATGATATTTTGAACATGTTTTTTTTCATATTAGGTAGGTACTATTAGCGATGGATCAAACAAAAATGAATAAATTGGATTCGATTACGTCAAATTTAGTTAATCGACAATGGATATTCAACAGTTCACACATTCACAAGCTATTGCTGTTGTAAGAAAGGGAATAGTAAGAAATATAGTTCATGAGATAATGACGTTACTTATGGTAAATTAAGTGAGGTCGGCGTGATTACAGCGGAGAGCTGCGTCTGCAAACCGCTGACATTAAAGCAAGGACGCTGATGACTTAGCGTGCACATTGTGCTCCTAACAGTTTAATCAACTCTCTAATGAAGAAATTGCAATTTACACAAATGTAGAGCGCTTTGGTGCGCGTTGCTGCGTGCGCGTAACGAGCGCTCGTCAACACCTACCGATAGCATCGCTATGACTGGCTGGAAATTATTCCGAATCGTAATTACGGCGATTATTCACGGCCGGCCGGGGGCGGCGGCCATTTTTCAACAGTCACCGTTCTTAATTATGAGCCGCGCTGGACGCCTGTCGAAGCTTTGAGGCGCGCCGTCACCCCGGGCCGACTGCGCCGCGCCGCCGCGCTAGCGCACGACCAGCTTCAAACGCTGCGCTTATTCTCACACGCGTTCGACATCCTTCATCTTCGTGGAAGGAGTAGTCCTAAATATCTATAAAAAAATATTTCTTTTAAAAACTTATATTTCAAAAAGGATAAATTACTAATTTCAGATTCATTTACCAACGTTTTCGAACAAAAAGGCTCAAGTAATAAAGATTAATTTTATGATTTTAAAATTGTGTACCCAATTTTTAGTTCATTTTAAACCTTATCATGTTGCGCATTTATGTTTATATTATAATTTAACTCAAAAGGGTAACTAGTATCAAATTATGAATCTTACGGAATAAAGTTGTCTTAATAATACGAAAATCTAAACGCAATTTATATACTGCAACAATCGGTAATATTCACAGCAAATAAATCTCCAGCAACCAGATAATTTCCTAAAAATGTCGAATCGAGCAAAAACAAGGTGCGATACTAAATCGAATGCTTCGATAATACGAGGGAAGGAACATAACCCACACGAGAGTCGGGCTAGTGTTTATTTATCGTTTTGGAAGGCTTAGAGAAGACAGATGGAATGTCTTGTTTTTTACTCCAAGATGAGGTGTAAAGTAGAAGTAATCTTTTTATTTTTAATGCAGTATGTAAACAAAATCTCTTGGGACGATAATTTTACAGCATGCGTATGGTAGCAAGTGTGGTAATAAAGTAACCCCACAGTAATAGGCTTGAATAAATATTGCATGTAGCTATATGTTTGGAGATTAGTATATAAATGGTGACGCTATTTCATTGTATTTAGTGTTAGAGTTGTGCCGCGGACTACTAAGACAGCTTAGGGAAGCAACCAATGACAAAACACGTGTGTTACCTTTCCTTAACTTTCCTTCGGTAGTTGGACGTTCAAAATCCTGACGGCGAGCGAGCGGTGATCAGTCTGTATAAGTTCTATTGTAAATATGCCGAAATTATTATGCCGATTGATGAGTGGTAATGTATCGCTCTATTTCGCTTATTTGTCGATATTTCAGCAACGCAATATTAAAAACAAAAAAAAAACGTATTCAGAGGTGTTACTGGTCTATAACCTCCGTACCTAAGTTAATGAGTGTGCAATCTATACTTATACTTACTACTGACAAATAAATAAAATTGGAGTGTCTGTTTGTAATATTGAAATAACCGCTTTTTAATAAATGCATAATATACCGTGTATACATCCATATGTATACACGGTACATATATAGCAAAATAACGTTTTTTACAATTTTTGTCTGTCTGTCTGTTTGTTCCGGTTAATCTCTGAAACGGGTGGACCAATTTTAACCGGACTTTAACTGGCAGATAGCTGATGTAATAAGGAGTAACTTAGGCTACTTTTAGTTTATAAATTTTGTTATTAAAAATAAATTTTCCGCGCGGACGAAGTCGCGGGCACAGATAGTCTACAATATTATCTGCATATACTATTTCGGGTCTGGGTATGACCCCAAACTTGGCATATTACTTTGATCTCAGTATGAGGTTAGGTCTACGTGTATGACTGATGTTTTTTTTTTGGTCCCTCAGGTAGTTAAATATTACTTCGTTGGGTAGTTAGGACAAGTATTTGGGTATTCATTTATATAAATTTATTAAAAACATTAATTTCCCACACACTGTTTAGGTATATATATTTATAGCCATGATAACTGGTAAATAAGGTGTTACAATTTACAAGAAGAAAAACGGTACATTCTTATTAAAAGTAGGATAAGAGAATGATTAAAAGTGCTGCAGTGCGAGCTCGTGAAACGACTTCTAGATAATAATTGAAATAGCCGTCTGGTCACGACTATAGCAAGTACTGGCGCTAACAAAAGTGAACTATGAAATATTTAAGAAGCTTTTGTGTTTGAGTGGAGCGAGAAATTAAAAATCTGCTAAGAATAAAAACTAAAGTACTTAGTTGTACGGCGTCTATTTTACCTAAATGGGAAGCGAAGACATTGCACAAGTAGACTAGTTTCTTTGAAACGGCGTAGAAGAAAAGGCGCTTGACGCAAATATTATTGTTTACGACGTCTTACTGGGAGCACTTTATATATTTCTCATAAGAATCTCAAACAGTGTACCATGTTGCAGTTATGCTAAAAACAAACTTGATAAATTAAAAGTTCGTTCATCTCATATTCTTTTAGTTAATCTCTTCTAATAATTAATTTAATATTAATTAATTAGCTGAATTGTTTATTACTTTATTTTTATTTAGAAAATATTTAATTCAATAGTATGAAATTATCATGAAACAATTAATTAAAAGTTGTATATTTTTGTTTCATATCACTATAAACAATAGTTAAAAATATATAATATTATATAATAATTATATATTGAAATTATATAATATTACCTTTTGCCTGCGGCTTCGCTTATGTTTACATAAATTTTCTTGACGAATATAGCATTGTTTTGGTTAGAGTATATACCTTTAGAGTCCCAGGTATATTTGTAGACATCAAAACTATTCAACATTTAATTGCGTAGACTTGAAATAGTAACGGTAACTTACAGTAGAAACGTTGAAGAGACCTTTTAAACACATGACATATATTTTTACAAATACATTTGTGTTTTGATTTTAATGAATCAACATAAGGAAGCACTTGTGTATGTGAGTGGACGTGGCTGGCCCGGGCCGTGCTGACGCCAGCGCGTCTAATCGCCGTTTATTGGAGAAAACCGATTACGGACTACGCCACGGCCGAAACCGTTTCGACATGTCACCAGAACAACAGATTGTCTCATACCTACCGACGTACACAGTCCGTCGTACTAAAAACCTGTAATAGCCTCGTGGTTTGGGCGGTTTTTGAGTCTCCTAGATCTCTCATCTTGAGCTTGAGCCTTATGAACACACCTCTGACTTCGAATTATTGCGTGATTATAAAGAATTTTCATAGTACTTAAACGGTGAAGGACAACATTGTAAACCTGCACACCTAAAATTTGTTAGAAAATTCTTAGGTTGTTGTCCGCCTACGCTCACCAGGCCAGCCTGGTGGACTAAGGCCTTCTCAGTTGTAGAGGAGGCCCGTGCCCAGCAGTGGGATAAAGGTGTATCGGCTTATATAGTTAGATAATTAGTACTGAGTCACCAACGGACACAAACTATGCGACACTGATAGTTATTTCACGCGAATGTGGAGTTCATTATTTGTCTATTCAGAAGCGGGAGGTTAGCTTTAATAGTTTTTTGAAACTAGTACTGTTGTGTTTAAGATTTAGTTACTATAAAATGTCTCGTGTATTTGTTTCCGATGTAGAAATGCGTTGTAATGACCCTCGATAATATAAATCAGACACAGCATTTGTTATTTACGTTTTCAATCTAATCGATTCAAGAAAAATGGTGAAGATAGGTTGCTTACTAGAGAAGGTATAAGTAAATGTTTTTAATTGCATTGATTGACAAAATTCTTTCAATCGTGGATGATTCCACGGGCTAACTTTAGTTGTAACATAAATGTTTTAGTAAATTTAACGCAGACGTGTCCAGTAAGGCCTCGCTTGATTTCTTCCGCTCGTTAATCTGTACATTCTAGTTTCTCACATTCATTCCAATAATAATACAAGTTACATAAAACGCCTATTTATTGGATATTTTGAAATTTAAATAACAGATATGGCAATATAAAGTCTTTTGTACTTTCGTATTATTTATTTAATTATTTCTTGTTTGAGAATTGGAACGAACGAAATGGAAAAGGATTAAATACATTCAGAGTGACTAGAAAGCTTTTAATTTCGATTCGAAATGGAATCAATTTAGAAATGAGTTTTAGGTATTGGCAGGTAAAATCTGAGTTATTGAAACTTGGGAACGTCATTGCATGTCCGTACCTGGCGCGAGCGGCCGCACTCAACTGGCGAGTCACGGAGGGCGCTTTCGGGTAAAAACTACAAAAAGTAAATTATATTGATGGAATCGAGCCTGTTTGATTGATGATGAGTGAGCATTTTTTAATTTATTTCGAGAATTCGTCGACCGCGCCGCGCCGGAGGTCACATACACCGATCCACCGATGTTTGTACCATGTGCCGCTTTGACCCATCCCAATACCGTATGGTTCCTTACAATTATATAAGACATTATTATGTTTTCTGTGAATAAAATTCTATTGCTGCTGGACAAGTGAAATAATATTCATACTCAAGCCAACCAAATTCTTGAAGAAGTCCAATAATTCAGATCATCTATATGCTGATGTTCTGTTGATGATAATTTTATTATAAAAATACTAGTAGGCTAGTTGAGTTATGTAGCTTTATGTCAATAATTCATCTACTGTTTAACAGTGAATTTGTTAACTCAATGCGTATAATAATTTCTATAGCATAAACGAGTGTTTATCTTTTACAATGTTCAAATTAAGGGACTACGAACGGAATCCTAAAACTTGTACAAAAACAACAGCGCGGCGTGTCCGACCCGCGGTTTTTTCACCGCCGTATTTTGGCTTAGGTGTCTATTAATATTAATTGACGTTCGTGAAATTTGTGCTCTAACATACGTAGAACAATGACTGTGCAGTGTTGCAGATGAATTCGAAAATGTGTTTCGATTTCTCTCACAAATTGTTATTTAACTAACACAGTTTTTACTCTCTCGTTTTAATGATACCGCGCCTTGTCTTTTTTCATTTACCGTTAATAAAAATCAAACGGTTAGGTTTTTGCAAAACATGAGCGAAATGCATCTTCGCTATTACGGTTTTTGTGATTCAAGTTAAAATCTTTGCTCTCAATATTGATATACCTTCAGATGCAGGTTGTTTGGGCTTTGAATTTCGTTTGTTCGATTTCCACCCGGGGAACTGAATTTGGCTGAGGCAGATCTTTGCACTGATTCTCCTTTAAGTGAGATAAATGCAGAAGAAAAAATCTATTGAATAAGGTGTGATATTGATAGATTTTTTAAACAAAAAAATGCAGATTCCAGATTGGAATTTAACATATTTTTATATTTTTTATTAGCTGAAGTAAACCTATCTAGGAGGAAAGAAAAGCACCTGAATAAGTTCTAGAAAAAAGACATTTATGCTGTTAAATCTTTTTTTAGCGCTACCTACTGTTTTTTCACTTTTGGAAATGCCTTTAGACAAGAATACACCCATGAACCATCATTATAAAAAGACCACGCCTCGCATTACGATCTTCAAAACTGCCAACTGAATAAAGAAACATATAATGCACAATATAACTGTTAAAACACTTTCCACTTCCAAATGAATATCAATACTATATTTAAGTTATGCAATTCATTTGTATCGTAAACACATGTATTTTATTTGTACGCATGGCCTTCGCGAGATAATGGGAGGTGGGTACTAATACAAAGATGAGCCAAGGTGAATTTTATCAGTCAGGAAATGTACGAACACATTTCCTTACTCATTAATTTATTAATTGCGTTTTTAATAAATAAAAAATAAGTTGGCTGTCAGTGCTGTTACAAGGTAGTGTTTTCTGGTTTCAGCTGCGGTATATTTGGTTGCTAATATAAGGCTAGCATTATTGTGTCGAGTGGTGAGAGATAATTGTTACCGTTTTTTTTAAATTGTTTTATACTAACTGTGTGCCGCTCTAACTATTAATCTTCGATTGATATTATGACCCTTGTTAACAATATGCAAAACATCAACATCATCATCAGCCTATATACGTCCCAATGCTGGGTACGGGCGTCCTCTACAACATAGAGGGTTTAGGCCTTAGTTCACCACGCTGGCCAAGTGCGGGTCGCCGGACTACACACCTAAGAAATTCTTAAGAACTTTTAGGTGTGCAGGTTCCCTAAAGTATTTTCCCACCCCGTTAAAGTAAATGATAATTCTTTGTGAATACACATATAACTTCGAAAAGTCAGAGTCAAGTGTGTGCCTGGGGTTTGAACCTGCGACCGTCAAGATTCATGCCAGAATTCAATTTCTTCTTAACTTTATCAATACGCTTAGTAACTGAAGTAATTAATATACATAACGATAATTTATGTTTTATACTTACTTAAAATAATACTTACCTCATTTTGCAGCTTTTTAAATATAAAATTCTACTTAATTATACATGTGTCGTTAACAGACAATATATTTCCATTTTTACATACTTTAATATTGCAAAAAAAAAACTACAGTTAAACTAAAAAATTATAAAAAAGACAATAAAGTTATGGAATACAAAGTTATATGGATATTTATTTATATTATAAGTTTGGTTAGTTGATATGATATTATGTGTATGCCGGCTGAGTTTTAAGAGAACGGACGACAATACAAGTTCTGATCAGTCATGAGTTTAATCAGTTACCTAGCTCTATATAAGGAGTTAATGAACACTACTACATATTATAGGAATAGCAGGTTGACACTAGCATCTAATAGTAATATTGGATAATCGTAGATCTATCATCAGTCGACATAATTGTACTTGGACTTCGGAGACCGTAAGTATTGGCTAGACACTAGCTTGTGATACTGCGACAAAAATGTTTGTGTGATCCATTAATATTTGTTTCGGGTCTGGCTGTTTGTGAGACCGAGAAGCCTCTCGTAGTTTCTGATACCCACGACACAAGACTGGTATCTTAGTGTGGGGTTAGAACTGTGAATGTGGGTGTAATTATAATTATTATTGTAATTATTTTTAATAATTATTAGAAATAAATACTTCTATTATTAGTATTTTAAAAAAATACTTTAAATATTGGAATTCAGTATATTTGAGTCACTAGTTTTTTAAGGCGGGCTTTATTTATTTACCTACTGTCCCTTTCCGAGCCGATACGAATATCCTTCTACAAAATATGATAATTTACCGGTAGAATGTAGGTATTATGAGTGTAAACACTCGTTTACATATAACAGACGTTACTTACCGTCTCCGTGAACAAACATGTGTATATGGAGCACACCTGAACAAACCTACGTCATTAAGACCGCAATAATTTATTGAGTTTTACCTAGATTTAACAGCCTAGGTTTATCTAAAAATGTTTTGTTTTATTACATTCCAGTTTTACTTCAAAAGAGTTCCAACTCGAAGTGATAGATGTCGCTGCAAGAAGTATGATAGTATTTTTTATAATATAATTTAAGCATAATGTAGCTTTTGCTCACGACTTCGTCTCTATCATCTTCAGTTAACAAAGAAAGTTACTTTTGCATTCATTATATTAGAATAACTAGAATCCCTATGTTGCTATGTGTCATCTCCTTAAAAAAAAATCTTCTTATTCCAATAAACATACGCTTGAATCACATTTATCGTACTAAAAACTATAACTAAAAACTAGTCTAAGCATCTACGTATGCATACTTGAATGACCATATCAAGAACGAATAATTCTTCGCATTATCCCTTTTCCATTCGCAAAAAATAGCATTACCCGTACATTTCATCTATTTAATTGGAACTCGTTGTCCACTTGACCCCTCGGGACTTTCACACATTTCGGAATCCCCTGAATTCGATACTGTTGCATTAAGCAAATAACAATTGCTATTAACAAGCCGTTTGTCATGCTCCTTAGTCGACTTGCTTTGAGTTATAGAATGCGCATTCAGTACCGGTCGTGATTTATCTACGTCTACGACTGGTTCCTTATTTTTGATAGGGTTAAACAAGAAAGCTTGTAAATGGCGATTATTTTTGAGCGTCATGGGGTTACTTTTGTTGTAGATTTGCAATAAATTCTATTTTTTTAGTTTTTGTATGTTCGCGAATAGGTTTCAGCTACTCATTGCATTACCCATGGAAGTAATTTTGGGTAGCAGTACGTGATTCCGTCATCAAAATCTTAGTTCAAGACCAACGAGTCTATAACATCGTACATATAGCCTCCACCACCCGCACTAGCCAGCGTGGTAGAGGAGGCCCTTGCTCCGCAGTGGGACGTATATGGGCTGATGATGATGATGACATACAACCTCAAAATATTAAGCATTAATATGTTAGCAAACTTCGCCGCTAAAGACGTTGGGAGTCCTAAAATTTGGTACGCATAGGGTTTTTTTTACATTTCCCGAAATTACTTAGATAATTGCTTCAAGAGTCACAGTATATTTATTAAAGTCGATGTTATGTTGATAATAAATACATATAGTTATATAATACAGTTCATACCTCACTCGAATTCTCAACTTATATAATTTCCAGAAAATATTCCCAGTACCGAGCTATCGATAAAACTTGTAGTAAGCTGACGTTCCAGTCAAACGCACAACCGATTCGACCTACACGCAACAACTCGTTGCAAAATTGTACGATCACAACACAAAGAGGTGACAGAAGCACCGTCCTACTTTAAATCAAAATAACGCGGTGGCCCTAAAAATTCTATAGTACGAGAGCGAAAGTTGTAATTTGCATATAACAATGCAACACCTGTTAGGCCGCGCCGCCATGTGGGCGCTCGGTGTCCTCTCACAATGCTCTTCATTCAGAACGAACAGTTGCACGGTGTAAATGAACCTTTTTTATCATTATGAATCGTCAAGGTCGCCTCCTTTATGCTATCATATGGCTTGTGTTAGATCTCGTGCCCAACATCGGCTTTATTGGGGCTGTCGTCATGCTAATTATTGATAGTCTTTTCATTGTCCATTTCGATGTCGTAAGATGCTGTTACGATCATAGCTACACATTAATAGATTGTAATTATCGGCGTAGATTAAGTGCTAATCGCGCTTTCATAACATTGCAATTAAGGTCTAAATTATTTAGTTTGCCTTTAGAAGAAAGTAAGGGATACCTTTTTGTACTAGATTTTTTATTTCTGGCTCTTAATTATCATCTGAATACAGTTATGTTTCATTGTTGGCAAAAGCCTCACTAATTGCACGTTGCTGAGTAGGAATTCCGGTGCGTTTGTCCATTCCCACCTAGAAATAGTCGCCGCTTCATTTTATTTTAGGTCATCTTAAACTAGTTTATATGGTTCGTCATAAAAAGTACTGTTACAAAGCATGCCTATTTTCAAATGGTAAAAAGTGTACCTGTCGTAAATAATTTCGGGCAATTATCTTCACACAAAACATAGTAAGGGTGAGAAATATCGGCAAATCTACACGACGATTAGCAAGTTAAACAAGCCAACTTATCACACTGTTATCGTCACATCTACACGTATATCTGTATACAACATCAAATTTACGATCCAAAACATTTTCCGTGGCCAGCGGGCAATAAAGGATTCGGACAATGTGAAGCGGTTGACAAGTGATCAATTGTACCATTTTTGCAACTGAATAGTTCATAATGGGAAAGAGAATCCGGTTCTGTAAGTTATTAAATTACAATAATTCTTGGAGGTAAGGAAGGGTTGCGATGACCGTTGCGTGGACCGGTGGGACTCTTCTATATATTTTTTATGTTGAAGCAGTTCGTGTGTGTCGCTTCGTGTTTGGCGCTATTAATGAGTTTGTGGTCAGTCAGATTATTATCTACCTGTGACCGCAAATTACGTCTTTTGTTGTTACTTTTTCAAGCTAATAACGTTATTTACCTTAATATTATAACGCTTAAGTCTTTACCGTTTGGTGGCTATTGAAATCGGTTTTGCACTACCTTGTCTTTACGCAATATTTTGTTAAATGTATATAAATGTTTCTTTTTGCATTGCCGTCTATTTTTCGTTTTGATTTATATTTTTAATTAATGATAAATATCACGTCCATATCCCAGACAGTCAGGCAGAGGTTTATTTCTACACCGGTTTTTCAAAAGCTGTTTTTCAGACTTCGTGCTGTTTTTGAGCATTTTAAAACCGAACAGCTTTACCTGAACGGGAATGGAACCATGGACCTCTCGATCGCACTTGACTATTAAACGAATAATGCGTACGATGATACGTAAACTTATCGTACGATGTTACTATTTTATACAAAAACTACTTCATTTTAATACATAGCATTTCATGTCAAAGTTTACTTCATAATGACATGAACTTTTTACCATGCAATCAAAAACTTATAATAAATTATATTGTAGCGATCATCTTAGTATGAAATTAGTGTTAGAAATACCTATTTTGAAATTACCTATCCTATCGTTTAAGAAAGCTGAAATCATGTGCAATGTACTGTAAGAGATGACATGACATTTTGAACTATAGATGATGGACGGGAAGCGGACACCTGAATAGAGAACTGACATTAAGTTTTATGACAGCTTACTGTACAAGGTTTTTTATGGAATAGGTCATTTGTAGTTTAGGTAACTGCACGTTGGACTGGTGGCATAAATTGTGAAGGTCCTGAGTTCATTACCAACAGCTATCTTTTCAGTGGTCGCACGAAATAAGGTATTTTCCCGATAATCGACAATAAGAAGAGTAATGAGGCCTACCACTACTACTCCTCCATCTCGAATATTAACGAAAATATTGCAAAGTGTTATACATAAATAAATATACCCATATACCCATTTGTTCCAAAATACCGTAACTAAAATTACTAAATCATTGGAGCGTTTTAAAATAGACGATAATATAGAAAATTTTTCCGTATTATAGTCAAGTTTACGTAAGCGCATAGGTATAGCGACTTTCCAGCTATTTTTTGCCCGTTACGAGAGAGTCCGTTACGAGAATATTTCGTTATTACGTTTTGTAACGTTCGTAATTCGTTAGAACGGCGATTGCGTAATCGCTTCTAATATTGTCCATTTTATTTCACACTTGATTGATTACTTCAAATTGTTTTTGGTCTCGTTCATGCAAAGTCGACTAAATTAACGTTACAAAGAGAAAGTCTGTAAGGTTAAGTAAAATATACAATATATTTACACTGATCGCTATGTGTTGATGTATCTAAGTAAATGGATTTTTTGCCTAAAATTTGTGTGCGTTCAACTCTGTCGTGATCTGTCTCGGTCTGGGTCCGCTCGCTTATGGAGGTTGTCTTTGATAACACTATATAAAGCAGAAATCCTAGCATTGAATACTTTATTTTTTTATGGAAACTGATTATACTTTTATAGTCATTATATTATATTATATATTTTATACCATTCTATCAGTCCAAGTACATCCCACTCCTAGGAACCAACGCTTTACTGTCAAGATGGATTTCTAGATCGATAAGACTAGACTTTCGCGCAGGAGTTTATCTTTGGAATTACAGCCTGGATATTTTGTATGTGTAACTCATAAAACATCACGAAACAGCTAATATATGACGTAAACATGCTACCAAAACTGCAAAAAGCCTAATTTGTCAACAAGTCGCCTTACGAGTGTCACAAGGATTTCAAATTCGATAGCGTATCGTGTACAACAAAATATCAATCAAAGTCACATGCCGTCGCATACGTACTGGGCTACGTCACGCAAGGTAAGGGTGCGAACCCGGGGTGTGAGGGGTGTGCGCCGGGGTGCGGGAGGGGGCCTCCTTTCCCACGGTCTGCAGGAAGCTTGGGCAAGCGCTTGCAGGCGCTGCGGTTACGCCTAGGTGTAATTAGAAGCCGCTTCTTGCTGGTTAGGTCTTAATGTCTTAGAAATTTGCATAAAATGTTATACATTAGTGTATGTTTGGAGCTTTGACTATAATATATATGTAGATGTGTCATCATCGTGTAGGCATTGAATTATTTCGTCGCCTTATGATTCGATGATGATGAATCGCTTATTGGATATAGTTCTAGACTCCACGCTGCTACACACAATTTTCTGGGGAAACTCGACAACAATTTATTGGGATGTGAATTCGGGACCTCTCGAGTCAACGGGACGACTTATTCTGCACATCGAACAATGCACACAATGCATAGGTGTTGACAGTCTCTATAGTAGCATTGTTGAGTGGCCAGACTGAGAAACGAGACACCCGAGGTTTGACCTTCGCAATAAGGTCGATTCGATTTTGGTCAAGGTAGTGTTGAGACCAAAATATCCTTCGTAGTTAAAACCTACGCCGCTATACTTGCATTTATATTAGTTTACTGTAGGTCGAACTTACTTATTAAGATAAGTCTTCATCATCATCATCAGCCCATATACGTCCCACTGCTGGGCACGGGCCTCCTTTACAACTCAGAGGGTTTAGGCCTTAGTCCACCACGCTGGCCTAGTGCGGGTTGGCGGACTACACACCTAAGAAATTCCTAAGAACTTTTAGATGTGAAGGTTTCCTCACGATGTTTTCCTTCACCGTTAAAGCAAGTGATAATTCATTGTGAATACACACATAACTTCGAAAAGTCAGAGGTGTGTGCCTGGGGTTTGAACCCGCGACCGCCGAGAATTTCGATCGCGCGCCTAAACCTCGCGGCCATCACTGCTTTCTTAGAAGATAAGTCTTACTTTTTATTATATAAATTCTTAATAAACATCATCATCACACAACGTAAATCAGCTCTGTACCCAGATAGTTTTGTTCCTAGGGTCTACTAGGTAGCTATTCTATTTATAATTGAAGGAAGACTTTATCAGGTTAGCCTAATTTGCGTTGTTTAAATAATCAAAAAAAAAAACACACAAAAGTTACAGTCATAGAACTAACCTTACGAGTACCTACAACAATGAGTCAAATGTTGGAAGTTTAAAAAAAGTTGCAATTATAATTGACTTCATCCGGAATCGAACTAACATCATCCGACAATAATCGGTTTTGCACACTACACTAAGAAGGCGAACAGATTAAGACTTAGTATAATTATACACAATACGACAAGATCAAACCTAGCCTAATCCACATTAACATTTTGTAAATGGTTTCTGCGTCCAATATAACGGCTTGCAAAACTGCTTTCGAGTCATTTCCTAATCATGACTTGCATATTTGGGTTGCCGCGGACAGTGTGTAATGACAAAATGTAATTTGTATTACGTTATGTACAGTTACATTTATTTTATAATTCACGAGAAAAACTATCAATTAATTATTTTTTAGACAATTTATTACACAGCAGTGATGGCCTCGAGGTTTAGGCGCGCGGTCGAGAATTTCGACGGTCGCAGGTTCAAACCCCAGGCACACACCTCTGACTTCTCGAAGTTATGTGTGTATTCACAATCAATTATCACTTGCTTTAACGGTGAAGGAAAACATCGTGATAAAACCTGCATACCTAGAAGTTCTTAGGAATTTCTTAGGTGTGTAGTCCGCCAACCTGCACTTGCCCAGCGTGGTGGACTAAAGCCTAAACCCTCTCAGTTGTAGAGGAGGCCCGTGCCCTGCAGTGGGACGTATATGGACTGATTATGTATGTATGTATGTATGTATTACCTACACATGGCAATCCGGCGTCTTGGTCGGTTGGTTTGATTCCTAGACCGGATAGTGTTATTGGGTTTTTATTTTAAACGAGATGTCTTGGTTCGGATCCGGAGTACGATAATTGTAGTAAAAATGCTTAGGAACATGAATAGAGCCTAAAAATAATGCCTGTAAATGGCAATAACCTAGCTCCTAGTACCAGTACTTAATAAGGTCTGGAGAATTCATATAAATCAACACGATGACAAAGTAATCGTCCATATTGAAAACTGCGTAAAAATGTCGAAATATTCAGACTGAGGGCAAATATTTGCAGGTCGTGTTTACATTCGTACCGCATACCGATACGCAGATACGCGGAAGCTGAAACAACTTGTAACAATATTTTGCGAAAAAGAACTATATTATTAACTCAATTTTTTTTAACTTAAAAGATGAAAGGTTCATATATATACATTTTCAACAGCAGAAAATGAAATAATATAATAATTAATTAAGCCTATACTATTGTAAAATTTAATATTATTATGCAAAAAATAAAATCAATGTTTTATTATTAAATACGCAGTCACATTGACAACGCATTCAAACGGTTCCGGTTTGGTGTAATAATAATTGGTGCAAAACAGCCGGGATGTCCTGTGTCGAATCATAACAAACATTTCATACCGTTATATATTTGTTTTTTCAAGCGAAATACGCTTTTAAGTCAATGGGATACAGACTAAACGTATTTAATGTTAAAGTAAAGGATTTTAAAACATCCCTTATCCGCGTGACGGGTCAAAATCGCGACTTATTTATGCCATACAGCTGGGGTTTGTCAAGAAAAAAATAAGTTAAAGAATCGACGGGGCCCCTCAGCGGAGCCCCCTAGACAGACCACCCCTCGAACGGGTTTCGCCACCATAAATCCCACGTTCGTTGAAAAGATGTTTTAAAATGCGTATAAAATTATTCAGGGCAGAAATAATTCGACGCCGAAATTTATTAGTCGTCAGTTCGCGAAGTGCACGTGTATTCTTTTTGTAGGCGATGTTGTGTTTTGTAACTGCCTCCATTAAACGTCAAGTATGTACTCGTAAATTTCAGGTAATTTCGAATGTTAAAGAGCATTTTATTATGTAAAGTACTTCTTTACGTTTTAAGGGGAGTCTTAAATAATACGACTAATTCGTAGTAGGCAAATTGTTATTCACATCCTGATTTGTGGTATTGTTTGTGGTTACTTAGTATCTTGTTAAATGATCAAAAAGGCTCTGGTTCGATTTCCAGGTCTCAAAAACTTGGTTTGGTTAGTTGGGATGTTTTAGTAGCAACACGGAGTTTGTAAATATGTCCGAGAAACGGCAAGAGCCTTGTCCTCTATTATGTGGAAGGTAAACCAGCTGTTAAAACTTTGCTTTAAAAACACACTTTTGCTTAATCATTGGAGGATTCAGTCGTGAAATATTGTACATCTATGTGCTAGAGTAGTAGACAAATTTAGGCGTACTTAAATCCATTTTTGATTTTGTAAAATTTAGACTAGCTTTATGGATGCTCAATCATTTGTACCATGAAAGTGATATCTACTTGTGAAAACGAAACACCTGAAGATTTAATATATTTTACGTGTACAGTTGCAGTAAGCCCAAATCGAAATAACATGCCATAAATATCAATGTAGAAACTGTTCTATATTCAATTATTAAAAGTATACTCTGTATTTATAAATCAATAAATAAACAATCACCAAATCGTTCAATAAATTGCGATAATTACTAAAAGACCGTATCGGAACAACAAAAGACGCGTTTGTAACAAAAGGGACACCCAAACAGACACGCCCACTCGCCTGGTGACCCAGAGAACCAATAAAACACTCAAAAGAACATCTTAATTAACCAACAATGACTCCATAAAACGTTTCAGTATCGTCTTATGATAATCAAAGAGCGTGCATAATGGAATAGCACAATAAGTCTCGTGCTATGGCCAAACACCGCTCCACAGACACCACACAATACTATATGACTTTTTACAATGCTGCGTTGTAAAGAACACTGTTTTGTACAATCGTGCGCGTAAATTGTATTATTGTGAGTTCGATGACCCCTGTATCACTGAAATTGGTTCGCAAATTACAATACTTAATAGCGGACAAAGCTGGTACAGTTATTGATTGTGTTTGTAATATATTTTGCATTACATTGCGGGGTGTATTAATCACTAATTATTCCCAGAATTCGTTGTGTTAGTACATGCGCAGCGGTTGAGTGCCGTGTGTTTAATATTCGGGACAATGCCATGTCATTCAAATATTGGCAGATACAAAAACATTTGTCCTAATGCTTCGATTAGTTCAAGCAATATTAATAATTACAGTGAGTAATTTTTTTCGACTGCCTCGTGGTCTCGTGGCACAAGGAAGTGCCGTGCGATCTAGAGGCCCTGGGTTCGATTCCCGGGTCGGGCAAAGTGTTATTCAGTTTTTCCATTAGGAAATTCTCAGTAGCAGCACGGAGTCTGGAATTGTGCCCGAAAAACGTCAATAGGCTCGCCCCCTATTACGTGGGCATGATACATACCTGGCGAAATGTGGGTGCAGAAATGCACCTCTGCCTACCCCTTCGGGGGATATAGGCGTGAGTTTATATATGTATGTATGTATGTAATTTAAATGTTTGCATATGGGATATACCAGTGGCGGTACTTCCATAGAAGCCCAAAAGGCAAAAGCGTTACAGGTTAAGTGTGTAATGTCTAGTTTATAATTGTTTATTGTGGCATCAGGATATTCTCATTTACATGTCAAATTGCTTTTTTTGAATAAAGATTTGATAGCTTTAAGACTATTATTCGAAATGTTGTATGGAAAACTGGGCTTTTGGGCTTTTATGGAAGTACCGCGACTAGGATATACATAATTATATTCTTACTAACGGTCCAGTTTTGGCCGCATTTATTAAAGAAAATAAGTCTATGTCTAACTTTAAAATTCCGTTTGGGTTAAAATATAAAAAGAAATGCATCGGCGGTTCAGGCATGAAAGAGTGAAGAGAGCAGTATTTCTAATGTTGCTTTAGTGTTTTTGGAATCCATTATTATATAGTTTGCATTGGTCGGTATTGATTTGTCGACTTGTTTTGTTGTTTCTTTATTGTCGACACTTTATTAAGACACCACTGCACTTACGATCAGGTGCCACCGTGCTCCAAGTCAGTTAATGCATTGATAACATTACAAAGTACATCCAACAGTCACACACATAATTTTGGCTCCGATCCGAGAAACAGTAGCTAGTGACCCTACAAACATTCAATTCAAGAAGTGATAATCCAAACCCGCTTCAAATTTTTGCTTACACAAAACTACAACAAACGATTTGCATAATTATTGTTGAATCACAAAAGAGATGTATTCAAATAACTGTTGCGTATGATAATACCGAGTTGAACGACCGCATTATAAAACGATAAGTGAATATGGACAGGTGAATATTTTGAATGTCTATCGGTTTGTGACATTTATGTGTAAATTTTTACTTTGTGACTGTACCGCTGTTTGCTTACCTTTTTATCCTAATGGCGCGTGTCTTGAAATTAGCATAAAATTATATAATGGCTCCTATCAATTTGTCATTTCAGATCATTCGCAGTGCATATCATTACGTCATCAATAGATTCCACAAGTGTACGATTTTGAGGAATGAAAAGATTGACCCTAGAATTCCCGTTCCATTCTTCGGCATTGAAAAGACATCAACGAGAACGTGTTCTAAGAATGATAAGATTATGTTAATAGGAGAGGTGTCAATATGTTTAAAGGGAAGTATTGGTTGCTAAAGAATTTGGGCGTTGATTTTATTAAGGGTATTGATAAATTATTAGTATCATATGCATATGCCGAATATAATATGTAAATATAGACAATTATAATCGAAACTACGTTCACTAAATAATTAAATTAGGTAATATAGGAAATATTAACTATTTTAATAACAAAAACATCATCATCATCATCATCAGCCCAAATACGTCCCACTGCTGGGCACGAGCCTCCTCTACAACTGAGAGGGTTTAGGCCTTAGTCCACCACGCTGGCCTAGTGCGGGTTGGAAGACTACATACCTAAGAAATTCCTAAGAACTTTTATGTGGGCAGGTTTCATCACGATGTTTTCCTTCACCGTGAAGGCAAGTGATAATTCATTGTGAATACACACATAACTTCGAAAAGTCAGAGGTGTGTGCCTGGGGTTTGAACCTGCGACCGCCGACATTCTCGATCGCGCGCCTAAACCTCGAGGCCATCACTGCTATAACATTAACTAAAAACATACAGAGGGTTAATAACCATATCATAAAAGTATTTATTATTACACATGAAGACCTAGAAAAGTTTGTGTATAACTGCGACAGTAAATTATATACGAGTTTTTATAACAAGCACACTATCTTTATTGTATACGAAAGCGCTAATTTCACATTAGGGTTATTTTCTTCTAGTTTAGATCAGTCAGTTATTTCATTAGGGAAACTGACTTTTTAGTTTAAAGGTCAAAATTGGTCTTGAGGCTAAAAAAATTGCCAACCACCGCATGGACCCATATTGGTTCGGTTTACAAATATTTTTGCCTGTATACTTGATTGTGAATGAAAAATTCGTTACAGAAGCAATCCTAATACCCTAGAGTAGAAATCATTTTTAATTTCATGAGTTTTTTTTCTGATATAAGACCATCTTCAATTAATATGGGCTTGCTAATATGAATGGGTGGATCTTCTCTGCACATAGAGATGATCAATTAGATGTAACAATATGAGGCTAGTTGGCAGTGGACACGCGATGGTGAACTACTAGCTGTAATATTATACGCGAACCGAAGGAGTACCGGCAAACATGTATCCAATTAAATATACTAAAGTGATCGCCTCGCCCCGACTTTGCTTCGGTAAAATTGATTGTTTTTAAGATGTTGTGTTGGTTAGTGAAATAAATCATTCCGCGATTAAGGCTTCTACATACTATACTATATAAATACACATGTTCATACATATATATTATACAAACTCATGCTTATATCACTGGAGGGGTAGAGATTAATAATAGTGATATAGTATGTAAATATTATTTTTTGGTAGAATAGCCTGTAGTTAGTATACATATAATATATGTAGTAACAATTACTCGCCTTACTTACTATAGGTTTACCTACGCTAAGAATTCTTTACAGGAAATTTCTTTGATATTTGTTGTCTACCAGCCTGTATTAAGCCAGTGCGGTGTTCTAAAGCCAAAACGCTCTGTTTTAGAGGAGGGTCGTGCGCCGCAGCGGGACATTCACTGGCTGGAAAAGATTTAGATAAGATGCCTATACTAGTAATTATAATTTACCATCATGATCAGCCTATATACGTCCCACTGCTGGGCACAGGCCTTCGATTCAACTGAGAGGGTTTAGGCCCTAATCCGCCACGCTTGTCTAGTGCGGGTTGGCGGATTACCTAAGAAATTTCGATGACCTTTTAGGTGTGCAGGTTTCCTTACAATATTACAATTACGAATTTAATAACATAGAATTAATTTATAGTTTGTACAACCCACATATCCCCACGCTCCCCGGTCGCGCTCAACGACGCGTGCAACCGCGCGGACGCAGGAAGGCGCGTCTCATCTCGCTCAGGATGCGGCGGCGCGCGCGACCCGACCGATACCAACCGGCCCGATCTCCTTTCCACCACGTGTAACTGACCTCTAGTACAATACTCACCAGCTGTTGGTGGTTAATGGTATCTAACGTGACAGAAAATAGCGATAGTTTACTGACCACAAATGTAAATCCTATACGGCAAGAACACGTAGATTCAAGTTGCTATATACGACTTTCTTGATTAAGGCCAAACCCCTCTCAGCTGTAGAGGAGGCCCGTGCCCGGCGGTGGGACGTATGTAGGTTGATGATGGTACTACTTTATCAGCCCATATACGTCCTTCTGTGGGGCACAGGCCTTCTCTACAACTAGGAGGACTTCGGCCTTAATCTATGACGTTGGTCAAGTGCAGGTTGGCCGACTAAGCTAAGTCTCAAGTTACAAGGAGCGATTGCCTTTATCGGGCACATTTTCGCACTCCGAATTTGCTACTGAGAAATGGCTAGCTCGAACCCTGCTTTGCCGCGGATGGCCCTACTGGCTTCTAGATATCGCGATACAAAGTTGTGCTTGTGTGTATGTGAAGCTAAATTACTAATAATTTAATCCGAATGCATGCATTTCGGATGCTAAGGTCTGTGTGAAGCGAATGTTGACTGTAAAGTTGACCAAAAGACGCATTCACCAATTAATGAAAGTTTTTATTGGTACACCGGGACCGGGCGCAATTTTAATAATAAAAGTGCCTAAAAGACATAATTATGTATATATGTCTTTTCTCAAGCGGTTTAGGCGTGAAAGCGCAACAGAATGACAGAGTAGGTTTTGCTTTTATAATATTTCATTGATTTTTTGCTTTGGATTGCCCACGGACATAGCATGTCGGAATACCAGTAAATATTAATAGGCGTATATTTATAATATGGTAGCATCCTTCGGTCGGATACCGGATGCGTCAGGTCGCGGGACGGGCTAATGGGCGCGCTTTTTTTTTTTTTTTTTTTTTTTTTTTTTTTTTTTTTTTTTTTTTTTTTTATTCTGGCACGGCAAAGTGACCCCATTGCACCTGATGGTAAGCGCAATGGAGTCCAGAAAAAGTGCCGACCAGCGAGAGATGATGGTCTCCCGTTGGTCGACACAATCATGCCGGCCGAATACCTCTTCACCTTATTGTGAAGAAGTTTGGGGGACTATCAGTCATGGCGATCAAAGGACCGACCGCGACAAACCGGCCAAAAAAATTGCCGGCACGGTCATCCTTTCACCATGATTGAAGCCCCCCCGAAAACCGGATATACACTGGCTGATCCCGGAACGCGGCACACTTGCATGTGCCACTATGGCGGGTTTTACGCCCTGTGTACGGTGGTCGCCATCCGGGCGGATACGAATATCCTACCACCAGCAACTTCCGACACATGACGCCGTCAGCGCGTCACTCGTCACGCTGACGCACTTCTTGACGCATCTTTGACGCAAATCTGCGACTTGCAGCTACTGGATGACTTGTTATGCAATATTCGTGATTGTTTTTGAGTGTTATTTAATTTATTGCATATTTTTTTACTGGCAAGGCAAAGTGACCGGTTCCTATCTGTCGTCACTAGATCCACTAATGCCGACCTGCTGAGGTGCATCTTCCGGCTAGGCTTAACATATACCTATGTTTATATGTTGGTCGATCGTTGATCACTGATAAGAATCTATAAATCCCACATAACTTAACCCTATTCAAGTAATATTTAGCTATCTTCAATTGGGTATTCAAATCATTATGTATACAAATCAATATTAATTTTAATATATCGAGGCCTCCTGGGTCCGATTTCCAAGTGGGGAAAAAGGAAAAAGTCCGATTTCCAAGTTGCGTTTTTCGAGGATGGAAATCTCAGATCAGAGCGAAGTCTGGAAGTAGGCCGTATTAACGTCATCAAGCTAGTTCTCAAGTTAAAAACACGGCCGGTGGGACGTGGGATTAGAATTAGTATACTTCTGCCATCCACTCCGTGGAATCAGGCGTGAGTTATACATATATTATGTAGAGGTATAATTGAAGTAATTTCCAGCTTTGAAATATAATATTTCATCCAAATATGGTCAATTTTCCGTACCAATATAAACTATTGATATTTACTTTTCAAAACCTGATTTCGCAATCGTAAGTTCTTAAAAATCATATACGTTTATGATTTATTAAGATTGCCTCGTACATATACGAGTATTTGTACGCAGTCGGTTCATTGCATTCAAATACTATTTATAAAATATCTTAATGCTTCGTTGAATTGTTTAATTTGTTTGTTGCGAATACAATATGACGCAAGAGTGTAATGACGTAGGCTTGGGGTCAAATTTAAAATCACCCACCAAATTGTAGATGTTATCCTTTCATTAAACGAAAAAATGCTGACAGTTATTATAATGATAAAATTACATACTTACATAACCTCACGCCTGTATTGCTACTGCCCACGTAATAGGGGGCGAGCCTATTACCGTTTCTCGGGCACATTTCCAGACTCCGTGCTGCTACTGAGAATTTCCGAATGGAAAAACCCAATAACACTTTGCCCGACCCGGCAGGACCAGGACCTCTAGATCGCACGGCACATACTTGTGCCGCGAGACCACTGATGATAATGATAAAATTTATTTGATCATATATGCGACCAGCAGCGAGATAGTTGGAAGATCTAGTAAACGTAGCTGGCAGATCTTGGATACGATTGGCCCAGAATAGGGACGATTGGCATGCTAGAAGAGAGGCCGGCAGTGGGATGAAAAAAGGCTGTAAATGATGATGGTGCTTATTTGATCACTCTTTATCTTATCATTACCTGATTACATCTTCTGCTGAGAAAATACCTAACATAACCTGTTTCAGGCGACAGCCTACATGGTAAAGTTGCTTTGTAAAACGAAAGGATGCGGATTCGATCCTCGAAACAAATGTTTGTATGATCCACTAATATTTGTTTTGGAACTAGGTGTTTGTGACATCGAAAAGTTTCTCGCAGTTTCTGATACCCACGATACAAGAATTGAATCTTACTATGGGGTAAGAAGAAGAACTATACTTTGCAGTGGAGAATTGACTTCTATCATCTTTAAATTTACCCATTGCAAAAATATTTTTACATCTAACTTGAACTCTTTATTGTATTTACCAAAAAATGTATTAACCGCTGAATTTTCCGTAGCGAATTAGTTGTTTAGATAGATCGATGTCATCTAGGTGATCGATTACAACTTTATTGGTCGACTTTCTCTGCATCATATGTATATGTCATGTATCAATTCATGATGCATGTATATTATTAAAAATATGAGATAGAGATGTGCAGTTAATAGAAGATGAGTTACTTCGAATAGTCTATGAGGAAGGGAATTTCTTTCATTGACAAAAATCCGCGATATTCCAATTCATTATCATTATTGCCATTTTTTTCTATTCACTAATGGATTTAGGCCTCTAATACTGTAGATAAAGGCTGAAAACGGCTAGAAAAATACGGCGCCACGGCAATCATTAAAGGAGGCTTTAAACTACAATAAATGTAATTAATAAAATAAAAGTCGTGATGGCCTTGAGGCTTAGGCACGCGGTCGAGAATCTCGACGGTCGCGGGTTTAAACCCCAGGCACACAAAGTTATGTGTGTATTCACGAAGAATTATCACGCACTTTAACGGTGAAGGAAAGCATCGTGATGAATCCTGCACACCTAAAATTTCTTAGGAATTTCTTAGGTGTGTAGTCCGCCAACCTGCACTAGGCCAGCGTGGTGGATTAAGGCCTAAACCCTCTCAATTGTAAAGGAGGCCCGTGCTCAGCAGTGGGACGTATATGGGCTGATGATGATGATGATGAAGAATTGTAATATATTTTTTAAGTTAAACTACAAGGTTGTTAAATAAACTATAAATAGTATATATTTACAGAAGGCTTGTCGGTCCGGTGAGCGGCGCGGATGCTGCGCAGGCGCGCCGCCGGAAACGGAAGTCACGGGTGCGTTCGCTCGCTCATCTGTGGAAACACGGCGGAATTACTAGGTTGGTCGGCGTGACACATGTTCATAATTAAATGCTCGTGAACATACATAACGGCTGTTTATTGTAATACTATAGTAATTAGAACGAGGCTGTGGGGTTATGAAATATAGTTTTTTTATGTGTGATGAAACATATAGATACACTAGCTTTTGCCCGCGACTCCGTCTGCGTAGACTACAGGGTTGGGTTCAGAAAGAAAATAAGTTGTAGTCTATTTTATTCCACAGAGTCCCATTTATGTCCATACCAAAAATCGTTCACATCGGTCAAATGATTAAGGCGTGAAAGCGTAACAGTCATAATATAGTTATTTTCTCATTTATAACATACCAGGTAAAACCAAGGAGTTTAAAAATAAATTTCTGAACGCACGCATAAATATTTGACAACTAACAAATATGTCACTCCCTTTTCATTACTGATTATTCTACATTTTAAAATGTAAAATGCGCAATTGTTCGAATATTGTGGATATATGTTGTCGGTTCAAAACCTTTATTTAAATACGTTCATTAATATGAGGGGACCATTAACCGTATTGGCGGGATAAACATAAAATGTTTGACGTACGTGACGCGTACGCCAAAATAGCCCGCAGATAGCAGATTTTTCCCGACTTACTTGACAATTATCGTTATATTTTGGACAATTCACACACTATCTTTAAAAAGTATAGCCTATGTGTTATTCTGATGTATAAGCTATATTATTGTAAACTTTCATTACAATCCATTCGGTAGTTTTTGCGTGAAAGAGCAACAAATATCCAGACATCCAGACATCCAGACATCCAGACATCCATACATTATTACAAACTTTCGCGTTTATAATATTAGTAAGATACATAGCCTCAGGCCTGTATTCCACGAAGCGGTAGGCCGAGGTGCATTTTTGCACTCACATTTCTCCAGGTATGTATCAGTCCCTTGTAATAGGAGGCGAGCCTATTGCCGTTTTCGGGCACATTTCCAGACTCAATGCCGCTATTGAGAATTTCCTAATGACTCAATAACTTTTGGCTTCACTCGGGAATCGCACCCGACACCGCTAGATCGTACGGCACATACTTGTGCCGTAAGACCATGAGGCAGTTGTAACAGTTTAAAAAAAAATATTTATCATCATCAGCCCATATGCGCCCCACCGCTGGGCACGGGCCTCCTCTACCATTGAGAGGGTTTAGGCCTTAGTCCGCCACGCTGGCCTAGTGCGGGTTGGCGGACTGCGCACCTAAGAAATTCCTAAGAACTTTTAGGTGTGCAGGTTTTATCACGATGTTTTCCTTCACCGTTAAAGTACGTGATGATTCATTGTGAATACACACATAACTTCGAAAAGTCAGAGGTGTGTGCCTGGGGTTTGAACCCGCGACTGTCGAGATTCTCGACCGTGTGCCTAAACCTCGGGGCCATCACGACTTCAAAAAATCTTTACATTGTTAAAAAACTACAGAGCAATATGTTAAATTCTAAATTTCTTTATTTACTATATTTATTCTAATACACCCAAATTAGTTAATATGAGGACATTTATCTGCAACAGACAGAATATCGGAATCCTTTGCTTATTTAAAATCAAATCCGTGAAACAAATTTAGCGCCGCTCAGGCGGATCAAATGCCTAAAGTCGGTAATAAAGTAAATAGAATTTATAAATAACTGTACACAATGTAGCAGAACATTACACGATTGTCATTTGAATGCAGTTGAATGCAGTTTTTGTTTCGTTACACGGCACGCTTCGCGAAAACCACGTCCTGTAAAAGAAATTAGAAATGCGAGATGATTTGTGGGTAATGTCACCGCACGATGACAGCTAGGAACTTTCATTCGTGCGCTAATGGAAAGCGGCGAGGAGCGTGACATTAGCGGGGCGTGACCTCTCGCCGTGACCGGTCGTCGCGCCGTGAAATCCGTCAAATCGCCGTGCGCCCGCGCAACCCGTTGCGTCGTCGCCACGCCGCCGCTCGCCCGTGTGTCTGTGCTTTACTTGCTCAACTACTTTTAGGGCATTCGACTTTTAATTGCAATTTTTTATTTATGCCTAGCGATTACCAGATCGTATCTTGCCACTTCTCCTTGTAGGCACACTTGCAGGGTATTGTTGCGTAGCTGTCCTTGTAAGGTTCTAGTATTCTTGGTTTTGATCTAATGTTTATGGTAATTATATGTATATGGAGTATAAGTTTATTTTCAATGTCGGAGTTGCCTAATTCGATCGTCTCTTGATCGCATTAGGTCATAGAGGTAGTGTCAAATATCAGTTATTTACAGAGTATAATTGTCTTCATTATGTAAAAAATATTGTGTATTTTGAAACAGAATATTGGAACAGTGGAAAGTCAGTGGTATTCTTTGGTATAGAATGCTATTTTTATCATAGAGGTCGTTTCCTAAACTTATTCTATTATTCTATCACATTGTCGTATTTCTTGGGAAAGAAGTAGCTTTAATTTTCATACATACATACATAAACTCACGCCTGTATTCCCTGAAAGGGTAGGCAGAGGTGCATTTCTACACCCACATTTCGCCAGGTATGTATCAGTCCCACGTAATAGGTGGCGTGCCTATTGCCGATTTTCGGGCACATTTCCAGACTCCGTGCTGCTACTGAGAATTTCCTTATGGAAAAACCCAATAACACTTTGCCTGTCCCGGGAATCGAACCCAGGATCTCTAGATCGAAGGCACATAGTTGTACCGCGAGACCACGAGGCAGTATTTAATTTTCGTTGAAAGGATAGCAAAGGACGTAGTAGTTGGCCATGAAACACGTGAGTTATGATAAAACTTGTTGATTTTAGTTTCTTACGTATTATGGAATGCACAGAACAGCTGTTTTTCGATCAATAATCTAAAAATAATCTTTATATATAATACTTTTAGCTGTCTAGTAAAGTTCTGTACAATACTGTCACTTAAAATGAGTTATAAAAATATTGAAAAATTGACATTTCGGCCAAAAAGTCTCGCTTGTATGACTTTTGAAGTTATGTGAATTATGACGTCGAATTATGACGTACTTTAACGGTGAAGGAAAACACGTGATGACACCTGCACACCTAAAATGTCTTAGAAATTTCTTAGGTGTGTAGTCCGCCAACCCGCACAAGGCCAGCGTGGTGGACTAAGGCCTAAACTCTCTCCCAGCAGTGGGACGTATATGGGCTGATGATGATGATGATATACACTTACGATGTAAAATCGGAACAAAATATCGTGAGGAGTAAATGTCTGCGCTGTAGTGCAGAGCGCATGTGTGACCGAGCGGCCCGGCCACTCGCACGTTCCTAATCGACTAACAAATTAGAGATCTCGCCATACTTTTCCATATTTCACACTTTTCAATCGCTATAAAAATAATGTGAGCCTAATGTGCACCGAGGTTATGCGCACGTCGCATTTACCATTGAGAAAGTTGTTTATGAATGATGTACATATGTTGTATTTGTGGAAAACCAATATTGATATTGATTTGTTATATTGGAAAAATATTTTGTACATTATCTACGCTTATATTGGTTCCATTGCTGGCCAATTCTCTACTAATAAAATATATTAAGCCTTAGTCCATAATGCTGTCGTTTAGTATATATATAAATTTAAAAAAGTAGATGGTTTTCTCCACCAATCAAGTGCTTGAAAATACATTAATAAGATTCGAACCCTTAACCGCTGAGATGGTATTTTGGTAGATCACATATTTATATAGGCCATTATACGGTCCGCCAACCCGCACTAGGCCAGCATGGTGGACTAAGGCCTAAGCCCTCTCAGTTGTAGAGGAGGCCCGTGCCCAGCAATGGGATGTATTTGGGCTGATAATAATGATCATCATTATACTTTAAACCATTATTGCGATGTTACAGTAACGCAAATACATTAAGATAAAAATAGATTTTAACCATTTATTATAATTATGAGTCACTTTCTATTGTAAATATTTTGTCGCACTCACAGTCTTATTATAGTAAATATTAATTTGCAATTATCGTGTATAGCTGTATAGTTTGCCGATTACTACGAACGGATAATCATTAACAATAATATATAAACGGATCGGCGGTGGAATGAAGAACCTCGGTGGAACTCCGCTACATAACAAATTTTTGTGTGATCAACAAATTGTGTTGTACATGACTTTATAAAAAAATATCGATAAATCCCTACGCCGAAGTTATTCTGCTGGAGAATCACCAAAAGAGAAGCTTATTTTTAAGATTTTAAAGGCTATTTATACTTATACCTCTCTTTACTGTCAATGTTAGAGAAGGCTTGTCGCTATCCTATATTGGTATTTTTTATTTACTAAGCTGGCTTTACGTTATTTAGTAATAGAACTTATAACTACAACTGCATGTATTATAAAATCATTGTTGCAGTAAAAATATTTTTTTTTCTTTCATAGGCAAATGCTTACATTAATATTTTCATCGAAAATTGAAGTCGTGATGGCCTCGCGGTTTGGGCACGCGGTCGAGAATCTCGATGGTCGCGGGTTCAAACCCCAGGCACACACCTCTGACTTTTAGAAGTTATGTGTGTATTCATAATGAGTTAACACGTACTTTAACGGTGAAGGAAAACATCGTGATGAAACCTGCACACCTAAAAAGTTCTTAGGAATTTCTTAGGTGTGTAGTCCGCCAACCCGAACTAGGCCAGCGTGGTGGACTAAGGCCTAAACCCTCAATGGTAGAGGAGGCCCGTGCCCAGCAGTGGGACGTATATGGGCTGATGATGATGATGATGATGAATATTTTCACATGGTCTATGATAAAAATCATGTGTAAACAAGTTAACAATAGAATAGTTACGTTGTTCGTTATGCTAAGTTCATATCATATGCATGACAATCTCTATCCGAGAGGGCATGAATATCCTAGTACTAAATAATCTACCACACATTCCCGTTAAATCGAATTAGATTTAATCCAATCATTTGAAGTATTATTATTTATTTACAATAATCTGTTATGTTACATACTATAATACTTGTGTTTGCGTAATACGGTGTGCAGTGTACAAATAAATAATATCATCACCAGTTTGTGAATTTATTATGCTTCAACGCGTTGTTTGCTTCCAATGTAACAGACTTTGTAAACATACGTTTAGCGTTATCGAAGGTACTGATGGATTTAATGTTATGTTAGGTAATGTTACAGATTATAAATGCATACATTACATTGAATTTATTGTGTTGTTTATCATGCATTTATACATCAAGTTATTTTTAGTTATATTTAGCTCAACTAGTCTACAATCATTTCTTGATGAGGAAAGTTGATTCGCCAAATTGGGAAGTTTGTGGGGTTTTGGATGATGTACAGCACCTCTTGACGGACTGTACCAAATTCCAAGTTCAAAGAGACCAATTGATTCGCAAACTGCACCCTAATTTATATGATGTTGGCACTTTCACTCAGATATTGTCTCAACTATCTTCTGAAGAGGCTGGAATGTTATTTAATTTGTTAATGCATTAATTTTTAATAAACTTTATTTTGTTGTTTCTGCATTTTTAGTTTTAAGTTAGACATAGTTTAGGATACGATGGGACTGACATACTATTGTTGGTTATAAGTCCCTAAATAAACTTATAATAAAAAAATAAAAAAAATTCTTAACGTAAAGTCGATCAATGTGCACTAAGTTAGTTTGTTCATTCACATTTCTCTGATACGAAGAGAAGGCATCAGTAGTGATGGCCTCGAGGTTTAGGCGCGCGACGTCAAGATACTCGGCGGGTGCAGGTTCAAACTACTTGACTTTGACTTTTTTAAGTTATGTGTAAATTAACAATGAATTGTCACATAAGTATGGTAACGGCAAAGGAAAACATAGTGAGGAAACTAGCACACCTAAAAGTTCTTAGGAATTTTTTAGGTGTGTAATCAGGCCACCTGCACTTGGCTAGCGTGGTGGACTAAGGCCTAAACCCTCTCAGTTGTAGAGGTGGCCCTCGCTCAAGTAGTGGAACGTATATGGGCTGATTATGATGATGACGAGAAGAGAAGGCCAGTGTCTGTAGTGGGACGCCTATGCGGCGAAAAAATTGTTAAATAATAGTTGTGAAAAGTAATATTTTATTCATTTAGGTAGTTTTGAGGAAACTTACGGTAAGCAATGCAACAGCGACAGCGGCAGAGCAAGAACATGCATATGTAACATACAGGTTATGGGTATACATGAAACAACTAAATACACAAGTGGATATACATGAAAATATGTTTATTAAATAGATACACGTAATGACTATTGCTACTAGGGCAATTTTTGCCCTCGTGACATTGATAACTCTACCGAGGTCGGGAGTTCGTACCAGGCACACAGTTTTCAACGTTATGATTTTAAATTACAGGATATTGGTATTATAACAAACTTAAAAAGATGGAGAAAAATATCGCGAGATTAGGACTTAGGCTAGCGTGGTGTTTTTTGTCCTTGGTCCTCTTAATGGTATAGAAAGCTCCTTGCCTAGCAGTGTGGCTTATATGGGTTGTTATAAAACGATTGGACATGAGTCCCCAGTCAGTCCTAAAGTAGTATTTTCACGGCATAATGATCGCAATATGCACTGTTCCATTGTGTTAGTTTTAAAAAATTACGTCCACTTTATTTTCTAAACAAGGAAATCACTTACCTAACTCTAGTAATAATTTCGGGAAAAAAGTATGAAATCTGCAGTTTTTATCGTGAAATCAGTTTTGATATCAAGACAGCGTACCGAAAACGATGCAAACGACAGTCACGTAGACCAACTTGTCGGAGAGCGCCCGAAACATTCCAAATTCAAAAGAAATCGCGCTTGTTAATGTGGAGATGTTTCGGTGGTGAATGATTCGCGGGCTAACCGAATTTAAATTATGGTTTTCGTCGTTCTTTTTTAATTTCTTCATAATTTGGTTTCTATTATTGGAAATAGAGAAAAGTTTTGAATAGTGATTTGGAATGGGGCCACTGTGACCTCGAATGGGTTTTTTCGGAGTTAGTATTTATTAGGAAATTGATAACGGATCAAAATTAACTAATTCAGTGCAGTTCGTCTGTGACCTGTCTTAATGGCTCACATCGGAAGCCTGGGTGGATCCAATTATCATTGTATTCGATAGTCTCTGTGGCGTAGTAGGCCAGAAACCGGCTGGAAATGAGAGGCCACTGGTTCGAGCATCGCACCGACTACGCTTTGCTTTATTAACAAAGGGCATATCTAAACAAATTTATGTACTTAGAGTTATGTATGTATGTGACTTGTAGGTTGGAAGGAATATTCGATTTTTGTTTAACAACTCCAATTGCTTATATATGCGTGTGAACTAAACCGTAATAATCTTTTCCAAGATTCAAAGAGATCTTTGCTTGGAGGCTCGTAGTCAGCAGTGAGACGTCTCCAAGCCACAGTATAGAATCACGCACTACCCAAAATAATTCCATTGGTGTTGACCGTAACCGTAAATAATAATCCACTAAAAATCAGCTCTAAAAACATGTAGGATAATTACTGGCGGGGAGCGGCCCCCATAAGGGCTCCGATCATGAAGTACAAGGTTCCCTGCCAAGTACGGAGGCCGAAATAAATTCGGTACACTATGGCGTGTTTATGTCATGGAAGCGAGTTTGTGCAAGCATTCACAGATTTTGATGGGGTAGATGTACTGTCGAGAACGAAAGCGCCTACAACACTTTTTGCCGCCCGATTTCCATTGAATTATAAAACTGATGCTTTTTATTACTGCACAAATAACTTCTGTTTATTAGAGTCAATTTAATATAATACTTTTTGCGTGGAAATATCGAGAGCTTAATTTTTTGCCCAGTGTAGTAACTACGTAGTTTTGAAAATCATTAAAAATTCTATTTTTTCCTGTAAACATCGTGGTGTAATTTTTGGACGTTAAGAATTTTTTCTATACCTATTTATGAAAAGTGATGGAAAATGTTATTATAACGTATTTCAAGTTTACAAGATATGGCATAAATATTTTAAATTCCTTTACTCTTAGTGTTTAAATCTTGAAGGGAGAGTGTGTGCAGTTATCGTCGACTGTACGTAGCGGGGTGGGGCCAGAGGGGTATACCGCGGCAGGGGAGCGCACACCTGGCCGCCGCAGCTGCGCGCGCGCACAAATCTCACGCGCAGCTTCCTCGCCGCGCATGCGTGCACACACACACACACACACACATTCACGCGTACACACAACGTTGGTACTGCGAGTGCGTTTCAGTACATAGAGTGCTTATGCGCAGTTTTATGGTTGTTTCACCGTCGGATGATGAAATAGACACGGTACCTGAGTTTTGCCGTTTTAATATGTATGTTACTTCATGTTTTGCAATTCATGCGTTGTTCAAATGACGAGTTTGGGTTTCTTTGTTTTAATATTTAATGAGTAAAAGTTATTTTATAAAGTTTCTCATATAATATGCATTATTTCCTAGCTACAAACGAAATACAAAAGAAGCAAGGGGGCTTATCATAATACTATAACAAGAGTCTCTTTTTAATTTATAGTCAATACAAAATGTAAATTCATTCATATTACATTAACAATAAGAAAAAAGGAAAATATTAAACAGTTTTAGGTATCTACTTGAATATTGAATTTGACATAATAATGGTTTTATTACAAAGAAATAAAACCCATTGTGCTGGCATTAAACCTATGTAACCTAACTGTAAAGACCAAGCACATCATATTTTACATCTGCATTCGTGCTAGACCATAAGCTCATTCCCAGCTTCACAGGTATAGTTATAGAAGGGGAAGCTTCTCAGCTTATCTTTAGTAAAGACAAAATGTCTCGCATAGTTATTTCGTTAACAGCTACAAATTTCACATCCGTAATCCCCGGCGACAAATATTTGTGGAATATACCAATAGTGGTTTGAGCTGGAAGCCGACTTCTTGGTTAATACAAAAGTGTGAATTTATTTATATGGATGTAAATGCTCGTGGTCTCGCGGTACAAGTATGTGCCGTGCGATCTAGAGGTCCTGGGTTCGATTCCCGGGTCGGGCAAAGTGTTATTGGGTTTTCCATTAGGAAATTCTCAGTAACAGCACCGAGTCTGGAAATGTGCCTGAAAAACGGCAATAGGCTCGCCCCCTATTACGTGGGACTGACACATACCTGGCGAAATGTGGGTGCAGAAATGCACCTCTGCCTACCCCTTCGGGGAATACAGGCGTGAGTTTATGTATGTGGATGTAAATGATTACCTACTGTTGTTTAAAGCTATTTCAGCGGTCTTTCTGTCAATGCAGTTCACGTTTCCTATGCCGTTGCTCCTTGATTTTTTAGTTAATCATTAAAGCAAGTACTGAAGAGTATAATAAGAGCTAGCTAGTTAATACAAACAAGAACCCGCTTAGGAATAAAAGACATATTGTCTGTATTACGTTGGCAATTGAAAAAATACAGTAAATAACGAAGTCAATATATAAAGTAGTTATACAAATTTCAGGCACTGAACTTGAGAATGGTAGTAAACACGGAAAAATCCCAATGGCCGCACAAAAATGTGTCACGAACATCGCAAATCATTTCATTGAAGGCAACGCAACAAGTTTACATTAACACACAATATTTTCGCCGCAAAAGCGAAACGTCTAACTGTATCTGAATGGAGCATTCCTAAAAAACATTTCTTACAAGTTGTATTGTCTGTACACAATCACGGGCGCCGTTTAACAAAGCGCGTTTTACAAGTGTACAATTCACGCGATAGCTCTTTATGGTGCCACCAATTTACTTAGAGCCGTTATGTTGAACTCGCATGGCCCTCAATCACCTATTGTGTGTAGTTTAGAAACGGGAAGGGAAGTTCTGCGTAAGTTGGCTAGGTCTCAAAAGCGTGATATTGTTGTATTAATAGTCTACTTTTTGTGTAGCGTGTGTATTTTTGTGATTAATACAATTATTATGCGTGGCTTCGGTTATAGACGTTTATTATACGGTGATGTTTATTGGAGCAATAGAATTGAGTGCACAAAGGTCGGGTTAATCGGTTTGAGGTGTTGCTTGTTTGTGCTGTTTTGTTTAGTTAATAAGCGTAGCAGTTATTTAATAAAGCGTTTCCCGTCACTTTTTACGCGTGGTAATTAAAATTATGTCCAGAGAGAAATTGAAAATGAAATAATGGAATTCCTATTTGTTCGTTTATAGGTTAATACTGAAGATTTTTTTTTCTGCAGAACATGTAACCAATCATTTTGGTATGGAAACTTTGCAAAGAATAAAGGATACTTTTCTATTAAAAAGTTGCATCTTCGAACCGTTGATATTAACACACTTCTGCCGTCCTTATTATCGTACAGGTCGCCATTACCGCTGTCAATCTATTCTTATATTAAAAAGAGGAACTATTTTTAATGTATCATCATCAGTTCATACGTTCCACTCTTGGGCACGGGCCTCCTCTACAACTGAGAGGGTTGTAATGTATGTTTGTAACAAATAAACTCGAAAACTAACAACCAAACCGATTTGAATGATTTTTGGTATGGACATTAGTGGGACTTTGGAAAATAGCATAGGCTTTCTTTAATACTTTTGCGACCAGACGCTACTATAACCGCTAAAACCTGTGTTTCGATTTTTTAAGCGATTTTTTTAAAAATCTACGGATGAAAACCAGCGGTATATAAAACACAAACGGAATATGTACACGCGATGACCGAGTGCGATATCCAATGTAGTACAAGTACATAGCACACGTGCGTGCGGTGTTGATTTTCAGTAACAAGAGCCCGCCCTGCCCGCCGCTCTCACGGCTGAAGCAAAAAATACCGGTAACTAAATACAGGACGGGGGCCGCGTATGTACCTACATATGTGTTCCATATGTAGGGGCCGATGGAAACGGTCTTAAGTTTAGTTACCGCCGGCACATGGTGTGGGCGGCTGTAAACAAGTAGCCTATATAAATCTTCAGGGTCTTCTGTCTATATCCTCAAAATTGATTAAATTTGTTGTCACAACGTTGGTATCTATATGAATCTATTTGAATCTCATATTTGTTTTTTGGCTTCGGATAAAATAGTTAGTAAGTACATATGTATATTAAATTGAATATATAATTCTTCAGTCTTCTTTAGTAGGTACATAGGATCGAAATTGGTTTAACTAAGTAACACAACGAAAGTAAATAAGAGTTATTTTTAATTGATTTGATATATAATTATGTATGTAATAGTAGTGTACGATTACGCCCGGTCTTTCAACACTATCTTGTTAGTTTTAGGTTCTTATTTAGCAATAAAATCTTACAGCTAAATAAATTCTTATTAAAAAAACGGAGAAAATATTCAAAAAGCCCTGGTTTTGTTTGATTGTACCTCGTTTAACTTCTGCTGCTCTTTGCACACACCTTCGGTTGCACTTCGTTCTATTTCATCATCATTTGCCTTCCTTACGTCTACTGCTGGACATAGGCCTCATTTATGGCACACCACTGGGCTCGATCTTTGGTTCTCCTCATCCAACCGTTGCCAGCCACCCTGCGAATATGATGTTATATGCTAGCTAGAGGGCGCCCTACACTACGTTTGCCGAGTCGTGGTCTTCACTCCAGAAACCGTTTATCTCTAATACTATTTATATTATATTATTGTTTGACAGCCCCGTGGCGCAGTTGGCTAGACACCAGCTTGCGAAACGAGAGGCCGTGGGTTCGATCCCCGCACCGAGACAAATGTTTGTGTGATCCACAAATATTTGTTTCGGGTCTGGGTGTATGTGAGACCGAAAAGTCTCTCGTAGTTTCTGATACCCACGACACAAGACTTGTATCTTAGTGTGGGATCAGAACTATGTATGTGACTGTTGGGTGTATTTATTTATTTTATTATATCTTTGTTCTATTTTTATATATGGACAAATCGCATAAGTTTCAACATCTGATTAAAAATCTATATTCTACAGGACGTGAGAAGTATGTTCATGTGGCACATACGGTCGCTAAGATCCCACAGATCGTCCACCGCTCATTCCGCAATCGACACAAAGAAGCGGAAACTGGCGCTCAATCCAACCCGCTCACAGATTTAGTTTTGAAGACACGCAATAATAATAGGGTTTTATTAAACGCGGGTCATGTAACTGTAGGAAGTGATTATAGGATATCCGATAGAATGCAGGTAGATTTATTTGATATGAACCAATTTTGTGAGGCAAAAAATAGCGGATTCCCATTTACATTTGAGTAATCAGCGATTGAAGTTTTAGTTAGACGTAAATTCGTTGAGGCATAGGCGCGTATTCGAGAATATCGGCGGTCGCAGGTTCAAAGCCCAGGCACACGCCTCTGACTTTTCGATGTTATGTGTGTATTCACAATGAATTGTCATTTACTTTAACGGTGAAGGAAAGCACCGTGAGGAAGCCTGCGCACCTAAAAATTCTTACGAATTTCTTAGGTGTGTAGTCCGCCAACCCGCACTAGGCCAGCGTGGTGGACTTAGGTCTAAACCCTCTCAGTTGTAGAGGAAGCCCGTGTGCAATGGGACGTACGTGTTCGTAGATTCTAATACCTATAGATATCTATTGAGATATGTATCTTACAGTGGTTTTGGGACTGTGTGTTAGTTACTCGAGTGTAGGGATTTAGTTATGCCCATATGAGGAGTAGGTACAGTTTTATATTGAAATATTGTTTTTCATAGATATATTTAGGACCACATGTAAATATAAAAACAAGTAACCGATTGTGGAGTGATGACTTTTTTTATATTATCTAATTTATTTGGTGTCGTGGATCACCGCGAGGACTTATAACTATTTATTTTCTAATTCGTTGATTGTTTGTGTCTTATTGCTGGGTACGAGCCTTTTGTACTCTTAACACGAGCTTTGCCTTTTTCCACAATGCTGGTGTATTGCGAGAAGTGACTATGTCTTAATTTCCTCACGATGCTGTGCTTTATACGAGTATTTAACCTATTTATGCTTATTGTATACTATCTGTTGTTAAACAATAACCCATTGGCTCGTTACCGCATTGAGTTTTAAGCTAATAAGGTTACAAGTTTGTCATTATTTGTCCTTATGTATTGCGTAAGATTCATGTTAGTAAGCACACACAAGAAACAGAAGATTGTATAAAAAAGGACAAAACATAACATCACAATAACTAATAATACAACTCAGCTTTACGGCCAATACAATAAAGATTCGCAGATCTCCTTGCAATATTTGTGCCGTCATTAGTAGACAGAACCAAAGGACGTGCACCTTTGCCTTATAGTGCCATACGTTTATGATTCGACGAGGAAAATTTTTACCCAACACCTTTAAGGCGCGGAGGGCAAAACGCCGAGTCACCGGCGCGGGCGCATCGGCCCGTGGGGGAGTGTTCTTTGAAGCCGACCGACTTCGACATCGCTCGATAGCAGACAAAACGACAACCGCTGTCAGATGCGGGCGTCGGCTATGAGCTTTAGCGATTAAACAACCCTTTGTTTTTAAGTCATAAACTTAATGTTTTGTGCGGCTTAGGAATCGTTTCTAGGTAAATAATGAGATAGAAGTCTCTCATTTTTTTAATTTACGACATTTGTATGTCAATCTATTTATAACTTTTCAAACGTGTTTTAAGAAGCTATAGGTACTATATTTATTTTATGTCTTAATCTCAAAAATGTTTATTTTTGATACATTAATATGTAATTAAACACTATTTGTAACATCACAACATCAAAATTTACATAATCGTGAAGCGAAAATTGACATGGTTAATTTTAAGCGAGAGTGTAGGCTTATAACCATACTTAATTTCCAAAGGATACAAAAATTGGCATGAGACCTCAGGATTGTAGATCGATAGTATTTATGTAAATCCAAATTTTTCTAAACCATGCAAATAAAAATGTTGTATAAACTTCCAGACAGTATTATGAAATAATAAATATATAGCCCAAGTATACTGAAGGATACATACTGATAGATTTCACTCAGACAGTATTTCTTTTACGTCAAATGTCATGGACAATTTAGACTAACATAGCAGGCGATGTGGACGTCATCGCCCTCCGCCCCGGTCCCGCCTGTGTCATGTCCCGTGGCGTCAAAAAACGACGCCGACGTCTCCTCCGACACTTGTGAGATGATGGTGTGAATTGAACGCTAAGATGAGTAAGCTCGCCGCGTCTGATAAACAACTGCACGAGTGCTGTAATTGGTCGGTATCTCCGTATCATTTGTAATCTCGGGATATTTTGTCATTTCATTACCACGGAATATAAATGGTCCGTTGCATTAACAAATAATAATTTCGTGTTTGTATATGGCATTCGAAACGCTTCCAATAAATAGGAATTTATTTAGTTATTTGGATGCCCGCGATTTAGTCGAAAACTTCGGGGTCGGTCAAGAGAAACGTGAGTGTGAAAAACAGTTGGTAATTATATAGAGGAAAGGGCGAGGAATCTTTGGGAGTGTGGCAAACAGTGGGCGCGATACGATTATGTTATATTTTGGTAAAAAAAAATGGCCCTATCCCACCACACACCTGCCACTGTAACTCCTTTGCTCTAAGATCAACAGCGGAACGCACAGTATCTACGCCGAGCAATGAAGGTCCTCAAATCTAAGGAGACCTAATTTGTCATAATCCCGCAATGAAGTTAATTAGAAAGAAAATATAAAGGAGGAGTTGAAAAACTTATTTAGTTTGGTTTGTTGGTCAAGATGTTACAAACATACAAAAGTAACTTTAATGGAGAGCTATTGATACATACTCCAAGCGGATGATACAAGCTACGGACATCTTTGACGCCTTACCGATTTAGGAAAAAGACAGGGAAGGGAGGAAAAGAAGAGAAGGATTGCTGAATCCCCAAAAAAGGCCACTCGTTGAAAAAAATCATAACAAACCATTTCCTTTTGTAATAGCATGTTTCACTGCAATAAAAAAAGATTAGTACGTGATTCTTCCACTTGTGAAAATTTCTACGTATAAATTAAGGTTTCGAGTCACCAGATTTCTGAGAACATTTATTACTACAGTATAATTGAAAGGAGTATAAAAGAAGCGTTACAAGCAACGGCTATTCGCTTCATTTTCCACGAACTAAAGTATACTATGTCGCTTTGGAAAATGAGTTTCAATTAATAAACAGTAAAATAAGATTTTAACATTCCTTTTTTTTTTTCTGCGTCACGTTGTACTTACAAAAAATAAACACGGTAGAATAATAATTTTCTGTCAGGCAGCTGTGAACCATTTTAGGAAAATGCCTATTTCTTAAGCCGAATCATATGTTACAAATTATAAACAATCAAAATGCAACCCAAAAGGGATAGTGTTAAAGATTGATTTTATATTCTTGCTGATTTCTATTGAATAATTACGCTGGTACCAATATATAACATTATTCTCTATTGGAAAATCTATAATCTAGAACTGTTGAGAAGTTATTCCAAGTTCGTGAGGGCGTGTGTCACGTGTTTGATTGTCTCCTTTACAATAAACGTAAATATATTAATGACATTAGCTTCATAATGACAGACGTCACCGTGACTGATATTTCCCCCACGAGCGCAAAACTGTGAAATTACTTAGTTCGAGTGCATGCTTTGTGTCGTTTGCAATGTCGTATATTTTTGGTGGTATTTTGTACGTCATTTTTTGTGTGTATTGTATTGTGACATAACTACCTGGTATGTAAATAAGGTTTAAGGACGAAGGACAAGGCGAAGACATCGAATTGGAACTGAAAAAGAGAATCTCTGCTTGGAAAAAGCCATTTTGCAAACCGAACCATAGCAGTATTGATGTAACACTCAACAAGGAAACGGAGTCTTAAGTGTAATCAGCATTTTTTGTTTTTAAAATTAAAAATAAAGCCACCAAAATTAAAAAAGGTCAGGTGTTTCTTCTCAAATATGATGATGATAATCGATAAAAGCAAATATGAAATAACCTATCATTAGTATGACAATGAGATTTTTTGTCTATATTTTTATTCTAATATTATTAATATTATTTTCCTGCAGATTACACTCGATAATATCGATTCAGTAATGATTATATTACACTTGTATACACAATACAAAGTACAGTCGCACAGTAATTACTATTCAATAATTTCGCGTCTGTGTTTTGCGAGACTATAAATTCGTGTTATTCCCGTTAACACGTTTAAGACTTGGGACTATCCTGGCTATGTGCTGATTTTCCTTTTATTTATTCAAATATTACTGAAAATTTTCTACCGCTCATTTATAAATATTGTTTTAAATTTTCTTTCTTCGATGACAGCTATGACGACATACTACTGACGACCGTTTAAAGTTATGCTAAAAGAATTCTTTAAGCAAGAAGAACTGCCGTTACTCACATATGTATTTTAAAAACCGTGAAACTTAGGCCTTACTTAGATCATTGACAAAGTTTAATATGTGTTGATGATTTAAATATAATTGAGTTATAATTTAAATGAGTTAAATATACTTATAGCGATAAAATATAATAAATAAATTGATTTCGAATGCGACTATACGAGCGGGGCGTGGATGTCGCCTACGATTTTCATACATAGTTGGTAGCTACGAATTTTATTGTTTCCACGATGAATGGTGCTCAATACAAATGCCGTTGAAAGACTTCAATTGATTGAGCCGTACCTTTGTATGGGTTGAGTGTTTATACGTATTACATAATTTGTTAATCCATATTGATCTTACGTTTACTTTGATAGCTCGTAGATATGTCTTTGTGTTTTTTAATGATGTCGCGACTCCACAGGGGTTTACAACGTGTGTACGTGCGCGCTTGTGTGTGTGCGTGTGTTTGTTTAGTCGAGTTATGTTATTATGGAAATTTTATATCCATCGTGTATACTTTCGATGTGTTTTTTTCCTCCTTAGCGAGTAAATTAAAGCAAAGTTTTTATGAAAATATATATAACGTATTAATATCGAAAGGAGAGTAATAAGTGCAAATTCAAGGAGAGAAGATAGAAAAAATGGGATTGGAATGTTAGAAGAGTGGTAGTATCTTGCTCCATAAATAATTGCTCTTGATAGTAAAATCGTTTTTCTTAAGACTACTTTAGTTGAAACTTTATCACAAAGTACGCTCAATGAAATAACTTGTATAATAATAAGAGAGGCGATCAATTTGAGGAACCGTAGTGATTTTTTTATAAAATAGGATAAAAACGGTGACGATTTACCGATATTTCGTAATTATAAGTGATAATGTAATAAATCATACATACATAAACTCACGCCTGTATTCCCAGAAGGGGTAGGCTGAGGTGCATTTCTGCACCCACATTTCGCTAAGTATGTATCAGTCCCACGTAATAGGGGGCGAGCCTATTGCCGTTTTTCGGGCACATTTCCAGACTCCGTGCTGTTACCGAGAATTTCCTAATGGAAAAACCCAATAACACTTTGCCCGACCCGGGAATCGAACCCAGGACCTATAGATCGCACGGCACATACTCTCAGCGGCACTAACCCAGTTAAAAATCTTCTGAAGTAATTTCGACAAGACAATGGCGTGGCTCTACCAGTGTTTTACTACAGTTTGTAAACAAAAATAAGAAACGTAAACTATCAGAGTAAATGCTAAGGATACGATCCCTCTAGTAGATACAGGATGGAAGGTATATATATACTAATAAATATAGTAAATAAACACCACCGGATAATCTGCAAAAAAGGCCGAAAATAATCCTTTCCGGCGAGTGAGGCCAGTTCGAGCTTTCGGCAGACTTTGTGACGCCGCGGCCAACTGATGAAATTGGTAATCGTTCGGCGGCACGCCAAAGTGCTTCAGGTGCGTTAGGGTTGCCACTAGTTATTTGGCACTTTATTTCATACGTTTTCATGTGCTGTGATTTATATTAACTTTAGTATAAAAATGTTATGGAATTACTATTACTTAAAAATATAGGAATTCCATGTATCATTTAGTATTGAAGTTTATCTTGAACGTGTTTGCAGATGCTCCTTTATATGCTACTATTTGTGTATATTTTAATCAAATTATAGTAACATTGTTTTCAAATAAATAAAATACTGTATTAAAATTAAAAGAAAATTATTTCAATGAAATCAGAGTACCTGAAATTACAGTAAATTAATTAACGAGTTTGTCATATTGTCAATATTATAAAAATACTTTGTGCAAGTTTTTGTTCGGCTCTTTTGTTCCGATGAAAAATTATCATTCAAAATTTCATGTTACTTTTATTAATATTACTACTTTTTTAATATTCATCTTTAGGCGTTATTAACATTTAAAAAAAAATATTCAAAAGAGTGCCTGCCTCGTGGTCTCGCGGTACAAGTATGTGCCGTGCGATCTAGAGGTCCTGGGTTCGATTCCCGGGTCGGGCAAAGTGTTATTGGGTTTTTCCATTAGGAAATTCTCGGTAACAGCACGGAGTCTGGAAATGTGCCCGAAAAACGGCAATAGGCTCGCCATCTATTACGTGGGACTCATACATACTTGGCGAAATGTGGGTGCAGAGATGCACCTCTGCCTACCCCTTAAGGGAATACAGACGTGAGTTTATGATGATGATGATATTCAAAAGAGTAAATCTATTATACTGGTATTATGACCGATAGACTGTGTTTTGATAAAAATACTTACTAATAAGTATTATAATTATCACCTTATCAAATTTTATAGGTCCTAACAAGACCAAACACTTTACTCAGCAAACACACAAAGAGGTTGTATAAATAATTTAATTAATTGCTACGTCTGTAATATTACAAGGTCTGACAATTTTATTAAGAATAAAAAATGTTAAATAGTGCCAACCCTGTTACTAGTTTCAAATCATCAAGTTATCTTTGCAGATCGCATGTTCCGTGGAAGAGGATTACTGAGTTTGCTATTACTGCGTTCTAGGAAGGTACATAACCAGGTAGTCGATCCTGTGCTTTCTTTGTCCTCAAATTCATTTATATTATAATTCCACGTCCACAGCAAAGTGGACCTTAAATTTATTAATATAAGATTCGAAATCCCCTAGTAACTACTCACAAGGGATTTGTATGGTACATTTTTCAATTTGTGCCAATATTAGCGTGATTTTTAAATTGTTGCACCGTTATCTATGAATGGTATTTAATTATGTGTTTATGAATGATGTAATTTGCGAAAGGAATCAGTTAAATGTGCAGTTGCTTGGGGACTTCAGGTGTAAATAGATAAAAGTAGAGTTACAATCTGAGCAAATATACTAAATGTTTACTAAATTTAACAAGTACAAGCCTTATATGTGATTTGGAGGAATTATGCCCATTGCCCATGTGCACATTTCTGGCTTCTTATAAATTGTTGTATATATTTTTGAAGTTCGCAAATTATTCAGTTCATAGTTATTTTCTTCTCCGATCCCCTTTTATTCACATATTAAGTACATGTCTGAGCTTTCAGGCGCCTTATTTTCTATAAGTTATTATCTTCCTAGATCGGCAGTAATTTCTACAAGGTCAATATTTTATTATTGTCAACACTATCTAATATCTAGTACTTATAAGAGAAGATTCCGTCTCAGAACTCTCTCTCTCGGTCTCTTAAGAACCCAAACACCTTCCGACTTTTCGTGGTTATGTGAGTTATCCTTTATACATTATTAGGTACATAAATTATGAAAAATCATCATAGAATTTTTAGATATTTTGGATTACCAACCCGCATTGGATGGAGACAAATTCCAAATGTGGCTTGGTAGACTAAGTCCTTACCACTCTTAACCTTATAGCCGAACGTGTTGAAAAATAAGTCAATGCTTTGAATTTCAACAACACGTAGTCAGACGGGTCAGAGATCTTAGTAAATACCAGTGATATAGAAAAGGTAGTCACTATCAGTATATCAGTTGTGATAAGATTTGGTGATGACTCAATCGGCACATGATTCATGACTATTTGAAATCAATAGTGCATAGTTTTACACTTAATCATTTTAAAAATCGTAAAACCTTTAAAAATTTAATGATGTCACTATTGGAATTTTATCAATGCTATATAGTCAGGCTTTTTAAATAGATTGTTTATGATAATAATAAAACATGGTCGCCTTATGTAATATTGCCTACCAGGCCCAATTTCGCTCGATCACAATTAAAAAAAAATCCGATACTAGCAGAATTGTCTCCACAATTTTTTTTTCAATATTAGTACAGATTTGCGGCGACATTAGCCGTAAATACCTTTCAAGCTTCAATTCCCAGGGCGAAACAAAGCACGTGTCGATTTGTCGCCTTAAAACACAACAAAATAATTTACGGCACAACAATAATTGTTTCTTGGCGCGGCACGGCGTCTATAAAGCGTTCCGTTACTCATAATAACATTACTAGTAAGGCACTATAAGAAACACGCGTCAATCACGAAGTCTACTCGTACCGTGTTATTACCACCTACAGAACACCGGGTGTCAATTAATGAAATGAAAATTAATGATATCGGTAAGGTATGCAAATGATTGGATGGGGAAAGTGCGCTTTCATATGTTTGTTATTTATTTATCAGTTCTTTATTTTAAACTAGGTTTTAGTGTATTTACATACAATAAAAATGTTGAAGTAACATTTTTATTTTAGACCAGAATTGAATAGCCGTTGATTTTTTTACACATGGTCCTTATAAACCTGCTATTGTTATTAAGCTTTGGAAGTAAATTATTTTCATTTTATTTCAGAAGACTTACAGCATATATGGTATGCTTACAGATTTACATCAATGAAATGTGAATATGTTTAATAATTACAAATCTTCACCTTTAAATTAATTTTACAAATACAGGGCCAGGCATTGTAGAAATAATAACAATAACTAAATCCATTCATATGGGAAATAAATACTATTTCATTGTACACTGAGAAATGATTTTTGGTTAAATAAATAAAAAGAAACGGGCACGTCCCTGACGGATACAGCTACAGGCTTGCATCTGATCTAATAAATTCAATATCTGACTAAATTTTGCCCCCTTATTCAAATCAAATGTACGAACTGAGACCAGAGTATCCCACCTGCCATCGCTATCCAGACAGGTACGTGTAAGTACAACGTGAAATTATATACGAGAATAAGATCCTTGCCTACTTCATAGTATTTGTTAGTGCCATAGTGGATAATCGTGGGAACTGTGCCGATTTCGCTCACCGCATGTGGAACAAGTCATTTGTCCCGAATAATTACCGAAGCGATTATTGTAACCATCCTAACGCGTGTCGACGCATAACATTTAAACGCACTCCGCCCACCGCGGCGCACACGGAAAAATACCAAATAAAATAATAAAATAACTTAGGAAATGCCAGGGGGCGGAGTTAGGTATTGTTTTGTAAATCTTTTTTTACTAGTTTTTAAAATATTTTGCAAAGAGGTTGTGATGGTAGACGTATGATTCTTTAATATTTTGTTTTGGATCTATAAATGTTATAAATAAATAAATTATAATCTACTTAGTTTTAACGTTCATACGTATACCTGTTGTTGGTAAATATATATTTTTTGCTGTAACAAACGGAAATATATAATATATAGCAGCACAATTGTGTTTTGACCTTTTAATAACATTTACTGCTCATTGAAATATGATTAAAAATGTCCATGTCCAGGTGCAGTCGCTGTACAGCAGGTTTTATTATACGATATTTTTACACCTAATTCTAAAATGTTAATGCATAATTTTTTATATCCTATAAATGAAACAAATACATAGAGGTATTGAATTCCTCCGTAAATGTTGTTATAATGTGTTCAATGTGAGTGTGGCGATGGCCCCCAGTAATTCAGCTCAATATGGCCCTGGAAAAAACAACAGCTCAACATGCGAATCGGACATTAGTAACGACCGTAATATCCCTTTTGATTTTAAGTAATTTATATGAAATTACGTGTAGAAAACTTTGCTTGGCGACAGAAGGGTGCCTTGATAAATGATCGTTTTCTATTCGATTAGCTAGATAAATGCGGCCGATATGTATCGAGATTGAATGATCGATTGCGTAATAATCGTCAAAAAATTATATCTGGCCGGTTTATCTGTTATGAATATTTAATTTTGGAACGCTAACGATATATGTTTATTTAAGCTAATGCTACACTAAGTATAGAATTGTCTTTTACTGTGTTTATGCTCATAGAATTGTCTTTTACTGTGTTTATGCTCATATTTATTATTTAAAGATGGCCGTCCAATTTGATTAGGTTTTTTAATTAAAAAAGAAAAAATAAACTAAAAACTTTTAAATTAATTGCATAATTCGTAAATGGTTCTCATGGTTTGCCAATATTGGACATTGGACCAAACCCGTGGCAAACCGTAAATCAGTCCGATTTCAATCATCATACATTTCGCCATAAAAATGAAATTAGCACTTTTTCAAAACAGCACTTGCGTAAAAAATGAGTTTGCATAAAAGAACATAACGAAGTACAATTCCACCGGTAAGTCGGGGGCCGGACGATCAGCGATAAAGCCGTGAAATTGTAGGGCGCGAATAATGTAATTAGTGATTAGTACGGCCTTTTTGTATTGCTAATTGCTGGTAAATTTAATTACGCCTTATTTAGAACTAAACACTTGACTGGAAAAAATATGAAGTAAATTGGTCGTGAAATGATAATGAGTACTTGTATTGAATATATCCGTATAACAATCAGTTCGGATAACAACATCTATAAAGTGTACATTTCATACATAACTTGTGTGTGATGATGCTTCCTGTTCCGATTATGTCGAACCCGTCCCGTTTTTGATGAGATGTCGCACAGTTCTACCTGGCTTGTCCCGATTTAAAAAAAATATAAAATGACAATAGTTCAATTCCGTAACGTTTGTAGAACATAGTGAAGACCATGGCTACTGGCAGTCATTTCATTTTTCCATTCAGTCAAAATACCAATTTGGACTAAGCTTATGTTCCGATTTTTTCTTCTAATGTTGGCAATCTGAAGATGCATGCGATTTCGAACAGACATATTTGAGTTTACTGGTAAGAGTAAATCGCAGTCGATTCACGTCATGTTGTGAACAATTTTTTTTTAGTTGACATAATTTTTATTTGTCTGACGATGAAGTCCAGTGCTTTCAAAATAGAGAACTTAAGTAAGGATAAAATAATGCCAGCGATTATAAAGTTAAAAAATATTCCTAATACTGAAACCTTATATGGAAGCATTTACAGAGACACAATTCGCATTTTTAAAATAGTAGAACAGATATAAATAGATCGAACAAGAATTAAATTAATTAGCATGTCTCGAAAGCTATCTTCTAATCCTCTAATACTATGTGATCATCAAAGTCCAGTAATTTTATATTTATAAGTATCTATAGTAGTATAGTAAAAACTGATTGTCCCGTCCGTCATAGACTACCGTTACGAATGACAAAACATTGCCTCAAATTGAGTTATTACCGGTCATTTGCGACATTCTTTCTATAAAATATTCATGTCATTTACAATGAATACGAAATATCATTGTGTGTGTAATTGTTACAACTGTTTTAATATTATAACACGTACCTTATTTAATCGGTGTCCGTTGCGTGAGAAACGCAACCGGCCAGTAGCCACTTACTACGCAACCCTACCAATATCCAGGTTCTATCATTGACGCCAAATTATTTGCAATTTTAGCACTAATTGCTCTAGGAATAAGGGCGAGTTTGGGACTTGCTGTTGTGATTTTTGGTGAATCCGCAAGGTTGTCAAGCATCAGCTAGTGCGGAGGAAATGTGCAAGGAGCATTAATCAAAACAGAATTAGCTTTGGCGATCCGCTCCCAACTGTCCGCAACAGAATTTATATCGGTGTCGTTGGGGGAGTAGAGTAAGTGTGGTTTTAGGATTTTCTTAAGTATTACAGTACCCATATATTTTATATATATTTTTACAAGGAACGAAAAAAAGTTGTGTTATTAATACGTTATTCCTACTTCGTAGACAGACTGTCAAGTACTTTTAATATAATATTAAATACAGCACTTCAACTTTCACAACGTAAAAATTACATTGTTCATCTCTACATTTATTTTTGGACAGCATCTACAAAAGTAGATGAATGGTCCTTATTCTTTGATATGCATTAGATATTTGTATTACACCATTTATTTATCACCAGCATCATATAGATTACTGTACTACGTATTTAAGATACTTCACCTCTTGAATCAACATAAATTTATACCAAAACCCAAAAAGGGAACTTACGCGATTTTGTCACGTTACCTAAGAACCGAGAGCGGGTATCATGCGAGCCACCTCCGCGCCGCTGGGTACCACATAAATACTGCTTAGCGCTCGCGACACTCCAAATTTTAAAAATATATATAAAAAAGGAAAACCCCGTAACGAAGGAGCCGGGCGACATAACTTTTTCAATAATTACCACTGGAGTCGGCGAGTAGCGTTACTAATGCGTGAATGCCTCATCCGACTCCAAATAATTATGTTTTGTACACATCGTATAGATTCTGACATAATTTATCTGTTAGTTAACCCTTTTAACTGTCTCGTTGAGTTAATAAACGAGGTCGTCTGTAAGCCTTATGGATGGTTCGATGGATATTTTCATGGGATTATTTTTATATGTTGTGTGCAAAATATATTTATTTTATTTTTATGACGAAATATAATTAAAAAAATATATGCTGAAAGTATTTTACATCAATTTTAATTCCAAGTTAATTTTAATTAAAAAATCAGACGACAGAAAAATCATTGCATTAGAATGATTTTTGCAACGTCTAGATTTTTATATTATATTTTATATTACATTGATTAAAACTAAAGCACCGAGGTCAACCAAAACAACTCCCTTAGATGATATCCACATAACTGAGGACTTTAGCGACTAGGCGTAGTGGAGAAGATCAAATAAATGAAGCAATTTAACTTTGAATATTACGAAATATTAGGGATGTAAATGTTTAATAGTACAACTAACTTAGTCCACATTTCATCATCAGTCCAAATACGTCCCACTGCTGGGCACAGGCCTCCTCTACAACTGAGAGGGTTTAGGCCTTAGTCCACCACGCTGGCCTAGTGCAGGTTGGCGGACTACACATCTAAGAAACTCCTAAGAACTTTTTAGGTGTGCAGGTTTTATCACGATGTTTTCCTTCACCGTTAAAGCAAGTGATAATTCATTGTGAATACACACATAACTTCGAAAAGCCAGAGGTGTGTGCCTGGGGTTTGAACCTGCGACCGCCGAAATTCTCGACAGCGCGCCTAAGCCTCGAGGCCATCACAGCTTCCACATTTAATATACACAATAAAAAAGTTTAATCCATACAAGAATTACACGCTCATTTCTAGTAGGTGCAATATCAGAAATTGCGTGATATCCATATCGCAATAACGAGATGATTTCACACACGAGCTACTAAACTAAGTTGTGGGTGCCGTGGGCCGAGGCCCGAGTGCTGTGGTATGTGACACCAAAACGTCACGGCAATTAAGGAATCGGCAAGCTCTAACCTCGCTGTCAGACGACCTGCATTGGGCACGCGGCTGATTGGCACATCGGGATTTTAACTGTACTGGATTGGGCCTTGTATGTATTTTTATTTTACTGCCACCTTCATAAGTTAGAGAAATAGGCACAGTGTTAGATCAATTTCAAGGAATTCCAGCGGAACTTTTTGTACCTTTACACATAATTTTCTTAATAAGCTACATCATCAGTGTCTACATTAGAGTCAAAGGAGAGTTAAAAACTGTCTTGACGTCATCAGCTAGGAATTGAAAGTCTATTGACTTTGACATGGGATATTTCCCATGCAGTTGGACTTACTTCAATAAGTTACGAGAACTCTAGGAATACAGTTTTGGTGTATCTACTATTTTTGCTTTTTTGTATCACTCAAAGCTTGACTGCTAATACTTAATTAATTAGAATAATAAGTTATTGTGCGCAACTCGATGTAGATGCGCAGACGGGTCCAGCGTTGGTGCGTTCCGTGTGAGCGCTACGCTATACGCTACAAGTAACATTTATCATATATCATGCGCGTTCGACATCTCCCACCGACGTTTTCTCTTCCACGGGTGACAGCGCGTTAACTCCACGAGGACTTTATTGTGATGCCTTCACCTACTGTACCGTACTGTACTGTGTTGCGTTAGCTTTGTCAAGTTTTATTTGGAAGACATTTCGTAAACATTGTTCTTAAATTATGCAGCTGTGTAGTGATCAGTAAGGTAACTGTAGCGTGTGTAAACTATAATTATAGATGGACGGCCGAACATGCTAGCAGAAATTGGAGAATGATGGTTTATCGCTAGTCAACTGCTGCTTAGACCGCACTGTATGAACTATGCTACGATTCTATAATGCTAGGATGGTCACTGACGTACTCAAATACAAAGGTAAACAAATCTATCAAACTAAATTGAAAAACGTTTTTAACAAGTCAACCGGTCCTTATAAGATTTAGCATACATTTTATCTGGATCATTGGAAAGGATGGGGTCTATCATTAAGAAAGAGAATGTACACCAAAGCAAGAAATACCGCCTATATTTGATAAAATACTGGTATTTCTATAAAACATACATACATACGTACATAACCTCACGCCTGTATTCCCTGAAGGGGTAGGCAGAGGTGCTTTTCTGCACCAACATTTCGCCAGGTATGTATCAGTCCCACGTAATAGGGGGCGAGCCTATTGCCGTTTTTCAGGCACATTTCCAGACTCCGTGCTGCTACTGAGAATTTCCTAATGGAAAAATCCAATAACACTTTGCCCGACCCGGGAATCGAACCCAGGACCTCTAGATCGCACGGCATATACTTGTACCGCGAGACCACGAGGCAGTTTTTATAAAAATCCATTTAAAATAGTGTTGTCTTATATTTTACGATGTAAATTGTGGTGAACCTAGCTCAATTGTACGAGCAAGCACATTGGAAGTTACATTTTAATGACGTTTGGGTTTTCAAATGGTGTTTTCCTAGAACTGAAACGTTATTGCATTAGCTGAGAAATGATTTAGTTCAAAATTGCAGTGGCTTTATTGTGGACTGTATTTTATGTTTTTTTAGCCTCAGATATTGGTAATATATAGCACGATAAAGAGGAATTGAGCCTTTGAGTCCTTAAAAGTCGTGCGGTTTTTTTGAGTAGATACTGGCTGCTTTTTGTACCCCACCTGATGGTAAGTGCAGTATGGTCCATATAGAGTATTGACTAGAATTTTATATCGGTGAAGATCATCCCTGTTCGTACGACACAATTATGCTGATGTTTCGACGATTACCTACTCTAAATTTATATATTTTTTTTAGCATATTCGTTCAACCGACATGTCATCATCAGACCATATACGTCCGATGGGTTAGGCCTAACAGTTGGATGCGGGTCTGGTGCGGTATCGTGGACTTCTAACGTAATTCCATATAGAGAACTTTTTAAGTATGTAAGTCCCTCAAGATCCTTTCCCTCAAAAGCGCGTCATAATTCATTAAATACATAACCTCGATAGGTAAGTGAGTGCCTGGGGTCGAATCCGCAACCACCTATAATAACAATTAATTCAAACAAAATCAATAACCTTTTATATGCTCCAACTTGTTGGACCAGATTTTGACAATTTGCCACTTAGCGTTATAAATTTAGCTTACCGGCCGCGGCCATAAGTCACTGCTAACCGCATTAGATATCAAAATATATCAGTGTTGAAAATAAATTCGTTTGTCTTAATAAACCGTGCTCCAGATATTAATGCCGGTGGAAATTACTTAATTAATATATCGTTGATACGTTTTACTTCAAGTACATTCTCTTATATGTAATATTAAATCAAAAAGTATTATACTTGTGGGAATAGAGGTAAAAGTTTTATTGTTTTCTTCTTCACAATTTGACATATATATGTCGAACGAATTGTGCAGTACCTATACTTATGTACTTATTGTAAGACTCAGTGAACTTAATTGAAGCAACAACCATGTACCGACATGATCAAATAAACATAGAATCATCAGGTGATCCGCTTGGTTACATTTTGGATGAAAAAGCATCTATAATACCCAGGAAGGAAACAAATATTTCTTCGAAAGGGTTTCGCTCATGGCTAAAAGTTATTAAATTGTTCTTCACTAGATGAGGTAGCCAATAGCATAACAATGTTATTGTGGTATGGCGTTGTAAAATTATAAATATATAGGACCGCGTCCACAGCAAGGGGAACTACGGGCAAATGGTAGCGTGTACGTAGGGCCGGTCCACTCCATGTCACTGTATTGTCACTGGAGAGACTCTCACGAATGTTTGCCACTTCACCAAAAGAGGACGACTCCGTGCTTTACAGCACTTATTACTGTAAACACTGGTTGTTTTAATCATTTGTTATAATTACATACAATCATAACAGTATGCCTAGTCACTTTTCATCAGTAAGCAATTAGATATAGCAATAATCGGACTGAACTTCAGAGAAAAATAGGTGAGGTCGTGGCAGTGAGAATATGAAGAGGTCATTTTATATTGACTTGACAAATTGACCAAAGTAAAGCTTGATAATAAGTGTAGTAAGGTCCTAATAGTCATAAATATTAAGTAGGAAATAAGAATCTCTTCAATTATACCAGTCTTTTCCAAAGTGATCATGCGACTGGGTATACATGCCTTGTAATCAGCAATTTGGACTCCGTAATAAATGCTAGTATTCAATTGCTAGATTCTCGTCTTCTGGAAGGTGGATAAGACATATTCGATCAAACAGGCATAGTTTATAAGTACTTCTTGACCAAGTATAAAAATAATACTTACAGAGATGTGATGTTACAAGTCGTGCGTGAAATCTAATCTTACACATATTTTTTGTATCTCGTTGTAGACGTCATTCCACAAGACAGAGTTTCTTATATCATATAAATTAATAATTTATTGATCGATGTCCAGCCAGAGTTAAATAAAAACTACCAGCAGTAAATTTTGACCTATTTAATAAACTAGACGTTCGCACAAGCACCTAACGCAATAATGCATTGCTATCATAAAATGATTTGCGGTTTGCGCTTGTAAAATATTATTTATCATTCTACGTGTCTAATCGGCCAGTAAACCTTGTAAGCGAGACTGGTTTTTTAAATAAACAAAAAATATAATTGATCAGCGGAAGCGATTTTATTGGCGTTTGTTTCGTACAAAGTGTGGAAAAACAGATCAGCTGTGGATTTGTAATGCTGTTGTTTTTGGAAAAAACTGTCCACGGTATTTTGACGGACTTATAATCTTGTAGAATTGAAATGAAAAATGAAGTGAATGTACGGGTATGGTACCTTTTATTTGTAATTTTATTACTTGGAAGGAGTTATCAGCAAATATTTTATTGCGCCTGGAAGGTGTATTTAGGTACAACCAGCAAGTTATTTTTTTTCTACATAAGTCGATAGTGTGAATCTCAAGAGGGGGATATATGTGCAATAAGACTAAACATGTTATTACATACATACATAACCTCATGCCTGTATTCCCCGAAAGGGGAGGCAGAAATGCACTGTCCCATGTAATAGGGGGCTAGTCTATTGCAGTTTTTCGGGCAAATTTCCATTATGTGTGTTGTTGAATTTCCAAATAGCAAATGGAAAACACTTTCCCCACACAGAAAACACTCTGAGGAGAATTTTAATTACAGAATGATAAAAGTAAAACTTTGTGTAAGAGACTTATAAATTAACATCATCATTAGCCCATGTAGGTTTCGCTGCTGAAGAAATTCCTAAGAATTTTTACGTGTCTATGTTTTCCTTCACCGTTAATGTTAGTGATAATACACATAGTTTCGATAAGTCAGAAGCGTGTAGGTACCTTGGGTTTGTACCCGCGACCGCCGAGTTTCGACTCACCTGCGTGCCCTAAATCTCGATGGCGAACTACCTACACTTATCGATTATGTTACTTATCATCAGCTCTAATAGATTCCAAGCTACGTTAGCGATAGTTCCATCAAGTTTGTCTGGTTGATTCGTCTTATAAAGTTTTCTTTTAATATCGTCACCACTTCATTTATTGCTAGTAAAGTATGTTATTATTCAAAGTCAATACATCCAGTTTCGAAAGTCAGCCTAAGGTTCTAAATTACAACCACTGACTTGGCAGACCGGGTCTTGAAAGCAATCAAATTATTTCATACTTTTTGACTATATTTTTATTTTTACTTAAATATATCAAACTTTATAACGGTATCTAAATTATTAATATAAAACTAATATGAATGCTCATTGGAAACGATTTCTTACGGTCACATAGCAATGACACGAACTTAAATATCAAAAGTTTTCCTCAAGCAAACAACATTAAATTTCATGTAACAGGCTGTTTGTTTTGGTATACAAATCATTTTGTATACTTGTAGAGCAAAGTGACAACACCGCACTTGATAAACTACTTGTCCTTATAAAATATCAAGTCCCAGACTCCCATCTCTCTGATTCTACTGAGGCTTGTTGATACTATGAACAAAGGGCCCAGGATAATAATAATAATTCGTTCCAGAAATAAAAGACACATTAATAACTGTGGCAGTCCAATTTTAACTAAACTCTTGAATATTGACCTATATCTATATGAATAGTACTAGGATAGCAGAAGACACGATGTCATCGATGCGCTCAGTGTCGTGTATAAAGCCAGCATTCCACATAGTGTACAAAAAATAAAGGCTTGAGTCCATCAACGTCTGGCCGCGGCTAGTGTCCTTCGCTTCGTCTCCAAACTTTCTTACAACCGGTCGGAGTCACGGAGCGCGTGCTCCGCTCAGTTTTTGCCGGCCGCTGGGTGCCGCGCGAGCAAGATATTGAAATAATTGCTTTTTCAACGGCACGCCGTGCAAATGACATTCGAGATGGAGGTCGTTTTTTTATTAGACTATACGAGAAGGAAAATTGTCTATGATGAAATGTTTGATTTGTGATAAATATTATAGATGCGGTTTATCAGTTTCTGAATTGCGTTACGTGTTGCTCAAATACATTACGTGGGTAATTTTATGGATGTATTTAATTTTGGTGTGTGTATTTTTTACATACACACAAATTAACTTTACGCCTTTATTTCTCGAAGTGGTAGCCTGAGGTGCATATCTGCACACCACATTTCGTCAATATTCTGTTTTCGTTCCACATAATAGGAGTCAAGTCTCTTGCCGGTTTTTCGAACGCAATTCCAGACCCCGTGCTGCTACCGAAAATTTTATAGTGGAAAAACCTAACAACATTTTGTCCGTCCCAGGAGTTGAACCCAGGCTGCCCTGTGGCAAGAGGGCGTTAGAAATCCACCATGGTATCCCCTGCCTGTCGTAAAAGGCGACTCATTGGGGCCCTTGGGGTTGCTGGGCGCGTTGCGGGGGCAGTGCATCCACACAGAAAGTGACCCCGAGAGGGGCGGCAGCACGGTGGCCTGTGTCCGTCGCGGGCGCCTAAAATAAAGGCGCCCGAATCAAGGTAGTGCGGGTGCAACTGCACCCCTTAAAGTTCCGAGGTGGCCGAGACGATTTTGTCTCGGAGGCGCACCGGGCGGTTGCGGAAACATTGTGGGTGCCTCTCGCCCACGCACCTTGGTCGCCCTTCTTGGCACGGAGATGGCCACCGGGGGTTGGGATTTCGTTAGGGACCCAGCCCGGCATTAACATCTGCGCGGACATGACATCGCCGCGCGCCGAGCTGGAAGGCCGGTGACCCCGACATACGCTTTCTGCCCTCCTACCCCCAGGGTGGGTGGGAAGTAGAGCCATAAACAGCTTTCACCTCGAGAGAAGAAAAAGAAGTTGAAACCAGGACCTCTACATCGCACAGCATATATTTCTACCGCGAGACCATAAGGCAGTGTATTTTATTAATAGTATTGTATACTATCTACTAATTTTTTGTACCTATATTATTACCTATATTTTGTGTGCCATACACTATAGTGTATAGCGCGTTAACCTCGCTCTGAATTTTATATCAGTTTTAACCTAGACTCCCAAAACATGAAAACAAAGAGGAGTTTTGAGTACCCTTAAGTTTAAACTATCATATCAAACTTGCCTGTTGACTTTTCGGTCTAGTCTTAGTGTAGTTAGAAGATTTTAATGTTTCTATGCTTATTAATTCTCTTTATTAAAAGACACGTTGGTAAATTATATTCGTGACTGTTACGATATAGGTATATACGTCTTTTTCTTTTACTACTAATACATATCGTAAAATTTTTAGAGTAAGATGACGAGGCGACAAACTAGGACAAAATATCTGCTTGAAAATGTGTATTATATATGATTAATTATTAAATTAAAATTAGGCTTGCAACGAATATTCGGTTACTACTCGGTACTATTCGGCCTATTCGGCTGCTTTTATTATATTCGGACGAATATAAGTAATATATTTTGTTATAAATACGCAGTGATGGCCTCGAGGTTTAGGCGCGCGGTCGAGAATGTCGGCGGTCGCAGGTTCAAACCCCAGGCACACACCTCTGACTTTTCGAAGTTATGTGTGTATTCACAATGAATTATCACTTGCTATAACGGTGAAGGAAAACATCGTGATAAAACCTGTACACCTAAAAGTTCTTAGGAATTTCTGAAGTGTGTAGTCCGCCAACCCGCACTAGGCCAGCGTGGTGGACTAAGGCCTAAACCCTCTCAGTTGTAGAGGAGGCCCGTGCCCAGCAGTGGGACGTATTTGGGCTGATGATGATGATGATGATAGTATACAGTATTTAGTATAGTATTTGGGACGTATATTGGGCTGATGATGATGATTTAACTTTAATATTATACGGGGTCAGTACTTTTTGTATTTGACATTTCGGTGCAATTCAGAATCAACATATTCTATCAGTTTCTGACATGCTACTTTATATACCAAAATATGTTAGGATCCTATGGAATAATCAAAATCCGAGCATATACCTACGTCCAAAATTTTGGTTACTCAAATATTTTTCACATCTCGTTGGAACAAGTTTTTAAGTACACAAATGAAGTTGAGGTCAAAAGCTTGTTCATACAAACTTACTTGAAGTGACAAACGGTAAGGCATTCTCCACATGCCTGCGTAATTTCCAATAATTCGTGAAAACAATAAAATGATTAGCGACAAGCCGAGGACACCGGCACCGCGCCTGCGCAGACTAATGAGGGCCAACAGCAACGCGGTGGCAGGCCGGTGTTAAAAACCCAAATTGTTGTGTGAACTTTCACAGATATCGGATATTTTATAGTTAACGCGAAGTAAAACGGACAAGAGCCGAAAGTTGTTTTATTTCTTTTCATTTCAGATAAGAATCGATGGTTCGATCCGAGATCGTTTGATACTATAACTTTTATGTGACGGCACGTGCCTCCTCAATCGTAAACTAGAAAAGCAACAATATTCAGTAAATTCTTGCAAATGGAAATGTTATTTTTTTATTTAAAAAACCGGTCTAATCTTTGTTTATGAAATAATTTTTAAATATCCAATTATACTACCTGCTTCTATAAACAGGTTTTAATATATTCCAATATCTTTGTATTCAGAATTGGAAATATATTCGCGAGTTTCTCTAAAATTGTTTTCTGAATATGACATAAACGTTAATTATGTAAATGAGTGTAAAAACGTCCGTTTTACAATCGATTCTTGTTCCGATCAAGTCCGTAACATCGCAGATGTCCGTTGCACCGCACTCTGAAGATTAACTGCGACGAATGGCCGAGACAATCCTTGCAAGACAAAGGCTCGGACTGTTTGTCACGCGCTGTAAATATTTTGGACAGGGTTTTACGGGGCCCGTAGTTTTATGAGCCTTTCACGCTGACACTATTGTTTCGACCATCGTCCGGCTGATTAGCTATGCTCCGAACCAGGGACCTTTTAAACACGTCAAAACAATTTTAGGATTTCGGGAACTGTTTACAACCATCGGTTTTTGTTTTAGCTTACTTGATGGTTCAATTAGCTGAATGTTTGGACCATTTCGGGAATATTTTTTGCTAATGGATGTCATGATATATTGCGTGGCAGGCGACGAAATGACGGTGGCCCTTAAGTGTTGTGTAAATGTTACCACCTTGTAATAAGCGTTATTATGCAAATTAAATCTTCAATTAGCACGTATTCAAACATGAACAATATTATGATATGTTTATGTTTTTATATACTAATTGTGTTGTATTTTAATGTACATATAATATTTTCCATTTTTAAAGATTTAACAATTTTTTCAGGAATTTAGGAATTCCGGAGTTCTTCTGCTTTGTAAAGCGTTGCCACCCGGAAGTATTCCTCGATAATGGACTTGGAAGCCTCAATGTTGAGATGTGATGTTTGCTTAAAAAACTGCTTCGGTTCTGAGCGGGTGCGCAATGTGGGGCGGCGCGGACGGCGTCAAGGCTGCGTTAACCTCGCTGTTTGTGGAGCGTGACGGCGACGTGTCGGCACCCACGCCGTGACGTCACTCCGCCTGACCACCTCATAACCTCACCATCTAGCCGGCCACCAACATGTATTAAAACACCCGTTGCTCGTCCCATTAAATGCACTGCATCCCATTCCATTCGCGACACTCGTAAATTGAATAGGCATCATCGCGGCTCTAATACGTTGGCTTTGCACACTAATAGATAAAATTGTGACAATAGAAATCGCTTCGTATTTCGTGATGCTCATAATGAATCTCTCCATTCGAATGTTATGTACAAATAAGCGATAGTGGAACGATCACGGGAGCGCGTGCAAAAAGCCCATCGCCCCCGCATCATTATGGAATTAAAGGTAAACAGGTGTGAAATTAAGCTCACTTTTTGTGCGGCTAATAGATTGCGCCGCACTTTTCCGTCCCGCGGCGGCCCACTTACGTAATACCCGACCATTAGACTCGTACAAATCACCTAAACGCCCAGTTTAAAACGCTATAATTTCGCACTAAATAGAATGATTTCGGTGTTTCATCTCTTTATAAATTTCCACTTTTGTTTTTTAACCCCGCGCCAATTACAGGCGGCGTTATTCTCACAAAGGGTTTTTTTGTTACAAATCGGACGGTTGATTGATGGACGATTATTTTTGGGTTTGATCTGGAGACGCTTCCGACTTGTTTTGTTAGGCGCTAACAACAGTCGTTGTTTGTATAGATTTTGTTTGCGTGGACATTGGTAACTCGACCAAAGAAAAGATCTTATAGTGCAACACACTAGGGCGAAACTGCAAACAATCGTTGGGTACACAACAAAAGCATACTTACGTATTTAATTAGTATTAAATCCAGCGCGAGTGGCAAGCAGAAGTTGAACTGCATTGCCACTTTCAGAAACGGGACTCGACACAATATATAGTGGTAGGAACGCGCGCTTTTGCAACCATTTCATGGTACTGCCGGCAAATATGGACCAAGACGAATCCGTTCTTAGTTGTTTGCTAACCGTTTGACCCGACTCCGCTCGCTCCCACTAACCCACTCTACGAAGAAACTGCTGTCTAACCACATTTGATTTTAACACTTACACGATGTGACATAAAGTGCAATGTCCTATCACAATGGCTATTCATCTCTTTGATGTAATGATGTGTAGTCAGTATCGACTGTTTATTTACTGCGTGCTGTGTGAGATGTACAGGTCTGATGTACAAAGTCACGTAAGCGGGAAGATGAGTCGTATTCCGTATGAATACAGTGTACATTCCCTTGTGTGGTACGTGTCAGTTGTGAGTTTCTACATTAGGAATGATGTGGATTGTGTGACTGGCAGAAGAGTCTTCAGAGGTACCGTTAGCGCAGACCGTTCAATAAATTAATTCGGTAACAGCCGTGTATTAACACTAACATGGTTGTTACTCGAGGAATACTTTGCTGGAATTTGGTCTCAGCTATTACTTGAATTTCAGAGTGTGAAATTGAAAAAAATATTTGCAGTGTTTGTGAAAGTTTCTTATGTATAAAAAAGGATTGTGATGAGAAAATTGAATATTCGTAAGTTCCCACGAGTTTTTTATTCAAGATATCTGGGTTGGTCTGTCTATCTGGTTGCCTACTTCAGTAAAGACCGAAGAAATCTGGCATGATGGTGTTTGAATGCGGTGATGATATCATGGCTGATAAATCACTTAATAAATTGTATGGTTTAGAGATGATTTATTGGTTTTGCTTAGACTATGATTAATTTAGACTTTTGTTTTGAGTGGTTCTATTAAATATTAATATGTTCTAAGGCCGATACATAAAAAAAACATCGTGTAAATTCTGCCACTAGATCTAGATAGCAGAAGCGGTACTTCCATAGAAGCCCAAAAGCGTTACACGTTAATTGCGTGTTGTCTAGTTTATAATTGTTTATTATTTAGTGTGGGCTAAGCCTCTCAGTTGTAAAGGAGGCACGTGTCCAGCTGTGGGACGTTTATATGGGCTGATGATGATTTTCATTTCTATTTCAAATTTATTTTGTTAACTGTTAATGTTGTCTTGTTTACTGGGTTTTTGGGCTTCTATGGAAGTACCACCACTGCTAGATACAGGTGAGGTTATGAAAATTATGCTTGGCTGACATTGAATAAATGTTATGCGTTATAGTTTATCTCACAGGTATCGCCCATAAAGGCAGTTAAATAATTCATTAATATCACCAAGCATTGTAAGTTATTAATTTATTATATTATATTATAATCATTTAAATTATTAAGCTTACCATCAGGTACAGTGGAGTCACTTTGCCGTGCCAGTATAAAAAAATAAAATAAAAAAAAAACAGTGACGTCATGCACAGGAATCAGGTCGGATTGGATGCAGCCTAAGGTCACTTGATGTAAACAGAAAAGTATTAGGTCAGGTAAATCAAGGGTGAACTCAGCTTATCAATACGCCCTTGAACCAGTTCTAGTATTTTATTCGGTTGGTCTGAAATAGTTTACCCACTTTTACGATGAATTGGGAAAAAATATGGGGGATAATTTCCAAGAGTCAAATAGTTAGAAGTGGGAAAAAATATACCTACAGGTGTAAAAATATCGTGATGGAAAACTCACAGTTAGTTTAGTTACAGTGATTACAAACACATTGACGTTAAAAAAATGTATACATATTTTGTTTGTTATGATAGAATTCGTGACATGAGACACACTAATGTCTAGTTTTGTTCCTGTGACGGTAAAGATGAAGAATTTGTTTTATAATTGTGATGAAAGTTTTTGATACCGCTTATACTTATTGGCTAGTCGATTTGATGAGATTATAACATGATGAAATACAAATTGTTATAACGAATTTAAAATAGATTTTTTGTTAATACATAAAGTATATTAATAATTAATTAACGTACATATCTATCATAAACTTTTATCTTTATTTACGTTTTTGCACCTTAAGTGAAAACCACGCACTTGTTCTTTTGGTTTTATAACATAATGAAATAAAAATACTGTTTTACGGTCGAGTCCTGATTTGAACGTAGGCAGTAAGTGTTGACGTATTTTAAAAATACATAAAAACATTTAGGTAAGCTTACTTAACAAACATTTTTCGTTGCCACACTTCAGACTTGGGAGGAAAATTTTGCTACAGCTTTGTAAATTAGAAGTTGGCTTGTTTACAAATAATATTTTTATCGTTACTAAGGGTTCATCGAATCGTGGAATAAATTAAAGTGACTTTGAACTTACATAATACAAATAGGTACAGATGATATCCGATATCGAACCAACATTTTTACTTACAGAGAATGCTTTCAACATTGAGTACGGCTTCATAAAGTTAAGTCCTCTTTGGCAATACCAACAGCAGAAGTGTGTGTGCGATCTAGAGGTTCCGTATTTAATTCTCGCGTCGCCAAAGTGTTTTTTCAGAATATGACGAGGTTGTTTTGATATCGTTTTTTTTATTTACATTCCCTTAAGGGCGGCAAGAGGTGTAATTCTACACACGTTTGCAATCCATACTTCTGCCTCACCTATGAGGGTACATATGTACATACATATGACCTCAAGTCTATATTACCCTTTCCGGATATACAGAAGAAAGAAAGTGCATTTCTGAACCCCCATGTCGCCAGTGTTGTATTAGTCCTACGTAATAGGGGGCGAGCGTGTTGTCGTTTTTTAGGCACTTATTTATTTATTTTTATTTTTTTATGGGTAAGGAGGCAAACCAGCTAGTGAGCCACCTGATGTTAAGTGGTCAACACCGCCCACAATACCGGAGGAATCATCGACATTTCCAGACTCCGTGCTGCTACTCAGAATTTTCTAATGGAAAAAACCAATACCATTTTGCCCGACCAGGGAATCGAACTCGGGACTTCTAGATTGTACGGCACATACTTTTGCCGCGAGACCACGAGGCAATCACCTATGACCTAAGTACCTTACGGAAATGCCGTTAACTGGAGTATATTTTCGGACTCCGTGCTTCTATTAGTGTCAAGAAACATACATTATGAAATTTCACGATTTTATAGCACAAATGAAAAAGTAAGTTAACTTATTAAATAACCAGAACGCACAGTTAAATATTTTTACTGCTGACGTTATTAAAACAAATTGTCACAAAAATGCATCTTTTATTTAAGAAGTCATTCACATTTTCAAGGATCAACACAGAGCTAAAGTAGAAGTACTAGACCTTACAGAGACATGTCTGAAGTGGAAGAACGTTGGATGAAATTGTATCAAGATTTTTAACAATTAAATGTAAAACAGACTGAATTTCATGTTTACGAAGTCGACTTTATTACATTCGTTTCCTCTCAATTGAAATAGCCAATACCATTTGTCCATCTGGTTATACTAGTGTATAGTGCAAATTTTGTTATATCCCTTAAATCATTGAGTTAGATAGAACAGCGTTGTATTTAGATGTTTTCGTATCGAGACAGATCCATATCAACTTACTAGTCTCATTGCAGGCAGTTGAGGGTGTAAATCCCATACACTTAAATCTGGCTTCGAAGATGAAGAAAAACATCGTGAACAAATCTGCATACTTCTTGTTTTAAGCAAAGAAATTCTAGGTTTAATATACCATACTACATTAGTCTGGTGTAGTGGGTTAACTTAAGCCGTTTCAAACGTAAAGCTCGTTAGTGCTCAGTAGTGAGTTTTTCGAAGGCTGATGATGTTGATGTCATAGAATCTACCTTTTCTACCACGTATAAAATCAGTCCACTGATGTTGCTATTGTTCATATAACTAACACCAATGTATGGATGGATATTAGGTTTACTGTGACTAGAAAAAAATAAATATTTATAGGAAGTTATCACCCGAGCCGATTACGAAGTATAAGGACAAAAAGCCAGGCCTATGGTGCGAGGGTGTAAAAGGACTCAAAATAGATCTCTCGGGTCCCGAGCCAACCTCACTTGCGCGTGGTGCACCCTGCCGACCAACAGACGAGGCTCTGGCGGCTCACCAAAACGCACTGGCCAGCGTGGTGTTTTAAGGCTAAAAACCTAACTAACTTAAGACTCCTATCCATTCCTCTTCCTTCTATGATAATTCTTTTTCTGTACAGGCTGTAAGACTTTGGAATGCATTACCTATTTTTATAAAGCGTGCTGATTCCTTCCATATTTTTAAAAATCTTTTAAGGAAACATTATTTATCTTTTACATAATATAGTATATTGCTGCTTATAGCTTATTATTATTTCTTGTATTTTAACTATATATAATTTTCAATTACTTATATGTATATAATTATTAGATCTTATTTATATTTTTTGTATTGTATTTATGTTTTGTACGTATGTATATGCACCAGAATTATTCTGCTATATTCACCTCATGTTTGTCTGGAAGAGATCGGTCAAAGCCGCCATTTGTACGTGCATTCTGTTTTTGTATATGTATATTTTTTATTGTTTTGTCTTCCTGTGTGTGTATAATAAAGTTTATTTCTATTCTATTCTAACCCCCCATGATAAGCAAAATTACAATCCCTCAGTTCCCGGCGGACCCACTAGTCCGAGCTACGGCAGTGGCTCCGGTAACGGTGGGGAGAGGGTGATAATCTCCGGCAGAGGTCGGGCTGCCACATGATGTGGATGAGAGTAGCCCAGGATCGAAAGAGATGGTGAGCATTGGGGGAGGCCTATACCCAGCAGTGGGTGCATGTACGCTGAGAGAGAAAAAAAAAATGGTGCGAAGAACTGGAGGGTGATGAGGAACGGTTTTTAGCGGAGCACTGGTAAGCGCTGTGCAGTTTACTCCATGCTGGAATTGTACGGAGTTGTATAAATAGGCATTGTTATATACACACCTCGATAAATCACAGTCGTAATCACTTTACTCTAGTCGACACTGTCTTGGACGTAATGCACTTCCCATCAGAAGCCAGAGCAGTCACTTTGCCGCCGAGTAAAAATAATAATAACATAAAAAAATAAAAGCGTCTACTCCACATTTAAAACCAGTTCCTATTGGTAATATTTATAGACACAACAAGAGTTTTATCGACATGTAATATTTTGGTTGGAGGCGCCGACGCGTCTTGCCCCGGAGCTTGAGTATCCTTCACACAAAAATTGTACAAACACTTGTACCGCCCTCGTTCCTTCACCATTAATGTGATGTTTTAGGGAATTTATATGCTCAATTTATGTTGAGATTTTCTTAACATGCTATCAACTGTATTTTTTATGAAAGTTTGGGTATTTTACCAGTGGCTGGTATTAATGTCCTTCACTCGAAGTCTCGAGTGATAAAAATTCTGTTGGAAGTCTATAAAGTAAAGTATTTATTCTTATCGCCGAAGGTAGATGAGCTGATGACCTGCCTGATGTGTACCTAAATGGTAAGGATATACATAACGCTATTATGTGGGACTGATGCGTACCTGGCAAAATGTGGGTGTAGAAATGCTTTTCTGTCTAGTCCTTCGGGGAGTACAGTCGTGAGGTTATGTATGTACACTGTGCAAGAATTGTTTAACCCCTCGTTTTCAGAAGGACACACATAGCGATGAGGAATGTTCAGACGAGCACGTTCATAAATTAATATGACAGGATGAAAAAAAATACTTATGCAAATAATATTATTTGGATAAAGCTGTATGTAGATGATAACCTTTTGAGCATCGCGAGGGAATCCAATCCAAATGTCAGCATCACGGACATCACCTTCCAGCTCCGCGCACATATTCCACCTGAGTTGCGCATATACGTAACTTGTTTTTAAATAGGCCTTACGCCACCTTACCAACAAATAGCTTCTCTGTCCACTATTGGCGTGTGGACCTGGATGTAATTTTTTTTTCCAAAATGCAGTAACACCAGCACCTAAAAACCCATAAAATTGAAATAATCCTGGTCCTCAGGTCAATGTTCCCCAAAGGGTTCAACACAAGTGTATTTGTAACCACACTTTTCAGACATATTTCAAGACTCTTTATTTTTTATAAGAATTTCCTAATTGAAACGACAACCCCAATATCACTTAGTTAGATTATAGTATCTGATAGCAAGAACCCCAAAGCACTTCCGACCCGGAATCGCATCTGCGACCTCACGATCGCACGCTGCAAACACACTACACTAAGACAGTGATTTTATAAAATGATCACCCGTTTTAGCAATGAAGATATACATCACGCATAAACCTTTTTAACTTCGTTAGAAGTGTGTGCCAGGGGTTTGAATCCGTGGCCCCTGAGATTTGACTCAACTGCTCGCCTAAGCCTATAGGCCATCACTACTTCATCATGATAAATACATACATACATAAACTCACGCCTGTATTCCCCGAAGGGATAGGCAGAGGTGTATTTCTGCACCCACTTTTCGCACAGGTATGTATCAGTCCCACGTAATAGAGGGCGCGCCTATTGCCGTTTGCGGGTGCATTTCCAGACTCCGTACTGCTACTGAGAATTTACTAATAGAAAAACCCAATAACACTTTGCCTGACCCGTAAATCGAGCCCAGGACCTCTAGATCGCACGGCACATAGGTACTTGTGCCACGAGACCACGAGGCAGTCATAAGTCAATCTATAACTTTTATTTGTTTTGACATCCTTAATCAAATCTTACTTAATCCCCTATACACGAAATATGGATAAAGGATTTGTTTATATTATAATTTATAATGAATACATTAATTGCCACCGAGGTACTTCGGGCATAATAACGAATCCTAAAACAGCAATCAACGTCAAACGTAAATACCTTTACTGCCTTATAAGATCCGAGCTGTAGCACATTCGAATAAAGTGCCTGCGTGTTTCCCCACTCATAATTATCTGTCCGCCTTCCAGTTTTGATTAAATTAAAACAAATGACAGTCGACAGTTTGGCTGTCAAGTTGACTGCGGCCGGCGCCGCGTGGCATGAGCGACATTTGTTAATGTTGTCGAAATACATACAATGTTGTCGAATTTGTATGTAAGGTAATATAAGCTGTTTGCCCACGCGAATGCAGGGTCGAAGTAAGTATTAAAAATGCCTAAAACAAATAGGGTAATCAAAAACACAATAAATTACATGTTTTTGTATCTTGTGTATTATTTTGCCAATTATTTATTACAGAAAACAAGCAAAGTAGTACTTCCCAAAATGCTTCAGTGGGAGTAAATAATAATGAGGATTTATTTTAATTATTTGGTTTAATGTACCAACTAGAAATCATGAGGTAGAGACAGGCTTTCGTGGTTCTTTGGATGAGGTCTTCATTAGCCGAAATATGCACGTGTGCAATAAATGGATATCCAGATACTGAAGAACCCGTCTTGTTCAACCCCGTAGTACGAAACGGATAGTTAAACATACCAATTTTATTTTAAACCAATATCGAATTACTATCAACTCTAATTTATTAAACTTGACTAACCAAAAAAACTGACCTTCGTTTTATAATATAGATATCATCAATTAAGCTCAGGTTTCGGCCTTGATGATTCAAAGCCGATGAAGATTTTACAATAATCAATAAGTAAGGTGTAAACTGATGTAAACACAAACACGCGAACATAACTTTGTACCTCATTACATTCAATGACGCCAGCATATAAAAGTGGTACAAATAAGTTCTATAAAAAATGCAGTAAACATGTGTTTTTCGTTTCATCATCTATATAGTAATTTGATTAATTTGCTTCTAGTTTTTGCTTACACATTCTTGTTACGGAGGAAGAGCTATAATTCAATATTACTGTATTAAAAGTTTATGAAAATGAGAAGCACGCGCCATAATATGTTTCCGATAATTTTGAAACAATTATATGGGCTATTGATATCTATTCCTTGCAAGCGTAAGTTCATTATCATCATCATCCCGTATACATCCCGCTGCTGGGCACCGGCCTACTCTACAACTGAGAGGGTTTAGGCTCTAGTCCACCACGCTGGCTTAGTGCGGATTGGCAGACTATACACCTATGAAATTTCTAAAAACTTTGATAGTAAGATTTATTTATTTATAGAAGTATGTGATAATTAATTACGAATACACACATAACTTCGTTAAGTCAGTGGTGTGTGCCTGGGGTTCGAAACTGCGACCGCCGGATTCGCGACCGCACCTAAGCCTCGTACCATAACTACTCAAACTTAAGGTAATCTAGTATGTATTATTATGGAGATTGATCCTTGTATTTTTTACGGGAAATTCTTAGGTAGGTAAGTTATTTCTCCGCCTTTAATTTCGACGAAATATTCGGTAACTACAAATACATAATTATACTACAACATAAATTTAATCCTATCAGAGTAAAAACATATTTCTATCAATTATATTAAAATTAACAAGCCAAGACGAACACTTTTTTGATGCGTGTAAAATGAATGTAGTAAAAAACATACAACCGTTGAAAACTACCGAAAAACAAATGAGTGTTTAGATGTCCGATAAAGTAATCCGTGTCGTGGTTATAAATGAGTGTTTAGATGTCCGATAAAGTAATCCGTGTCGTGGTTATACGTTTTTAATTATTCGGTGGGTAGGATCCGCCCCCGGCTAATGACTCTATTGCGCGCGATTTATGAGCAGCCCTCGGCCCTTTTGTTTTTTATTCCCAAATACTTGTTGATCAAGATTTTTTATAGAAGCTTAAATGTGAGTTTGATGGACGGTTCGGTAGCGGCCTGATGGTACCGTCACGAATATCTTCTCAATTTTAAGTGTAGAACTCTTAAGAATCGCCATGGATATTATGAAATTATAAATCGCGTATGTAGCAAAACAGACTACACTATCAAGATGGTGGTGGGTACTAGGTTCAATTCTTGCTTCAATTTGCAGCCATTTTAAAAATTAAAGTGAAAGGTGTTATAACATTTTAGTTAATGCTCTAATTTCTTCGATACCACTACGTATAGGACAGTGGCGGTACTTCCATAGAAGCCCATAAGCGTTACACGCTAAGTTGTAATGTCTAGTTTATAATTGTTTATTGCGGGGCCAGGATATTCTCATTTATTTGTCAAATTACTTTTGTTACATAAATATTTAATGCTTAAAGATTATTATTAAACATTTTGTCTGACAACCTGGGCTTTTGGGCTTCTATGGAAGTACTGGTATGGGGATATGTAATGAGTACAGAGTTCCATAACAATCTTCTCCACAATTGAGAGCACTTAGAGCTAAGTCTAGCTAGCTGGATTTCAGTTAGTAAACTACATACATTTACGATCAAAATCTTGCACAGGACTCTAAAGAGTACAAGTTTGTCTACGTTTTAAATGAATTATATGTCTAGAGGTCCTGGGTTCGATTCCCGGGTCGGGCAAAGTGTTATTGGGTTTTTCCATTAGGAAATTCTCGGTAACAGCACGGAGTCTGGAAATGTGCCCGAAAAACGGCAATAGGCTCGCCCCCTATTACGTGGGACTGATACATACCTGGCGAAATGTGGGTGCAGAAATGCACCTCTGCATACCCCTTCGGGGAACATAGGCGTGAGTTTATGTATGTGTATGTATGTAACTAACCAACTATAGAAATACACACAAACAGATAAGTATGCTTTGGATTTTAACCCGCCACCTTTACAACGCTTAACAATTTACTTGTTGTTTAAAACCCTTTATAGATTATGTTCTGAGTAAGTGCGCAACCGAAGTAGCTATAAAGATATTTGTGTGAATCATAAAAAAATAATTATTACCTTATCAGCACAAAGGCTATCGTTTTAGCTTCCGCTTAGGCTTTCCCAGAGTAACAATGGACACGACCTACCGCTTATAGAATTCTCGGAAACAATTATTCTCGTAAAAAGTATTGCTAATTTCTAAAAATGTTTCACCCGAATTTGCAGACTTGTGTTCATCGTTGGTGCCGTCGAAGGTAGCTCTTATCTGTGAAACAAATCGCCTATTTTATATAAGTTAGTTGCGTAAGCCTCGTGATATTTTAATTATGAAAGTTAGTATTTTAGCATGTTTTTTGCTCAATCACGCGAAAATGACTTTTAGATGCAATTTAGTACATTGATGGTGTATTAATTATTACATTGTACCTGGGTTAAAAAAATACTTCTTATAATTATTATTTGCTAGTATTAAGAGATTCAAATTCAAATTCAAATTTTTTTTTATTTTAGAAAAAAATGTTTTCTGTGGACCTGTGAAGAAGAAGTGCACACTTTCAAATATTTCACACATTTTTTTCTGGTACGGGATCCAAAGTTCAACGATTTGCTACTTTTCAAAGTTTTAAAAATCATATGTTGCCTTTATTTGGGTATTTTTCTACAAGCGCTTTTTATACAGTCGTTAAAACTAAAGTATATCTCCAAAATGGATGTAAAGGAAATATTTTGCTATGAAACAGCTGAGCTACGCCCGTGTGGGTAGAAAGTGTTTTTATAAAATTGTAGGTTACTTTGTGTTTTAGACAGTTAAGACAACGCATTTCAGAAATGTGACGATATATTTTCTGTTTTGTCACGTAATGTGGTTTTAAAATAAAACACCGATCTGTTATGTCGTGGTATATTACGTAAGTTATAACGGAAATACAATTTGTACTTTATATTTTCTATTTTAAATTCGGATTTATTTTTCTTTTTTATGTCTGGATACTTGGAGTATTAATAGATTTAATTTTTGCCGCTTACTTTAAAATTGTACCAAGCAGAGCATTATTTAAACGTAGATAATAGTATTATTAGCTGGTGCACAAAAACGTCTTTATAATGAATTAGAAAGCACCTTGTATTGATAAATACGAATGAAAAAATTGATGATTTTACTGAAAGCGAAAGTAATAGATTCGGAAGCAGACTCGTTTAGAGTTTCTATCTATACTTAAATCCTTTCGAGCTGTTTTAAAACTGATGAGTGGGTTCATTTTGAACAAGCTACATTAATTTTATTGGATTTTTTTGGATATTGGTTGGCCTAATGGGCTATTTTTCAAAATAAAAACCAAGCTAGAGCAAGCTAAAATATTTCTGGACAAACTAAACCAGCTAGCTGTTAGATAGCTAGATAGCTAGCTTACATGGTTGTGATTAATTGATAAAGCCTAATAACAACTAGTAAGTAGTGATGGCCTCGAGTCTTAGGCGCGCGGTCGCCAATCTCGGCGGCGCAGGTTCAAACCCCAGGCACACACCTATGACTTTTTCAAGTTATTTGTGTATTTATAATGAACATTTTTAATTTTAATAGTGAAGGAAAACATCGTGAGAAAATCTGCTTATCAAAAATTTCGTAGGTGTGTAGTCCGCCAACTGGTACTAGGCCAGCGTGGTGGACTAAGGCCTAAACCCTCTGAGTTGTAGAGGAGACCCGTGCCCAGCAGTGAGACGTATATGGGCTGATGATGAATAACTGTGGAAATATCGTCTAAGTGATAATTGCGATGTTTGGACACAAGTACAGTTAGACGGAGGCGGCGCGTTTGTGCAAAGCCGGGGTTGGTTTATGACACCATCCCGTGTACCCCTTTACGATGCTTACTTTCCCAAATGTGCATTACCTGGAATAGTTAGGATTCCGTGAATAATGACATGGAATTTTTGCTGTTAACGGTTTTGAGTGTTAACAAAATTGTAGTGTAATTGATTGAATAATGTTTTATATAAATGTGCAGCCGACAGCCCTGTAGCAAAGTTTGCTAGATACCAGCGAAACGAGAGGCCGCGGGTTCGATCGCACCGAGACAAATGTTTGTGTGATCCACAAACATTTGTTCGGGTCTGGGTGTTTGTGAGACCGAAAAGTCTCTCATAGTTTCTCATAGCCACGACACAGGACTTGAACCCTAGTGTGGGGTCAGAAGTATATACGTGACTGTTGTGTGTATAAAAAAAATACGTAGGTACCACTTCTCTAAAACTTCCTTCAAGTAAATGGATACAAGGTGACAGCGATAATGATAATGTTATAAATTCAATTTAGAAGATAAATTTAAGTAGGCTGATTTTTATTATAATATATTTTGCAAGTTACACTAACATATACACATATGCATATACTATCAGTATCAGTAGTATAGTCAAATTGCCATGCCAGTAAAATAAGGTATATCAACTACAGAACCAAAAGGATGTGGTTCCGTTTCGGCCTTACTTTTTTCAGTATGGCCACAAGTTTGTTCGCAATGTGTTTGTAATTATAGCAGAAATGCTAAGAAAACATTGTAAACTGTGGGAAAGAACATCCTTTAGTCCACCATGTTGGCCTAGTCCGGAACGGCGAATAAGGATAGGTATATCATAGAAATTTGTCGTGGAATACCTACTCTTTAAAACTATACAAGGTTTTCTCAAATCTTTTTTCTGGGCTTGTAAAGTACGTGATAATTGAATGAGAATATATTCTTGTTTATATTTAGACTTAATTATAAAGCAATTTCATGTTATAGTTTTGGTATGCAGAGATCGGAAGTCAGTCCCATCCCTATTAACTTCATCATTTTGTTTGCTGTATACTATCTCCGTAGAAAAGCCATAAATAAATGATAAATACTCCCAACAGTCACATACATATGTAGTTCTGAGCCCACACTAATGTTCGAGTCTTGTTTCGTGGGTATCAGAAACTACAAGACACTTACAGACACCCAGACCCGAAACAAATATTTGTCGATCACATAAACTTTCTCTCGTTGCGGGGATCGAACTCGCGGCCGCTCGTTTCTCAAGCTGGTATTTAGCAAACTGCGCCACGGACGTCGTCGACACTGTCAGTATAACACATAAGATATTTAAAACACTTATTTAGCAAAATATATCATCAGCCCATATATGTCCCACTGCTGGGCACGGGCCTCCTCTGCTACTGAGAGGGTTTAGACCTTAGTCCACCATGCTGGCCTAGTGCGGGTTGGCCGACTATACACCTAAGAAATTTATAAGAACTTTTAGGTGTGCAGGTTTCCTCACGATGTTTTCCTTCACCGTTAAAGTACACAATAATTCATTATGAATACGAGTACACACATAACTTCGAAAAGTCAGAGGTGTGTGCTTAGGGCTTGAACTCGCGACCGCCGAGATTCTCGATCGCGTGCTTAAACCTCGAGGCCATCACTACTTAGCAAATATAAAAAATTTTAACTAAAAAAATAAATAGCAAATATTTAACGTTGAGTAAATAAGCATAGTAGAACGGCTATGAGCTTCACTACCTGAGGGAGGAGCGATATACCGTTACGGTAACAAGTACCGACGTTTAACAACGCTCCGCAACGCTTCCGAGAAGGTCATGCGCATTAAACTAAGGCTAAAATTCCACTTAATTTTTTCTACGAAGTTCGCCGAGGCACATAACTGCAACGCCACAAATTTTTGAACAAGGCTGAATGTTTTTTTACCGCCTAGATTGTTTCGTTTCGCGCAAAAATCTTTGCGTGAACTTAAATATACAATAAACACTTTTAAATACCGCTGTTTATAAAGTCGATAAAATGTAAACTGAATATTTTTTAGTAATCAATGTATAATAAACATTTTTCGAAAATCTAGAATTCTATTATAGTGTGGCCTGGCATTATACATATCTTTTTTGTCTTCTAATCTATATGAAAAATGCGTAAAATATTTTTTCGTTACGTTTCCTTGTTTAGATTACTGAACAGATATGGTACCGTTTAACATAGCCCCCGGACAAGGCCCGTCCCTAGTTTCATCATCAGCCCATATACGTCCCACTGCTGGGCACGGGCCTCCTCTACCATTGAGAGGGTTTAGGCCTTAGTCAACCACGCTGGCCTAGTGCGGGTTCGCGGACTACACACCTAAGAAATTCCTAAGTGCTTTTAAAGTACGTGATAATTCATTGTGAATACACACATAACTTCGAAAAGTCAGAGGTGTGTGCCTGGGGTTTGAACCCGCGACCGTCGAGATTCTCGACCGCGTGCCTAAACCTCGACGCCATCACGACTTAACGACAGTCCCTAGTTTAAAAAATAATCTTAATGTCTCTTATTAACGCTTTCATGTTTTGACGACTTTGATTGTTCATTATTATGAAGTATTTCATGTTCTACACAAAGGGTCTAAAAATGACATTGACAACAAATGACCAATTGCAAAACTTGCACCGATATTATTGTTTATATATTTTATTATCAAACTACACAAACGAGTTCAATGTTCAGATCTTTATTCCGGAATTGAAATTACCAGTATCACATTAAAACTTGTAAATTTAATTATCTGAAACGTCATAAGTTCCTCAGTGGGCGTCTGCACATACCCCATCCCGCGACTGAGTCGTAAATACAAACAAATCCCACATGTTGCCACCCACAGAATCATTTAAACCACTTAATGACAAATGAGACCAAATATTGACAGCGTGCAACATAAAAACAAAGGGACCGACGCGACGCCAGGGGCGGGCCGGTGTCGATCTCAAGAACAAATACACCAATGTTTGACGTACGAATTACGTGACAAGTTTACTTCGGTGTTGACTGTTCCGCCTGGGAAATTGCGACATTGGAAAAAAAATTGGGCCAAAGTTGGGCCAAATGTGTCGTGCCGGCGGATGTAGGACGGGGCAGCTGTAAAGTTTACGGACGTGCGATTCGATATGATTTGTACGTAATTATTTTTCGGTATATGATATTTTTCTTTACAATGCGCAGCTGCGAGACGGTTAATAAGCTGTACTAAAATATTCGTGCGAACGTTACGTAGATTAAACTTTGTATACTAGGATACCTATTGCCTATATCTACATGCTTATTACATCTGTTTTACTTACCCGCTAACAACGGATTGACATTATTTTTTTACTGTGAATAACTAATTTAGTAGCCTTTGAGTGACCGATGCCACCGTTGGTTGGTAAAAGATAAAACGAGATGAACTTGGTGGGTTCTTGCCTTGGTTTAAATCCAGAAGTGTACTTCTGCACATTTAGGCCAAATGTGTCTTATTATCAAATAATAGGCTTTATGGAATTTATACTATATTTTTCAAATAGAGAACACCCAATAACACTTTACCCGACCCGGAAATTCATCTCGGCACTTTCAGCTCAGGGCACACACTTTTCTTCATAAAACAAGGTGGAATGTACAGTGATTATTGGTTATTTTTTACGTTTTTAACTATGTTATTAAAGTCAATTTACATTTTACACAATTTACACTTTATGCAGCAATTCTTAGCCTCAGTAGGCAAATGTTAATCGCCATTCTATTACAGTGCAATGAATGACATAAGCGGGTAAAACGCGACAATGCGCGTCAAATAATAGGTCTGCCCTAATCGTCGGGCCGGAATGATGGATGGTCGATGTCGGTCGCGAATGATGCATCTCGCGACTGTGTCTCGTATTGTTGATTTTAAACGCACTTATTGTGCCGGCTTGACCGGTTGCTGTGTTTGTGTCGAGTTTTTATCTTTGACTTATGTTTCAAACTTCGTGTGCGTAGTGGTTTGTAACTGTAAATGCAATTTGAGGCTTGGTTTGAACTCTAAAATGTAATAGAACGCGATGTTGTATTGTGTCTTTCATCTATGAAAAGTAGGGTACTTGAAAGATCTATGTATTTACATTTACGCTAACGATGCCACGTTTTTAAGTATAAAAATATCTCACAAGGATGTGCCGTGCGATCTAGAGGCCTCGAGTTCGATTCCAGGGTCGGGCAAAGTGTTATTGGGTTTTTCCATTAGGAAATTTTTAATAGCAGCAAGAAGTCTGGAAATGTGCCAGAAAAACGGCAATAGGCTCACCTCCTATTACGTGGGACTGATACATACCTGGCGAAATGTGGGTGCAGGAATGCACCTCTGCCTACCCCTTCCAGGAATACAGGCGTGAGGTTTTATGTATGTAATGTATGTAAAAATATGTCATTTTATTATTAAACAATTAGCCATTATAGAAGTGTATGTACGTGACTTGTACGGTTGGTATTGAAAAATATATTCTTGGTTACAAACATCAAGACTTGTAACAGATGTTGATGAAGCGAAGTCTTATTGTGGAATTGAGTCCGCTGATTATAATCATTACCCGGCTATCTGCATACTGCGCTTATATATAATAAGTAAATTTTTATAAATATTCACTTAAAATATAAATTTACGAATAGACATAATTGCATTTTTATGCAAAAATAAGATTCAGGTTTTTCTTGAAATTTGCTACGATTTATCTAGTTTTGAATTGTTGTTTCATGAAAATTAATGTGTAAAGGACAAATAACATTTGTTAAAAATAGCGGACTATAAATATACCTAATCAATATTTAATATAGCGAATGTAAATTTTTATTCGACCTATACTTTTTTTCAAATAAAAGTTTTTTTTAATAGATATAACTAGCGACTACCTCGTGGTCTTGCGGCACAAGTATGTGCCGTGCGATCTAAAAGTCCCGGGTTCGATTTCCGGGTCGGGCAGTGTTATTGAGTTTTTCCATTAAAAAACTCTTACTAGCAGAACGGAGTCTTGGAAATGTACTGAATAAAGGCAATAGTTTCGCCACCGATTACGTGAGACCGATACAAACCAGGCGAAATATGAGTGCAGAAACTAATTTCTGGCTACCCTTTCGGGGAATACAGGCGTGAGGTATGTACGTATGTACGTAAAAAATACTATTGGGTATCACAAACTACAGACGCTTTGCAGGCTTGCTTCTACGACCAAGAAACTTGGCAGACGTCATGCATCAAAATTATTGAAGCGAGTCACGCAGATTCGCTTAGCATTAGTGAGAAAAAGGGTAGCATACATTAAATTCAAAGTCAGTAGGGGTAGTCCTGAATTTTAACTGAGGGCTTTTTCTGCGATTTTATCAGTTGACCTATAAAGGTAAGTGAGAACGTTAGTTGTTAATTAAATGCTCATACGTTAATAGTTTATTTTGTGTATCATAAATACTGAAGAACTTAGTAATGTTATATGAAATCATGACAACCAGATACATGCGTATTCTGTTTAAAGATTTTTGTCCTATTTTAAAAATGTAATAAATCGTTTCTCACTTACATTTGACAGCCTCGTGGTGCAGTTCGTTAGACACCAGCTTGCGAAACGAGAGGCCGCGGGTTCGATCCCCGCACCATATTTGTTTCGGGTCTGGGTGTTTGTGAGATCGAAAAGTCTCTCGTAGTTTCCGATACCCACGACACAAGACTCTTATCTTAGTGTGGGGCCAGAATGAGAACCATGCATGTGACTGTTGTGTATCTATTTATTGATTATTACACTTGTGGGGTGTACATTTTGTGGTAAGCAGGTAACCTATTAATATTACAGCTTATAATTTAGGCAGTAATGCACTGTGAAATTATGTCTGTATGTATGCTTATAATTTAGGGTACTCGTAACATCGGTAGTGTAAAACATCAATGTAGCTTATGCACCAACCATATGATTAGAAAGTGGTAGTGGCTCAGCAATCAGCGCAATGACATGTCGCGAACCGTGAGACAAAACAATGCGTCGACCTCGTGGGAACAGTGATTGCCCACCCCTGCGCCCCCGTGCGGGTTCGATTCCTGGTCGCGGCCGGCTCACGCTGCGTGACGGTAGGGTGCGAAACGCGAGTTGCCTCTTACATCCGGAATTCATATTTTCGTGTAAGCTATTAATTTTGTCGGCGTTTTAATTTATTTTAATTAACGAGTGGGCTTTATGTTTATAGAATGATCTCAGTTTTAGGGTGGCAAAAATGTAGAAATGGTGTGGGGGCAGCTTTAGACAGTTTTTGTCGTGCAGTTGACGCGCGGTACGAGATTGAGAGGCAGTAGGTTCAATCTTCGCATTTAGAAAATCCATTTTTGGTTTATTTTATTAGTTTAGGTATTATGTGATGGAAAAGTCCTTCGTACACTCGAAAGCTAACTTCTAGTCTCGAGGCCAATTTTCCTAATTTTATATAAAATATTTATAGAAATACTAAGAAGCACTGAGCTACCGCTCAGAACTCAGATCAAGAATCAAACTACTACTAAGGATCAAGCTACCGCTTCATTGTCAACGAAACACATTTTCAAGTTAGACTTCAAAGCATACTTTTGAATATGTTTTAGTTTCGTATGCATTAAAAATATATAAGTTCTATAAAAATGAGGTTATTAAAGTAAAAATGGTCATATTATAATATAAATTTCTTTCAATAACTTTTACATCATACAAAAAAAATACTTGTGGACCGCTTTCAGGAATACCCACATCCTTTGCTTTGCCAATCTGAATGATAATAATTAACAACAACTAGCATACATTTAATTGTCTAGACCTCACTACATCCGAGAATACTACACCGAACTAATAATACAATAACATTGTAACTCAAAGTATGTCGAATATGAAATAACATTTATTTATTTATATACACTTTATCATTATAACATTATAACATCATTATCTACTATAGTCATAATTCCTTTCAATTTACTTAAAAAGCACCTCAAGTATACCTTCATTTTTATATCAGTAATAGTAAGTTAACAATCACTTTTTTGTTTATTCTGAAAAATGATCCTTTGTATTAAAAAAGCGATGTATTAGATAACTAAATGATTCATAATGTAGTCGCCAAGCGCTCAATACGCTTAAATGAGAATGAAAGACAACATTCAAGGACAATAAGATTGTGACCTATCTGACCTTTGTTTAGGTCATAAGTAACGGAATATTGGTTGACAAACTTTTGATATTAGACTCGAGAGGTGCACGTTCGACATGTTTCGAGTAACTTGTATTGTATTACTAGTGGTAAAATTGTTGGTATTTAAAAAACTATGGATACAGTAAATACTCGAATTATTCAAAATAAAATGTTTTGGTGATATTTTTATGATACTAGGTAAGTTATGTGGCGTAGTATGGGGAAAGTTGTAAAATACAGAGGATTCGTTTCCGCACTGAGGTAATTCAAGAAATAACTACTTCAGATTTGATTGTTAAGTGAATGAAATCTTTCATAATTTTAAAAATTCAAGTTTAGTTAGTTAAAAACTAGTTTCTTTCAAATTAGACCTGTTTAGTGAAGTTGGCAAGTTATCGGTCTTATTTTTGTGTGGTGAGCTGCAGTGTAGACGTGCCCGCGAGAGACGAGCAAATTTTCTGTTTGATATGGTTTTACCTTCCGTAGCGAGCATTTAGTGTACATTCATTTATAAGTAATTTGGTCATTTGTAATAAGCTATTGGTCAAAACGGCTCAATTTTATCAAATAGATTGTCCTAGGCCAATCGTTAAATATATATATCGGCGGTTTGAAGCATGTAATGTCATTTTGCAATAATAAATATCTATAAATGAGGACCGTATTGCTATAATTTGTTTAATGTGGTTTATTTTGAGCCATTTTAACTTTTTTAGTTTAAACTTCACTATTTTTTAACAAATTATGGTCAGTCAGTGCGTCATACACAATATATATCTATTATTTTCATTCAACACATATTACATTGCATAGAAGATGCAAGCAGGGGCGGTACTTCCATAGAAGCCTAAAAACCGTTACACGTTAATTGTGTAATGTCTAGATTAAAATTGTTAATTGCAGCATATTCTTATTTATATGTTTATAATAAAGATTTAAAGCTTAAAGATTAATTGGGAATTTTGTAAGGTACGCCGGGCTTTTGGGCTCCTATGGAAGTACCGCCACTGGATGCAAGTGGATAAACAGAGAGAGATAGTTATTATGGTTTATATTATTTAGAGATTAGTGACGCATGTGTTTCCGAAGCTACGACCAAATTTATCTTTATAGCAAATTTATGATTAAAATTTGTGACGGTCTCAAGGATTAGACGCTCAATTGAGACTATATCTCGGCGATGATGGCGAATTTATATCCTAGACACACACCTCTTTCTTTTGGAAGTTATGTGTTTACTCACTTTGAATTGTCACGCACTTTAATTGAGATAGAAAACATTGTGAGATAACCTACACATTTAAAAGGTCTAAGGTATTTTTTTTAGTTTATTAGCTCACTAACCCGCAAAAGTCAGCGTGGCGGGCTAGACCTTTGCTGCTTAACTGGACTAAGGCCTGTGCCCAACCGTGGGACGTACAACATAGAACAGACGTACGTACAAATAAAACATTTATTTATGTATATTTTTTATGCCTTATATGTGTTGAGGATATATAATAGGTAGATGATATAATGTTGAAATTACATTAACAAATTTAATAAAATTCAGCAAGCTCGTCTTGTACCAGTGTTGGACAGAACCCAAGTTATTTTGTAATTTACCATAACAGTGAGATGTATAAGTTGGTACGTAAATAATCTATACTATTATTTATTATAATAAAGAGGAAAGGTTTGTATTTTTGTATTTTTGGATGTTTGTTACTCTTAAACTCAAAAACTACTGAACCGATTTCGATGATTTTTGTTATGGAGATAGATGGAACCCACAGAAGTAACATAGGATACTTTTCATCCCGGAAAATGTAGTATTCCCGTGGGAATGAGCTTTCACGCCTAAACTATTCGCCCGATTTATATGATTTTTGGTTGGAATACAAATGGAACACTATGTAGTAACATAAGCTACATTTTATCCCGGGAATATGTAGGGTTCCCGTGGGATGAGCATATATTGTAATGCGAATGTAACGCTGCATGTGTTATACTTTCTGGCCTAAACCATTTGAATGATTTAGATGATTTTTAGTATGGGGCTAGATAGGACCCACCGATGCAACATAGGATATTTTTTATCCCGGAAAATGTAGTATTCCCGTGGGAATGGGCTTTCACGCCTATACTATTCGCCCGATTTATATGACTTTTTGGTTGGAATACAAATGGGACACTATGTAGTAATATAAGCTACATTTTATCCCGGGAATATGTAGGGTTCCCGTGGGATAAGCATATATTTTAATGCAAATGTAATGCTGCCAGTGTTATACTTTCTGGCCTAAACCATTTGACTGATTTAGATGATTTTGAGTATGGGACTAGATAGGACCCACCGACGCAACATAGAATATTTTTTATCCCGGAAAATGTAGTATTCCTGTGAGAATGGGCTATCACGGCTATACTATTCGCCCGATTTATATGATTTTTGGTTGGAATACAAATGGGACACTATGAAGTAACATAAGCTACATTTTATCCCGGGAATATGTAGGGTTCCCGTGGGATGAGCATATATTGTAATGCGAAAGTAACACTGCCTGTGTGATGCTTTCACGTCTAAACCATTTGACGGATTTGAATGAATTTTGGTATGGACATAAATGAGACCTTAAAAAGGGACATAGGCTACTTTTTTAAATTATCAATAAGTGCCATTTCGGGCACTTAGAAAACGATAGGTGTCATTAAGGAATATTAGTTACGACTGGTACCGTTAATACAACATATGTGACATAAGGTTCCATTATTTGGCGTAGAGTGCCATTTTTGGAACTTATGAGTCATAAGGGTGATTTTATTTTAGTGATTTTAAGTGCCATTATGATGTTAAGTCACATTTAGTACAGTATAATATTATCATGTGCATTTACATGGCGCTCGGTGTCACTATGCGATGTTAAGTGCCATCAGGCGCACCTAGATTATAGACACAGAACATAGACATTAGATACATTTTCGCGATTAATATATGAGACGATCCGAGTTGGTGAAAAGTTTCATAATGTCACTTAAGACGATTTTCAAAGGCAGAAATGACCTCCGGTGGTGACCTACAGCAACGATTAGCGTAATTTTGATTTATAGATTCACTTAGTTGGTTTCTGCACCCAACCCTGAAGTCTACGCAGACGGAGTCGCGGGCAAAAGCTAGTATTTTTAATATTTTAGAATCTTAAAACGCAATGAGCTAGCGATTTGGAATTTAGCAACTGACATGATAGTGTGCCTATGTTTATCCTGAGATTGTACTTGATATACCTGAGAAAATCCTTTTTGGAAAACTATACAAAGATTTTAAGTTTTTAAATATTCAATTGTGAATATCCACACACATCACGTGTCTTAGATTTTAACCCACCACTTTCAAGATTCTGGCACACCTCATTCTATATCTCCAGTATTCGTAATCAATTTACTATTATAATATCAAAATTAAAGCAATATAATGTAAATGAAATTCCTTTTTCGCAGTACTAATGACGGAGTGTCTATTACCGCGTGCCTTCCACCTCACTTAACACCCTTGTTGGCGAAAATAGTGTTTTAAATGAGAGCCGCTTAAACACCGGGGCGTTTGGGATTAAGTTCACGCAATCCCTCGGGAGGAAAAAGTGGCCGAATTCTATCAACTATTCGGAGGGATTTGATTAAAAACCTCACCCCTTGCGTGTTGACAGAAATTGATTGGAACGAGACGCCTACTGGCAATCCGCGTTAATGTCTAGTGAGTGAAAGTAAATTAAATTTCGCTTGTGTGTTTCATTTTATTTGTATGTTTTAAATAAATTTAATGTTTTTTTTGTCGTGTTAGTTTATTATAGCAAAAATAAAATTAAACTGATGTTAACATGTCACATTTCTTATACTGTGTTATTTTTTTTCAGAATTGAAGTACTGGTTATTAACTTCCTGTAATAAACTAAAAAGAAACGTACACTTTGGTGCTTTGCCTATTGGTAAATTGAGATGAATTATTAGTACATTTAAAAATAATAGATAATTGGGTTTCCATGTTAGATAATTTTGAGTTACTACATTATTGTATTGCTAGTGGTAAAATAGTTGGTATTTGAAAAACTAAGATGAATTAAATTTGAATTTTAAAACTGGAAAAAGTTGTAGATGTTTTTAAAAGTGATCGTTGCTTGTACATAAAAAGGTTTGTAAATATTTTTTTGTGCATACTTGGATGATAAATTATACCGTTTTTCGTTATTCTTTGCTTAAGTCCAATTAATTATAAAAGTTCTTTGTTTGTTTTTAAAATATTTAATTGTGTTATTAAAGCATAATATCTCTAAATTAAAACTTATTTCAATGTAAAGAAAGTAAAAATTTAAGAATATAATTTTTTTAATCACTTGAGGTCAATACAATTAATTGATTTCATAAAAGTATAGTAATTTGACTGTTCGTTTTTGTTTTTTTTTGTTAAAAAATGTTCACTAAATTGCAATAGTTAATACATTAAAAAAAAGTCATTTACAGCCCCGTGGCGCAGTTGGCTAGACACCAGCTTGCGAAACGAGAGGCCGCGGGTTCGATCCCCGCACAGAGACAAATGTTTGTGTAATCGACAAATATTTGTTTCGGGTCTGGGTGTTTGTGGGACCGAAAAAGTCTCTCGTAGTCTCTGATACCCACGACACAGGACTTGTATCCTAGTGTGGGGTCAGAACTATGTATGTGACTGTTGGGTGTATTTATTTTTTATTTATTTACATTGTAATGACAAACTTAATTATGTAAAGTGATAATAGAACTTATTCAAACATGGCAACTTTTAATAAATTATATAAACTAAAAACTTTTTTATTTCATTTTTCAATTTAAAAATGTTTTAAATAAATGTTATCAGACTTAACACATGACTTATTAAACTTTGGTTTAAAAAATCATAGAAAATGTATTTTGAACGAAAGCAGAGCTCCTAGTTTCGTTGAAGTCTTTTCTATGAAAGACGAGCGTTGGTTGTACTATCCTTGCCACGGCAAATGCACTGACTTAAAAACTATATTTCTGTTGTTGAAATGTATGTGTATCGTATATTTTTGCATAGTGTGCGTGTTTTTATTTGTTTATAGAGTTTTTCCGGCGGTGTGTGGCGGCCGAGGCGCGTCGTGGGGGTATCACATGGGAATGTTGAACAAAACAGCATATACAATTTTAACGCGTCGTTTATTGATAACGTCATCTTTTCTTCAATATACTTTTGTGTCCACTGACTATATAACACTCACTGTACATTTTCGTATTACAATATTTTAGTCTTTCGAGGCTTATAACGTTTCGTTTTCATATAACAAATATTTTGTACAACGCACGACGGGCGTACGAGTGTGGCGTCGTGGCACGACTTATCGCTATCTACCTACATTACCGACTAACTCCCACGTCAACTCTAGCTTTAACACTATATTTACACATTGTTCAAATTTTTTTGGTATTCGAATTACCCCATGCGCTACTTCTTCTCTCATTCGTCCTACACTCGGTCCCTCGCATCCTTCCGCACGGCACGACTTAAAATATTTTAACTTAAACCATGAAAAAATACAATAATCGTAATATAATACAAGATAATTCATCAACAACATTGAACGAGGTGGCGCGCCGTGTGGCCGGCCGCGACGGGCGACGGCCGCCGCACGGCGCCCCACCGACAACAGTCCGCGCAACACTAACGGCAAACGGCGGTACATTACAAAACAAATAAACGGACATACCCACGAGTATGTACGGCCGGGAGTAACGAGCACTGTCCTAACGCGAAAACTGTCTCGCGACAAAGTCACTGGTGGCGAAGCGCGCCGCGGCGACACGAGCAGCTCATAGCGGCGGGATGTCGATGTCGCACGCGAACGGTGATTCTCAGATGAGCGGCATGGCGCGCTCGCCCACGGCCGCGTACCGCTGCTCGTCCGGCACGTGGTACATGTTGATGATGTGGCTGAGGTCCTGCTGCCCGTACTCGCGCTTCATCGCCAGCTGCTCGTGCGCCTGCGCGTGCGCGTGCGGCGCGAACTCGCGCTTCAGCTGCGCCGGCGGCTCGTGCGCGAACTCGCGCTTCATGCCGGGTGGCCCCGGCGGCCCCGGCGACACCGGCTCCGACTTGGCTGACGAGCCGCTCGGCGAGTGCGATGCGCACGAGGGCGGCAGCGCGTACCCACCCGGCGAGCCGGGGCCCAGCCCGTACGCCGACGGCGAGGGCGGCTGCGGCAGGTACGGCGAGCCCTGGCCGCCGCCGTAGTAACCGCCGCCGTACCCGCTCTGCTGCATCTGTGACACGTCGTAGCGCGGGTAGCCGTACGCCTGCTGCTGGTATGCGCTCGGGTCGTGCATCATGTATCCGTTGGGCATGTATCCGTTGGGAGTCATTTGGTACACGTCTCGCGGCTGCTGCGCCGACGGGGCCGCGCTGCGCTGCGCCTCGCCCGTACCGAGCAGCCCGCCGCCACCCAGCGGATACTTCTCTTGTTTCTTGGCGAGCGTCTTCGTCTTCCTCCTCGGTCTGTACTTGTAGTCCGGATGTTCCTTCATGTGAACTGCGCGGAGTCTCTTCGCCTCGTCGATGAACGGTCGCTTCTCGGATTCCGAGAGGTCTTTCCACTGTGCACCGAGACGTTTCGATATTTCCGAATTATGCATCTTAGGATTGTCCGAGGCCATCTTCCTGCGCTGCCCGCGCGACCACACCATGAACGCGTTCATGGGACGCTTGACGCGCTCTGTGTTGGAATTCTTGCTGGTGGTGTTGTTGTTGTTGTTGGTCGGTTGGTGGTGCTGTTGCTGGGGCTGCGCGTGGTGCTGCGGCAGGGGCTGGTGGTGCTGGTGCTGCAGCGGCTGGTGCTGCGCCAGCGACTGCTGCTGCGGCAACGCCATCATGCCGCCGAGCGCGCCCAGCGAGCCGTAGCCGTGCTGCAGCGCGTGGTGCGGCGGCACCGTGGCGTGCAGGCTGCCGCCTTTCAGATCCGTCTCCATCGTCAACATGTCGTCTTCCTGCGGCGCGTACAGCTTGCCGAACTATCGTTCACCGTGCACAACGAGAGAACCGTCGGTCGCTCACATGGACTCGCGGCGGTGCGCGTCTGAGTTAGCGCTCGCGGGACCGTACGGCGCGGAGGCTACGTGCGTTGTGAGGAGGCTCGGCGGCCGGGCGGCGGCGACAGCAGGCTCTCCCCCCGCGCGCGCACCCCCGGCCCCGCCCGCCCGCATTCCGCCAATGGGAGCGCGTGCTGCGGCCCCGCCCCGCCCGCGCTCTCCCACCCGCACCGGCCTGCATTTTTAATCGCGTGGCGAGCGAGGTGAGCGTACGCCTCGCCGCCGCCTCATGCAAATCTCAATGTTGTTTGCCGACGGTAACTGCACCGTCTCGGCCTCACTTTATGTTGTAAACAACGCATGACTTGCATGTACTGTGCCACCACTACACACTACACACTACACTACACAACACAACACCCTGCTCGCCGAACACTCTGTATTTTTCATGCGTTTATAAGTACGGCACGGGGCCTACATTTCGCAAAACGTACGGCGAGTGAACCGTTTCTTAATATGCAAACGGTTGGCATGAAATTGCAGGAAAAGTTTTGGTTCTGCGGTGGCACCGTTGAACGCATGTTACATACAAAATGTAGGTTTCCACATACATAGCTACACGGACACGTACGCGTGTCTATTGGAGTTTATTCAGGTGTAGTCGCCGTAAGTTCAAGGCCCCGGTGACAATGTTGGCATCAATGCTATGTGTTGTGTAGAAAGAGGAGCCGCTTACATAAAAGATTAAAGAGGTCTGTTCATACCCCGGGGCTGTCGGCTGCGACCACGAATGAGTTGTCAATTGATTTACTATTTCAAAGTAAAGTGCTGTTTGTTTGTAGGTCGCCGTACTATTTAGTAGCACTCATTTATATTTTTAAATCAATCTACATAGTAATAAATCCTTTTGTTTACGAAACAGTGTAATTAGTAAAGTTATGAAATTTTGTTATTGTTTTTGTACAAAAATATTATATAAAATTAACTTTTTGACGAGACATTGACGTCACGATTTTCTTTCATACTTTTGTTAAGAGTTATTTCAACATTGTTTTTATGCGACTGGGTTGTTTAAAAGCTGATTGTTATATGTTAGACCCGGGATTCGATACTCAGATTGATAAATATATTTGTATGATTAAAATTATTTTGGATTGGGTATCATGAGGTCGAAAATTCTTTGGTAAGTAATGGGTATCGATAGGCTGGATTGTGCGTATCACTGATTTATTGTACTCAATGCTTTTTCCATACATAGGTATGTTATACAGGTATAATATATATAAGTAGCTAGATAAAAAAAATATGTTTATATTTGTACAAAGTAAGTTTTACATAAATCAGGTGAATATAGGTATATATATTTGGTTTTGAAAAGGCCGACATAGTTATGACGACTAATAAGTTGACTAATAGCATGTACAGTACCTATATGATAACAGTGATGGTGATAACTTTGCCTGTCAAAATAATAATAATATAAAAATAAGTTATCAAAACGCAGTGTAAATAAATATGTCTTATTTTTTATTACTTTTAAGTTTTCCTGTTAGGTTACATGGATTTTTTATTCGAATCTTAATATATAAAGAGATATTAATTTACGAGTAACTTTCCAACTTGGTAACTGCATATTCTGAGTTAATTATGGTAATCTACAGCTGGTTTCTGAGACGATAAATAAGGAAATAAAAGAATTGAATTTGGGGCAAAACGCATATTATCTATTGACCTGGCTAGACTATGGCTTGTGAAACGAGAGGTAGCGGGTTCGATTCCCGATTCTGTCAAATATTTGTGTGATTCACAAATATTGGACCGAAATGTCTCTCGTAGATTCTGCCCCGCGATATAAAACTTGTATGTACCAACTTTAGTGTGAGGTAAGAAGTATAAATGTTGAGTGTATTATTTATTCCAAGTCCCGTATTCGATGCTTACTAGGCAATCGAAATGGAAAGAAAAATAAAACATATTTTTATTTTGAAAAAAAAAATGTTGAATTTAGTTGATACGCCATTCAATAAATAATTTTTAATTCGTGAAAAAAACAAGTCCCGTATTCGATGCTTACTAGGCAATCTAAATGGAAAGAAAAAAAAGTTATTTAAAAAAAAGTTGAATTTAGTTGATAAAAATTAATGAGTATTTTAAGTGAGAATGAGGTTAGATATAATATGTTATTTCAACGACAAGGTGGAATAAAGTTTGTTTGATCCACAAATATTTATTTCGGGTCTGGGTGTTTTTTAATTTCAATTTCAAGTCGTGATGACTTCGAAGTTTAGGCACGCGGTCGAGAATTTCGACGGTTGCGGGTTCAAACCCCAGGCACGCACCTCTGACTTTTCGAAGTTATGTGTGTATTCACAAAGAAAAATCACGTACATTAACGGTGAAGGAAAACATCGTGATGAAACCTGCACAACTAAATGTTGTTAGGAATTTCTTAGGTGTGTAGTCCGCCAACTCGTGCTAGGCTACTCTCAATTGTAGAGGAGGCCCGTGCCAAGCAGTGGGACGTATATGGGATGATGATGATGATGATTAAGTCCAAGCCACTTCACTTATGAAGATGATTTGACCCTCTTGGCATTTAAAACTTTAACTTGTGCAATAACGTTGCGCGTCACTTACCTACTAGGCTTCATGTTTCTTAATGCGTATTGTTGGATTTTTCACAAAAATCTTGTATAATGTTTGTTATTCCGCAAAAGTTTTGGTTGTGCTTATTCAAGCAGTATTTTTGTACAAATTTGTTAATGTTGAATGAGTTATTTTTAAAAGGGCTCTTAAGAAATTGCATTTTGTTTTGTGACGACAAATTGTACGTTTTAGTAGATGCCTTGTCGACTTGTATAAAATAAATGACAGTTGTAGCAATTATGTCCGTAAAAAACAATTATGACGGATCTAGATTTTTATGAACCCATAGAATTGAACCTAGAATAGAATAGAACATAATTAAACCCAAAAACACCCAACAGTCACATACATAGTTCTGACCCGACATAAGATAGGAGTCTTGTGTCGTGGGTATTAGAAACTACGAGGGACTTTTCGGTCTCACAAACACCCAGACCCGAAACAAATGCTTGATCCTACAAACATTTGTTTCGGTGCGGGGATCGGACCAGCGGCCTCTCGTTTCGCAAGCTGGTACCTATTTAGCCAACTGCGCCACAAGGCTGTCAAAAATGTCTGAATATCACTTGTTAAGAGACCTAACACGAACTGTGAAGAACTACAAGACCGTTACACAAAATTGAGATATGTCAGTTTGCAATTAGACTTTCCAATTGGTAATTTCATTGGTTTCTTATTTGTCATAGTGTGTGTTCTTGTCGATCACTGGCAAAGTCGAGGGCAAACGTCCGAGAGGCCGGTGCCCCATCAGATGGTCGGACCAAACCTGCTCGACGCTTAATTCGGGACTCTATGCTGCGGTCTACGATGCCAAAGACAGGAACAGGTGGCGCGGCATAGTAAGAAGGACGACTGCTGTTGGTGCAGGGGATCACGACTCTCAGCTATGAGGAAAACGACGCGAGGAGGAGGATGTTCTTGTTATGACATCATTATTGCCATGGACGGTGAAATTGAATTGTGGTTCTTGTATATTTAGACGTATTAAAAATATGGCAATTTGTTTTTGTATATATGTATATACTACGTACACACATACATACATATATACATACAAACATACTTTATCACTGAATTGGTAGATAGGAGTTTAAATCTAAGACTATGTTAGATTATCCTGCGGTCGTCTGGAAGAAATCGCTAATCGTGTTTTTGTAAAGTTTTGTGGTGTACAATAAAGTGTGATAAATAAATAAATAAACAGCCCCGTAGCGCAGTTGACTAGACACCAGCTTGCGAAACGAGAGGCCGCGGGTTCGATCCCCGCACCGAGACAAATGTTTGTGTGATCCACAAATATTTGTCTCGGGTCTGGGTGTTTGTGAGACCGAAAAGTCTCTCGTAGTTTCTGATACCCACGACACAAAACTTGTATCTTAGTGTGGGATCAGAACTATGTATGTGACTGTTGGGTGTATTTATTTATTATTATTTATTTTTTCCACCTATGGCTTAGGTCTCACGTAGGCCCGTTGCTTTTTTTCAAACGACCTAATAGAAAATCCCAGTAGCAGTTATAACCCGACCCAGGACTCGAACCAGGACCACCCTATAGCACGCGGCTTATTCTGCAGGACCATTGGGCAATAATGAATAATATAAGTAACTTAAATATTTGTCTAGGGTCTTGCTGTTTAAATTACCACCACTTAAGTAATGTATTTTAGTTTTAAAAACACTGAATATGAATATGTGACTGTTCAATGTAACTTATTTATCGTTAAGACAAATAAAATCTGAAATATATTAAAAATCGATTCCAAAACCTCGGTAACTTCTGATCTGGTTTTATTAATATCTACTAATGCTTGGGGTTAATTTTTTAAGCATAACTGTCATTTTTTGTAAAAAGAAATTTTGTGTAGTCAAATAAACTAAATCACAAAAATCTACAACAAAAAGTACTTTATTAAAAAATAGGATTAAGAAAATTAAAACATAAATTAAAATTTTGAAACTACTTTAGCATTAACTTTAAAATATACCTAGTTTTGTAAAGTACGTAATTTAGAAGCTTATTTCTAAAGCGAATTAAAAAAAGGCTTAGGGTATTTTCTACTTAATTTCAGGTAAAAGTTTTGTTACATTCTCGGAATGTAGTAATTAAGCTTAGTCATGGAATTATCTCCCGTAAATCATTGACATAAGAGCGATAATCGTGAATGCAGTGTTATATTATTGGTTTATGACTTTACAACGTCTTAAACGCTCTTTGTTTTAAATAAAGATTTATTGCTTTATGGTTAAGAATATTTAAAATTGTTGGTTTACGATCATTTACAGCAAGCGGTGGCACTTTCACTCTACCTACAATTGTTTGGGTAATAAAACACATAAATTAAAGCAGATTTTTATTATTTCCCAAAAGGATTTTATTAAAGTACAGTTATTTTTTTTTATAAACTAATTACAAATATATACATTTATCACATTATTTATAATCAACAACTTAAAACATAATATAACATTATATCATCTATTAATACAATTATATCGTGGCTAAGCTTATTATTAAGGTAAGGCTAGGCTCGATACATAAAAACAAAAACATATTAAAACTCCACAGTTCGACCACGGTAATATTATCTTATTAATAATACGTAAATTATAATGTACATTGTTGGCATTCAGATAATATATTTTAAATTATTAGCAAAATACTATTAAAATCATTACATTTGTAAATATATTTATATTTTATTAACATTAACCTATTGTTAATTAAATAAATCATTCTTAGTGACAAAACTGTCCATAATTGGATCATTGATTATTTCGAAAATCGTAAATTGTTGAGCCATATTTAAAAAAAGAACGCATTAATTTAAAATTGGAACGAAATAATCGGTTAAAAACTAAGTCGTTTTAGTCGCGCAGTGGACACAAGGCACACAAGCCGATCGTAGATAGGTTAGGTCCATTCTGCATTCGTACTACAAAACTGTCAGAGCGTGAAACGGTTTTCGCGCTGAGTGGCGTCGGCGCCATTTTGCTCCAGTTTCAATTTAATGAATCCCGGTTTAGAGTCATGGCGTTAAATTCGGGATTCCCTTGATGTGTCCCGGGGTAATCTTTGCTGTATACCGCAAGGGATTGGGCAGTCAACGTTCCCGCAAATGTTTACCCGTAGGTATATTTTGTGCCTGTGTACCGTTGGTTAGCGCATACTTCCACGTGAATAAAACAAAGATTTAGATAATGTTATTATTGCAATTAACTTATGTAATGACTAGGTGTTGACATCTAGCACTTTTAGCACAAGTTTAGGTACCTACTTGTCAAATATCTTTATTACCACATGGCTCAATACAGATAATAAAACAACTGTAAACATGAGTCAAGTAACGGTAAATCACAAGTAAAATAATATGATGAAATAAACACGCCAACACACATTACGTAGATAATTAACAGAAAGTTAAGTCTATTCGCGGCCACACACGTGTAAATCAACATTTTGTACGAAGGTATGAGTGTGTGATAATTGATATGTTGCATTCATTATTCCATTTTTACTGACAATAAAGAGTAGCAACGCTCAAACACCTAAATATAAAACTGCGTCGCTCGTCAGAAGCACTACAACGCGACTCATCCAATAATTGCCGGGGTAACGCTTGTGCTAAATAAAAAAGCGCCCATCAAACTTCCTGAGCGTCCTAATTGGCGGGAGGTGTCACTAATGACAGCGGGAGAGGCGAGAGGCGTGAGAGGCTGCGAGAGGCCGCGACTACACCGAGAGGCGCATTGCAAATTAACAATTATCGCGCGCGGCAACACTGATGTGACGTGTCGCAATATGGCCGCCGCATTGTTGCCGCCAAGTGATTATTTTAATTTTTGATTAGCAAAGCGGTTTAGTCGAATGGGGTTACAGTAAAAAAGTCTCTCCAATTACTTTAACATTCCAAATGATGCATGAATTAAAAATAAACAATAATAATATCTTGATACCTATAATAATATTTATTTTCACGTTAATTTATTATTTATTGTTATATTATAATATTTCAATAAGACATTCATTTGAACAAACTTTTCATCACTTAATAATATAGTAGAACGGACATTTACGACAGTTTTATGGTCATTTATTGGTTTAATCAGATTACGTTAGAGTTATTTATTCATATAAATTATAACAACTGGATACTGTGGGCGGACGTACAAACATTAATGAAATTTGATCTTTAGTTAACTATACATAGAGATAAAAAGACATATATAGATGTTATATATTAGTTTATTACGTAAAACAAGGTAGACTGGGGACACCATGTTTTGTTTTCAGGTAGCTGGAAAATCTACATAAACAGGCACATTAAGATCTTGTTTCGGGAGTATTAGAAATTATGAGAGACTTTTTAGACTCACAAAAACACAGACTCAAAAAAATAATAGGTATAAATCACATATTTATTCTTTAAGTGCGCGGATCGAGCCCTCGTGCTGTCGGTTCATAGGCTGATGTCTACGCTACGGAGTCCGCCAAATAGCAATGATATGAAAGATAGTGATCGTAAGTGCCAATGTATTGTACAATAACGTTGAGGTAAACATAACTAATTAATTTTGGACTACAACTAATCACGCCTGATTCATTCGGTTGGTATTGATGCACTAGGCGGATGCACTACTAGGCGCCCGTGTATATATGTATTTTTCTCCATGTTAAAGTATACACAAACATTGAAGTTAAATTATTGGAATCCAATCTTTCAATAGAAATTCATAGAGCTTTTTCCGAGATAGAAACTCAAGACCAAGATACACAAAATCCATAGAAATATTCTAAGAAATGCCACTTAAAAATAGACTTAGCATTAAATAACAGCTTGTGTTATAACTTGTAGATAAGCTTAGCGTGGTCTAATGATGATATTTACCTGGAAATCGCGAGTTATCAGTTTTAATTTTACTTATAGCTGTAACTGAAGAATAGTGACAGAAGTAGAAAGGGTCAAAACGCCAAGAAATATTTATCTTGTCAAATATCTTTAAATGTATAGCCAAGAAAATTTAAACAGTAGGTACTTTATCATAATTTGTCATAGAGTGACATCTCGCGGTATGTCTGCGAACTACATAGCTTTGAAAGAAAATCAGTAATTAAACTTACTTATTCTATGTGATAAGCTCAATGGCAAAAACATTTTTTTTAAATAGGCAAATAATTTTATAATCTGTTTGACGAAAAAAGCATGATTTCAAGGAAATTTTGAATTCTACAAGGCCGGAGAATTAAAAAAGAAATCCTATACTTTCATATCAACCCAAATCTGAGCCACTAAGGCTCGTTTACGATTGACTTTACATTATGCATGATTTTGCTTGTTTTTAGTCATGCAGATTACCTCAGGTTGCATTGATATTGTAAACAAAATACACCCTACAGTCATATACAAAGTTCTGACTCCACTCTAATATAATTATGAGTCTTGTGTCGTGAGTATCAGAAATTACGAGACAATTTTCGGTTTCACAAATACCCAGACCCGGATCAAATATTTGACTCGGTGCGAGGATCGAACCCGCGGTCTTCGTTTCGCAAGCTGGTGTCTAGCCAATTGCGCCACGGGGGTTTCATACTTTGTACGTGATTGATTAGAAATATGGAATTTAGAAATGTGGCAAAAGAAGCTGCCCCAGATTTTCCCTCAATTACGGAAAGAGTACAAACAACTCCTATAATAGGCGTACAAACACCACTTTACCTATTCTCTAGCAATACAGTAAGTATTAAAATAATAACATTTATTATTACCGTTATTCAGTGGCGGTACTTCCATAGAAGCCCAAAAGCCAAGGTTGTCTTTAAAAAAATCCAATAATAATCTTTAAGCACTAAATCGTTATTCAACAAAACTAATTTGACATATAAATGAGAATAACCTGACCCCAAAATCAATAATTATAAACTAGACATTACAAAATTAACACTTTTGGGCTTCTATGGAAGTCCCGCCACTGCCGCTATTCCTGCAATAAACGCAAAACCAGTAAATCACTTTAACGGAGCAATCAAACTGAACTTTCACTCTAGAGATACATCATACAGATAGCCATGCATCGCAAGTCGGAAATCTCGGAGGCAGTACGTCATAATGAAAGGCCAATATTGGACTGGACACTACTCCAGTGGACCCAAACAAGACCGCACGTAGGGCCGCTATCATCTCGCTTTGGGTGTACCACCCCACTTTACCATATCTGTACCGTATATAGGTATATATCTATACTGTATATAGGTATACAATACTTGAGATCAGTCAGTACTTGTATCTGAAATTTATATTATCGGCTACATCTTTTATGGTCACAATTATAAGTTTTCTAAATCATAATTGTGGAATCGTTTAGTTAGTATACTAATTAATTTTATATATTTAAAAAATAAAAGTAAATTTTTTTTGGATGACAAGCTATTATTTTAATGCGATAAAAAAGAAAAAAACTTTTACTTTAAAACTCACTCTAGGAACTTTTAACGTTATTACACAATTTATACGTCATAAAAGCTTGTGGCGAGATTTACTTGTAAAAGTAAACAAGTAAATTAAACATTATGTGATTGATTTTAACTATTAAAAATTTCAAACTAAGTAGGTAAACACGAGTACTTAAAACTCACGACAAGCTTTTATACAAGAATTCCAATCTTCTTCATGTAAGTTGAAACCTAACTACACCCGATTCTTAAATCAATTTCTATACACGACAGCTACTATAAATAAAAAAATATATATACCTATATAACATTCAATTTATTTGTATAAGGTTGTACACATTATGCCATTTAGTCCTTTAATATCACCTTCTAAAGCGAGCTTGAATGCTTTAACTAGCCTAGGTCACCCTGGATGGCACCATTACTGGAGTAAATTTAAATTTGTATGTAATCTTATTGCTAGTATTCGCTCTTTGGGTGAGTCTGAGAATACCATCTTACTTTGCGTAGGAAGATTCATTGTTACTCCTACTTGCAAGTCGCACGGATGTCTGTCAAAAATCTAGGCTTTAAATAAAAACGCGAAAGTTGCGAACTTCAGTAGGTATTGCATTTAAAAAATATACTTTTTGGAGGCAATGAATATATCCTTAGGCTTTATATCTAAGTGTAAATGTTCTAATATTTATGCGATCAGGCGCGTCGCAAAGAGTGCAAATCAGATTTAATTTAACAAATAACATTCGCTAGTTTATACAAATTTCCTCCTTGAAGAACATTTTGTAAGCGGAATAAAAAAAATAAATGTATGGTGACTGTGTAATTTACAAATTTATATATGTTTTAAACATATGTAGCTATTATTAGACTGCCTCGTGGTCTCGCGGTACAAGTATGTGCCGTGCGATCTAGAGGTCCTGGGTTCGATTCCCGGGTCGGGCAAAGTGTTATTGGGTTTTTCCATTAGGAAATTCTCGGTAACAGCACGGAGTCTGGAAATGTGCCCGAAAAACGGCAATAGGCTCGCCCCCTATTACGTGGGACTGATACATACTTGGCGAAATGTGGCTGCAGAAATGCACCTCTGCCTACCCCTTCGGGGAATACAGGCGTGAGTTTATGTATGTGTAATTATTATTATCATATTTTAGACATAATAAATTCATAATCAGTTCAATACGAGTTAAGTAAAATGCCTTCGTTATTCTAAGATATAAAATAAATAATGACAGATATATAGAATAGACTACATTCAATTTTAGTTTAATATTTATGACGCATTTTGTTAATTCGGTGGATTATAAGATTTGTAATTTGCGGATAGCATAATTAACAAAAAATACTAGATCGTTTAAAATGTTTAACGTGGTATTTAGAACACAATTAAGTGTACGACGATGGCAATATTTTTTAAGCCGCATTAGAAGATTATAAAATCTAATCTTTCTAGTAAGCATAAGTCAATAAGCTCATCATTAATCATTACACAGTTAAAAATTGAAAATCACACACATAATAACTAAACTATTTTTTTCATATAATTTTAATACGAAAATAAACGGCGAGGACCCACTGTAACAAAATCTCGAATGCCCATCTGAATGTAGACACTGCCGACATTTTAATACCCCGACCCGTCACACTTGAATAGGCCTAGTACATATCCACCGTCCAGTGGGGTGCTGCCGACCCGCCGGGGGGGGAGAGGACAGGGGGAGGAGAGGGGTCCTCTTCCGGCCGCTGTCTCCGTCTCATCAGGCCTATCTTGGAGGCGAGCTGGCCGCAAATTAAATAGTAACATGCGACGGACGGCCTCTGTATGTGGTGGACGTATTTAAGGCGTAGGCATTTGGTGTGATGTCTAGAAATATTAATTATATTCGAATTTCAAAATTATAGGAATAAATATATACATAACCTCACGCCTATATTCCCCGAAAGGTTAAGCAGAGTTGCAGCTCTACACCAGCATTTGGTCATGTATGGTCATTGCCGTTTTTGGGCACACTTCTAGATTCCGTACTGCTACTGAGAATTTCCTAATGGAAAAACTCAATAACACTGCCCAACGGGGGATCGAACCCGGGACCTCTTTTTTTTTTTTTTTTTTCATGGGGAAAATCCTCTTGGATCCCCGTTTCCAGAAGGCAAACGGGGTATGCCGGACTCTTACCGGCTAAAAACCCCATGGTAGTCTCCCTCTACACTTTGGAGGGTCTTCGGGAACTCAGAATGAACGCGCCGAATTGCCTCCAGTGAACCCGGGACCTCTAGATTGCATGGCAAATACCGCGAGCCCACAAGGCAGTCTAAATATAAGAAAGAAAAAATATAACAAAAGCCCCGTGGCGCAGATGGTTAGACACCAGCTTGCGAAACGAGAGGCCGCGGGTTCGATCCCCGCACCGTGACAAATGTTTGTGTGATCCACAAATATTTGTTTCGGGTCTGGGTGTTTGTGAGACCGAAAAGTCTCTCGTAGTCTCTGATACCCACGACACAGGACTTGTATCCTAGTGTGGGGTCAGAACTATGTATGTGACTGTTGGGTGTATTTATTTTTATTTATTTAAATAAGAAATATTTTTTGTTGAATCCAATATTTCGGACGCAATTTGGATTCGAGCCTTGTTGATGGAAAAGTGGTGTATACTTTCATAATAATGATTCATATCACTGGTAATTAAAACACCTTAGTGATAAATAAATATGATCCCATGATGAAAGCATCCCAGGAATTTAAGTTCCGTGTAGCAGTGAGAAATTTAATATAATTGACCAATTTAATGTTATTATTATTATTTTAAATTAACGCGGGCGCAAAAATAAGACGAAATGTACCGAATGTAGTCTATTTCGTGCCCCAAGCTCCCATTGATCTCCACATCAAAAGTAAATCACATAAAATGATTCCATGGTGTAAGAGTAAAGCCGTAAAGGCAGTTACATTCACATATTGGAATGGAATCATACGCAAATTAAGCATGTGGGCCTTGTAGAAAATAATGGTTATTGATAATGTATGTATGAGGTGAAAAATTATAATTATTGTTACGTAATATAGTAATTGAATATTTTTTTTACTGATATTAAAATGTATATCAAAGTAATTTTCGTTAAAACAAAGTCAATTGTTTATAAAATGAGATCAAATTCCAAGAAATAAGCAGAAGTGATTCATATTATTTAATTTTGATAAAGTTTATTTTAACACACGACAAAGTGCTGTATTAGTAATATTTATACGCAAATACCAGTGTTGCTGTTGCTGTCGCTTTCTTGGAGAGGCCTACGTTCAGCAGTGGACGGCGATAGGCTGAGTATATACCAGTGTTGCATCGCACTGGTACCTGATAGTCGGTGCGGTTCATTCTAAGCACAGGACTGAGTGACGAGAAATGTTTATAGATATCTTTCACATGACCATACTATAGGCCCGTTCTGTGGGACTTGCAAGCCTGATGACGATGACCACTCACCATCAGAACCTGGCTTGTTCACCGTATCTATGCATAAAAATTACATATCAAGAATCAAAGTCAAAAACAAAAGGTCATATCGGTCTGTTTCATTCCACACGATTCTCAACTCTCTTAACCGAGATATAACAAAAAACACAATGACTTTCAGAGTTAATTGCAAACATAAACAAGTTATTATACATTGTATATTACATTCCGATACACTCAGACATTTGAATAACGTAATCGGCAAACATCTCCATTAAACATCGCGCTTGATCAATAACAATAATTAAAGGCTTAAAGCCGCACACGACACAAATATAAACATCAATCACGACAAAAATAGATTTTATTAAAATAATGCAACCAAATTAAACGGATAGTGGCTTTGTAGAAAGTGTACGAGACCTCTGACTTTAGCAATTACTCGCATTGTCCAAGCTCATTGTACATACTGACAAACAGTTATGAGTAAACAACTTCATTTGCTGATATTTAATTAATAGGCGTGTTGCGTGATGTGTATTATTAGATTTTAAATAGTACATATATATTACTTTTTGGAAATGTTCTCATTCTCAGTTAATGATGCACTAGTTTTAGTATAAATGTAACAAAATTGGATACGATAATTCAATTCCGAACCATTTAACCAATAATAAAAATAGGATAAAAGTCGATAAATACGATGAAAATTCGTGTATTTTATGCACCTTTTATTGAAAATATATTCTTATTCATACGGCTATTCACGATAGTATAGATAATGGGGTTTTCAACCGCCACAGCGACCTGCCCAAATATTTCGCGTTCTGAAAGCAGCCTGTTGACATCGCTGCTCTTGGTTCACGCAAGGATTTAACTACACACGTAAAAATAAGATTTGTTCTAATCATCATCATTGTCAGTCCAAATACGTCCCACTGCTGGGCACGGGCCTCCTCTACAACTGAGAGGGTTTAGGCCTTAGTCCACCACGCTGGCCTAGTGCGGGTTGGTGGACTACACACCTAAGAAATTCCTAAGAACTTTTAGGTGTGCAGGTTTTATCACGATGTTTTCCTTCACCGTTAAAGCAAGTGATAATTCATTGTGAATACACACATAACTTCGAAAAGTCAGAGGTGTGTGCCTGGGGTTTGAACCTGCGACCGCCGAAATTCTCGACCGCGCGCCTAAACCTCGAGGCCATCACTGTTCCAATAGGAATTGAAAATAAACCAATCTTACAATTCTGCCTCAATTTTACATTGTAGTCCCGCAATTTATGCTATTTTAATAGTCTCGGTCTTTATATTTTCCAAATATGGGTTATAGGTTCAATTTTACTACTCATGGACATTTTTTCCATTTATTTATATTTTTAATAATGTTTAAATTGATTGTACTATAATACCTATAGAGGTGACTCTTATAAGAATAACACAATGTTATTTTGCCGTCGGAAGACAGTGTGATAGTACTGTGTAATTGTTATGGCAGCTTAAACATACAGAACATTTATATAAACATAATAATATTTTTTTTCCATGCAATATTACTTTAATAATACTACTATAAGAATATAAGAGTTAAATAAAATATAACTATTTCTGAGAGAATTTCAACCTGTTGACAATACGTAGTATATATCTTACTGTAGTCTCGGATGAAGACTATCCGATAAGACGAACTTATATCTAAACATGAACACTACACTTAGCGTCACTAGGTCCAATACACCATGCACGGCTATAGGTAGGTAGGTAGGTATGGATGTTGGCAGGCGAGGCGAGTGGCGCAAGAACTCGGCCGCTCCACTCGTCCGGCCTCTCGACACGATACACGACATTGCGCGCGCACATACTGTAGGAAACACTAAAATGAACAAATTTTCCGCGAGGAAAACACTCGTTTTCCGCGACTAGCGTGCGAGCGTCGCGCTCCCAATGCCCAGACTAAACGCGAGCCGTGAAAAAGCACCGCCGCAACGCGGACCGACAATGGAAAGCGGTAAAGAATCATAATAATAACAATGACAACAATGTGAGATGCTATAATAAAGAGCCGCGGCATTGTGCCACGGTCGGCGTTCGTTCGAAGGGTCGCAGGAGATCGATACTCGCCGGATTGTCTACGGCCGTGCGTGAGCCTTTGTGGACCGTCTCCGCGCGCGCGGCCATTCATCCACCACTCCAACACTCCGCGGACGCTAATCTTACCACTGCTTTTCTACTACACGTCTTTGTTAAAAATGTCAACAGTCGCGTTTAACATAGCTATGCGGGGCGACACATTATTTAAACATAATATATCCGATGCAATGCAAACATTCCAAATACCGACGACCCCAATAATTTAACACAATTCTTGGCAATAGTTTGCTATAAACGGTTTCTATGAAAACATAACACTAGTGACATTTTGCTGTGCTTCGAAACCGAGTAAAGTGGCAATATGTGAACATCTAGTCACGAGCTTGAAAGCAAAAGTTTTACTATAAATTCGACTTTATTAGCGTTCATTCAATGAATAAGCTGCTTAATTAATTTGAATTTTCCAATTACCAAAACGCGGAAACTAACCGACAAAGGAGTGACGTAATTTTAGCAGTCGGATGTGCGAAGTGTCGACTGACGATGTAGGACCGAGTTTAATGTTATAATCCGTCGATCGGCTGTTATCATTAACTTGATCGCGCACACCTCCCGCAGGTACGCAGATTGCCTTTAACGCATTCTTACTATGGATATAACCGTTTCACCTAGATCACTGCGATACGATATGATTTAAAAATGGAACCGATGTTATGAAACTCGGTGAAGTAAATTACTTTTTGCGTTTGATTTATTATCGCATGTTCATGGAACGCAATCGACCAGTTAGAACTACTACAGTATGTTACCGTTACATGCTCATTCAGTAACCAGTAAGCTATGTGATACATTCTTGGCTCATACTTAAGGGATTCAGCGCACATTGGATTTATTTGTGGAACATTAGAAGAATTCCACATTATGGTATTTGGGGATAAGCATTACTATAAAGTTTTAATATTTAAATGTTCAAAGTATAGGTCTTGAGATTTCAATACAGCATTACATTATTTGGTTCTGTAAGTACACGTTGCTGCCTATGAGCGTGGAATGAAGACTAGTTTCAGTACATTCTACTTAATGAATACAGAGTCGCGGCCTTCATTCCAGAACACGCCAGTACCAGCGATTGTCCGTTACTTACGTTTAAACAATTTAAAAATGTATAACATCATCATAAACTACTTCATCAATTCGAACTATTTAGGTATGAACATTTATGTACCATGAGAAAGAACATAGATTCCTCTTAATAAATTGTGCCTAAGCGAAGTGGGGCTTATCCGCTTATGGTACATTAAAATATTAAAAACGAAAGAGATCATGTCCAGGCTATGTGTAGCTGTATTGCTATATTTAATTGCGGACAGGTCGGCGCGGGCGCAGCAGAGCGCCCCGCGGCGAGCGTCGATCACCGGCCGAGCGCGCGCGCACCGCAATTAAACGTCCCTATCGATACGATAATCCAATTATATAACTGCACCCACCGCTTGTCCGTCATAATCGGCCGATAGGGAGTTGATGAAACCATCCAAAATTAGTGATTTGATAAAAAATAGGGTCAACAGAGCTTGAGAATATGTATTATAATATATTTGTTTCTATGCAGAAGTGACTGGTAAATATTACGATTGTCTCTTACTACTCGGCAAAAGTCTACTTGTCAACATTGTATATTGCATAAAATGCTTTGTACAAAATCGTTTTGGATAATGCACTCCGAACCCAACCTAGCCTAAACTAAGACGTGCTTGTATTATTAAAATCGATGAGTTCCATTTTTACCACAACAGTAAATAACCATTAGAGTTATTGCACCCTACAAGTACTGCTGCAAACTGCTGGTGAAACCTGGATATAGAAAGACTCATCTTCCTGCCCTAGGAATATCCACCTTATGGTTAAAATGGTGCTGTCGAAAAGAAAATCTGCGAGATGGTATTTACTTCAAATACCATCGTGCCTTGAAAGACGGAGGAACAACAATCTTTTTTATTTCGATAACAAAATTAGCAACTATTGCTAGTGGGTCTGTCAAAAAACAACAACAAAGGTTCCAGAATATGTCTGCCAATGTACAAACGTACAGTGACATTTGAGAAGAATAAAAAAATTTAACCGTTATAAAGCACAAAATCAACTCGAATAAATTTCTTTAAACAATCGGAGAAAAATGTAAAACGTGCCGTGCAATAGAAACAATTGAGAAATTTATAGATGTAAAGGTTTTCAACCTACGCACGCCCACAATGAAACGACATTTGACATTGATATCATATTTCAACGTTATTGATGCAGAGGTTTCATCACTTACTTAATATATGAAGTAGCTACAACGGACCTATTCCGCTAGCCGAAAGGTTATCGCAATTATAATAGTAATTGCACACCGGCCGATGATTTTAATTGAGCGCCTCCACGATTTGTCAAACGGCGTCATTTCGACATAGAATGTCGGTACGAAGCAATGTTCGTGATTGATGAATAAAAATAGCGCAACTCGGATTGTCGGGTCCGAGGACCTTTCTTGTTGCAACTGAAGCAATTATAATATCGTGATCAACGTGTTAATGACAAGTGATACTTGAAAAATTTGTAATATAACCGTTAATTTTGTCGGCTATTTTTAATTAAGCACGATGACTCGGGGCGAGCCGCGAGGTGCCGCTGGCTCCATGTCGGTCTATTATTAATTATTATTTTGATCGATCACGCTCTATCAGTCTATCTTATTTCATTAAGGATCCGATGTTTATTTTTTTTCTCAGTTCAAGTTATTAATTACGACCAAAGACGTCGATTCGCGTTGAAGTTTTTTGCTTTTGATTTTTAGTGGGATCCCGATTGGAGTGTATTACAATAAATTTAAAGTATTATATGTTAATACTTTACATATTTTAGTTTCTTTAATAACTTGGTAATTTGCTCTGAATAAATAACTTTTTATCGTCTTTAAATAAAAAAAATATTTAGCCCAATTGAGTATAGTACATAAAAATGTATCCTCTTCCATTTTTATATACTGGCATTGGTGGTACTTCCAAAAAAGCCCAAAAGCCCTCGTAGCCTTACAAAATTCCGAAAATTACTCTCTAAGCCTAAATCTTTATTGAACAAAAGTAATTTGACATAAATTAGAACATTCTGACCCAAAAATTAACAATTATAAACTAGACATTACAAATTAACGTGTAACGCTTTTGGGCTTCTTCACTTTACAGTGTGAAGTTCCCGGAATAAATATAAAGGTTGCAATTAGAGTGTTGACTAGCCAGAAACAACTCCAATTATTATCCCTCAACATTTAACACAATTATGCTTACAGGATATGCGCAGGCTGATCCCGAAATTTGACACAATTTCGTGTTTGGTGTTGGGCATTACAAATATGCAGGGACATTGCTATGCGGCGTATACGAATATCCTACAACCAATACTATGGTATTTACTTACTTAGTAGAAATAAATATGAGATTTTGATTATAATTTCCAAGGCCATTGGAATCGTGAGCACCTTTTGGCTGGGACCAAACTGTTTTGAAATAAAATTACATTACAAAATTCTTATCAGGTAGGCAATATTATATAAAATCTGTATGTCTGTGGTACTGTTATCTAATTACCTAAGCGTTTAAGATTTTTCAAACAGGGTTACCGTAAATTCTTAACCTTTCATATGAATTCCTGCCATTGCAAAGCAATTTTGTGATGAGTTTGATACATCCAGTCCAAAAAAAAAAAAGATTAATCATTGTAGTCTACTAAGTCAGACAATGTACCACAAATATTATAAGTACAGTCCACGATCAGACAGATAAATTCGATACACTGAGAAAACAAAATATTGTAGGTAGCACAGGTAATCTTGCGCGTTCGAGATTGCGATACACGGCGAAATTAGAGATAAGTTTATCCCTCAACGAGTAATTCGTTCCCGGCCCGTAAAGGAGCATTATCCCTACGGCCCAACGAGTTTTCGCAGAAATCAATAAGCCCAAGGTTTTTTAAGAATATTTCTTGAGAAACAAACATATTCTTGAATGGTGCAGTCAAAGACGCCGCGGATTAGCGAACTATTTTTTGTTAGTGTAAAATTCGAAACGTTTTCGATTAACGAGAGATTTGGCGCGTACAGATTTTGGATAGCTTGAACAATGGGCTTCCGGGGACTGCTGATCTTAGGTGTTGCGTCGGGATAAGCTTGGATCATTTTACTTGCTCAGGACAGTTTATTTTCTTATTAAGGCGATATATAGAAATTTCTCAGAATATGTATAAGAGTTATTTGAAGATTATTTTGGCTTTCACTTTTTTATCTGTAAGATCAATAAACCCAACTAGGTTAATCATATTTAGAGACCAAGCAAATCAAAAGGCCTGTATAAATGTGGGACCCGACGAAAGACTGCTGGGTAGCAATCTTAATCTTCTGGTAAAGAGAGGTATCTTTACCAGATACTCAGAACAGGTTGGCACCCTCATTATGGGTACAATATAGTAACTTTATCGTGCTAAACATAGAAATACAATATTAAAACTTTAGAAAACTTCTTCAAGCAAGTTACTTCTAATCTTAAGTTTTGCCAGCGAAGCTCATGATTAAAACACCACATAAGAGAAGTATTCTCAACTTGAAATCTTGTTTTTAACCACGTCATTCAATCTGTTGCCACATAATTGTTCCTAATTATTCCTATTATGATGTCAATTACAAAATTCCATATCATAGCCGACGCAACCGCTCGACACTAATAAAAATTGTAACTATCATACCATTAAAATACCATAACTGTAGAAATATTCGGAGCGCCTAACACCTCCGTGATGTCAGCACATTTGGCGGTGCGATCGCGTTGTGATACCGACGACGTATCGATCCTATCGTGGTGACTTGCTGCTATGGCCAAGTCCATGACCTGTCCAGATCGAGAGAATGCTATTATTTGATTTAGTTTTTTTTTTATTGAAAGTGAGAATGCTGTGTGAAAGGAATCCTGCATCGAGTTCTGCAGTTGGGTTGACTTTGGCTTGGATATACATACTCGTAGTTATTGAGATATATTTTAAAGGGTTAATAAGTTGGAATGGACGTCATCAGGTCACCGGAATTTAGCTAAGGACGTTGGAGATAATATGTTCACAACTTAAAATCGTATTTATGGTCTGATGAAGATCTTGGGATGTTACTGAATAGAGCTCTAGCAGGTCTATCGGCATGTATTTGGAGAGACGAGATTAGCTGTATTAGGTAATATTCGCAAGTAGTAGTTAATTGAACATTTTACGGATTCGAATTTATCTGTATATATATTTAAACCATGCATTAACTTAACGAAGTTTATATTAGGTTCATCTTATTTGCTTTTTTCTCCTACAGATTTTGCAATAGAGTTATATAATTTGACCTATAATTTAACATCTTGTTTGACATTCAACATAAACTGCAAAGAAAAATGTTCATAGAAACTACACTATAAAACTAATTATAATACAGAACGATTTTCAGTGGCATACAGTAAAAGTCCCTGAAATACTTTTTATGCATATTACTCGTTACAAAATTTATGCAAATATTACTGTACAACATATGTCAGCAGAAATATTTATGAGTTTCTTTGAATAAATGTATGAGGTAACAATAGACAAAGCGAGTACAGTATACATAAGTTTTAAGATGCTATAAGATCAATTAAATACATGTTTTTTTTCTGATAGAAGGGTCATCTTTGTCACAAAGTTAGATTGCTCCACATATTTTATCATGAAAATTGGTCTTAAAAAATCATTGGCAAAAAATTATTCGTATAAAATTTAATGACGAATGAGTAGATAAAAGCTAAAGAAGATGTGGATGTGAAGAGTGTAACAAAAGACATGAAGAGAAACGGGATGTGTGACGACACGATAATGAAGACATGAAGAAAACGATATAACGCCCTAGCCTTGAATAAAATTTACAGCAGGAGAATGACGATGACTGAACTTTGGAAAACATGTTGAAAAATAAAAAATAAACATTGGAATAAAAAATATACATACATCGCGTTCTAAAATCAACGGGTTTTCGGGAGACCTGGTATGATGATGTCGATCAGAGAGATACCAAGTTAGTAAATAACAACAGTGAATCAACAAGTGTGAAACAATTTTGTTTTTCCATTTAAAGGAATCAAATTATTATCATTCTTGAAATGACTTAAAATATTGAGTCTACATTGGGAAACTTGTTAAGGTACCTAAATAACTTTATATTTTGCTTAACTCGTTGCAATTCTTATCATGGTTCGTATGCGGAATATTGATAGTATTAATATAAAATTCGCTGCGTTTTGAATCTATTCTCCATACAATCAATGGTATTCTAAGTATTCGTAGCTGTATTTTCTATCCCTCTCGTCGGACGTGCGATGTGAAATCTACCTGTAAGTGTATCGGGTTTTTTCATTGGTCATCAATTTTGACGTAATTTATTACTGTGCGTGAGAAATACTTTAAATACTTTGAAGTGATTGCCTAATTTTTACGATCCTATTGTAAAATATTTTCAATTTATATTTAATACATCATTTTAATACCACACAGAAATTTTAGCCAGAGATTTTTTTGTTATAATTAATTTATTTTTTAATGATATTTTTTATTTGTTAAAATGCGATTAATTTTCCATTTAAGCGTTAAAAAACATTTACATTTTGTTTCTGAAAATTATTTCCTACAGATATTATACTGTTTGGGGGGGGGGGGGGGGGGGTACTAGGTATTTTAACTGGCACAGTTAAAAAGCCATTACCGCGCACATACCCTTCTAAATCAAAGTGACAGGTAGGCAAATAGAACAAAACTCGTCCTTCTTCTAGGAATACCGAAAGTCGTCGCCCATAAATCACCAGCCTCCTGACAAATGGATTCTACGGTTTTTTTTCTCGCCACTCATTTATTAATAGGGCAGGGAATGTTTCGGAAAACCAATAAAATGTGCCCCGTCATATACCTGTCGGCCGCCAGACAGCGTGGCATTGTTCCTTTGCCTTCTTTTTTTTTTAATTGTACGCTGTGAACGAAATCTACCGTCATGGTAAGTACTGTATCATTAGATTTAATTTTATTAAAAAATCATGTATGTTTATAGCTTGTATGGGCAGTGCTTCGCATAGGTACCTACTACTAGACTATGGAGGTTACGGGATTATTGAACGTGTATTAGTATAATTGTTTGTCTATTTTTCTTTAGAATTCTTGAGTGGTATTTATCAAACAACGTAGCTTAAGTAAAATTCTAGTGTAAGACTGCCTCGTGGTCTCGCGGCACATGTATGTGCCGTGCGATCTAGAGATCTCGGGTCCGATTCCCGGGTTGAGCAAAGTGTTATTGGGTTTTTCCATTAGGAAATTCACAGTAGCAGCACGGAGTATGGATTTGTGCCCGAAAACGGCAATAGGCTCGCCCCTATTACGTGGGACTGATACATTCCTGGCGAAATGTGGGTGCAGAAATGCACCTCTGCCTACCCCATCGGGGAATACAGGCGTGAGGTTATGTATGTATGTAAGAATGTAATAACAATACTAACCCAGAGTTAATAATAAACTAAAACGATATAACATTATTAAATTAACCAAATACTTTAATTCTCACATTTTAAACCGCTTACGTAATCCCCACCCCAACTGTAAATTGAGAAAGTGTTGCATTAAAAAAAATCAATCCCACGAATGTCGCACAAATAAATTTCGCGACTAACCTATTTTTGTGAATGGACATTTTTTTGTCTCGCCGTGCCGTGTCCGCACAAAGCCTCATTCGAGGTATTCTACGCGTGTGAAAGACGAGCCATTCTCTCGCCCTTAAGTATTGGACCAAAAATAATTGTCATTTCCTCCGGCGGCCGACGCATAATGGTCTCGCGATATTGTTCTTTCTGCGCACGTCTCCGACAATCGTGTCGCGCACTCGGGATTTTTCGACATAATTTCGACACTTTCACGACGATTGGCTTTAATAGTGTCGAATGAGACGCTCGAGGTGGCAATTTAGGCTCTCCTGGATGATGGAATAGTGCCCGAGGGAGTCTCTCCTGGGAGTCCATGGTGTTTATTTAAGAAACTTGTTTTTAATTTATTTTTTTATTATTGTATATCTTAATACATTAGTTCATTAAATGATAATGTTGATTAAATCCATGCTTGACCTGGTTTTAAGTTTTACTAGACGAGTGACAATTACAAAGAAGTGTTTTATACATTTATCTGAAAATTCCGGTTTTCATGTTCAATACTATCAACATAAAACTAAATAACCATAATTTAAATACCTAACTACAATCGCAACCGGATATAACGACATTGAAGGGACCGTCGTTATGTCCGATAGTTGTTATAAGCAATATACACAATGTAGTTACTAGTTTACGAGTGTATAGAAAATTTGGCGGTACCTTGCCATTCGGTTGTTATAACCGATGCGTCGTTATAAACGGGGTCGTTATAATCGGTTTTGACTGTATTTAATTTATAAGTATTAAAAATTGGGCTAGATTATAGGGTATTGAATTTTAAATTTTATCAAGATTATTAATCAAAATAAATTTATCAGTTATTCTAAATTACTCTACTTCTCAATACTTCGGGACATCAATATGAAATTCCATAGCCAATAGTCACCCCCCTAATGTGATACACGAACGGTATCAAACTCCCTTCTATTGTATAAAGTAATCACGGGAGCAAATGACAAGTTTTGGGTCAACGCATACGTCCAACTTCGGCGTGCAGTTTACCAAATATTATTTGCCAACCGTATTAATATTGCCAGTTGAATATTATTGTTGGACTCGTGTTTTTCAGGTGCATAGTTATGTTGGCCACGCGCCAAAACGGAGGGAGGTTGAGAGGGTAAAGTTAGAAACGTGGGAGGTCACAACACTAATGGCTGGCTGTGACAGGTAATGCGAGACGAGACAAAGTGCATCGCGTATCCCCGATACACCGCATCGATATAGTTTCTTAACAGATACATCGGTTACTATGCTCCTCTATTTTATGAAATTATGTTTAAAGATTTTTCTGTCATACGTTCGCTGTAAATTTTCATCGACGTTTTTGCGTGTAATGTTTTACATACTGCAGAATCCTAACTTTAACAAGTTGTATAAATTTAATGCAAATGAATAACATATTTTTTAATAAACTACACAGAATGTCAAGATACTCTGTTTTGATAACGCTAACTTACTATGAGACGGGGATAGAGTTTTTTTTATTATAAATTTGTATGAGATTAAAAGTTAAGCATTTCACAAATTGAAAATACTAAAGTACAAACATAATTAACTTTACTTCTTTTGCACAAGGGAAAGCCTATAAGAAAATAAATTTTCATGTATGAGTACAGTATTATATAGTATGGTCAAGTTTCAATTTTAAAAAACGGAAGTACAAAAATGTTGAAATCTCCATAATAAAGCGACAGAAAAGGTGTTAAGTGGTAAAATAAAAATAATTATTATTCGGACCACCAGTGATGTCAACCCTATTCGGCAAAAAATTATCATTTTAATCGTGGCAAAAATACCAGAGATATAACCGAACATATAAAAAGAAAGAAACAGAATTGGTAACATTTTTTGAGACGTTTAAAAATAAACGTTTATCCTCACCTTTAATCCCAAACAGATTCAATGTACGACCTCGATTTTGTAAACAAATCCTCCTGTTACACACGATCGAAAACTATTCTCACATTTTTTGTAACTTGAGGCTTGGGAGGACACCTGTGTAATCCTTTCAACTCACATAATATGCCCTTAATTCTGTTGATAAGGCATGACATCTAACGCCTTTGTGCGCCATCGGGCCCTTTTCTGGTCAATTAAGGTCCCTCCTTTGTCTTCTGAAGGAAGATGACACACTTCTTTACTTTACAAATGGAAGTCAGTGTTTTGAATGGTGCTATGATTTAATGTGATGTTTTGTTGTCTCGGCGATTTATTGGTGTAAGGTGTCATGATTGAAAAAACATGTCGGCGGTGTAAAAATACGGGAGGTTATGGAAATTACTTTTGTGAATTAGTTTTTTATCACCCACTTATTGGTGGCGGCAGTTTTTGTATGTATCCTTGTGAGAGTTTTTTTAACAACAAATAGAAAAAATAAGATATAGAATTAGCTACATTCACGCTAGTCCAGTATGCAAGGAAACATAAGTAATATGAAAAAGCTTTGATAAAGACAACTCTAGTGCGCTGTTTTCAAGCATTAGCGACATCACAGCTCCAAATTAGGCTAGTTGCATAGATGCAACGATTAAATTTACGACAGATCTCTATTAGGGCTGTCGCATCTGCTTGGCCTTCATAACGGATGAGAGGAACTAAGTAGAACTTTACACGTTGGTGCAGTTTAAGTTGGGGGATGTAAGAATGAATTCTACTTGTGGATCTACGTGTCTTAGATCAGTGTAAATTTTGCGCAGAATCCCACAATTTGATTGTAAAGGAAAACATGGTGAGGAAACCTGCAAATCTGTTCTTAGGAATTACTTAGGTGTGTAGTCCGCTAACCCGCACTAGGTCAGCGTGGTGAACTAAAGCCTAAGCCTTCTCACTTGAAGAGGAGGCCCGTGCCCAGCAGTGCGACAAAGATGGGCTGATGACGAAAATCACACATACAAGCTGACAGTCCGCTGTTAAGACTTAAGCAGAATATTATAAAGCTATACTAAGAAATGAAAATATCAATACTAAAAGTATTACTCAAATTATAGGATTATAACTTGAGTAATGTCGCCATTTAAGAACATTAAATACGTATTGTCACAACCTACCCTCATAGAGGGCTGCGCTGCGGTCGTAATGAGAAATTTGATCCTGTCCTAAAGTGCATTTAGTGTTAATTGAATACAGCAATCCACATAGCGATTATTAATTTATTGTTGCGTCAATCTGTTGTGGCCTGTGAATTGTGACATGTTACAAGAGAGTCGCTGTGAAAATCAAATACTAACTCATTAATAGCGATCTAATGATATATGATAGGTAACTATCGAGTCTAAAAGCATTAATCGTTCCTGGAAGCAATAAGTAAGTACAGTAGAACCTCTATAAGTCGAACATCAAGGAAGACACCAAATAAATCGAGTTATAGAGTTTTTGACTTAAGAGGTTTTTTATTCGACATAAAGAGGTTGAGCTTAATTTTTATAAAATTTGAGTATAATATTTTGCTATGTTCGAGATACATACCTACATCCAGTGGCGGTTCTTCCATAGAAGCCCAAAAGCCCAGTTTGCCTTACAAAATCCCAAAAAATAATCTTTAAGCTTTAAGTCTTTACTGAACAAAAGCAATTTGACATATAAATGAGAATATCTTGATTCCACAATAGTCATTACACAATGAACGTGTAAATCTTTGGGCTTCTATGGAAGTACCGCCACTGCATACATCAGTTTAATTTTTCGACTTACGGAGGGAAAATATGTAGCAAAATAGTCTGGAGGGACTCACTGATTATTTCGACTAATAGGGGGTTAGATTTCGAGTAATGGAGGTTTTTGGTGTTTGAAGGGAAGGGAACAAAACATTTTATCTAGATTTGGAGGTTTTCTACTTATCGAGGTTCGACTTAACTTAACTTACTGTATATTATGATGTTTTTAGAGTGGCGTAACTATCTTTTGTATATTATACTTTATATGCGCGATAAAACAAAAAAAAAGTATGTACTGATCAGCAGATCTTGATTAGCTATTTTACCTAGCTTCTATGATAAGTCGCTAAATATACGTCGCTACTAATATGGACCAAGAAAATAGTTCTAAGAAGTACTATAGCGATTGGTAAAGTTTCTCTAATGATAGTGTTTTTGGAAGAGCACGATTAGTATAAAGTTTTTACATCGGTATGGGTAACTCCCATTCATTGATCACCAGTATTCAAATAGCAGTTAAAAGTGGATAACGTGATTTAATCGTGTCAGTCTATATAAGCGAGTAATAATTAGGTACATATGTTCTAATCCCTCTATAACCAAGGAATGTGATTTGGGAAATGGGAGTTCGCTTAAGAGAATTTGTCAATACTTTTGGGATATTTCGTTATTGGTTATATGGATATATCCATATATTATACAAATTTCACTTGGCTTAATTTTTGCAACAATTTATTCTATTTATCTCATGATCCATGAATTCAGATTTAGGGAGTAATGCTGCCGCCAATATAAACTCGATGCAGTCTCCGCTGGAGAATAGTATTTTTGTGAGGATCAAAGCGATCGGGGCGGCACGTCAGTGACGTCACTTCCGGCAAGATGGCGGCGGCGGCGCGATTGTTTGATGTGCGAGAAATGAAGTGTGCCACCTCTCCCCGCTTCCTGACTGTCGGGGTGTCAAGATACGGGCAATGACAACTTCTGTTTGAATATTAGACGGTACTTTTATGTTGGTGCAAATTTTTTGTACCTACGTTGGCATTGTTTTTTTGATGTATTGTTTGAGGTTTAATACGCTGAAAATACGAGATATGCTATTCGAATTGGAATGTTTGCGCACACCCACTCGTGTGCATTAATATTTTATGGTGTTTTCTTGTTTGAGTTACATGGCGCGTTTATTACTAAATTCACTTACATTTGTAACAAGCATTGGGCAATGTTAAGGTAACAACACCAAACCACAATAATGTTATATAAAAAATCTTATTAGAATTTGTCACAATTCGATTTTGACCTATTGGGTCAAAAAGAAAAAATCTGATGAAGAAATATGAAACAAAAGCTTGATTCGATCGCGCACAAAAAGCGAACGTGTAATGTTGACAGATGTATAATATTAATTTAGTCGTACCGGTGCGTCCAACACGGCGGATTTAAATTCAATTTCATATCGCCGTATTGAGTTATATAGAGTATAATCGCGTTACCCAGTCCACTAGTGGGGATTACGTGCTTTTTAATAAAGTTGCGCCGGTAGGGGGCGACACTGGGGACATTTTTACACAAAGAGGATTACTTCGGCCGCGTTTATCTGCACCTTACAGCTCGGCTTAGCCTCCTAAATACTCCCTCGTTGAATGCGCACCCGTTTTACGGGTAGCTTGTACGCGTACGTATTTTGCGCTTTATAATTTCATGTCTAGACTTGTACTTTTTGGCGTCTAACTGGGTGCAGCTACGGTGGTAATGTTGCTACTTAAATCATATTTTTGTTTTTTTTTAATTTTTAATTGGCTGCCATGTACACCGTCTTCGATTATTTTCTTAAAGAAAGTTCTCTCAGAAACGTTGCAGCAATCTTGGACTGCAGTATGAGACTGCTCAAAAGAAATGGTTACACGGATACTTTGACGTAAAGAAATACTTTTGCGTTTAATCAAGTAAGTAATTTTCCCGAATGGCCAACTTGCAGGTGATTCTAAATTAGAGCAGAACAAAGTGCAGCTTTTTAACATGCGGTTTATAACTGGCCAACATAATTGTGTCGAGTTGGGAATAAAAATTGTAACCACATTTTCAAGCCAATCTACATTCTGTTTGAATACCTTCTAAATTATAAGGGAAACTCGTGATCAGTAAACAATTCAGAAGTGTTGCATTATTATTTATCATTTATGTGAGCTCTTTTTAAGTACACATACCTACATACATACATAACCACACGCCTGTATTCCCCGAAGGGGTAGGCAGAGGTGCATTTCTGCACCCACATTTCGCCAGATATGTATCAGTCGTAATAGGGGGCGAGCCTATTGCCGTTTTTCGGGCACAATTCCAGACTCCGTGCTGCTACTGAGAATTTCCTAATGGAAAACCCATAACACTTTGCCCGCCCCGGGAATCGAACCCAGGACCTCTAGATCGCACAGCACATACTTGTGCCGCGAGACCACGAGGCAGTTCTCTTTTTTTATTGGTTAAGTGCACAAATATTTGACTCAAGAAGAGAACAGAATTTGCGGCCCCTAATTTTGTATGTGGCAGTTACTCTCCTGGACCACACAGGCTGCCACTAATCGGCAAACTAATATACCACCTTTAAATACTATTTTACTACTATATCTAGTTTAGTACACCAAGCTGATCTATTGCTTGTTGATGAACTTTCTTAGGTGTGTAGTCTGCCAACCCGTACTAAGCCAGCGTGATGGACCAAGGTCTAACCCCTGTCAATAAAGGAAGCTCGTGTCTAACAGTAGGACGTAAATGGGCTGATGATGATGAATTTCACATGGGTAAAAAAATACTTGTAAGTTTACGCCTTCTTTTTATATATGATATCTAAATATATATAATTTATTATATTAATATAACATTAATACAACACCAAAGCAGTCCGCGTAAATCAATGCGAAATCATCGAAACACATGTGTTACATGCATATTCCCATTCCGTCTGGCAAGAAACAAGTTCCAAGAAGCTATCATGAGATTAGCCTCAATCTCTCCGGACGAAACAAACAGTCGTCTGCGCAGTAGTTGAATTGAATAATGGGGGGTAACGACACCAACAATGCGCAGCGCTCGCCCCGGCCGACACTCCAATTATCTACTTGTGCGTATGCGCGCGCGCTGAGAATGGGTTCCGGGGAGTCATGGACAAACTTGGCCTTAAAACAACGATTTTCTTTGTTCTAAATTTAAATAGTTATTTTATTTTCAAATTATTGAAATATCACGGCTGAAATAGGCAAAGAAAGATAAGATGGGGCATATCATATTGTCATATTGCGCCAGTTCTATTTTATCGATACCATTAAGGGGCGGGTTTATTACTTCACATGTATCTATAGATATGCATAAACACATATCGATATAATCATATATCGGAATTTGATGTCTAGCTGGACACTACAATCTCGTAATAATTTCTAGTACTATCTGAAGCGTAGATGACGCGATGGGACGTCCAGTGGTACAGTTGCCGGTACGTAGCCTCTATACGAGAGCCTATCTTACACTTTCATCGTGAATCAACTTTTCCATGGAATAGAACCCGGGACGTTCGATTGCATAGTAACATCTACGCCGCGGTGCCTGATTTTCAATTATTAAGGAGATAACGAGAAAACAAGTAAATGTGCGGTTGCGTTTGCCAATTTATGTATGAGTGAAATTCATTAAACCTTTAATAAACTGTAAGTCAATAAAAATGTATTTCATCATCATCATCATTACCATCAGCCCAAAAACGTCCCACTGCTGGGCACGAGCCTCCTCTGCAACTGAGAAGGTTTAGGCGTTAGTCCACCCGGCTGGCCTAGTGCGGGTTGGCGGACTATACACTTAAGAAATTCCTAAGAACTTTTAGGTGTACCTACAAGTTTCCTCACGATGTTTTCCTACACCGTTAAAGTAAGTGATAATTCATTATGAATACTTCCAAAAGTCAGAGGTGTGTACCTGGGGTTTGAACCCGCGACTGCATGTCACGGTCTTTAAATATCTAACATCAAAATATGATTATAGTATTACCCATTCTTACAATTACGGTTAGTGAACTTAAACTTGAAACACTGAGCATATTTCGGTTCAAGGCCTTTTCCTTTTGTTAAGACGAGAAATGTTTAAAACCGCTAGATGCTAAATATAGTATTCTAAATTTTACCCGGCGATTATTGTCATTGCCCACGAAAGCTAGAACTGACAATCTCTACTTGAAATCAGCACTAACTTAGATGTGAAAAGAATTTACTATCTGTTCGGTTCACATGACATAAATATCGACATAAAAATGAGTAGCCATATCGCGTGATCCCAAATTACACAAACCCATCCGACTATTTAACAAAACGGATGTAAAACAAAAATACAAACAGCAATAAACGCGCATTGGTCCCATATGAATATCAATTTGTTTGCCTCCACGACAACGTCATTAAATTAGCGTCGAAATTGAATCACAAATGCGACAACCTTGCCGGTGCGACGTCCCGCGAAACTTTTCCTCCTATTAATTTACAAAGCATCTCCTTTCACTCGTCCCGAGCGAATTTAACCCTTCCACGTAACATTCAAGACTTAACTTCCCTCGCTGAAAGCGTAAGTTTGTTCATTATTTTTACATGTCATTGTGTAACTGACGTGCCGGGGCGCCAGGGGAAATTGGACGTTATCACTTGCATGTAAAGTAGGTATTCGTTTAAATGGCACGCGGGGGTGTATCTGGTGAAATTATGATGCAGTCTTTATTCGTGAGCCGTCGGGAGCGGTTGCAGTAATCACCGCGTATCTCCATCCAGGGGTGGGCTGTGAATAGAGCCCTAATGAACTGGATTTAGGAGTTTTTGTGACGGCGACTCGTCAGCTCCGAGGTGCAGCCGAGCAATTATAACGGACCAAACAAATGTGCCATCGGTTTGTACACTGCGTCGCCGTTGTATCTTTTAGACTATTCGATTTGGAAACAAACAGCATTTTGCAAAATATTTAGGTCGCTCAAGATTTTAAGACAACTATTGACGCATGTTATCAGTAGAGCACAGACTAATTATAGTTAAACTCAGGCAATTCGTGGTTCAATCATAATGCCATTGTGATAATATACTAGTAATATAACATATTACAGGGTGTAATATTAGGACAGTAATGATCAGTTTTTTCCGGTTTAATTTTTGACCTCAAAAGAGTGTATTTAATATCAAGTCAAAATACTTGTTATTCTTACCTTTAATATGGCGCTACATAAATGCAAAGTGCTTAAATTTAAAGATAAGAAGCTAAAACATTTCATTAACACAACCAGTGTTCGAATCAAATATTTGTAGACTACACTAACCGTAGTCCTGTTATGGGAATTGAATTTACGGCCTTATATTAAAACAATAGCTCCATGAATGAAGACTATATGATATTGAACAAAATAACTTGACGATATTTTATGCAGTCATAAGGGTAAAATTACAATAACATAAAAATGCACAAAGCTGTCATTAGATCGATTGATTGTTCAAAATATTTTATTTTTATTTTGTCTTTTTTTCTTGATTTTTTAATTTACACCTCACATAAGATTTTTAAAGGTACATACATATTTACATAGTAACGTTTTGGTATTACTTTAATACAATTAAACAAGTGTAACGCGATTCATGTTGGTTATTTTGTATTCCAATTAAATAAATAAAAACGTCATTTTTTTTGTTTTAAGATTCTGACAGTAAGAATTGAGGTTTCTATATATTATGTAGGTTTAAAAAAAACACGAAGCCCATTGATTCTTCATATGTTACGTAGAAAATTATTGACTCGTACAAAATCTTTCCTCGCCTCTACGGAATTCATACACATATTGTTGCAGGGATACAGTTACTAGTAGTCACTCTGAGGTTTCATCCGCTTCGATATTTCAAGTCTCGTAGAAATTGATGGCCCATTCTCTATGTAAGTATACTCGTAGGTCCGCCATTATGTCGGGGATCGCGCAGATCGACCTCCACACAGCCAATCGTTGTTAATCTTCTTAGAGAGGAGCGGAATTATTTGGACCCCAAGCACCTAATATGCTTAGATGATAAAAGATCGCAATTGGAAGCTTTGTTGGATGTTCTCGCAATAAAAATCATTCTTGGAAATGTTTTGGTAATTTTTTTGCCAAGGATATGAAGTAAGTGGTTTTTTGTGAGTTTGAGCTTATAGACATCTTCAAATCTTAAGAAATTCTGATACTTATAATAATACTTAAGATGGAAAATGCATTCTTTCTTAAAACTCTGTTTATACTATCAGTTTAGTCACTTAAAACAAGAGGTATTTTATATGTACGTTATATAGAACCAAAGACATAAATAATTATTAAGCTAAAAAAAGGAATAATTGTAATGCTCAAATAGTTAGAAAAATATACCTACTATGACCGCGATATCGATCTTGAGGCAGTTTCCAGTTATACACTAATAGGTTTCTTTACTGTTCATTAAATTAAGAATAGTATGCGAATTAAAATATCTATTTCTTACTTAAATCTCGAATCACGTGAACCATGCTAGACGTGCGACTGGCGATTCGGCAGTATTTACTCTTCTTTTAATCGTGTACATGTGGTCTCAGGTGTAGAAGTGGCCCTTGCCCAGAGGTAAGCTCTACATTGGCTGATACTAATTGGCAATGGAGTACATACAATTAAATACCTCGTTGGTCCAACGGCACAATTTTGGCGAGTGTGTGGCGTGTAATCAAGGTAGCGAGATCGATTCCCGGGACGGATTGAATTGTTATTGTATTTTTCACAGCGAAATTCTCAGTAGCAGCTAAGAGTCTGGAAAAATGCACGAAAATTTATATTAGGCTCGCCTTCTATTCCACAGAACTTAAAACGCAGCTATTAAAACGTGTTTGCAAAAATGCTTCTCTGCCTATCCCTACAGGGATATTGGCTTAAATATAAATCTATATTTAAAAAAACAGCCAACAGTCACATACATACTTTGACCCCACACTAAAATACAAGTCTTGTATCGTGGGTATCAGAAACTACGAGAGACTTTTCGGTCTCACAAACACCGGACCCAAAACAAATATTTGTGGATCACACAAACATTAGTCTCGGTGCTTGGATCGAACCCGCATCCTCTCGTTCCGCAAGCTGGTGTCTACTAACTGCGCCACGGAGCTGATAATGTAAGTGCCTATCATTCTGCATAACACAAAAATATCCCGATGCAAGAATGTAACTCATTATTCAAGCTTCTTTTGTGCCTCGGAGATGTCAATGTACTGTGTCTCAAGTACTCGTATAGCATTTCGTTACAATTGCGTGGTGGGGTCATCGTTAAAATGTCAATCATATACGCGGAGATTTAGTTCCATTCATTTTACAAAGTCGTCGCGTAAGTGGGCCATTTTGAATTAGCGAGTGTATTTTTTTTATGATGGTAATTTTATTATAAATTAGAATTGAAGATTGCTTTCAAACGTTGTCTACCAAAAAGACTGAAACGATATTTTATTTTTTGATAATATTACACGTAGCTAGGGGTAAAGGTAATATAGAATAACTTTTATTCAGAAAAATGTTACCAAAATATTTTTTATGAACTCTTATATTACAACGAATAAAGGCCTGGGCACAGGCTCTCGCCACACGATACATTCCGGTCAGTTTCATAACTTCTTTATCGATTTTATCAAGCATCTAAATTGTTATTCTAAATACATCTTCGAAATTTATAAATCAGCAGTTTTATATATAATGATTCACCATTTGAAGCTATGAAATATTATATGATCGTTTATAACCGTTTATATACATTTAAAGCTTATACGTAGCCAGGGGGCAAACCCTAGTCGATCATGTCGGTAGTTCTTCTTAAAATTCATAAAACATCAGATCTTACAAAGTCCTAACCCTCAGTAAAGAAACAGATCTTGTGTTTTTGGTATCAAAATATAAACGAATCTTATCGATCTAACAATTGAACCCATGAACACGTATCGAAGGCTGATTGAACCTGCGCGCTAAGCTTGCGCGAAGTAAATACTTACAAAAATCGCTCACGCACGACTTTGTACGAACACATCCATAGCACGTAGAGTGTATCCTGTATTATCTACACACATCTAAAACATAATATGCATAGTTACCTACTCGCTTACTAACAAAACATTCAAACGTAAAAAGTAATAAGTAACGTCGTCTTTACTTTAAACAAAGGTCTTTACAGTATAAAAAATAGAGGTGATATTTGTTTGTTGAGTCAATGAGCGGCTGTAAAAGATGAGTCTGTTCTTATTTATTTACGGCGGTGCGGCGAGCGAAGTGGAGCGAAGATGATATGAATGATAAATGACCCTCTGAACGGCCCCCTTCCCGCACGTCCCTCCCCCTCCCCCCCTCGCTCCCGCGTTCACACGTGAACACACGCTGTGAGGTGTTCCCTCATTCTGGTTGTCTAAGCTGAGATAACCGTTTTGAAGAAAGAATATGTGACGAATATTGATATCACACAGAAGCCTAAGAGACTACATTGATCACTAAATGATCAGAGTCTGTTTGAACTCGTTTTCTTTTTTCTTCACCTACCATGCAGTCACAAAAAATATTCCTGCCAACAACCCACTACCTTTATGACTATCAGTAAGTTTGTTATAAAACCATGGCATAAATATGCAATCCAAAGAAGAACAAGAAAACGAATTGAATAATATAGAGCTCTTTTTTAAAAGTTCTCTTCTATCTTTACTACTAGTATTCTATATCGTAATAGACGCGGTGTAAAATACAAAATAGATTTCATTGTACCCCCTAAACATTTGGATAATTTGACTTTGTGATATTTAAAAGACAATCAAATGATCTCATAAAAAATTCGAATATGATTTTTTACTGATACTTTAGGCTCTTATTGAAAATGATTAATATTAAAGTTAAATATAACCGCTAATGCATACATAAGCAGTATCTCCTTATAAAATTAAAGCGTTGAATATTTAAACCGGGCTGAGTTTGTTTTACATAAGAATGTACAAGTAAATGTAGAGCTCGTCAGCCGCGACGATCTTAAATCTCAACGTCTAGCCGGAGTCATCAGAGCTACACGGAATTTTTTCAAGCCAATAGCCGTGCATCAACACGCGTGACGCGCCGCGCGATTGGCCAACACTTTTTGTTCCATTTTCGAATCCTTTGTTTTTATTGGTTGACACTTAGCTAAGACAAAGGGGCGATTGAGTGTGTGGGTGCGTTCGCTGCATGTGGTGGTGTGGATGTGTGCGTTAAGACGGGCCTTCCTACATGTATCCGTTGGACATCTCGCACGAGTACGGAGTAGGTACTTCAGTATTCCATTTATGTACGACTTCTTTAGAGTAGTAGTAGTATTTTAGAAAGATTTAAGTAAAATCCGATATGTCTACTACACATGTTAAGAGCTTTTGATAACAGACGTGAGTAATCTTTTCAATATATAATTTAAGAATTGCAAAGATATATAGATATCATCGAATTTGTCTATTGATTGATGATTTGTTAAATTGATACTTGTGGTTATAACCTTAACTTTGCGAATAGTAATTGAAAAAAAATCTTAATAGTTTTGATGTTCAAAATATAATTTATTTTACGTGTACTCGTAATATTTATCTTGAAACAATTGAAATATCTATATGACGCTATAAAACATAATATTATGTTTTCGTATGTATTCTTGCCCCAAATGGAAAACTTTTTATATATTCCACCTGGTGGCAAATGCAATGAATTAACTATTATAAATATCTGACATTACTAATAGGCTGCGATAATTTGTATTATGTATATATTTTGCACGCACTATTTCTCGGCCTGGCCATAATAACCATACATCTATTCTTTAATAATTTATTCAATACTACAAATGCCCTGCCCATTATCAGTTAGCATTTCCCAAGGGTCCTTTTGAAGAACATCCATAATAACAAGTCATTCATATCATTTGTTCAACAAACACAGGTATAACTCTGGTCCAACAGTCGCAAGAAGTGACTGAAAATAATTGAAGTTCACCTCCAGACGGGCTCTATGATTAATGAGCGGGATTATTCAATTAAAGACTCGGCAGGTGACGCCCGTTCTGGGGTAAGGGGTGGGAAGGCAGGAGGGGTGGGACGGGAGACTTGTACCGGCCTTTATCTTCCGTAGGCTACTCCAGTTCGCAACCCTTGTACTAGCTTACCCACTATATTTCCTATTAATAGGTCATACTTGGAGTTGTCTTTTTGGCAGCTACAGCCCTTTAGTGTCGTGGGCGTTTTAACTTTAATACATTCTTTAGATTGCTCGAAAAAGTGACTGCATCAGCAGTATAAGAATAGATACCGAATGGTATGGACTAGTTATAAAAGAGTTCTAACATCTCTTTCAGTTAACAAAATTAAGCCAGATTGTTCATAACTAGACATACGGTTTATTGATATCAGAAAGCGGTACACTTGCACTTTTTTTCACGAACATTTCACAAATAAATGTAGAGTTTTAACCGCTGAGCTAACTTATTTCATCGCAATCAAATTTGACTGCAATGTGATTTCTGTGCTGTGTCGGAAATAAAGTGAATTCTGGATCCATCATGCTTAAAACTCTTAGGTACCTACTTGTATGCGCGCGAACTAGTTCGCGACGACAGATTCGATTTTATTGGCACTTGATATTCTGTTTTTACAACACCATGCCATCAGGTGCGATGGTGTCTTTTCAACATGCCCATAGAAAAAATACTGTGTGCCGAGCCGATGATCATCAACATCAGCACATATATATGTACGTCCCACAGCTGGGCAAGTGTCTCTTCTACAACTGAGAGGGAGTAGGCTTTAGTCCACCACCCTGGCGTAGTGCGGGTTGGCGGACTACTCGTCTGAGAAATTTCTAAGAACTTTTTAAGTGTGCAGGTTTTATATACACTGAAAATAATTTACAGCGGTAATTCCCATTTTCCCAGCAGGCAGTTAAGCTCGTGCAAGGCGCCAGTGACGACATTGGCACATGCACGACACTCGGTCGGCTGGATGGCACTCCACGCTGTCACCTCTCAACGCTGGAGTAGGTACTATCGCTGCACATTCGTGCTCGTGGGCTTGTGTTGTTACGAGTTGAGGTGGGTTTGGTGTTTGGTCTTTTCAATGTTCGACGCTGGTTCGAATACAAATGTTTTGTGAAGGTTTAGTTTATGAGAGTAAATGCGGACACAAAGCTAAAATATTGTGGACTTGAGGTAGATAATATAGGTACATACATACATATACATACATACATAAACTCACACCTGTATTCCCCGAAGAGGTAGGCAGAGGTGCATTTCTGCACCCAAATTTCGCCAAGTACCTATGTACCTATGTAGATAATATATTTAAACGGATATATTATAAAATTATTCACTAACGTGCAAGGCGTTAATAATGAAATCTACTCGTACAACTGTATTATGAATATACATATCCAACTGCTTTGATCTTTTTCTGCGGTTGATAGAGACCAATCCAATATGTTGGCACCACTTAAATGCACATTAATTTCGTAGTTCGATCTACATCTAAGGCTATAATATAAAGAATTCCTTTAATAGAACTTACGTGAACCACTTTGTCAAGTAACTAATTCAGTTAATATTTTTCACACATTCATTCAATTGTATTTTTTAAAAACAATTTTAATATTTTGTCCTCACTAAATAAAATATGCATTTATATTACGTGAAAATCAATGCTAATTTAGTGAACAGCGAATGCCCTCAAGGTTTAGCGGGTGCGGCGGGAACAAGGGGATGGTCGACGGGTTACGCTGGTAATTAATGATTTTTGTTCAACCACAACCGTTCTAATGCGGGGTCGATAAATGGACCTACCCGACCCCACCATTGCTATACACGTAGATGTTTCTAGAACCTATAGACTTATAGAACGATGTATTTATGCTTTAAAACCTTGATATAAACAGGCAGAACTTAAGGCTCGAGCTTAACTTAAGGGAAAGCTGACATCTCTATGTCAGCTAAAGGAAGTAGGTGCATAAATATTAAACGCGACATGAAAAGATTAGGGGTTCGGAAGAATTTAAATAAATTCATTATTAATTATACTAACCCCTTTCTAATGTACGCATTAGTTTTGGATTATTAAGTTTTCACTCTTGCAACAACCACACTCAAACCAAATATCTGTGGTTCACATAAAAATATTTAAGTGCCGATTTCTAATAAGTTTAGGTATATATTTTTAACATACTACCATAGTCATCTTATGAACATAATCAGCCACAAAGTACTTACGTCAAATCACATAAGAGTTCTTATATTTCACTATCTATAAGACAGGATTTAACGAAACAGATCAGTCAAGCACAAAAACAAAAACGAGAGCGCTACACAGGTATGCAATTAGAAAAATAATTCATACAAACGTTTTTGGTAGTATCCTTAAGGAGGTGGGTAGGCAGCGATGCGTGTTATAGGGAGCGGCCCTACTTATATCTACGGGCTCATTTCCAGCTTTTGTGCGTCTACTGAGAAGATCCTAATAGAAAAACCTAATAAGCCTTACTCGTAAGTCAAACCCAAAACCTTACACTCATACATGTTTGTGCCGCGGCATCAAAGAGGCATATTAACAAACACAATTAATATTCCGTTCAATAATAAATCTCATGAAAACCTCACAAAATCCCCGGCCCGAAAAATCACAGCAAAGCTTTAATCTAAAATCGTTATGGTAAAAAAATGTTTTTTACCCAAACAAAACATCCATTAAACGCGAGCTCTCAACCCCATCCCTTCCGCAGTATTATAATAAATGGCGCAATAATGGCACAATATAATATTAACACAAAGTTAAACGCGTTTTTATTTCGCTGCCGAAACTTCAGCGCGGCCCGGCTGAGCGTAGCGCGACGCCATTCCACCTCTTTACGACGCGTTCTCAAAAAATTGCTCCAGGAACGAAATAAATCGCAAATATTTATCAAAACGCTAACCCCGGTTCAGATGCGGGATGTGCTTGCAGTGAATTGTATACGATTGCAATAATCGAGTCGGAAGTTACAATCGATAACAGCTGCGACAATATCCGTGCGACAACAAACGCTTGCTCAAAGGAAGAACCAATTGGCATTTGAAGTACAAAATTACAATAATATTAACAATACTTTTTTATACAGACAAGACAATGGCACGATGCTGCCCAAATAGAGTATCACACATATGTTTCATCACTCAATACAGAATCCACGATGACAGAAACATTAAGAAAGCGGTTTCCGAATAAAAAGATGCTATTCTACTTGAGGCATATATTATTTTAAGTTAGTTCTTATGTTTTAGAAAGTGTCGCAATAAATATACAAAAGCTTCGATAATAACCACATCATACAGATAAAATATCGATGTACCTAAGTATAACACAATTTAAATTCGGATAAAAGTATCGATGTGCCCATCACCAGCGTGACATCACTACGACAGGGTTGACAACTTGTACGCCAGCGGTCATTTTGTTTTACAGCGTGAGCTTGCCGCTTTTACCGAATTATGAAAATATGTTTCCCTCAAATCCTACGGGTACGTTTGACATTTTAAAACAAGGCAATAAGTGGCTGTGTTGTCGTTTACATTTTCACATAGACAACGTATTTTTGGTTATGTTACAAATGGTGACAGGATTTTGGCGTTCTGTTCATCTAAAACCACATTTTAGTTATTAGTTTCTTACTTGTGTATTGCCGTATTTTATTTTTTTGTCGCTTAATTATTGTTTTTATTTTGATTTTACTTAATGAAAACTCTATAAACTCTTTGTCTGACCTGGGAACTCGAATCCAGCACCCCTTGGTCGGACAAGTTGCTGTTGCGATACTATAGATAATCTTGATACTTTCCCGAACTAAAATATATTCGGTGTCATCTCCAGCTAATAAACCAATTCCACGCCAAACCAATTCAAACCCATATATACCTATAAAACATGTATATGTTTCAAAATATGTATGTATGTATGTGAGTAATATTCCGGTATCGATATTCGACTATCGATATCGATATTCAAACTATTTCATCAGTGATCGCGTTTTTAATATGTAAAAATTCAAAGTTACAAAAATATGTGAATATTCTTAACAGTCTTGATCGACAATAGCCGGCTAATGAATTGATCGCGTGAGGGCGCGCGGTGCGGGGCGAAGGGCATGCGGTGCGGGGAGGGGAGGGGTGGTGACCTCCGGGTGCATTCGGATGCATTAGAATCGCTTCCGGGGAGTCCTTGTCACCCCAGCTTTTTTACTCTAATGTACATTTGCATTTCGTGCTCCGTCGTGTTTGGGTAGACGTGAAAAGTCGGCATAATTACCTATAGTATACTTCATATAATCAAAAGGATTCAATAGGAAGTTACTTATTTTCCAGGTGATTAATTTTAAAATTTAAAAAGTAAAATGAAATTTTGTACAATTAACATAATATATTAATATTAATTAGGTAGTAATATTCTCAGTTGAATACTCACGTGAAATTACGCAATGAAAAATATAATGAACAGAATTTTAAAAGCAGTCCATGCAACATCAGTTTCACATTTTAAACGCAGTAATTATTCAAGAAACGGCAAATTACTTGACATTAACTCAAGGCCGCGTGCAAAATATATTTTTAAATTTCAACCAAAACCGTGTCGTGCAGACCTTAACGATAGAAGGGTAGTTGGTGTTTCCTTTCGGTGGCAGGGCCGGGGTGACCAGGGAGGGTTCTTTGTGTTGCGATAACCGGAAGCCGAGGGCTCTGAGGACCGAGGGTAATGTCAACTGAGAGGTATTTTAAGTTTCTTCTCACGAGAGTGTTGATTACACGCCACGAAAGAATATTTAATGTGAGCACTCCGCGTTAAATGTGAAAAATGATGCATTTATTTTGTAAATTTACTTTTAATTTGACTGCGAAATTTAAATGTGAATTAAAAGTTGTTGGAGTGGCGAGTACAGGGTTAAGTGTCCAGACGCTTCGCGGAAATGCCCAGGCGACTTGCAACTACGAGTACACACCGGCTGTATGGTTACTCATAAAAATAATATAGTTAAACATAATATTTTTATGATGAAGTATTGCACGATTTAATTTTACTTTTTATCCCAACGATGCGACGTATAGTGGTGTTTTTTGGGCTATTCAGATTTGACTATCATGCTAATTCTAGTTGTGAAATATTCAGTTAATATTTAAAAAAAAAATGAAAATACAACCACTTAATGCTACAACCACTTGTACAGCGTAGAAGACTAAATAATAAATAAAAAAATACTCTTCGCTTGAGATCAACTAATTTTATAATATATTTTTAACGCGATATTTAAAACGCGCATTTAATACTGCAAACTTGTTACATCGGAAATTCCAATTTTGTAAAGAAAATAAAGCGTGCTAAATGACGTAGATAATGAATTCATCGATATGCAAAGATTCGTTCCTGAATATAGCTCGTGACGCATGGGTTTTGTGAAGACACTAAGTTGTCTATGAAATTATTTCTACCAGATATGGTCTGTCTGGGAAATACCGGAGCTTAGACAAAAAATGCATATACATTATAATGGTAATCGATCTGTCTTTGTTATTATAATGTTACAGTTTGCAGATAATTGCTTTGGTTTTGTTGCCGTTTTGAGTTATATTTTTTTAAAATAATTTTGTTTCAGGCCAGTGGACACTGGTTTGTGCGGTCATTTAACGTGCTACTGTAAAGTAAAGCTCTTATATAGCCACTGATACTTTAATGTATGCAGTAAGATGGTGAGCGGTTTGGTTAGCTATATCATTCTAATGGAATAATTTCACGTTCGTCACTGTTTTTTAGATACAAAAATAGAGGATGTGGATATTCGACTATGTACAATCTCTCTTTTTATTCAGCCTTGGAAGAAAATGCTTGCTGTCGAGAAGTGCATTGCAGTCCATCAGACTATCGACTAGCGAGGAACGACGATAATTATATCGATGTCGATGTACGATATCGACACAAATATGCTGGTGTATTCTCATTTAACGACACCAGTTGGTGCGCAATAGTCACCACCCGGGTGAATCGTCTACCATGAGAAAATTTCACATAATATAGTTTAACTTTATGATAGTCATTTGCCATTAGATCTCCAATGATAAATCTATTTCCATCGTGTCAAAAATTGGTTATATGATAGATAATATACACAACGAACACAAGTGCTCACATTCTATTGGTCGTAAATGTACATTGAAGAAACGGGTCCACTCTCGCAGCGCAATCGTCTGCTAAATGGCTACTTTTAGTGCGAACAATAATAATTTTAGTTGGAGTGAGTGCGCCGATAATGACTACAATTTCCGACGATTAGCCGAACGTCGAACGGTTTTTGCCGGACACTTGGTAAAAATGGCCATGATCGTCGAGTGCACTAGCTGTAATAGCGCAAATTATACCAACTACATTCATTTCGCTTGAGAATCAGAACTGTAACAAAATATATCGCCAATTTAAACAAACCAACGTTTTTGAAATTAAGGAAATCTGATACGTAATTTGCAAATCATTATCATCATCAGCCCATATACGTCCCACTTCTGGGCACGGGCAGGGGGCCGATAACTACAACTGAGAGGGTTTGAAAATATATTAGCAATACATTCAGGAGTGAACCATTATGTCCCTAATTAGCTGTTTTAAGGCTGATAATGATGTCTTAATAAATGCTTTATACCTTTAAGATAGGAAGCTTCACCTAGCTAGCGAAACCCAGGTAATTGATAACTTTTTTATAACAGCTATCCCAGCAAAGCATTGACACTTGTTAGCAGTGTAATGAGATTTAAGTGACAAGTTGAAGGATTTTAAATAAAGACATTTAACCAAGCGTAAATAATTATTTTAAGACCAATTCCAAATTCCAGTACTAAACAGTTCCGGTTATTCATTTTACATACTTATAATTAACTTATAAATGGCTGGTACAATAACTTTTTTATTTATTTACTTACTATTGAATACTTAAAGATACTGATTTGTGCTCTTTTTTAAATTCAGGTTACCTTTCCCATCTCTTTCATAACATTGCCGATAGGATAGCCTCGCCCCCTATTCCTATTAGGTACGGGGGACTGATACATACCCGGCGAAATGTAGGCGCAGAAATGCACCTCTGCCTACCCTTTTTGGGTAATCCATGCGTGAGGTATACACATCGTACATCCATGTATTTACGACAATTGAATTTTTATTTATTTTATGTATAACCAATACGAACTTATCATTTTCCTAGCCCAGGTCTTAGAGGTCAGATAAAGACGTCAAAGCACATTAATATGAAGACATTATCGCGTCTACATATCGTGCCGGCAAAGCGACAACCGGCGACCGTCGCCCGTCGCGCCTGCACTCACAACACAACGGAACCGATCGGAAGCGGCTCCCATGCGACACGACTTATCCATTTATCCGCAACCTCCCATCCGTCGTCACGTAAAGGGGTTACACCGGGACCAACACAGAAGGTCTGCCTTCTTATACATTTTGATTGTTGCAATTTTCCTTCATAAAAGAAGAAAATATAAGTAGGTTTTATTAAATTTGTAAGACTGAGAAATAAATAAACTCAGCATTAAGTTTCTACGCGTATAAGCGGCAAAACAATACATATATCAGTTACAAATATTTGTTTAGTTGTAGGGTTTGGCAGCCACTATCAAACTTGTGTCCAAATCATTTATCATCATCATCATCATCATCATCAGCCCATGTCTGTATAGACGGACGTATGTCCCGCTGCTGGGCACGTGCCTCCTCTACAACTAAGAGGGTTAAGGCCTTAGTCCACCATGCTGGCCTAGTGTCTACACTTGGCAGTATTAGTTATACACATATAATCAGTATTTATATTGAAATGAAATCTGTGCCCTGATCTAAAATGTGAATATGTGGTTGAAACTATACAGTGGCACACATAAAGAACACTCGATTGCGGGTCCACTTAAACTGGTCCTCAAGCCCTATAAAACCCGACCATTACGAATGCTTTTTTAAAGAATAGAGGCGTAATGTTTTTGTAGTGTCGACAGGAAATAGGCACACGTGCATAAAAATACTTCATCGAGCGGAATAACGAGTTACTTTTATTGAAAGATATGTGAGTGTATATTTATTGTGTATATAGTGTATATTGAGATATGCGGATTAGCAAGTTGAAGTGGCAATGGGCCGGGCACATAGCACGGAGAACCGATGGCCGATGGGGCCAAAAGGTTCTCGAGTTGAGGCCACGTACCGGAAAGCGCAGCGTAGGACGTCCACCCACAAGATGGTCCGACGACCTGGTGAAGGTCACTATGGAAGTCATTGGGGGAGGCCTATGTTCAGCAGTGGACTTCCTTAGGCTGTTAATGATGATGATGATGTGAGTGTTGCTATTGGATCGACTCATAGTCTGAATTTTGAAATAATTTTATTTTTCTTCATATGCAAAGATTTTATAATTGCAAGGAAAATTAAAAAATACAAAAATAATATAGTAGATATTAATCCCACAAGTATTAATTCTAACGTTTTTTGGTTGGTAAAGGTTTACCTTTACCTAGATGCTTTAGCATCTTAACATACAAACATCAAACTTTCGTTTTAATAATATTAGTAGAACAGTCATGTCATCCATACAAATATTTATAAATCATATAATTTGTTCTAATAAAGCGAAAATTTGTGAAAGAATCTACTTTCACAAGTAATGTTGAAACGGGTAAAAATTTCGATAATTTCGAAAGACAGAACGTTAAATCCATTTTACGAACGGGAAATGTAAAGCATGACGAATTTCCCGCCCCTTTCTTCCAAACATGTTCGAAATTTAAATGGTAAAGTAGAAAATCAGTCAATAAGGTCACCTGTCAAAGCGTTCCACCGTCCACCGTTAATTTTACTTGCTTTACCATAACGAACGACGTTCATCTATCATTTTGCTTTTAAAAGGGTAGATGGGGGTTGACGGCGATTGAAGCCTTTCTTATTTATTCCGCTATGGCCTCTCGGCCAAAAATACGGGAAGGATGACCTACCCTCAGCTGGGAGGGTAGTGTAACGTGCAATTTATTATGAGGCTTATTTTATTTTGGAAAAAATATTTTTCACAAATAATTTGAACTTTGCAGCTATTTTATGCATTTCTTTCCGTCAAGATATCTAGTACCGCATACAAGATGTAACATTCACCATAATGACTCATGCAAGAAAATCTTGTTCTAAAATCAGCCTTTGTGTAAGTGATCTCGATGAAGCCGGAATACTTTACTAGTTAGAGACAAACATATCCGTTATCTAGTTCAATCGTATCGCATTCGCAATCAAGACCCGGTGCAGTATCTTCACCATACAAAAACACAAGAAAAAAATACAAAAAATCGCACACAGACATTATAAAATTTATAAAATTTATGTTAGACTACGTATTTCCCAGATAAATTTGATTTCATTAAGCACAGTAAAAACGTATAAACTTTATTACCAGTGTTTACGAATAAATCCATTGAGCTCGAGCAAGTAACGTAGGTACTAATAACTAGTACGGGTAAGTTGTGCTAGCGCGGTCCAGAGGCAGTGCGCTATAATCGTATATCTTGTCTTTGTACGCGGGTATTTATGGCCACCCTTATTTTTATTTTAATGCTGATGCGCCCGGTGCCGCCGTGTCTCGCCATGCTTGTACCAACTGGCCACAGCTTCTTTATTTTATTTATCTATTGTAAATTAACTTGTCTTATTAGTGGGGTATTGGTTTTTAATTGCGGCAATACTGAAATATATTTACATCTGAGATATAGAGGAATTACTGTGATGGCTTAGCCGACCATATTGCTTAGATATTGTTAAAAGTAGTAATTTATTATTCCGCAATGTTTGGTATAAATCTTATTTATGTTAAAAACGTTTATAATCTCATACTAACTTATAAATCTCAGGCGAACTATGGTTGCTAATATATGAAAGTTTAATCACATTGGCTTTTCTAAATGAATCTTGAATGAATTTTATTACACATATATATAAACTTACGCCTGTCTCCCATTGAGGTTGGCAAAGACCTTAGAGGGCTAAACGCTACAGTCCTAACACACTTTTTTCGCTTCCCCAACTGACATTATCCTGTTGATGAATGTATTTATTACACACATACATACATACATACATAACCTCATACCTGTATTCTCCGAAGGGGTAGTCACAGGTACATTACAACACCCACATTTCGCCAATTATGTATCAGTCCCACGTAATAGGTGGCGAGCCTATTGCCGTTTTTCGGGCACATTTCCAGACTCCGTGCTGCTACTGAGAATTTCCTAATGGAAAAACTCAATAACACTGCTCGACCAGGGAATCGAATTCAGGACTTCTAAATCGCACGGCACATACTTGTGCCACTAAACCACGAGGCAGTTATTACTGTAACAAAAATAGAATCATATTTCAACTGCCGAATCTTGCAAGTTTTAAAGGAAGCCAATAGTGAGCCCCTCTTCAATATTTCACGGCCGTAGGTTTCCGATACATGAATTTTATTAACTTTCGCCCCCCGGTGACGGATGGAGTGTTATAGTATTTGTTTTACGCGTCATCAATATGCCACCGGCAGAAATTGTTGGGGTTACATCAATAAAGCGTGCTGTTCGTATGATTCAATTACTAATGGTGTTGTGCGTGACACCGTGTTATTTTACTTTAATGGTTTAAATTAGAGGTGCGGTAAAAATACTGCTTACTGAGACTACAATGATTATAATTTAATACTGTAAATGGTTCATGTAATTAAATATAAAATTATACAATTATGGCGTTTCATAAAACATGTAAATTTTAAAATAAAAATCCGTTTTTTGATAATATGTATATACCTACATTAATTTGATACTTAAATGCTACATGCGTTTTATATTAAACACGTTATGTAAAGCATACGACAATATTATTGAGTACCTATACCTATATCATAAAATAACAGGGAGATTTATTGAATTATCTAGAATGGTGTTTGTAGTTAAAAAAAATATTCAAAGCTCTATAAAAGAGCAACCCTAAATGCCTAATTCCAAAGCTTTTATATTGATTCAATAGGCCAAATATATTCAAAACAAACGTCAGTGAACGATGAAAAATGCCTCCGACCCGCCAAATATGCCATCTTATAATGAGTTTTTAAATAAATAATTTATAAGTCCGGCGTTATTTGTTGAAGGGTGACTGGAAGATTTCTAACTTTCCCCGGGAGAAATTGGCTAAAAAATTCCTTGGCAAAATAAAATCGAAGAGCTGCTTCCGAAAGTTATCGAAGTTCCCAACAATCCATTACACCGAGTTTCGCAAAAAATTGACTCGGGCGAGTCTTGGAACTTATTATTTTGATTGAAAAACATCGGAGTTTCGTCGCCTGCGAGGAAGTTTTGCGCACTGCTCGCAGATACCGCCCTCTTTATGTGCTCTCGCCACACGTTACACATTGTTAGCCCATCCTTATTATTCTAATGTGGGTTTATTTATAATAACGTTGACACAATCAAATTGCCGTCTCCCTGACATTGAATATATTTAATTTTGTTTATCACTATGTTAGTGCTAATAGTATTAGTACTTTTAATAGTAGGTATTACTATTGTCTTACTAACTTATTCAGTCGTCAAACCGCGATTAATTTAATAAATAAAGTGAAGTGGGAAATGTAATTGTCAGAATTTGATTGTCTTTTTCAATTATAGATTTTTCCGTTTACGGTCGACTGACTTTGACACTATCAACGAATTATTTAAGTTCAAATCTTTTACTTCAGTCCAATAGGTATGTCTCTTTTTTATTTTTTTACACTTTATACTTAATGTCTAAGGCATTCTCATACAGTCGACCCTAAGGTGATGCAGAGATGAGGTGTGTATATGTTTTCACAAAACAAACTTCACAAAACCTTGAAAACTTCAAACGCAACATCATGACTGACGCCTCAACTCTACATAATTAAGTTCTGCCAGTAAAATTCGAATCAACAAATTGACCATAGGGACTTTCATCATCCCTACGACTCGGTTTAGAACTCCTCAGGTAGGACTAGAGTACGGAACGGACAAACTAACTAAAATCGCCACTTTTAGCGTGAAGCGAGCACTAAACAGCAAACAAAGCTGACGGCGGCGACGGCGGCGGGCGAGCGGCGTCCGGTGCGCCACAAAGCCTTTGTGCCCGCCACACTGACACGCTTTTTGCGTCGCCGCGGCCGCTATCGCCCGATGACGGCCAGCAGATCGATAAGAGCCACTCGGCGGGAATGCTCCATTGTATTACTGACACTACAGTCTCAGATGTGGTGTGCCGGGGCCCTAAAACGCGTCACGCGGCGTCACTCCGCTGGAGCGTCCGAGCCTGCAGTGCGCCCGACATGTCCACAGGATGCTAATGCTGCTCCTATTGTCAACGCATCAATTAATGCCAGTGTTTTAAAATTATTTGTATTTAATGCGGTGCTTTCATTAGAAATATTAATTATTATATTGTATTGTTAAGGTGAGTACCGCTCGATGTCAATATAGACTCGAACACCCATCGAACACTTACGTCGTGGCGTGGAACTAAACAGGCATGGATGAGTTATAAATACTGATATATACATATCTAGAAATAGTAGATTTCGTTATTAAAACCCAAAGCAGTGTTGTCACTTTATCTCGCCCGTATTAATAAATAAATAAAAACAACTGAATAAGCGAATCCTAGATGAATGTGGAAAATAGTTGTTACAAATTATTCTCATTTTTTTTATGAAAAACCTAAAAATCAAAAAATTCACCACTTCATAACAGGCGACGATCAGATTATTCGGAATTATATTTTAAAAGTAACTTAAACTAACATCACGGAGTAAACGTAACCAATAAAATAGTAACAGAAAAATTCTTGAAATGACAGTTCGACAAGGCCGGCGCGACATTCGTTTGGCAATTGTGCAAGAATTCGTGACATAATCAATTTGGGCCGTTATATGAACTTGTGACCTTAACGTTAGATGGGAAACTGTTTACATGATCAATCTAGAAACCTGCTCTTAATACAGTATTTATTTTTATATACTCGCACGGACATCTGCACCTGATCCGAGAACGTTATACACTTATGAGCTTTACTGCGTCGGGTTTTACCTACACCATTGTACGATGGTCGCTATGTAGGCGGGTAATATTAGGATACTGGTGGTAGGCCATCACAAAACAAGATTCTAGTAATCAATCATCGAACGAAACTAAATAGTATTGTCTGACTTTGATTTTCTGGGACACATTGGTACCAACCCAGTCAAGCCAGCTTATTCAAAAGTTCAAGTTCAAATATGGCTGTCTCTACTATTCAGAAAACACTTATAAATAGCGATCAAATAAATAGCGATAAATCGATAAGATCAAACTCGTTGAAATCGATTAGGTTTGAGACTTTCCCTCCCATTTCTTGGGAGAAGCCACAAGAGCCAAAAAAACGTTACTACTTCTTCTTGGGTGAAAAAAATATTTTGCAACATAAAACAGATATTCTTGCTCCTTATATCAGTATATGTTTAAGAAACCACAGCTATACGCAGTGAATATTATTATTATTATAAGATCTCGAGTTAAGGGGAGCATACACTATCGGTAGACACGAAGACCGAACTGAAATGTGTACGTGCTCGACATAATGATTGTGTGGCTGATGTACAAATTAACATAAATTAGTTATTAGTGGCGCGTGAAATACGTGAGTCATGTACGATGTGTATGCGAGTGCCGCGCGGGGCTCGTACGAGTCACACGAAATAAGCTATACCATTGGATACTGCTTAAGATATTGTTGTCAAACCAGTGAGGAAAACTTTCAAGGTTATTTATTTAAACATAAATTTAAACTTCCTGACTGCCTCGTGGTACAAGTATGTGCCGTGCGATCTAGAGGTCCTGGGTTCGATTCCCGGGTCGGGCAAAGTGTTATTGGGTTTTTCCATTAGGAAATTATCAGTAACAGCACGTAGTCTGGAAATGTGCCCGAAAATCCTTAGGAATTTTTAGGTGTGTAGTCCGGTAGCCCGCACTAGACCAGCGTGGTGGACTAAGGCCTAAAAAACCCTCTCAGTTGCAGAGGAGGCCCGTGCCCAGCAGTGGGACGTATATGGGCTGATGATGGCATAAAGTGGTACCGTGGTCCCAGCATCTTGGGGCAGGTGTCAGGCGATGAACAAGAGTTTCAATATACGGTCAATGCTTTTTGTGAGCCTGTTGGGTGTTTTATTATTTATTTATAGAACCCATTACACATCAAAAAACAAAACCAGACTTTCTACCATCTGCTTGCGCCAAGTACTGGAATGTTTTGGTCATACTTGAACAACTGATGGTTACTGGCAAAGTTGAGGGCAAACATCTGAGAAGCCGGTCCCCCATGAGATGGTCGGACCAAAGCTGCTCGACACTTAATTCAAGACTTTTTGTTGCGGTCCACGATGCCAAAGACAGAAACAGGTGGGGCAACATAGTAAGAAGGACGACTGCTGTTAGTACCTACAGGGGATCACGAGCCTCAGCCATGAGGAAAACGACGCGAGGAGGAGGATTACACATAAATACCTATTATGGAAACCACACTCGTGTTTTGTGTACAATCACCAATGGCTGTTTCAAAATATTTATTCCTTACATATGTATATGTTTATTTCTTCGAAACGCAACCATTCATAGAATTGATGTTAATCTCACATGAATAAAAATATTTGGAGATCGACCCACGTACGATTTAACTTGTTTTGAAATGGGAAATTTTTATACACATTTACGATTCATTCTGATTCTCTACATCAAAGTCGAGAGGCAAGGAAAATAATTGGATTTTTCCATTAGGAACAGTTACACCCCTACGTATTTTTTTTAAACACCCAACAGTCGCACACGTAGTTCTGACCCCACACTAGGATACAAGTCCTGTTTCGTGGGTATCAGAAACTACGAGATACACAAACATTTGTTTCGGTGCGGGTATCGAACCCGCGGCCTCTCGTTTCGCAAGCTGGTACCTAGCCAACTGCGCCACGGGGCTGTCAAATAAATACAATATACACCCCACAGTCACATACTTAGTTACAACATTGAAATACGAGTCTTGTGTCGTGGGTATCAGAAATTACTTGAGACTTTTCGGTTTCACAAACTCCCAGACCGGAAACAAATACTCGTGGATTACACAAACATTAGTCCCGTAGCGGGAGTCGAAGACGCGGCTTCTCGTTTTGCAAACAGCATACGTGGCTGGTGAATCTTTGGTGTTGGAATGTTAGTTCTCCTATTCCATTTATGGGTTTGTATGCCGTATGTTACAAAACAAACATCTCACTTCAATTTATGTACCGATTCATAACCTATACCTAGAGCCCATTCTGCACTTCAAAGGTAATAACTCTCCCCGAGATTGTATTTCAGTACGATACAAATCTGAATGTAAAATAATACGGAACACATGAATAGCATGCGAAACCACGTCTCTACAAATTCAAACCGAAGACAACAGATTCGTATCCAATCTTAATCCTAAGACGTTCCAATCGTGCAAGTAACATACCGTACAAATATACCCTGGCTGTAAACCTTCTGTTGTTTGTACCTATACCGGGCCTACGGTGCGTCAGTCACGTCGGGACTCGCAGGCCCCACTCTCCGTAATCGCATCAAGATAGCCGTGAGCCGCCTTTTGACCAGCTTCACATGTACGTGTTTCCTTGGGACGTACGTGTGTCTGACAAAATATATACATACATACATCTTGTGTACCTTGTTTGATGTACAGCGTCGAAAATATATGAAATATAGGTATTTACCCTGATAGGTGTGTTAGCCATGTAATCATATTGAGAGCAGAAAATTAAATCAGTAATAAATGTGTTGAATAAAGAGAGAACCTTGGCTAATTTATTGTTATCTGGAAGAGCTCACCAGATGCAATGGAACTCACACAGTGGTCTTAGCATGCAGTAAACAATAATTAGCTTAGAAGTTAAAGTTGTTGCTAAAAAGTTATCTTCTTAAGAGTTACACAATCCCATATTCAACAGCCCCGTGGCGCAGTTGGCTAGATATCAGCTTGCGAAACAAGAGGCCGCGGGTTAGATCCCCGCACCGAGACAAATGTTTGTGTGATCCACAAATATTTGTTTCGGGTCTGGGTGTTTGTGAGATCGAAAAGTCTCTCGTAGTTTCTGATACCCACGACACAGGTCTTGTATCCTAGTTTGGGTGAAAACTATGTGTGTGACTGTTAGGTGTATTTATTTATTTAAAAAAAAAATACTTCTACCCATGAAAGAAGTAAAGCAGGAAATTTTTACACATACAAACCTTTCAATACAGATATAGCTGGTGAATGCCTGTATCGTGTCATCGTAAAACATTTACGATTGAATATTCAAATTCTTAACTAGCCTGTGATAACCGGAATGCGATGTGAGGTCACGCAGCTGTCTAAGTACTGGACGAAATAAATAAGCGTGTAGAAACGAGACGCGGTCACAATGGTCCAACAAATCAGGGTCACGTAACTAATCTCTTCGAATGGACTTGTTAGGTGTTTCCATACATATGTACAGCTATGTTTAGATATTTGGTGTACTATCGAATACGTGACAAAATATTCGATTAGCTGCGTCGTCATTTCTTAGATATTTTTTTGTAATTTGGCAAAGATAGTCCGGCAGTATATGAAGCTTGAAAAGCTTAGCGCGGAAGGGACGAGGGTAAATGAATAAATCCATTTGACTACCGAATTGCTACAGATAGGAGCAAAAATAAATTCTCTGTGCTAGTAATTTGTTTTTGAAAATAAACTGTCATCGATATTATCAACTTTTTGCAGATTAGGTGACGGTTTCAAATTTCTTACTTATAAATTTCTCATAATAAACCTAAAGTTAATAATGTAAGTTACAACCTAATAATGTGGTTAACACAACATTGTCTTACGAAGAACCGCACTAAATATAGAAGACTTATAGACTCCACGTAGAGACAACTGAAAGTAATACGAGGCACTGGGGATGAGTGACATTAGTGTACAAAGTGATGTCTCGGAGGCGAGTGGGCGAGGCGGGTCTAGGTATATTACCGAATTCCCTCACGCACGGCCAGAGGGCGCGCTCGGCGGCACACCAATACGTCCTTAATGCGATGGAGAAATAATTTCCTAAAATGCAGTGGATTGAGACGGGCACAGGTACCCACCCTATATATTTGAGTAGTTTTCGCGGGGCCGATGTCAATTTAGTTTATTAAACGATGACAGAGGCAACGTAAGGATGTATCCCGAAATAGTATTTCGGGTCACGTGAGTATTTACGGGGTTGGGTCGGTTTCTAAAACATACATACTGCTATAGTTTGTAACTTTGGAGGATTATAAAATACATTGGAAATACTTTTTGTGTTTCATGTCACATTTCAAACAAAATGTGAAAGCTTTTTATTAAATCTAAATTTTAAATGTTTATAAAATAGATACTAACGCCTGCATCCCCTAATGGGTAGGCAGCAGTGGCAGTACTTCCAAAGAAGCCCAAAAGCGTTACATGTTAACTTTGTAAGGTCTAGGTTATAATTGTTTATTGTGGGGTGAGGAAATTCTCGTTTATTTTTCAAATTGATTTTATTAAATATATATTTAAAGCTTAAAGATTAATGTTCCGAATTTTGTAAGGCAAGCTGGACTTTTGGGCTTCTATGGAAGTACCGCTACTGGTAGGCAGAGGTATATTTCCGACATTACATTTCGCCTTTTGTGTTGTAAGTCTTATGTGATAATGGGCATGCTCATTACTGTTTTACGGCCACGTTTTCTAATTTCATTCTATGATTTTTGTAATAGAAAAACCCAATACTAATAATGCCCGATATTAATGCCCGGATTCGAACTCACCATCTGATTATACGGCTCTCACTTGGTGTCGTAGGACCAACGGGGTAACATTGATGATAATACAGTAACTGAATATGTTTGCGTACTTTGAAACCCAAGGTAAAAAAGGTCATTATTTTTGCAAACACACAAAGGAAGTATCGAAAAACAATCCCATGGACAAAGGAAACAAGCGGCCACAATCAAATGCATCCGACAAATCCGGCTCGAAGTACCGAGAGCCAGGTACAAAGATTACGTACGAAACATTCTTATACGTGCATACTATCAAATGTTCAAGTTTCCATTGTAACGTGGAGCGTTATTCCCGAGCAATATCGCAACTTGAATACTGAGATTGCAAAGCCTCTTGAACCGTCTTATCTGGCCAATAATAATAGCAAAAACATCGGTTCCAACCAATACGTTCTCTCTTGAATTATAAGACGATCTTGAGACTGTTCTCAGATATTGTTTATTCGTATTGTTTTAGTAATAAGATTGTAGTTTTTGCTGTTGCTTTTTTGTTAGTTGAACGTTTTAGTTATCTATCAGAGGTTAAAATGGGTGTGATTAGAAAATTATTTGATACATAGCAAATAAATATTAGTTGAGCAACGCCAATTAGTTATAATATTATAGCCTAAAGTTACTTAAAAAAACAGTAGTTTTTTTTGGTTTGTTAATGGTATATTCCCACACGATTAGATAATAACAATAGGTGCGATGCTAGTCTTGGTTACACATAAAATTTAAAAAAAGTTTAACTTTCACTACTGATCCAATTATAATTTTTTGAAACAACTAAGTAAAATTTGGTTCGTTGATAAAGGTAATCGTATTCAATTGTCGAGAGTCAATACTCTATTTAGATCGTAACATACGATAAATATTAATAGGTTACTTTACGAATCTGTTTTTCTAAAGATAATGTTGGATTAAAAACTATCTGAGAGAGTCGCATAGGTAATTTAACGTGGAGACGTATCAGACCGGTTGGTGTGAGTAGGGAGGCACAATTTCATCACTCATTATGCAGTCTCTATTGGTCGTAGTTGAGTGCCGATCCTCGATCAGTGTCATCTATCATATATAATCAGTATAAATATATAAAATCGTTCGTAGGTATCTACTTAATATGTTTTAACACGTTTTGAAGACAATATTCTCAAACATTTTAAGAATATATTTATGAACGATTTTATACAAAAATACAAAACCTTACGCCTGTATTCTCCGAAGGCGTAGGCAGAGGTGCATTACTGCACCCGCATTTCGCCAGGTATGTATTAGTCCCACGAAATAGAGAGCGAACCTATTGCCGTTTTTCGGGCACATTGCTAGACTCCGTGCTGCTACTGAGAATTTCCTAAAAGAAAACAATTTTATAGTCACAAGGATCATAAATTAAAAAATCATTGTAAACATACAAATAACGACAAAATAAATAGGTTATTTAGAATTATTGCTATCTTCTTCGTTGTTGTTAAAAAAGTATTAACGACACAGTGAGAGTACGTAGTATGATAAATCTGTCGGAGAGTGAGGTTTTCGACAATCATATTCTAGATAGAGTGATGTGACAATACCTAGTCTTAGTAAGAGAAGTCTGAGTAAGAGAAAGAAGCCTAATATTGATATATCCGTAGAACCTAATATTGATATCATTCTTCACATTGACATTTGTTATTTTTCTTCAGTATTCTATTAAATTATCGTAAGTGATATTATTATCAATACACTAGATTCTTAACAATTGTTAGATAACAAAAATGATAAAATGCAATCGTTTTTTCCGAAGCATGTGCAACAATATGGTCCAGTTCTAGAGTAGTCCATTAACAGCCAACATTAAGTAGACATACGAATGCAAACTACATCACATCGATGAACACTCGAGGGAGCCTGCGCATGAAGGGGTAAGTTTAAATCATCAAACAGAAGCCACTTGAAAACTGCAATGACACATGTTAACGTTTCGGCCGCGTGATTGCGTTGGTAGTCGACCGGTCGGACGATTTGTTTGGCGATTTGGCGAGTTTGAAAGGCTTGATAGGGTTTCCATGTAAGTGGGGATAAAATGTGTGATATTGTTTGGTAATGAAAAATGTGATAATAATAATGTATTTCTTAGTTAGACGCTTGCAGACACTGTTGGTGAACCTATTATTCATTTTGCCCATATTATTCGCCTTAGGGCGTATAGGTATGTGTTACTTGTGTAATATATTTAATTAATTTAGTATTTCTGTACACATACATAACCTCACGCCTGTATTCCCGGTAGGCAGAGGTGCATTACTGCACCCACATTTCGCCAGGTATGTATCAGTCCCACATAGTAGGGGGCGAGCCTATTGCCGTTTTTCGGACACAATTCCAGACTCCGAGCTGCTACTGAGAATTTCCTAATGGAAAAACCCAATAACACGTTGCCCGATCCGGGAATCGAACCCAGGACCTCTAGATCGCACGGCATATATTTGTGCCGCGAGACCACGAGGCAGTCGTGTAGAGGCAGAGTAGTATTTCTGTATAAAACTAAATTAAGATATGATATAGAATCGTAGCCAAACATTTAAGGGCTTGTTTTCGATATCTCATACAGCACGAGGAAACATTGTTTCACAATTCTGTAACTTATTTGCAATCGCGGACATGGACGTCACTCGGCACGCAAACTCTCCAGGACGCACGCAAAACGAACATTTTTCCGAACGGAACGCCCTCTCCACGCAAAACTCTATAAAAACGTCGAAAAAAATAACAGTAACATGGCGTATAATGACAGCTGGTCCACTTGAGAACAAAAGGGGGGAACCGAGCCTCGTCGAGAAAAAAATAAATGAAGAGTAAAAACAACGCGTACGTGCGCCGGCGGAACGTTGGAGCCACCGCCCGCCGCAGCCCGCCGCAGCCGCCGCCCGCTCGCGCTAATAAATTTACAATCGCGTTCGATTCGAGCAGTCGACTCCACGATCGCCACGCTTACTTCGCACAAGTGGACTCCGCCGATAACGCGCCATTGTTGCCTCCGCACATTCAGACTCCTCTCTGCTCGGTACTCGCTACTCCACCTGAAATTAGGTACCGGCTCCGAGGAAACTCGTTAAAAATATTACTACGGAGACTAATATCTCACGGAGAATAGCGCCGCATTCGTGTTTAAAATGCGAATAATAATCGTAGTATTCATAAAAAACCCCGTGCACGGAATGCAAGAGGCCGTGTTTTGCACGTTATAATTTTTACGCCGAAAGCGGGCTCAGGACTAGCGGGCGCTGTTTTGTGCCGAGTGTAGGCTCGGTTCAAATGCCGCGTACGGACCATTAGTTGATGAGCGCACGTGTACGCCCGCCCTACGGCACACTCCCGCTCGCGCCCGCCCGCGTCCGCGCCGCACCGCGCTCGCACCGCGCCGGGAAACAGTTACAATTTCCAGCTGAAATATGAAAATGTTTTGTAGTTTTCTGTTTAAAAATATGTTTTGGTAAATCTACCGTTTTCACGCACAATGAGTTTTCGTTGGAAACTTTGACCATGTGTTTTGTAAGCAGAACAAATATTTCTATGGTTTTGCTTTACACTTTGTAGTTGTACATTACTCCATTAAATCACAATGAACAAAAGGTTTCTCTATAAATTATATTAATCAATTTAAACATTTTCTCACTGTTTTTAAAATGTTAATCAGTAATATTATACGTAATACCAAACAAATGAATTATAATCAACGACATAGGTAAGGAAGGGTCTTAAAATAATGTTCAATTTAATAATCATTTTAGCGTGTGTGCGTTATCACTTTAATCTAACTTATTTAATGCGAAACTTATCAACGTAACCGAACTGTCGATGCCCGCTTTGATCTGCGGGCTTCATCGGAAACGAAACTAGGGGGACTATTCCCAAATCGGTACAAATGTATGTCGTGCACTATCACAGAAAATGCAGTTTACACGAAGATAAATACATCAAACAATACAATTATAAATATTCGTACGACATCGACAAGCAACCATAAATTTATATGTATATGTAATAAAAAAATATAGATGTAAAATACTGATTTTTTTAATTATTATTTTATATAGTTTATGAATATGAAAATTTGCCAGTCAATTAATTAATAACGTGCTTAATTAAGAATCTTCCTCCAGTCGTAAATAAGTAAAATGTTTCTCTTGAATAGAGAAAGAAAACTTTTTAGTTAACTTGAAAAATAGAAAGTTAAAAAAAAATGTCTATATAAAGCCACTTTTGTCACTGCAATAAATGAATCAATTGAAACTAGATAATGTCCAGTGTCTGACAGTGGACACTAAAATGAGAACCACACACCAAATCAAAATTATATATCATTATCGCTAAAATACTATCAGCAGTAATGATAGGAGACACAGAGAATCGAACCCCTATACGAAACGATATGTGTTTTATATGAATTAATTCCTCGGCTGACGGAGCCCGAAAGCGTTTTACTCACGGGCCAGATGGCGCGCGGACAGATCAATTTGATGATTGCAAAAAAACCTACTGCGGACTTTTTGATGTCGTACGGTTTCACGATGCGAGTGGGCGTTCGCGAGGCGTGCTCCTTTTCATACCGTTTTTATGGAGCGCTGCGAGAATAAACATCAATTGGTTAAATTGTTTTCTGTATGCAAATTCCGGGGAACTTTGTTTTTGTGTAAAGTGACCATTACCAGAGTTAATCTTTGGTAACTATAATGTACCGATTGGCAGAGTGTTCTGCTATCGTCCTAGTTATCATAAGTTATAGCTAAGCTTAAGTCAGCTTGAGCTACATCAGGAAATGGTATGACTGACTGAATTATCACCTAATTGATCATCAAAGAAATTCCAACCCATATATTTTTATATGTTAGTTACGACCTTGAGTGTGAGTGTGGCATCAAGCAAGGAATTTCAATGTAAGGGACATAAGCTTGTCTCAATCATGTTTTTAACAAAAAAATATAGAAATAATTAAGTTTTTATGAAACATTAGTATAGCATATATAAGTTATATAAAAATGTTTTTGTTGTCAGTCGGGTCAGTGAGGATCTGCAGACCTCAACACAATCATTGGTCTTTCCAATCCACTCATAATTCTGTCTTTAATTCTTTATAACACTCAAATTCCAAAAAAAAAATTGTACGAAACTTGGTCTTGATCTAGAAAAATAAAAGTTATCTAGACGACATAACACTTATGAGTATCATAGAACACTCTGCAGTGAATTTTCAGACTCAGAGTAAGAACTTAAATATAACAAATAACTTGTTTTAAAATATAGTAAATTTGCATAATTTAAAGCACAAGCGATAACTATACGCAATAATATTTAATCATAGAATTTTCCTTATACAACCCTAAACAATAATCTTTATTAAATACCTCCTATCAACTAATACACAGAGCAAAGACTTAATAAAGACATCGAAATCCATTGCAAACAAAGTATTAATAGAACATTTTTGTATGTGTCGGGGTTGTACGTGATGGAGGGTAGATAGCGTTCTGAGTGACGTGTTTAATAAGCGTTATCTCGTCTTGTTCGGCTGTCTCGTGCGCTCAGACTATGATGTTCGTCGTAACATACATATTTCGAAGCGATGCACTTGCATTTGTTTTTAGTATTATGTGAGGCATTCTCGGGTAATTGTGGTTTAGGATGAAAGAATAAAAAAATATAATCTATGTTTGAGATGTTGCTTTGACTAGTTTGTATAAATATAAATAAATTGTAAAAGGGCAGATAAATTGTCATTGACAAGATTTTAACACTGGTATGTGTGTATGTGTGTGTAGTTAGAGATTGTTATTGTCACAATAAGAATATTATGACTGCCTCGTGGTCTCGCGGCACAAGTATGTGCTATGCGATCTAGATTAGACCTGGATTCGATTCCCGGGTCGGGCAAAGTGTTGATTGGGTTTTTCCATTAGGAAATTCTCAGTAGCAGCACGGAGTCTGGAAATGTGCCTGAAAAACAGCAATAGGCTCGCCCCCTATAACGTGTGGCTGATACATACTTGGCGAAATTATGGGTGCAGAAATGCACCTCTGCCTACCCCTACGGGGAATACAGGCGTGAGGTTATGTATGTATGTAAATGTTATGGTGGGGCGGTCTCTAATAAAAGCACGTTAAGTGCTAGCAGGAGCGAATTGCTGTATCACGTTTTGGGTTGAACATACCTAGATTATGCACTATACTCGTAGAGCTACTATGAATATTAGTATATAATTGTGTAATTATTATATAACGTGCAATAATTGCGTGTGTACATGTAATTTTATAAATATAAACAGGTTAATATAAGATTTGTAAAACAAAATACCTTTTTTATGTTGGGGTTAGATTTTATTTCAATAGGGCACGGGCCTCCTCTACAACTGAGAGGGTTTAGGCATTAGTTCACCACGCTGGCCTAGTGCGGGTTGGCGGACTACACACCTAAGAAATTCCTAAGAACTTTTAGGTGTGCAGGTTTCATCACGATGTTTTCCTTCACCGTTAAAGTACGTGATAATTCATTGTGAATACACACATAACTGCGAAAAGTCAGAGGTGTGTGCCTGGGGTTTGAACCCGCGACCGTCGAGATTCTCGACTGCGTGCCTAAACCTCGAGGTCATCACGACTTTTCGAGGCCATCACGACTTTTAATTCACACTACCTATATTCCTATTTTTATTAAAGGTACATTAGAACAAACGTAATTCAAAATCAAAAGTAGAATAAGAGATTCCAGAATCTCTAAACTATTAAAATTGCTAGCAGTTGCAGCTGAGGTTAAAAGTTTACATAATTTTTTTATGATGAAATTTAATCACTCCTTGTTATTTCTACTATAACTAAATCATAACTAAAAACTGCTCACAGCAACAGTTTTGATTTTACATAATGAAAGATGGTACAACCATTATAATATTTCTTCGAATGGATTGGTAATTGTTAGCACACACAATAACCAGGCTGTTCATTGAATGAACTTGGCTAGAAATAGCTCGCGCTTACTTACGATTGACTTTGAACTTCACAGGTCACCGTAATGAAACCGCTGAAGCCGCACAAAGTACTACGAGAGTCACTCTTATGTAGAATGAATTACCTGCCTCCCATACATATTAGGGAATTATTCATTTACGTAGAAATATTAATTACATTACGTAGTGTAGGACGTCCTGCAGCACAATGCTCCGATGACTTGAGAAAGGTGGCGGGTAGCGGATGGATGAGGGCTGCTCAAAACCTGGCTGGTTGGCGCCAGATAATAAATGAAGTACATGAACATGTTAGAAAAATATAATTTCAATATTTGCAGCAGAAGAGATATATAAAAAAATGTTATGACCTCATATTTATAAGTCAGGTAAGTCCTCGGATTCATTTACCAAGTTGGGCACATTGCTATTAGGTTCTACTTTGAAAATCTCAGTAATGGCATGGGCTCTGAAAATATACCTAAAGAATGGCAAAAGACTCGCCCTCAATTACAAAACAGCCGTTGATATAATATATTTTGAAATATACCTCTGCTTACCACTCCATAGATACAAGCGTGAATATATGTACAATCACGGACTTTATACCTTTATTAATTTCTATTTCGACACTAGCATAATTAAAGAAAATCAATAAAAATCATGTAGATTAAAGTTGGTAATAAAGTGCAAGGTTTAAAAAAGAATGTAACATTGCGTTGGCCTATTGTAGTGTTTCACAAGAAGGGGAGATCGGCTGCTCGGCACAATCGAGAGCCCCGATGAAAGTCGCTAAGAGACACGCGATAACATCGCACTACAGTGGATGGCATGCGACCACTGCCCCTATCGCCCCCATCGACTCGCCAATAATGAGTCTACAAATCGTGACGGAAATTGAAAGAAAAAACTTCCCAAACGGCAGATCTTATCGCCTCTTCCTAAACGTTCTCGTAAAAATATTAATAAAACATAACTTTTTCCACCCAAACCCACATTAAACTCCGATCCCGTAGGAATTTATTGACAATTACGCGTCAATAAAAGGCAATAAAGTCACAAAGCGGCAATGTCCACAGATTTGAATGTCAATTGTACACAATTGTGTAATTCTGTTTGGTGGAGGCTCATTTTGATTGTGACACTAGTAATACAATTAAAAGTTGACTTCTGCTCGTTCAGTTTCTTTGTGCCGTTTATTATTATGATAAACAGACCTCTGGCTATTGTGTGGCAATTTAATTCATAAACGTTTCCGTTGTCCATTTACAAATATTTGTTTCGCTATTTTGGTCAATTATCACTACCATAAGATTTTTATGATACTATGATGGATGCATAATGTGACAGACAGCGTTTATAAATCATTTTGAATAAAATATTAGATATTTACGTAGTTTTTCTTTTTTTTTAACTTAAGGGAAAGGTTTAAGTTAGCTCCTAAAATAACAATATATTCCGAGCTTAAAATATTACATTATTTAATCTGAAAATAATATTACAATCACATTTAATTCCGCGACGTTCGCAATTGCATCTCTTTTAATTGCATCTTATAAGAGTGGTATAATAATGAAAATTCCAATTTTACTCCGGCTTTTTTATTTTTCGTATAAAAATCAGAGTTATAGGATAAGACGTAGAAATTAATCAAGCATTGAACCGTGATAAATTAAAATGAGCCTGCGAATGTCGCGTACAAACATCTAACTAATAAGAAGAGCTCGCTTAACCTTATCTCCGATCGAGGAAGTCTAAAAAACTGCTGATGGCGTCGGAGGTGGAGGGGCAAGGCACGGGGGACGGAGGGGGCCCGGGCTCCAAGAACAAGAGCCGTCAGTGAAATAGAGATAGATGAACAGTGGGAAATGAAATTCTTTGTGGCATCGCGGTCCCACAAAAAATGCACAGATTAGATTTTTCCCCTCGCCGAGGGCGGAGGGTAGATGGAGGCAATGATTTTTTACAACATTCGCCGGGATATATATAGGAGTTTTAGTGTCGGGATTTGTTGTAACTGCCCTCTGTTTGAGACTTTTAATTTCCTTGATTCGAAACGCCTTCATTATCTGTCGCGTCGACGTCTTTACAAAATATTTATTTGAACAAAAAATTTAATAACATTATACATCACGCCTAAATGTCCTCTGAAATTTGGAAGTTACCTTGAATACATTTTCAAATTTAATTTTAAAGTACCGATTATGACTTTATTTAATTAAAATATTAGAGGTTTTTTTTGCATGCTAATATAGTGTATGGTAATGGGCCCCAAAATCAGGAAGAGGCTTATCCGTATTACGTAGCACTCGAAAATCAGAACTGGGCGAAACTGGATGTATTGTATTATATATCTGAATAAGCAACTGTCCAGTCATTCGAGAATACATCTAACACTCCTCCTATTTATTTTTAAGATGAGAAAACACACAGCAATATTTCACGCGCGTCAGGCGTGCACATTAAGTTCACCACAACCGCGCCAGGGCTTCGAAATTACTTGGCATTAGAGGCGTACTTAGCTCGCGGATTAGATGCAACCCTCCGTAAAAAACAAGGGGACAGGCTTCAATTGATAGCGGCTCGTTTACAGTGATTCGTTGCTTGTATTAAATCTCTTATCGGTTTCATCAACAGAAATAAATGACACTGTTCTGGAATCAACTCGTATGTGTTTGGCTTATGTCTCTTATTATAAAAATGGACTTTAGTCACGGACTTAAGCCTATGATTGTTAGAAATTAAGAAGGTATATTATATATGTACAATTATTATTGAATGAAAGTTGAAGGATGGACAAGCTGAGGAAGGCCAAAGAAAAAACGGATGGAGTGCGTAAGAGAAGATATGAAAAATAAGGGGTGAATGAAGACATGACGGCTGATAGGGATGTTTGGAAGGATAAAACATAATGCGCCGATCCCAAATAAAATTAAGCACAGTGCAAGAGAATAAGGATGTGTAGGTATATACAATTATTACAGCGTACTTTGTCAAGTCAAATAATCAAGAAAACATAGAGGGAGTTTTTTGCATACATCATTTTCTTGAGTTAATCTATAAGTACTCGTAGTTCGTACTATTCATGTCTTACAAAAGTCCTTTCGACCCATATTCCTTCGTAGTCAGACATATGTACATTGCCCCATTTATGAAAAAATTGTACAATACATAGGTATTTTCTTGCCATTGAATATACTCAATACTTTCCGTATGTCTGTTATTTTAAAAATAATAATAAGTGCGATAGCATTTTAGGATTCGAAAAATTCGTTCCTTTGTGCCCACTCATGCTATGTAGAAAAAATTACTAAAAATATGACCTTGAAAAGAAATCCATCATTAATTATAATAAGAATCATTTTCAGTTAATTTAGTTCCTGGAAAAAACACAAAAAATAATAGACATCTGAAAAACTATTGGAATTTGCTCAACCCCATTAATCCCAACATCCAAAGAACTATTACTCCGAAGCAATCAAAACGATTCTTTCCTAAATACCTAGCCGGGAGTCGATCGATATAATCCGAGGAGCTGTGTCACCGCAGAACGTGTGTCATTTGGGGAAAATAAAGCTGAACACGAATTCAGTGAAGTAGCACCGCAATTTGTTTAGCCACTTCAAAAGCCGGCTTGTGGCTGCACGATACAATCCCTATTCGCCTTGGAAATTGGCAAAATGCTTGATGCAAAACATCTGACGATAAAAAAATATGTCGAATGACGATGAAACAAAGTTTTTGCAGCTATGTTCGAAGGCAATCTACCTAAAGCAAACTCGTACATATAGTAACTTAATTCACGGAAGGCGATGTCTACATGCTTCGCGCGTTACTCCTACTTGTTTTGCTTTCTCGTGATTTTGCTTATTGACTCCATTTAACAGGTTTCGCAGTTATTTGAATTTGTGCATTTCTCGGTAAAATTAAGTAACTTTTTGGAAACTTCTCTTCATTCATCTACGCCAAAATACGCAATTTGAACAATATAAAACAGACTTTCCGTAAATAGAACGAGGGAAAATGATCGTTTTAGATAAATATGCAGTATTTTGACTATAAATTAGCTCATTAGGCGAAGACAAGTTACCCCTGCAGGAGTAAACGGAAAGAAGATCGTTTCCCGAAACTAATTACCAAACACGATAATTAAAAAAAACAGATTTCTTCGCCGACTAAGGGACGGGGAATAAAGAAAATGCAAAGTGTCCACCCGAAATTTCCATGACAAAAAACCTTTTTTTTCCGTATCGCCCAAAATAACCATTGTCTCGTGCGAGTTTTGCCCGTTATTTTTTTTTCTTTGACGTGTCTCATTTTCATTTTTATCTCCGCCGTCGAGGTTTTTAATAAGATATGCAAATTTCTGTGACACGAAATGTCTTTCGTCAATATGAACGCTGGTGCCTTTATGTAGAATTAAATATTATTTTCATTTTACTAAATAAACTGTTGGAAAAGATACATTGGTCTCATAGCAACTGAAAGATAACATTCATTTAGCATCGAGTTGTTTTCATTCGCTAAAAAGTTGTTTCTGATTACATTTTCAGATTTAGAAATTAAGTAATGGGGCATTTAATATGCTCGGTTAAGTTTGAATACACTTGTATAGATCTCATAGATCGCGTGGCTGAGAAGTGATAGCTTTAGTCCTATTTAAAGTTTAATTTACCGTCCATTTACTGTGCGGCGTGTCAATGCGAGTCCTCAGGATCAATTCCGTGTCAGGAAAGGAGTTATAGAATATCTTCATAAGTGTATTCATCATCAGCCCATACAGGTCTCACCGCTGGGCACGGGCCTCCTCTACAACTGAGAGGGTTTAGGCCTTCCAACACGCTGGCCTCGTGCGGGTTGGCGGACTACACACCTAAGAAGTTCCTAAGAACTTTTAGGTGTGCAGGTCTCACCATGATGTTTTCCTTCGCCGTTAAAGTAAGTGATAATTCATTGTGAATACATACATAACTTCGAAAATTAATAGCCTGGGGTTTAAACCTGCGACCGCTGAAATTCTCGACCGCGCCCCTAAACCTCGAGGCCATCACTACATAAGTAGATATATTGCCAGCTGTGAAATGGTGTCTTGTTGTGAGCCATTTGATTACTGCCTAGGCAGTGGCGGTACTTCCATAGAAGCCCAAAAGCGTTACACGTTAAATGTATATTATAAATGTTTGGCATATTGCCTTGTTAAATAAAGATTTAAAGCTTAAAGACTATTATTCGTAATTTTGTAAGGTAAGCTGGGCTTTTGGGCTTCTATGGAAGTACCGCCACTGTGCCTAGGGTATAGGTACATGCATGAATGTAATGAATTTGTGTTTTGATGGTACATTTTGAGGATCATTAGCTCAATCACTTTACAAAACAGAGGAGTCAATACAAAACATATTGACTTGTCATAACATACATTGAATTACTATATTTTTTTACACCTAAGTAAGGAAAAACTGAAAATAATCTCGAACGATCAAATAAGTAACAGAAACATAAATATTACTAACAATCACAAAGTAAGAGATATTTGCCTTGTATGTGTATAATACGCATATTTTTTTAATACAATACATAGGATAGATTTTGTTCATTGACGCGACGTCTTAAATTCAATCCTCAATTCCCTTTTTTCATCGGCATCCTGTGCAAGACATTATCTCAGCAATCCCATTAAAACACCGACATAAAATTAATTAAAACGGCACAACTATACATTAGGTCGACGGCGTCTGTCACTTTCAGCTCGACCCACTTACATCGAGTGCCGGTGGGGACTCAAGAACGGACCACGTGAGCCCCACTGAAGTTCTATTGATAGAACACTATATATTTACCGGACATACGTCAATGAAATCATTTTACCTTCGAGTGTAGTATAAAATGGAGTCTATTTTCATTACTACTGCTTAATGACTGTGATTTTACCTTCAAATAACACTTTTTTTTTCAAAGATATAAGTTTTGATGCTCATTTCATAAGTAAATACTGCTATATTAATATTTAGACTCTGTGGCAATGATTTTAATACTATTCTATATAAGGAAAACACCTTTTTGAATTAAAACGACTTCAATTTCTGCGAATACGACAAACATTATGATTGGTGTAGATATCAAACATTACCTTTCTCGTTTGGCAAATCTTTTTAGACCAACTGTACCTTAAAATGTCTAAGATAAGTTTGAACATGGTAAAAGGTATAAAATGGTACAAGTAGCCAGTCTTTACCTAAATTAACCTTACCATAGAGTACGGTATAGTTGTTCTACAGTGCCAAAAAAACAATTATAAATACCCAGCGTAGCCCCATATGACACCTTACGAATAAGGACTTAAAGAACAACACACAGGGAAGCCACATTAAAAGCCAAATCACCCCTACAAGGGTTCGCTAAATAAATAAATAAGTGGTCCGAATATGGCGGGAGCGTAATAACAGAAGGCAAACAGCATCGGAAGCCGTGAGATAAAATCGTATTGCGTTGTCAAAAATAAATGAATCCGGGGATTAGTCGGGGACACGGCGGCCGCGCAATATTGTACGGTGGCGCCCAACGTGGGACGGCAATAAGCCGCCCTGCTAACTGTGCCTCGACACTTTTTGATGAACATTATTTGAAAACGAACTTTCGAGGTTATTTCAATCTAGTGTTAGTGTTTATGCAATTATGAGTATTCATTCTAATCTTTTGCTCTCAAAAGGTTCGTGTTTTATTATGTGGGGCGTAATTTACAGCTAGCGAAACTGTAAAGACATACTCCTCTGGCTATGTCTTCGGGTTTAGTCTATGATATAATTTAAAATTAATAATTTATTTTGCGTGGGTACATTCCGTATTCGTGTGATAATACTGTATCCCGATGCTATGTTTATAATCATCAACATAACCTGTCAGAATCGACCTGCAGTCAGCGTCTTTGAGTGCCGAAGTCTTTCCGTCACGTGGATACATGTTGACTTGTATGCTACGCTTACCGATATGTACATATGTACTTGTACCTATGATTTTTTAAATATTTTTGCATATTTTTGTGACTAGTATTTTTTGAGATTTCCAAATTGTTTATAAGTAATTATCTATAAAATAGATATAAAGACGCAAGATTCATAACAAGAACTTGGATAAATTTCCGTTTGAAATAAGGTGTGTAATAAAAAATACTTACATTGTTTACCTGTTTATGTTCCACAAAAATGAACAATAAACCCAGGTTAATATATAATAATTTCAAGGCAATACGCAATGACTATGAATGCAGTAATCGTGCCCCTCATTCTTTTGTAGATGGATATCAGTATCGAGTGATCATGACGAGATAAACTACTCGCCCGATTTCGCCGCAAAGAGACGGCTCAACGGACGAGCTCTACAGAGCTGCCGAGTTTTATTCCGATCGAATTTACCTTCCCATGGAAATACGATGGTTATTCTGATCGTATAAAAATAGTAGCACGAGGCTATTGAACGCCTATTTGATCAAAATGTTTTATAATATGCCTGTAAATTTAACGATGAACGATAATATAATTTCTCAAATACGATTCCTTCCACAACTTCAAACAAATCTCCAACAAAGTGTAAATGGAATAAAACCATTGAGAAATAAGAATATTTGAAAAGGTCGCAATTTATCAATTGCGCGTCAAACAGTCGATCGGTTGGGCATCATTTTTATCGTATTTGCGTATAAATAGTGGCGTCGCGACGCTTCGAGCCGCCGCTAATGATACGGAAAATGACATCTTATTTCGACGCGTAAATCGAAGAAAAAATCGCTCATCTCTCGCCCGTCTGCATGAATATTTTATAGGCGCGTCAACAGCGAAATGACAGGTTTTATCGTTTGAAAATTCGACGAAAATTGCGCGAAATGACGCGTCGATATTTTTTATTTAGTGAGAACATCCTTCCGCCAATCAGGCGCGTTCATTGTGCTGCCACAATGAGCTCTCTCCCTCGCTCTGCTTCTCGCGCCTAATTTTTATTTAACTTGCGCGCAACAGATTATTTTGCTTAGGACATTGTGGAATTGTATTTAAAATTTCTGCCGCTTTGTTGCTATTTGTAAGTAACCATTTTCTTATTGTTTATTTTACACATTGCTAGTTTTACTTTGTCATACCTCTAATCAAAGCGTCGAATATTGTGTTTTAGAGCGTACGTGACTAAATTATAATCCGATTACAACAATTATTGATCGAACTGAAACATTCGTTGGCACAATCGAACTCTACTGATGTCTGTGAACTATGAAACAATATGTACTGCGAGGAGCTTCGCGAGATCAAACGGCACATTCAAAACTAAATTGGCTCAACGTAAATATTAATGTATTTGATTGCTTATTAGCGTTTCGACATTACATGTGTAACGCATTAGTGCTGGCTTTGATCGGGGTGGGCGTCGTGACGTGTGTTCTCGGAGCTCCGACAAATCTTACACCGTGTGGTGTGTAGGGGAACTTTTACTTGGTGTTTGCTTACTTGTGTAATTGGATGCTTAATATCATAATGGGGAGGGATTGTGCATTAAGAAAACTGATACTTTGAGTAACTGTCAATGATAACAATATTATAGTTGCCTGGAACTTTACATGTAAAACAGTATATTTTGTATGCCATTTGAATAACGGTAACCTAGTGCCTATTTACTTTTTGCATTATTAACATTAACAACATACATTAGTTCAAACCCGGACGAAACGACCCATAATCGTCAGCCCATATACGTCCCACTGCTGGGCACGGGCCTCCTCTACTATTGAAAGGGTTTAGGCCTTAGTCCACCGCGCTGGCCTAGTGCGGGTTGGCAAACTACACTGGTGTGTGCCTGGGGTTTGAAACCGCGACCGCCGACATTCTCGACCGCACGTCTCAACCTCGAGGCTATCACAACTTACAATCTTAGATCGCTGATTTTTTTTTAAACTTATTTTTACAACAGCGTCAGTTTGTAAAAACATTTTCTTTTCCTCCTTAGCAACCGGTATAAGCCGAGACACGTCGCTCGTGGACGTGTGGCCGTGATCTAGATTTTTCTATTCATAGCCTTACACTTTAGGGGCTTAGTTACCAACCCACACCTTAAAACTAACATGACTACTATTAGGCAGGTTGTGTTTGGACCTTTTATGAAAATAATGATAAATACTCTACAATTACTATGGAAACTGGGTGCAGATGTATTGTGCCTATACTTTCGGAGATACATCCGTTAATGTCTGTATATGATCCCATTAACATTTTACCTAGCGTGCTCTCTGACCTTTTTTATACCAGCCAGTCTTCTGTCTTTGATAACTCATGCGAATGATGTTCACACCATATGAGACTAAAGGTGTTTTGTTGACCCTACTAACTCCTACTATGTTAGCATCATCACCATCAGCCTATACACATACATCCCACTGTTGGGCACGGGCCTCCTCTAAAACTGAATTAATGATTACACACAGTCAGCATGATAGACTAATTTAATTTTTGACAGCCTAGTGGCGAAATTGATTAGCGACCAGCTTGCGAAACGAGAGGCAGCGGGTTCGATCACCGAGACAAATGTTTGTGTGATCCACATTTATCTGTTTTGGGTGTGGGTGTTTGTGAGACCGAAAACTCTTATGTACTTTCTGATACCTACCACACAAGACTCGTACCTTATGTGGGGTCAGAACTATGTACATACATAATTATGTGTCTTTTGGGTGTATTTATAATAATTATTTATTAACTTCCCCCAGTAGTGTCAATAACCTTCACTGCTTAATTATTAGATTGACGGAGTTCTGCTTACCTATACTAGCATGATGGAATAATTTCCAACCCCTCAATAGTAGGTACATCTATAAACAGTGCATACAAACGGCGCTAGATGGCAATAAGACGTGATCCTGCTAAGTCCCAACATATTTAGTAAATTTGTCCGCGCCTCACGCCGGCTGGGACGGAACACCTGCCGTAAAGATAAGCCTGTCGTGTCGCGTAATATTCCCCTAAAATAACTTCTTACTGCCTCCGGTGCCATGGCGACGTACCCTCTTCCTATTTTGATCACTATGTATTGCTTATGTACTCCTCGCTAATTTCGAGGGACGTGATTTTAATAAAGCCTCTTGTAGCGATGTTTGATGTATAATACGATAATAATTTCGTGTAAGGAATTTGTGTTAACGTTGTAATTTAATTTTATGAAATACTTACCTAAGCTCTTTGCTGGTAAAAAAGAAGTGTTTACTTTAACAAAGGCATTACGCCGCCTTGTAACTAGGCGTAATAAATAGGCACTTCTTTTGTTAAGAAAAATATCTAGCATATATATTGACTTTATCTGCAACTCTACATACAACACGTTTTCACACATATTGGGCTATATTTTCGACCCTTAAAGTATTGTTTTCTTTCTTTCTTTTCTTTTACACCAACCATGTTTCATCTCTTCATCATCCTAAAGTAGACTGCTAGAGAATGCCACAGGCATTATGTCCGCCTATATACCGTTTATATAAAGCTTAATAAATAAAATAAATTAAGAGCTAAAATCTCGGATTAATTAAAAAAAAACACTTTTGAGAAGGTGTCACAAAAGTTGTGATAGTTGAATATTGTTAAAGAAGTATATTATTGACGAGGTCTGCATTATGGTTACATGTGTAATATTTCGATCTCACCGCGGTTGCTGGATGTCGTACCTAGGATAATAAGCTGCATCCAACAAGTCACTATCATATTCTGGTATATGTCCAATAGTCGTAATACAGCTGATAGGCATGATGATCATCATAACAATTTATAACATCTACTTATAAAGACCTGTAAGTCTTCGAAAGTGTTATTGTAATATTTTAACGAAACGTACCTTGTATGCCTACCTTGCCGACATACCAGCATTTCTTTATCCATACCTTTTGACTTATTTATACTACGATCCAGACATATTCTTGGCTCTAGTAATGTTCTTGGCATGTTCATCAAATCTCAAACACTAAATCTCATCATAACTCTTCAAATACGACTCACTATTCACACAATACTGTATCAAATATTATAAACTGGCAACATTTAAACATTTGAGATTTCTCCCGCGGGCGCTAGATGGCGTCGCGACTATATTGCGAATTAATTAAGGAAGTCATTACGCACCGATAGCGCATTAGCCGCACGCATGGCGGGAAATTGCCGGCACAAAGGATATTTCCTGCGTTTTCCTGATTTAAAGCAATTCACGGATTTTGATTAAACCCCCGCTGCTACACCGAGATTATTCCCCTTTCAATGCAAAGAATGGTTTATTTCAGACACCGTGAAAATGAATTGTATTTCCTTATGCTATTGATTCTGTGAGAGTACGTTGTTTATACGTAATATATTATTACGTTATTTACATATACATATATAGAAATACCTATGTTATTTACACGTATGGAATGTAGGGATGCGATGTAGGGAAATTTAGTAGAAGTAAATGTAGCTTATGGTGTTTCAATGTATACGGTTATATTGAATAAAGGGTAATATGTAAACATTTTTTTTTAATCACAGACTTTTAAGAAAGTAAAAACAGGGAAATTGCTTCAACACATGTTCATATTAATTCTTGATTTAAATATCAATCCACACAATTATGCCAGCCAGTTTAAAGTCGGATTTTCATGAGCTTAGCTCAAAACCAGAACACTCAAAAATACTTCGGATATTTAAAATTATGCCTAAACTCATTCTGGCTGAATACTAAGTTAGGTTCACGGTGATTGTTACTTATCGGATGTAACATGTCTGTCATGGTATGGGCATGTTATGAGAAGGGATGAATCATATGTAGGTAAAAAGGTGATGAATACGAAAGTTGAAGGATGGACAAGCAGAGGAAGGCCAAAGAAAAGATGGATGGAGTGCGTGACTGAAGATATGAAAGAAAAAGGGGTGAATGGAGACATGACATGATAGGGATGTTTGGAAGGATAAAACTTACTGCACAGACCCCAAATGAAATTGGGAGCAGGGCAAGGCAATGATGATGATGATGATGTAACATGTTGTTCGAGATAGTTCTGTGATTCAGTAGTGTTAGAATACAGCGTGTCTCCATTTAATTTAAAGAACGAAACCTTAAAAGAAATAGAAATAGGATAGATTTATCGGCATATCGTTTCAATTAGAATAATATTTCTCCCACATGCATATATAGCTTATACAAATATATTTCCAGGCAAAACTATGGACAACAATCACAAACTGTGAATTAAATTTCAAATTCAAATATTTATTCAACCAGATATAAAGTGAAATGAAAACACGAAATAAACATTGAAATGCGCACTTCAATGCTGTCGGTACAAAGGCGCGGACCGAAAGGAACTATGTTCATTAGCAGCGTGTGAGGAAACCGGCTGGCGCATCGCAACACCAACTTTAGATCGCCGCAATAATTATTTATTCCGCTCACTTACTATCCGACTCGGTGGAAACTATTCAACGAAGAAATGCTATTTCTCGTTGGCCAGATAAGACGTTTGATTCCCTCTATTTTCGCCCGGACTTTAATTATGGCCTCTGGTTTTGTGTAAAATAGTTGGCGGAGTAATTTAATCCAGATATCAGTATGCGGGGCGGCGCGCGGCTACGAGAGGTGCGAGCCAATGAGCGACCGTCCGACCGGCCACTGCACCGTCTTCATACATTTTTGTGTTCGCTCTTGTTTATTTAACTTGGAAATTGACTTGCCTTTATGTAACAACACGTATTATGTCATATACGAGGGAGTGCTATGTTAAGATTTTTATACTTATTAAACATTGAGTATAAGTCAAAAGAAACTGTCTGTCTTTTAAATCTTATTTATACAACCTAAATATATTATGTAAAAATGTGTTTCGTAAAATAAACATAAGCCAAGTATCCTATTGACGAAGAGAACATCACCCTCACCGTATTAATGTTAAAGATGAAAAATATGCAGTCACAATAAAACATGGCTATGTAACTTTAAAGCTAGAAATTTATTTAACACCTCGTAAAAGATTTCCCACGAAATCTCTGAAATCCAAACGGTAAAGTTGTTTTGTTTCCCCCAACCGCCCTCAGCTTCACTCGTTGAACTGCATAACTATAAGAGAGCTCACAAAACACAATATAGCGCCGTAAAAAATAAGCGCGCATCAGACTTGAGCATGTAATTCTAGCGCACTCTTCCGGCCCGAACAAAGGAGAGAGGGTAAGGACGCGAGTTACTCGACACCATGTACCTTACGCAGATTTGTTTCTCGCCATCCGATCACTACACAATGGAAAACAAACTCTACAACACACGCGTACGATTTACTTTACCTCAAGACGGTGCGTCACTATCATACTTTTCGGAACTGCACACACGCAGGAAATTCGTGATAGTCAAATTATAGTCTTACAGGGAGCGTTGACAGTAAATTATAACATTTTCAACTGTTTTATAAAGAGTATAAGGTATCATTTACATTAAACAGAAGGAGGAAGGGTCCCCGTGTACGGCGGGTACGTCACATAAGAACTGCAAAAGAAAAATGTACCTTTAACGACGACGTGAGGATTCTCAGAGTCGACATAAGAAATAAGCCGTAACAGGATGTCATTCAGGATAATACCTCTTTCGCTTTATTTCTCTTCAGCGGCTCAAATGTATATAGGAAAGCATCCACACGTTCTAAAATATTTTAAAAGATTAATCTGTTTAGAAATCTTCTCTTTATATGGGTGGGACATAATGACCACATTATCGCTTTGTATTATTATTATTATCATGCTAAGAGCACGGCAGAGGGAAATAGCTCATACACCGCATCTCCAGAATTGAGGATACACTGACACACAGAGGGTAGGTACACTGTTAATGCAGCGCAAACGATTTTGATAACATCGTAGCAAACGTGCCAGAATTAGAAAAAAATATATACAAAAACTCTACCACCAATAATCACAGATGGGATTTGTTATGACAATAACATTTACAAAAAATTGAGATGTCAATGAATGTGGCTGAAACATATAATGGTTGTCACTCACACAGTTTTTATAATTTTAACCAAAGTGTAAAACATTAAATTATCATAACTGTGTTATTGGTCTTTGAATAAATTGCGAAACGATCTATGAAATATGAGAATTATTAGTTCGATAAAATTCGAAGGAATAAACCAGAAAATCGATAATAGAGTTTATTCATCTCCGTATTATGTGATATCACGTTATGGTACCACCCTAAATAAGTGGAACCATTGATATTGCACTCTGAACTGACTACAGCGATACTCTACCACTAAGATAAAGAGTAAGTTATGCACAATATCCGATATTTTCACAAGAAAAAATTTAGGTATTACCTAAATAATTGTTTCGCTGTGGGGATCGGACCCGCAGCCTCTTTTTTCACAGTCTGCCTTTACATTAATTTTGTATTTGCAAATATACTTTGTAACCAACGCAACGCTACAATTACACCAAAAAATAATAAAACTGAACAAATTATCGCTATTTAGTCTAAAAACAAACGTCTGCCGTTTGTGCCCTTGAGAATATTTCTTCCATTTTCCTCATTTAATACCAACTCCCAAGTTCATAACGCAATATTTCGCCATACAACAACGCAATTCAAAGATGGAGTTTATCCCAGACGTGTAGCAACTAGCCCGCAGCTCCTTGATACAAACTGATCGTCCTTACATAATCACAAAAACAAATACGCCCACAATAGCCGTCGGCAGGTAAAAAAACTGTATCGGGTGCATGTGTGAACGCGATCCTACGGCCGCCGACCCCCTGTAGATGCTTGTAGGTAAGTAGCTATCGCGACTCCTTTGTTCTAGTAGCTGATTGGAGCCGGGGCCGGAAATGCGTGTCACCCCACCCCTTATTGGTCCGTTTCATTTTCTTAGCGCGAGAGAGACGAAGCTAGGCGAAGTGTGTAGTTAAGGATACCGATCTGTGTAAAACGGTAGGTAGGTGTCGTTGTTGTCCGACCGACCGCCTCGTCCGTTCATCACGTTTGTACCGATCTAAGATAAACTATTCCGAAGTCGCGCCGAGTTTGCAAATTGTTTCGCCTTAAGTTGTCCGGTTGGAATTTTATGAAATTGTTGTTGAATGTTTTGTGCTTATTATTAACGTTAAAACACTAGTTTCGTCCTTATTAAAATACAAGCTTGGATGATAGACTTAAAAATTATAATTGTTTGTTAAATGACATGCAGTCTTAAAATTGTAAAACAGGTTTTCTTATTTTAGGTTTTAAATTTTACTGTTTAGTTATGTAAAGGCAAATATAAATTCAACAGATATACATTGTGTTGGCTATATTATCTGCCCTCTCAAGTTTTGTAAAGAAGCTATTTCTGACTCAAAACAAACTAGCCGAAACAAATGTTTGTAAAATAAATACCTATACATAAGTTTGTATCGATACTACAATCAAATCTTATCTATCTTGTTTTAATGTCAAGGTACAGGCCAACGCACAGATGATGTTAAATATCATAATATAACTATAAGTTACTTCACCACTACCAGTATCGACTACAAAATCGTCTCGCAACAAAAACTAACCCACAAGGACCAAAACGGCATTAACAAAGTTATCCAAACATTTGACGGTGCTAAGACCAAGACTAATATATAGTATAATCTGTTTATTATTAAAGGCCAGTACACAGTGGAGGCAGCGACAGGCTAATCGCCACTTTATCGCGCGCCTGTCACCGCCAGCGCTCAATTCACTACGCCGTGTCCTCCACATTGTGTGCAGAGGGCCTTATATCAACGGAATAAGGACTATGTTTTTATTATATGACGTTAAGTGATTTAAAATTGCATATTAAATTATGTAAATATTGCTTTCATTGAACGAGACGGAGATTTGAAAAGTTTGTATTGTAAGTTACTCGTGTGGTACACCAAAATAGCAGCGAGCAGTGATCATAAAAGGATAACAAAATATGTTGTATTTTCGAACAAAGCAATACCAACTGAATTTTAATTATTAAGTATAATTGGACAAAACTTGAAACACTCGCATATTTCAGTAAAATTACAAGCTTCAAGTTTCTTCTACAAATTAACTATACGACATCTAATAGTTCTGAACAATAAACGATTTAGTCTTATACAATATTTTCTTAAATATATGTACTTTGGATCTATGAATCAAAATTTCACAAATCAAATTCGCAGCAGCATCCTCAAGCATTACTTATTGATTACAAGAATAACATGTCACAAATAAATTGACCCATATATACATGTAGGTACTATATTAGCAAAAACAACAAGACGTAATGAAATTTCTCCCATATCAAAATGCTTTGTTTTTACATTCACTACCTGTTACATAAGGCTGATCTACATACAGGTCGGTACATAGCCGGCAGTGGAGACAGGCAGCGGGCGGCTAATCGGTACTCTGTCATGTAGCCGTCACGGGCAGGCGCGGAGCACGGCCGGGCACGTGTCGCCGCGGCGCCGGTGCGTGTTACCTACCACATCGCCGCCGCGCCGACACCGCAATACCTCCCTTTACTACACTTTAATTGAATATTCATTAAATATGTTTTGTTGCAATATTCACGTATGGCAACGAAAGGATTTAAAAATCTTCATAGTGTAGTTCAGTGATTGTCTGCGTCATAACAGTTCGACGACTAATTTCCAATAAGAAAACGAATGTTGGCACGCTAAATAAGTAGGTATTGGTTGTATTTCTAGACGTTATTATATGAAAGTCGTGATGGTCTTGAGGTTTAGGTACGCGGTCGAGAATTTCGACGGTCGCGGGTTCAAACCCCAGGCACACACCTCTGACTTTTCGAAGTTATGTGTGTATTCACAATAAATTATCACGTACTTTAACGGTGAAGGAAAACATCGTGATGAAACCTGCACACCTAAAAAGTTCTTAGGAATTTCTTAGGTGTGTAGTCCGCCAACCCGCACTAGGCCAGCGTGGTGGACTAAGGCCTAAACCCTCACAATGGTAGAGGAGGCCCGTGCCCAGCAGTGGGACGTATATGGGCTGATGATGATGATTATATGAATAATTATGCTCAATTCTTGACTGGACTACATATGTGACTAATATGATTCTAAAAGTAGTTGTTTTTTTACTATACTTACTTTAACTTTTTACTTTATGTTGATAAATCAGCTTACTTTGTAATTAATACGTGGTACAACCACGCCGTAGTCAGCTTCGACGACGCTACAAATTGGCCGACTTGACCGGAGTAATACCACTGTCTTAAAGAAAATATAAGAAGCGCAAAACATACCGTTGTATATATATATATATGTATATACACTTACCCTGGGGTCGCCGAAGTGTTATATAGAGGTGCATTTCTGCCTCCACGTTATGCCGAATGTTTTTCTAAGCCCCACATTGTAGGTGGCGAGACTATTGCCTTTTTTCGGGTAATTATTACCAGACTTCATGCTGCCATTGAGAATTTCCTAACAGGAAATCACACAATACTAACCGACCCGGGAATCGAAACCGGGAATTTTAGATCGCACGGCATAAAACATTATGGTATGACATCTAGATAGTTCCTAGTTGCACAATCCCAACCTTCTTTTACAACTCCTATTGTTGTCTTCTTGATCTCCTTTATGTTCGTTTGAAAACATTAATTGAAAGGCATGTTACTTGCTAACTGCGTATTTAATCTCTAAAATCATCATCATCATCATCACCCCAAATCCGTCCCACTGCTGGGCACTGGCCTCGTCTACAACTGAGATGGTTTAGGCCTAAGTCCACCACGCTGGCCTAGTGCGGGTTGGTAGACTACACATCTAAGAAATTCTTCAGAACTTTTAGGCGTGCAGGTTTTATCACAATGTTTTCCTTCACCGTTAAAGCAAGTGATAATTAATTGTGAATACACACATAACTTCGATAAGTCATAGGTGTGTGCCTGGGGTTCGAACCTGCGACCGCCGAAATTCTCGACCGCGCGCCTAAATCTCGAGGCCATCACTGCTTCTAAAATATTCTGTAAAAATTCCAAAAAATGGATATAATGTTCTTTTTCTTCCTCATTCCCCACTGGTGAGGATCGCGATCACGAATAATGTTACTACTGGGTGCGGACATAAGCGGAGAGGAGCGCACGAACGCACGATGCACACAATGGATATAATAGGTATCAATTATTCACAAGAACATCCTTCAAATAAATGTTTCGCTAATTTATTAACTCTGAATAAAAAAATATTCTTCAATGAAGCCCAACATAACCGTCTAGTGTTTGTGAATCATATAATTTTCACAATCAAATAAAACGCTGACACAATTTCATAATACTTGCTATTTCGACATACTTTCAACGAATCTACTTATAGGGATGGAGTTTTGCCATTGATATTTCGGGCAGAGGTTTCCACAAAAGTTACGTAAGCGGCGGCTGAAGTTCACCTAAAATGTATTATTTATTACTCTTGCAAAAGTAAGGAAGCCATAACAAAGGTCGGCGATTCCATGAAGATTAAACCCCAAAATAAATGTTGCCAAAACGGCATGCTTACCTAATCGAGGTGCTCGTTGTGTAATCGAAATACACGAGAGCTGACCTAAACATTTTTAACTTTTAATTGAGTTAACATTTAAAGGTTATGATGGAAGCCGCCGTGTATTTTGGCGAATTGCGACATGCAAAGGACTCACCCTAACTTTGAGTTATGTTTACTTACGAAACATGAAGAAAACTGTTTAAAATTATTTGCAATGTTATGTACATGATTTCTAATATAAATGACGACTATTTTTGACATTCTTTTAAACATGAATGTTGTGTAATCATTCATGCTGTAAAACATAATAGACCGTTTCATAATTCTTGAAATAAATAGCTTTATTACCTCCGGCAACATAATTGTGTCGATAGTAATAAAAATTGTTGAAAGAAGGAGTTACATTGAAACTCGCTGAAGAAACATATTTTATTTTGCGATTTAAGTATACGGAGATATCAGAAAATAATTCAATCATTTTCTAGACTTGTTCCAGATATAATCGACACAAAATAAAATGACAAACATTGTATTAATAAATCCAACAAAAAATATTCAATTACCCATAGGATTTTTTTTATATCAACAAAAGTTTATCCACTATTTTCACGTCTACTCAACAGTTTAATCGCATGTTCAAATATGACAGTTCATGTCTCAATACTCCGAAATACAAAACCTCTGTGTAAGAGAAAGTCTCCTTTGAGCGAGATATTCCCTATTGTCACATTCTTACTCGCGGGAGGTCTGTGTGAATATCGATAAATTGATATCCAATGCGGATAATCGATATTTGTGTTCGATTGTACTGGCACAATAGAACTGGTGACTCACATTGTACAATATTAAAAAATACGGATTCGAAAACTTAAAAAGTGCTTTGATATGTTTATCAACCCTTTTGGAGGGCGGGTTTTTGAAAATCGAACAATCGCTGGCTGGTGAATGGGGGCGATGATTATCGTTAAAAACCTGAGGTTAGTGACAGGTGAGATGTCAACCGCATGAATGGAGCAAGTTGGCTTCAATGGTTTGAAGAACTTGACCCGATAAGATAGTTTATTGAAAAGGTGCTTACAGGTAGTTAAATACGTTCTTTGTTGAATTGTTTATTACAAACCTTGTACAAATAGTTTTTTCGATTTTTATCTGTCATCTAACATTTTTTTATGGTTTGGGTGAAGTTTAAGCATTAACCTTATGTTTATTTTCCATGACCCTACTGAGATCTTAAACAATTTTGGTTCTGTGACTTAAATTTTAGCAGTATTATATTTTAAGTAGAAATGATGAATCGTAAGTTCTCAGGTCGGGTCTTGTCAGGACATATATATGTTTGTATGAACTAAATTTCTTCTATAATAGGTACGAGTTACTTTAATGCGCCGGAAACGTGTGATGTGTCTTCGATCATGGTATTTCTGTGGCGTCATTTTGGGCTGAAGCCATTACTACAATACAATACAACGTTAACGATAAAATTAGCCCATACAGGCATAAAATCATTTGTATCTGTAAATGAAATACATACATAACAGCGGCCCGGTAACTACGTTGTTTTAAAAACCTCACATAAGTTCAGTATTAAAACAAGCAGGGCCTACAAAAGCGATACTCTAAAAAATGCACTGGAAAATACATGGCGAAGTTTCTGTTGAAAGTGAGGTAACGCACGGAGCGTTGCAACTAACCAACCGTGGAGCTAAGGAAACGACGCAACTCATGTGAGATGGGCGATTTGTCAATAAGCTTATAATCATATTTTTATATAAACGGCATCGCAATGATCACGACACGCATACGTCCACCATTAGGATGGATTTTACACCTGGGTATAAAGTGTTCGTTTCTACGTGAATGCGTCTGTAAATAATTTTTTTGGTACCCTTCACCCAAAAATTAGACATTGGTAAACTCAATCTCCGAATGAACCACATGGTGAAAAGTCATCTCTTGCAAAAATATAAATACAAGTAGGTACTCACTCGCGCCTCTGACTTAGGGATAGGCTGAGAGCCGCATGACCACCATCAATGCCACAACGCCAACAAACAGTCAAATTGAAGGAAATATTTGTCTACTTACTTGGGTATATTCATTTGAAGTATTCTTATTATGATTCTTTTATGATTTCTGATGCCCTAGTCGTTAGATAAGTATTGAAGTCTTTATCTACTCTATTTGTGCGTCATACATCTTAACTTAAATTTACTTACACCAAATTTAATTTTCTTATATTAATTATTATCATCAAGAATTTTTGGATTCTTATTCTCAATCGCAAATTTATAAAAAAAAACTAATTTGCAAATATTAAAGCGATGATTTAATCCGTAGAAACACCACCGTTTAGTTTTGATCGGATAGCGATTACCTACTACATAGTACATACCCGGTTTGGCCCACACTAATACGTCGTGTCCCGGCGTCAAACTGTGAAAATTTGATTAAGTGTAACCTTCCTATGTTAAGTTTTTTACACTAATGACTATTATGTTTTATAATTTTATGTATTGTGACGATATATTGCGTCAGCTGATAAGAAATGTCAATTGGCTGTCCAGTTTACGCTGAACGTGAATCCGCTGTCCTCTCATGTCGTAAGGCGGCGTGGAGCTGAATAGCTGGTGTCGGCAAGGCGAGCGCCTACCGCTGCATATTTATGAAGCGCCTCAAACACTATAAATAGTTGATACGAGCCCGGCCTCGTCGGGTAATGGAGTACACACGCCGCTGTAATTTGTGCTGAATGCCAAATTTGCTCCTTCCACTTGTATAACATATGCATATTGGGCATTCTATGTAAAATCTGCCTTTTACGACCAGTTGGGACAACCGGGGCTGTAAACATTACATATGAATATGATTATGTAAAGGTTAAGGGTTCATAAAGTAATTATAATTTTTTTTCTTGAAAAATACTTTACGATAAAAATCTCCTACTCTGTTACAACAAGAACATGAAGACGAGTAATGACGTAAGAGTAATCCAAATATTTTATGAGAAAAATCCATATGTTAAAATTTGATCAAGATATACCTACGCTTAGCAACTGGATAAAACTTTTAGTACCTAATGATATAACCGCACCATTTAGGTATATTATTTTGTCTTTAAAAAAATCTTCTTTCCATCAAAGATTCCGAAGACTTCGAAATTGTGAATAAGTATGATATAGCCTTAAAACTATACAAGACTTTTAAATAAATTTACCTATTTTCAATTCTACTTATATTATGAATAAAAAAACGAATTTTATAATACCAGTATTGTTTCTTCTTCAATATAATACGTTTCGTGTTCTTACTTACGTATAGCTGTCTATATGTCTATGTGTCTCATCTGTGACGTGTGGAGACGAAGACCGGTGTCATTATATCCGAGCGGTAAACCGATCCGTGTTTCAGACATTTATTAAGGCCCGGCGAGCTGTCGGTCCGACCTGCCGAACTCACGACGCTCACGCCTGTACCCACCGATATAGCTTAGATAAACGCGCACATAACTATGCAAACTACTTCTCACAACGTCTCGCACGTCCATTACATCTTAAGCGATTCCCTTGCGCAACTCATTTTAAACTTTAAAAAGCCCGTTGTAGAGACACAGTTGGCTCGCTCATCAGCCGATGTGTTAACAGAGCGACACAACCCACTATTAACTAGGTACATACGCCAAGAGTGGTGGGAACGCGACGTGAATACGGTATGGGCGTTGTAGTGAGCCTTAAAAAATTAAAGCCGCCGACGGTACTTAGAATGCTAAGTAAAGATTTGAATGGTGCGCAACGTTCCCCGCAACGTGATGTCGACTTACTCGTGTCACGTCTGCGGCTTATTTTTTTGGTTCGAAAGTCGGACGTGCTTACAGACTTCCTTTCAACGTGGAGTGGAATCGATTAATGAGCCCCACTTTTGAATTGGAGTCGGGTCACATAGCTAATTTTTTCCGTGCGACAATCTCCGCCCTTGTTCGTATTGTGTTCATAAACGTTTATTAATGCGATTACGTGCTGTGTACGATGCGAGAGGGTGCCGTGTCCACTAATATCAGTTTGAGCAGACAGAGGGACGGAAAAGCGTATGCAATTTATATACCTGTGCGTATTCAGATTATTTTTGTTGAGACTGTCAATATTGCAACGTACAATTCTGGCCATGTATCGAGCAAGTGCATTACGGGTCGGGCTTAGTGGTCGATGTATGGGAAAGAGGTGCAAATGTTCGTGGTCGCGTAGCGGCCGCGCGGCGGGATAAACTGGGCATTGGCCGAGCGTGCTAATCTGCGTGGAGTGTCGCGTGTGATTGGGCAGACGGCGTTGTCCAATTTTCCGGTAACGACGGCCGATATTAGTTAGACAACTGGTGTTGCTTAGTAACTGCCGCTTATTTCCCTGCACTCCGTACGCGGCTTTGTCAATGTAGTGGACTATTTTGGCTGGCCATGGCAGCAGTTTTTTCTGACAGAAATCGAAAATTGTTTTTTCATAGCGCCATAGCGTAGGGTGCATTTACTTAAGAAATATGCATGCTTATAAAGGAAAGACCGTTTGTATTTATATTTAGTTGAAAAATTATATCGTCATTTGACTGCATCGTGGCCTCGCGGTACAAGTATGTGCCGTGCGATCTAGAGGTTCCGGTTTCGATTACCGGGTCGAGCAATGTGCTCGAAAAATGGCAATAGGCTCGCCGCCTATTAGTGGGACTGATACATACCTGGCGAACACACACACCTCTGCCTACCCCTTCGGGGAATACAGGCGTAAGGTTATGTTGCCAAAAAGGACACGACATTCCTCCAATTACTTTTCAGTTCCACATCACCTGTCCAAGTACCTAACAAAGGGCATAAAAAATGCGCATAATCCAAAATAACATCATCTAAACAGCAATTTGTATTCGCAAACAAATCAGCGAGCGCAAACAGCGGATGGACGCTGCTAGGCAGCGCTGCAGCGGCTGAAACGCACCGCGGGCCGCTCTAATGATTGTTTACTGTGGGAGGGCGGCTAGTTACCCGTTAATGCAATATTAATGCAATTCATTAAACCTACAATTCAAGTGTGCACAGCCCTAGCCCCTCGAGTGAGTAAGGAGTCCATGAATCGGGAATTTGGAGGATACTTTTGTTTTCTACTTTGATACGACACTGTAACAATTCATGGCAATCGCAATCTTGCTAACATGTAGTTCTACTAAGTGAAAAAAGACAGATTTATTTCTTTGATTTCTTTTAGACCAGTAGTTGTAAATAGTAATTTAACAAAAGAGGGGAATAGTAAAAATTATAAAAGTATAAACTTTAATAGTTTGATATTGGAATACCATTATAGAAACTACGATATATATTACAAAATATATTTGACTGATAGTTTTTAGTAAGGTATGTATGTTATACTTAAGAGATTTTCGCGGACAAGTGAAGTTGACACTGGATTAAATTATATAATCACAATGTAAATTCATAGAACAACTGAATAAGACTAGAAGAGAAATAGACAGTATTTTGTATGGGGACGAGTGTCGACGCTTGTCTATCACCTATTAATTCTACAACGATTACACTCGACCAATAATAAGAATTTCAAACAAAAATGAAGGACTGCTATTGGTTGTCACACATTTACTAATATCTTGATATTACACGCTACCCGAATTACTAAAAAGCGGCCGTGTCAAACATATGATAGTCTAATCGTAAGTTCGGCACGCTCAGCATGGTGACATTTCCTTTTTAGTCTTCTTCAACTGTTCTGTTATATTAATACTTATGTTTTTGTTAATTTAACATTAAACCTCATTTGTGTACGTAACAATTAGATTTAAATACATTACTCTGATAATAAAGATAGCTTTAAGATAGTATGTACGTATGTCACAGCAGTTTTGTAAGTGTATAAAAATAAATGAATTTAATTTAGTGACTTAAAAATTTAATAAAACATAGCCATCCTATTGATTACATGGTTGCTAAATTTTATTACATACATTCATTTTTATTGCAACAAAATAGAGTTATGAACCACAAAGCGAGAAATCTTTAAATGCATAGGCATTTATCCTATGAGTTTCGAGATTAGACTATTTTTATATACAGGTTGTAAATAACCGTGATCGGAAAGCAAGATAGGCAATAGTAACGGTGATTACAAACACATTGAAGTTAAAAAATCCAGATAAAAAAAATTTACGTTTTCCTAACAACCAAAAGTATTAAATCTATAAACTAAGTATGAAAACGTCAAAATTTATATTTTTTTTGTCGGGATTAACGTCAATGTGTTTGTAATCAACGTAACTATTACCTGTTTTAGTATTCGATCACGGTCTTCTTACACCCTGTATGTAGTTTTAGTTGTTTATTTCATAGCATGTTATGTTTTAAACTAAATTTAATTAAAAATCTGTCTCATTGAGCTGTCCCTGGTTAGATTCCCGGGTGAGGCAAAGTTAAGTCTTTGTTTTCGCAATAAACCAGGCCTGTACGGAGAAGGAGAGTAAACTATTCTCTCACGATTGTGAATTTGTGACTTTTCCGGATTTATGTTTTGTAATTCCAAATGTTAGTTTCTGTTATTATACAAATCTAATTTAGAATTTCACTTAAGCCTCGTTATTTTTGTTATATTGTTTCTTAATGATATAAAAGCCAGAACGCCTATTATACACATTTGTAAGGTAAGTTTTGTTGTTGTAATGTTTTGTACAGCAACAGTGTTTTCGTTAAATCATAAAACAGACATATTATTTCATAACACAACACAACATACCAAATAAACGCCTGGCTTACCAAAACTAATTCATCTATGAATTATACAAGCAGTCCCCGCGAACAAAAATTAATAACGGACAAATCGACCGCCTGCGGGCCCTATTACACGATCAAAGTAAAAATATATGAGGCGAAGGAAAAGAAACCAAACATATGCCCGTGTAAATATTTGGAGTGCGAACTGTTCCCTGCTCCCGGCCGCTCCCGGACCCCGTATTACGTCACATTGTTCCGGCTATCGATTAGCCGTCCCGTGACGTCGCCATGTTTCATAACTACAAACGCCATACATTTTAAGCTCACTTTTATTACGGGCGAGACATTTCGTAAGATATATTGTATGCGTATTGCGAGATTGTTTACTTTAGCAACGCTTAATTTACTTTTCGGGGGTTATTTTCGTGTCGCAAGTATCGTGAAGCCTTTGAAACACTTGAAAGGAAATTAATAAATTCTGGAACTGAGTGTTACGTTATTTCGCGTAGGTGTTGTGAATAAAGGTCAATGATGCAACGTCCATTTCTTAACATATTTTTACAAACCATGTGAAAATGTAATCCGTTCTGTGCATAGCTTGATTTAAAATCGCAAATCTCCTGTCAGTTAATACGCCGTGAGAACCACTTCTCGATACGAGTCGCTGATAAAAAAAATATTTCACAAAAAATACTCCAGTTGCTGCCCCCGGGTGTATAATAGTGATTGAACTAACCTGTCAGGCCCATGTTAAGTGGTTTTGAAGGAACCATGGAGCCATTGTCCGCGAACCAGTAGCGTGTTTTCATGGTAAATGTTTGACTTGGGAATATTTACTCATCAACTCACAATACTTGTGTGTTTGTATTGAAAATTTCTGCAGTATTCAAGGAATATTTTTATAGGTGGAGTGTTTAGTAAGCCTTTCCTATTAAAGTATTTTTATTACAAAAATTACTGCACAGCAGCTGTTTACAAAGAAATTATTTTTAAGGCATAGAATCTACTGCGGCAGACGATTCTACTATTATTCATAAAATCCATACTAATATTATGCCCCGTGGCGCGGTTGGCTATATTATACCAATTTGCGAAACGAGAGCCCGCGGATTCGATCCCCGCACCGAGACAAATGTTTGTGTGATCCACAAGTATTTGTTTCGGGTCTGGGTGTTTATGAGACCGAAAAGTCTCTCGTAGTTTCTGATACCCGCGACACAAGACACGTATTTTAACGTTGGGTCAGAACTATGTATGTGACTGTTGGGTGTATTTATTTATTTATTATTATAAATGTGAAAAGCGTAAGCGCTGGAACCAATTGAATATTTTTTGCTATGGATATAGACCGGACCTTCGGGAAGGAGATATTTATGGTCCCTATCCCACCGCACACCCGCCACTGTAACTCCTGTGCTCCAGGATCAACAGCGGCACGCACAGTATTGACGCCGAGCAATGAAGCTCAGTGGATCTAAGGGGACCTAAATTTGTCACAATCCCGCAACGAAGTTAATCAGAAAGACAAATAAAGGAGGAGTTGGAAAACAAAAAGTTGTCCACTTTGTTGTCGGGAAGGAGATAGCGTACTTTTGACAAAAATATCATTAATATTAGCCTCCAAATTATTTTAACGGCCAATAACCTCTATGACAATAGAAGTCTGTGGACTAACATGATGTAGAGAATGTCATTTTGTGATTCCGAGAAAAATATTAGTTTTTGATAACACATTTTAGCGCGCTACTCTTGTGTTTGAGAAGGGTTGACATAGGTGAAGCTTTTTGGATATTTAGTCTCTATAAAAAAGGCCATTTTGGCTTCTTTTAAGAAGTAAATAGTACCAGATTCGCCAGGGACAAGATTCAGTGTTTTATTTGGTTGCACCAACATTTTATGGTAGATTCACATCAAACTGAATAGTAAACTTGATGATACGTGCCGGATATGTGTTCAATGCATGTTTGTTGCTTTTTGAAGCAGCCTGTTTACGTTCCTTCATCTTTCAATAACTAGCACTATTATAAAGACTATATTTAGCTCACAGCCCCCACATCCGACAGTCACTACCAGCTCGTGGAACGAAATGTTGCGTGTTCGATCTCAGCGCCGAGACAATTTTTTGTATGATCCACAAATATTCGTAGATGTTTCAGCCCGAAACTTTCGGGTATGTGTGTTTGTGAGACCAAAAGTCTCTTGCAGTTTCTTATACCCTCGACACATGACACTTAACTTGTTTAGGGTCAGAACTATGTATGTGACTGCTGTTTATATTTATTTATTTATATGTATACTAACATAATATTACAAATGCCTCGTACCGACTGCTTCGTGGCTTCGCGGCACAAGTACATATGTGCCGTGCGATATAGAGGTCCTGGGTTCGATTCCCGGGTCGGGCAAAGTATCGTTGGCTTTTTCCAATAGGAAATTCCGAAAAACGGCAATAGGCTCGCCCCCTATTACGTGGGACTGATAGATACCTGGCGAAATATGGGCGCAGAAATGCACCTTTGCCTACCCCTCCGGGCAATACAGGCGTGAGGTTATGTTATGTATTAAAATGCACAATTACAATCAATTGCCATAACAAGCTCGTACATATCAGTAGTTATCCCTACATAAAAAAACATTAGCGAAACGAAATCCTAGAAACCTATGAAACATTATGAATGAAATAAATCACAACAATCTAAAATAAACGGCATCGGATAGTACTCTCAATTTCAATCGAGACGCAAGTCGCATCCAAACGATTCAATCGCGCATATGTTAGCATTGTCCTGTTTCACAATAGAGCCGGCGGCGCGCCGCTGCGTACCATTCAACGAACAACCACAAAAGTCTGTTTTGCTAAACTCCTTGTATGCTGTAACATTGACCTATTGAGCCAACAGGTGAATCTCACAAAGCGTTTGTTTGGGTGTCTCCGGTGAATTAGCGCCCTGCCACCTACACACGTTAAATCACTTTGCTCATACAATTATCCCATTTAATAGTGGACTGTGGGGTATTGAAATTACTAGTTATGGGGATAAAGTTACGGTTGATTGTGATTTGTCTTTAAGGTTAAGTGGATTTTTGCAAAACATTATTTGCGACACTACAATACCAGCAATACAAGTATTAGCCCGTTTTATGAGTGAAGTATGTAACTGTTCGGAGTGTATTTATGTACATTGTGTTATATTATTTAATAAGGCACACTATAGAAATCGTTCACAATGGAAAATAACACAATAAATACATATTTACATGCTACTTTTGTTTCGCGGAATAAGTTTTCAGCTTATGATCGAGACGCCTGGGTTGGATATCCGGATCAGGATTTCTTAAGATTTCCATTACAAAATCTCAGTAACCGCAATTAATACGTGTTTACAAACGTGTTTGGTTAATAACAATGGACCTGCTTTCTATAAAACGCAACCATATAAGAGACTTAAGTTAAAAGGCAACACCAAACACTGGCCTTATCGCATTTATTTTACATTTTGCTAAAAAAAACTTAAAACAGGTAAGCATTTCGAAACCTAAGAATTATCACTTGGAATTTCTTAATTAAAAGACATCTAACCTCTTTCAATAGAGGAGACCTGTGCGTAGCCGTACATACAGCCTGTATGTAATCTTATATAGATAGATAAATGACCAAAGCACATTAATGACAGCGCAAATATTACCGAACAATTATATACTTTTTATTGCATATAAAAATAACAAATTACCTCTAATAACTAATCCGCAAGCCAATGTATCATTACATAACACACAACAAGTATACGTGTGTACACGGACATAAATTCGCCACAGACGTACATTACCTATTAATTAATCGGTCTACGCTAATTATATAACATGAGTGCCTACACGATCGGTCGGCCACACAAAGGAGGCTGTAGCACGGCCACACACACATACCGGGGCGAGTATGTACACGATAACATTGATGGATTTGACGGAGCGCCCGTGTCTTTTGGCACATAGGCGTTCTTGAACGCACATAGGTATTGAAGACATTGATCTTGGCGCACAATGCTAGCCCTGGTCACTGACTGGTGAATGCTTGTTCTCAAAGGCGAGCTTCATACGACAAACTGTATTTCTGTGACAAAATTAACTACAGCTCACTGGTGGCTTGGTCATCGCTTTTCAGTGCATTGGTGCGTTAAACAAACGGTATATGAGAGATTTAATTCGTTCCTAACACGTAGATTGTTGTTGTGTGCGTGTTGTTGTGAATTGTTAAGAAATAATTTAATTTAATCACAGGGCAATCATTTCTTGCCTAGGATATTAAAAAGGACTTTTAACAACAAAAATAATGCGGTGAATATTAAATACAATATCTTCTATTGAAAATTTTCGTATGGAAAAATCGAATCACACTTTGTTCGACCGGTAAATCGATGTAAAGATTTATTCAAGATGACGGAACACGTTTATGCCGCGAGACCATAAGGCAGTCCTAAAGTTATTAAACTTCAGTAATTTTCTTTTGTTATTGCGTATTTCATAGACTAATGAATAGACTGTCATCCTTCTCAATGTACTCTACCATGCAAAATAAAAAACTATAACGCCACCAACCCTCATATCTCCTAATTTGTCTCCATGCACATATTATTGCATGGAGATACCTACATTCGGATTTGCTGCATCATTACCGCTAAATACACAATTAGAATCACTTCAATTTTCCATTCTTAACCGTGGAGTTATTTTCATATTCAGCGGTTTTTCCGTGGTGGGTGGCTTCCCGGGATGGCTGGGATACTGCTCGTCTGTTTCGACGTTTGTACCTGTCTATTGTCGGAGTTTATGCGGCGAATAAACAGTTTTGGTAGTTTCATTTTTGAAACGATATGAAACTCCTCAAGCGTCGAATACACGGAATATTGTGAGGATATATGTACATATATGCTTTTAACGATTTGTTTTATATCTGTTAGAGCATTAAAGATCTAGAACTCATTTTAAAAGCAATGACCTGATATAATCATAGGTTGCATTTGTGTTCTAACTACCTACACGAAACTGAACAAGATCTATTACAAAATACAAAACGAATACATTTAACATAATAGTGTTTCCCGTACAATACAATCTGGACATATTCAAATCTAATGTGAATAGATTGCTACTAGACAGGCATGCTCCATCGTCGACCGCATCGTCGCTTAACACCAGGTGAGATCGTGGTCAAATGCCTGCACTAGATTTTTTGAAAAATAAAAAATAAAAAAATGTAGATAAACGCAATTTGAGTTTAAAAAAATAAATTAGACGTCGACAATTTTGATACTGGCATATCGAATATTACAGATCGCAAGAGATATTGGTCCATTACTAGCTCTTTCGCGTCGTCAAGCCGATACGCGGCACAATGCAAATATCAAGACTAGTGAGTCACAGTACGCGCCGTGAGCGCGCCCCCAGTTCGGCTGCAGTGAAAAATAAACGCATCTGTGGCAGGCTAAACGGGTAATGCCGCTCGTTATTATCATAATAATGTGCACAACTCAGACACGACCTAAAAAACTTTTCGTGGAACCTGCAATTTTTCGCGTACACTCGACTCCGTTCACATCTCATTCAAGTTAGCTTGTTTGATGTTAAAAAAGTTTTAATTATATTTAGTTTTTACATAATACACGCGGATAGCTCGGTGCAGTCCATTTTACGTGTCAGATTATCTTTATCTAGGTTTTTCTAATTTTAAATTACTTAGCTAATTACCAGTGTTACGTTAATATTGACTTAAATAGCTTAAACCATAAATGAAAGGAATCCTAATAAGAATATAAAACTTCTTAATGACATAATTTTTCTACTATTTACAACTTTACAGAAATCGGATGGATAAGGCTTAAGAAAATCATCATCATCATCATGGGATACGTCCCACTGCTGGGCACGGGCCTCCTCTACAATTGAGGGGGTTTAAGCCTTAGTCCACCACGCTGGCCTAGTGGTACTGGCAATTTTTAGATGTGCAGGTTTCATCACGATGTTTTCTTTCACCGTTAAAGTACGTGATAATTCATTGTGAATACACACATAACTTCGAAAAGTCAGAGGTGTGTGCCTGGCTTTGAACCCGCGACCGTTGAGATTCACGACCGCGTGCCTTAACCTTGAGGCCATCACGACTATAAAAAAACACTTAAGAAAATACTTACAATCAATAAGCGAGGGTGACCTCAAATAAATAGATATTAAAATCGCGCTCACGTGTTGGATTTATCAAACGAAATATATGTATAATCACTCTCACTTTTACTATAAATTCACTTGAATTTTAATGTCTTTTTATTTTATCACTTCCAAACTAATATATTATTTTTTACGTCACTATACTGAACATTGATAAAAAACAACATGGCGCGAAACCGAAAATCGTGACAATTTTTCTTTTGTTTTTTTACTCTCATACGCCGATAAAGAAGTTTCACTTCAAAAATATTTAAAACATAATGATTATACCCCACAACCATAATGAAATAATAGTTACTATATAATATAGATATTAGTCCGGCTAACCGCAATTTATGAAGACGTTGAAGAAAACGACGACTATAATTTATTTTATAAACCCAATACTTGGGATTTCATTTTCGTGAAGTATGTTTTTAAAATTGTGTGATTTACATAAAAACATAATTTCCACTCATTACAGCATTGACACTTATATTATTATCAATGCTCTATTCATATTATTATTATATTCTATTAAGTAGTGACACAAGTATTCGCCGTTGACAATAATTTAAAAAATACAATAAACGTTTTATAACAAACAATATACTCGCGCTAAACTACATTACCGTTAGAACCAACATGGCGCCTTACTAGACAAAAACGATGACATTCACTAACAGTTAACACGTTCGCAAACAACCTCAATGACAATGAACTTGGCGGAGGTAATCAACACGTAGGTAAGTGCGATCAAAACAGCGACAATATACAACACTGACAGCCCATCACTCCGCCTATATCCTCAAAGCGTTCAGCCGGATTAAGAATAATTAGCCAATTTGTCATTTTAATGTCACATGCCATCACGTACTCCGCGACGGAAAGGAATAAAATAAATGTAAAAAAAAACATTTAATCCAACTCTTGCTCGATACACTCGAGTCAGAAAAGGTAAAAACTACAAGTCGGCATAACTCACGCGTCTTTGCTTTTGTGCGGTTTAAAAAAATAAAAAGGATTTAAAAAAGGAACATTAGTCCATGCGACGGATCAGTCATCCGTTCATTTCGAGGCACAACACGTCCTCTTGGCTCTTTCAATGCTTACTTTGCCAGTTATTTAGTTCTTGACACGTGAACTAATGATGATTTGATTTTTGCTTTTGATATAAAAACGCATCGGAGTATTTATAATATTAATAGTCAGATATATTTATTTCTTTTCACCTCTAGGCTTCGAAATGGAATGTAGCCAGTCTGCTTGGTCATTGATTTCTTAGTCCTTTTAAACGTTCGCTGAAACCTTAAAAGGTTAATTGCTATTGACATACGTCAAACAAACAGGAAACCATATATTTAATAAATTACAAGTGAGACGAAATAAAATGCGTATAATTTACCTTTGTTGTTTACTTTATTAATCTGTATTTAAAAAAGGCACAACTGAAGTAACTTTTACAGCCGCAAATAGTACGTATTTAATTATTTACCTTACAATAGTATGGTTTTTTTACTAAATTAGAGCGTGTAAGCGATTTCATTTCTTTCAGAATTGATTTGAAAAATTTCGTGTCGATTAACGTCTATCTTCGAGGCTTTCATAGGCATTTTATTCTAATATATTTAATCACATGATTCGAGTGAAGCCACAGGTAAGGGCTAATTTAATAATTTATACGTCGTGATAATAATTTAATAATTCTGTTCAATATCAGAACATTCTGGCAGTAGGGATATCACAAATATGATTCTATAACAAAATTTAATCACCTTTAAGATCTGAGCTTACACTTAATTATAAGAGCTTTTCACAAGAACGTCGAAGATATGTGAAGTCTCTTTCGTATAAGACTGTCTAGATATAAGGGCTTTAGAAACTCGAGCATAAATTGGGGATAACAATTTTAACAAAACAAGCACAGCCATGAAAAAATTATAGAATACGTCCAGGCTGGTAATTGCAGTGCGATTGAAATAACTGTCACTTCCGCGAATAGTTGCCAATATAATGACTCGAAATTATTAATGTTCTGTTAAAAACATACACATACTTATCTCTGCACCCGATGTTCTATCATGGGCTAATATGGTGGTATATTAGTCATATACATAGTTCTAACCCCACATTAAAATACGAGTCTTGTGTCGTGGGTATCAGAAACTACGAGAGACTTTTCGGCCTCACAAACACCCAGACCCGAAACAAATATTTGTAAAACACACAACATTTGTCTCGGTGCGGAGAGCGAACCTGCGGACTCTCGTTTCGCAAGCTGGTGTCTAGCCAACTGCGCCACGGGATTTAACAGATACCATTATTACTCTGATACTAAACAAAACATTTTTCTCGCATACGCTGATACGCCACATAAATTTACCTGAACGTAGAATGTTTGGAATCATCAATGTCAACCACCCACGTTCGCGCGTCAGGCGAGGTCCGGTTCGTCATCCAATGATTAATACTGACTCTCGACTCATTAGCTGAAGGGCTTAGCAACGCCGCCGCGGCCGTCCCGAACCACTTAATCACTCGAACAAAGCACTACCTACTCGCGAGAGCAGCCGAAAGCATCATTCTTCGTCAAGAATGTGTGGAGGGTGGTCGAAATTTCAAGCTCTTGGCGAGAACATTACCAACTCAAACTTACCGATTCGGAATAATACTTATTGTAATAGAGAAATAAATTTTACGATCTTAAAATCGGCTTTAGAACCAATTAAATATTTTTTTCTTGATTCCTCTAGCAAGATAAAAAAAAATCAACGAAAACAAAATACTGGTTAGCAAACGCAGCTTTAACCGTGGGTTAGAAGAAGTAAGACTAGGAGTTTAGTTTATGATAAATAATTGAAAGTTTACTCGTATAATTTTTTTTTAACATAACGAAACTAATATATCCAAAAGCAATATAAGCATGACATATCCCAATTTAAAAACATTTAAAAAAACAACTTAACAATATTCTCTTCAGCGTATTTTGCTTTTATCTTGTCTAACAATCGCTTAATCCTACAATTTGGACAGTTCTAATGTACTGCAAAGAGACGCACGCAGTACATGTAGGCACTTTAAAATTTATACCCAACTCTGTCTATGCTTGTACGAGTACATGTACATAGTCTGAGTAGTTATGTAATTACATACTTTCATCACTGTTTTGCGGGCCCTGAAAGAAAATTATTTAAAACTTTAAAATTTGCGTACTAATCATGCATATGTATATTCATACATACATATTACATACATGTATTATACAATATATCAAATTATAAATATTAATTAATATATCAAATTACATAATTTGAATGTGTGTCGTCCGTCAACCCACACTAGGCTAGCGTAGTGGAATATTAAAGCGTTCTTAGTGGAAGAGGCGACGCTTGCCCTGCAGTGACCTTTGTATAGGTACGTATACCTACTACCTATATAGGCTATTTTTAATATATTACATTTAGATTTACGTTCTTATTGATTGATAGAAGTTATGTGTGTATTCACGTAGGTACTTTAACGTTGAAGGAAAACATCGTGAGGAAACCTGCACACCTAAAAGTTCATAGGAATTTCTTAACAGGGGAGATTAAAGCGCTTTCCTCTGGTAAAAAAAATGGTGTGTAGTCTACCAACCCGCACTAGGCCAGCGTGGTAGACTAAGGCCTTAACCCTCTCAGGTGTAGAGGAGGCCCGTGCCCAGCAGTGGGACGTATATGGGCTGATGATGATGATGATTAATAGAACACCTATTAAATTCAACAGTTTTTTTAACGATTATGATAGAGTGCGTGGTCTGTTAGAAACACATTTCAAAGTTAAATAAAAATATCGTATAGAAACTTGCATACCTGAGAGTTCCCTACAAGAACTATGAAATCCTCTTACCTATTCACGTTATGACACCTTGTTCTATAAAGGAAACCTACTACTTACTATCAACAGAACGCTTGAGGTCAACCATCTAGGCGGTTCGTCCTCTTCCGTATCAAATTAATTTAAAAATAACATACATACATAAACTCACGCCTGTATTCCCCGAAGGGGTAGGCAGACGTGCATTTCTACACCCACATTTCACCAGGTCTCAGTCCCACATAGTAGGGGGCGAGCCTATTGCCATTTTTCGGGCACATTTCCAGACTCCGTGCTGCTACTGAGAATTACCTAATGGAAAAACCCAATAACACTTTGCTCGACCCGGGAATCGAACCCAGGACCTCTAGATCGTTCAACACATACTTGACCTGCGAGACCACGAGGCAGTCACAAGAATAAGTCAGGGTGATTAACAATATCCCGATAGCGTATCGAACGCACATGCAACCCCGACACAAATCCTTGCGGACAACAACCGAGCCGTGGTACCTATCGGCCTGTTTAATTACCATAATTAATTAGATCCCGCCGCGCAGACGTGAGTAGAATAGACGATTGATGCTGGTAACATATAGCCATCATTACAGCGGCGAGGTGACGAGTACCGTATGGTGGTTTTTAAAAGCCCGTCATTAGTAGGAAGTGGGTATTTTTTTGTGTCCATCGGTTGCGTTCGCCGCTATCATCCACTGCGATCAATCATCCCAACGTAGCAATATCAAAGTTTTTTATTTACGCTTTTTTTAAGTAACGTATATTTGTGCTTGGAAATGGTCGGCTATACGCGGTTTGATTGCTATACTGAGGTAGTCATTTTGTATTTACTGTGTAATTTTGTTATAATTTATACCGCGTGTATTCTTAAAGGGGTAGGCGGAGATGCTTCCATGTTTTGCTAGTCGTTTATTAACTCTCCCGTTACTTTGTGGGCACAAATTCAGATTCAGTGCGGCTAAATATGTCAAAAAAGGAATAAGTGAAAAAAAAATCGCTTTGTTGACGTGACAAATCGCAACCTTATACAGGGTGTAAAAAGGGCGTAATTGAAAACTTGGACAGGCAATAGTTATAAACCCATTGATGTTAATAAAAATCCCGACAAAAAGTAAAAAAAATACGTTTTCCTAACAACCATAAGTATTAAATGTGCATATGTATGTATGTGGTGATTGGGAAAACGTTTTTTTTCGTTGGGATTTTTATTAACGACAATGGGTCTGTAATTATCGTAACTATTATATGTCTTAGTATTCGATCACGGTCTTTTTACACCCTATATATCTCTATATTCAATACTATGTATCATCATCATCAGTCCAAATACGTCCCACTGCTGCGCACGGGCCTCTTCTACAACTGAGAGGGTTTAGGCCTTAGTCCACCACGCTGGCCTAGTGCGGGTTGGCGGACTACACACCTAAGAAATTCATAAGAACTTTTATGTGTGCAGGTTTTATCACGATGTTTTCCTTCACCGTTAAATCAAGTGATAATTCATTGTGAATACACACATAACTTCGAAAAGTCAGAGGTGTGTGCCTGGGGTTTGAACCTGCGACCGCCGAAATTCTCGACCGCGCGCCTAAACCTCGAGGCCATCACTGCTTCTACTATGTATGTAGGGACCAATGTACAATTGTGGGACGTACTTGCTTAAGTGCGTGGTCTGTAACAACATAGACTCCGATTTTAAAAAGATAAAACTGTAATCCTAATGAATAAAAACGCATTTACGCATGTTTTTATGTATGGAAAGTTAACTAACCGAATTAGGCCAGTGTGATCAAATCCTAACTTCCCTTAACTACTACATAGGTTCGTGTCATACATGAATTGTCTTATATAGTCAGCTTTTTATACGAGGTGTGTTCAAAAAGTAAGGACTTTTAAAATTCCGCGGGCAATGTACATTCAATTATCGATTTTTTGTTTTGTTATGTTGGTACACTCGTCACGAACATATGTTTACAGTTTCAGCTACATAGCATGTTTAGTTTGTTTGTGAGAGGCATAACAGAAGTGTTTTGTGTATACGTATGAAAATCTACCATCAATAAGCTAACCCATTAAAAATATCAATAATGCAATTAGTAGTTGCGGTCGTACGTCGGCCGGCGAGGTCTTGAGTGCGCGCGTGCCTCCCCCTACACTAATTGTGCGTCACTACAATTTGCTATTAACACTGCTTATGATGAATTCCATGCTGTGTGGATATTTGTTCGAATTAACCGCAAGTTAGGGGAATAAAGTTAGTAGTTAGTGGGTAGGCGAATACAAAAGTGGACGATGTACTTCATGGTTCATGGTAGTGGTTGAGTTACAGTGTTTAGATCAGCTATAGTCAACCTCTCGCTGGGTTTTTGTGGTTGGCCCAGTTGTTATTTTTTATCCATTGATAGTTTATTTTAGTAACAATCGCGAGTACTTAAAAAATTACTCATTTTTGTTGGTACCTGTTATGTCCAGATGTTTCAGGTTTGGTTTGTATAAATAAAACTACTTAAGCTTGGTTTCAATAGCGTCTGACACGTCCACTCGGCCCGATATCAGAGGTAGTAGTGAACCGGTTTGAGTGGGGAACAGCGCTTATATTATGATTTATTTTCACGTTTACCTTACAATTTATTATTAATATTACGTGTACACTACAGTACCAAAACTTATATGTGTTTATAGCCCCTTAGGAAAAAGTATTGAGTAAACTGTCTTGGATTACATGACCTCGGAAGTACCACTGTCTTCCAGAAATTGAAAGGGGGCAATAGGTTTGTGGCATCGTTTCTCTTGGCAATCGTGATTTTACATTTACATCTTAAATAAACTTGCTCTATCTTAGACTTCTCCACAGAAATAAGGCATATTCTTTGCAATATTATATTATTAATAATGATTAATACCACAAAACTTCTTAGTATATTTTTTTATTTTTGACACCTAAAAAGTGAAAATTAAAATAACGAAAAGAAAGCTCGCTTTGTAATGGTTAATAGTAGAGCGGAAATTGCGAGGTCAGGAGCTGTTGAGCGAGTCACGCTCTAGGCACCGTGTGATACCAATTACCAATTCGGTTTAAGTCTAGCCAAAATTTTACGCGTCGGGACCTGGGCGTCGGGTGAGGGCCGAGCTAAAAGCGGACTGTTTGATTGTAGTTTCAATTGCTGAACTACCAGTAATATCACAGAGGTATCGACGAAACATACGAATGAAATCCACTTATGAAAAAGGACAAGACACTAATTCATCATTCATTCATCATCAGCCGTCTGCTGGGCACGGGCCTCCTTTACAACTGGGTTTAGGCCTTAGTCTACTACGTAGGCCTAGTGCGGGTTGTAAGTATGTGATTATTCATTATGAATACACACATAAAGACACTAATTACAGTGTTGATAATACTTTACCTATAATCATATTGCTTTATAACTACTACCGCGATTAATTATCTCTTTTCAGACAAGTAAAAATATAAATTTACTCTCGGATAGACTTGTCGACGTGTAGGTACTGCAGATAGACTCACATTTCAGCGAGCAGTATTGATAAATCTCCTTCATTGCTAAATACCAGACGACATTCATCTTTGTCGGGACCCGCACATTTTTCACTTTGTTTTTCTCCAAGTGCTTACAAATGAGGAGCAGCGAGTTACCCCTCATTGCGTCGAATTCACCGTCGATTAACCGTGGAATGTATTTATTTAGGGTCGCACTGCTTTCCGCTCGAGACCTTAATGTGGCCTGTGAAATATGACGTCCGAATGTAGAACCAACGGTCAACCTTAAATATTTTGTTTTGGATGAGTTCTCATTCGCGAAAATTTTTATCTTTTTACATACATACATGCCAAATGTATGTCAATTTCTGAATCCACGTTTCGCCAATTATGTTTAAGATCCTATGGTGGATTATGGTGGAGCAATTTTTTGTAACTTCAGAGCCCTTGATTTCGAAATTTCATATGGATTTTCAATCAATAGTTTTATTAAAAAAAAATCTATTGCAATCACACTAAATACACCCAAAACAATTATTAGGACATAATTGCCATGGTAACCAATGTTAATACGTCCTCGAATCTCATTCACGCCCTGCTTTTCAATTACAATGCCGGGGAAAATTAACTGCATGAGCGGTTTAATTAATCAGGTGACAAATCCAAGGTGCCCTAATCACGTCATCTAGTGATGTGTAGTGTAATTTGAGTGCAGTGATCGGCTCACACGTACTAATTATACTTGATACTATTATACCATGGAGTGTGGCAAGATTATTGGGAGAATTAAATTTGTAGAGGTTACTTTTTATAATGTGACTTTGTTTTTTTTTCGCATCAATTTATCTTCTGATACTTATGTTATATTCTGCAAGCAGTCAAAATAAATGACAAAACATGATACCATAAGTTCAAATGTTGTCGCGAGTCTTAGAGTCACGCCATAGTTAAGTTACGTACCGGTTTGAAAGAGCCAATTGAATTGGCTCAATATCACTGTTTTTCAGTTTTGAGCTGAACAGTGGTAGTCTTGTGTTCCTTCGTGACCTCTCAGCACTGTAGGCGTAAGTGCAGTAGTACCCAACAATTATATTATAAAGGGAAAGGCTTTGTATCTTGGTATGTTTGTAAGGAATAAACTCACAAACTACTTAGCTTACCTATTTGAATAATTTTTAGTATGGAAAAGATAAGACTTTGACAAACAATAGCCTACTCTTTTTTTTTAATAAATTGCGCTCAGGATAATACAACATCCAGTGTTAATACAACAAGAGATACGACAAAAAAGCACGTGTTCTGTCTCGTAACATCGTCGTAAAGAGAAATGATAAAAAAGCACTATATTTACGAGAAGATGCGTAAAGATAGAGTGCGTTACGCATTAGTCGTGGTAGGGCGGAGCGCAGGGCGTACCGGATGCGTATTACTCGCCAGCGGTGGCCGGAAATCGGCAATATATTGCGATCGCCGCCAGTCGCCATCCGCCACCATCGCCACACGCGTAAATAGCCGCCTTGGGAACTCCTTGCTCTGATTAATCACTTAGTTAAAATAAGTAAGCATAGGCTTGTGATAAAGTACAACTAATAATAAAACTAGTGTACCAAAGTTCTCCTGATTGTTGGACAATGATAATGGTTAAAATCCTACCCTCTTCTACATATTCTAACTCTTCTAAATCCACAACTGAAGGTCTCGAAGTACTACACTCTGTCTACGTAAAGGGTTTTATTATTGTCGTGACGCAACATCTTACCAAAAGTTACATTTAAAATCTTGCTTGAAGGAAATATTAGACGTCATTTTTCCAAACCACTTTTAATTATGATATTATGTTATTCGTGTATTTATGCTTGCATTGTGGTTGCATCTTTTTATATAAACAAAATAATGTGCATTTAAACTTTATGAAAATTGATTGGAACATCCCCAGCGACCCATCGGAATAATAAGTAGGCATCAACACATTTTACGAGACACGTAATCGGCGATGTTTCTCGCAATCTCCCTCGTGATCTACAATGTCGGGTGTAGGTAGGAAATCATTAGTCGAGGCCAGCGATGGACCACGACATTTATTTTACGGCATCCGGCTATAAAAGTGATCCACTGCTTGCATTCTGCAGCGCTGACCCGTCGTGCAACGATTGCATTCGCGCCCTACTACTGGAAAAGGCATGAAAAACTTCCCTATAAAAATATGACAGAATGTACATTCATTCCTTCTACTACGAAGACTACTACTCATACGTATCAGACAGACCTGTAATAAACTATTAATTATCTAAGATGATAATAATAATTAAGATCTCCAAAAAATATAATCTATTTTATATGGCGCATATTTTTGAAATTATATTCAATTTAAACCATATTACTGTAGCTAAATAATAATAGATTGACAGATTTGGAAGGCTTAAGATTACGAGAACATTTCTACTTAACTTTTGGCAGCAATCATAAAAAAGAGCGTAAAAAATAGTATTTGGTGTACTAAGAACACAACTACAGTTTACTGCTAATACTACTTTTGGATTGAAAATCTAAAGAAAACAGTACTTTCAATGATATTATAAACCATGCCTCTTCTAGTGTCAATGTGTATCCACGTGAGCTGCCCATAGTCCATGTCCCCACGGAAGTGATAAAGCTTTTTGGCTAAAAAAGCATTTGGGCGGCGATGGCGCGGAAGCAAAGTGGAAATATCTCTACTCCGAGATTATCTTCAGTTGGTTTTGGTGCAGTTTGATTATATGGAATATGGAATATGGAAACGATAATTTCTGATAGTGTTATTAGTTGGAAGTCTTCGATATCGGCATGTTTGACAGAATATTGTAAATTTAAGAATATTTTTTGAAATAACATAGCCATGATAATGATTGACTCACCTTAATCCTTACTTGAATCCCCTTACATACGCCTTACGCTTTATGTAATTTCATTTCTTTTCTACCATTTATAAAACTCAAGAACATTTCTTCATGTCGATACTTATGAACTATTTCTTAGTCTAAAATATGCTACACTAATATAAATAATAGCGTAACTAATAATTCCGTGAGTTAAACATTACTGGCACACAGTACTACTGTGTACTGAGCAATGTGTACTCCCAGCAATGATTACGATTAGGTACCTGTCACCAGTTTACATACTTGTAGTGACCTGTTTATAATCACGCGTTGCCAAGCTGATCTTGAAATCTCATTTAGGTACGTAGACAGTTTCAAGAACGGATACGAATATATCAGGAACATATTTTGGAAAGTATCGTGAAACTTACGTAATGGCCTAGATAATAGAACGAGCGGCTACCTACACACCATTTCGCCAGTTAGAACTCCAAATACACATATGACTTTTAGAACTTTTTTGTATATTCGTAAAAAACGAACTTAAGATGCCTGAGGAAACCTATATTACAAGAAGATGTCAAAATGAACTTCTTCAGCAAGTGAATCCGCACTAGTTCACCGTAGTGGTATCAAATGAGCTCATAGAATGTAAGCGTAATAATTGGGCTTATGTCACATTTCTTGTTTAGTTAAAAACTTATGTATGGATGACGTTAAATATACTGATACTTTTATAAAAATATCCACTCGAACGAGACTGAATAATACAAAACCAATAAAAATCTAGTTGAAGCACACTTAGCGACAATAAAATCACTCAACAAATTAGTATGAACGGTGCTAGACCGAAATGTACAGTGACAAATGAACGTCGAATAAAAAGGAAATGAATCTGATCCACAGGAAATAGGACATTGATTCAATTGTCCGCGCTCCATTGTTGGCGTTGAACCATCACGGTCAGTTTTAACTATCAATGAGAACGTAAGTACTCCGCTTCAACTTAAATTACATGTATATGGGGGGCGGATGAAATAAACACGGCTATTTTACTAACATGAGTAATAAGTAATGTTCATCTCGTGACGATGTTTCATCTGACTGTTAATGCTTTTAACATTAACATTGACATTCATAATATAAGTGTTGCAATATTTTTGTGCATTATCTTTGAAATGGCGTGTAATGTGAGAGAAAATCACATAAAATAAAATTCTTAGTTCCAAAAGAAGTTTAAAATGTATAGATACGTGGTCGCAGCGACCTCTCACCATCAGCTTGACAGTTTTTGTCATGGATAATATTATGCATTAGGTATTATTTCACATGTTATAAATTTAATATTTTATCTCCATGTTACACAATAGTAAATTAGAGTCATGACCAATTTTATTTTATATAATATTTTCAATTTTAGCAACTATTTAGTGAGTGTGTAACTTTTGATTTACTTACACATACGTACTCATTACCTTAAGACGTTTTACAAGAATTTGAATTAATTTCAGCGAACCAAATTATGTCTAAATTTCATTAAAGTAAAATCGCTTATATGTAATGAAAACAAATAGACTTTACTTCAAAATAATAAATTACTTACATAACGAGGTTTATGTGGTGAATCCATGAAATTATTCCTGAAACAAAGAACAAAAGTGATTACAAAGCTGTCATTATTGTTATAGTCTGTATTTCTCTTAAAAACAAACAAGAATACAAAAATCGATACTAGACCAAACAGTCAACACATTTTAAAATGATGAGTGTATTAATAACTGATTTCTAAGAACTTTTTAGGTATGCAGGTTTCATCACGATGTTTTCCTTCACCTTTAAAGTACGTGATAATTCTTTGAGAATACACACGTAACTTCGAAAAGTCAGAGGTGTGTGCCTGGGGTTTGAATCCACGACCGTCGAGTAACTCACCGTAGTCGACTAAAAAGTTCTTAGGAATTTCTTAGGTGTGTAGTCCGCCAACCCGCACTAGGCCAGCGTTTGACTAATTGTAATTGTCTTTCTTTTTTATGTGAGGGTGAAACCTCACAGCTCAACGTTTTTGTCACCCGCTTTGCTATGGAGGGAAGTGGACAACTCTTTGTTTTCCAACTCCTCCTTTAGGTATTTTGTCTTTCTGATTAACTTCGTTGCGGGATTATGACAAATTTAGGTCCCCTTAGATCCGCTGAGCTTCATTGCTCGGCGTCAATACTGTGCGTGCCGCTGTTGATCCTGGAGCACAGGAGTTACAGTGGCGGGTGTATGGTGGGATAGGGCATACTAGGCCAGCGTGCTGGACTAAGGCCTAAACCCTCTCAGATGTAGAAGAGGCCCGTGCCCAGCAGTGGGACGAATATGAGCTGATGATGATGATTAATAACTGAGTACTCTTTGTTGTAGGCAGACATCGCGACAAAATATGGATGCCGAGTCCGCATAAGACTTTTGTGTTTCCAATATTGGGGCAATATAGACTTATGTCTTTTAATGTCGAGAACTGCCACGCCCAGGCATTGGATGTTCATATATAGCTCTGCATTAATATTTACATTTAAATAAATTTATCCGATATTAATACCTATTTTTTCATTTCATTCGCATTTATTATACGAAACAGCATCCATACAAACAAGTAAGGTCAGGGCAAACGATCCGGACAATCAACCTTTGGCCACCCCTTGAAATCATAATTTTAATCACAACTCCAAAAAGAGAAATTAATCAGGTCTCAGTGGAAAGCACTGGCTCCCGGGCACCCCTGTTAGAAAATGATTTAGTCCCGGAGTCCATCGAACCCCACTTTCCCTGCAATTAGTTGCGCTCGGAACAATGTGCAGTGATTTTTAAATGATCGCCCGTCGCCATCTGGCGTGTTCAGTGAATGCTCCCTGCTAAAGTAATATCGGTAATTGCTCGCCAGTCATACACTAAAATGACAAGCTACACCGTAAGTGATAAAGGTATTGTTTGTTTTGGATTTAAAGGGAAAATAAATATTATTAAATAAAATAAAACTTTTATCGTAAATGCCTAAGTTTTGTTTACTCCCTTTCGATTGGAGCGAGGCAAAGTGCGGTTCTAGAAATGTTTTATCTGAAGGTAAAACATAATGATCAACACTAGTTGCCATTATGTTCGAAACCGATTACAAAAAGATCGAACCTGGGACACAACAATGGTGTACAATATTGTACTACCTATTCGAATGATCAAAAATTACAGCAATAATTTAAGTAAGAAAAAATCTGTTTTAAAATATTATTTAGAATTATTTATCAATCTATAACTAATTATACCTAATCAGTTTCGTGGAAAAACGTTGAACATAATTAAATATTCCGATCAAATAATATCAAAGGCACTTAGCTTAATTTGCCGGCATTACGTGCGTTCCAGCGTTTATTGGCGTCGAGAAATTAATATTTCGCGCCGATATCAAAAGTTCACGCTCAACTAGCCACCCCCGGCCGGCAATAACTACTACGGACGAATTGTCGCAGGTGAGCAAATGCGCTTATATTATTATTTTTTACCTTCTGTGAGATCAAAAGTCGCCGTGGCGATGGGACGTGGGCGGAGGGGGGTGCAGGGGGGAGGGGGTATGGATTATCGCGAATTATTCACGTGCCATAAAGCGCAAATTACATTGGTAGCACGTGCCGAGCCGTATGCTTTGTTGAACGGGTCCTCCTCAGTTGTGTTTAAACAATAATCGGATTTTAATATAAAAATCGCAGAGGTGACACAACTGTGCCGCGTATTGATGATATCAGAAAGCTGGATGTAGATCACTTCTAATCGAACGCACTGGAAATCTTAGGATTACGTTCAGAAATTGTCGTCATTTAGCTGAGGACGAAAACCTTGGCTGCCAAATATTTATCGCAGGTTCAAATTAAATCAATCAGTAAAGAATATAAAAAATATCCCTGAAAACATAGTGCGGACCTTTAGATAACTATGAGTATTCGACAAAATAAAATCTTTTAACCTTATCACCATGAGCTAAGACCTAACCGCATTCAAGCATCAAAGAAAACATACGATAAAACACAAATTACAATATTTCCATTAATTCCCCCCGATTACTATAGGTACTATCGCAATTCTTAAGTAATCCATCTAAGATTATTCACTAAATTAGGTTGGATAACCACTTCCCAAATTCAAACAGTTCAACAATGGCCACAATAAGCCTACTTTAGTCCTAATTACAAAATTACCTAATTACATTACGTATACGCTATTGAACTCCATAGGTTCGAGTCAAATGTTTTCCAGGAAACAATTAATTCGGCGTCACTAAACAAATAGCATGATCCGACTGGTATGCGAGAATTGTGCTAGCGTTATGCGAACGCGGTGCGGGGACGGCGCGGGGACGACACGGCGACGATGCGGGGACGGTGCGGAGGCGCGTGCCATTCGAGCACCTATTAAATTCTGAATGCGAGGTTAATCCGCAATTACCGCCTAGTTATCGCCGGAAGACGGCGGAGATAGTTAGGGCCCGGAAAATATTCCGTTCACTAATTATTCCGCGTAATTAAACGCGAGCATTATCGCGCGACGCCGCCGCCACCTGGCGGCATTGTGCGAACGTGATTTACTGGGATCCCGCCGCGATTCCGTCGCGATTCCATGCCGGATCCCTGGCTCTTTTTGCACCAATTAATTATCGAATGCTCGTGTTTAATAATTGCTGTAAAATTAATGTGAAGAGGTGTGTCTAACTACCGGTACCGTTGACGTTTTCAAAATAGATTTTTTAAGCATACTTTTCTCATAATATTTAATACTGGTTATGGTTATCGTGAAACCTGATTTGGAAAAATATTATCGCATATAACGCAATTGTTTATTATGACTGATTATCACTCATATAAAACGTACCTACCAAAGAATACGTCTGGTTCCTTCAGGCGACAGCGCGGTGCGTTCTATAGCAACACACATCACACATATAATCATCAAACGTCCCTACAAACACAATGGCCGGCGGGGAAGATGAAAAAATAATAGGCACAAAGCGCAAGGCCTGTTATCAGCGAGTCCCAAGGTCCACTCTTATTACGGAACCTCGTCGGCCTCTAATTTGCTCCCGGAGATTTTCCTCTTATTTTCCCGTCGCCTCCCTGTAGGCTGCAGCCTACTTCTTGAAATGAATCTTTCATCCGAACAAGTGAAATGTTGTTATTTAACTCGTGGTTGTTTTTTGGTTTTATACACTTTTAATATCTTCTTTTTTGTGTTAGGTATATTACAAATGTTATAATGTTGTTAATCAAGCCCGTGCCCAGCAGTGGGACGTATTTGGGCTGACGAAGAAGAAGAAGATAATCTTGTTAATCAAGTACAAAGATAATTCATTTATCACAGACACACGATTTATATAATTTAAATTTTCCTTTCACAATTTAGCAGGAACAGTGTAATGATAAAACTACACTTGGTTTAAGTATCGAGCTGTCCAGTTAGAAAGACGACCATCTCTCGTCACAATGATTAACTTAACAAAATTAAGTTGTTATTCAATGTAAATAATACCAACAAACCTTTACAATTATAATAAAGAGGTGGGTGTTTAGCATTGTTCGCGTTGAGACAGTATGTTTGTCTATGTAATTTAGAACAAAACTTTTCGCATTCTCTCGTTATGGTACATCGACATGAATTGCTCGCGCGTTCATGAGAACAAGCGCATGCCCCCAAGCCAGGGGACCGCTGCACCGCATAATAACTAGTAATAAGAGAAATTGACGAGGCCTTTATCTTCCTAATGACATCTAACGTACAATGTACCACTTATGATTTACCATAGACGAGCAGGAATAGACGAGGTGATTTTGTCATTGGCGCATCAATATGTCTGGCATTGCGTCTCGAATTAATTATCTAAACATCGTATTTAAGTGTGGAGCAACAAAACATTATTCCTTGAGAGATCATTTGAAAGCAACGGCACGCAATCACGCAACGCGAGCAATTAAATTTAATTAATACCGGCATTATGAAATCTTATATTTTCTTCATTAAAAATAATTTCATTCAGAGGTATATGTAGTTAAATACAGTGTCTCTTATACATGTACTTAAGTAAAGCTCATTAGTAATTAAGGCAGGGCTGGCGTGGACGCGCGGCTAAATATTTTCTCGAGCCGCCCGCCCAGCGCAGTAATTAAAAGAGCCGAGCTCAGCGGGCCTCGGGCCGCGCCCGGAGAAAATCAAAAATTATTATTGTTCACGCACATTTTCTTTGTGCTAAATATTTTCGACAAAATGATTAATTAATAATCCGCCTACAGTAGGCTATTGGCCTACTGAAATCATTAGTGTTATGTGCTTCTTCAAATATTTCTTGGTTTATTTTTAGCTAAACAATAACTTTCTTTTTATATTCATCTGATGAGCTGATAAATAAAATGTTATTTTTTTAAATAAAATATTGAAAACTAGACCGGTGTGAAGAATGGGAGAACAAAGCGCATATGCAATTAGAGCTAAGTTTTCTTAAACGAACATAAAGAACAATGGTACCACACAAAATGTGATCTGTAAATTTAACTCCACATAACGAAATTTTGCACAGAATAACAATTGAATTCTCTGACAATAAGCCATTCCACTCGAATAAAATCCTACTCTTAAAACTATCAATAACGGCATTACTCTGCATACTTCAATTAACAATCAATTAAGCACAATCAATTAGAGAGTACTCCGACAAATTAAAAAAGCTTAGTATAATTTTATTGCGGTTTAATAAGTGCAACGTCTGCCGCATCCGCCGTCAAACGACATTTTGTTAATGAGGTAAAGTATAACAGAGGCGTCGAGAGCCGCGTCATTAGAGCGAGCGGCGGGCGGAGCGGGCGCGGGCGCGGGTGCGGCAGCGGGCGCGGGTGCAGGTGCCACAAAGCCCCTGAATTAATGACACCTCGTGAAAAGTCGAGATGAGTTATTTTCGAGAGGAAAAGGCGAACATAAAGTGGCGCGGTTGTTTTACACGCGCCACGGTGACGTTTTGTTTGAACTAACGAGGTCAATAGTTGAGCGACGTTCACGGCTCGAAGCGCGCCGGTAACAAGTTGTACGGGGATTTGTTGTGCCTACCGCCTAACGTTTGCGGGTTGTGTGCAACCTGTGGCCATAGGGATTCGTTAGTTCAATAATTACTCGTAATAAGTATAATCAAAATAAGCGAGATAAAGCAGATGGTAGAAGCGGAAGATAAAACAACAGACGGATAATGGGAATTTGAATAAAAAAAGATAAGGTTTAAATGCCAATAATGTAAATTAATCGACATTCTAATTTAATGATTCAGAAAACGGCGGGTTGATCTGAACTTAATATCATATAGAACACATAGATCAAATATCAAAGAAACGTGTATCAAATGTTCCATCCAAGGACTACTAAGGACTACAAATTTGTTAATATTACCAACAAGTTATGTTTCATTGCATTCACACATCTGTAACACTACCCCACCTCAAGCGCGTAAAATATGCTCCGTGCCATATTTTTTACAAAAAACAACTCCCACGCATAAAAAGCCCTGTTCACAACAGGAATACGTCACTTGAAACCACAAAATCGGGAACGGGCGAATTTATCAGAGACGCGTCGTATCGCGTATCGGCCGGCGGTACATCTCGGCTTACTTAAACAAAAAAAAACAAGATTGATCATGCTCGCTGATAATGGTCGCGCTACCGTTTACGCGCCCTTTGTTCTGCGTGATAAAAACCCAGACAATACGACCGCCTCGAAATGTAGGTACCACTTGACAGATAAAAGATATGTGGCAGAACACGTTTTGGTTATTGCGTTCCCAAGCATGACGTACTTGGCCAAACTTAAAGTATGAAAGAAACTATCAGTCTATATTATTAAGTAGTGATGGCCTCGAGGTTTAGGCGCGCGATCGAGAATCTCGGCGGTCGCGGGTTCAAACCCCAGGGCACACACCTCTGACTTTTCAAAGTTATGTGTGTATTCACAATGAATTATCACTTTAACGTTGAAGGAAAACATCGTGAGGAAACCTGCGCACCTAAAAGTTCTTAGGATTTCTTAGATGTGTAGTTCTCCAATCTGCACTAGGGCAGCGTGGTGGACTAGGACCTAAACCCTCTCAGTTATAGAGGAGGCCCGTGCCCAGCAATGGGACGTACATAGGCTGATGATGAATATGCTATTACGACTAAAACACAAGACAATTTTTTTGAAGTTACGTATACATGGCAACTTCAAAAAAAAAACAAAAGCTACCTTTGAAAATCACCATCATTGTACATGGAATTCAAATACAAACGGAATATTTTGCAGCGGGAGTGAAATCATAATACCTAAGGAAATTTGCCGATCAATAACACTACATGATTTAACTATCTTTTATTTTCTACTTGAAAGTGCTAGTTGTTACATAACTCTATATTTTTTTTCAAATCTTACTTTGAAGTAAGATCAGACAGGTTGATCAGAAAAATATATAAGTAACGAGATTTTGAAAGCGAACAAAAGTTGTGGGAATTTTGAAATCAAATCAAACAACAATTTTATTTTAATGTTTATATTAATGAAAATTAAAAAGGGACATTACAGTTATTTTACAACCTCGATATAACCAGCTTAAGTAATAAATAAAAGCATAATGGGATGAAGGTAGATACTTTGTTGCGGTTAAAGGTAACTACAGGGCTTTAAGGTGTCATTGAATGTCATTACCTATGCTGTTGTATTTCAAATAAGTTATTTTCGTACGCACACGTGCACTACGTCACCTCTACGCTACACTCCCGAAACGAAATCACACGGATCTACAAGCAAAGAGTACAGACAAGCACAAAACATTTCACCCCAACATCATATTCAAAAATTCTGAATGGCCAACAACTTTTAAGCGTATGTAAATTTTCGCCCAACATTGTCGATTACAACTGGTCATCTATATTAATACCGTGCTAACTCGAATATGCGCAAAAAAATGTTGACAAACTTTCGGGTTCGACTGTACGGGCGCGCACCTGGGTCGCCGGGGGCTCTTATTCAAATGCAAATCAAACGTTCCATTTTTAAAATCTACCATCTCGGCACTCCTTGCTTCCGGAATGACTTATGTCCAATGCTACTAACACAATCCTGTACAGCTTAATGCAATTACAGCCGTACAGCTAACATAATTAAATTGATTTTCGTCCGTACTTATTGGCGGTTAATACGTTTCGTTTGTGAGAATGTCTGTCGTTTGGGACCTTTTAGGGTAAATTTCGAGTACCCAGGTGTGCTCCCGATCCGGTTAAGGGAAGCGTCGTTGTTAGGGATTCTCGCATAAAATCGTTTAATGGTTTGTTTTTAATTTCATTTCTATATTAAAAGCGGAGCGATGTAGTAAATTACTGATAATAAAATGTTTGAGTTGTATTGGCAGTATTGTAATTCGATCAGTTACGTTCACAAAGCCGAATGGGGCGGCGAGGGAGTTCCACGGTAGGACCGTGGGTGGGTCATTTAAATACTATTGTAGTACCGTAATTTTTTTACATATTTAAGCTTGTACTATACTTAATTTGATATCATAATTGGGTTAAAACTGTATTTTGCCTTGTAATGCTTATTAACAGACATATGTATAATAATTGTATTAACTGAATTAGGCATCACACAGCACTTACCGTCAAGAGAGAGACACGAAAAACATGAAAAAGTTAATAATTTCAAATCTTTTGTAAATTAGATTACCAAAAACACACGATAAAAAGAAATGTGCGAAGATTCGGCCCGCATGGGGTCAGTGGCTTCAAAACCGGGCAGACGGCGCGGCACCAACATCCCCATTAAACAACATTGGGTCCAACAATAGCGTGCACTAATGCTATAAATTTTGAAAATGTTTATTTATTTACTATTACGCTGCGTAATTGTCTGGTGGGAAGTCGTGATTTTGGTCACTTGAAGACAAATAATTAATTTATTTTTATAGGAATAGTTATGTTACATGGAATGTATAAATAGTGGTCTTATGATTCAAACCAACTACGAATGTAGATGGAAGAAAAAATATGAGTGATATTTCTGAATGCATAAAGTGATTTCATCAACGTTCATAAACACATAAAACTTAAGGGTATATGCATAATATACCTACATAATATGGAATTAATAAGAGAAAACGACTGAATCAAAACGATATCAGAAGCCTTAATTATGACACTTTACACAAAGTGTCATTCTAAATTGACACATACATACATACATAAACTCACGCCTATATTCCCTGAAGGGGTAGGCAGAGGTGCATTTCTGCACCCACATTTCGCCAAGTATGTATCAGTCCCACGTAACAGGGGGCGAGCCTATTGCCGTTTTTCGGGCACATTTCCAGACTCCGTGCTGTTACCGAGAATTTCCTAATGGAAAAACCCAATAACACTTTGCCCGACCCGGGAATCGAACCCAGGACCTCTAGATCGCACGGCACATACTTGTACCGCAAGACCACGAGGTCTAGTCTAGTTCTAAATTGAACTCACAAAAAATCTGCAATAATAAAAAACAAATCACAAAAATAATCATATATTTTTACACCTACGTTACAACCCTAGTACTTAATAGAATATGTAAGCCAAATAATGTTTTTCAAAACCCAAAACAATAACGTCAATATTATTCGATAACCTTAGACGTCATAGACGACGTTATATAAAGGAAAAATATAGCAATCCTTCCTCTTGATCAAGATAATATAAACCATTTTCTAATTGTCAATGGACTTGCCAATAAAAAACAAAATACCCCTCCGTAACAATCCAAAACATTTAACAGCCAACATGTGGTCCAATGTTCGTCAAACGCGAGAACGCCAACGTGCGATAATTAATAGCATTCATAAATTTCGACCCAAAATGAAACAAAAATGTGCGCGATTGTTCGAGATAATGGATTAGACGTGTTAATATGAAGATGTGAACTTGCGCCACACTCGGCCAGCCAAATACATTGCGCTTTACCAATGAGCTTTTATACGAAACCTTATTAAAGGTTCATTGATAAACGATTGTGGAATTTAGATTTTTCTCTTTTGCTTTAGACTTTTTAATTATTTTTCTGACATTACGAAATAAAAATAACCATGATAGCCCGTAGATTTGGTGAGTTTTGTAAAACGGATACCTACTACTGGAAAATTAATATTTTCGAAAGCACCTCATCAGGCTAAAAACAACAGGTAACTTGTATCATATCTACATCAGTGGCGGTGCTTCCACAGAAGCCCAAAAGCGTTACACGTTAATTGTGTAATGTCTAGTTTATATTTATTTATTTTGGGGTCAGGATATACTCATTTATATGTCCAATTGCTTTTGTTAAATAAAAATTTAAAGCTTAAAGATTATTAATCGGAATTTTGTAGCACAAACTGGGCTTTTGGGCTTCTATGGATGGCCACTGATCTACATATGTATATCCATTATCCACCTATTTAAGTCCTCTTGTTAGCCGTGGGCCTCCTCAACAGTTAAGTGGGTTTAGGCCATAGCACACACACTACGCTGACCTAGTGCGTAATCATTGTGTGCGCATGTTTATTCACAACTTTTTCATCCACTGTGAAAGTGCGTTTATAGCTCTGCCTGTGAATAAAACTTGCGACCTGCGGTGTTGTCTCTACAAACGACACATACAATTCTCGAGGCTTCCATTTAATGAAACAAAGCCCCATAAAATTAGTCACTTATTCCCCTACGATATTCCATTTAGATTAAAACGTAAAAATATCTATAAAAAGCATTCGTTACATTCCAAAAAAGCTAACATAAATCTCATATAAATTCCCATAAATTACACATGAAAAAGTTTTTTACAAATCATATTTCGCCACGCAAATCACAAAATCGAGCAGCACGTACAAAAAGTATCATCCATCCATCGGGGACGGGTCGAGGCCACACAAAGGGCTCTCGTAGTTCACCGATAATAATAGCTAATAGTTTTCTCAAGTTCTATACAAAAATGATTTAGTGCGCTCAAAAGTAAGGCAGTAAATCAAAGAGCGATCTCGAGAATCGTCCAATACTCGATCGCATAATGATCTGGGACACGTGCTTTCTCATTATTCCAAGTTATTTCTGCTTTCGTGATTTAAAATAAATAAATTTTATAGCGCCATCTGTCATAATGGAGATAAAACTTGTAATAACGTCGAGCGGGAGTCAACTCTCGCGCCGCGTCAATCTCGCATTGACATTTAGTGGCGATGTAACTTAACGTCACTGGTAATGCTGCAAGCAATGATCTTTTCCTCATTACCTTTCCGCCGTTCAATTTATCGCCCTTCGCATATGGATATTACCGTTATGAATAACGCACCCTTAATATTTTAAATTAAAATTTACATTTATTCTTTAATACGCTAAAAGTACCAAAACATTATATATATTATTATTACATAAGATTCTCCCAGCGGTAGGTGCGGCTTACAAGACTTAAAGTCCAGAGTCTTTTCTCAGAGTGTTCGGCATCTGAGACTTGTGATCTAGTTGAATTTTTTTAAGTTGTCTTTCAGTCCCAATGCGGTTCTTTTGGTGTGCGTAAACATATAGCATTTGATTAAGTGGGTCCATTTGCACGTCTCAGATTTAGTTAGAATATGTTTTAATACAAAAAATCTTTAAATACAATTGTCAGCTACACCCATCAAAATCACCCTGAAGCATTTATTACGCGCTTTAAAAATAATGGCTGTTTTTTTGGACATTATATTTGTGAGATAATCTAACAGTGTACTGTGACGGCCGATAATGCAGTGTGACGATGTGCACACACGAAGCAACCTTGGCATCGGCCGTCGTTTCGTCTCAAAGTCATGTATTGAACCGAACAAAAAGCAATAACAAATTACGGCCAAGCAGCGACGATCAGTATCCACTCGTACATGCCGACTTACAAATCTTGGCCTCTATACAAGACTCTCAAGGCACATCCACTTGAGAACATTCAATAACACACCCGAAAATACGTAACGGGGGCTCTCCACTCGAAACTCCATCCAGGCAAATTAAAATGATATACGAAACGTAATAACAGAAGGCATCAAAAGGCCTCCACTGTCCGTGTGGAGCTTTCCTTTTAATTAGACCCTAAGTACTCGTTAAAAAACAGGATCTTCCCGAACAGACAAAGCGCGCTGTACCAACAAACAGTGCGAATGTAAAAACGTCGGATAAATAAGTGGAAAAATACAGGTAAGTCCAAGAGGGGTTTTTGTAAAGTCCGGCCGGCCACTTAGGTCATCCTGCGAAATAAAGGCCCAAGTTTTTTATATCGCTTTTAAATGCGAGGCCCGTACGTCGAGCCGGACCCGCCTCTTCCCCTTCGCTGCGATAATGTGAAAGGAAACAAACGAAAGAAAATGTTTCCGAGCGCCCCGTTCGCTTTTATTGAACAGTCTTTTTCGTAGTTTCGATTGCAAATAGTTCGTGTAATTCAGTTAGCTCGCTCCCAACAGCGCCAATAAAAACTGAACACTATAAAATGTCTTCGGAGTGAAGCTCGTCTGCGCAAAAACGCGATGCATTTACGAAATCAGCGAGACGCGTGCCGAGTGCGGACTTATCGTGCCGTTTCGTTGGAAATGGCTTTGCGCCGACGACGCGCCATTGTTTGCGTATTATGTTGCGTGAAATATTTTGTAAAACTTCTATTGTATAAACTGCATTGTTGTAACATTTATATGTTATACATTACAACTATTAAGTGCTTGATGAGATCGTGATAAGGTTGGGATCATAAAGGATTTGCTGAATTTATTAATACTCATCATCATCATCATCAGCCCATATACGACCCACTGCTGGGCACGAGCCTCCTCTACAACTGAGAGGGTTTAGGCACTAGTCCACCACGCTGGCCTAGTGCGGGTTGGCGGACTACACACTTAAGAAATCCTAAGAACTTTTAGTGTGCAGGTTTCATCACGATGTTTTCCTTCACCTTTAAAGTACGTGATAACTCTTTGTGAATACACACAATCGAAAAGTCAGAAAGAAGTCAGGTGTGTGCCTGGGATTTGAACCGGCGACCGTCAAGATTTTCGACCGCGTGCCCAAACCTCAAGGCCATCACGACTTCAATTATATATTATTATTAATATTAATATGATACAATTGATATCCAACTTGGCAACAATTTGAAAACGATTTTCATCTAGTTACTTTCTACCAGCCTAGTTTAGCTGTGATCCTGTGTTTGATACTCACACAGCACCTAATATTACTATTAGAACTTATTATTAGCGTAATATATTTTTAAATCCCTTTTGTTTAAGTCCCCATGTGTGAAGTTATACATTTTCAATTTGGCCGGCCCGGGCGGGCTGGTGTGGGCCGGCGTGGGGACGCGGATCGTTTGAAGCTGTGATTAGTAATTGCGGTGGGGCTTATGGCAAAATAATCTTGCTGTTGCCGTTAATGAGAAAACATTATGTTTCAGTTCGGCGCACGTTCAATGTAAATTAATTTCTTTTGACTTTTATTCCTCAATATTTAATTACGTTTTGTGGTGCGTTTAATGGGAAATGCCGTTAATTAATACGCTTAGTCAATTAATGAAGGTTTTCTTATTATATTGGAAATTAATTTCAAGCATTAAAGAACATAATAACAAGATAAGATTATAATAAGAATAACAGTAATGGCCTACAATTAGACGAAGGGCCCTAGTACGTTTGAAAAGGCGAAGGCCCATTACACTAGTGCGATCCCAGAAATATATTTTGAAGTACTTAGATGTTCTCCTTTTGTACAATACAATGGAAAGTATTTGCATATACGCAATTAGCAGCTTTTTTACCAATACCAATATGCTAAGTCTACCAATTCGTGCTATATTAATGTAGGGCAAGACGTCACAGTTCCTACTGTAGAGGGAATCCATCTTTAGTCTAAAGAAATAATAAATTTTGTTTATATTAAGATTACGGAAAAAATACGTCATTAAACTAATAAATATAACAAGAAATCCAAACTAAACAAAGCGTTTGAAAAAATAGAACTTATGGCGTCCAATTCGGAAAGCTTAATTACACATGAATGACTGAAAAAATCGAAAATTAAGTAACGTTTAACAAGATATCAATCGTGGACAAACATTAATTAATATTTAACTTAAAAAACTAAATATCTTAGATTTCTCGTCGTGTAAAATAAAATGGAACAGATACGTTGCGGCACTATCAATAAATAAACAATAAGTTGTTTTGGCAAACAACTCGAGTCGCGGAGTTAACTCGTCAGTCGAAGCCGATTCACTACCGAAACTTGTGAATAATATCGAAACCAACAAAATGAGAGTATTGTGATTAACCTTTCAGAGAACACCGACAAAGGTGAACAATTGTTTATTGAAAGCCTAGGGCATAAACCGTTGTTACTAGTGGTCGCCTGTCTCTTGTCGAGTTTAAATTTTATCAATAAATGCTTAATTTTTTGTAACACCTGTCTGACAGCCGAGTCTTACATAATGACTAGTGATAAAATATATAAAAAGTACTTTAGACTACTACTATGATGATGAAGAACATCTTAAATAAGTGTAAGCCATGAAAAAATTGCATTTTCAATGTATATTTCTTCCACGAATTTAAACTGGTTTGAAGACAAAAGTATTATTTCTACTCTTAAGTCCAAGATTGCAGTGGCAAGTTCAATACTAATGTTTCTTATTAGTACGCGAAATACTTATCAAATACTTCTGATAAGAAAATATATGACACTTATTTTTAACATCATCGCGTTCATCATCAACGTTGCATAAATCAAACCTACTTTTGAAAAAAAAACATATAAATTAAGTAAATTTATATGTGGTCCCCATTAAATCTTTCCAAAGATGTCAAAAAACATTTAATGAATAGAATATTTGCTTTAATTTAATCAACTTGAACAGATCTGTACCTACTAGGAAACCATAACAAACTCGAAACATAATCGCTCTGCCGACGTAAATCGACGTATTATAATAATTTAAGACACTGTTTGAATTGGTTTACATTAGTAACCAAAGATTTCCAGTTAGGTTATTGTACGGACAATGTCACTTATACAACTAAAGGGCACGGTCTTAGCAAACTTCTCTTGTTTCGAACAACTTTAAGAAAGTTCGCCAAAAGAATTAAAGGAAAAATTCCGACTTTTTATGTTTAATTTTGCCGCGCCCTTTTACTTAAACAATGTTTAGCGAAACTCTTAAATTCTTTTTTATGTGCCTTTTGTAAGTGATAAAGTAATTGTTTAACTCTTGCTGCCGACATTGCTTGAGGGCTTCTTGCTAAAATGTTCATTCAAAATAATCATAAATTAAAGGTCACTAATATTTTTATTTTGGTGAGAAATGGTTATCACTTGATAATTAAGAAAAATATATGTTCAGTCCTTGTATAACCTTGAATCCTTGAAGAAACCGACCACTGACAAGAGGAAGTCCTACTTTGCAAGTTGCAACTATGTACCTGGCCGACTCTACAGCTGTCATCGTTCTATTCGCATTACGATATTACATACGACGTTATGTTCTTGCAGCATTTACTCTCCTTGATTCTGATCGCTTCATCGGCGCAAAATGTAAAACGAATACTTTTATTAAATATATTTGGTAAATATAATAGGATACATCCATTTTTTTTCTGAAAAACAATTTATGGAAATAATAATATATATTTACAAGAAAATAAGTAATTATAATTAGGCTAGAGTGCGGGCAGTCGGCGCGAACAGCAAATTCCTATTGTGGCGTTATCGGCGCTCCCCAGTCGGTCTGCTCGCTGCAAGCACACAGACCACTTTAATACCCTTTTTATTAGGCCAATTTTTAATTTGATCTCGGCTATTTCATTAATTACTACTTAAATTTTTACGCCTTTATTATTTCTACATCATATTAGTTATTCATTTAATAAATTTTAATCTTTGTTTTAATTAATAAAACTTAAGGTGAATTATGATATGACGATATAATGTTAATAATCAACTAAGAAAACTACGAGGGCATAAATACTGTCACGGTATCCGAGTGTTAAATAAATACGGTTTATAAATATCATCACCCAACACATAATACTAACTCATACACTAGATTAAATAGTATAACAAAATGTACACCTTTGCGTCCTGGAGACACAAATGCCTGCCACCTACATAAGTAGTAATAAGGATTTTAAGTTTCTATGTACATTAAGAATTACTTGCGAATTGAAAAATATACATCCAGTATATATGGTCAATATTTGAATAAAACAATGTCAACAAGAAACGGGCATAATTCAATCAAACAACTTTCCAATTTGGTGGAGTAAATCAAAGATGGGGCGCAAGCATTTGCCGAATATCGACAAGTGAAGATAATGGCGGAGCGACACGTGCGTCCGCACACTCCATCGATTCGCAATACGTACCCAATCAGGATTATACAAATCCCTCGCGGCTACCCGGGACGGGGAAATAATTACGATCGAGCTGAGTTAATCAAGTGCCGTCGAGAAATTGAGGAAAAACTGCCACTAATATGTCCAACCTTTACAATATACGTTCGCGTTTACTTCAAATCATTCATTGAACGGTTTAGGTATTTGCTTACAGTTTAATTTGTGTTTTTAGAGTTTGGGTGTAATGATTTGTTTTCTGATTAGTTTTTATTTGTTATAGACCTTAACTATATAACTCGATCGGTAAGTATCTCTGTCTTTTTTGTATTTTCTGCTTCAGCAGACTTTAAGGGGCATTTACGCAATAAAAGAACATTTCAATCATTTAAGGGCTACTAAATACGTTATCACATAGATTTTAGAAGCAGTGTCAGTAATACATTATTTTATCATACAGCCAATTTATTATCTGTAACTAATAACATTGTAAATTTTTCACAGATGGAGTTCAATCACCCCGAATAGATCAGCGTGGAAGAACAAACACGAAGTAAATCCCTCATAACTGCGGAGTAGAAATGACTCCAGCAGCGTACGTAGTAACTAATAATATTAAATGCTTTGCAATAGTAGAGATGTCCCTCTTTTAATATTTTCTTTAAAGGATTAGTATAAAAAAGCACATATTATGTATTCCTATATACCTTAATCCGCATTTCAAAATTACCTATACATTAAACACAGAGTGGGGAAGGTATTCGGAATGAGTAGATATATAATTGAAGCCTAAAGGCTAATGTTCATCGGAACGTGATGAAGCGTCGCGCAACACATCACTGGGCCCTATGACCGAGCCAATGCACCATTGCACACACCCCGCCCTGCCAACTGTGCATATATCTAAAACGGCACATCAATTCTTTATTATTAAAATGGAATGCAAGAAATATCCCATTCGAGCTACAAGCGGCCAATTCGGCGAATCAGAGCTTTTAAAGGTTTCTGGATTATAAAGTTTTAACTAGAAATTTTATTGATAAAGATTAAATTGACTTAGTAAAAAAAGATTTTAGACTAAAACTGTTCCTCTTTTTGATGGGTTATATCAGTTAAGAAACATATCATGAAAACACCGACGAAGCATTCCACAGTTATCACACAAAAGCCTCTAAAGTTTATTAAATCTACCATTTTCTAACGTTCTAACTGCCTCGTGGTCTCGCGGTACAAGTATGTGCCGTGCGATCTAGAGGTCCTGGGTTCGATTCCCGGGTCGGGCAAAGTGTTATTGGGTTTTTCCATTAAGAAATTGTCATTAACAGCACGGAGTCTGGAAGTGTGCCCGAAAAGCGGCAATATGCTCGCCCCCTATTACGTGGGACTGATACATACCTGGCTAAAATGTGGGCGAGAAACGCACCTCTGCCTACCCCTTCGGGAAATACAGGCGTGAGTTTATGTATGTATTTTCTAACGACTGTTGGATTTCGAACTAATTCTTACTATTATTTCAAAATGACATACAAATTTCCAATACCCAAAAATTGTTGAGTAGTTTTGACGTCTTATTCTCAACAAAAATCTGATGCTCGAGTCAGGGAACGGTTTTAAAGGCGAAGTTGAAGTACGCAAACATAATAAAAGCCGATATAAAATCGTGAGCGACCTTTACCTACATGGCACAGACAAAACTTGCGCGGGCACGTGTGCTTTCACTGCGCCTTTTCACGTCCTGAATCGTCGAGTTAGCGTGAAGCGATCTTCGTCAGTCGCTTCAGAACTTCACTTAGCGAATGAATGCTGGCCGGGGCTGTCCTCGAGCCCATTCATGGAACACCCTATATTTTTAATGTTAGGTATTTCTATTCAAATCAAAGGGAGGTCCCAAACGCTTGCGAGTGATGTGTGAGTATCGATAGGTTTTATCGATACTTCATTTTCCAATAACAGCTTAAATTCATCTTATCTGAAGCTCAGAAATAAAATGACAAAGAGCAGGTGGCAAGAAATATATATTCACTTCAAACGTTTTCTAATTTTTGGTATACTTGTTAAAGCAAAAAATATTCATAGATTTAAAAAAATATTACGACCGACAAAGTCATCAGTTCAAGATTGCAAGTACTGTATTTTGTCTAAAAACTTTCATAGCGTTTTATGCCTGGTACATGTTGCCATTTGCAATTGCTATTTTCATTTTATTTAATAGACCTCAGTAATTTTTTTTTTTTTCAATTAGAAATAAGTGACACTTTTATTAAATAAAGATATACCTGTTTTTAATTATACCATTTTTACGTTCTACGAGTATGATGTAATGCTATGGCTATATTTTGTTTCTAATAACGCCTTAAAGCTAAATACTTTCGCAAGTCATAATCTTCTCGAAAGCATTTACCTAACTCTAAAATAAATTGTTCCATCCAATCCATGGTGAACGCTGTTACATATGTTTAATATTGGATTACTTACATACATTTCGCCAGGCAGCCCCACGTAATCGGGGGCGAGAATTTTGTGTTTTTCAGGTTCATTATCAGACTCCGTGCTGCTACTGAGAATATGCTAATGGAAAAACTGAATAACACTTTGCCTGACCCGGGACACATACATACATACATGTGCCACGAGGCAGTATTAATTTATGTACGAGGATATTTATTTAAAAAAATACAGAAAGGTCATAATATGCCTAGTAAGGCCGTATTTTATTCCTGGCGATATAACTAATTGAAAATTCATTTTTTTAAATACAACGAAATTATAAATAATTGTATCTTAATAAAAATAGACCTAAAATTTGCGTTTCCATTTTCATTATGGCACTGGCATTCAATTTAAGTCGGATTATTGACGCCTCAGTGCTAGACAGTATAGAAGTAGATTATGCGGGATTGGATTTAGTCATCTCAGCTGATAAATTAAGACAATCGCTTCAAGAGTATATACACATTTAATTGTAGAGACATGTTCGACCCATCAGCCTTTACATCAGGATTCTAAAAACTGTAGATTAATTATAAGATATTTTTTTTCTAATTATCACCGAGCTCGGTGCGGACTATTTGTATCCACTTATTAAATGTGATATAGAACTCGCTAAAGTGATCCCTGCAAATATATCGCACTCTGGCCTGAGTGCAGCCGTTTTCAAACTAACCAACATTATCCGGTTGATGGATGTTAATAATAAGGATTTTAAGCTCTATTTTTAGTATTAAAAAAATCTGGTGCCACTTTTATACAAAAAAAATTAAGAAAAAACAAAACATCGTGATAGCCTGCCTAAAAATGTACGTCTATAAAACGTAAATATACCTCAATAAAAATACCTCAAACATTGTATTTATTTGCTAATAATTCACTAATACGCATGGCAGTGTGTCCGCAGTGCGAGCGGGTCACACTATCGCGTTCTAGTTCATTAGGCGGGCGGCGAGGCGCTTCTATCGCCGAAAACTGCTCATTTTTCACTCGGCTTGCACCGCACGCCACAAAACGCGCTTTAACTAATTGAGTTATACACCAAATCATATGTGACCTATTGCCTAGTATGGATATTTTATGGGATGGTTAAGACCTCGTCCACTCCGTGATAGTAGACGACAGCTCAGTGTCAGTACGCGAGCATCAAATAATAAGGAAAGCCCTCACCGTGGATGTTTGTATTAAGTATGCAAAAATTTTCTAATAATCATCATGAATACAAAAATATTTCAATCATATAACAGAGTATTGTAGTGCATTATAAGGCTACGTTCATATAAGAATAATAATTAAAATACCTAACCTAGAAATCTAAAAAATGTTTGAAAGAACAAAGTTGATACCGTTTTGTTATGCTATTTCTAGTTGCCTAGATGTTGCAAAATATCCTCCATTTAACTGACATAACCTATTTTCATTTAAGAAATTCATAACCCAAATAAGTTTTCATTGTTTGAAATTAATTACGCGCGCCATACAGTAATAAGTGCGTCGCGGGCAGGGCACCTGCACTGTTGGCACAGATTTAATTTACACTACCCCCCGCCAATCGAGGACAATATTCAAATAAGGCTTCATCTATTAACGGACCCCGTCGCGACATGTTCCATTATCTATCGCCTCAATCTGTGGACCCTCCGGAGCGTACCCCTGCCCAGAACCCCGTTCTCAGACTTTTTAGCTGTTATTGAAATCGGCGATCCGTTTTGACAAGTGCATTGTTCACACATACCACCTTTAGTTCTCTTTGAAAGCTAAATAAGCAAATTTTGTTTAGAAGAGAGCCTGTTAATTACGCATGTTATGATATTTGTAATGATTGAAACGTTTATAACTACTTGTGGCTAAAGACAGCCTCTATTACACAGTAATTTAACACTAGAGTGCACATCATTTGAACAGAGATCAAAGTCCAAACTTAAAAAAAATGGTTGATTTATACGCAAACATTTCGCTTTGCTCCCAAAAATCTTTCGTAGTCTTTGGCAGCTCAATACTTGTCACCTAATGCGAGGGCAGATGTACGTGCGCATATGTAGCGTGTATATATTTGGATCTATATTTCATATAGTACAATGGTGAACAAGATCGGCCGATATCATGACATTTGACTCTCTACACCTCTTGTGAATCAGAATAGACAAGGACAAAAAGTGCATAGTCTACAAGTAATATTAAAGTATATTGCTAAGGAGAACAATATCTTTAAGTATTCGATACAATTAGGGCTGCTCAAGACCGGGATGGTTGGCGCTTTCTTGGGGACGCCTACGTTCAGCAGTGGACGGCGATAGGTTGAGTATATATTCGATACAATTAGGCTCACGTATACTATAATAGAAAATTATTTATACCTCCATTTTTGAATGCAAAACAATTTAAGCGCTTATATTATAAAGCGTTTCGCAAAGGCAAATACTCCCTGCTTTGCAAAGAAACATCTTAATCAATTAAAACCTCATATGATTTTTTTAATCATCAAAGTTACAAAGATATCGTGAATTTTCTTTCTTATCGCCAAATAAATGATCGCAAATACAATGACCCTCGCCCCAACGTGCGGTGTAACAAGGCGGGTCGATGGCGGTAGTTTTTTTAATAACCCCTTGCGGTGCCCCGCTGAGCTCCTCCAAATGTATATGACCGTGTCAATCATTTGTGTCAATGAATTCGGGTTTCCTTTATGACAGCTATGCAATTTTCAATTTAATTTTCATAATTTATATTTAACATGATTTTTATATACCTAGGTATGACAAAGTAACGATGACTGTCTTGAATTGCAATATTTATGTTTACTCTAATAATCGGAACAATTACATATGTCGGCCACTTTTAAATGTGAGTTAAGAATTCTGTCTTTCAAAACTTGCATACATATCTATTCTATTCCAGTTTGAAGATAGTGTGTAATAGACGCTAGTTATTATACCAAAATTCATCGAATTCATACCCAGACTTAAAGTGTAACAAACAGACACTATCACTTAAAACAATTTGAGTGGTTATTTTTATACAACACAATATATAATTGCAACTATATAATTCTAAAATTCGTAGAATCGAATACTAAAACTCGTAAATTCGCATTCGTAAAATGGAATATACGTAATTCAGCAGTGACACGACAGCAGATATTTGGATGTTTAAATTCAATATTCATGAGTTCCATTCGCGGCGTGATTTGATGGACCGCCGGCTGCACTTTGTGCCGCGCAGAAATATTATTGCTCTGTACTCGGATCATTGAAAATCGTATGCCGGTACTTGGAACAGTTTCAACCGATCTATCTGCTGCAAGCCCAACAATAGACAGCAATTTGTAAATATTGCGCGAGTTTTTTTATATCAAAATTCGTCATATACTTGCGGATATTGTATTTTTCAATGTTGTGAAGTAATATGGAATAGATAACATAGAATATGTTTATTTATGGTCCTTCCTTGTGATGTAACCTTATTTGAGCTTTTATGAGGAAGTTAAGTCATCTTTGAAAACATTAAGAGTCAAATGAAGCACGTTTTTGTTTAGTAAGAAGTTATTCGAAACAAGATCAAAAGTCACGAAGTTCTTAATATAAGTAATATACTTTTCATTGAGTTTTTAAAAGCTCGTTTTCTCAAAGAAAAGTTTTTATGCATATTTATATTTTTAGCTATATTTCTAAGTCCACAATACATTACTCATATTGAGTGCGTCTTTGCAACACAACACCTTTTCGTAGTATTTGTACACACAATTTCTGCAGTTGATTTAAGCTAACTTGACAGAACGAGGGTGGAAATTAAACAATAGTACATCAACGCAAGCTCACCCCTCGGTTACAAACCACAAGAGAATATCATAAACGTCGGCTTAAACATGCGTCTCGGCGGACTAAGTAAATAAAAACATAATAAAATAATAAATTCCGCACGACATATGCCTCGAGACCGAATTCAGAAGCTGTGGAAATGTGGGAATGTACACGATTTATCGATCGACTAGTTGGCGAATTTTTAGATAATAACTTGGTATATTATTTTTATGAAATATGAAACTTTGTAGAAAGTTCTTAAGTAAGTTGAGAGTTATCTTTCTTCTTGAATTAGCCAGTAGTTTGATCTATTTTTTACAAATCCAATTATTTTATCAATATATAACTAGACAGGTGTGATTAATTTTCTTTGTCATCATATTAGCTAAAATTTAATATATGTTAATGTTCTCAAAATTTGAATATATATAAACTAGTGATACAAAATATACATGGTGAACATGGCAACATTTTCAATAAAACAAACATTTCACAAAGTTTTCCCGCAGCGAACCAGATCGATCCGTCAACAAATCGAATGGAAAGCTGGCGACGCACTCGGTGTAATGCCGCTCCCCCGCGATGCATCGAGTGGTGTATCGCGATCGAGACTAGAGTAATAATCGAGCCCTCGCCGTGGTGTCCCGCACTCAATCTCGGGGATTTGTAAGCACTGGGGCGCACTACACCTCCGGACACGCCGCTGCTAAGCAAATATCAACCTTAAACCAACACCAATAGAACCTTATTAAATTACAAACTCGTAAAGCAATGTTGGACCAGGAATACACTGTTGGGGTGACAATCCAAAGAATCGCGGACGGTTATTGAATTTCTTTGCATTTTTGATTTGTCCCTTCATTTAGACTATTGCTCAATCACAACATGAATTATTAAATCAATTTGGATTCAATAAACCCTTACGTCTTTTCCGATCGTTGGAAATTTAACATTAATTTTATTGGAATAAATAAAACTGTGTAAGGGTACGTTATATTTTATAGAATCCTATCCAGATTACTTTTAGTATCGAAGTGAAAAACAAAAACAACGGATAAACATTTTCTATGCTCCATAAAGAATATAATATAATAGTTTTTGCCATTACACTATTTATAAACCATGTTTAATACATTTGTCCATCTAAGGCACACTTACAAATGTTAACATATGTTGCTTTCCTATAAAAGATACCTTAGGACTACATGTGACTGACTGTCTCGACATAGTCCCACCAAAATTGACTTAAGTCGATAACCAGCTTGAGACAAGACTACGACACAGGGATTGTGAATACAAGCCACAGTAGTAGTCCTGGCTGGTGGCCAAATAATGTCCACCAGTCTGCATTGCAAACTAGTTTCAACATAGTAACTAACACCCATCTCGGGAATACTAACGTTAAGCAAAAAGTCATTTCAATTAAAACGTTTATCCCGCGTCTCAATCTCTTAAAGCCAGATTACTTTTAATCTCCAGTTTACATCTGTCACGCTAAGACTTCATTTTCAATTACCGCGGCTGGCGACCGAAATTAATTCCGTCATATCTCGATTTGGCGATACAACTAGCGGATTACTCGGCGATTTGCTTGTGCCATTCGGTAGCAATCGCATCAATGCTGTCCGATTTTGGCATAGAATAAATATCGCCAGATAGTTCAGTATCATTTGAAAAACATTATTCTTTGGACATATGTATGGGGTTTGAGGCGCATGTGGAGTGAAAATTTTCATATTCTCTTTGTTCTGGAACAGAAACATCCCAGGACGCTCTGAAGCTATGCACTATGTCTTTGGGCCTAGTCTGGGAGTAGATATGGTCATCATCATCATCATCAGCCCATATACGTCCCACTGCTGGGCACGGGCCTCCTCTACAACTGAGAGGGTTTAGGCCTTATTCCACCACGCTGGCCTAGTGCGGGTTGGCAGACTACACATCTAAGAAATTCCTAAGAACTTTTAGGTGTGCAGGTTTTATCACGATGTTTACCTTCACCGTTAAAGCAAGTGATGATTCATTGTGAATACACACATAACTTCGAAAAGTCAGAGGTGTGTGCCTGGGGTTCGAACCTGCGACCGCCGAAATTCTCGACCGCGCGCCTAAACCTCGAGGCCATCACTGCTCTTCACTTGTAGATATGGTAGATGACATATATTTATTTTATTCTTATATATTGATATCGTATATCAGAAAAGAAAGTAATATTGTCTATCATTTCAACTCCGCTTTTCCATGGTTAATTAAGGTCATCAGATGATCAAATTTATATTCATTCACAAAATATTTCAGATCAACGACGGTTCTGTTGCAATATAAACTTTGCAAGTATTTGGCCTATTCGCCACCGTGGGCGCGGCGTCGCGGTAATGGCACGCCGGTGGCGGCACGCGTTCGCATGCGGCGGCGGCGGGCGGCGGCGAGCGGCGGCGAGTGCCGAGCACGCGACCTGCGCCCGCGCACCGTGCTCGCCGCGTGCAAGCACTCCCACCGATTATTTGCTACTAGACACTACAGCGCCATGAGAAATACTCCAATACCACGTCACTACTGCGGTGTGACACATATCAATCATATTTGAGCTGTTAAATGTGCTGATACTATCGACAACTGATGGCGACACGCGATTTTCAATTATTTGTTAGTTCGCGTGTTCATCTAATCGAATAAAATTGTGCAAATGTGTACAGCGTCTTATAAAAAATATTTTACATAATTTTATCCTGCGATGATAATTGTTAAAATTGTTGTATAAGTAATAAATTTAAATAGTTCGGTGTCACCTCTCCCACTTACAAATAATAATACCCGTTTAAATGAATTCGCATTATTCATCGGGCGATATAGCAGATGAAAAAACCTCAGTGAAAATCGCTGTGAAATTTGTCACGTCAATAAACTTGAAGAGCTCTCGCGAGCAGCGTATAACCGCAAAATGCCTGTATAACGTACACAGAGCTATACGAACGCGTTGAGCGAAAAGTAATATTTAGGTGTCAACTGCAGGCGATAATCGCGGGGTAAAAAATAGGTGTAGGAGCGGCGGTGGTGCTGCGGTGCGGCGGCGAGGCGGCGCGCGGGCGAACTATTTCCACCCTTGCCGGCTGTATCTGGCCGTTTATCGGCCGATAGTATCTGAGTGAGACATCGCCGGTGACGTTTGAAATATGATCGGCGCGGTCCCGGGGGCGCGGGACGCCACGTGCGACGCATATTCAAATCAGAATCGCACGCGGCGGAGACCCCCGTGTTGGCTAAATACACCCGCCGCCGCGTCGCGCCGCCCGGCCCACCCACTTACCGAGGGTCGGTCCTATGTAATCGAATTTGAAAATTATTCTAAAACACTGAATAATGTATTTCGGAGGGAGCCGACGGCCGGAGGCGAGGCGGCTCGCGCTGATTTTTAAAATAAATTAAACTTAATCAAGTGGGCTCGCGCACCTAAACGGATTAACTCGGCGCTGATTTGACTTCGAATGTTTGCTTAGTACGTGAGGGGTGATGGCTTAAAGGTTATTTGAAACAGTACACGACAAACATCATTTAGCCGGCGCCGGTACAACGCGCACATATGCTCGGAGACGTTCCCTCTGCGCCAGATGAGATCAGACCATTAATATACAACCAGCTCTTTTAAAGTGTCGTGTATACTTACATTTACGGGATCGTTTAATTCTGTGATAGCTTACTTGATATAATCTCAAGAATTGCCAGGATGGGTTCAAACCTGCAGCTTGTAGTCTGTCTTTTACAATTTAGTTTCAAGAGTATTTACAGGCACGTCATTGGTCCTCAGGTCAATGTTCCCCAAAGGGTTCAACACAAGTGTATTTGTAACCACACTTTTTAGACATATTTCAAGACTATTTATTTTTTATAAGAATTTCCTAATTGAAACGACACCCCCAATATCACTTAGCTACATTATAGTATCTGATAGCAAGAACCCCAAAGCACTTCCGACCCGGAATTGCATCCGCGACCTCACGATCGCACGCTGCAAACACACTACACTAAGACAGTGATTTTATAAAATGATCACCCGTTTTAACAATAAACCTTTCATCAGGTATACAAGAAGTCCACTAGAAGTCCTTAGATTGTACTATACAGGGTGTAAAAATCCCGACAAAAAATAAAAATTATGACGTTTTCCTTATCACCACATTTTATACTTGCGGTTGTTAGGAAAGCGTTTTTTTTTTTTTTTACCTAATTCCTCACACATAAGTAGGTAAAGGAAGTCCATTCCCATTCCCATTACATGCCTTATAGTATAAAATTTTTAAAATTATCATTTATCGTGACTCGTGGCACAAGTACGTGCCGTGCGATCTAGAGGTCCTGGGTTCGATTCCCGAATCGGGCAAAGTGTTATTGGGTTTTTCCATTAAGAAATTCTCAGTAGCAGCATGGAGTCTGGAAATGTTCCCTAAAAACGGCAATAGGCTTGTCTTCTATTACGTGGGACTGATACACATCTGGGGAAATGTGGGTGCAGAACTGCACCTCTGCCTTCGGGGAATACAGGCGTGAGGTTATGTACGTATGTATTTATCATGATGAAGTAGTGATGGCCTATAGGCTTAGGCGAGCAGTTGAGTCAAATCTCAGGGGCTACGGATTCAAACCCCTGGCACACACCTCTAACGAAGTTAGAAGTGTATTCATAATGCTTTGTCACTATTTCAATGGTGATGGAAAACATTGTGAAGAAACCTGAACACCTAAAATTTCTTAGGAATTTCTTAGGTCTGTAGTCCGCTCACCCGCATTAGGCCAGCGTGGTGGACTAAGGTCTAAACCCTCTCAGCTTTTTGATAAAGCCCGTGCCCAGCAGGGATTATGATGATGATGATGATCATCATCATCATTTGTTAGCATTTAACATCATTTGATATCCCTATATACATGGGCAGAGACGAGGAAATAAATACAAAATACAATAAATACACCCAACAGTCACATACATAGTTCTGACCCCACACTAGGATACAAGTCCTGTGTCGTGAGTATCAGACTCTACGGGAGACTTTTCGGTCTCACAAACACCCAGACCAGAAACATATATTTGTGGATCACACAAACATTTGTCTCGGTACGGGGATCGAACCCGCGGCCTCTCGTTTCGCAAGCTGGTGTCTAGCCAACTGCGCCACAGGGCTGCCAAATGCGACAACCCATGATCCTAACGCATCTTTTTTATCTCTGCTATATTCATAAGTTTTGTCATATATGTAGTTCAGTAACTTAAAGGCACTCATGATATGCAATTTTCGAAAAGGATCATACATTTAATTCGTATATAATCATTTATATTTTCTCTCGTAAATAGTCCTAGTAATTAAGATAATAGATTGATAATAATTAGAGATGTACCGACTAGTCGGCGACTAGTAGGTAAAGCCGACTATCCGGCCACTTTCATAGTCGGCGATTAGTCGGCGACTACTCGGCAAAGAGTGCCGACTATCCGGCCTCGTACTTTGTATATATTTCTCAGTAATATGTATGACGAATCACATTAAATAAAAACCTTGATAATTATTTATTCATATTTTCATTTTATAATCAGACAATTTGAAATGTAAAGCAAAGTAAACTTTCCTTTGAGAATCAGTTTTACAATTACTTGCTTGTAAAGAAATCATATCTATTGCAGTTATTAACCTTAATTAACAAACAAACCGACATAATATTTTCTTAACTTCAGTAAACATTAATAATTATTTCTTCTTATCATTTGGCATTCTTAACTTCTAAAAATTATTATTTGGCATTGGTTTACTTTGCCAGAATCAGTGTCCAATTGTTCAATAAACATCCATACACGAGATTTTCTTTTTGACATGATTAAATTTTAATTGCGCTATTTCACTTTAATTAACATTGGAACAATAACAGTTCTATTAATTATCTTGGCACAATTTTTTTACACCTAAGCACCACTCCGACCCTTGACAAAAGCAACCAAGAAACAATGTGAAGTTAACAACACAAGTAGAGACATGCTTTCAAAAAGCGTTTGCGACTTTCACGCGAATACGCTGTAAACGATGGGTTACCAGAATAACTGAAACCGTAATCGGCTTGGCCGACTAGTCGGCCGATTAGTCGGCCTCTTTATACCGACTAATCGGCTAGTCGGCTAGTCGGCCAAAGTCATAATCGGCACATCTCTAATAATAATCATAACAGTTGTAGTTTAAATTGTAAATAGATCACGTACAATTGGATATATCTCAAATCACATCACATCTATTACGAAATAAGCAAATATATTAAAGGCCTGATTGGACTACCCCATTTTGTTACTTTTGTTTTTATTACTCATTCTGTATTTGTTTTAACGCAAATACTAATGGTATCGTAAGTTATTAATGGACCAACGTCAAAAAAAATGCAAAACACACCAACCAATTAAAAACACACATACTCTACTGAAACGCATTTAAATCTATGGCCGTGGGAATAAAAAAAACATCGGAAAACTACAGGACTTACTAATACGCTAGAGATGTAAAGAACTCGAGTCTTTGAGTCCTAATTCGATGGACTCGGCTCAATTTTACACGACTCAGTGAACTAACTAAACTCGGAGTCTTGAGTCGAACCGAGCTTCAGTCTTTTCACAAAGGCTCGAGCGCTTAAATAGAAATCGCACTCTTAAATAGAACTCGAGCTCTTAAAAAGAGCTCGAGTCTTAAATAGAACTCGAGTCCTAAAAAATCTTGAGTCTCAAAGGAGCTCGAGTCTTATGTATTTGCAAATTATACTGGCCTTTATACATACTTATACGTGCGTCATCAGATCAATTTTGATTGCTTGTGATTTTATTTAACTTATGTATTTTCTTCTGCGGCTTACCTATTCATCATCATCATCATCAGCCCATATACGTCCCACTGCTGGGCACGGGCCTCCTCTACCATTGAGAGGGTTTAGGCCTTAGTCCACCACGCTGGCCTAGTGCGGGTTGGCGGACTACACACCTAAGAAATTCCTAAGAAGTTTTAGGTGTGCAGGTTTCATCACGATGTTTTCCTTCACCGTTAAAGTACATGATTATTCATTGTGAATACACACATAACTTCTAAAAGTCAGAGGTGTGTGCCTGGGGTTTGAACAAGCGACCGTCGAGATTCTCGACCGCGTGCCTAAACCTCGAGGCCATCACGACTTACCTATTATTGGAATAATAATAATAGAATCAACAAATAATAATATATACATGGCTTAAGCCCGTGTATTTTACTAAATAATAAATAATTAATCTCTTTGTATGTAATACTTTATTTTCTTATTCTACAATTAAGTTTTAGATATTGATTATATATATATACATCCCTAAAATAGTTTCATAATTTTCAAAGACTTATTGTGGTGCATACCTATTAGAATCGGAAAAACTAAGCAAACTAACATCTAAGCTATCTTCCTCTCGTACTTTCCGTATAAATGTTAATATCTTGGATTAAGTCATAGTGCGTTTTATTACGGGTACTGAAATGACTGATGTGTGTATTATTATTTTATGATACCTAATTAAAATAATTTTTCATGATGATTAAAATGATTTTTTCCTATTAATTAACGCTTTTATTTTTTTAAATACGTTTCTGATTACGAATATATCCCACAAAAGTAACATTTTATTTTGTTTAAAAAAAAAAAAAAATGACTCCAAACGAAAAACAACTCGAGCGCGACTCGCCCCGTAAAAACGACTCGAGTTCCATGTTGCGCTCAAGAGCTCATATAAACTTAAGTTCTCTAGTCTTGGGAGTCTTATTGTAATGAGTCGAGTCGAGCAATTTGTCAGTCGAGCTCAAAATTTAGGACTCGAAAGACTCGAGTTCAACGAAACTGAAAACATTTTTTTTGTGAATCACACAAATATTCCACTTTGTAGAGAGTTCAAATTCACCTCCCTGTACACAATTTTGTTTGCAATCGCAATGCCTACCCATAATACTTTAAAAAACAGCTTAGAAATCAAATAGGTATTCAACCTACCTACCGTTAAAGCTCTTTTAGAAAACAAAGATTCCTTTACCCACAAACTGAATAGTAATTGACTACTCCTACACTTGAAACATCAAGAATTTTGTTCTTTGGACTCAAATCCGCGACCAATATCTGGGCCGTCCGGTCAGGTTACAAAAAAACACCACTCAAATGTAACAAGTCACCAGTTGTTTATGAAAATATTAGAAATCACTAAGGCAAAAAGATTCGGATAAAACATATTTTCTAGTCAAAGGGACGCAATAAGTGTCAATGACCTCAAGAAAAGCTTTAAATCAATCTCACACAACCCTCCAAATCTCTAACATTCCAACAAAATTTATGAATCGCAAAAATTGCCTAAATTTATATTTGAAAATTAAATATTGAATAAAACAATATTAGTTCATTCGCTACATTAAGTTTTATTACGCCATGAATACATTGAACTTGGTGCGATTCGGCACGCAGGGCTGCGGCCCCACCATTAGCGCCCGATATGAAATTAAAATTAAAATATATAAAAAATACTACGACGAGCACTCTCCACAGACCGCTAAGGGGCAGCCCTAAAGATTTAACTCTACAGAAATCTATGCAGTAGCTTTGTACCAATAAAAATAATATCCTAGACACAACTGGTGCAATGAGTACTGGACTCTGCCTGCTGTTCGCGAAGGAGTTTGAGATTTTTGTTACTAGTTTAATGGCAATATATTGAGAAGGACTGCATATACCCTTAAACTTTTAACAATTTTGGTAACCCAAATTATTAAATCAGACGACTCTTTCAAATATTTTATAAGAAATAATCTGAAAGCGTCATTCATGCAGCAAACTCTACTTAAATTGTAAATTAGCGCGTGTCCTCAAATTATATATTTACACCAGTATATTTTTACCTCAGTAGTCGGCGAATTTGAAAACTACGTGTCCAGCCTACTTCTACCTATGTGTGCTATCCCACTTGTTAATAGCTTTAACAATTTGTCGTCTTAGACATAAGAAGAAAATTTTCCAATGATTGAATGTTATCAGTCCATAACAACCGGACGATATCGAAGGTATGTCTAAAAAGCTCAATGGAACAAATAAAACAATTTTTTTACGACTGACGACTCCATAGCTTCGTTTGTAAACTATCATGTAGCGGTGTACTGTAGGGGTGCTACTCGATGATTTGGTTTTTCGATTCGTTACGCCGTCAAACTACCCTCGAAAGCGTACCCTCGAATATGTTCCCTCGCCTTGAATATTATTTATACGTTTGTTAAGTGGAGTTGTACGCGGCCGAGAGGATTATAGCCGTCAGCTTAGTACTTCAACAAACATCGGTTATGATTTCAAATATCGATCGGATTTCAACGGTGCTCCAAGATTTTTTACGTATCTGTGTTTCTATTGTGGAATGAAATCATGATTGGAATTGATGAGGATCTGTGTGGCTAACAATAGGGCAAAAAAATGCTTTCATAATATAATAATTCCTATTGAATCTAGTTCATCTGAACTTCTTGACAGTGGCTTCGTACATTATAGTTTTTAATTCTTGACTCATATTTATTTAATATTAATATTTTTCAATATTGCGCTGTACTTTATCGTCTGTCTATCAAATTGGATAATAATCGGAGCACTCGTATATATTTATGTCATGTCGCAAAAAAGTCCTTCATTAACATTTCACATAGATGGAAAACATGTTGTACCCAAAACACTAGATTGGCTTTAAGTGAAAACAACAGTGTTTCCACGTTTGACCATCGTCTTTGGGGATATAATAGTATGTTCATGTATAAAATAACAGATAAACTTTGCTCTTAATTGTACAGCTAATTAACTATATTGTGTATTTACACATGAGAATTAAATTACTTTATGAATGCATGAATTGTTTTTAAAAATGTAAAGCAAAAAATGTGTACAATGTACCATGTAGTGAATGTTTTAAAATTTCGGCGCGGAATATTTGTTGAGCCTCAGAGGAAACATGTCGAGGAAAACAGAGGCGCTCAGCCTCTAAGCAAGCTATGGTTAGTTATACAGAGCAAACATATTTTCTCTGGAGACTGGAACGGTGAGCAAACAGCGACCAACATGAGTGAAGGTTGGCCCGTGTTTACCGACGCTGCGTCGCCTGACTTCATATATTAAACATGACCAGGTCTACCTTAGCCAGCCTCTGTCGTACGCCCCACCTATTATTTCACGTGACTAGGCCCGTTTCTAGGACAACTGTTCCCTTGCAAATTTAATGTCCACTAATGTAGCCGTTACTCTGCAATCGTAGTAATGAATACGTTTCTCGGCAAATTTACATGGGCATAAAAATAAGGTCGAGGCAGTTAACACGTTTATCGGGCGCTCATTAAAGCGGAGGGAGATCTTGCTTCGGAGTCGTTAAGCGCGCAATAGTTCGCGAGATCCTCGTAAAAAATATCTCGCAACCGACTTTACGAGCGCCCTTTGTGAATGCATCATTAAATTTCCATCTAAATTTAAATTACGAACGGTGCGTTCCGACGCGCTCTCTCTCTCACGTGTTTCTGTTTTCCCAGTCGGTGGAAATGTTATAATTGCCGCACAGAGAACGGAGTCGAGTCGAGAATTTGAAAAAAAGATGACGTCAGTCGGAATTATCTTCAGCGCAGCGCAATTGAAACGGCTTTGCGACGGGCTTAGTGAAAAAGTTGGCGTTCGTTTTAATAATTCCCAGCTCCGGCGCCTCGTCAGAATGCCGTTGTCACTTCGCGGATTAAGCTCCGACACGGTTGAGTTGAGATTTGAGAGTTATTTTAATTTGCATTTTTCGTATAATTCATAGGAGACTGTGACGTTGCTGACGCTTTTTCACATAAAGCTCTGATGTGTTTACACGTCGAACTTTTACGACTTTTGGATGGTCCAAAGAAAGAGGGTTGTAGTCATTTGTATGCGGAGCCACACTCACCCGGGGAAGACATAAAGTTAGCAGGTGAAGAGTGGGTATCGGGCGGTCATGCTATTTAGATAAGAACATTTTCGTGACCTCGCCTCCGTTGCGATAAGACCCCTAAGTACTTTCTGAGAAACTTTGTTGCTACGTGATTTAAGTGTTGTAAAAGAATAATGCAAAAAAAACAAATTGATCAAAATAAGGAAAGCCGCAAACAAACAAGGTCATTCGATTAAGCGGAATGATTTGCGAATCACTTAAAAAAAATCTAAACGCCACCATTTTTCGGCTTCCCTCCCGACTTCTGGCGTTGGAATGGCGAATAAACCGAGTTTTGAATAAATTGTGAGAGTGGATAAAGCAATATTTGTTCACCTACCCTCGCATTACGGCAGCGGCCATTAGCGCGATGCAAATAACATCTTGTCTTTTTTACTTCTTTATTTTTCCTCCTTGGGCGCGAGCTTGTGCTACATTTCTTTCGCTAGCGCACAATTTAAAATGATCGTGGATTTAAAGCTGAGTCAAATACTTATGATTTTATTTTGTTAAATTTATTGCTAGATAATTTCACGATAGCTATTAATGCAATTTTACAAACGATTAGTAATTTTAATTAAGACTTAGGGACACATTGTCACCACTGACTGAGATGACATTGCTATCAATGAAAATACACAATATGTAGTAGCAGGTTTCATGCAACAATTCTTTTGGTGAGTAATTCTTCTTTCCTATTTATCTTTCAATAATATTATGAGCATGATTTTGGGATTTATTTTTTTATACTTCCTCGATAGAGTAGTACCTTCAGCATCAATAAACACAGTTATGCTAGTCTGGTGATAACCGCCTGTACATGATAAATAAATCCATTTCTTCAAATGGATCACAGAAATTTGTTATTTTTTATTCCATGTTGTTTTAAAATGACGTTATTATGAAATTAGTACAGACTAGTTTTAGACAACTTAAATACCTTCAAAGAAGTGTTTTTAACATTAACTTGAGTAAATTAAATCCAAGGATTAGATACATGTAGAATTACATACATTGCATACATGTAGGATTTGCATACATACCAACATCACCAGAGGAATGCTATATAGGTAAGTCAAATACGTTGTCCCATTGCTGGCCATGTGTCTCCGATACCACTAAGTCAGAGTTTTGTCCACCACTCACGCCTTGTAGATTTCTAGTAAAAATCTCTCCAGTACCGATGCTGTGTTTTTCTGTGGAGTGTTTTTTTGTTTTAAACTTACAACTTAACAATCCAGTTGTGAACCTTTCATTCAAACCTGACTAAATTTTCATCCGGGCAAACCATCACTTCCTAAAAAGCACGAAGACCTTTCTAAAATATTTGTATTTTTGCAAATTGCATTCTTTGTAATATATGAAACGAGTACACGGGCTATATCTTCCTCGCCCCCCTCATTCCCGTATACTTACCGCGAAATCCCTACAAGAGTGGCTACAAGCCCAAATGGCGTCGACATTTGAACATCCGAGTGCGTTTTAGCCCCACTTAAAGCGTGGTTTATTTGCAAGCCAGATTGCTTGGCGGAGGACACCGTTATTTATAGTTGGGGGACTGCGTTATTAAATTTTTAGTCGAAGATTTGTGGTATGATTTAATGCCGCCAACAATTTTGTTGAACATATCTTGCGTATCGGAGTTTTTATCGCAATACGTCTTGTCAAATTTTTATTGTGTTTTTTTTTCTTTATATGTTTATGGATTCAAAGTTTATTCAGCCAGCCTACTTCGTACTCTCCACCACGTGACTAGATTATTTATTATTAGTATTAAATGCAAAGGCATAGTGACTGCCGTATACCTGATGATATTAGAATATGAGGATATTACCGATTTATAGAGGTTAATATGTTCCAGAAAAATGTGTAAGAAAAACTGTGCTCGTTAAAACATATAACATTCATTGCATAGCTGATAAGAAATAGACAGAGACTTTGTTTTATGTTATGAAAGATTCTCGGCTAAAAAATTCATATTTAAAAAAAACATTTCCATTTACTAACACAAATTACCTTTACCCCAATACTAAGATATTTATGTTATACAGGTCACCTTGTGGAGATTGAAACCATCTTTCACGCCGAAACCTAAGTTTAGCCTTTGAATCAATTTAGTTCCTCTAGTATCACCTAGCTGCGTATTAGCACCTGTCTCTAAAAAAAATTTATACCTATGCAAAATACGTAAAAGCAAAACATGCAAGACTGTCACGGATGTATTAATAGGCAATTTATATGCAAGTAGTGGTAGGTGCGGAAGCGGTCCGCGCGGAGGTTTCGCACGAGGCGCCCGAGTGCGCAGGCGCGGCGCGTGGGCGACGCACATAACTCGCCCGCAACAAGACGCGTGCACGCCACCGTTAACTACCGTCGCCGGACGATACAGGATGCTGCCCTGCCGTGTGCATTATCTTTAAGTTATAAAGCATCATCATCATCATCAGCTCATATACGTCCCACTGCTGGGCACGGGCCTCCTCTACAATTGAGAGAGCTTAGGCCTTAGTCCACCACGGCGGCCTAGTGATGGTTGGCCACACTACACACCTAAGAAATTCCTAAGAACTTATAGGTGTGCAGATTTCCTCACGATGTTTTCCGTTATACCGTCGTAAAGGTATCGATTAATGATTGTCTCTCGCCTCATGATGCTCTGTTCAGACAACCCCGTGCTTATAATCTAAAAAAATATATATTGAGAAGTTGAATATTATTATTCGGTCGAAAAGCAAACATGGTAATAATGCAGCTCTTTTAGAGGTAAGTATAGTTATGATGTGCCTTGACAGTCATTATCTCGACATCCACTGGCCGGGAAAATAGAAGTTGAAGAAGTAAAAAAGTAGTCTGTTGTAATTTTACAACTATGCATTTGCATAGAAAATAAGAAAAGGAGTTAATAGCCTTTGGCAGTCTTTCCGGAGACGACCGTTTTTATATTTCTAATATATTTGCAGAAATCTTCGAGTGTAACTGTAGGATGTTCTCTAATTTAGCATATCCACGTTCAAATTATCACTTTATAGGCTAAAGAAGAAGTCGAGGGAATTGTAATTTTCAGATTTTAATATGACTTTACTCAATAAAACGCAAACTCCTGAAAACCTCAACATAAAAGTAGCATTAACGGAACGTACCTATATGAGATGATACCAAAAGTGGAACATGTAAAAATGCAGTCGTTCGCGGAGCATCCTCTATCCGCATGAATCGAGCGAGTGCACATCATAACTATATCCTCGGGACAGGTACAGCACGCCACCGGATCACTCTTTATGGCCTATAAATGTGTAATTCACGCCACCTTAATCCGGCCCTGTTCGTATAAATCTGGATTAGCCGTGCCCACTGCGATTGTGCGCGATATCTCCTGATTATGCCGTTAACAATTGTAATTGAAAAATAAAATGCGCCTAAGTTCGCGGATGGCCGTGTTGTGCTATTGTGCCCCTTTTACACATTACATGATGCGGAATGCATATGATTTTAGTGAACTACCTCGTCTAAAGTGGAGGAATGGGTCATAGCACGGGTTTTGTATTGGAACTTTAAGTGCGGCTATTCAATTATTGTTGTAAAAGGATTTTTATTGTGTCGAGTTATTGAAGGCAATCTTAATCTTTAACATTTAAATATAGGTATATGTTGATTATTGTAATAAAGCCGTAGACGTGAAAAAAGACTTGTCGATACATTTAAATGTTGGGTTAGCTATATCCAGTTGAATGTTTATTTAAAGACAGCATTTTGTAAGAACAGCCATTCATCATAGAATAGTAGCTATTTCGAACCCGGCTTTGATAAGAATATGTAAGAGCCATCGTTTATATCGGTTTTTAATTATATTTATTACAAAATGATGTATAGAGAAACTTTTACACAATTTGATTGCAAAAGCAATAACTACACCTTACATCTACTGCTGCAACTCTCGAAAGATAAAATCAACGACACGCGATGAAAGTGGCAAGGAACATCAAGGCTAGCTAAAGGAGGAAAAGCTCGAGTATTCCACAAAGACTCCCCTGTGAACATGACCATGTTTTTGTTTAGCACTGAAATCAGACAGGGAAGATAAGACTGTTATATTTTTTTACTGTAGTGAACCACTTTATTGTTTCTTTACCCATCTAATAAAAAAAATAAGAACAAAAAATTGCAAATTGTTTTGTTATCATAATGGAACATCGTAACCGTTATAATACCAGGGACCGTATTCAAAATCGACAAACATCTCAACATCATGTTAACACTTAACATGAAGCTTGGAAGTTTGAACGATATTTGGCGGGTGGAGTGTGCCCCAAGAAATCCGAGCAGGAAATACATTGAATAGCACATGCAGGTATTTATCAAAGTTCACACGTAGGGTCTGTAATCGCGCCCGCAGTGCCGACGCCGATGCCGACCCATATTTCACTAGCAACACGCAACACACAGGAATGTTCGGAAGTGCGAAATCTTGCCGCCGCAGATACTGGTGTACTGGATGCGACGGGGGTAGGGTTAAGTTGAGCCAAGCATATCTTTTGTATAGGAGTATATTGTGTGTACCATGTTATCTTGATTCATTTAAGTGGTTTCAAGATGAAGTAGGTACCGAATAGAAGTAATGGAGCAATTTTTTCAGCGTCGATATTTTTATGGATATTAAAGATCTCCAAAACCTCCTTGTTCAGGTCAACGCGGACCACTTTCAGCTGGATATGGAACTAGCTAGCCTTATGTTAAAATCATCTTAAACTTTTTTTTATTAAAGATCTTTAAATAAAATTTGTGAAAAACTTCCAGGCATGTTCATGTATTTTTCCTTAAGCATTATAATTACTTATATAATTTACTCTCTATACAGTCCAGTGTTAAATTAACCTATCGAACATTCATAAAACACCACAATTCAATGTGAATAGTCAAGCTACGTCCCGAATTTTAATCTATTCGCTTCCAGCATCTTCCGATATCTCCAACAACACTCACCTTTCCCAGGGTGGCTGGGCCTTGTCGACACAGCCCATAAATTACCTAAAACAAGCGGCAGATGCCGTGGGGGGGGGGCGCCCTGCTCCCACCCCCGCCGGTAATGGGAGCATTAGTGGGACTAATGGCCATGGACGGTGACGTTAGCACATAAATTTATGTCAAATTTAGGACACGTGAGATGGCAGCGTGCGTGAACTGCAGGTTTGTTCTACCAAGCGTATTCATATTTGATGGTATGAGTAAAGTAAGGAATAAAATTTTCGCTTATATAATACAATGTTATATTTATTCATAAATCAGTCCACATGTAACAATAATTACTTATTGGCTGTGATAAATAAATAGCCTGTATCGTGGCTATCGTAAGTTCTAAAGTGAACTAAATTGTTCACACTGAATGAAACGTTTGTGTGGTCTTGATACTTGTTTAGTGGTCGAGTGTGAGAAACTGAAATCTCTTCTGCTTTGTATTGCTTTGGATATAAAAGACCGGACTGTAAGTATGCCTATGATTCTATTTCATGCCTACTACCTGGCTACCTACGCGACTATCTGGCTTATTCTAATCGATTTCTATGTTATAGGTACGTATCCATGTGTGTGTGTTTATTTTTAAATTAGTATAAGTGATTTAATTTCTATCGTGTCATTGCTGTTAAGTAGTGTTAGTAGTATTAGTGCTAGTACTATTTTTAGATCGAAAACTACATCTTAAATAATAAACCGTAATCAATTTTAAATCACCATATTAACTTTAAAACTATATAGCTATTTTTACCATTCACATCGAAATTATCATCATCATCATCAGCCCATATACGTCCCACTGCTAGGCACGGGCCTCCTCTACCATTGAAATTATCATCCCATCCATATTACAAACAAAAAATAAACAGAATATTAAACATACGCTTGGCAACAGACAACAAATCATTTCGCATACCAGTTTCGTGAGAATCCGATCCCCATGCGCATTGCACCCCAAAAACAAAGTTACTCCCCGCACAGTGGGGCACTAAAAATTCCTCGTAATTGAATGAATCAATTCTATCGCCATTAAATCTAGTTACCAAGCATATTGTGCGAGCAAATTTATTTACCTAATAACCTCCCCAGCGGTGCGGCCCTTATCCCTCTCTCGATTTATCTTACGTGATGCGATATTCGGATTATACCTGCACTATAAAAAGGTCGCGATAGGCGTTTTATATGAATCGTTTTCTTTATTAATTTAATTAGATATCCGAGAATTGGGTCTGGTTTTTTTATAAATGGTTGTATACTTCTCATCACGCGTGTCTTTACATCAGCTTTAGTAAAGTGCCAGTATAAATAATACGTGTTTAATTTACGTCAGTTTATGTTACTGTTGGTTATATTTATTACATGGGTAACAAAATATTAGTTAGTTTATTAATCCACATACATATGTACAAACATACACAGATATACACATGCATATGTACACACTCACGCCTGTAATCCCCGTAGACGTCGGTAAAGGTAAGGTTGTGCACCCTCGTTACGCCAAATATGTTTAAGGTCTCATACAATAAAACGAACTCGAACCCCAGACTTCTAGATTGCAAGTCTTCCAAGTATTACGGTTTTTCTATTAGCACATAATTCGTGAAGGATCTTACTAATAATCTGGTTATAATACTCAAAACCACATAAAACATCTGCATAAAACTCACTGAACCGTCATACTCAAGATAACACGACGAAGGTAACTTCACCAGGAGTTGGCGCGCCTCATATTTGAAACAAGAATAAATATTTAATCCGGGCGAAGAAACCGTCAGCGGCACGTCTCGAAACTTACATCCATCGGGCGGAACCCGAGCAAACTTGTGAAGCGGCAACTAACGTAAATTAATACCTGACATAAATTTGCCATAACTCCGGCAAGTTTGCGTTAGGCTCAGAGTACAAACGAGGTACAAATCTCGAAGCCGGATGCCAGTTGGCCTAATGGCGACGTAAAGCAGCGGGGTCTGTCGCGTCGCGACCCTCCCTTGTAGGCACTCGATCTTATCAATTTGCAGGACACGATGCTCGAGATAGCGAGCGTCTCCAACAATTGTTATCTCTCACACCCCATGCGTGCCTGGTACGTTAAGAGATTCGCTCGATGAATTGGGTCTTTGTGTCTTTAAAAATATATATTATTTTAATCTTTTTGATTTCTTATCATTTTACTTTCATCTATGAGTTTACTCTACTTATAAAAATATGCTTTAAATTTGTCATAACTTGCAATTCTATAGTTTACCGTCTCCTCTAAATGAAAAAATAATCGGAGAATTATTAATGAAGGTTTTTCGATAGTATTTTCATATTGATAATTATCATCGATGGCTTCGCAATAAAATTTCATCGCCAGACGTATTACTTCGAATATATTCACTAGTAACACGAAGCTTTGTAATATTCAACACCACGATTGCGAACTAAACGAAACCCTTTTATCAGAGCGGGCATTAGTACTTCATGCAGCCGACCGTGCGCCCGGGTCCCATCACTTGGCAGTACCGTCACGTAGCCGACGCTAGTGGCTCCGACATCCAATCACTCCGCGATAAACTAATAAATCGAAGGCGCCTGCGCATACGTACTACTTTTCCGTGTAATGCTGTTCGTGTTTTAAATGAATATTTACATTGATGAGAGTAATTTTTCATACGTGTTATCTAATAAACACAATCTTAATCGAACTTACGTCTTAAGCGTATTAAGGAATATATTTATTTCAAGATTATAGTTGCTAACTTGTAGGTATAAAAACTTAGGCTCACGCAGAAATGAATTTTACATAGTACCTATGGCATGTTATGACATAGCGAATGATAAACAAAATAAATGTGAACCGGAGTTGCAATAAGGTTTCAATAGTATTGTTGTGTAAGTGTTAGGATGTTAATTTCTACTTATTATTATACAATTATTACAATCTGCACCTTGCAAATATTATTAACGATTAGTTTTTCTATACTTCTAAAAAAGAAGCACCCGATATCAAAAACTATTTTCTTGTGCTGTTTCCTAAAACCGTCTCAAAAAATCGTTCGAGATATCTGTTCTACCCCGAATAATACCGTCACATGAAAAATAATATAAGAACTATTGCATTAACTTTACTTTTATGCGAAAAACTCGTAGTTCTACATAAACAATGAAAATAACACAAAAAAACAGTCATAAATTAAACTCGATATCCAAGCTGTACACTAATATGTATCGAAGTTTGGCCCTAAAATGTTAATGTAAAGCTCCTGTAACATGTTAACAATATTAAGTTAATTAAATACCTTCATGGAAAATAATCATTAGTAATTACCATCGCCAAATGAATGTCAGCTCTTCGCAAATATGATAATTAATTTTGCTTCCGACGGGAAATACCTTTTCAATGTCAGGAATAAATAAAGTATGAAATATTTCATTTATTAATTCATACAATAGAAGTACGTGGGTACTTAAACAGACATGAAATGCGGGAAATTTAAAAATACTTGCGTATCTCTTTTTAAATTTGAAATTGGTTCGGACACAAAGTATTCGTTGAAAAATCATTTCGCTAAAAAAATCCAAATCAACAAAACTGCACAGACGAATAAAATGGCAAAAATATAAATATTCGGTTAGCGACATGAAATTTTTTGCAAAAATTGAAAACATCACAACACGGTGGAAAGACAAGAAGAGAAATTAAAAGCTCGCACAAAAATATGAACGTTTCAACGTGGAAAAGATGACCATCCATCGCGAGCATGGAGTCAATTTATCACCGGGAAAAATGAAAACTCCGCTCTCGGGTCCATTAAAAATAGTCGCACATAGTCGCATGACCCATAAAACGAGAGAGCGACGTGAAAAGGAAACACAACTGGAAAAAGTCTGCCAAGTGTGATCACGTAGCGGCACTAGGTTCTGTACGTCTAACAACATATTTTTTAATTACATATGTACATATTGCATTAGGAACGCTCTCAAAATTAAAGTTTAAGGCAGTAATGAGTATTGACTTGTAATATGGAATCACCAAAAGAATTAAAAAAATCAAAACGTCTCTACTTGTACGTCTAGTACTTCTTTACAGAAGTACTGTTCATTACTTTACTGCTTATGTTAACTGTATGTTATTGGCATTATAAGTAATATTATATTAGCTAAATAAAAACCTTTAATGCAAAAATATCTAAATATTTCATTAACTGCCATTAGCATTTGTCACAACCTTTTGTACGGACTATCGAGCGTCTGATCAAGAAGAGCTGGTTTGAGTGATGGCGTTAATCGATTTATCTTTTATTAGGTTTATAATTATTTAACGGTTTTGCTTATCATCACGAGAACACACGTTGTAAAAAACTACGTGGAACATAATAACTTGCGCAATCTATGCGTCTTTACCCAACCTCTTTGAAGCACAGGAAGAAGTCTAAAAATAAAAATAATATGTATGAATATATTTGTAGGTGGTAGAAAAACGCTGTAATAAGTAAACAGCTTAATAGCTTTTTTCTCTCTTACAAAGGGGCACAATATAAACACTATGTTTTGATCAGAGGAGTAACTGCCTAAAGCAAACTAATGTGTGAAATAAAACTATCTTATTATTTTGTTTGTTGGCATGGTATCCCTTTCAAATAGATGTTTATTTCTATAAACATATGGTTTCTACCAATGGTTATTTAATTTCTATTACGTATCCATCGTGGACATTATGATACTTATGAAGTTTTGGTCAGCACATTTGCAGCTTAATTACAACCTAAAGTAAATATCACACTGCACCCCTACATAATTATAAATTTAAATTCAACTACGTATAGGTATACTCGTATATGACATGATAATTTCCAGTGCGCATTTGGTTAGACAACAGCTTGCGAAACGAGAAGCCACGGGTTCAATCCCCGAGACAAATGTTTGTGTGATAAACAAACATTTGTTTCGTGTTATGAGTTTGTGAGACCGAAAAAGCCTCGCGTAGTTTCTGATACGACGCAAGACTTGTATCTTCGTGTGCGTTCAGAACTATGTATGTGGCTGTTGGGTATGTTTATTATTTAATTATTTATCTGTACATATACATATGTATAATACAATCTATATCTAATGGTCCAACATCCGGTCGCACGGAACCCTAGGAAATTCGCCACCTCGTCAGCCGAGGCACCGGCGGCCAAAAAAGAAAACCAATTTGCCCGCATGAAAAGGTTCGATCCAATCGCGCTCTGCCGTATCCACTCATTTGATATTTCCACTCGCCCGATAGAAAACAAATTACAAACTGTCGGCTCGCCGGATTATAAGTAGCTATTTATTTTTCTGTCACCTGTCGCTCGCCTTCATGGAAATACGCTGAGGTTGAAGTTTTCCTATTAACGTCATTTCTAGTTAGTATGATAATCGGTTGGAAATTCATTGATGTTTTTTAATGGATTATTAATATTCTGAACGAGATTGAAAGTATTTACCTTGCAGGATTTATAAAAGAACTAATAAAGCGTGTCAAAGGACGCAAAAATAGTTCACTAAAGTAACTCGCTGAAGATTCTAAAAGAGATCTACATATAGTATATTTCATCTAAAACACTGGTACCATCTTAGCTCATTCCCTTTAGGTTGAATATGGTCTTTAAATTCACTAAATATGAGGCACCTGCGAGGCATTTTACATTCAAACTACATGACAATTAACACTCAAGACTAAAATTCTAAGACACAAAAATTTTGAAAGGATGCATCTATGAACAGAGACTACAACAGTTTTCACTTTTTTGTGATTCACTTACGACATGTACGCATACCATTTTTATATTTAAACTTATATTAAATAAACTTAGCACACACGGTAATATACAAAGACTAACATAACACCTATAACAATGCACAGAAGAGACCAAATAATTTTAATTGATGTACAATTTTAATAAATATACATCTAAGCATACTGGGTCGCATTTATTTTATATGTACTACATACTGTAGTATCGAAAATATACCCTCTTAAACTCACAACTGTAATTTCTTTAGGAAAATAAGAATCGAACATCTTACGATTTTAAATTCTTCAATAATATTTATTCCAAAAACAAACAATAGCATAGCTACAAAATTAAATTTAATGTCCCTTGATAAAACTTATTAATCTTCCAACTTCGGAGGAGTATATTGTATAGGTATCATGAAATATGTATTTATAATATGAATTCAACTGTCTGACGTCTCCCCTCCGTTGCCATGACAACCGCATCATACTTCCTACCGTTGAGAATGAATGAAGTGTACCACGGATGTATTAAAAATCAATTAAAGCGTGTACAAGATTGTATTTGGCGTGCAATATTTGAAATAAAATACAATACATAGCTATTGTAATGGGTATTATATTTTTCGATACAGTATTATAGACTATCAATACTCTCTAGGGCAGCATTGTGGACTAATGCCAATGAATTGCTGAGAAAGTCTATTGCTAGTGGTAGCATATAATATGTACATATGGGTTGATACTTGAAATAAATAATAAAATTAGTTATTAATTATAATCACTGCTCGCTACGCCATTCCATAATTGCTATTTCCAAATTTATTTAGCTAAATCAGTTCCAACGTACTCCAGTAATGATCACTACTAAAAAGAGTGTCTCCTATTACGTTTTATGCTTTTGAAAATTTTACTACTGTAAGCAGATAATATGAATTAATATTACCCTATGGTAAATAATGAGATAGATTGATGGTCTGATGAATGATGTCTTTTGGTGCTCAAATGGAAGCTAATGTTCATCAGTGATTGTCTTAAGTTTTAAAATGACGATAGTTATATACATCAATTCATATAATCGCCATTTGCTGCTGGGTTGGAGTGATAAAGGAAGTTTGTCGATGTTTTGTATGAAATTTCCAGTTGCAGCATGGAGTTTGAAAGTCCATAAAAACGTAATAAGCTTACACCCGACTACACACAACTTAAAAAACACGGTTAGCAAAACTTGAGTGAGAAATGCACTTCAGAATACAGGCCTTACTACATACATATTAGTATGTGTAGACATATGTTAACGTGACGGATTTTCCGCACCAAAAAAACATATCCATAATGAACCTTAAATGTGAAACACTAATATTCTCCCTTGAACTTTCCTAACCATATCTCTCTTCATATCCCTACAATCACAAAAACACTGGATACTCGCATACATACCACATCTGTTACCAAACAACTCGACATTTTCACCTGTTGGGCACATTAATGAGAAAGCGTTCGCATTTTAACGGCTCGCAGGTTGATAAATCATATCGGAAAGATTGATGCATCGCTCTGTGAAAGGGAAACGGCTTTGATTTGTGAGAGTGACGGGTGCGCGACGTGACAGTGGCACGTTGCCGCGATTGTCACAATGGAGTGACGTCACGCCTGTCTCTCCGCCTCCCCGCACTCACAACTTTCATACACTACGCTAATATTGATTTACAACAAATTGATATACTTTTATTTAAGGTAAAAAGTTAATGTTGCAGAAAATGTAGCTAGAGAAGAGCTTATATTAGAGTCAGCATATCATTACTGATTAATATTTACGAGACGCATAACAGATATGTACCAAATCTATGAAAATAACTATGACAATAAGTTAAGCTAGTGAGAAAACACATACATAATTGTATCATTAAAATTCAAGTCGATATAAAGTTCAATACACTAATAGAATCAAATAGATTATATCACTCGGAATTATATTGACAATACCATATTCACTAATTACCATAGAAATCATTGTAGAATTCGTCAAATAAAAAACACAAGAATGTAAATAGAGTAGAAAATGATTCCTAGAAATTTCATTAAAATTCCGCTTCGTCAAGTCGGGGTTGATCGCGCCCAGGGCTGTCAAAAATAACACTTTAAATAATAAAGATGCAAGTTTTAATTACTGCTTCTTTCAAAAGAAAGTGTGCCACTTCATGGAAAATTGGGACAAGTTATTGCGAGTAGAGCAGATAGCAATTGTTTGCGAGAAGTTCGTAAAGTACTGCTTTGCTTTTTGCTATTATTGTAATATCAAGACGGCTGTTTCGGTGTTTAAACAAAAGACGATCGAATAGTGTTCAGTTCAATATTTCTTTTTCTTTAATCATAAGTTCAATACGTCTATTAATAGATGCATACTTGCAAGTAGCTTTGACTACCAGATAGTAACATTGTATTTTAGTCAGAAACCACACTTTGGCTACTTACTTAATTTCAAAAGAGTTTCTTTATAAAATTTCATTATATATATTTTTATATAAAATGCATTTACAACATAAGGAAATTTATTGACTAGAATATACCAAATTTAAATCAATTTGCGTCATTCCAGTGTATAAAATTATATTAAGTTTTTAACCTAATAGAAGAAATAATGTATCTGTGACAGCGGCTTAAAATATTATCCAGATAGTAGATAATGACTTTATTATTCTTTAATAATTTAAATTCTTTCAACACAAACACAAGAGAAAAATAAATATAATTACCAAAATCAATATGTTACACGACAATTTTTTACAGCCCATCCCTGGAAAGCAAGAAGGGCCTGAGGTGTGGGCGAGCGGGCGCGGCGGATTTGTCGTGGCCCGGAAACGGCAGGGAATTCATTTGGGCGTAATAGGTTTCCTGCGCCGGCGTCCGGCCTCCGTCCGGGACCCGAACGGCGTGCGTCCGCCACGCAACGGAAACGTCGCGCAATACCTCCTGACTGACATTTCAAATCTTAAAATTATACTTCCCATTTTTCTAATTCTTTCCGATGTACTTCTATTAGGATTACGCTTGATTGAAAAAACTGTTCCTGCATTCAAAAAACATGTCACAGGATCTTATTTTTTCTAAATTATATGTATATTCATAACCAATTATATTATTTCCTTCTATGTGCAACAAAACACAATGAGCAACGCGAACGAATTCAATACTTTTTCTAAATTAAACTTCTGCGTAATAATTTCCCGAAAGTGTTGAAAGGCAAGCAGTCGATTGTACGTCACACCCTCGTTTAATACGTGTAAAACATCTACACCACTTCATATATGCTATGGGTAATGTAGATACAGACAAAAGGATGAAGGAGCCATAGTGATGAAATATACTAATGAATGATATTATAAAATAAATTCGTGATTTTTGTGTCCTACCTTCCTATTTTACAAAAACGAACATGTAGGGTATATACTCGTAATTATGTATATCACTTTTGTAAGTGATAAAGTCAGATTTAGAATATTTACTATGGTCCAATTAATATTAAAGTAAGGTGTAAATACTAGCAGTACGGATATACTCTTAACCCTAAAACAACAAAGTTATTTTGACACAAAATCAATTTTGAAAATAAGTCTTTAATTTCCTCGAAAGGAAGTTCGCAGACGAGAGGGTCGTTTCATTAAAACTTGTGTGACGTGTCATTAAGCGGCAGCCTCCTTAATTATTAATATTCAAATCGTAATACCAAGTTACGATGAGTGAAAAAGCAAAGACGTGTTAACTTATGAATAATTTTGCGAAAGTTTCGCCCGTAGCAAATTTTGTTGTTTAATCTCGCGAACACATGCACGGCTTCGTGTTGTGTGCCGTGTAAGCGGATAATACATAATAAGTACAAATGTCTCGAATCCCTGTGAAGTCTCAATTTAATACATAATAGAAACACCTTCAAGGTTTTTGTTTCACAAGATCAACGACCGCTGTTCCTCATGGCGATACGAGTCGTGCGTATAACACCCAACAATATAATAATACCTAACAATCCTTTTAAACTTCCAAATGACATTAAAGGCCTTTCGACCTTTGCGGAGTTGGTAGAGGACGCGACGTGTTTGATTGATTTTCTCGTTAGTACCTGGTAACAAGTTGCGCGGTATCATACTCTTTCCCTCCTTTTGTTCTCCGCATTGCGGATGCTTAAGTACCCGATATCGTAATGGAATATTTATTTTTTAAAGTTTTTCTTCTTAGAATTCTGGAATAGAAAAGGGAAAACTGAGACTCGGCGAAGTATGGCGACTCTGAAAGGATATTAACAGCAATTGACACCACAGAATTTCAAGTGGCCACAATGAAATACGCCTTTCATATTATTAATACAACATCATTTAAATGTTGAGCACGCGTACTGTACATGTAATTAATTAATAAAACTCCAACACATTCACTCACCACTGAACTCAAATAAAACAAAACCCAAACAACTCATAAACCAGTTCGTGAAAAAAAAAAGTACTAACGCGATTTACGTTCAAGAGAGCGCAAAATAAAATAACACGGAATAGGCGCGGTTTCGTGCCCGAGGGCAACGGGGTTGTAATTTCTCTAGATATTTCATATTTTAAGCGTAGACGCCCGCTGGCGTTGCTACGACGACGTAGACTCGCACTGCGGCTACGCCGTAGACGAGTGACAAAATCGCTGTGTTTTATATAAGTTTTCTGCCAGCTGAACGGACTTGAAATCAACTTATATTTTTATCAAAACATTTTTACTGTATTAGAATATTTTACCCAGTTTACCAGTACTTAGTTACTTGTTTAAAAAAATACATACAATATAAGTTATTACCTAGTTAATGACTAACATAAAAACAAAAATTAATACATACATAAACTACTTTTTTGGGTTTATGTATGTTAGATTAGTGGTTGAACTAAATAGAAGCTTAGCAGACCTGTAAGCTCTATGATATATGAGATTTTATTGAGAAGGAGAATCCTTCAGCTTGGTTTTCTATGTTCACCATGTAGACCTGGCTTAAAGTTCGAAGCTAGATTAGTTTTCTTATAATTTTCTTTATTCCAATAAGTTCTTGAACTAAAAAAAAACCCGTAAGATATATGGATATTCAAAAAAAAAAGTTCTAATAGTTGTTATTCCGAAAATGGAAAACTGTTTGCGAAATAAATTTCTTGTGCATAAAGTCCGTTTTATGCTAGCACGAAATGAGTTACAATACTAATTTAATAAAAAAATAATTCTTAAATAAATCAAACCAATGAAAGAAATTATACCACGGACATAGCTATCGATGAAATATTCATGTGTGTTTACATTCACCATAATAAGATATAAATCTATTCTACGTATTACGGGATAACAGCGTTAATTTAAAGGGAAAATGTACAATCTTTATGATCAATGAGAGATAATCTTCTTACACCAGTCAATACACTATCCAAACAGTCGTATAAATAATAAATTTGTATTTGAAAAATTCTATTTTGGTCGTCACCTACAATTGATTTAGGTATATGGCTTGTTGAATATAGAGGTGTTTACGTAACCGTGGATAAAATACTTAGTAATTGATCTCCTCTACGAAATTTAGACGAACAATCAACCCAAACACATGACAACAAAATAACACAATCAAAATCCAGAGCAAAATCCAACGCAGCGAATTAAAGCCAGATATTAATCTGCGAGCGGCATCCGAGGATTCGCCATTTTGCGCCTAAATATGATAAACTTTCGCCGAATTTCTTTACACCTCCCCCCTTCTGCTTGAAGAATACCCCACGCTCCCCGCCCACCCCAGAGTCAAGTCTTACGGCCCCGCTTTTAAACTAAGCTCGTTAATTAATTACAGCCAAGTCTGGCGAGGGTACCGCTATATAGCGTTATGTGCCAATTTAATATTGCACTGGGTGCTGCGACGCCGGCAACGCTATACTACTGTGCTATATCTATTATTCTTTTTAATATATTTCATTTTTTACATTTCAATTACGTATTTTTAAAATCCTATTTTTTTAATCAAACTATAATTTTTCGTACTGTAGTATAATATTATAGTATAAGACTGCCTCGTGGTCTCGCGGCACGAGTATATGCCGTGCAATCTAGAGGTCCTGGGTTCGATTCCCGGGTCGGACAAAGTGTTATTAGGTTTTTCCATTAAGAAATTCTCAGTAGCTGCACGGAGTCTGGAAATGTGCCCAAAAAACGGCATTAGGCTCTCCCCCTATTACGTGGGACCGATACATTCTTGGCGAAATGTGGGTGCAGAAATGCACCTCCTATCTCTTAGGGGGATACAGGCGTGAGGTTATGTATGTAGTGTAATATTGAGAACGATACAGATTCTATGGAGTGCAATTGGTTAGCCAGCATGTGTTTGTTTGTGTGTTTTCGATCACCACGCGGAGATATAGGTATTATAATATTCACGAATGATCGTTTGGAGTTTGGGTGTTTACAAGATGGAAAAATCTCTTATAGTTATAAATACTACACGTTACTCTTATGTTTACTCATAGTATGGAGAGAGCACTATGTGTATTTTGCATATCAGTTATTAGTTTATTTAACATGTCTTAAGTAATGATCAAGTCCCATATAAAAGTACACGCAAAAATCCTAAAATCTGGTTCTATCATGAAACTCTGTGTGCTGGAACAAGCTAGGAAGGAGTCATACTGCTCATATACAAATATTTGCATATAGCTACAGAAATAGAACTGGCCAAGACTTATGTTGGCGTTAAATTTTTTTACCCTAAATTCTTACGAATCTTATCTCCTTGGATACCACTGGTGATCAATACAATCCTGATGCTTTATTCATCAGTTACCTCTATTTTAAGCAATCTCGAATACACATACAAATAAATGGTAAAGTACCCCCATAAGTACGTAAATCACGAAATTATTCACAAATAATATTAATTACAAAATCACGGGCCGAGTAATACTAAGAACATTTCCTCGGCTCCATAATTAATTGCTACTAAATTCGCCCCAATTTGAATCCGGTTACCAAGTCCGCGAAGAAACTTACGACGTACATAAGACTTAAGGGCAGGGCCGGCCGGAAGGAGGGTAAAATGGCGGCGGAGGGCGCGACCCTCCCGCCGGGAGGGGGGAGGGGGGCCGGGGCCGCGCGGGGGCAGAGGAAGGACGTGAGATTTACTCTAAGTAATTGCAGTAATAAACACGCAAATATATCACGGCGGGGTAATGAGAGGAAGCGTCGAAAATTGCCGACGCAAATTGCGTGTGTGAGATAAGCTAATTTTTTTTGTTGAACAACTTGAGGAAACTCGGCGTTTTGTTTTTCCATGCCGTTCGCCGCTGAGCAGGCAACATTTTGTTTCCATGCATAATAAACTCTTTTGCTGTTGGACAGGAAATATATTTTTGATGTAGGTAATTATATTTTTCATTCAATAATAATATCTTTGTTAAATGTTCATAGCCTAAGTATCATAGTTGGTTCAAAGCTGACTGTGAAACTAACTGTTTGATCCCCGAACCAACCCACTAACCTACATAACACCAAGTATAAGTCCCACTAGTAGTCACGGATCTACTTTGATATTCTTCACTGGTGAGAATTGGTGGACTTGACATATTATGTATGTATGTAGATGTACCTACATGATATCGCAGGCATACATGTCTCTTCACGATAATTTTCTTCATTTTTATATTTAGAGATATTTTTTTCATGTGGCGTGCGATATAGAGGTCCCAGATTTGATTCCCGGGTCGGGTAAAATGTTAACAGCACAGAGTCGGGAATTGTGCCCGAAAAACGGCAATAGGCTCGCCCTCATTTGCGTAGAACGAAATACAAGTGGCAAAATGTGAGTGCAGAAATGCAACTCTGTCTACCCCTCGGAGAATACATAATTTGTGAGGTTATGTATGTATATATAATTCATTTTGAATATAACTTCGAAAAGTAAGAGATGTGTTATCATTACAAACTCCGTATTTAAATTATAAAATACGAATATAAACAATATAAATTAAAAGTAACAAACCAAAACTAAACTTTAACAGACTCAACTTAAATATTGAAATGGTACCTACACAAGATTAGGCATTTCAAACTATCACTTTCAATTCACGCCGCTCGAACAATATTTACAACACAAAGTTGCCGCCACCGCGAGTTTTATCAAACTTCGCTATCATCGCAGACTATTTTAATGTTAGTTTCGTGTTTTCCAACGAACGGACACAGATATCAACTCGCAGTTTGTTGTAAGTTCACGAGAAAAGTTATGTACAACATTACAAGGAAAAACGTTATTTTAAAGACGTGTCTATTATTTAATTTGCATCTGCGACTTATTGAAAGTAGGTTTGAACACATAGCTCAGACTTTTCTATGTGTTTAGAAATAAAACATAGGCCTCCCCCATTGACTTCCATAGTGACCTGTTGGAGGCAGCCTGCATGCAGCGACAACCCGCGACCTTTACCAGGTCGTCTGACCACCTTGTAGGTGGACGCCTACGCTGCGCTTTCCGCTACGTGCAAACGTTTTCAGCAGTGGACTTCCTTAGGCTGATGGATTTGGAATAAAGAATATGGTAAAATGGTCCTTTGCATGGAATTTTGTAAAATGTAAAATCTAAACTACATTATTGAGATGTTACTAACCTATGTTGTTTTTATTTATATGGTGTATAATAAAGAATAAATAAATAAAATTATCTACCAGCACTAGGGCAGCGTTGTGGGCGAAGGATTTATCTCTTTAACCGAGATTTCGATTACACTCGAACAGCGACCAATATACATACCTACTAATGTGTCTCTAAGGTAGAAAGATTGTATACCTGTCTATAGATAAAGTTATGTTTGGATTCCTACGTCATAACTCATAAGGGCCAATATATTGCGGGTTTTTCATGCACACTATGCACTGCTACTAAGAATCTTCTAACGGAAAAGTCTATTTACTTGTTCTGGTCGAGAAGTCGAACGCGCAAACTCTTGTTTACACAGGTCATTTTATGCATCAGAGCCAACGAGACAGCACTTACCAGCTTTCAATAGTTAAGTCACGCCGTAGCTAACTTGTTATTCGTATAAATTAGCCGGCTTATCCGAGATGATACCATTGTCTCTAAAAAAAACCAAGATCGTTTTTCGTTTGGTGAGTGAAACTTTACTACGATCCTATCCAATTTACAACATTACGACACTGCAATTTTAACAATAGCTCTCTAGTATGATAGGTGTACGGTCCATACAATTTTCTTATTTTTAATTATCTATATAGTTTCAAACCATTTCATTTATTACAGAAATAATGTGAAATTTAATGATGTTAAAAGACCGTTTTTATTTTTGTGCAATGGCGGTGAATTTTGTTTACAAATGATGTGGAAGCCTTCATCAAGTCACATGAGGGTCTATGGATGCATTGGGAGAAATTTCCAAGTAATGTTTTAGGAAGAAAACCATGTCCACCAGTAGATACCTTCTTACATTCTTAAGTTCATATTTGCATCCTACTGTGTGTTGTTATACATCTCACGCGTCTTAAAATAATCGACGACGTTGAATAAGATCTCCATATTGAATGAAATAAATTTGAAGAAGAAAGCCAAGAAAAGCAATTACCCAACCCCGCTCCACACAAGGCAATATAGACTCAGTAAGATAGTGATAATTTTTGGCAACAAAACCAAGCCGCGACATAAGAAGCAACGCTGCATTAATTATTCTGGGGAGACAAGAAAGGGGCCGCCCCATTTCCAATATTTATGTGTTGTCGATGACTGCGCGAAAATATCGGGCGTCGACTGCTTTTTAAAACGAAGAAAGGGCCAAGAAAGGCCTCCGGGAAACCGGGCCTTTCTTAATGCACAAACAGCACTCGCTGCCTCACCTGCTCGCCTTGATTTATTGGATGGCTTTGTTCGCCGCTCGTTACAAGCTTGTTGTTGCGTTTTTAATTTATTTCCTTGGTGAAAATTCGCACCTTCATATTTAGTTAGATAATGGCTGTGATGGGAGGTAATGGTCTGCCGTATCTGACGGTTTGCGATCGACTTTTTGCCTTACACTTTTTCTCCGGACAGCCCCTTCTATCATAAACAACAAACAACCAAAAACTTATATGTTGTTTAGCATTAACTTTGTAAAAGGACCATGATTTCATGACCGAAATAATTTGAACAAAAGATATTGGCAAGCGTTCATAGCAATATTAGTAGGCATCGTAATATACGTAGCCAGTATCGGAGCAGCATTACAAACGCATGTTAGACTTTTGTTCTAAATTCAAATTACGCAGCGAATATATTACAGAGGCGTGGAGGCGGGCGAGGAGCAACAGCCGACAACGGCAATGGTCCGTGAATGAATGTGAATTGGCGTCGCCGCAAACGGACTCTGCCGATTGCCGACGCCACGACTCATTGACGATTCAACGGCGCGCTGGCAAATTTACTCGCAACTGTATATATTTGGGACAATCTGCGGAATGCACCTTGGCTTGTATCGAGACCGTCCTTTCGGCCAATAAATAAAATTTATGTACAGTCTGTAACATGAATTTTGTTGTTTTGTTTTTTTTTTCATTCATTCATTTGGAAGGAATTTACATACACTACCATGTATGTTAAGTGATATTTTGGGACCTAATTAAAAAAATATTTATAAACTAAAACTAACAAATACTCTTACTAATTAGAAAGTCAGAAGCAATCTAAAAGTTTAAAATACTTAGTATCTAAATGTCTTTTGCTTCTACATACACATTTAATTTTGAAACCTGGCAATCGAACCCGGGACCTCAAAATAGCGCGGCACATACTTGAGCCGCGAGACCACGAGGCAGTCTTTGCTTTTAATTATACAAGAATAAAACGTATTATACCGGCGAAAAAATTGGAGATCTAGTATAAAACATAATTGTATATCTAAAATACATCCGGTAGGATATGTTGGGCACCAACAACCATCCTATCCAGCTTACTTACCTCCACTTCAATCCTCTATTGCGATTGGTGCAATTCTCATCATTATTGTAAACAACTTTCCAAGCAAGCCTTTAGTTTAAAATCAAAATGTAACATGTAAATGGCATTCACGATCGCACAATATGTAATAGAACAATATAAAACTTGCGCCACACCGCCGTGCAAGACGCATGGGCTGGGCGGAAGCGCATTTGCATGGGCGGACGCGGTTAGCATCACAATGCGCGGGTTCTCGCAGCCGATATTTACGCTACTCCATTGATTGGGCGCACGATATTGTGGCCACCGATTGGGAGCTTGTTTCGTGCATAGATAACCACGTCTGATTATTGCGTTTAGTATTTCTAATATTCATTTTGTTTCGCTGTTTAGGAAATTTTACGTAAATGGACTGCTAAAACTATGGGTGGGTACTGGGTATATTGCACAGACATGGATGCAAGAAGATTCCGCGATTGAAGCTGAATACTATTTTACAGTTGATAAAGCAAAATTTTTGGTATTTAATAAGAAACTTGCCAATCACGACTTTGGTCAGAAAAAAATAGATATTATATATTGTGAAAGGTCTTAAAAAATACCTACATTAAAAACAATAAAAAAAAAATCCCTCTTTTCTAGAGTAGTTCTGTGTCCAACAGCAAGCAAGCAGCAATTATTACTAGATACTACTCTCTCCCATATCGAAGTGTCAAATCGAAAAAAGAGTAAAAGAATTTCAAGCGCATGTGACTTACATTCCAAGAACATTATTTGCAATAAATTTTAATAATAAGTTAATTATAATGTCAAATCCACACTGCATTGGTATTAGTATAAAGCCGGTGTCAAGGAAATTAACGGTACGATAACATCCACCTGCGCGACATAGGCCATATCATATCGCAACCCGTGTCCGCATTAAAGCGACATGCAAAATTATACACAAGGGGCGATGACAGGCTGTGATCAGGCGATCTTCACCCTTCCCCATCAGTCATAGCGGGCCGTCAGACGGCTAAGCGACCGCATTCAAATTGCCATCCGATGACGACGTGCTTTCACGACCCCTGCCTTGTCTATGGCCGAGCGGTCACAGATTAGCCAAAGAGCGGTTCATATATTCCTGCCTACTACGGTACATGATTCGGTTTGACATTAATGCAGTGTGTAAATTTCATTTTCAATAAATTTTTTAAACTGTTGTATAACAAAATCAATCAAGTAAATATACGGTTTATGTGAAGTCGCTAATATTCGTATTCGATCAAATAGTAAGTATTAAAACTGTTAAGCAAGATGACTACATTAGGTATGTGAAGCGGTGAGAGATCATCCTAAAATTTTGTCGACTGCCGACAATTTAGTTTGACAACTATACACTTATATGGGTAGCCAGTAACAAAGTGTTTACCAATAATTAACAACCATCATAGGAACATAGAGGTTTATTTGCCTTCAGAAAATTCTTCCTATCCAGTCTATATTTTTTTTGCTATTTATTTAAAAAGATCAACAACATACCAACGATTTCATAGCCATATAGATGATGATAAACGTTAGTGAACACTTGGAAATATATGAAGAGAACGTCGGTTCTACAAACTTACTCTTTATATCGGCCTTGTCCGGCATTACGCAGCGGGGACATACTTTTTACGTCATTAGACATCGGACGGATCACCGGGACTTATGGCGGTTACGCTAAATCGATTATGAACTGTCACGTGTGCCGGCCTTACGACTTTAACCCAAAAGCTTTTTATAATCAATCTATATTTTTGGAAAAAAAAACAGTAGTAACGGATACTAGAAATGCGCATAAGTAATATTATTTTGTTTACGAAAGTATGCCTTATTGACATAAATTTATGGACGGGCTGTATCATTGTATCAAGTCGTTATGGTCTCGAGGTTTTGAAACGCAGTCGAAAAACTCGGTGGTCGCGGGTTCAAACCCCAGGCGGCACACCTCCGACTTTTCAAAGTTATGTGTGCACCCACAAAGACTTATCACGTACTTTAACGGTGAAGGAAAACATCGTGAGGAAACCTGCACACCTAAATGTTCCTAGGAATTTCTTAGGTGTGTAGTCCGCCAAGGCCTAAACCTTCTCAGTTGTAGAGGAGGCCCGTGCCCAGCAGAGGGACGTATATGAGCTGATGATGATGATGATGATGTATCATTGTAATGATAAAACCGACTTAGATTAAATCTCAATTAGTAGAGTTTTAATACTGTTTATAAATATGTTAATTGTAAAAAAAATATACAACTTTGGTTATAATAACAACTCTACTTTCGTCTAGCTCCTAAATACTTTAAGCGACATTTTCCATAGGGACAATTTTTATACCCTTTTAACACACAAGCAGTGATGGCCTTGAGGTTTAGGCGCGCGGTCAAGAATTTCGGCGGTCGCAGGTTCAAACCCCAGGCACACACCTCTGACTTTTCGAAGTTATGTGTGTATTCACAATGAATTAATCACTTGCTTTAACGGTGAAGGAAAACATCGTGATAAAACCTGCACACCTAAAAGTTCTTAGGAATTTCTGAGGTGTGTAGTCCGCCAACCCGCACTAGGCCTGCGTAGTGGACTTAGGCCTAAACCCTCTCAGTTGTAGAGGAGGCCCGTGCCCAGCAGTGGGACGTATTTGGGCTGATGATGATGATGATGATTTAACACTCATTGATAACTTACACTTAGACAAGACGTAAATGATATTTGGAACGCAATGCGGATACGGAGAGAGCAAACTTTGCATCTTCAAATAAAGACATTTAATTAAAACAGAAACGAAATGTACCAGCATAATACAAAGGCGGATACACGAGCTCCGCAACTGCGTACAACGTTCATTGAAAACGTAACGGAAACGCGGCAATAAACATTCATTTCGAAATTAAACACACCTACCTGTGTATTTACCATTGAGAAATCACTAAAATGAATAAAACAGTGAGGAATTGGACGCCGTAAATTCGCGTTCGACGAATCGACGAATATCAATTTGGTTGTGGACCGTGCGAGTTGCGGGGCGCGGGGCGGGGGACTCGATAAATAAAAAAATATATAAAATACACAGTACGACGTGAACGCGGTGAATGGCACTTGTGAAAAATGGACTTGCCGCTCTTCCAGGGAAGCAATCATTCAAACTGCCTGTTGTCTGTTTGCGCCTCTGCTCTTTTTCGCTACCATGTATATATGTATATTGCAATTTTTTCCGCCGATGTCACCGGCAGAGTTCAGGTGCGGGGACACGTGGTGCGGGACAAAGAAAACAAATATTAATAACTGACATTTTTTAAAATTCCCGTTTATTGTTGTCAATATTTCGTAAATGATTTGAGTATGATACGGCGTTTTTTGCTACCGCTACCTTGCTCGCTTTGTTGTTGGCTGTTTCGGTGGGTGGGGCGACGTTAACGCAGCTAAATTTTGTATTTTGTTGTTATTTATTGCCTAATGGACAGGTTACAGTAGCGACGAATATTAAAGTATGCATTCATGTAATCGTTTTCAAAATAGCTATTTAATATCAAAATACTAGCCAGCCAGTAAATAAATCATAAATTTCTAAATATGCTTAGAAATGAGAATAAATCTTACCATCTTGTTTATCTCCGACCAAGCGAGATCACTTAGCCGAGCCATTTTTAAAAACCCTTCATAGGTATGTATTAAAAAAAAATCATTGGTACTAAGTAGAAACAACTTCATTAATGTTTCAAATTGAACCTCAAATTGCCAATGACATGCCACCACCTTAAGCTAATTACATATATAATTTTAAATGCATTCAAGTATTAGTTTTTGTAAACAAAAAAGGAAGAGTTGTAAAATAATCATAGTTTTTCCTTATTGTAATACACTCTGAGCATTAGGTACAATGACTTATATTTCCATCAACACACCGAGTGCCGCGTCGTCGAGTTCTGTATTTCGACCCTAAAAGCTCCATTTTTCCTAATTAAAATAATGCCTTCTTCTCATTCTTCCTCTCCCCATTCATTAACCCAATGTGCTGTAGATAAACGCTGTTTCGCTCCGGAGAACGTTTCCCTACAAATATGCCGGTCTGTACCCTCATGTCTAAATAGGATGGGAATTTTTATCGTTCGTTTTTCGGGCACGTTTTTTACAACGCAATTTTTCTGATTAGCTAAATCTTTGTCGCTTCTAATTAAATTTATCATCTTGCTAGAATCATTTTGGTTGTATTTTTGTTATGTAAACAAGACACAATATGTTGACAAGTGTATGGCGGAATAGTGATTGTTATTTGTAATAATTTTGTCGGATTGCACAGAAATGGATGTCCAGAAATTAAACACGATACGCATTGTGACGCATACGCATACGATGAATTATATATGTATAATAATTTTGGTAAAGTTATATGGTAAATTGTGGATTGTCAGTTCGTTATCTAAACCGATATGTGTTACTTGTCATGATCTCGACATTAATATGAATATTTGACATCCCCGTGGCGCAGTTAGCTTGACACCAGCTTGCGAAACGAGAAGCCGTGGGTTCGATTACCACACCGAGACAAATTTTTGTGTGATCTAAATTATTTATTTCGGGTCTGGGTGTTTTTGAGACCGAAAAGTGTCCCTTAATTTCTGATAACCAAGACACCACCTACCGTCTGACCTAACGTCTTAGGGTCAGAACTATACGTATGTACATATTTATTAAATCATTTCAAGATATTAAATCTTGATAAGTAACTTTAATAAAAAAACAAATACATAGGCAAATTTCCAATGACAGATTCTGTAATAAAACCTGCGAAACTCATTTCAAAAGTCCATTAGACTGACTAAAAATACTCCAATATATGATGCAAACAAGCAATAAGCAGCCCTCTCGATCCAATAAGCAACTCGTATTGGAATTCAGTGAACCGCGACGCAGACAGTGGCAATTTTTATTTTCTGCCAACACTCAACCTCACATTTAACCCGAATTCTGGCAAACTGCATAATTTCGCCACTAATGAGAAGAGAGACGCCGTTCGTCTAATTAGCGCGCGGTGTCGGTAAGACGCCCACTAAATACGCCGGTGTAGGAGCACCATCCAGTTTGTTTCCCGCATTACGTCCTAGATTTTCCGCAGTGCAGATTTTAAATGCGGATCAAGGTTTAGGTATGTATTTAATATGTTTACGTGGAAAGTGATTTGTGATGTTGGCTAGACACCAGCTTGCGAAACGAGAGGCTGCAGGCTCGATCCCCGCACCGAGACAAATATTTGTGTGTACCATTAATATTTGTTTCGGGCCTGGGTGTTTGTGAGACCGAAAAGTCTCTCGTAGTTTCTGATAATGTTAAATATTTTTTAATTTACCCTTTTTTTTTGACAAATGCACGGTATAGTCGTAACCATGCTGAATGTTAAATATATAATCAGTAAAATAAAACGTATGTTCATCGATTTTCGATGTTGAACAATAAAACTATCATCCAAGGAATACACATCAAGGCTATAAGGACCATGGTAACCCTAAGCTTGCAAGGAGTTGCATTCCGTTGCGGCCTAGGCAGCAGGGCGCGAGCATAGCGCGGGGCGGGTGACGGGCCGGGGGGGAGGTGACGGCGGGCGCCGAGGAGCGTCGAAGAGCGTCGCTCACCTAATGAAGTGTTTCGCTTTGACACGCGTGTTCGTTAGCAGACCACTTCACGGCTTGCAACCGGTTCTGTTCAGATGACAGCTTCCTCGAATTTACCACTTAAGTGCCGTGCGATGTCGCTGCACTCGTTAACTAGTTCGGGCTTGTTTAGTTTTACCTATATTAATTGGTGTTAAATCATGTTTCATCTGTTTGCGCGCGGCTTATAAAAAAAATGTATTTTTTACTATCTCTCTTATATTTGTTATTGCCACTTTCTAATATTATGCGTGCTTTATTCTACTAATTTTTTTTTTGTCTTGTGATAAATGACTGCAACGCTACATATTAAAAAATATATATATAGAGAGAGAGAATCGACAGGGCATCCAGTGACCCCAATCTCGACTGTCCGTCACAGTTTTATATCACACTCTAGATAGTTAGAAACAATTCAGAAATTTTGAAGTAGTAGGCCGTAGATTTAGGCAACTGGTAACTACATGTAAAATATAAGTTTTATGTAGCTTAAAACAATAACATGTTTCCTAAAAACATTTAACACACGATACGACAAACATCGCTTCTAGCTAATTAAATAGAACAATATTTACGTTGTGTTCCGTACAAAATAATAAACTAAAGAAAGTGGAAGCCACTGAACTTGGTATAATACTTAATTGCGTTCGATGTCCAGGGCACAATGGTGCGCGTAATCAGACGCTGAGCCGACTACTATATTGAGTTATCAGGGCTGCGAAAAATATTAAGCACTCCAATTTTATCTTTATTGTCAACGGTAGAAAATTCATTTTTATTTAAATACGATTACAGGGCTGGTTAGTGACACTTTTCTCATTACACATATTTAATAAACTAATAAAAATGATTGTAATACGGTCACATTGCGTTTTTATTTTATTTTTAAAAAACATAATAAAAATCTGATAGTAATTTGACTGACTGTAATGGCCATGAACCAATTAAATCCTGTTGATTAAACTAACTTGGTTGACTTTTGTTTTATGACACTTAAAGAAAGGAAAAAATAAACCTAACAAATTAAATCCAGATTCTTGATTTGTAACATAGACTACCAAAACAGAGGAAAGGATAACATGGTATACGGTTCAACCCTAACGCAGCCCCCTAGGTCTCCTAATCCAAGTATACAATTTTGAACCGAAAAGGATTGTCTGAGACTTACGTTTTTTATCACCTCTTCTTTATCCTCTACAACTGGTTATTGGCAAAAGGGATTTTCTATGGTTTTTTTGCTAAAGTTTTGCTTTACCACCAACAACTTTATATTATATGAACACTTTATTTTATTAAAGGTTAATATTTTTTCATTGACAAGTCAGGTTAATTCAACGCATTTCCGTTGGTGCATTGTTAAGTCGACAGCATTTGTAGAACAATAAAATGTTAGATTTCTAGGAAAATTTTATTAATGTTTGCTCAAAAAATTTTTTTTTTTTTTTTCCTAAGAATAATAATATATTTTTTTGATAATTAAGAGACACAGCCATTTCAAAATACCATAAAATTAACATGATTTTTCAACTTCGTATACAAAAAAAAAATTGCAACACTGCCAACGAAAGCGTAGTTTTAACAAATTTTCACAAAAAAGGTCCTTTAAAACCAGATACTTAGTTTATTATGGCAAAATTAAACTCAGGGACTGGCTCAAAGTTTCCATTGGCAAAACGCAATTATACTTGACGGTTTTACCGAGGTGAGGAAGCATATTAAAAAACATGAAAGAGTTGTCAGCCCTCGAGAGTGGAGCAGACACTGATGGCTATTAATTAGAAGGGTTGGATGAAGATATTTCATTATTTCTTTCTCGTCTGCTTTTTACTCGTTCGAGCCGGGGGAGGGCGTTTTTTCTCTGCGATGAAACTTTTTAAAAATGGAAAAGTAAACTTCCATGATAAATATTAGCGACACTTTCAGTAATTTATTGTCCAAGTGTTTTTGCTTTGCATATAAAATGTGCTGGTTAATTCAGAGAGAAAATTTTACCTTTACTTTTTAATGATAATTCATACGCATTTTTTCGTCTTTTACAACTCGTATCGTGGGAATAATTAATAGCATCTAACTTTATCACCCTATACACGTGATGTGTTGCATTGCAGAGCACTAGCAATGCATCATATAAAATTTTATGTCGCGTAGATAGAGATTATATTATTTGTCACAAGATTTAACATATGAATTGAAGATCTGAAAACTTATTCATACTTATCGTATTTTTTATTCCGTAAAGTCATTATTAGCTTACGATAGCTAAGGCAGAATGTCTCCCCATAAACAAAGCACTGCAATTGCAACACAAAAGAAAACTGCATTAGCTTACCATCTTGTCCTAATACGTTTTATTTAAGCACACATATGTACATACTTTTGAAACTCTAGAAAAATCATCACAGTGATGTATTTCTTTCAGAGTTTCTTTTTACCTATGAAAAAATACATAGACATCCCAACCGACGACACCCTACAGTAAAAACGTACGAGAGTGCACTTATCAAACAATCTTAAAATCAAACTCAGCAGTTTGTTAACAAGGTGCTAACTCCAGAATTTATGTAAACTGCTCACAGCTCTACTTATCTGAGATTAAAATCTGGCTGGCGGCAGTAGGCGCCGGCAATCACTCCTCAGGGAGTCTTCCTTTATTTGCGGGAGCTTATCATCACTTAACATATCTGCATATTCATTAAGAGATCAATCAAATTATTGTGTTGGTTCCGTATGCGCGCCGCCTTTTGTTGCTGGCATTGCGTGCGTAACTTCGGATCAACGTTTGTAATGATAACATTGTCTTGAGCTGTTTCACTTCTGCGATGAAATGATAAAGTAGCTCTGAATTATGAATGAAATATCATCTCATTTCCCCTTCATATGACATCAGATTTAAATAAACCCGTAAAACTTGTTGAAGAAAATAAATAGGTATTTTTTTTAATTACTTATTAGGTATGTTAAAAACGACAAAATTCAAGCAGACTAGAAGCAAATATTGTAGTACGAGTACCTATCATTAGATGCTATGTAAATATTTGATCTCCAATTTAACAGTCGTATCTATCCAACTGTGCATGAAACGCTATATACCTAACCTAATACAACGATCCAATTAAAGACAAAAAAGACAAAAGACATGGTGGATATGGAATGAGAGTGGAATCTCTAAGTGGACACATAGAAATACTCAAAAAAATGACAATGACAAAAAATGTAGCAAACTTCTCTTGTCCATTGTCATACATCCTATCAATTCACCTGACTTCGTACCGAGTCATTGTGACAAAAAGATTTTCGTTTCACATTTCATTCATAAAATTCGATCATTGATTGTTTTAAACAGACTCCTCGCCGCCGGAGTCGTTTCGAATGCGCACATTGTGATTTGAAAACTGTGACAGGAGCCGAACAATCGCGGGGACCCCCGGGGTCCGTTTCCGACCAGGTGTGCCTTTGGAATTTGCACCGAAAAACTGCGATTTAACTTGAAAAAAAATACCATGTATTGTTGTAGTTCTGAGTAGTGCGCTCGCGGCGCTTGCGATGTGCCGCACCGGCCAGGTAGGCGGGGGCGAGCGCGGTCCACGGCGAGCACGGATTTACGACCTGCCTCTTCAAACACATCGATTATAATTTATAGTATATACTTACATGTAGTATATAGTATGTATGTATGAAACTGAAGCTAGAGAGAAATTTCGAGAAATATTTTAATAACCTACGAGATTTTAAAAACTATTCATATTAATAAATAAAATTCAATCAGATCAATAAAAAGGTTATTACTAACTTTAACTACGTTTTGCACATTGACTATTTAAATCAGATCGGAATAATATATATGTACTGGAGCTATAAATCATTTTTTTACCAACTTATTATACTTCGCAATTAATCTATGGTATCTTTGAATTTGTATAATCAAAAAAAACTCTAATAACATGTTATGAGCCTCAATTCTAGTAGATTGAAAAGTGCAAAAAATATTTATTAATATAGAGTTATTGATAAAATTATGTGGTACTTATTTACCTCATAAAAATCACAGACATTTGACGTAATAAAACATAGAATCCAAGCCCACCTTGACGAACATCCCTAATGAAATACGACATGTCGTAAACATATAAAAAATACGACTACGGCGACAATTGGGATAATTCAGTTCCCTGCAGGATCATGGAATACCCCAACCTTGAACACGAGACTAAGTTACGCAAATACCGCATTTATGTCCAGGCAATAGCGTTTTTAATTGCGTGCGTACTGGAGCTTTAGTGAATCACTTGAAACATTATTCCATTATACTTCGATTCATAAGGTCAGTGTCTCTACGTGATGAATGAATGAGTTTTAAGAACCGCCGCACTGGACACAGTTTTGTACAATGAAACCGAATAACAACTCCGAAGCCTTCACCTGGTGTGTCCCGCTGAGTTACGGAGTACTTCCAATACTAAAAAAAAATACCGACCACAAGACAAGAAAACGTTAATCAACAAAAGCGAAACTAGTACAAAAATGTAACCTAACACATACTTTTTTCATGAACTATTATACACTTTATAATAATTCAATGATAGCGAGCGCCGGATCAATACCCAGACACACATTTTGGACTCTAAGTCAAGTGTATATGTAATCACAATGGATTATCACCCACTTTAACAATGAACAAAAACATCGCAAGGAATTCTAAACACCTAAAAGTTCTTAGGGAAACTTCTTAGATGTATAATACACCAAACCCGAACTATGCAACCAGACTAGACCTAACTGTTCTTAGTTGTAGGGGTAGCCCGTACCTACTGGGGCGTATTTAGGCTGCTAATGCTATCAGCTATATATTTAGATACACATGACCGATAAAGGAAAAAAAGTTGTTTTCTTCGCAATGACGCCTTATTGTGACTGCAATGCAAGCCATATAAAAGATTTATCACTTACTTTAACGGTGAAGAAAAACATCGTGATGAAACCTGCACACCGCCAACCCGCACTAGGCCAGCGTGGTGGACTAAGGCCTAAACCCTCTCAGTTGTAGAGGAGGCCCGTGCCCAGCAGTGGGACGTATATGAGCTGATGATGATGATGATGATAATGATGGTAATTAAAATGGACACTCAGAAGCTATCAATTTTTAATTTTTGTGCCATGAAAAGATCGGTTTATCACCCACGATCATAAAGGTACACCAAAGCAGGACAGGTGTGATGCACCCAAAACTATGTCACAGCGACATCCCTAAGACCACAAAGGGAATCATCGTTAAATCAAAGCTCGCCAGACTAGCTAACAAAAAGATTTTCGGTCGGTATTGTCGTCTCCATTATTTTTGGCCACGTGGGACAGGTGATTGCTGCGCACGCGCACAGCTGCTCCCACAAAAACCCTCTGTCGGCTTGCGCAAGATTATAATCGTCTTTTTTTCTCCAGATATGATGACAGTTCTTTAGGTATTTCGCGCCAATCTAACGGCATCCCGCTGTTCGCGCAGCTGTTCCATAGTTTTTAATGAAATTCACACTTAAATCCATTAGTTTCTGTACACATTAATAACATCGTTTAAGTTTTGGTTCCAGAACATCTACTTTTTTTAATATGAATATTGTGATAAAATCTTTAAAATCCAAGGAAAATATTTTTACTTCATTTTTTATTCCAAATAAAAGTAATATTTATTCGGTGTCGACAACCACCGACATAGATGAAAGCTTCAAAATACGAGTAATATCCCACCTTTTACTTCTCAGACATTTACTTGACATCCAAATGTCAACGATCAAATTCCCTCTTAATTACTTATAGGTATTATTACTTATATCCAAAACATGAAGTTGCATGTAACTGTGTAGTTTCTTTTAAATATAAACACACGTTATATTGTAACACTACACAAGTGGAACTTAACGTGAAAAAACCTTACATAACAATAAAAAAGTCTAACAAATTATATTTTTTTCTGTATTAAACTTAATTCCACTTCAATGTTTCGATAACAAATCCAATATATTTATGCGATTTGAAGCATGAATGGTATGATATAGTCGTGTTGTACTCTGCATTAGAATAGGCACGCGATAGGAATACGCGTTCGCGATTGCCTCGCGTCGCCTCGTGTCGTCTCACAATGCCTTACAAAACGCACCACTACAAAACGATTACCCTCTCGCCGGTGAGAGGTTTGTAGCGCTCACCTACGTCTACCATCGCAGGTGTGATTGATACTTTTGTTCGTATTTCCCTTAAAATATTTTCATAATATAAACAAAGATAAACATACCTGACACACTATTGAAATTATGTGTCCTCCATGCAATTTCACCTCGAAAATAAATAAGTAAAGTGACACATGTCAAAGTTCTTACGAAGAATTTCTTAGACCGTGTGTCAGTCGACTAACCTATTAACCGTAGAAAAGAGTAGGTCTATAGCTTATCTCAAAAGTTGAATATCAGCAACGGGACGGACATGGGCTGACATAGATCATAATAATAATGATTTATAATCACTTTTGCAACGTCCATAACGAATATAAACCCTAAAAAGTCAGTAATAAAAGTAAAGTAAAGATTTAAACAGATGTTAGTTTTTGTAACTTGTTGATAGAGCAGCTAAACAACAGCTCTACATTATGTTGACAGTCTGTATAACGAAATTGGCAAAAACCATACTTAGAATCTATTACTTCGATTTCTCATTGAGACAAAAACTTTTTTTTTGGGATTGAGTGTTATAATTGTAATTGGTGTTATTGTTACAGTTAAAATACATAAAGTTTTGGCTCTATAGATATCTTATCTATGAAAGTTAGAAATACGACTAAGTGCTATGGCTCACAATTTCCCTTTTTTTTTTTCATTTTAACACTAAGCTTTTATCCGCGAATTCGTCGCCAATATAAAATAAATACCGAAACGATCAAAACTTCCAACACCATATTCATATTCTCTTATTTGTGAGGTGCCAATAAGTGGTTTCGTGGAAATATTTCAAATCAGAGCGAGCAATAGCGCCGCTATAGGCAATAACGATTGACGTGACATGCATGCGACCGTGTGCCGCCTGCCTAATATGTCGCTGAAAGGGACCTGCGAGGGCCTTTCACCCTATTTATTACCTCTGTGTTTTGGAAATGCCGCGTTTTCATGTGTATGTAGCATCGACACGATGTTCTGGGCCAAATATTGATAAACGGCCGAAACGGTTTCGCCCAGTTGACCGTTGCTTGAAGTTGACGTGAAATCTTCAAACTCTATACACACATCTTTTGTATAATGTAAAAGTACTATGACGGCCTTGTAATTTCGCGACCATATTTTAGCGTGTTTAAGCGAAAAGCCACAGTTCATCGTCCGGAAAAGTGTCAATAGGTTTTTTCTTTAGGGAATTCTTTTCTATGAGATTTTTAGTTATTAACTTCAGTATGAAATTAGGATTTTTCCCAGTTAAGAATAGGCCCGTTTCCTTTAGGTGGGTAGAAATAGCATAGCTAACGCTACATGAGTGTACAAAGACACCTCTAACAACCTTTTAAATATAAAACTAGACCTTAATACATTTTAGCATGCATGCATTTCCGAGGTTTTATTATTTTCCAATCAATTTCAACAAATTCTTCAATACTGACATCGTTTTCCCATTGATTTCATTTAGTCATTCCACTTAGCCGAATTGATATCACCGCAACTAATTGTAAAAACATTACTATTGAAGCAAAAGGCGGCGGGCCATCTCTATTCACTCGTCATTATTGTACTATTATGCTAAGTTGCCTGAGCTCATTACGGATACAGAACACAGGATTAACGAAAGAAGGAAAACAACAAAGATACGAATCCGCCATTATTTATAATAAATTTGCGTAATGTGCCATACATAATTTTTGAAACGAATATTAAGCTGTAATAAAAAAGCATTATTATTACCCGGAAACATAAAAGATAATAATGAAAAACCAATTACATCCGCATGGAACAAACGTTTAGAATCTCATTAGTGGGCCAGTTCGGAATGCGCTCGGGCACAATTCGACGAATGCACGGGCGTTACGAATATCCCAAAACGCGAATCCCGAATGCCGAAAAGCCGAATGGTTGGAGGGAGCCCGCTCGGTGACATATTGGAATGTGACTCCATTTATCCCCGCTTCCTATTGGAATCCGGAGTGACGCAGCAAATTGGAAATTGCGGTTCCATTTTTGGCGTTATTGATAGATAATGCCACTTGTAACATTGGCTCGGGAAAATGACAATAATTTTCCACGAAATTTGCATTTATATGGCGCGGTTATCGCTGCGTTGTAAGTTAAACGTGACATTATTTCCCGGTTAAAAACTGCGTAGTTTAAAAAGTAAATAAGCGAGTTTAAAAACGATTTGATCTGTCATGTTAAAATAAACACAAATGTAAAGTCGGCTGTGCCGTAATGCAGAAAACTGCCCCGGTCCAAATTCGGCACGGCCCGTCAAGTTTGTCCGAACATGTGAAAGTGCACGCATCACACGTCAAAGCGCGGTCGGGGCGACCCTCGCGTGCTATATTAAATCACATTTTGACAAGTGTACCGTGAAAAATTAATCGAGTGTCGTCGAGTGCGCGGGCGGCAGAAAAAATGAAAACATGATGGCATTTCGCTGGGCCCCCGGAGCCAGAAAGGTCAGGCGGGCAGCCGCTCGTGAAATGCCTCGCGTCTCGCCCTCCGCCCTGTGGACACGACTGGCGACTGCCGGCCGGCGACTACTCCTCGGGGACTTGCAACACTTGCACTTTATCATTTGAATATGAAATGGACAAACAAATGAATAGCGACTTGTGGATCATAAGTTGACAAAAATGGTTTTACGAAGCAGCAAAAAATCGCTTTATCCATATTTTTATGTAGTTTGACAATATGATGTTTTAGCCACCATAATAAACTTAAGTTACTTTCGGTAACTGTAAAGGTACCTAACTATCAAATCATACCAACATCTAACGCAATAAAATCGCCATTATTACCAAAATATATAAATTTAAAACATGCCAATTCTAGAACGATAAAGATAATCAAGTGAATATTTCACCGACGCGTCTTATGACAAACGGCATTGTATAATTAAACCGGCGAGGGTGTTTACTCCCATGATAGTTACCATTAATACTTATCTGACACGATATAACGCAATTAATCTCGCGAAAACTGTTTTACAACGTGAGAAGTAACACTTGTCGGGGGGTTTGTTAAAAACAACAGCTGCCAAGTGTGAACTGTGCCGCGGGTATATGGTTTTGTATATTTTATTAAATCTTATAAAAATAAAGCTGAATTGGTTTGAATTGATCGCAGCTGCTTTTTAAGTTCTTAGTCCATAATCTAATAGATCTAGGGTGGAAACACAACTTGGTGTGTTTTACGACCTATGCATAGAATGAAGAAACACGTGATTGTAGTAGATACAGATTAACATCAATGCTGTATTAGAGTTGTAAAGTTTAACCTAAATTACCTTTAAAAAGTGTCTACTTTTTTCATGACATCTTATACACGCACAGAAAACAAAGATTGGTTATACATATTGATAGAAAACATGCGTATGTGCAAAAGGTAGGTTTTCCCATGGTAGACCGCGGTATCCCTAAAAAAGATATTAGTGAATATCCGCGGTCGATCCATCACGGACGTCAGATTAATGTTTTGATGTATATGTTACATTACGACGTGAATAGAATGATCGGTGCGTAGACACCCGCCATTCTACACTCACACTAATATTCGCATCGGTTTAATTAAACGTGTATTTTTAACGTCAAACTTTCTTTATTCGCTTTCTTAATAGACAGCCAAAATATAATATGTTTGTTGCATCTCAGAGTTTTTGAAGACTTTAATCTTTTACCCATAAAATAATACATCGTACTAACGTAGAGTATATCTGTGTCCAGCAGTGGGTCGTATGCGAGCCAACTATTTAAAATATATAAAAGTATCTATATACGGATAAAATGTAGTCCCAAATATCCAAGATACTATCATTATAACATAACATATAAACTCTATTTTTCTTATCCCAAAAAGATTACAGAAACCAGACCCTATATTTCAGTTTCTAGTCAACGACCCCAGGAAGCATCTCTATAACATCAGGAGCATTGGCAAAGATTGTATAATTACAAAAGAACAAGATGGTTGACCCGACATCCATAAGGCAATTTCAATATGTAAGAATTCAATTCAATTTCAAGGTTTCAATATGTAATGAGTTTAATAGGCAGTTAAAGTAAAGTCATGGGACAGAAATAGCTTCCTAATCAAACTGAACTAGGCGTTTTATACATTTATACGAACTACAAAATACCATTAACGTTATTTTATCGTAGTAAGTACAGGAATAAATTCCAAAAAAGGGTCAATAGTTTGGTTAATTACAGTTTTCTCGGCAGGATCTTGTGAAAATACTTTACTTCTCTTCTTTGGAGTGTATATTACATTCGCCTTTTTTTTATCATTTGTAGGGCGAGTAGGCATAATTATGAAGGTATTTTATGATTTAGTACTATGACTCGAATTATCGAGTCACACCAATCAGTTCAATCAAGTCAGTACCACTTTATCCAGGATATATTTTTCTTTCTCCTTCAATAGAACGAGTTAACATATCACCTAGTACTAGTCAATTTTAATTAACAGTATAGAGTCTGGAAATCTACCGAAAAACGGCAATAAACAGACTTAAAACACAATTGACAAAATGTTAGTGCAAAAATGCACCTCAGCCCCGCTACAGTCATGATTCTGTGTAGGTATATGAATATTAATATTAGTTAAAAAAATCACAATTATTTAATTTATATAATTACTCTTACATCGTTAGGCTAGTAACAGTATCCAAGGCGTACATTCACCTCGGGCGCCCCTCATCAACATTTGACCACAATGTTGTTTCCACTCGCATGCGCCCATAACAATATCCGACACTAATAAAGGTCTCAATCCATTCAACCATAACGCAATATTGTCTACTCTAATTGGCATTAAAATTCGCCGAAAGAATTGAGGTAACCCCCAAACAAGCGCTTATCGTCGCATCAGTGCGCTAAGGCCCGTACTCCTCCCGCAGCCCTCAGTTTGCAGCTAATGAATATAATACATGGCCCCCAGGTATTGTAACAAGGGAACAACAAACACGACGCTTACGTTTGTCTCTGTTCAACATTGAGAATGTTGCCACATTTGATCATTGGTAAAGAATAATTCGCGAACTATTGAACAGATTTATGATGATGAACAGATGTAATATAAACCTATATTATCCATAAAAAATTGTGATAACGTTATAATATTGTAAATTCGCAGATCCTAAAAACTACATTCTAATCTATTATAATTACTAACCCTCTCGCCGGTTGCAAACAATAAACATAAATACCGTATATTAATGAACTGTCAAATGCAGCCAACCTACTAAATCTGATAAGTAGATACGAAATATTGCACAAATATAGCATCGACTGTCATAAAATAACTAGTCGCTGATCTACCAACATAAAATTCGCGTGCTCACATACCATTTTACATCCCGTGTAAAAAAACTGCTGACTCACTACCGTGAACTTTGAATACGACCTTGACACATTTGCAGCAGAGATATGAAAAGCTCGCCAGGTCAATGAGGCAATAACGCAGCCGGAGTGGTCGCGCTACACTGTTCTTGTTCATGTTGGAATTGACGTAATCTTGATAATTGCTGTTTGTGGCGGAGTCGCCCGCGAGTCCCTAGCAACGCGGTGAATGGCCACCATCGTGTTTTATTTCATAGATACAGCCTCCCGAATGTATTCGATATTCGAAAACAACATGATTACGGCACGCATATATTTATTAGACGATTATTTTTTTGAAAAATGATTGGGATGAATTTACTGGGAAAGATTTTTAAAGCGCGGTATTTTGTTTCAGGTTTTATTAAGATAATTTTTTTTTGTGGTTTTTGTTGTTTTGATTAAGTTTGATATCTAGAACTATTACTGGCGATAGCATTTTGTAGCTTTTTGAGGATAATGATCTTGTGAAACATGACGTACTTTATATGTAGTTATCCTTTTATTTTATATATTGATAACCTCCAATTAGACTCACTGTCTATGTTGGTATTGTCAGACAGACCATACTATCATAGATAGTAAGTATAATCGGGGGTATTATGAAAAAAGTAAGGTCCCATATACCTAAAAAAGAAAACAATTGCCGAAGCTTAGTAGGTATATGTTACCCACGTTCTATAAAATTCATAATTAAATTTACACTTTCATCGCACATCCTCCGTGTGATTATTGGAGCATTATAAAACTTCAAAACCAAATCAATGTCCACAGACAGGGCGAGCCCCTCAAGGGACGCGCCGTATTATAACAGAGCATAATATCTGCGTCGTCACTCGAGCGCAATAAATACCCAAATAAAGCGCAAATAATACCCAAATCGCTCATCAGCGGTGCGCAACCCTCCCCGACTATAATTATCTATAATCAGAATGTACCCCGGGTACAATCAGAGCGGCCGATGCAATTATTACTATTACTATGTTTTGCATACGCTCACGTGATTACCCCTTGCTGACTACTCATTGATTCGCGTTTGTTTTTTATTATTCTCCAATCACTATTGATTTGTGTCATTATCAAGAAAATCTGGTACATTTGTAGGTATAACTGGTGTAGGTAGTCTCAAATAATTAGATAGTTATTACATGGTGAGAGTTTATTTGAACTGTTTTTGAGAAATAAAATAAATACACTAACTAGTACCTAATGATTAAAGTGCCTAGAATTTGTGCCTAGAATAATATTGGTGTTACTTCTTAGAAGAAGTAACACCAATATTTGCTATTTTGAATTCACATGATTCTCTAAAATGTTTAAAACTGCTCCAGTGTATAATCGGAATATATTTATTTACGCTTGTACGTATTGTACACCAAATGAAATGAACAAAATATAGTATAATAAACCCTCTCAGTTGTAAGGGAGGCCCGTGCCCAGCAGTGGTTCGTAAGTATATGGGCTGATGATGATGATAGTATAATAATAAAAAGGTTGTGTAACAAATCGCGGCCTTATCGCTATCGGCGATTTCTTATCAATTATTTTTTGTGGCGTAAGTACCTACACGTGATGTTTTTCATATTTTCGTCTATTATATTTCTAATTATCCACCAATTTGACAGAGAAAGAAAACATCTGCGAAAACCGGATTAGTTGAACCACGCTTTATAAAAACATGTTAAAGATATTAGTCACTTATGATAGCTTTCATTATATACGTATATGGGTAGCCAAAGCAGCCACCGAAACACAGTACCGTTCATAAACACTTTGATTTACAGCCAAAAAACTCCGCACGGAATATCGCGAGGACAGTTTCGGCACGTCGTCATAAATTATTGGCCGCGTAGGGCCGGTTGACCCCGACCGCCAGTCGATTAAGCATCACCGGGCTTTCTTCAATTTCATATTTATAAACGGGGATTACGCAAAAATGCCAGTGTAATGGATCACCTAGCAGGACTAACGGCGTCCACCGCGGGGGGGAGAGGAAGGCAAATTTGAGAGGGGGGGTGGCAAGGGTCTGATCGCCGGACTCATCCATCAAACGCCTCACGCATGTGAATTGGGGCGTTTTATCTGGAGATAGCCGCGCTCGGGTGCCTATTTAAATATTTCGTCGTTTAGCCTCGGCTCGGAGGTATTACGCGCCGTGGCTAATGGTGCGCTAGTGAGCCACTATGTTTGTGCAATGTTTCTGTAAGGACGTGTTGCGTTTATCGGTTAAGGTAACGTTCTATAGAATTTTCGCTGATAACATTTTTTAATCTTCAACTAACGTCTCTATAGACAAGTTTGACTGCAAGTAAACTTTATTTCTCGTATCTCAACACATAGTTTAAGCATTGGTATGTAAATCTAATCCCAACAATACTTCGTGGCATGAGTGTGTGTCTTATAATTAACAGCCAAAGATACAAGTAATCTTTTTTTATCCAACCAATACACTTGCACTGCGCTTACGGTCGTACGCGGTGTAATCAAATTACCGTGATAAAAAAACACTTTGGTTACTTACTCATACAAGAAAAAGCCTAAAAACGAGTGAGTGAACGCACACGCACATTCATTTGTCGGTCACGATGCGTCACTCTGAGACACGTAAAAGACGCCATTCCTAAGACGAATAGAGGCGGCGACGGAGCCATCGACGTCACGACTTCATACTCACAGAAATGACACGCCATTTGTACTTGCACAGTGCGACTGCGTGAGTGAGTAACGCGAGCTACATATTTCATGGATTATGTTAAATACAGGGCGTATTCCGGCCGTGATCAGAAACTAAGGCTGATAATAGCTGCGGTGATTACAAACACCGTGAAATTAAAATAAATCCCGACAAAATATAAAAATAAATACCTTGTCCTTACATCCATTTAATATATATGATTGTTAGGAAAACGTCAATTTTTTTATTTTTTGTAAGGATTTTTTTAACACCAATGGGTTTGTAATCACTGTAGCTACTACCTGCCTTAGTTTCTGATAACGCTCTGAATACACCCTGTATAATTCATAAATATAGACATTTTTATATATGTATGTATGTAGAAACATATGTGTATTGGTAGACACAATGAAGAACGAAAAACAAAGAGGTTTTTTTTTCATAACAGATTTATATTCAAAGCGAGTTCGTGTCGGAAACTACGAGAGACTTTAAGGTCTCATTTAATCTTAATCTGCTACTGATATTTATTAATAATTCACGAGTATTAAATAAAAGTATGCATGTTAACGCAGCATCATTTGCGATTGACATAGTCAAGTTCTTGGTCAAATCCACTACTTTAGAACAACGTAACCACTTCATTCGACTAAAAAACCCATAAGTGACATTTGTCAAGATGTTTTTCTTTACCTGCTTAATACTTTTAGACAATGTTTAGGTATATCTTTAAAATATAAATCCTATACACTTTTGCCTGCTAACGCGTACATCCACCTCTCACTCTCGGCACGTGAAGACGCGCCATTTCCAAGACGAATCGTCGCGATCTTCGACACTTGACAGTTACAAAAATGACTCGCGCTTGTCCTCGTACGGCTTACGAGTACGTGACTGACGTAGATATACGTCAGAAATGGTTACTGTGTAATGGAATTCTGTTTATTCGACATATTTTTAGGGACTAAGGCCAATTTCAATCATAAAAATTAACCAATGAAAAAAAAATACATTATCGCTTACAACGAGAGGCCGCGGCTTCGATCCCCGCACCGAGACAAATATTTGTGTGATCCACAAATATTTTTTTCTAGTCTGGGTGTTTGTGAGACCGAAGAGTCTCTCGTCGTTTCTGATACCCACGACACAGGACTTGTATACCAGCGTGGGGTCAAAACTATGTACATACTATGTGACTGTTGGGTGTATTAATTATCTTCAACTTGAAAATTAAGACACAAATCTAAAATATTCTGTCACCATCGTTTGTTTGGTAAATTTCACGTTCTACCATAGAATCACGTTCGCGGTTGGAATAGACCATGGGACACTTCAGTGTATAGAACATAATTAATACTTGTTTAAACACTAAGTATTAGGTATATTGTAGTATTTGTGAGCCTCTTATGGGGGTGGCGTGATTTATTGTGATCAAACCCCCTAAATATAAATAAAGATAAAAATAAATAAAAATAAAAATATATTTATTATTACATATATACATATACCTAATATATGTTTTGTATATTAAATTACCCAAGCAGCGTATCAGAACCACGTCTATACTCTCAATAAACGCTACTAAGCGAAACGATTACAACTAAATAGTTTTATTCCGTTTACATTTCCCATTGTTGTTGTGAACAATGCTCGGTGCACTACAGATGGCATTGACCTTAGGCCAGCGGCACACTGGCCGTAAATAAATAGCTGAAACGTGCTCTACCGGTGTTTAGGTCACATTCGGTCGTACATAACGGAGTCTCCGAACTATTGAAGTTTTTTAAACTGACCAAGTCAGAGGCTGTCGCGGATGAAGTGTTCCGCACGTTCTATATGCTATAAGATTATTGATATTAGGTACTGTTTTTTTCAATTGAATATTTGTCAAGTGAAACTGGGTCTGTATTTATCGTTTTTTATGTCTCACTGTTGAACAAAGGACTTCTAACGTGTATTCATGATTTTTTTTTAATTCTTGACAAAAAGTTCATATTACTGCAGTATAACGACTATCACTCGCAAGTCATAATTATGTCAACCAGGCAAATTCGGCATACCTGAGCTCATAAATTTACAAAAGCATTTATTATCTTTTTAGTAAGAGCTATGGTTCTACACACTATGAAATTTTCTAATGCCTAAGTACCTACTACTATTTTTAAGTGATAAACAGTCTAATAAGACAAATAGCCGTAGTTATAGAGTCCCGTAGACATACTTAGCTACAGAACTTTAAAAGAAACTAACATATACCTATGTATATCTATAAAAAAGTGTAGGTAGGAACACAAATAGAAAAATATAAACTTAAAAAATACCAGTACGGACATACTTAGCGCAAAGATACAGCTTTATAGTTGACATTGGGATTTCATCTAAGTAGGTACTTATTACATTACTAGCCGTACTTATTACAGACAAGGTAACACTTGTCTAAAAGCGAAATTTTTTCGCTAGGGTTTCAAGGTTAATACGAACTTTTTTAAGTTACGTATAAATATTGTCTCTAGGTATTTTTAACAATAAAAGGAAATCTTACATTACAATTTATCTTATACCTACCTACTTTAAACCGGCGTTCAAGAATTTAGTGAATTTAGGCCCATTTGCACAGCGGCGAAAAGCAGATACCTAGTCAATAAGAAAACAAAAAGCTAACTAATAAGAATAATATAAATGTTATTTGACGATGATTCTAAATAGACTTCGGAATTGACTCCAAGAAAGAGAAATTGATAATGGCTTATCAATAAAATTAAAGAATTTTTTCAATAAAATACTTCTCTATTCTTTTATGTAAATGTTCTTAAGAAAATAAGCAAATATTACAAGTAGGTATATATAGCACACAATTGGTTTTTATAAAATTCTATCTCATAATACAAAACTATGAGTAGACTAAATCTGTCGATATTAAACTGTCTTCTTGTTTTATTTATAGACTTTATTGTATAATGTAACATTGATATAAACCGTAAATAATCGTACACTAACCGCCTGTTAAAAAGCAATAACCATAATGTGATTGTATTATATCAATTGGCGCTACGTAAAGTTACAAACATAAAGATTATTCCATTGTCCATTGAAATACAATTGATTGAAGTTGTATATATTAAACAATCGCAGCAGGTGGATGATCATTACAAATCCATAAAACTGATATCGATATTGTCTAGCAATTCAGTGTGAGCTTTTATTAAGTTTATAAATAGACGGGAGTCGGGAACCCAAACAAATCGGCGTACGTCGCGGCAACCGCCCTTGAACTGCGCTCCAGAGGCTCTCTCGGAGTGCCGGAGGCTGCATGCGCGGCGCGGGGGCGGGGCCCGGCCGGCCAATCAGCGCCCCTTCACATTTTTCAGCCCCCGCCCGCGCGGCCGGACGCTGCCCAAAAACAAAAGGATCAAAGTCGGCGAAACCTATCTCTTTCTTTGTGAGGCCGGCAAACGGGCATCGATGAGAGGATAGATACAGTGTGTCGCGCGGGCGCGAATCGATACGCGAGCCCCGCGGCCCGGGCCGGCCCCCGCCCGCGCCCCACACCAGCGCCCCACGAGCCCCACGAGCCCCACACGGCCTGCGCCCCGCGCCCCGCGCCCCACGCAGCCCCCGCGCCGGCCATTTGCACCCGCGTGTTTACTATTATTATTTTATTGAACGGACGCGCACACTCGCTGCTCTCCGCTCTCCGCTCGCCATACAACCAATATTTACAAATCATAAGCCTCCGATTTGGAGCAATTAGGCGCCTATCTTACGGCCTCTTTCGCGAGCTCGTTACCGGCCCCAAGTGGCCTACCTACAATTAAATGCCACTTCGTAGGTACTGTTCCTCATACTAATTGTATACACATTTCAAAACGCTTAGGAAAACCATAACGTTTCGTAACATTTCAGTATTTATATTCACGATCCCATTACATGTATAATAATATGATATTTAAGTAAAAATATATGAAAGTTCATAATTACCCAAACATAAACATTATTATCTTATAATTGTATATTTAAAAAAATGTAAAGATATCAATAAAAAATTATGGTTTTCTAAATATAATACCAAATATAGATGAATAGGTTTCAATAGGGATTTAATTACCAGCTTTTAGAATGCGGACAAATACCTATGTTATAAACACTATGTTACACTAGTACCTACCAAACACTAACAAGAATTATCGACGCACGCATAAAATTCTAAACCATCATTATTTTAAATATATACAACGTGTTACAAAATATTTAATAAAAATACATACATACATAAACTCACGCCTGTATTCCCCGAAGGGGTAGGCAGAGGTGAATTTCTGCACCCACATTTCGCTAAGTATGTATCAGTCCCACGTAATAGGGGGCGAGCCTATTGCCGTTTTTCGGGCACAATTCCAGACTCCGTGCTGTTACTAAGAATTTCCTTATGGAAAAACCCAATAACACTTTGCCCGACCCGGGAATCGAACCCAGGACCTCTAGATCGCACGGCACATACTTGTACCGCGAGACCATGAGGCAGTCAAAATATAATTAATTTATCTAAGCCAAAAATATTGTCAACCCTAGTAAGCTGTCATGTCAGGGAATAAGATTATTTAACAGAAAGGCCTACGTACCTATTTTACCTTTAAAGTATTTTATTAAAACTATTAATTTAGCTGTAAGTACGTCATAACAAATAATTATTATAATGGTTTTCGCCTCTGTAGTTATAGGTACTTATATTATACCAATTTTCAGAGTAAATCGAAATCCCCGTTGCAATTTATATTTCTTTAGTGTACAAATATGCTTTGAAAATGAAACGGCTGCGGAGAACAGTCACATAAGTACATAATATGTAGTTCTGACCTCATCATCATCATCATCATCATCAGCCAATATACGTCCTACTGCTGGGCACGGGCCTCCTCTACAACTGAGAGGGTTTAGGCCTTAGTCCACCTCGCTGGCCTAGTGCGGGTTGGCGGACTACACACCTAAGAAATTCCTAAGAACTTTTAGGTGTGCAGGTTTTATCACGATGTTTTCCTTCACCGTTAAAGCAAGTGATAATTCATTGTGCATACACACATAACTTCGAAAAGTCAGAGGTGTGTGCCTGGGGTTTGAACCTGTGACCGCCGAAATTCTCGACCGCGCGCCTAAACCTCGAGGCCATCACTGCTTTCTGACCCCACACTAGGATAAAAGTCCTGTGTCGTGGGTACGAGACCTACTCCTGACCGAGTCCTGACTACGAGAAACTTTTCGATCTAACAAACACCCAGACCTGAAACAAATATTAGTGAATCACACAAACATTAATTTATTTGTAACATCATTAAAGTCATGACTTTAGAATAATTAATTAGCACAAGTAGGCTTGTGCAAATAATTGCGTCCACAAATTTAACAGGCGCTACAACACCTATAAAAAAAATACATTTTTTCTAGTTATATTTGACTATTGACGACTTGAGAAATTGGCGGGTATCGGATGGATGAGGGCTGCTCAAGACCGGGATGGTTGGCGCCTACTTGGGGATGTCTTCGTTGAGCAGTTGACGGCGATAGGCTGAGAATATATTTTTTTAACTAAAAGTTCGCTGGCCTATAGGCTCGTTTTCTTTATTACTATAATGTATAAATGAAGATACCAATGGCTTCGAGTTGTAGGCAAAAAAAAAGAATTGCGAGAAAATACCTACGTTTTAAAATATGTATTACCTATTTTGTGTATTAAAAAAATGTATGGTTGACGGAAAATTAATTTTCCACAGTGTAACTATAGCATGCGGTATAAAATTAAACACTTAAATATAATAGATAAATATATTTTTCATTTACATATAAGCAACTTTGTGCGTTATTATAAGAATTATGTTCATATAGGTAAGTAGTGATGGCCTCGAGATTTAAGCACGCGCTCGAGGATCTCGGCGGTCGCGAGTTCAAACCCCAGGCACACATGTCAGACTTTTCGAAGTAATGTGTGTATTCATTATGAATTAACATTCACATTGACGGTGAAGGAAAACATCGCGAGGAAATCTGCACACCTAAAAGTTCTTACGAATTTCTTAGGTATGTATTCCGCCAACCCGCACTAGGCCAGCGAGGTGGACTAAGGCCTTTTTTTGTTCTCGAGGGGAAAGCTGTTTATGGCTCTACTTTCCGCCAGCCCAGGGGGGAGGGGGGCGGAAAGCGTATGTCGGGGTCACCGGTCTTCCAACCCGGCGCGCGGCGATGTCATGTCCACGCAGATGTTATTGCCGGGCTGGGTCCCTAACAAATTCCCTAAACCGGCATACCGACCAAAACCCCCCGGTGGCCATCGCCGCGCTGAGTGGGGCGACCACGGTACGTGAGCGAGAAGCGCCCACCGTAATGCCGCAGCCGCCCGGTGCGCCTCCGAGACGTAAACGTCTCGGCCGTCTCGGAGTCGTAGGGGGCGCAGTTGCACCCCCACAAGCTTGGTTCGGGCGCCCCGGTTGTGGATGGGCGCCCGCGACGTACATAGGCCACAGTGCCGCCGCCCCTCTCGGGGTCACTTTCAGTAAGGACGCGCCGCCCCCGCAGAGCGCCCAGCGACCCCAAGGGCCCCTTTGAGTATGTAATATTTATCATTGCTAACAAAGGCCGTCTTAGATGTTCCCCCACCAAGCAGAAAATAATTTTTATAGTTAATGTACTGTTCCTTCTTCTTCTTCCTAGTCGTTTCCTCATTACTGAGGGTCGTGACCACCATGCGTGTGGCTCTCCTGTACACTTCGTACCACCTTCCTCCAGGCATTCCTATTCCGTGCCATTCGTAGGCAAGCCTGTATGTATGTACTGTATGTAGTGTTAGTCAATGCTTTATTTAAATAATATCTCATATATGACAATAAAATATATTTTTGATTGTTCCCATACAAGCAGTCGTTAGTATCTACCTATAGACACATCACCTACCCTAGATACGCATACAGTGATGTAAAACGGCTATAATTTATAATGCCATAGGTATACCAGACCATTTATAATTAAGTTCTAATTATATAAACAAGAACATTTCTCTTTTTTATAAAAATACAAATAACTTAATTTTTAACATTATACTTTCATTGTTATAATTTTTCATATGGATCTTATAAATGGTTCTTATCTCGTAAAGTTATTTAATAAATGTTTCACAATGACCAGTTAAAAATGCTATAATAAAATTATTCTCGCAGTGAAGCATGACTGTAAACAGCATTAAATTGTAACAATTCCTAGAAACTTTCCTCATTCCTTTCTTCGACCTATATTCACAAGACTCGTTTCGCGTTCAATAGGCAAAATGCCTGAGAAGCGCCATCTGTAAAAGCACAGCAAACTACATCAACCATCCGTGTAACTACTGCCATCTACCCTATATTAAACGAAGCATCAGACGTTTTGTTGTAGGTTTACTCTTTTTAGATAGATGGCGCTTTTACAACCCATTCTTTTGAATTTATATTTTTTTGTAGTTTATCTCATGTATAACTACATTTTTAAATATGTTACAAATAAATAATAATCATTCGATATCAGTGCTTTGAACGTAATACAATGAAAGAAACTATTTCTTGCTGCGTAATAGACTGCTTTACCGACAGTGCTGTATCCGGTTGGCGCTCGACGACATCACGCACACTCAAACTCCATTTGTAGACAACTTCACTTCATAAATGTTCGATCTCTTTCAACTACGTCGAGGCTTGTGCTTTTTGGGATTACGCTTTTCGGTAATTATTGTTTTACTGCTTGGCTACGGTGTATTTTCTGAATTTCCAATAATATTCTAGTCAAAGGTGAGTTTCGCGTTATTAAGATAGTGTCGTGATCGTAAAACCGTAACAGTTTGGCGCGATGGTTAGATTCTGTCAACATAGCTAAATGTTCACACGCAGTGCCGTTTATGCACGTGTAATTACAATAAAACGTGATTTTCGGTTTGCAGACATGGCTCTGAGCGTTGCGCTACCTCTGGCTGGCTTGGAAACAGATAATTTTAACTCGTTCAGCTCTTTCGGGCACATAATCGAGATAGCGGGCCTGTCTCAGTCGCAGTCAAGCCCAAGCCCGTCCGTCTCCAGTGAATCTAGCGGTATCGGTTCGCTGGGATCGCTCAAGTCGGAATCGGTAAACAGTGACTCCCTGCCGACAAGTCCTCAGACAACAGAAAAGGTTAGTGTTAAATATTTGCATTATTTTGTTTGCGTACGTCCTGTCCTTGACCTCTCTATTTTCATAATATTCCGTAATGGCGAATGTCTATATTACGCTATCAATGTTGTGTACATTAACGACGTGTGATAATGGAAAGATTTTAGTGACGATGATGTTGAATAAATTAAATGGAATTTTGCTTCCAAGTGGATTTCGTTTATAAAGACAAAATGTCTACCTCGGGCGATCGGTCCTTGCCAAAATTAATTCTGCAACTTGTATTAGTCGCACATAGCAACAATCCACCAAGTTACAGCAATACGCCCATACGGTGTACGCTATTATAGACAGTATGGCTTTTACATTTGTATCATAATAGTTTGCATGTTTTGGGACTAACTGTATGACTGGCAGTATTTTGTGTTTAAAGTGAGATAACGCCTACTACAAAATAAAGTGTTTATAAGTTAGGTTTGTATTATTGATATTCGAAATGATATCAATAATATATGATAATTTTTCAGAAAATATTTGAACCGGTCGTGCAACCGCAGCCACGTCCGAAGGAGATTAAAGCCGAAGATGTAAAAATTGCATACGGGGGCCGTGATATTCTCAACCTGATGGCCAATCTCACTGATCCCCGGTGGAGCTATCGTGCCACCGTCCTGCCGCCAAATAATCCTGCACTTTTCTTCGCCAATCGCTCCCAGTACCACAGGCTGGGCCCGTACGGAACTCGCACGCAGTACGTAAAGGACACTTGTCGCTTATGCGGATTCACATGGGTCGTAGCTGCCACGGATTGATGTGACAATGTTTCGGCATAAACTTTGAACAAACGAACATTGAATGGGTATGACTGGGACACATCAGGGTGCATATCAACTTCTTCGACTCTCATTGTCACTTAATGGTGCTTATATTACCATTATTGATAAGCCAATGGCTTTAGTTCACTTACTAATTTAGCGCGATAAATTTGTGATGACCTGCCAGTGTTTGCTACATGTGATGGAATGCTTTGCAATTGGTAGATGTTTTTTTGTTGTTCTTATTTATTTAAATTACCATTTATGAAGTTTTATACATTTTCTACTAATTTATAAGTATGAAATCTTATAAACTGTGATTTGTTGTATTGTAAGAAATTTTAATGGAGTTTTTTTTGTTGTTGAACTAAAGCCCGTGGTTTTGTGACATTTTCCTAAATGTAGTTTGTGCATATGCTCGCCTGCTGTGCCCTGGCTCTACTGATGACTGTGGAATATGTATTGAATATGTGGCTATCGTCTCGCACATTCGTAGAGTTACATTTTAAACGTGACTTAATACTGTGATCTTAATTTAAACAAGACAATTTTTGACAATTCTGTGAATGTAATGCGTGACGATAAGACTTGTTTTTGTTTTAACTTATTTGATTGTGTGATAATGTTAGGCTTAATTAACACTTATGAACTTTGCAATGCCATAAAGAATTTGCAGATTTATTCCGTGACAGCATTTTTAGGTTCCTTTTTAAAAAAAATGCAAAAGACATGATTGAATCAAAAATTTATACTACTATTCTGTTAATGAAATGAAAACTAAAAAGTTAGTAATATATTATACTACATTTAGTTCCTCTTAGAAATGTTATTAATTATTTGTTATCCAAAGAATATTATATTAACTATAAATTGTTGACCTACACAATTTATATTGATTAGTATAAAGTATGGTTTAGTCTTTTTGACCAATGGATTTTGTATCCAATTACTTTTGAAGCAATATTTAAATTTTAGACATTTACAATGTCATTATGAGCTAGTACTTCCCACCATTACTTGTAATAGTTATTATTTAAATATTGTTTAATAAATTCTTTAGTTTCTAGAGATAATGAATTAGATATATTCCACAGTCATTTATCAATAGGATCGTCATTGTTTAAACCAAAAGGCTGCTTCTCGGATGTTATTTAAATTTACGATTTTGACGAGATAGGCACGAATTTAAAGCCAAGCTGTAGATTATTTTTAAGGTATAATTATGATGATTGTTGGATGTACCGTCCGAACATTACATAATAATAGTTGTGACATATAATCTAGATGATATGATCTTGACACATTACCCTAAAATCAATTTCCTATCAACTCAATGTGAAAGCTTGAACAACTCATTTAATTGTATGACGAGCCCATTTAATATGTAGTCAAAATGGGTTATCAGTGCATATCATCACAAATTAATTCAGTGATTAGATATTCTAAGGTATTAGTAGTTGTTATGGACCGTTTTAAAACGTTCGAGTCATTGATATGCCCAGATGCTGGGTTTCTAGTGAAATTATAGTAAGTGTCATTAACAGACTGGAAATATCTCTTATCTTTGTGCATATATAAAGTGTAATATTTGTGGTCTCTTAATTTAGTCAAGATATTTAATAGTGTGAGTCTCTTCAATTACATGTAAGTAATGTATAACATACTAACTATAATGTGTAACAATTGATACTGTCCTTTTGTGCAACTTTAGTTTTGCTATGTTGTGATCAGCTTTAAATTGGAACTGGAGTATTTGTACACAATAATGTTGACATATTTCCCACAAAGTTATTTTTATATAAAAAAAAATGTTGATATGAGACAATACAGTATGTAGTTTTCAAAATTTTCTTTATATTGATATTGGAGTTCACATAAAGGTTTGGCAAATATTTTGGAAGGGACCAACATCAGTGCATTGTTTTCCCTCAATAATGCTATTGTTTCAATCGACGGTAGAAAAATTCACCATCAAAAAACTGTTTTGTTATTGCAATCTAAATTTATTTTGCATTTTATAAAGTTCTTTGTGTTGAGTCATCGCTGAAAAATTATTTCAGTTTTCTTTTATCTGTAAATAACTGGGCTATGAACGCAAAACTTAAGTAGCAAAACTTTACAAAATATTTATTTATATATTTATGATTCAGTGGGTAATGACTGAACATATAGCATGGATCTCAGAATGCAGCTAACAATGATACATTCATAATGCCTCTGTGAGAAGTCACTCCTGAACATCTTGTTGGCGAATAATTTGCAATTTTAATAAGTTCAGTGGTGTCTTTGCTTGCCTAGTGTGCTATATCCTCAGTCACACGCACTCACAAATGGTTGTTATAGGTTATATTGAAATCAAATGTTGCATTCAGATTATTTTTAGTTTTACTTATAATATGACAAAGCTGCAATCGAATGTAGTTGAAAGGAAAGTATTTGGAGCGATACGCACAGATATATAGACTAGCTGTTGTTGTGAAAGTCTCCTTATAAGTTTAGTATGTGATTCCCTGCTGGCCACACGGCGCGGCGCCGTCACCTGCGGCGGCGCATCTCTGCCCGCGACCGCGACAGGCCGAGGTGCGATGCAATATTTGCATTCCAGTTTTGTGTTTTTTAAGTTAGCAGCCGAGGGTAGTAGTTGTTAATGTTTATTTAATCCACATTGCCAAATATTTTGGTTGTTGTGCTATTTATTTAACAAAATTTTCTAAAATATCAATTTAGTACCTTCCATTTCTATGTGTCTTCAAGTGATTTTTTACAATGTTTCAATCATTTCAATTTTATGCATTTTATTTTGTTTAGTCAAATCATATACATGATATTATACATAACATTATTTATATGTTGTATTATATGTATTGTTCATTCATACGATAAAATATTTTTTTCTGATTGAACTGTAGTCAAATGACAGTATTTTTATAACGAAAATTGTATAAGAATGAAGGTTTTTGCCTCGATGTCGCATCCGCCTCTGGCAAAGTGGACAACCTTACGAGAAGCAAACTCTTGCACCTCGTGTGGGAAATGATGCGCTGCCAGAGGCGGCCGCGTCTCCAGTGGGTATTACGTATATCTGATAAGCATTATGTAGGTTTAGCAAAATAGAATTAACTCGGAGATGAACTCCAAGTACCAAAACTTTATTGGTTCAATGTTGTTCTCGTATTATGGTGATATAGTGCGTCGCGTGCGGCGCAGAGCTCAATATTTTAGTAACCCTTAAGAAAATTAATACCTCTTTTGAAAAAATAATATATATTGTATAGTAAATCCAATCAATGATCACATTATGTATTTCCCTGTTTATTTTGATGTGATATCATAAATGACTGATCTGAATTTAGTTTTTAAGTTGGTTATTGATATGCAGTGCTATTTCGAGAGTGTAATTAAGATTTAATATTGAAAGTGCCAATGCTCGTAATTTAATCTTTGACTGTTCCTGTATCGTAGCTGTTCATGAGTTCGTCTTCGACGAGGCGCGCTCGCTACACCATTTTCGACTTCAGTATAAGCAATCTTTCATTAACATTAAGTTTCCAACAGTTACTTTTAATATTACCACGTAACGTGCACAATCTCAGTAATGCTTGCAATATTATGTGTTATTCCTCACTTATAATTTAATTCAGCGTAATGTTAAGAGTACAATATGAAATGATGTTATATCATTCTAGTATCAAAATTAGCCGAAGATGTTAATATTATTATTAGTTAGGTAAAATTTTAACATAGCTTCATATAATTGGGATGTTTTAGTATTTAGTAGTGTATAATTACGGCGTAGTGGCAAACAAAATGTCTCGTGAGTGAAGTGAAATAATGTTAGTGGCAATAATACTCGATGTAAGCCCTGCCAAGAGACTTGTACAGGGTCGCGCGCCGTCCGCGCCCACCGGCGGCCCGGCGCATACACACTTGAACGATAGACACTAGGCGTTTATTTGTTGTAATTATAATAATAGCCGTAGGTATTTTATCGTACTTAAATAATTATTCTTGCGATGCCTTAATTCTGGTTGTCAATTAGACATGTCTCTGCCTAGAGTGTTATCATTGTTTTTATTTATTTTAGTTTTTGCTGTTCCGGCTTCCTCCGTGAACTTCCAGTCCAGGCTGTTCTTTTAAAATGATTTTGAGGTCGATTTATTTTTACCTAAGTGTTCTTATTAAATGTTACCAAAATGTTTTTAATAAAATATTTTTATATGTATAATACTGTTTTATTCATTGTCATTAGAAGTCAGCACAAATGAGGCATAATGTGGCATTTCCACAAATTGTTTGCTACAATATCTACGCCTCCAAAATAACTCATATGACTGTATAATACTAAAATAGTTCGATGTTGTTTTTTAGTCCTGAGTGTGATATAATTTTGTCAGCTATTCAGTGTTAACTAATAAAGTTGGTCACGTTTTCTTTGCGTAAACATTTATTTTGGGCATTTTGCCAATAACGATAGAAATTAGACATGGTCGCGATAAATTTATGATATGTGTCAGAACATGTATATTTTTTAGTTGATGCTTGTTTTTGTTCACAAATTATCTTAACTGTTAAATAAAAATAATATTGTTTACATACAATTTTGTCATAATAAACTTGAAAATAATGTAGGTAAATTTTCCAATTTTCGTCGTATTTCTTAAAATAAACAATGTTTCGCAACAATATGTACAATAAAATTATCTATATAAGATGAAATATTTTCTCACCATATAATAACAATGCATCAATACTATCAATAAAATGTAATGTAAACATAGTTGTAATCAAAATATATGTGTAAAAATATAATTCTGTGATTAAATTGATATTTGATATAAGAACGGCCAGATTTAACACTAAAATATAGAAGGTTCATATACAATACTAGTTGCATTTTATTTATCAAAGTCACAAAATGGATGCCATGTAGACGCCATATTTTCTTCCCTAACACTGAACGACCGAGGTGAAGACAGTCCGAGTGAACATCAGTCCGCGCAGATCAATACTTCCTCCGCGATAGCGCCCTCTACTTAAACCTTCTCAGACTAAAACGGAATTGCGAGTGAACTGCTTTGCCTTCGTTCTGGACGCTCTACTCGTAGTTTGCCTACGTTTGCTACAGATGGCGCTAGTTAACATACAAATGTAAAAGTGATTCTAAAAGCTCTAGTTTTTAAAACTCTCACTAGGTGGTTAACGAATCTTACACTTCACTTCCATTGAAGCTTGCAAAATCAACTGATTATGACAAAATCCTTTGCAAAATGCTTGTCCGGACCTCGAAGAGGTTTTATTAGATACTAGCTTTTGCTCGCGACTCCGTCCGCGTAGACTTCAGGGTTGGTTTCAGAAAGAAAATAGTAGTCTATTTTACTCCACAGACTCCCATTTATGTCCATACCAAAAAATCATTCAAATCGGTTAAATAGACGTGAAACGTATGCCGCCGCGCACCGGCCGGCCGGCGCCTTGTACTAGTACATCATAATTGCGCGCTTGATTATAATTTTTTCGCTGCGGTGTTATTTTAAAACTGCGATATCTTCTAAGATACTCATTGAAATCAAATGATTTAAAGGGCAAATTTCTTTTAAATTAAATACTTGTGATGAATAACGTATTTATTTGGATAAGGATTAATATCATCTTTATGAAAACACCTTCACAAATAATTCCTTATTTTAGATCAAATTTGGTTAGTGAGCCAACCTTAAAAGATAGACATATGCTGTCGCGGACTTTTTTTTAGAACTTTTAAAGGGGAACAATTCTGTCATACATTATTTTAGCGAAACTAACCGTTTCCGCAGCGCACGCAGCGGAAGTTCTCGAAAGGAAAAAAATACCCCCGATTTTGAAACATTATTTATTGGTGCTCCGCTCCTATTGGTCGTAGCGTGATGTTATATAGCCTATAGCCTTCCTCGATAAATGAGCTTTCTAACGCTGAAAGGATTAATCAAATCGGACCAGTAGTTCCTGAGATTAGCGCGTTCAACCAAACAAACTCTTCAGCTTTATATATTAGTATAGATATTGCATCAGAACGCTAGCAGTCTGACCGAAATACACCAATGAGTGGCAAACTGGAAGGCCGGGAAAAGCGAAATATTCCTTAAATTCGACACCGAAGATTACTGGAATTGTATGTACAAAGATTTACAAGGATGAAAAAGGCGTAGAACTCATTGGAGTACTCAAAAATAAAAGTGATAAAATATAATTAATTACATACATAACCTCACGCCTGCATTCCCCGAAGAGGGAGGCAGAGGTACATTCCTGCACCCATATTTCGCCAGTTATGTGTCAGTCCAACGTGATAGGGGTGAGCTTTTTTCCGTTTTTTGGGCATATTTCCAGACTTCTTGCTGTTTCTCAGAATTTTCTTAAGAAAAAATCCAATATTTCTTTGCCCGGCCCCGAAATCGAACCCAAGATCCCACGGCACATACTCGTGCCGCGAGACAACGAGGCAGTTTAAAAATGTAATTACCATCGACAAATACACGTGCTTAACCAGAGAACCCGATTATTATTTATACTTGAAATTCTAATGACAGCGCCGACATGAGGTTGTAAATGAGTGCATTGAAACGCAAAAAGAATGAATTATAATTTACCTACTCAATCTGCCCAAATACATACCACTGCTGGGCAAGGGCCAACTTAGGCTCTTAGTCTACAGACCTAAGGAACTTTTAAGTGTAAGTTTCCTCACGAAGTTTCCCTTCAAAGTTAAAATAGGTGATAATTCAATGTGTAAAGTCAAAGATTTGTGCTTTTGGTTTGAGTCTGCAACCGACGATAAGTTTTATTCCTTATGTTTGTGAGTAAGATGGTAGCTATTCGGGGAATACGGGATAATTCCGTCGCCTACAAATTGGAACTCAAACTATCACACTTGCCGAACGAAACATCATAGCTGTATTTATAAATAAATACACCCAACAGTCACATACATAGTTCTGACCCCACACTAGAACACAAGTCCTGTGTCGTGGGTATCAGAAACTACGAGAGACTTTTCGGTCTCACAGACACCCAGACCCGAAACAAATATTTGTGGATCACACAAACACATGTTTCGGTGCGGGGATCGATCCCGCGGCCCCTCGTTTCGCAAGCTGGTATCTAGACAACTGCGCCACGTGGCAGTTTAAATTTACTTCGATTTTTGTGTAAAAACAGTCAAGTCTATTTGCACTGCAATCGAAGTTGATTACTTTTTTTAAATATACGTATGGTGTCAGGTTAAAAAAATATGTTACTGAAATTTATGAAATTTTAATCATCATCATAATATTGGTATTAAAATATTATTATTTTTAATACTTAGGTATTATTATTGGTTTAATAATTTAAGTAAAAAGATGTATTAATTGATAATGTTCATCAGACGTTTCAACTACATATTAGCCTTCTGTTACGAAATGATTTTGTATCTTATTTATTATATCTATAGCAGAGAGGCCTAGCTTCATCCGGACGCAATTTTATATTCCGTTCTTACCGCGGGAACAGTACTTTTTTTCATGATAAAATTATGTTACTTCCCATCCAATAAGGTCCTAAGCCCTTGCTAACGTTTATGCCTTGTTGAAGATTGTCGCAAATCAATGTAACTTTTGTATTCTTATTTTAGGACGGCAATGAAACAATACCGCACCTGATGGTGAGGGCATTGTGAAATAAATAGAGCGTCAAATGGTAAAAAAACTACTACTAATTATTGCTTACCCAATACACTTGTCTATCATCATAATCGTAATAGAAATAATATTAAATATATAGAATTAACTTTAGGAATTTGAAGTCATTTGATCATTTTTCACAACTACTTTTTCATGGTTTCTTTTTTAGCGATTTCGATCGTAGAATTTTACTTATTCACCTGCAAATTAGGCCTTTGGAACTACTTACGCCTATTTTCTGTAACACTGGACCGAGTATATAGGTATAGGCATTGTTTTTATAACATCAACAACAACTTTTACTAATCCTTTATTCCTATTTCATTAAATTTAGACTTCACCACCATGCTAAAGCTTTTTCTTGCCTTTTTTTAACCTACATTTATGGATATACTGGTGTGAGCGTAAATGCAGCATTTATTACAAATTCATCGACTTAAATTCAAGTGAAGAAGTAGATCCACGCCATAACCTCACTACAGTCATCTATGAAACAACAGGCTCGACATAATAGTAAGTAGGTAAGTACTTCTATTTCAATGTAAATTTTGTTTTCATAACCTGCGTACAATAGGAAAAAAAAAACTTTACAAAGATCTATGTAATAAATCGTGTAGGATTTGAGGACGTATAGTTCATAACCCAGGCACATATTACTGACTTTTAGGAGATATTTTGTATTTTCAGGCAGGTAAGGTGGAGAAAACATCATGAGCAAAGTTTCACACCTGAAAGTTTTCTAAAAGTGATTTTTATGTCTGCCGAACCGCAATTAACATGGGCTAATAAATGAATGGCGATGTCGGCAGCTTCATTTGCTTGTGGTGTGATGTAGGTATAGGACTGAGGTCTAAAAGCCATTGTGACCGGTCATCGTAAAAAATGTCCTTTAAAATCCGTCGCCTACGACCGAAATAAGCCTGTGTATAACGCCAGTTAATTAAGTAATGATGGCCTCGCATGGCGGTCGCAGGTTCAAACCCCAGGACACACCTCTGGCTTTTCGAACTTGACATGTATTCACAATGATTTATCACGTACTTTAACGGTGAAGAAAAATACCGTGAGGAAACCTGAACACCTAAAAGTTTTTAGGAATTTCTTAGGTGTGTAGTCCGCCAACCCGCAGACGCAGTAGCCAGCGTGGTGGACTAAGGCCTAAACCCTCTTAGTTTGAGAGGAGGCCCGTGCCGAGCAGTGGAACGTATATGTGCTGATAATTAAAGGTTCCGAAATATGGACGTATATGGGCTGATGATGATGATAACGCCAGTTTGCCTTTAGAACCATCCGAGCTACATCGGAAGCGACCTTCTCGATTCGTCATTTAAACCCGAGAGCTGTGATTCTGTCTCTATTTGTTTTTTTTGTCGTTCTCGAGAAGTTTTGTGTATAGTGTGCAAAAACCTTTGTTACATCGGTAAATTAGTTAAACTCATAAGATTCCTGCCCAGTGTAAGAGGGCGCTAAAATCCAAGCACTTCATCGCTCAGGTCGCTGGGGGCGCCGTGTTCAAGTAATAAAAGCTAGTCTTAATTTCAAACTCAAATTGGGAAAAGAGTTTTAAATGTAGGTAATAGGTATTGTATATCTTATACAGCGGAATATTTGCCATTTACTTAGGTAGATAAAAATGAAATAATGTATTTGAAAATGTATAAATAAAACCAGCAAAATATTTAACAGCCTCTGTGCTTCTCGCGTTTGAGTTAAGGACGTGGGGGCATCGGCGCCTCGATCCTCAAAGGATTGGCAGAGGTGTAATTCCACGCTGAAATTTAAGTAATTGGCCATGTTTTTAAGTCCCACATTGTAAAGGACAGGGTTATTGATATTTTTAGGGACTTTCGATTGCAAAATAGAATAGTAATCTAAGTTTGTTAGTGTCACGTTACTTGTTGTTGTCCGCCAACCCGCACTAGGCCAGCGTGGTGGACTAAGGCCTAAACCCTCTCAGTTGTAGAGGAGACCCGTGCCCAGCTGTGGGACGTATTTGGGCTGGTGATGACGTTACTTGTTAAACAAAATTTTTTTTGAGACTCGTTGGTATGACAGTGTAAAAAGTCCAGGTTTGATTTCCGAATTTCGAAAAACCTCTGTTGGATTTTCCGATAGGATATGTCGGAATATAACTTGCCGCTTTATTTGGCGTTTGTGGATTATGAGAAAGCCTTTGATTCGATCGAGACCTGGGCTGTGCCAGAGTCTCTCCAACGGTGCCACATCGACTATCGGTACATCGAGGTGTTGAAATGCATATACAGCAACGCCACCATGTCGGTCCGAGTACAAGATCAGAGCACGAAGGCTATTCCACTACGGAGAGGCGTGAGACAGGGAGATGTCATATCTCTGAAACTGTTCACTGCCGCGCTGGAAAACGCCTTCAAGCTCTTGCAGTGGAAAGGATTCGGCATCAACATCAATGGCGAGTATATCATATACCTTCGGTTTGCCGACGATATTGTAGTCTTGGCAGACTCGCTGGAAGACCTTAGCACTATGCTCGAACACCTCAATTTAGTCTCTCAACAGGTGGGTCTTAAAATGAACATGGGCAAGACGAAGATCATGTCGAATGTCCATGTTGTGCCCACCCCGATCGCAGTTGGGGGCTCGACTCTCGAAGTTGTAGACGAATATGTCTATTTGGGACAAGTGGTCCGGTTAGGCAGGTCCAACTTCGAGAGAGATGTCAATCGTCGAATCCAACTCGGTTGGGCAGCGTTCGGGAAACTACGCGACGTCTTCTCGTCCAAAATACCTCAGTGCCTGAAGACGAAAGTCTTCGATAGTTGTGTGTTACCAGTGATGACATACGGCAGTGAGACGTGGCCTCTCACTATGGGCCTCATTAGACGGCTCAGAGTCACTCAACGAGCTATGGAGAGGGCTATGCTCGGGGTTTCCCTACGAAATCGAATCAGAAATGAGGAGATCCGTAGGAGAACTTAAGTAACCGACATAGCCCAGCGGATTAGCTAGCTGTAGTGGCAATGGGCCGGGCACATAGCGCGGAGAACTGATAGCCGATGGGGTCAAAAAGTTCTCAAGTGGAGGACACGTAATGGAAGGCGCAGCGTTGGACGTACTCCGACAAGATGGTCGGACGACCTAGTAAAGATCGCGGGATGTCGCTAGTTGCAGGCTGCTTCCAACAGGTCCCTATGGAAATCATTAAGAGAGGCCTATGTCCAGCAGTGGACCTCCATTGGCTGATGGATGGATGGATGATATGTCGGTAACAGATCAGAGATTGAATTATTGTCTAAGAAACGGCAGAAGACTTGCCAATTATGTGGTCTTACTGGCCAAATGTATGGAGACGAAAGGTTTAGGTGCGCGTCTATCGAGACATCATTCCGTGGTTACGAATTGGTTGACATACACACACACACACACACACCTATTTCCCCTTATGTGTGAGCTATATTGAACCTTTCATTATCAGCAGCAGCACATCTACCTACGTTCCACTGCTCGGCACGGGCCTCCTCTACAACTGAGAGGGTTTAGGCCTTTGTCCACCACGCTGGCCTAGTGCGGGTTGGCGGACTACACACCTAAGATATTCCTAAGAACTTTTAGTTGTGCAGGTTTCTTCATGATGTTTCCCTTCACCGTTAAAGTACGTGATAATTCTATGTGAATACACACATAACTTCGAAAAGTCAACGGTGTCTGCTTGGGGTTTTTCAACCCGCGACCGCCGAGTTTCTCGACCGCGTGCCTAAACCTCGAGGCCATCACGTACCTACTTTCTTTACTTTCGGAACCTTACATAACCTTAACCTCTAAATCGCATAGGGCATACTTGTGCTTCGAGACTACGAGGCGGCCTTGGTTGAATTCATCAGTAAGCTTACTTGTTAATGAGTCTCTGCTTTCAAAAAAAAGTTCCCAAACCCAGCCATAATTATAGATAGTTGGGTCCTAATAAAGCATATTTTAACGCGGCATTCAAACCAAATTTATGCGTCAATAATGAACGTAAACAAATACACGGTTGAAAGCTAGTGGTAAATAAGTTATTATTTTTAGCAATAACAATAACCGTCGACTAGCCGCCAGCGGCAATCTCTCGATATTATTCGCGACAAAATATTTTCACCAACTAGATAGGTACATTGTTCGAAATCATAATGGAATATGAATTGTTTTTTACGCTCAACGCTATAACAGAAGCAATGATATTTTTGTTTGGAATATTCACTTTTGTGTAGACATAATGGGTGTATTCATTCAAACGGTAGAAACTGAAAAGTGTCTCTTTTTATCAACGCCACAATGGGCGAGAATCAAAGAAATTACGAATACCTACAACGGCTGATGTTCTACGATCTTAAATAAAGACGGCGTTCTACTCTATTGTTGAAATAAAATATATTTTTACGTTACTCGTGTTAATAAGTTCTTTTTTTACAAATGTACATATAGTACCTAAATATAAGCGGAAAATATTATTGTATTAGATATTAGAATGCCTCGTATCGCGATATAAGTGTGTACCGTGCGATCTAGAGGTGTCGGGCTCGAAGTATTCAAAAGGAAAATTTAATTAACATTACAGACAGCAGACAAATATTTTTGTGATAATATTGTCGCAAAACATGCAGCCCTTGAGTTTATTACAAAAAGTCTACCTAGGACATTTATGCCTTGTGATCTAAATCTATTTACATCCATACCCATATAAGTTCCACTAGTGAGCAGCCCGGAGACGCCGACATACCCCTTTAAGACTTCCCTTGAGGTCTTAAAGGGGGAACTTAAAGCGCTTTCTTCTCGTTAAAAAAATTACCCTTCGTGACATTCGTAGGTTATGTTAATCAAACCAATATAATTCACACTTTTCAGCTGGGTGTTCGCAACATTCCCATTCATTCTTCATTCATTCCTCGCAGACTACTAAGACTCATTGGTGGAGAAGCAATTGGCTTGCGGCTCGCGAGTCAATGTGGTTAGGTACCGCCGCGATTCGGCGCGCTGTTTGTAAAGTGGCGTCACAGAGTGGCGTGCTCAAAGGGCGCTCAATGCGTGCTGCGAAACACAAGGGATGCATGTATTCTCATGCACGCTCGCGCATCGGCGACATGAAAACTAGAAAACTGCGTGATCTAGTATTATAATATCTATGATTAACAACATTATTTGGGACGCCTAAAAATGAAAGATTACCTTGTTAAAAGTAAAGCTATGTGGTAATATGCATTTAGGTATTTAAAAAAATATATACAGTTGTGTTATCTATCTACATATATAAAAGTGTAACAGACTCGGCGTAGCTTGATTTTATATGTAAAACGGAAATTAAGCATATCAAAAGACTGCCTCGTAACTACTGCTTAATGCGAGCGCTCGATTAGCAGCATCGAGATATTTATATCAAGATAAAATTAAGGGCTTCGACATAAATATAAAACTGGCATAATGCTATTAAACTACTACATCCGGAACAGCGTTCTACTTTAAGAAAGTAAGTCAATCAGGCACAATTACCTATATAATGTGTATCCAAAGAATATACATATCTCGCGTTTCTTATCATTCAAGAGAGACGTACAAAGAATTAAGCTAAAAATAAATTTGAATACAAGAATGTGGACGTGTAACGCGGAAAGGGTTTGTGAAACGTTTGAATAGGCAGAAATTGAAAGCAGCGGGGCGCGATGATTGCCCCACGCGTCTTCTACAACCTATTGACATTCATGAGACGGAGGCTTATTTTATAAGCCACTCATCAGTGACACATTGGAATATCAAAAATATTAATTCAATACCCAATCAACGCACGCGGTTGAATGCCAAATGAATACTTTACACCCACCACAGAGTGCTATTTACTTGCGAAAATTTTAACAAAATTGGGTTCTCTTCATCGAATATGTTACGTATTACAACCTAGAAGACTAAACAGAATCATCACAGAACAGAGAATCATTAATGTGTTTCGTCTGATGAGGGAAGATACTAGAGTTTGGATATCTATATTTATGGCAGAAAATGCAAACCAGTGCGGGTTAATGTATGGCATTGACTCCACCTAAACTCTACCACTTCATTATTATTTTAACTTAACCATGCAAAATCGAGTAACGCAACGGTGATTTCTAAGAGTTTATGAGTGATGGTCGATGGACAAAGGCCGTAACAGAATGGTGGCCTCGGGAAGGTGCAAGTAAACGGCTGCCCCGTTTCCACCAGCTAGATGGTCGGATGACTAAGCCCATGTAGCCCGGAAAGCTTTGGATGAGAGTAGCCCAAGACCGAGAAAAATGGCGACTATTGAGGAAGGCCTATACCCAGCAGTGGGTACATGTGGGCTGAGAATGATAATGGGTATCCAATATTGGTGAAAATCTCGCATCATCAGCTGAATAGGAAGATGTACCTATAGCTTAGTATTTAAACATCATCAGTCACAGTGTGTCCCTTACTAGAGGCACCGCCACCGCAATTGGATTTAAGTCCTATTTGACTTTTTTATTGCTATTTATTTTTTCTAATAACAATATAAACAATATAGTTCACAATAAATCTAAATATTTATTATTCTATGCATTTATAACTAACTATAATAAATTCTGCCTTAATAATCGCACTTCCAAAAATATACAACAATTAAACAAAGTTGAATTACAACAATAACGACGAAACACACAATCCGAATTAAACATTTCATGTCCATTTTTTTTTCTCGAATGGCGATCACACAAGGAATGCCGCTAACAGGTTTCCTTACACTAAAAACATGGCATTCGCTCAAAATATTAATCCGCCTGAAAAGAAACACATTTGAAAAGAACAAATTCGCATTTTTATATAAGTTTTTGTTTGAATACTTGGCGAATGTTTCGTAAATTATACGATAAAGCCATTTAATACGAAACAATGCAATGGAAATGAAAACAACCACAGCATTTGTAAGTCATAGTTTGATAAATGTCATTCGATTTTTCAGTTTACAAATTCTCTTTGACCTTTACCCTCATTGTTCTGTTGTTGTACTTTATTTCAAAACGAATTTCCAAATTGAAGACAAAAGAGTTTCTACTCAAGTGAATACATATGTTTAAAAAGTTGAGTATTGCCCTTTTAGGAAAGAGTACCTGTTTATACAATAAGTCTCTTGCGTTTTGAATAGGAATCAGAAAATATCGCTCAATGAGCAATGTTAAACAGTGGCCCATTGAAACGGCTGAAGCCTTTAGAAAATCACCCTCCTTTCGAGTCGCTTTTTGCTGCCTCTATTTACGTTTTCCACATTTTCCATATAGAATTTCATGTTTCTGATGTCGGACGAGGTTTCTATTGAAGTCTCACACTCGGGAGTTGTGCCAGTTCAATAGTAAATTAACACTATTCAAACTACACTCGAAGATTATTATTTATTTGCTATATTTTTTATCTTTGTCAACAACATATTTTTTTTAATTTATTTCAATAAATGACTAATAAAGATTAAAGATAGAACAGAATATATAATCTTCTTTTTGGACCTGTATTGTGATAACTTCTCATGATAAATATAAGTTCTTCATCCTCATTGTAAATATTAATTTTAAAATGAATATTCGGTTACATTTGTTTCGGTTAACGTCTTTCTTACTAAAAGCGATAAGTGTAGCGCAGTCCAAATACAGCTGCGAGTAATAATGAGAAACGACTACAGGTATCAGCCACCGATTAACACAATTACACTGCCCATGACGATATTTAATTATGATAATGATCTATAATTTTCATAATCTATAACTTGATCAACAAAGTATTACAGTCTTCATAGCGCCAGATCTGTGATCACGATGTTTATCCTTCACATTATCCCATTCGACGATACAAAAATATGTATGTGTAGTAACACAATTGGAGCGGCTTTTGTTCGGTCCCGGCCACTCTGCGGAGCGTTCTTTCAGAGGCGGCTGTAACAACTGTTTCTGGAACGATAGCCTTACAATACCAGCGCACTATTGTCGCTCAGTTAATTGTTCCGCATCTCATCTAGCTGAGAGTCAGTTAATAGCGCTGAGACTTAGTGTTGTGCACCTATATTTACATGTGAAAGGAGGTTGAATATTTAGAGGATAAAAGCTATACCTATTAGGTACTATTTTATTGTTTATCCTTCTTAGGTAATTACAGGGTATTTGAATCAGTATTATCATGTAGGTAAGTCAGCAAATGGCTTTCCTAATCTTGACTAACATGTCATCGCTGTCCAATGCTCCTGTATGTTTTTCTTTTCTTAAAGTGTGCCTCAATCATCATCATCATCATCAGTTGAAAGACGTCCACTGCTGGACATAGGCCTCCCCCAAAGACTTCCAAAGTGCTCTGTCAGAACCGACCTGCATCCAGAGTCTTCCCGCGATGTTCGTTTGATCATTAGTGCACCTTATCAATGGATGTCCAACGCTGCGCTTACCGGTACGAGGCCCCCACTCGAGAACCTTTCTGCCTCACCGTCTATATGTATCATATACGAACTATGTGCCCTGCCCATTGCCACTTCAGCTTGCTAATTCTTGATTCTTAATAAATATTTTTAATTAATACCAAGTGTAGATAAAATAAACCTTGGATATTATACCAATGCGTAAAACGCCAGCGTGTCGGGTTAAGATTTACCCATTCATTTTTTGAAGGGGTTCTTGCCCAGCGGTGGGTATGTTCGTATATTGCCTAAAAAATAAATAAGATTCCTTTCTATCTCACTCACATGTCATAAACATGTATTGATACTGATTAATGTAGTAATTAAATGTTTAAATGCTGAAATACATTCAATACAGAAGATTTCATAAAGCCATTCATCCCGCTAGCTAAGGAGTGAATCTTTATGAATGCGACCAAATTGTATGAGAGTAGTCCTCTTTCAAAACTTCCCATGAATAGTGTTAATTCGCTATAGCGAGTTTGCTCGGCGCTCGTCAATGGTCTATTTGGAGACTTGAGGAGCGCGCCGCCGCACAAAGTCGCAATATTGTGTATGGAAAATGTGGGAAATATGAATACTGTTCGGGGAAATGACACAGCATGAAGGCGGTATTGTGGAGAAATAACTGTTCTTGGATGTGTGAGTTTCTCTTAGAATCTCCATTCATGCTTATTTTCTTGAGCATGTTCTATTGGTGTTTGTGGGAAATATGTATGTCATTAGTTCAGCATTTCCTATATGACAGAATACAGTTTTTTAGTCCTAGGGTTTTCCAACTCAGCTTGTTATCTTGTCAAAATAAGTTTCATAAGACTATCCGTATTAGTACTTAAAAGGAGTGATAGAGAGAATACTGTAAGTGTTACCAAGCTCACGGTTATACAGCTAATCTTGCTCTTCACATTATGCAATAAAAATAACTAACAGTCCTACATTCAATGCAAACGAAAATAACATTTAAATTGAAAATGCAATGACGTGTTTGATCAAGTCTCTCGAAGTTTTTGATTCCCACGACACAAGACTCGTATCTAAGTGTGGGATCAGAGCTGTGTATGTGATTGTTGTGTGTTAAATAGGTACACACAAATAAAAATAAAGTAAAACAGGTCTATTCAAATATCATTTACAAAAATAGAATAACTTCTTCTCAGCATTCGGTCTAATTCCTTAGCAGTCGAAGTATTAGGCATTTAAAATTATTTTGTACTCGATTGTTAAATCTATAGTTATTAGTTATACTTATAAAAGAGCGCATGGATTGAGATGAAAGACAGCTGGAATAGCCTGCAGGCCTCTATTTTGAACTAAGATATTCTAGACTATTAGATATTCTAAACGAGCCACTTCTGGGCCGGGCCTCCTCTACAACTAAGAGGGGTTAGACCTTAATCCATCACGCCGGCCAAGTGCTGGTTTGGCAGAATACAATAGAAATTCCTAAGAACTTGTAAGTGTGCAGATTACCTCACGATATTTTCTTCACTTTTATGAACACCCCTACAGTAATAGCGGTACTTCCATAGTAGCCCAAAAGCCCGATTTGCCTTACAAAATTCCGAACTTTAAATCTTTAAGCTTTAAATGTTTATTTAACAAAAGCAATCCATACAAATAAATAAAATTGGAGTGTCTGTTTGTGATATTGAAATAACCGCTTTTTAATAGATGTATATGGATGTATACACGGTACATATACCAAAATAACGTTTTTTACAATTTTTGTCTGTCTGTCTGTCTGTTTGTTCCCGCTAATCTCTGAAACGGGTGGACCGATTTTAACGGGACTTTCACTGGCAGATAGCTGATGTAATAAGGATTAACTTAGGCTACGTACATATAAATAAAATTGGAGTGTCTGTTTGTAATATTGAAATAACCATTTTTTTACTACATGTATATATATGAATATACAGGGTGTATTCAGACCGTAATCGGCAACTAAGGCAGGTAATAGCTAAGGTGATTACAAACCCCCTGGCGTTAAAGAAAATTCTGACAAAAAATAAAAATTTTGACGTTTTCCATACAAACCGCGTACATTTAATACCGATGGTTGTATGGAAAAAGTCAAAATTTTTATTTTTTGTCAGAATTTTCTTTAACGCCAGGGGGTTTGTAATCACCTTAGCTATAACCTGCCTTAGTTTCCGATCACGGTCTGAATACACCCTGTATATGTATATACGGTAGGTACATACACCAAAATATTTTTTTTTTAAATCTTTGAAATTGATTTTGACGGGACTTTCATTGGCAGGTAGCTGATGTAATAAGGAGCAATTTAGGCTAATTTTAGTTTATAAATTTTCTTAGAAACTAGACATTAGATAAATAATTAACGTGCAATGCTTTTGGGCTTCTATGGAAGTACCGCCACTGCCCTATATGGGATTTGAACCTGCGACCTCCTAGATTTCTAATCGACCGTGCGCCTAAACCTCAAGGCTTGCATGACAACTCATATAATTAAAATTTTGTATATACGTTGAGGAATTTCGCAAACGCTTCGAAAAAATAATCCTGGACGTCTTTAAAGAGGACGTCCTACTCAAAACAAAAAAAGCTTATCTATCAGGTTGTACGCATAGTACCCGTCCGAAAATTCAAGTTTTACCTCTTTATGTAAAACACAAAAATTACACTCTTAACCCTTGTCAGCTGGTTTTTCAGGCGGTCTACCGCATTGCTTCGGAGGCGAAAAGGAAAAACGGGGCGTGCCGTAACAAAGGCTAGTGCACAATGGGGCCGCGCGAACAATGCTAACTAGAGGAGCTCGCGTAGCTTGTATCATTTGGAGATAAAGATGGATAGGTATCGATGTGGACTATAATAAGTGACAACCTTTCAAACGAAAAATAATGGCCAATGCACAACACAGCTTGGGAACGACGCAAACAGAAGTAGGCTGTATTGTAGAATGACACGTGTGAAACTCTGTTTATTTTATATGTATATAGTTCAGGTAAAGTACCTACACATTACTTATTAGGAATGACATGCATTAGCGAGTCATATAACAAAAATAGTTTGCTTAATCTCTAGTCTAAATTGTAAAATAAATTTCAAACAGAATCCTTCATACAATATCTTGAAGACTGGCCGTCAACTTCTCAGCACCGCGCCATATAGAGGTGCTACATTGCATCACCTTTGTTCTATTTATCGTCAACACAGCTCAAAGGGAAAGACATCATCCGCACTTTCCAAAGCCGTATTAAAATTCAAACGACACTTAGAACATTGCACATCCGCAAGCTCAGCACTAACGACGGGCTCCACAACAATGTGCCCTCTGAAGAGCTCCGAACAATCGAATGAAGACAATAAGCAGCGATACTCCGAGACAAAAAGAGGCGAAATAAAGGCTCACTTGTTTCCTGGCCGCATTGTGAGGAACGAGAGAGGGCAGAGACAAAAGCGTAATGTGCCACGGGCCCAAACAATGGGGACTCAGCCATTATTGTTACTGTAGCAGCGCTTTAGCGGAATATGTACGTGGTGGCAGCGAACTTGACATGCTGTGATGGCCTTTCCGGCTGTGACGGAGTGACTTTGTGCGAGCTACGGCCATGCTCACATCGCCGCCAAATTATACACAAAAACCAGATAGATTGAATACTAATCACTCGTAATCCTGCAGCCTGATACTTTGCAAGTTGTATGTATAGATAAATTCCGGTCAATCAATGTTACACAAGAAAAAATATTGTAACCAAAATCAAATAAACTTTTTTATCTATGCCAGTGGGCGATGCAGCCTTTTTTATTTTTCCCTATAAAGACTTGTAGCTAATGAACTTGAAACGCACAGAAGAACGTTGCGTTCCACCTGTTGCCGTTTCGGATCCTTGTTTTAAAACGAACGAATATTTATTTCAAAAATAAAGCGTGTATAAATATTATTATGTAGTGGATACGGCATGATTAATCAAATTTTATTTTAGAGTACAAAAGGAGACTATTGATACATAATATATGTACATACATCATAGCTTATAGCTATCTATGGCTATAGACCATAAGGCCATAGAAGATTTATTAATATTGTGTTATCCCCTCATTAAAACGACATCAATGCTACTTGCCATTCACTCACAAACATAAGGATCAATCTGCACAAATACAGAGGGTATTCACCAAACAGATCCTCGTGCGACCACCGTGCATCTAAAAGTATCACTTTGTTATTGGGGTCAAAAAGACCGACCGCCGGCGCGCGTTTGATCTTTCGCTCTTATGATTTCTGCAGGGCTTGGAACACACTGTGGGTTACATCAATCCGAGATTCACATAAGATGCTGTATGATGAAAGTTATATGCTTATTAGATCGTAGGTAAACGTAATATATGTATGTATTGTAATAATTGTAATGTTTGTATATGTAATACATACATAACATTACATAATAAGATATAAAAAAGAACAATATTTTATAATATATTATATTAAAATTTATAAAAGTATAAATAATATTTTTGAAAAATATAATACTATTACTATCATGTAAAATAAGAATGATTAAGAAGCAAATAAAATTAGGTATTAGTATAAAAAGGCAAACCTACGTAGAAAGCTAATGACTTCCTTACCATAATATAATGTCTCTATTTTTCATCAAAATAAATAACTACTAAATTAATTCCTAAATTGATTACATCAATGAAATTAACAATTGTTTTACTCAGTACCAAATTTTCATTTTTTAATGCATATTTTGTCCATAACGAGCGCTTTTCGTTACGGAGTGCAATGTGCACCACGCTCGGACGGCGATGAATGGAGCGGCCGCAGGGGTGATTCCACCATTCATACGAGACATGCCTAAAATTCAATCTTTTGCCATAATAATTTAATCAGTTATGCCGAACCCCTTATGTGTTTTTTGAGTCAGTAAAATACATATTATAGAAAAAGTATTTTTTAGGCTGTAGCTGTAAAAAGTAATTGGTACGTTTCGGATGTAACTCTATCATAGTAAATGACATAAAAAATAATTTGGTATTCTACCGTTGGTAAGTGTAATAGTATAATAGTAGTGATGGCATCGCGGTTTAGGCGCGTGGTCGGGAATCTCAGCGGTCACGGGTTCAAACCTCAAGCACACGTCTCTGACTTTTCGAAGTTATATATGTATTCATAATGAATTATAACTTACTATAACGGCGAAGGAAAACATCTTGAGGAAACCCGCAAACCTAAAAGTTCTTAGGAATTTCTTAGGTGTGTAGTCCGCCAACCCGCACTAGGCCAGCGTGGTGGACCAAGGCCTAAACCCGCTCAGTCGTAGAGGAGGCCCGTGCCCAGCAGTGGGACGTATAATGACCTGATATTTTAGCGTGGTATTGTACAGTGTATTAAAATTCCAGAGAACTCGCCATCATGGACAAATCATGGTCGTGTCAAATCAAGCTGACCTGCCGAGGTGTTCCTTCACATTACACTGAAAGGAACCCAAGATTACATGAAGAGAAATAATAAATTAATAATTTAAAGTTAGATATCTTAGCTTTAATACTAAAAAATACTACACACATACCTAAATCGTTTGTTAACATAGTCGTATAAATATGAAGCAAATAAATTATTTGATAATGACCAGATCCGATCAGCACAGCCCTATCTCAATGCGCAATTAATAAAATTTTGCTATGGACATAAGAGGTCCTTTGTCCACTTTATTCATATGCTAACTCTGTTCGACTCCTATTTTAGTCGAGAGTACTTCATTGTACTTCAAAAACAATGGAGAAATTGCCATGCGAGGCGTGCAACTGCGAATTATCTGCAATTGCGGTCTATCTGTGATAATACGAGTATATATTTAATCAATTAAGAAGTTATTACTGCCGGAAATGTCTCTAATTTATTTGTGTGTACATTTACATAAAGTAGTATTAGTACTACTTAAGTAGTATGGACTTAAGTACTTTCAAGGACTTAGGTCCTTGAAGTATCCCAGATTTATGCCAGGGCGATCTATTGTAGTTTAGGTACTTTGAAGAATGGTTTGTTTTATAAGTTTCTGACTGGCAGCGTACCTGACGCAATTACTCAAGAAATTTAATTTAATAAACTGTTGGTACCTTTAAAATGACCAAGCCGTGATGGCCTCGAGGTTTAGGCGCGCGGTCGAGAATCTCGACGGTCGCGGGTTCAAACCCCAGGCACACACCTCTGACTTTTCGAGGTTATGTGTGTATTCATAATGAGTTATCACGTACTTTAACGGTGAAGGAAAACTTCGCGATGAAACCTGCACACCCAAAAATTCTTAGGAATTTCTTAGGTGTGTAGTCCGCCAACCCGCACTAGGCCAGCGTGGTGGACTAAGGCCTAAACCCTCGTGCCCAACAGTGGGACGTATATGGGCTGATAATGAATGAATGAATGACCTTTAAAATACCTCTTCAAAAAGAACTATTAGGCGTAACGTATATTTACGATGTTTTCTGCATTGTTAAAGTGTGCGATAGATAATGAGCTGCATCTACGAAAGTTGAAGATGTCAGAAGCGCGTGCCTTGAGCGCGAACCCAGTTTGACTTCGGCTCTCGAGTGCGCGTCCACCTAAGCTTTCGTACATTGATTGGAAAGTCGTCATCATCATCAGCCCATATACGTTCCACTGCTGGGCACGGGCCTTCTCTACAACTGTGAGAGTTTAGGCTTTAGTCCACCACGCTGGCCTAGTGCGGGTTTACGAACTACACACCTAAGAAATTCCTAAGAATTTTTTTCTTTACGTTTACAGGTTTTCGCACAATGTTCGTACGCACATAATCCTTCGCCGTAAATACGTGATAATTCATTGTGAAGACACACATAACTTTGAAAGGTCAGAGGTGTGTGCCTGGGGTTTAAACCCGCGACCGCCGAGAGTCTCGACTGCGCGTCTAAACTTCGTTTCCTTACTTAAAAAAATATTTATAAAGTCCTCTCAGGTTTTCTTACGATGTTACTTTTCGCTATTGTGGTCCGTGAGACTTAGAGTCTAGGCCAACTCTTATAAATTATTATTATAATTAACGCTACTCAAATATAACAGTAAATTATTAGTTTGTTTTAACTTTAATAAATCACATTTATATACCTCTTACATATAGGTATCGCAAAATGGAGAATTCTGTCACGAAGTGTAGCAAACAAGCTTATGCAGTAATTAACCAAAGCAATCAACTATTTGCTCCACAGAACTATTAATCAACATTTAAAATCAATCATGAACGCAATACGAATCCTTTACCTCACTTATCAACGCAGAAGGTCAACAGTGCTTAGTCACTATCTACGTGCGAACAATGGATAGTGGTTCGAAACTCAGGTTCGCTTCTATTGTAATGAATTAATTAATAAAATCAGGGTGGGGGTGCGTCCATTGTCCAGCAAGGATGGATCAGATCTCATTAACCAGTCATTGTGGCCGTTAACAATGGCCGGCTGGTCAACGCTCACCTTAGCGTTGCCGCGGCGTCATCGCTCCGCTACAGTTTCATGTGGGTATCGCCTATTATATTGGCCATTTTCAATTCTACAGGCTTAGTTTGCGAGTGGTGTCTACGAAATACAATACTTACGGATATTTTTTTGTAGATTCTTTTACCCAACAAAAGATACAAGTTGGTATCCTACGGTTATATTAGAAGTATGTATAAATACATGTTATGTCATTGGTGTACAATTACATATACTCGTACTATATTAACCTATTATTTAACTGTTCTGTCAGATTCAAAATGTAGCACGAAAATATTATTTGTTATATAAATCCCATGTCCTTTTGCACTATCATCATCATCATCCTCTCTCACGTCCACTGCTGGACATAGGCCTCTCCTATGGCACGCCACTGGGCTCGATCTTTTGCTCTATCGGAATATATGTATGCGTAAGTACGTACTTTGCAAAATTATCGTAGCAAAATCGTAGTAGACCGTAGACGGCTACGAGCATTAACGAAATTGACCATCGCTCTGCTACACGTACGCAATTTTCCCTTTAACATACAATCCAACACCAAAAATACTCAAACACAAATAACCACCCAACACCTATTCATTACAAAATAAATTATATGGACCCCCCTGGGTGAACAACCCGTAACAAAACTACGCGGCACCCGCAAACTGAAAAGGAAAAGAACTTTCTCGCACAAAAGTCTCCGGTGTAGTACAATAGATGGCGCTTGATCTAGATAACGATATGTTAACATTGTCACAATGGAGACGGTAATGGCGCGATTGTACTGCTTGGCACAATGCTTTTAGATGTCACCTCCAACAATGGACTCGTTCGATATCTGCTACTGTCGAGCGGATTCAGCCAAACGGTCGAATCGAACGAAAATCGTTTTAGTACCGCACGAATAGGTACGAACCTAGTGGGTCTTTTGATGTACGCATAGACATTTACTGTTCAATCTACTTTATAATATCTCATATTATACCATTTTTATGTGAAACTATTAGGGAGCTGTCCATACTTAAAATGTTTACTGGCGCTATGTTTTTATGTTTACGCAAAGCTATGAACCGGATATAACAACTTTAAAACAAATACATCAAACCTTTTTAAGAGTTCGTTTGGGAAACCGTACAAATTCCAATTGAAGTTACAAACTTTGAATTGAGTTATTTAGCTCCAGCAACCTTATTTATTCTACTTTGTTGAAAATAAATTTAAAACGATAAACAGTATATTGAGCAAAACGTTTCAGAAGTACTTAAAAGATAATCCTTATAAATGACGGAAAATTGGCGCAATTGATTTGTCTGGTACAGATAGAAACGTCACATATCCACGGACAACATTAAAAAATCGATGCCCTCTCATCCATAAATGAGTCATCAACCATTTGTTAGGAGCTGAATAATAAGCGATTGATAAAATCGTCCGACTGCCTGTGACAATTCGCACTCGAATCCGACGCAACAACAATGGTTCCGCACCGCCGTTTTATCGTGGCCCGCTTCCCTGTTCGCGTACAAAACTACATTTCACTCCAAAAGGGTGTGAAAGGGTGTTTGGATAGACCAACGGATGCTGGTCGCGAGGCATAAGCCACCCACCAACTATTCAGCGTGATGTTATTCAACCCGCGATGGATCACAATTCCAGACAACATTGTATGGAAACAAATGAAGTATTCAAATAATGGATGTGATATGATTTGTGACAGTTTGTTTTTACATATAAATAAAACGGAGTGTTGTGCACGCCTGAATGTGGTGTTATGCACAATTCATTACATAGGAATCATAGTAAGGAGAACATACGAAAGACCCATTTAGATTTTTGACTGACATGCACTTCATATGCGCTGTTGTTACTTTGCTGTGCCAGAATAGAAAAAATATATACTAGCCGACTTCTAATAAATTGAATTAAAATGTTTTTTAATATTTCGGCGCGAGGGGGATAGCCAGAATATACACAGACTAATCCAAAATCGTGATACAATTGCGTCTTTAATGCAAGAAACACAACAGGATTACTTGAGGTCGGTTTTTGTAAAGCAGTGGTACCATCGCAGTTGAGTCGGCCCATCTATACCACAGAGTAAACTACGGCGCGGCTCTACCACTTTATTTATCTCATGGAAGATATAAAAGTAAATTAAAGATAATCAAATAATAGCAGTTCTGATTTTTTTTTTACATTTTTGGTGACAGTTCTTGGTCTCGCGGGACTAGTAAGTGCCGCGCAGTTAAAAGCTCCCAAGTTCGATTTCTGGGCTGGGCAATGTGTTATGGGGTTTTTCAATTTCAAAATTGTTCGTAGCGGCGAGGAACCTTATAATGATCCACATAAACACAAATTAATAGACATGTAGTAAGTAAATGAATAAATTCACCTCTGCCTGTCCCTTCGGGGACACAGGCGTGACTGTGTACTTGTTTTTTTGATTCTTTCTTCCCTAAAATGTCAAAAACGCGCGCCTGTTTTGTCAACGCTCTCTCGCTCGAAACTATTAATATTTATATTTTATTTTTTTTATAGTCAGCCACGTTAAGATGTCCACGTTAAGGTCATAAAGAAGTTAAAAAAATCATTTTTTTAAACCAAAATCTCAGTTTGACTTCATTAATAAATGTATTAGTCTTAAACCTAAATATGGCATTAAATGTATTCTAATATATATTTTGGCGGGTTCGATCCCCGCACCGAGACAAATGTTTGTGTGATCCACAAGTAATTGGTTCATGTCTAGGTGTTTGTGAGACCGAAATGTATCTCGTAGTTTCGAATACCCACGACACAAGACTTGCATCTTAATGTGGGGTCAGAACTATGTATGTGACTGTTGGGTGTATTTATTATATTAACTTTACGCCTGTATCCCTGAAGGGATAGGCAGGTGCATTTCTGCACCCACAGTAGCCAGGTATGTATCAGTCCCACGTAATAGAGGCGAGCCTATTGCCGTTTTTTCGGGCACAGTTCCAGACTCCGCACTGCTACTGAGAATTTCCCAAAAGCCCAATAACACTATACATAACCCCGGGACCTCGTGATTGCACAGTGCATACTTGTGACCACGCGACTATAATCGATTTAGTTAAATCGAAATCGACTTTACCATATAAAATGTTGATACAAACGTAATTGTACCTCTCATCTGCGATGTGTATACTATTAATCAAATATTACTACGTGAGTGCCATGCGATCTAGAAGCCCCGGGCTCGATTCTCGGGTCACGCAGTAAATATTATTGGGTTTTTCCACAAGGAAATTCTCACAAACAGTACGGAGTCTGGATACACCCATGAAAGTACGTATGTATAGATTACGTAACACTTTAAAACATATCTATGGAATTGTGGTTTCAGAAATACAAACATATGTATACTTTCGACGAAACAGTATGTAATCATTAATACATATGTATATTCGCTCAATACCATAACGTTACTACATGTATAATGATTTTAATCAAAACACAATATGCATACATTGTCATTATACCTACGAAACTTATTAGAGTAGGTACATAATTACGCGCTATAGATCGGCTCGTGTTTAGGTTCTGCATCAATACAGCAAGATGAATATCAATTGACAACGGAAACGTAGATTAATGTGTTCCGGAAACAAATATAGGCTATGTGATACAGGGTTTACGCCGGACTGACCCGAAAGGGTTGATTGCCGATACAATGTTATGAGTTATTATGCCTATTGACTTGTTATTAGGGGGCTTGGTTGTTGTAACGTTATTACGACTTGTTAAAACGTCGGCTTTTTAAAATATAGTACTAAATCGTATTTCTTCATTTTTTTAACTGAAAATCGAATAATAAATGTATCCTATGAAAACATTTCAATAATAAATCATTTTTGCCCTATCCAAATCACAAGACGTTTTTTTCGTAAATTATACATACGAAATCCTAAGCATGTTATCATTTATAATAGAAGTAGTACGCAGTAGAGCCACACTAGTTTTCACTTTCACGGAGTGGGTTAGTACAACCATAGCGTCACATGTCACGTGAATCCACTGTACGGTCCTTTCGATGTGAGAAACTGCCTACGGACATTACTTTTTAACCGCGCCAAGCCATTTTTACCTCCCCTAAGCTGTTTTAAACGAAGGCAATGTATGCATAGCTTCACTTCACTACAAGCATCACTTCCCACAATATGATTCGCTAATCGTTGTTCAAATTTATATCATTACCGGAATTATGTATAATTATTAAAATTACATTCATACATAAAGTCATTCCTGTATTGCCTGATGTGGTAGGCAGACGTGCATTTCTACACCCACATTTCACCAGGTATCAGTCCCACGTAATAGGGGGCAAGCTTATTGCCATTTTTCGGGCACATTTCCAGACTCCGTGCAGCTACTGAGAATTTCCTAGCGGAAAAACCTAATAATACTCTGCCCGACCCGGAAATCAAACCCAAGACATCTGGATCGGTCGGCACATACTTGTACCGCGAGACCACGAGGCAGTCAATTATTAAAATTATTTACTTTTAATTTGAAATGCGAGCCTATTCATGTTCTCCGCGTATTAACATTACATAATATCTATTGTAACGTGTTGCGGCACATATTTGCCTTATTATTGTAGTACAAGTATACATTGTTCATACTGATAATAGGAAAATCTGTCAACACGGGAACAATGCAGGAAGTTACATGGATCAGGAATTAGCAGTCATTGTCCTTGGCACAATAGACCGCGGACTGCGGTGGCGGGCGACGTCGGCGACAGCATACAACATAATTAGATAACACTACTATTTTATATAATTTAATAACCAAATTACACATTTTATTTTTTATACACCCTGTTGGGTGTATAAAAGTCACAGTCACATACATAGTTCTGACCCCACATTAAGATACGAGTCTTGTGTCGTGGGTATCAGAAACTACGAGAGATTTTTCGGTCTCACAAACACCCAGACCAGAAACAAATATTTGTAGATCACACAAACATTTGTCTCGGTGCGGGGATTGAACCCGCGACCTCTCGTTTCGCAAGCTGGTTTCTAGCCAACTGCACTACGGAGCTGTCATTTATTATTATATTTTTAAATTGTACAAATATATCGTCTTTGCTCTCGTTATCAGGTACCTAAACAAGATTTAATATATATCTATGTATAACACGAGTATTTATGTAAATGTAAACGCCGGGCACAGTTAAGCTACTATTGAGGAAGTTATATAAGGTATAAAAAGCAATTAATAAATGTTTTTCTTTCTTTCAGGACGATGACCTACTTTAAGTTTGTATACGCCACGTGCTAAAATATGGAAACCTCCGTGGCACAGTCGGATAAATATATTCAGCCTATCGCCGTCCATTGCTGAACGAAGGCCTCCCCAAGTAGGCGCCAACCATCCCGGTCTTGAGCAGCCCTCATCCATGTGCTACCAGCCACCTTTCTCAAGTCGTCGGACCATCGTGCTGCAGGACGATAAATATTAGTCTTTAAAACAGGAGGCCGCGGGTTTGGTACCCCCCTCATTATTTCAAATCTGGTTGTTTATACTATATAAGGCCAAACAAGTATATCTTAGTTTCTAAGACTCACAATATGGGAATTTTACAGTGGAATCAGAATTGTTAATATTTAATATAAATAGCTGTTGTGTGTATTTATTAATTATATCATCTATTTTTGGAGAGGGTTTATTACTCATTTTATTATTAACACTAACTTAAGGATTTAAATGACTACGAATCGACTAATAATATCAAAAAGTCAGAAGTGCAAAGTGCTTCTAAAAAACTTGCGTTCACTACCTCCTTAATCACAAGAACATATATTTTTACAATATTTTTCACAAGCTTTGACGGTGAAATAGAATTTTGAAGGAACTTTTATGTTTGTATGAATAATTTCTTACTAGGGTAAACCAGCCAAACGCACACACGTACATGAACTGGTAATGAAACATAATTATTGTGCTATTTTTTAAACATAAAGTTCGATTAACAAAAAAAAACAGCTCATCGTCATCATCATCGCAATTCATTGACATCGACAACACCTACATACAACGCTGCTTTATTGACTTTCATAAACCGGTACAAACAAAAAATTAAAAATAGAATCATTAACGGAAATAAGTATATCTATAAGCTTAATGCATCGAATTTCTAAAAGATTGTGGATAACCTCTGGTCAAGTTAACTCTTTAAATTGATCTACGCGGATGAAAACATGACTCTAGCATATAACGTGTAAGGGAGAGCTACATAAATTATTTCCCGCGCTGTGAAATAAGATATGCGTCTTGTTGGTCCCCCACAAAAATATGGATAACACAAATTGAGTGTTTACTGTGCACTTTATTTTGAAAGCTTCCGCTCTCCACCTCGCACACTTACAGTGCAACATCTTGACTCCCTTATTTAACTATTCCCCACATGTTTCATATACGAAAATCTATGCTATATAACCACTCAATTCTCGATACAGACCATGATTTTATTTGACTTGATAATTGTCTCCGGATATAAATTAACAAATGTGTGTAATAGAAAACAGTCATTATTGTATTTTTGTACATAGTATATGCTGATTACGATTGGTTTTACCATTTAAAAAGTCCTAAGGCAATTTCATTAACATAAAATTAATAAATAATAGCATTCTTACGTGATGTAGTAATTTTTTAGTCATGTTCGTTAAAAAACACTATACCGAATCAAGTACCCCTAAACCTGCAACCGTTTTGACCCACAAAATAACCAACTTGGAAGCAAATTGTAGTTTCAGTATTGTACCAACAGCCATTAAAAACTTTACCATCGATTTCATATCATCGGACTGGCTTTTGCATATGAATGCAGAGTGCTAAGAACATAAATTGAATATTTTCTTTAACCAAAAATATACTATGTACACCATACAAGTAAATAAACATTCATCATCAGCCCATATACTACGTCCCACTGCTGGCCACGGGCCTCTTCTACAACTGAGAGGGTTGGTTAAGCAGTGATGGCCTCGAGGTTTAGGCGCGCGGTCGAGAATCTCGGCGGTCGCGGGTTCAAACCCCAGGCACACACCTCTGACTTTTCGAAGTTATGTGCGTATTCACAATTAATTATCACTTGCTTTAATGGTGAAGGAAAACATCGTGAGGAAATCTGCACACTTAAAAGCTCTTAGGAATTTCTTAGGTGTGTACTCCGCCAACTCGCACTAAGCCAGCGTGGTGGACTAAAGCCTAAACCCTCTCAGATGTAAAAAATATATTGCGACGAGACAACTTTACGACGAAAACCTTCATAGCTAACTCTTTGTTCATAAAGAGAAAGTAATGCTATCCTGTGTAAATAACTTATCTATCCATTTTGATATGAATAGAGCGTCGGCCAGTCGTATGCGTCGCCCGCAACAATCTCAATAGAATATACGCCGTAGGTACCGCAGTCCGACACAAAGTTCTTTTGTCACGATTATCGTGGAAAATCCGATCGGGGGAAGTGTGGCGGGCGCTTTCAACATCGGCAAACTGCATTATGAGCTATCTGAGCTATTGTTGTGAGCGGCGCAACTCTATGTATAATCCAGTGTTTCGCGTGGAATGGGACGCTAACTTCCATCGATATCTCCAGTCGCGCGCCTCTCTTAAACGGCAAGTGCCGACTATCAACTACTTCGAGCTACCGTACAACTCACTTTTGTTGACGGTTTAAGTTTCGTAAGCTGTTGTATTAACAGGTGACTCAACCAATCAGTGTAAAGGCGATATGATTGAAAAGCTCTGCTGGATCATTTTTATTTACGTTAGCCCATTGCTGGAATATATTATGTTTCAGATTTATGCAGATACAAAATAAATTACAAAATCGACCGAACAAAACGCGAGAGAAAAGTAAGGAGCTGTAATTGCACGTCAGTGTCACATTTGGCGATGATTCCAACTTGGTTGTTACGTTAAAAACACGTTTCAGGATTTTCAGCAATTGATTATAATTTAATATCCTATTATGTAAAGTACTAGTAGTCGTATTAATAGTGGCGTGTTAATGCTTTCACTATGTATCACTAGTACTACTAGTTTATACTATCACTATATACTTCGGGGATAAAAAAGTGAGAGAGTATTATTCTGGAGTAACTTTCAGATTGGCAAGTTTCCTCATGATGTTATCATAATACCTTACGAAAATGTGTCCCGTTTAGCATGAACATGCATTAAACGCGACAGAGCGGCTTTATTTTATCTCCTTGTTGTTATTAATCGTACATATTTCGAGACAGACGATGCATATTTGTACTTACCCTCGGGCCTGTATGGAAAAAAATGGTTCTTTCACCAATTAATGAAACGTGTTCTACTATGAATTGTATACTAAGAGTGTTTAAACTCACGATGAACGTCCTTCTTTTAGCACATTTTTCTCAATTTTTTTACATTGGACTATCGCCTACTGAAACTACAACAATTTTTAATATTTTCCAAACAAAAGCTATTTATACACTGTATTCACAAATCTTCATTCCAAAACTATTATCTAAAGTAATTTTTCTAACAAAAGCACGAGATTTTCTATCCTTCAACACAAAGCGACATTAGGTTAAGAAAACTTAGTTTACAAAGGCCACAAGTTTGCAATTTCATTCGCAGGATTATAGGCGATCCATTGAAAATATCCATAAAAGTCGAACATTACCCGAAACAATGGTGGGTGGGCCTCGGTATTAGGTGCTTGGGCGTCTATTGAACAACTTTTGTCCCATTGTGTTGTCCAGTGAAGGGAGGCCAGCACAAAGACACGGCGCAGACATAGACCAAAATTCATCAGCAACACGATTGTTTGCTACATAAAGGACGCCATTGTCGACAAATATGATATCGTAATACAATGTGGATGTAATAATTAGAGCACTAAGATGCCGCGTTAAACCTTCGCCTACAACTTTATCTGTTACGAGTTATCAAGTACGAGTAAAGGAAGTTTGTAGTCATAGTTTAGTAGGATGCGGAATGGTGTCTTGACATCACCTGTTTGGATTCGTGACCTCCTTTGATCGTGGTGGAATCAAAACTATCTTAAACGGTTTTTGCAAATATCTCGAGTAACATTTTACAGGAGGGCGTATAAACTCCACAAATCCGCAAGATCTGCATAGTAATTTGATTTGATTGCTTTCAATCGTAAGAATGCTCAAGAGCCGCAAAATATACAAAATCAAAAGTTGCTAGTATTTCTACCTCTAGTAGGACGATTAATTTTACATAAGGGTTCTGGATTCAGAATTTCCTAAAACAAAAGAGGTCGAATAAGGAAAACGTAATTAAATAATAATATAAGTTATAAATTTTTATAGTAGAATTTGATTCCATATACCTAATAAGTTGCAAATTTGTGACCCCCAATAAGTTACTTAAACAGTTTAATTTCCACCGCATAAGTCAATTAATTTTGGCATAAACAACAATCTTTAACATTCACTTGATATTTAACTTTACATTTTGTTCGACTGTTTTACCCATACTTTGACAACTTTTATGAAATATAAAATGATATTCACATACCAATACAAAAGTACAACAACATCGATTCGGTCATCTTGGATGCGTCAAAATGCACCCAAACAATGGTTTGTCCTGTCCTCCCCTACGCACAGTATTATTTACGTACCCTTACACAAAGTCTTTGTTACTAGAAGCACCCACGCGGCAGGAATTGTCGAGAGAAGGCTTAGAATCAATATCTAGGTAAGAAACACCGCTACTGGATTTTTCCGATATGACATTCGTATTAATTTATTCATCTGTGAACTTGAAAATAAAGTACCAATATAGTAATCTTATTTTTTTAACGATACCGTGAAGGGATAAATGCAAATAACATTTAATGCAAATATCTTTCAAGTTGCTAAGCCAGCGATAATCAAAACGATGTTATGAATCAAGGCTTGAACAGGAAACAAGGAAGAAACAGACATTGTTATATACTGTTTAAAGGTGCCTAAGTAATTAAGTCAAAGTGTCTTTTGTAATTTAGCGTTTTTAGACCACTTCTTATACGTTCACATGCTATATGTACCTATACTTGTCTCCACTACCGCTCTGAGGGGTATTCAATCCACGGAGTCTGATAATAAAATTTACCTATTAAGGCACTTATAAGTATTATTGCTTAAATACTAAGCCCGTTCCCTTGTAATTTAATGAATAAATATGAAAAAAAGAAAGAGTTAAGAATTTCCTTTGAAATGACATTGTTTTTCGACATTACCACATTCAGTGGAGATCATAAGTCTACGGCGGACCATACCGACGTGTACCAAAGTGATTCCCGGTGACAATAGAACGTGCCGGCACTTTCCCTTTTTTCGTATTTGAACTTACTTAAACCTTCCATGGCTTGTGGTTTAGTACATTTGTTCGGTTTATTTGTCTGCGGATTTCCTTACGTTTTCTTGCCGAGTTGTTTAAAAGCCGAATGTATATTTTATTACTTAATTAAAATGAACGCAGACATTCAATCATATTTATTTAAACTTTTGAAATCTATTCGGTAATTTAAATGATGGAAGTAATGTGGGAAATAATACTTGCACGATAACTTTACCAAATGGATTATTTGATATTAAAATGGAAATCGTAACTATGCCGTGGTAATGTTAAATTTTACGCTGATTAAACTAAATAATTAATAAATAACTAAACCGACGAATTGAGAAAGGTGGCGGGTAGCGGATGGATGAGGGCTGCTCAAAACCGGGACGGTTGGCGCCTACTTGTGGAGGCCTTCGTTCAGCAGTGAACGGCGATAGGCTGAGTATATAAACTAAATAACTATTCAAATAGTTACAAATATCCTGGATTTCACGCTGTATCAAATACATAATGAAAGTGTGAAAAGTGAAAGGAATGCACATAAATGTATTATATTGTAAGTGTAATAAACTCGGAGATTTTTTAATTTACACCACAAGATCCTGAAATAAATATTCGGGATACATATAAATATTGTCTATTAGCAGAAATCGAAGCTATCTTCTCTGTTTTTTTTTTGGTATGAAAATCTTTATTTTAGTTTAATAAAAATTATGATCTGATAGAACCCGATCACATTGTATTGTTTTAACGAGTTACTAATAGACAACAAAAAGTCTTGACAATTCAAATATCTTATGTATATATAAATATAGTCATATATTTACTTAACTCAACTCGATAAAAATTGTATAATTATTTGGTCAGTGCTTAATAAACCTATAAAATAAATAACAAATAGGACGAAGACGGCGCGTAGATTAATAAAATACATTTAATTCACGAATGCACCTTTTGCATTTTACTTTACTATTGTATGGTTTTGAACATCAGGGCTTTAGTTGGAAAAGGGCCAAAGCGTCGTTTTTATCGATTCGCCTAAACAATGACCGGCCGATGTGACACAATAGTTATGAATGGCACGCGATGTAGATTAAGCATGGCACCCTAGCGAGGGATCAAGGGAAGGCCCGCGGCTGGATCTTATCAAGCAACATTATATGAAATTATCAATGTTTTAAAATATAAATTGATACTTTCGTATGCGTTTATTTTATAAAGAAGCTGATGAATACGAAGACAAAATATGACGTAATTAAAATATAGAGTTCATTAGTCATTAGTAAGTTTCAAATCTAGGGTCGGGCAGAAGCCCGTACGTAAAAGTACGTACGTTTCTTTAGTAACTACATTTTCAATTGAATAGCCGATAAATTATTGATGTAGAAACACCGCTTTACAAAGATGAGTAAGTACGAATTATTGCATCATCATCAGCCCATATACGTCCCACTGCTGGGCACGGACCTCCTAAGAGGGTGTAGGCCTTAGTTCACCACGCTGGCCTAGTGCGTGTTGGCGGACTACACACCTAACAAATTCCTAAGAACTTTTAGGTGTGCAGGTTTCATATATTTCATACTTAAAAATCATGTCATTTTGTTAATGTATTGACACTGAATGAAAAATAATTGAAACAATAATTTATATGCGTCTATTCACTGAAAGAATACGAACTTTATGAAAAGGGAGGTGAATGCTACTAGCTAGCTTTGTAAATGACGACTTGCGGACATGTCGCGCAATGACACCCATATATCGGTAAGAATACAATATAAATGAAATAAACAACTATAACAATTAACAATAATAAAAAGATACAACAGGCGGTCTTTAACGTTAGCTGCAATCTCTTCCAGACAACCTACGGGACTGGAATGAAAAGTTGTAGTTTTAGCAGCTGTCTTCAAAAATTGAAAAAATTAAAAAAGATCTATTAATACAAATAAATAATTATTAAATCAATTAGAAGATATTATTAAATACATATTATATTCTTAATGTAATGCTACTAATAACCGAATGGAAAAGTTCAATATTGCTGTCCGACGATTCGTAATCGGAATCTCTGGATCGCACGCCGCACGTTTATGCCGCGCGACTAACAAGTCCGTCAATAACCTTGCCACGGTAAAATATACGATGATCTAATGCTGATAATATAATTCCTACAAGAGTTTCATTGGTAGAAAAGATGAAATTGAAAGCTTTTAACAAATTATTGAAAATACGTTTTATTTGTACATTTATTTGAAAAACATGCACAAAACATCCCATAGCTGCTTGAAAGCTGCGACACATTGTCGGGATTTCGCCACGTCTTTGCCACAAAAGACCCAAAGAATGAGAACGACATTCAAAGGAGACTGAGAAAATTTGTGAGATAGTCATGAAGCATGCTTGCTTAAATGTAAATCGCTATGAAAATCTATTTATACAATAAATATTTCTATATGCAATTAAATTACAGCCTAATTTGTATGAAAAAAAAAACAAGTTTGCGCAATGTGCCAATATTTGCTTATTGTGCTTCTTATTACATTTAGCACCTATTGAAAACTTAATCTGTTTAAAAAAAATACGAGTCCGATCTACCTAAATGGATTACTTACTTTTTCTAAAATAAAAGGATTACTTAAATATATACACTGATTAGTCATCAAGCACTGGAAAGATCCTTTTAACCATACTCAAGTTATCCGTGATCACGATTTTCTCATGTTATTTTTAAAAGGTTTGTTTTCCTTTATACCCTGTTTTATTTTAAGGTATGCATTATAAGGTTTAGTTGTTATGACGATCGCTAAAGTGTCCTCTTAAATTTTTGATCCTTTATTCAAATTGTTTGTACTTAGTAATTCTACAGAAAGTTTCCAGTTGATCCTTCCCATTAACACAACAGAATCACACAAGCACTTTCCAGCGCAACCAAAAGGCTGCCATCAAGCAACGGAACACATGGCCTGCTCAAATATAATTAAGGTTCTCTGCAACTTATAATATATGTACATCTTTTAATCGTATAGTCGTCTATTTTCTATCTAGAAAAATGCTAAAAAACATGTTTTCATAGAAAATCCAACTAAAAAATAGAATAGAAATAAATTAGAATTAACAGTCCTTAGTGTAAATAGGAAAAAAAAGTACTGTAAAAAAAGTGTGGGGTGTTTTTTAACACATTATCAAAATGATAACCTTCTACTCATATCTGTCAATAAAATATTTAAGTATAACTATTGACCCACGCTGTTTTTAATATTTTTTTTCATACTTAATTCATATTAATTTTTCATTTTTAGTACCTAGGATTTTTTTTAAATATGTTTTTTAGTTATTTTAAATTCTTTTTTTTTTTAATTAAGTACTTATTAATTTTTTAAATATTGAATTGTCACTGGTCCTTGATAAGTACCTATACCAAATTTCGAGTTAGTTCGCCGTTTTAAAGGGATCAAAAACATCTTTAAAATACATAATAACATGCATACACACATGCATACGTTGAAGCTAGTGGCGGTACTTCCATAGAAGCCCAAAAGCGTTACACGTTAATTATGTAATGTTTCGTTTATAATTTGTTTATTGTGGGGTCAGTATATTTTCACTAATATGTCAAATTGCTTTTATTAATTCTTATAAAAATACTTACAAATGTAACACCAAACACATTTTGTAACCAATTATGTATTTACCTAGCAATATAAAGGAGATTCACTTGAAATTAGACACTAGCCAATGCGGTCGAGGGAATTGCAAATGGAATGTTGAGGTACTGAATGAGGTATTACAAAATACGTAATTGTCAATTATTGTAAACATTGATAAAGCCATTATTTTTTAAAAGACTTACATTTAAGCATGTTGCAAGATGTACTCATACCTATATTGTTAAAAAACATTTCACTAAGTTGTAAAGCGTGATATCTACATTATTCAAATTCCCCCATTGTCATAACTGTGTAACTTCGTTACTGCAATCTCTTTATATTTCGTTAACACACACACCGACGATCTAGAAACTCGAGAATAGGCAGCTTTTCAACAATACCTATTGTTAGTTCGTAAAGGGCAAAGAAAGATTGTCTCAGACATAAAGGATGACACTGTAATATAAATAGCTATTTTCTAACATCTATAGACAAGGTCCTGAAGAATACAAACAGTTGGAATTACTACTCATTATAACGTCCATAAAATTGATAATTCTTGTATAAACCTCCACATAGAAAGTATCACTAACAAAGTGTGTTTCATGTCGTCGATTTGTTAATGTTACCAGCTCCGAAGAGACCGCACTGGCACCGTAACTGCAGTGCCATCCAAACAGATATAATTGGCGCACAATGGTAATGATTCTGTAGTATCCGCCGCCTATGGGGTTCAATTTATAAAACTTAAAAAAAAACGAAATTGGAAATGACATAGAACGAACGAAATACATAAGTACTTATGTGGTAATAAGGCAGAGTACGAGTATATGCATTGATTATTTGGGGGTTATATAGGTACTTATGTAGTTCAGTGGCCGTACTTCCATATAGGCCCAAAAGCGTTACACGTTAATTGTGTAATGTCTAGTTTATAATTGCTCATTGTGTGTAGAGTTTGCAATTCCGCGTTCCCCCATTCCCGCATTTTTTTGACTCGGCAAGGTAATTCAGCTTTTACTGAAGGCCTATTAGCTCCATCACAACAGCGCGGGCGCGTCAGTCAGATCGATCAACCGATCGAGCGAAGTAAAGGATTAAAATTGGTTTATTTGTTTGTATAAGTAAGATAAGTCCATATTAATACGCAGGAAACCCTATTGATTGCAAACCCCCTACCTAACCTCATAAGAACTATTAAAAAGTACTTTTTCTATTAGATATTGTATGAATGTTTCTATTATTATTATTTTTTAATATAGTGTACCTAACTAAACTACAGGTAATAAAGCATTATTATACGCATATTTTTGCATTTTAAAATTTTACTGCGGGAAAAAATTACTGCGGGATTGCAAACCCTAATTGTGTGGTCTTTATTTAACAAATTGATTTTACTAATAAAGATTTAAAGCTTAAAGATTATTAGACACACATACATAAACTCACGCCTGTATTCCCCGAAGGGGTGGGCAGAGGTGCATTTCTGCACCCACATTTCGCCAGGTATGTATCAGTCCCACGTAATAGGGGGCGAGCCTATTGCCGTTTTTCGGACACATTTCCAGACTCCGTACTGTTACTGAGAATTTCCTAATGGAAAAACCCAATAACACTTTTTACCCGACCCGGGAATCGAACCCAGGACCTCTAGATCCCACGGCACATACTTGTACCGCGAGACCACGAGGCAGGCAAGATTATTAGAATTTAAGAATTTAAGATAGATATTCGGAACTTTGAAAGGCAAACTGGGATTTTGGGCTTCTATGGAAGTACCGCCACAGGTGTAGTTATAAATAACAGTTATATTTCAAATATGTGTATTTTAAAAGCTAACCTTTATTCGTCTCATACTAGAATCGAACTCAGTGGAAGAGATATTCACGTACATAATCCAGCTGCAAATACCATTAAGAAGCGAACAATCGGCGCTCTGATGAATTTCGGTTTATGTTCCACGCGGTGGAGTCTTTGTGGCTCTACTTTCAGCAACACAATAGGGACAAAAGTTATTCAACGACAATGCGAGCACCAAATACCGATCGCCCCCCCCCCCCCCCCCCCTTCGCCCCCAACGCGGTGCCTAACCATTGTTTACTTAATACTCCACTTTTATGTACATTATCGACAGCATGATAAAAGGTGTAATCGCCAAATTGAGTCAATGAGCTTTTTAAAACATTTAAACTACATTTTAACCAGCTAATTAAAACTGTATTTTTTATATATTTTTTTAATTTCACCCCTTCATGATATTTCAATACCATATCATGGCATTACAACTGACTTGCCGCACAAAATCCAAGTAGTCAGTTTATTAAATTTTTACAAGATGTAAATTGAGTAACAGAAGAAAATGCCCAGTGACTGTATTTTATCATTTATATTGAATTGCGGGATATAAAAAAATAAAATAAATACACCTAACAGTCACATACATAGTTCTGATCCCACACTAAGATACAAATCTTGTGTCGTGGGTATCAGAAACTACGAGAGACTTTTCGGTCTCACATACACCCAGACCCGAAACAAATATTTGTGGATCACACAAACATTTGTCTCGGTGCGGGGATCGACCCCGCGGCCTCTCGTTTCGCAAGCTGGTGTCTAGCCAACTGCGCCACGGGGCTGTCAAAATAAAAATGCGGGATAAAAAATAGATTTCTGACTTGGCTTCGCATGGGAAGTTTTCAAATCGAAATGGTAATTTCAGAGTTCAGAAGCTTCACAAAATCTCTGCGATACACTTGAACTACTAATTTAGCTTTTTTACTCCTGAATTTTATAAAAGAATAATCATTATGATCGTACTTGTATTGCTATAAATGGTTATCTCATTAAAGGAGGGTTCTTCTGAAAAACCCGTAGAATTTTTCCTAAAAATTGGCCCTGGGCAAAACTTATAATTAAATATTTTTTTATTTGTGCTAGCGGGATGAAAATTTAATTGAATTACAGACAAATAAATCCATCTAGGCAGTGAGTTTTCTCCCTTATTGAACCAACGCAACCTATTGAGAATTTATAACATCAGTTTAAAATAACACCAAAATTTATACAAAACTAAAAGTTTTGTGGAAATAAATTCATAGTTTCGTTGACACAAGGCTGAAAAGAAACACAGCACAAAATATAGTCTATTATGTGGTTAAAAAGACCTGAAAATTCAAAGATTCCGTCTTTAATAATAACTGAATAAGACAGTATTTAAATTATATTATACCGGTACACTTGTTGTTAATATTTGTATATGACATGTTCAAAGTCATAAAAAAGGTATTGACACTTTAGTTTTATCAAAGCGTAGAACAACACATTTGTACCTATAACTATAACAATAAAAGTGTCTCCTATTGAGAGTCTGAGACGGCTACATTGTTAGATACGCACAAAAGGATAATCTTAATTTTTACACGAATTTTGTTTCATTCCCAAATTCTTAATAAAACAGTCCACTGTCTGCGAGATGACATCACGCTTAACAATATTTCGACAGTTACTATTCACGTCGGCGGCATTGTTACAAAAGCCCCAGCGTACCTACAAAAGCTGTAAAGAATGAATGGGAGTGGGTGAAGGGGGAGTCAATTCAATAGGAGAAAGGAGGGATGTGTAGTTATGTAAGTATGTTTTGTGGTTCGTGCCGCGGAGCGAAGTTAAAAGAAGTATATTAAAAAACAACTTAGAATGGCAAATGTCATTCTAGAAATTTTGCTCGTCATTTAATACGACTAAACCAAGTTACAAAAAATCTGATTGATATAAATAAATCACTATTAGAGTTTTAACATTAATTCAGAGTCCCTTTTACTACAAAATATTTGCTTAATTTTTATAAACCTGGTTTATGTAACCTACGCTTTCTATGTAACATACTTATAAAAGTAAAAATTATGTAACAATATCAATACAACAAAGTAAAACGTAAAAAACTTCCCCAAAGGTTTAAAAACAACATTATTAGCCATGTAAGTCGAAATATCGTTTACAGGCACAATGAGGCGTTGAATGCAACACAACTTAGAATCAAAGACGATGTTAACCTTTCGCCTTCACACGTCTTACAGTTAACATTAACGCTACCTCTATTGAAATAAGCATGACTAATGATTTGTTAACAAGCAAAGCAGGTTCTTTTTAGTAGTCCCTATGCTACGTCGCGGTTCTAAACAAAACTCGCACACTGGCTGGCGGTTTCACGAACAACTTTAGTGTGACCCCACAAAGCTGTGGAGCGTCATTTAAATGCACACGTTTCATTGGCTCTGAATGCTTCAGGGAAGTAGAAAAAGAACGGGCCAATTACGACGCTTTTGTGACGGGACCTCTTTGGGTCTCAAGTGTAACTTTATGTGCGGGGATCAGAGGTTTTTATTCGGTTTCCACGGCTTCTGCATTCTTTGTGTCTAAAAAAATTTGGATGGAAAATAATGTTCATTATACTTTCATTTTTGCTGGCGCATTACCTTTTTATATTTTTTATGTGTGCGCTACCTATATTGTAAAAAATAGAGCACTTCTAAAGACCTGTCTAAAATATAATACTTATGTTTACCTACTATTTCTTTCAATACTCGAAATTCTCTCGTCCTTTTTAATTGTATTTCAACTAACCGAGAAAAAAATAGTAATACCCTTAACATTAAATGATTAACCATTTCATTGAATGTCTTAGAAGACTATTATTAAGGAAATTAGAATACGAATTTCGTAATACAAAATTTCGAAATTACTTAATAAAAAAAGAAATTCGGTGTGTAAAATTAGTCTGAAACATAAGCATCTCGAAGTAGCAACGTAAATGACTAATGGCCATCTGCGGCCGCCCGCCCAAGGCGGAATGACCGCCGTCCGCAAAGCCTTTTCCGATGCTCTATCTTATCTTTTGCTCATTTTTGCTCCTACTTTGAATAATGTTCAACTATTTATTCACTGCAGGATTGAGTAAATTTTAAGAAAAATCCAATATCATGAATACTTCATAAACCTTATTGCGTTTAGCCATTCAATTTTAGTAAGATTACGCCGGCAAATCGCGGTTATAATGAGTGATTTCTGTTGTGGTTATTTCATCAGGGCGCGCCGCGCCGGTCAAAATGCATTTATGGCGTTTGGCCGTTCGTTAGGCGGCCGTCAATGCGACTCTCGGACCACCGGCTATAAATTTAGTATTGAGCGGACACAACAACAAAGCGCGTTTTGTCTTGCAAATGAAAACGCGCACATTTCGCGGTATTGTGCGCGGCTGTTTCGGTGCCCGCCATTATTAACGGCGAACATGAAAGACAAAAGGTTCGTCTGCAGCGCTGTGGCTGGCCTAGATAGCGGATTATTGTACTAACACAATAGCAGCGTTAATTCCGCGACTATACCATTATTTTGTTGTTTGCAACTTTATCGCGTTCATCGATGGCCGCCGCGATCGGTTTTTGTTTACAATAGTCAAATAACATAAATGACAGCGTCGGCTATTGTTGCTTTATTCACAAACGCGGACGGTGCGGCCGATCAGTGCATTTATGACAAAAAGTAAAAGAAATGCGCAATATTAACAGCGACTTACTTGCGTTCTATTTTACTAAGTATTTACATATTTACTTACTTAATATACTTTTTTTTACAATACACAATAATATTAACGAAAGAATTACATAATATAACAATCATATTAACAATAATAACAAAACCAGACTTAAATATCACTGATATTATAGTAGTCTAGTATATCCAGCGTCACCTCAAAATTCATGCAACTTAATAAAATTAAAACTAAACTTTATAGAAAGAAAAATTTCAATTAATTTTATTCACTTAAACTAATTTATCTTCATAGATTTTAAAAATAAAACAAAACGTAATACTTACTTAGTTACTTATTGCTAGTAATTCTAAATTAAAAAAAAAACATGTAAAAGATCAAAAGCGAATCTATTATCTATTACTCACCACTGCGAATCCAATAAGGCGAAAATTTCCGTGTGAAAATTCCAATTTATTGCACATCACACACATAATCAAACAGAATCCACAACACTGAAAATAATTCACGCATTTCACAAACCAATATTAAAATCGCAACTTGGCGGGTAAGTTAGCGGAAAAGTTCGGACGAGCAAAGATCACTGGGACGTAAAGCCAAGCGGGTGCGCTTGTTAGAAGTCATGCACAGACTGTGAGCCGGCCGGCACAGCGTAAATGCCTTTACCTCGTGATTCCCGCGCACAGTTGGCGCGCACCACAAACTCACCCTTTCAAATTCCCCTGCATGATGCACATTTTAAAATGCATTGTTATAAAACAATAGGTATCGAAATTGATTAATTAAGTCACATTGTTTCTTTTATAACAATAATGAAATATATTTTTAGGTGTATTCGTTACAAATATTGATAAATTCAATACTTAGCGCTGTATTGCTGACATGATTACATACAAAAATTGCCGTACATTAATTACATTTTTTAAATAGAACCTAGTCCTAAAAGATACGCCTAAAAATATAATAAAGTTTATCTTATTTAATTTTTGGCTCCAATAAGAAACCTTATAGGTATTTTCATAGTGAATGCATGAATATTGAATAGGTGCCTTATGAATAGATAAAACGTAGCGCTCACTACAAATAAGATACGCGTCTCATCAAAAGAAGGAGCCAGAGCCGGGAGCAGATACAATGTCGAAACATTGGGTAATATGTCCGATGACAATGGTGCGAATGCGAGACACAAAGCCGCCGAGCGTATTGTGTGAACCCGTACAATACCCCTTGCATACATGCCCCGTTTTCTGTTCTGTGGCGAAAAAGAAAAACAAGCTATTTTAAACTCTGGTTCATAGGTAATAAAGTATTTTAACTCACATTTAAAGCGCAAGAATATCATATGCGCAATATACAGTGTGTATTGCGTGTCAAAATAACTGATATTAATGGAAATTGTAGTTTTCTGCAGTGATTGCCTCGAGGTTTAGGCGCGCGGTCGAGAATTTCGACGGTCGCAGGTTCAAACCTCAGGCACACACCTCTGGCTTTTCGAAGTTATGTGTGTATTCACAAAGAATTATCACTTGCTTTAACGGTGAAGGAAAACATCGTGATGAAACCTGCACACCTAAAAGTTCGTAGGAATTTCTTAGGTGTGTAATCCGCCAACCCGCACTAGGCCAGCGTGGTGGACTAAGGCCTAAACCCTTTCAGTTGTAGAGGAGGCCTGTGCCCAGCAGTGGGACGTATATGGGCTGATGATGATGATGATGATGTATTTTTCTGATGAATCGATCTTCCATTATAATACGGCCTTGTTTATTGTTAAAAGATCATTCATAGATCACTAATTGTTTCGACACAATTAAATACGCGAAATAAGTTGAGTTCCAGTAATTCTTGTAGTATTCGGAACTGTTGTAATAAATTGCAGTAATAAAAAAATGTTGTCGATAATTTTTATCATTACTGAACTGTACTTTCAATGATATCAATGAAGATTCCGGGACTGGATCGTAGATTCTTCGTAGACTTTCGTAGCATTGATATGGAACGCTCGCTTATTTTTTGGCACCATACTGTGAATCGTTTGATTGTCAAAGCGACTTAATTTTTTTTTTTTATATTACTTTTTCATTTCAGTGCTGTCATTAGAAGTAATAATCTTAACTGTATATAAATAGCAATATTATATTTATACATGAATGTTAAATTCTCTCTCATGACCTTATCCCATAATCCTTGGCTATGTTTAAAGTCCTAAACTTACGCGATTTGCAAAATCTGCGCTTTCACTGAAATTTTCCAAATAATGAACCCTAATAAGTAACGCTTTGTTAAATACAAATTGTTTGGAAGCGAACCTGGGAGCTCTATGTCGTACGCGTCTGTTTATGTCGAGAGACCATTGAGGTAACGTCTGCTATTATGTTCATCTTTACAGTTTAATGATATCGCAAAACAAAAAGATTATTTTCACCCGAATAATACTTAGGCACTAATATGAATCACGTCGGCTCTAGTAAAATACATAGTAACACCGGAAAAAGTTGAGTCACAGACATTGATTTATTTGTTACTAGCTGACCCGGCGAACTACGTTTCTTCTAACAGCCAATTCTTAAAAAAATAAAAAACATTATTTTTTAGCCTAAGTTACTCGTTATTACATCAGCTATCTGCCAGTGAAAATTGGTCCACCCGTTTCAGAGATTAGCCGGAACAAACAGACAGACAGACAGACAAAAATTATAAAAAAACGTTATTTTGGTATATTTACCATGTATACATCCATATGCACTTATTAAAAAGCGGTTATTTCAATATTACAAACAGACACTCCAATTTTATTTATTTGTATAAATTATTTTTTACATACTTATTACACTTAAAATTCCTCCCAAGGGGATAGGCAGAGGTTCATTTCTGCACCCACATTTTGTCAGGTATGTATCATCCCACGTAATATGGGGACAACCCATTGCCGTTTACCGAGTACATTTTCATATCCCGTGCTGCTGCTGAGAATTTCCTAATGGAAAAACCCAGTAACGCCTTGCCAGACTCGGGAATCGAAACCGGAACCTCTTATTCGCATGTAACATACATACTTGTGCCGTGAGGCCACGAGGCAGTCCTTTTATTCTAATTAATTAATGTACAGTAAGTAATTGATTAATTGATTAATGTACAGTAAGTAAACGCGGCAAAGCTTTTCACGCAATTTTCGCATATGCATTATTATGTATGCCAAATTAAACATTATTAACTTTAACTTTATTATTTTAAAAAGCTAATTTTCTAAAATTGTTACTCTACCATTATTGAAATTCTTGTAAAAAAATATTGAAATGTCTGTTCAATAGATTCCCGTGGAAAACTTAAAGAGCAGATAAGTACAAGAAATAAAATAAGTGTGTAGTTGAAATAAAATAAGTTTCGCGGCGGGGCATTGTGCAGAGGGCGGCCGGGCGGACCGCCTCCTAGTCCAAACAGTATTTCCATTGTGTCTGCCATTACCTAGCCCTCTTTTCGTCTTTTGTATTCGACTCTTCTATTGAAGTGAGACCTTCCCAATGACGTTTTATGACCGCTTTGAAGTATTCAAGATATGCTGCCACATCTACATAATTCTAATATATGGCGTTTGTGCGCCGACACAAGTGTCTATTCTTTCATAATTCTATGTTATATTATTATATTGGATGTGCGCGGTGGTCATAAATTCGAATTATATTATAATCCTTACTAATATTATTCACGAGGAAGAGAATTGTCTCTTTGTTACGTTCTTTTTGCAGGTTTAGACGCATTTTGATATACATATAGACGGGACCTTGGAAACAGTTATAGGATATTACTATACATTAAGGTTAGGTATAGACCCTTACAATGTCATTTTATAAGTATAATTAAACGCGAAGTGGCGGAAAAAGCATTACTATACTAAAAACATAATGTACATTAAATACTAATGTGATTAAGACACTTCATCAATGTGCAAAAGTGAACGAAAGCTTAATTGGGAGCAGCTCGGATTTTTACAGATTCACGCACATTTTTTACTTTTTAATTTATTTAATGTTCAATATAACGTTAAAGACAAACATCCTGAAAAATGTTCGAAAATAGACTTTGTCTGTAGCCCGTGTGTCACCATTGTGACAACTGCCCGGACGACACAGCCCAGCACACCCTGGAGGACTGTCCAGCCTGGGAGGTGCAGCGCAGCGCTCTCCGCGCTATTATTGGTGGCGATCTCTCACTCCTGGCCATCATCTTCGATGGTCGGGAGTCCGGGGTCGTGGCGAGCGATGCTCTCCTTCTGCGAGCAAGTCATGTCGCAGAAGGAGAGCGCGGAGCGGGATCGCGAAAGAAGTGATCCCGCCCGCCAAAGACGTCAAAGAAGGAGGCGCCGGGTCAACAGAGACAATTAGATCCGACGCCCTGCCCTGTGGCTAGGGGGCGTTAAGAATCCCACCACGGTATCCCCTGCCTGTCGTAAAAGGCGACTCAAAGGGGCCCTTGGGGTCACTGGGCGCGCCGCAGGGGCGGCTCGTCCTCACTGAAAGTGACCCCGAGAGGGGCGGCGGCACTGTGGCCTGTGTACGTCGCGGGCGCCCATCCACAACCGGGGCGCTCGAACCAAGCTAGTAGGGGTGCAATTGCGCCCCCTATAACTCCGAGACGGCCGAGACGTTTACGTCTCGGAGGCGCACCGGGCGGCTGCGGCATCATTGTGGGTGCCTCTCCCCCACGTACCGTGGTCGCCCCACTTGGCGCCATTTAACACAACTTTTGCATAGGAATTGTAGTGTTGCCGGAAATCGAGATTTACCGGTTTTCACCCTTAAAACCTCCCCCCCCCCACTTCCCGACCTCAGATCGAACGTAAATTATTTTTTTTCTTTTACTTTTATTCTCTTTCTTTTTTTATTTATTTATTTACACTTTATACTAAGTTTATATAGGTGGACTTAATGCCTAAGGCGCTCTTTTCCAGTCGAACCTAGCGTGATGCAGAGATGAGATGAGACAGGTCAATTCTTTTCCAATGGGTTTCATCCTACTATTATTACATACATACATACATAACCTCACGCCTGTGTTCCCCAAAGGGGTGGGCAGAGGTGCATTTCTGCATCCACATTTCGCCAGGTATGTATCAGTCCCACGTAATAGGGGGCGAGCCTATTGCCGTTTTTAGGGCACAATTCCAGACTCCGTGCTGCTACTGAGAATTTCCTAATGGAAAAACCTAATAACACTTTGCCCGAGAATGAGAATTTTTAATTTGTGATGATAGAGCTATTAAACTTATTTTCATAATTTCCGGCAGGACTTCATTTTTGGCGCGCGCTGTGATTCTAAAAGACCTGAAACATTTTACAGATTCAATAAATTAAATCTACTTAAAAATATTTGGTTTTCAATATTTGCATTTTATGGAAAGTAAATAAAAATCCTACGCTCAATGAAAGATAAACTGATATATAACTGGCAAATTTTATTTATAACTAGTTAAATAAATGGGGATAAAGCAAACTCAAACTTCATGAGTCAGTATAAAACAAACAAATGGATCCAAAAACTGCTACATGCCTTTTGAATGAAAATAAATTAATTATTAATCCCATAAAAAACAAAACTTGTAAAAAAAAAACAAGTCTCGCAACTCAGTTCTTCTGCCGTAAAAAGTTGTGAGATCCATATGATACCAAGTCGATGAATTTATTCAGTCCCGGTTTAAGGGAACTTCTGTCTTAAGTTATTATGCACTTAGCTTACCAGACACCATCTTATTGTGACCATATCAATATTAAAAATCTTTTATGTTTCAAATAAAATAGTTAGGCTTGGCTATCGCATGAAAACACAATTTATCTCACTTTTAATGCGATTGCCAAGTCAAAACTATTATATTTAAAACATAAAAGATTTTGAATATTGATATGGTCACAATAAGATAGTGTCTGGTAAGCTAAGTGCATAATAACTTAAGACAGAAGTTCCCTTAAACCGGGACTGAATAAATTCATCGACTTGGTATCATATGGATCTCACAACTTTTTACGGCAGAAGAACTGAGTTGCGAGACTTGTTTTTTTTTTACAAGTTTTGTTTTTTATGGGATCTCATTTCTTTTTGTAGATAGTCCTACTTTTTTCTTTTCGGTATCTTCTACTTCTTGAGTACTAACAACGGATTTTCTTAAAGGCCACTCTCTGCCTTATGAGCTTTGCTTACTTTTGTAGGTAGTCTTCCTCCTCTACATACGAGACGAGAGCGGCCGCGTCGTGATCTTTATTTTAAAATAATAGTTATATTTTGCGTTAGTTAGAAATATTTAGGGCCGCACGCGTCAAACGTCATTTGAAGTTAATCTTATTGTAAAGATTTTATCTCTCTTTCATTATAAATTGGTACTGTCAATGTACCTAACAGAAAATTACAACATAAAGCTTAACAGAGGTATAACTTGAACTAATTTACTGCATTAACTGCCGCACTCTTTTTTTTTAAATGAATAAATTACTTGACCCTATATGAAGATTTCCTCACGATATTTTCCTTCCCCGTTAAAGTACGTGATAATTCATTGCTAATACACACATAACTTCGAAAAGTCAGATAAGTGTGCCTAGGGTTAGAACCCGCGACCGCCGGGATTCTCGACCTCACGCTTAAACCTCAATACCATTCCTACCTATCTAGCTACACCTATTATTCTATAATTTTATACTATACAGGTACACTCATTCAATAACTGCAAATGTAACTTTGTAATCTTATATATTTATATGGAATTACAAAGTTATTTATGCAGTTTGTGAATCTAGAATACTAGACCGAAATTGCAAGATATTTTAATTTTTCCTTTAGTTATACACTAAACACTAATTGTGTTCCAAATTTGAAGCTTCTATGTCGGCTAGAAGTGCCTTAGAATTTTGATGATCGGTCAGTAAGTCAGTGAGTGACAAAATCGTGAAGTTTGACTAGTTATAATTCTTAAACTACTGGTTCAAATTAACTGAAATTTGAAATATACAGAGTTTATACCATGCTTGCTTGGTAACCGAAAATTCAAGTTTCTAGCTTTATCCACAACGAAGTTATAGGGTGTCGAAAATGGCCTGAGTTGCTTCGAGAAAAGTATAGTACGGCCGTGCCGCTTTTTCGCTCGACTTGGCGGGGGCACTACCGTGCCCCTGAAAAATAAATAATCATAAATTGAATCACACTATAATTATTTAACATCAAAGTCCGGGGTTATGATTATTCTACCAATCTACAAAACTCAAAAATATTATAAATTCATTCATCTGTACTTTATATAGTCTGTGTGATGCCATTGACAGTTGAGATGCCATTGAGAGTTGGCACTTGGCAAAGAAAACATGGTACACGGCAGAACATTCATTGCCGTGCAGTGTCATAAAACAGTGCACGGCAATCAGAGTAAAAGGAAAACGCTTATGCAAAATCAAATGCAACAGCTAAAATCAATATTAAAAAAAATAACATCTACCATAAATAGCACATTACTTGCGAAACAATACATTCAGGCTCACGAAAATTTCACAAACTTTAAATCAACAAAGAAATGATAAATTTCATGAAAGATAGTGCAAAATACAATTTAAGAAAAGAGGAAGAAGAAGAAATAACTAGCGATATTAAAAATCTATTTTCTGACGAATAAATCAGCTAGATATTATATTTTTGGTTTCATTTTTGTCGTTCTACAAGTTTAAGTAGGTACATTAGAGCGTATGTAAACAAAAGTATACATTTTTATAAGAATTAAATGCATTTTGAAAAAAAAGAATGAAACACGGCAATTCGACATCTAAAACACGGCACTCAATTTTTATTTTATGGCAACCCTGCATCATTCACTCAATGCTCAGTTTCTGGCCCAGGAACCAAAAGCAAGGGAATAAATTTAAAAGAACGCCATTTTCTATTGTGAAATGTGGTGTGGTGTTTAGTGCGTTCATTATTTAAACATTATTTGTTCTTCAAAGTTTTGTTAAAATACACCCAAGATAATTACGAGGTATTTTTTACTTTAACTTATATGTAACTTCTACCAAAAACTATGCTTTATTCCTTTTTCGATATAATATGTAAAAATGCAAGATGGCGGCAGCTTACTCTCACTTTTGTTGCAAAACCGAATGCCGGTAGACAACTTCAACTACATATATTTTACTAATTTTCAGTTGTAAACATGGAACCCACTCTGGATGCGTCCTTAGTGGCGCAATCCATCAACTTTCATGGGCAGCAATTGCAAAAAACGTGGGAGGGCGAGCGAGGAGAAGACGACTTAGCCAAGATTGGCGTGGGTGCCTTAGACTTTGCTGTTTACCAGTCGAGGCACAAGCACCTGACGTTCCAGGATCGTGGCAAGAGGTTGAAGTTACACCAGTTCATTGCCAAGGAAGCTAATGCTTTATTTGATTCTTCGGTTATGGAAGAGACGCCCTCTTCGTCAAGCCTGGGTACAGAGGCTGTTGTACCTGAAGACAGTACGTAAACTTCACTTTATTATACCATATCATTGACATTTTTGTGTATAGTTCTCGTTAGACATGTACAAAACAAGCCAAGCATTTCATTTAGTTTAATTGATTATATTATAATTACATTTTTGTATAATCAATCACATAATAATTATGTAAAATTGTACTTTTGTCTTATTTAAAAAATATTCTTTCAGATTTATTTGCTTTGATGCCACCATTTGAAACATTCCTGAATGTGGACAAGGCAGCTAGATTGAGACATTTTTTTGATGTAAGTATAAAATCAAATATAATCTTAAAACTACTTTGTACTAAATGTACAATATTTGAAGTAACCAATGGCAATTTATAAATAAAGCAGTATGTTGTTTTTATCTATATGTTAATCAAAATAATAATTGTAGAATGTGAAGACTGGAGAATTGATCATTGGAGCTGTGATCAACAGGACCGCATCTGCTATGATGCTTAAAGTATTGTGCACTGCCGGACCTACATCCAGATATGTTGCAGACATAAATGTGAAGGTAAATACTCATTCCACAATATATTTGTTTATTGCATAATCTTGGGAAATAATTATTATTATTAATCTACCTTTCTAATCTTCATGTTATGATTCATTTATACCGGACATTTATCACATACATCTTTGTCATTGACACCCACACAATTCTGTACAAGTTTACTTTTTTGGTTTTATAGGTGGAAGTTTGTTGTGTTATCATTTTTTTTTTTTATTAGTACACTAGTATAAAAAATATAATAAGATTGATGTGTTAAGATCTAGTGAAGCTTAATTTTCTGATTCCTAAGCAAAACAGACCCTAGTCTATGGTGCTAGCCTAGTGAGGGAATTTAATAATATTTGTATATACCTAAGTATTTTCTTATTTACTACTTTTATACATTATGTCTGTTCCCTCACAATGTTTTCCTTGCCTCTTCATACTCCTTGCTAGATAACTCATTATAGTTTCAAATAATACACTTTAAATTAATTAATGTCATGTGTATAGAATTAAAATTCAAGGCTTAATTGATCAAGTTTACTTGTCCAAGTCCCCACCCACATTATCAATTGAGCACAACAAAACATTTTAGTTTTTAAAAGAATGTGCCTAATTGGTTGGCAGATTAGAAAATATTTACTGTTCATAAAAAAAATATAAATCTCCAGTTCTTTGATAGCTATTTGCATAGCATGAGTGTGAATATGGATTATGTTGCAAAAAATTGTCTCCTAAATAAAATATCCTTTTAATGTTTACTCAGTGCTTTTATTATTCACTAGCTTAAGTAACATGTCATTTGTTTCAACATTTGTGGTTTAACCTTCAGTAATTATTCATGAAAATTTTATCAACTGTTCATTACTAGGTTTATACAATTCACAATAATTTTATATATCTATGTGTGTCAAAAATGTCAATGTTTTACTTTAAACAACAGTATTGAACTAATGAGTCATCTTTAAATTGCCACCTGAGTAATGAAACAGCAGACAATAGTTGATCTACTTTTCATTGTTGTATAAATTTTTTCAATTAGTTTTCTTTTTTGTACATTTTAATTTGTAACAGTTGATATATAAAATTATTAAATATATTAAATTATTTGAGAAGCAGTGATGGCCTCGAGGTTTACGCTCGCGGTCGAGAATTTTGGCGGTCCCAGGTTCAAACCCCCAGGCACACACCTCTGACTTTTCGAAGTTATGTGTGTATTCACAATGAATTATCACTTGCTTTAACGGTGAAGGAAAACATTGTGATAAAACCTGCACACTTAAAAAGTTGTTAGGAATTTCTTAGGTGTGTAGTCCGCCAACCTGCACTAGGCCAGCGTGGTGGACTAAGGCCTAAACCCTCTCAGTTGTAGAGGAGGCCCGTGCCCAGTAGTGGGAAGTATTTGGGCTGATGATGATGATATATTAAAATGTACAAATTGATAATACTTCAAACATTTTCAAATAAATAATTGTTTCACTACTTGTCTTAAAATAGATGTAAATAAAACATATTACTTTGCTTGCAGGCATATTTACCAGTAACAAATATCATACCAGCAGTGGACAAGAAAAATATATCAAGAAACTACCTGATGAATGACACTGTGTGCTGTGAAGTGATTGAAGTCATTCCAGACACTGACAAAATGGTGTGCGGCATGAAGGGTGTGACCCGAGGCCCAGATGATCCTCCACCAAAGCCCCCACTGGGCCTCCTCAGCACTGACGACTTCCCAATGGTCTATAAGTATGTACAACCTTTGCCATTCACACTACATTTAACCTCCACATCCTGCACTGCCTTGCAGGTTTTATTAACACTTGCAGTGTTATTTTGTTCTATATGTATTTATTTATTGTAGTTTAGAAGCTTTTAAAACAGTGGTATTTATGTTTAACACAAGATATCTCTTACATGGAAGATTCATGATGTTGATGTGATTTTTCATTCTCGATGTCTATGGAAACATGGAATTTCAAAGAAGACAAAATACTGTGGGCGAAAATACAAACCTAATTACAGAAATGAAAAACTAGTCTGTGAAGATATGATATGAAAAGGAATTACATCATGTAAATGGATTTTATGACGGCAATGTGTGCAATTTGCCTTCCATGTCTTTGTAAATAATGTTGTAACTTAGAACACACATATTACTGAACATCACACATTGATTCCACAAGTATAAAAAATTGTGTTTTGTGCTCATCAGTGGGTAGGTATAGAAGTGTTTGGATACATGTTTTCACTGGTTTATGATCACTTTTCAGTATGAAATCACAGTTCAGCAAATTTGTGAAAAAGATTGTATGACATTGTTAAAGTTTTACAAACAAGTGCCATACATTTGGAATATAAGAGGATTATTATAAGATCAGGATCACCTTACAACTGCTCTGAATATTTTGAGGATAGCATCTAAAAAATGTAGACATTTTATTTTTATAAAAATTGACAAGGTCAGTACTACAGGGTCAATTGAATCTGATGTCTAAACGAAACAATGTATACTTCTATATTAAAGCTAATATTTAATATTCCAGCATTATCTGAGACCTTATGACTGGACTTTTATAATGAGCATTTATTGGATGTTGGAGTTGTTTTTTTTACAATAAAAGGACTTGCTACCAACAGTTATCAATTTAGCTGATATGAGGCTCCCCAGAAGGCACCATAGTTTGTCAAGATATAGCACCGCAACTAATTTTTTCGTCTCGGATAAAGTTGAGTCAGACGTTGGATCTCAAGGACGCAGCTCCCTCTATTTTTAGGGTGTTCTTTTCTAGGTGTAACAGCGCTTTCCAAGACCCATTTGTCACGCCACCCGCAGTATATTGTGACTGTAGCTGAGATGTTTTGGTAATTAATGTCACGCTGTCGAGGCGACATCACCTTACATATGAAATTCTATTAGTGTGTGAAACAAATAAAATACAAGTAAAATAACGTTTTTTGAACAGCTCCGTGGGAACAGGTGAGGAAAACGTATGTGTGACATAAAACAAAACAACTACCATTAAAATGCTTAAAATTATTCATTACATTTTGCAAGATGTCGTCATTTCTCTGTCGATTAAACGAGGATAAAACATTGCTCTTAACCACAATACATGATTTTTATGATTTATTTTTCGATAGGAAAACTATGGAAATGAAGGGTGAGAGCTATGAAGCTATATTGGAGAAGAGTCCTGGCTTCAATAATCCCAACTGCGTCCAATATCTCTCTGAGCTACTTGGGATCTCCAACATGCACTGCACAAATTTTGCTACACTCAGGTAATTAAATTAACAGCTTAAACTTAGACCCTCACTCACACTAGGAACACTGGTTTTGTAATAGAGGCAGGCCTTTGCTGTTATACATTCACAGGTTGTGATTGTCTACTGAAATTACTAACTACTAGTCAGACAAAAACCCTGGTATATTTAGACAACATGTTAATAAAGGTCACAACTTTTAAAAATAGAAGTGTACCTTCTGTGGTTCAGTATAAAGCTGATCGAATTACTGACATAGTGACCATGTGGCTGATTATATAATGAATTTAGCTGTGATTATTAAACACAAGTGGTTAATGATACTATCATGAGCTTCTCATCACTAGGACATGAGCACAATTTTATAAAAAAAAAGAAGCTATATCCCTTTCCTAGGTTCCATTTATCTCCTTAACGAAAATCATTCAAATTGTTTTAAGATTATTTAAATGTAAAAGTGTAATAGACAAAGTAACTTTTGCAATCATATTAGTATATATTAAGTAGTTTACTCTTTATCATACTAATTGTGAGTCAAACCAACTCACAACAGCCTGAAACATAAACTTTTTACAGCCATAAAGTGGACTCTGCTAGGAACTGGAATAAACATGACTTAATATATATATATTAAATATCTAGCAAGGGAAATAAAATATAAATTTAATATTATAAATAATAATAAAGGCTATTTATTTATTTCATTTAATTTATTCAGTGCATGTACTAACATCAATCTTCCAACAGAGGAGGTTTCCCCACATCGGAGTATGCGGATGAACTACGACAAGCACAAGCCAGCAAGTGGGCATTCCGTTCAGTGGCAGAAGGCATAGAACATTTCAAGGCAGGGAGACACTCAGAGGCATTCCAGTGTCTGAATAAAGCTTTGAGTATCGATCCGAGAAATGTAGAAGGCCTCGTTGCACGAGGAGCATTGTATGCTAACAGTGGCACCTTTAAAAAAGCAATAGAAGATTTTGAAACTTCACTAAAACTGAACCCGAATCACGCCAATGCTAGAAAATACTTAGGAGAAACTTTAGTTGCTCTCGGCAGAAGTTATGAAGACGAAAATAAGATCACGGAAGCACAGAAGGCTTACGAAGATTGTTTAGCCATCATACCTTTCCATGAAGAGGCTCAGAATTCTTTAGATTTTCTAAAAAGCAAAACATCTACAGCTAAGCCCTTGATAGAACCAGCCGAGTTGCTATTGCCCGGGCTAACTGGAGCGAAATCTTATGAAATGAAGGAAACTATAAAACAGCTATTGAATTTAACGGAAAAGAAAGAGAAGAAAAAGAAGAAGAAACGAGGTAAGGGTAAGAAAAAGCGATCGAGCAGCTCATCTTCATCATCCAGCGATTCTTCGAGCTCGAGTTCGTCATCTGAGTCGTCCTCGTCTTCATCGGAAACTAGTGGTGAGACATTCTTAAAATATTTAATAAGTATAGATTAATTTTTTATTTAAGAACAATAAAACTCTGATAACCTTTGTATGCAGGTTGATAACAAATGGAAATGTTTCATTCATGTTTTAGCTACTGTTTTTTTGTACTCGTATATGTCAATTTTAGTGACTTACGAGAATATTTTTGAAATGATATATTTCCGATATTACAATATCATACCAAAGAGAAAATCGGAATCGTCTAACGCAACGCTTAGTGCGCTTAGTATTTTGCCTGTGGATTCGCAGTAGTCTATATGGTTATAGATTCGGAAGGTCCAAATCGTAAGAAGAAACGTCGCTCGCAGTCGAGCAACAAGCGGCAGCGCTCGCTGTCGCCGCTGAGCAAGCGCATGGCCGTGCTGGGCGACGCGGAGTCGGCGTCGCGCACGCACAACTCGCAGTTCAACCACCCGTACGGCTACCAGCCGCCGCCGCCCAGCGACGAGCCCGCGCCGCCCCGCGCGCCGCGCGCGCACGCCGACCTCGACTACGAACTCAAGGTACTCACTTCACTCCTACTTCACTAACTTCATGTAGTTACAATTTATCATAACATATCATCATAAATAGTAAATATAATGTTTTATAATCAGGTACGCAAGTTCTTGGAAATGACCAAAGAAGATTCTGACTACGAAGATAAAGTACGTAATTTCCTGGAGGAGACCGCTCAATACAAACGTAATCGCAAAATGCAAGAGCTTGGCCAACAACCACAGCCCGGAGCAGATCATGACAAAAAAAAGAAAAAGAAGAAAGATAAGTGAGTAGTTTTTTTCTAAAGGCTTTGTTTACTAACTTGAACTGTAGCTATCAGGGCCCTGGGTGCGCCGAAGTAGTAGTAGTATGTTCTCCGTGATCCTTGGACATAATGAGAATTTGAACCAAGCTATTGGCAGTATTACTGCGCCCTCTATCGTCAAAATTAAATTAAACTGTTTGAGGCCAGATGGTGGAATAAAACTGGACTACAGATTGGCAGTAACACTAAACGTAAAACTATTCATAAATAAGAGTTGCCTGGGCAAGTAGGCTTTTACATTTCTGCTCTTTAAGTGAGAAAAAAAATTCAGAATGTTAATAATTTTAATAATCTTAACACCTTACATCAATCGTCAGGAAAAAGAAGAAGGAGTCTAAGAGGAAGCGTAAAGAGCAAGAAAGGGAAGAAAAGAGGAAAGCCAAGCTAGCCCGTGCTGCCGCCAATAATTCTGAGTATAATCTAAGAGATTTGGAGTCTATTGGTGATAAAAAGCTGAGAGATGCTATAAGGTAGTATTATTTTCATTTTTTGGTTGGTACTTTATATTATGTTTTTTAAATCTACTTGTTTGTTGATGATACAGGAAAGAACTAAAGGGAAAATCCAAGAGAGAAATGAGTTCGGATGGTGAATATGAACGAAAGCATAAAGATAACAGGTAAAATTCCTTTTTTTTTTAATAAATATCGTTACTTTTTGTTAAGATAGTCTTAGCTTCTTTATGATGTTTATTTATCTGATATGCTTATTATTTACTTATCAGTCAACGTATGTTGCAACAATCGCAATAATTGCACAAGTATTATGTATATTCCATTGGTACATATGTATAATTTTTTGTAGAAAATAAATATATTAAACACAAGTTTTTTGTTACTAGGATCATTGATGACGGCTTGGACGAATTGGAGTCAAAACTTAACGCATATCACGTGATGGTGGAAAAAGACTTATTGGGTAAACGAGACCCACGCGGCTCGCTGAGCCCCATAGACCAAGCGCCGCCGCCACCTCTAGAGAAACCGAAATGGAAAATGTCCATGAGTGCAGTCAAAGAGTCGTTAGTTATCATTCTTTTTTTTTTGTTTTAATACTTTCCTACTCGTCTTTAAACTACAGTGTTTCCCCGGTAGTCCGACAAACGTGATGCCTGGCGGTGTAGAATTATTACCCCTAAATTCGACAGACTTTTTTAAACCTTATTTGTATGAACATCACACATTTTCTTACTTAGCTTGTAAGCTCCTAGAAAAAGAAAAAAGCTACCTATTCCAGTATACTGCATGGTGTCGAACTAAGGGTTAAATTTGCGATCCAACAAATCAAAATACTGTGAATTGATATCCGTTAAAGTGGCAGCCTGTTTAAACATGTATATAGAGAAGATTTTTGAAATAGGCATGTGGGATTACGGCGGGCGTCGGTTCACCGGGGGCCTCTGTATTTCTATTTAAACATTCACAAAACAACACTAAGTTGTAAGGTTTGAGTTGGATATCGAAAACAACCACAGATTACACAGACACCTGATGAGGTGTGGAGATCTAGATCACAACCTCTCTTTTCACTACTTGGTCTCTTAACTACAGTTGTATAATAGTGAGATCTGTCTATAGTTATTTTTTTATTGTTAAGATACTGTAGTTGTTACTTTCTCAGTAGGGTTAAGAAAAAGGAAACTCCGGTAACCAAAGGCTACAAAGAACGCTACGCATTTGAAGATAGTTCAGATGACTCTCAAGATAATTCCAAGGTGAGAATATCATTTATATATGAGTACACTACAATTAGAGTTTGCAATTCCGCGTTCTCGCATTCCCGCATTTTTTTGACTCGGCAAGGTAATTCAGCTTTTACTGAAGGCCTATTAGCTCCATCACAACAGCGCGTGCGCGTCAGTCAGATCGATCAACCGATCGAGCGGAATAACGGATTAAAATTGGTTTATTTATTTGTTTAGGTAAGATAAGTCCATATTAACACGCAGGAAACCCTATTGACTGCAAACCCCCTACCTAATCTCATAAGAACTTTTTCTATTAGATATTGTATGAATGTATCTAATATTATTATTTTTTAATATAGTGTAACTAAACTACAGGTAATAAAGCATTATTATATATGCATATTTTTGCATTTTTAAATTTTACTGCGGGATTGCAAACCGTAACTACAATATTATAAAGGTGATCGCAACATCATGCCATTAAATTAAACCACGTACATAGCTGAGCAAAATATTAAAGTTCATTCTGTCACTTATTTGATATAGAAATTAAAAAATTCAAGCAAATTTTTAATCAATAGAACAATAATTTATTAGTCAAAAACTGTAACTAAGAACGTCGCATAATCCACATATTTAATTTATTTACAAAGTGGGGCTGAATGCCCAGCGATATGGATATCATCAGAACGAGAAACTTACAGATCTTGTATTGCGATTTTTGGCAAAAAATCTACCAAGCTGTTTTTGCTTAAATTTTTTACATTGAAAGAGAATACAGTCACGAACTCGTCGTTTAAATTAATGTCATGATGTCGGGTTCACCTGTATACGCTAGTCACTATATACCTACAATGAGTTTGACACACATATTTTAATCTACGAAATTAATTAAGAAAATACTTAGTACATAGGAAAAATATTAAGATATAGACAAATGTTACACAGCCATCACCCTCAAGCGGAGACAAGAACGTGTCGGTGCGCCGAGCCATGGCGATGAAGGAACCTCAGCCGCCACTACCGTCCGCGCCGCCGCCCAGCAAGCGCGAGCCAGACCCGCCCGGCACCGAACCCGCGGCCCTCCCTCCCGTGTGTACCACACTTCACGCTTCCCAACTATTCTAACACGCATAACTATCTATTCAGAAATACTTACACTTTATTAACTATTCATTTTTTATTATATTCCCTCACAACCTAAATTACACTAATATGCATGTTTCCTTTATCAGGTGCGCAAAGGAAACATAGTGCTGGACAAATTTGGATCATTCCGCCTTGCACAAGAGGGCGAGACTCCAGTATCTGTGGGCGATGCAAGACCCGAACAGTTTGTGACGCGAATCAAACCACCATCCCCTTCGGGCCGCCGACCGCGGTCGCCACCGTCACCACGACGGCATTCTTCGAATTCCTCAGAAGATGACAGACGCTCACCAAAACGCTCTCGTAGCAGGTACATACTATATACTTTCTAAAATAGTAGGTAGGTATTTGTCGAAAGTCTGACCAAAATGCACGAACATATTTATTTGGCATAGCTCCTGGGGATCATCAGCAACACAATCTAAGGTGCGTTAGCTTTACGTAGAAAGGAGGCTACTTTTTTCACAAACAAAACAAGTTGCTACCTCAAGCGGTATGCTGGACTAATTGATCTTAAACCTTATATTCGTATTATTAACAGGTTACTGTCATATTAAACAAAGTAATGGCCTTTCAATGTTTCTATGATTACTTTTTCTTAATATCAATTATATTTGCAGGTCACGCCCTCGTAAATACAAATATCGATCTCGTTCAAGATCACGGTCGCGATCTGGCTCAAGCGCTAGCGGCTCGGTGGCATCACGACGCCGGCGCTCTGGCTCGCCACGGTCTCGCTCACGCTCTGACGCTTCTCGCTCATACTACTCACGCAGCCGATCTCGGTCTCGGTCGGGATCTAGGGAAAGGTGCGCTTTTATTAACGCTTTCGCCGTAAATAAAGTAAAAAAAATATACACAAAGTTTTAACAATAATCATTCTGAGGTCAAAACATTAAATGTGCCACAAGTATCAAGAACATCGGCAATAATAAGACAGTCGAATTATTAATATTATTTTTATCATAGTTTCATTAAATCTCGCAACTTTTTTTAATTTTTAATGTGTAGGTTCCGTCGTATTCAACGTCGTGGCAACTGGCGCGGGCGTGGAGGTTATGAACGTGGTACCTACTACCGCCCGCGTTTCAACACTTACAATGGCGGTGGACGCGGTCGAGGACGCGGTGGCGGAGATTTCAGACGTGATGATGGAAGGAGATTCCCCAATGAATGGAGGGATAACAGATCGCGTGGCGGACGACCATTCCGGCCAAGAAGAGGTGGTGGCGGACGAGGTCGACCATTCAGGTAAATTAATATTTAAGAGCGTTTACGCGCCACGCGGCCAGTCGATTTCGGTACATATGACTCGCGTAAATATGAGCGTCGATAGTTAATGATATGCAATGAAAATTAATTAAACAATGTTTATTAAGTCTATAAAATGTCAAATACATCACTTATATCATCATCATTTGGAAGGCAGTCAGATAACCGCGAAAACATGGAAAAACTAAAAATGACGGAGCGCAGAGCGATACGCCCTCTCTCTGAAAAGCCTTGCGGCGGACTGATTTGCACCGGGCTGAAAACAGCGTTTTATAGTACATGTTAAAATACTTATAATAAAATAAATAAGCGAAATTTCTTTAAAACAAAAATTTTACCTTCTTATAAAAAGTTGTATTGTGTGTATATGGGTCAAAAAAAATACTGTATTAACAATAATTTCTCAATATTTTTAATGCCTTAGATTTTTTGCTTGGGGATATTTCCAATTCAACAACATTTTATTTTGATTAAATATGTTATAAATTAATCCGAATTTTGAGCCTCGAAAATGACTCTAAAAGTGAATTTATGAAAACATTTGTTCAGTTATCTTGTTATTTAACAAAATTTACACAAAAATCTTAAAATGTTCTTCACTTACTATTTAGATGACAATATTCCCTAAAATAATTTAGTCAATTTTAAGGGGTTCGAAAAGTACTGTTTTTGCTCAAATTACGGTAAAACTGCATAAACGCTCTTAACATAGTACATATTTAGTTATAAATCATAGATTATTAATTATTATATCATTTATAAAAAAAGGGTTAAAGCGGTTTTCAACAAAATAAAAATTTTAACAGAGGCGGTTTCCGTGATTTCCGTGACAGAAGAGGAGGCAGATATTCACGTTCACGCAGTCCCGACAGAACTCGCAGATCCCGATCCTACAGCCCAGAAAGACGTGACAAAGACAGAGATAGGTAAAGTTGAGAAAAAATTGAATTATGTAAACAAAATTATTAATCCCACGAAATATTTCTAGAAAATATTCATAATCCGTGCTTAAATTATTACAACGTTTTAGTTACTCGCGTTATTCTGGTCGCGACAGTCATCGCAGCGAAGGAGAATATGAAGAAGAAAGATACGTCGACAGGAAGGAATACGATGGAAAGTGGGCAGACGGTAATGAGCCAGAAAGAAATTCTCATACTGAAGAAAAACCTGCAGAGGAAGCCCCCAAAGAATAAAAACCCTCGTCAATGCTATTAAGAAATAGATAGTTTATGATTTTAGTGAAAATTGTTTTGTTAGGGTGCTATATTGTTTCGTTTTTTTAATTATTAACACTGATCAATTTGCATGCAACATTCCCATGCAACCTTTGCATTAGCACTCTTCTTGACACTGGTAATGGATTATATTATATTGATGTATTTGTATAGTAACAATGTAATACTTCTTCATAATATAGACATACAAAAAACATGAATATTACGTTTCCTTAAAATATGTTATTTTCTATTGTACAAAAGACATGTAGAAAAGTAACGATTAAATAGTATTATCAATGTTTGGATTTCAACAATATTAGATTGTTTGCTAACTGTCAGTGTTACAATTAAATGTGCAATTATTCATTTTGAAAATAGACCGGTATCATTCCAGGCTAAAATATTTACTATTATAACAAGTCATTTATATTAGTTTTGTTTAAGCTAAACTGATTTTGCCGAATAAACTTGAATAAATATTATAATTTACCTTTTATTTACGAAATTGTACGATTTTCCTTGTGATATGACACTTTTTATAAGAAATGTAAGAATGGCTCATGCCGATATAATAGTAAATGCTAAATAGCATATCGAAATAAACATACTAAGAAAAAAGTATCAATTTAAAGGGCACTTCCAAATGTTTTTTCCACTATTGTGTGAAAAGAAGTCGTGATCGAGGTTAAGGCACGCACACGCAGTCGAGAATCTCGACGATCGCGGGTTTAAACCCCAGGCACACACTTCTGACTTTCCAAAGTTATGTGTGTATTCACAATGAATTATCACGTACTTTAACGGTGAAGGAAAACATCGTGATGAAACCGGCACACCTAAAAGTTCTTAGGAATTTCTTATGTGTGGTGTCCCCCAAACCGCACTAGGCCAGCGTGGTGGACTAAGGCCTAATCCATCTTAGTTGTAGAGGAGGGCCGTACCCAGCAGTGGGAAGAATATGGGCTGATGATGTTTGTGTGAAAATGGACTCAAAATTTCGACATCCTTATGTCTTAAACTTCTCAAGAGTTGTTCTAAAATTTCTAATAGTTCTAAAATTTGGAATTTGAGATACTTTAAAAGATTTGTCATTTAATATATTATATACCTACTTGATGTTGACTTAGGCCTAAACACTCTCAATTGTAGAAGAGGACTGATGATGATATATACTTAGTTATTCTTAAAGAGGGGCACTATGTATGGCTATGTCCTCCTCAAACTAAAAAGGAGGGATGAGCATATTGCCGTTATATTATTATTTGTGGTTAGGAAAACGTCAATTTTTTTTGTCGGGATTTTCTTTAACGCCCGGGGTTGATAATCGCCTTAGCTATTACCTGCCTTAGTTTCCAATCACGGTCTGAATACACTCTGTAAATCATCCTTGGTCCTATTTTGTTTTTTTTACCCACGGACTTGTAACGGTGGTCGGTGATACTATTTTTGTTCTGTATTCTGTTTTAGGTATATTAGGAAGAATTACCTAGGAGGCATTCAAGTAACGTAAGCTATAGGTAAAGGGGGATAAGGATCGATTTGCTTTTTTGATGACATAAGGGATAGATAACAAGTACATAAGCAGTATACTGCTCTCTTAAAATATATATATATATATATATATTATTTCAACGTATTTGTTTGGATTGAATTTAGATAAAATGGTTAATGGAGTATCTATATAATTGATTATATTTAGGCCATTATTTTTGTAGAATCTGGGGGCACGGCAGTGCCCCCGCCAAGTCGAGCGAAAAAGCGGCACGGCCGCTTACCAGACACCATCTTATAGTGACCATATCAATGTCTGGTAAGCTAAGCGCATAATAACTTAAGACAGAAGTTCCCTTAAACGGGGACTGAATAAATTCATCGACTTGGTATCATATGGATTTCACAACTTTTTACGGTAGAACTGAGCTGCGAGACTTGGTTTTTTTTTACAAGTTTTGTTTTTTATGGGATTTTCTTTTTCAGTGTTGCTGGACATGTCAGTGATTATTAAAAAAGAGATATTAATAAGTGTTGTTATCTAAACTGATAAAAAAATGCGAGTCAGTTAGTTTATCTGTTAAGCTTACATACTTTAATCTTTAAACCAATTTTGAATAATTTCATGCAGAGATCTATGGAACTCTACTAACTTATCCTTTTATAAGTACATCAATTGATTAAATTTAATGAAAAAAATTATGTAAATAAAATGATAGCATAAAACCCATGTGTATATATTTTCAAAGCCACAATATATAGCTTTAACAGTGTGTTATGCTTGCTTCTTCTTTTTCTTTCCTTGTTTTTTGGCAGTCTTATCTACATTCCAGTACCAACACAACTGCAACACTATAGCTCCATTAGCTACAGTTGACACACAATAAGTCAATATAATAATGAAGTCTCCTGTTTCTTGTATAGATGTAAATATTCTTGCTATACTGCCACCAAACAACATGAAGCATGTTATTGCTGATAATTGACCAGTGCTGCCATTCTTATAATTTGTTATGACTTGAATTGACTGTAAAAAATAATACATGATTTAAATACTGAGATTGAACAAGAGAATTATTATCTTCTTTGTAAAGTAGTATAGACTAAAAGTGACTAACCCTAGTAATGATGTATTGAGGTGATAAAAAAATATTTACATGTTACTTTTTAATTTTATTTTTACTAAGATTACACTGTGTTTGTTTTAAAAACAATAAACCAGTTTTAATCAGGATGTCAAATTAATAATTGTTTAAAGCAATGGAGTCTTTAACTTTTTAAAAGTCCACAAAATGATAACAAATTTCAATAAACAATTTAGTTTGTGAAAATACTCATTTGGTTACAAACCTTTGCAGTGACAATGATGGGTACATTCACAGCCTGCATAGTCCATAGGACATCTGTGGGTGTGAAACCACCAATCAGAGCTGATACAAGGCCAACATAGGTTGCCAAAAATGCTGCAGCTTTAACTGGCGCACCACCATAGTGCAATACCAGACATGCAATAATTGCTGTTTGAATTGCTAAAAATGTTCCCTCACCCCAAGCACTGAAAAAAAAAGGTAAAACACATACATTTTCAATTTTTTTCAATAATTCATAATAATCATTTCATTCATATTAGTTTAATGGAATTTTGTCTTATTTGAGAGAGACCATACATAGTTGTTTTTCACATATATTTTTAATATAATAAGCCAACTAATTCATATTATATGAATGTAGTGGTGGACTAAGACCACTTACTTATACTGATAAAGGTAGTTGAAACCTTGAAATCTCTAAACCAATGTTGTAATTAAATTTATAAACATAGTAATATACTATAGAGAAAATCAATTTAAACTTTAAAGGCACAAAGCCACAACTGGCCTGCTAATAGCTGTCAAAAGTACATAGTTACACAGTACAAAGTACATAATAAAATTGATTTTACATATTGTAATTCCCAAAATAAATATTTGTTGCAACTGGCAATTTTTTTACTTTGACTATCACATTCGCAATATATATTGATTAAGTTTATACCAAGTAAATAGGCACAATTGATGTAATTTTTTATCTTCTTTTATAATAACAGAGCTATAATATTTATATCATACAGTCATAAAATAATACTGATATAACGAAATTTTGGTGTGTTAGCTTCTCGAGTGTATACTTAATTACTGGCGTATTTGACATCATTCTCACCTAAATGGAAAGCCCATAACATAGCTGTATGCAAAGTTTGCTGTAATTGCAAATAACTCCAAGTAAACTCCATATACGTTTATTCCTTCAGCACTTTTACTGCTAAGTATCTTTAAAATTTGGGGCACTTTCACCAATATCGATCCGGCGATAATACCGATGCCGAGTCCTTTGCTTAGCGTGGCTTTGAAACACGGAACTGAAAATAAAATGTACACAGGATACTGTAACATTAAAAAATTACAAATACATTTAAAAATTGTAATATATTAAATACATACCGTCAAAAAAGTTGTACTCTTTAAAATATTCATCGTAACACTTTTCAGATAACAGTGATAATAATAAACCTTTCAAAAAATCCGCCATTGTATTATATTACTTTACTTAAAGTTTATTTGATTGAAAATACCAGTGGCATTATAATAATTGCACTAATAGTAGTTTAGTGATACAACTACACAATCAAATACACAAATTTAAGCTGAGAGTAGTTATCATCTCTTCAACTATTTGACATTTGTCATCGCGTGACGTGTAAAAGCAATGTAGGTACGATATGAGTCTGACAGGAAAGAACAGTGTTGCCAACAACGCTTGGCCTAATATCGCCGTTTCTCAGGAATAAAGTAGCCTAATGTAGCCAAATTTCAGTTGCAGTAGCCCAAATGCCAAAATATCGATATAAATAAAATGTAATTTTTATCAATTTATTTACGACATAATATTTTAAAAGTTTTGATAAATAGGCATAAGCCCATTATTAAACACCTTCATCTATACTATTATTATAAAGAGGGAGGTTTGTATTTTTGGGTGTTTGTTACAATTTACAAATAAACTCAAAAACTGCTGAACCGATTTCAATGATTTTTGGTATGGAGATAGATGGAACCCACCGAAGTAATATAGGATATTTTTTATGTGTAAGTACCTCTGTCAATGTTCTGCTTTTACAACCATTTGACCGATTTCAATGAATTTTTGTATAGACATAATAGTTTTCTGCTAGTAGTAATAAGGCATTAATTAGACTCGCCATCGTCAGTAGTATTTGATGTAATGGCTGTGCTTGTACTGGCGCATAATCCACCGGAGGTCACGTACATTTTTCTACAAGCATGTAAGCTAACCATGTGATTGCTTGGTTTTGGTTCGGTTGGTTGGTTTGGTTCGTTTTTTTTTTATAAACAAATGCTTATTTGCGATTCGGTTTATTTAAATAACTTGGCAATGAAGTAGCCTAAAAGGCGACCAGTCGCCTCTAAGATTTTTTCGTCGCCGATTCTCGTTCTGAGTTCTCCTAAATGGCGAAAAATCGCCTACGTTGGCAACACTGGGAAAGAATTGAAAATAAATGAGGGCGCCCCTTTAAAGTTTAAACACAGATAAATGTAAAATCGCCTTGCCATAAGAAGAAAAAATAAATAAATGTAAAATCATACATATGATTTTAACATATTTTAAAACAATGACATCGTTGTATCATATCAGTTAGTTGTTACTGGTAAAAATAATTATTAATATAGACTAATATTACCTTTAAATTAACCAGTAACAACTGACTTTGCCTGTTTCGATATCACGGCTTAACCATCAATTTACACAATGGTCTAGCTAGAGTCTAGTTGGATAAGTTTTAGTTAATGGATTATGGCCTTGAGGTTTAGGCACGCTGTCGAGAATCTCGACGGTCGCAGGTTCAAACCCCAGGCACACACCTCTGACTTTTCAAAGTTAGGTGTGTATTCAAAAATGTATATATGTATTTAAAGTTATTCTTTAACGATGAAGGAAATCATCACATATTTTCATCTAATTGTTCTTTTGATTTTATGTTTACAGTTTATTCTTGCTTAACCATTGGTGTTATTTTGCCTACATTATATTTTAGATTAAAAACTAGTATCCAGTTCCCTCCAATGTGACTGGCTTAGTTTAAGCCGACTAAGGATGACTTACTAGGCTACGCGAGAACAGAGACATGCAGGATGGGTATGTTGGGGTCACTGACCTTCCCCGCTCGGCGCGGAGACGTTAGATCTGCTCGGGGCTAATGCCAAATTGGATTTTTCAGGAAAAACAATATACATCAGCATACCAACAAACACCTCCAATAAATCTTTGTCCTAATAGGGCGACTACGGTGTAATCGTATAAAAAAGAGAGGGACCCACTATCATATAGCAGTTGTTCGGTGCTTCTCCAAGACCAATATCGTATTAGAGACACGCGGCAAGGCATACCAACAAATACCTCCAATAAATCTTTGTTCTAATAGGGTGATTACGGTGTATTCGTATAAAAAAGAGGGGCCTCTTGGTAATGGTGAGAAATAAAACTAAAATTCGTTAGATGAAGTTCATTTATTAAAATAAAAATTTACACTAAATTATGTCTTTGATGCTTTTCTAGCGCATCGAGATTGTTTATTTCCTAAACATTGGAAACGTTTTATACAAACACTATTTTAAAACCAATATGTAGTTAAGTAAAAAGTAATTTTATTTAAACTGATTGCGAAACCTCAATATTTTGTGAAAACATTTTAAATGTAAATTTTTAACCATTTAAAAAATGTATACTGTAATAATAATTATAAGTTACATACTTAAGATATGGGAATAAAACAGTATGAATTTTATTGTGATAGTATAAAATAGTACATAATATTTAGCATCAAATCTAATTAATGACTCCATTACTCTTAAGTAACTAATCTTAAATTTACAAACCTTAATAATGTACAAATTACAACATAGCTCTGCAACAGTGTATGAAGGCGTAATTTTACTTCCAGGGATTAATTTGACTTGAAGTGGTTTTGTTATTATTGTTAGCAATCACACCAGCAACAATTTGGTTATGATTGTGAACATTTGAAAGATATACCAGAAACATATATCTAAGATAGTATATTACTATTAACACCAAATAATTCTGTCAGTTTCACTAAATAACATAATAATATGCTCATTGCTCATGACATACATTTTTTGTTTGGTAGAACACCACACATCATTGTATATATTACAATATTTGCTGTAGTTTTACAAAAACAATATACACTGCAATTAACTCCGGAATTGTTAAGTTATAAACACTTTCAAGAACATATGGATATCAGGCACTAAGTGTCTCTGAACACAAATAAGATGCATAATTTAATGGTTTCAATTAGATCATACAGAGACAGAGGAAGTAAACAAGCCAAGACAAGCCACCACATAAAGTTGTATATAGAACTTGATGTGGGTGGCATATTGTGTCTTTATTTGCTATTTTACTCCACTCTATGCTCCATAGCATTGTACAAGTGAGTATCTCAAAAAACTAACATTTGATAAACTAAAAGAGGATGTAAACTGCACCAGGAAGTACAATATGATGTGGTTATTATAGTGTTTCCTATTTGAATGTACATATATCTGGAAGGCCATTTTCTTATCTACAAAACTAAATGAAAATTTAAAAGTTCAACACACAGTATATTACTGTACACCCATGGTGTTAAGCGGTCACTCAGGACAGTGGTTTCAGACTAAAAGACAACTTAGGTCTAGAATTGTTTTTCCCCAAAATTTTCTTTTGTTCCTCTTTTATTCTCTTTTCTTGTTCTTTTTTCAATTTTTGCCTTTCTTCATCCATTTTTCTTTGTTCTTCAATCATTGCCAATCTCTCTTCAGCCTGCACAGAAACAATAATCGTAAATAAAAGCATAAAAACATCAGCCTATTAACATTAAAATTTTCGATGTCTATGACCTGGTACATGTTAGCTTCCTTATAATAATATTTCACATAATTTCATTTCTACAGTACTAATTTAACAGATTTTTGTAACACATTTGTAAGAATTGAGAATGTAACATTATTTTTTATCTACAGTTTATATAGAAACAATTATTGCTAATTAAGTTGACTCTGAATACCAACATAAATGAGTCTATACTTAAAAGCACATGTAAAAATATTATGTCTTATCTAAAATACCTAATACCTTTATCGCTTTTCATATGTTAAGTGTACAAGTACATACTAACTTTGTATCTTTGCATTATGTAATTGGGACAAATCATTTAAAACTTATAAATGGGACCGTTCAAGTATAATGTAAGCAAATTTTTCAGAATTATTATCATAAACATAAATAGAAACATGAGTGTAGGTGTGTATACAATCATCATGGTAATGATATTTATAACTTTAAAAATCTACACTTACCAATTTCCGTTGAGCTTCTTCAATTTTTTTATTATTTTCTGCCATGATTTCCTCCAATTCTTTCCTTTTACGTGCTTCCTCCTCCTGTTTAATGAAAATTGAATGTTAAAACTCTTTTCCTTTACATACCATTGCCAATGCAGATTAAAATTTCCTTACAATCCTGATGTGTGTTGTTCATGAGGTACATACACATATAAGTTTACCCATTTTTATACATACATAAACAGTCAATGTATTTTTCGTCATTGCAATGGCATAAGTAATGTTTTCAATACTTCATTTGTCATTTAGGTGACAAATTAAGAATTCATGATAGTGGCATTCGAGAATTGTATACTCATCATTGAAGTGTACAATTTCTAGATTTTGTGTGTATCCTACCTATCTTAAACGCAAAATATATTTGTACAAAAAATAGAATCAAAAAATACCTTCAGCACTCACGTCTGGATCCTCAAGCTGCACCTCCAAAAAATTCTTACGGCTTCAGGTTCTTGATCAGTCTTCCGACCTGACTTATAGACTACGTGACTGCCAAGGACAGTCAAGCGAACAAATTTTAAAATGCTAGCCGGCGCATTCACGGCAATCTTACAATGCGGGTTTTATATCTACACTGCCTTGTGGGTGTGCAAATGATATGTATGACATTCAATGGAGATTCTAAGTCAAAAGAAGCCAGGGGCCTCAGTGAGTGACAAATATAATTTAACATTACATGTCAAGAAACAAAATTTCTTGTAAGCACTCGAACTACACCTGACTGGACCTTTAACAGATATGATCGAAATAATACTTTTATTAGTTTCTGTTTATTTATCAATTGTATGATTTTACACTTAATGTGTATCATATGCTGCGAGAACAATAATGATTGCTATCGCAGTGGGAGGTGTCATGTGCAAGGGCAATGACCATTGCGTTTACACATGACTGGTACAAAAAGGCAATAGTTACCTGTCTAGCTTGTTCCTCTCGCCTTTGCTGCTCTCTTTGCCTTTCTAATTCTTCCATCATTTCTTTTTCCATTTTCCTTTTAGCTTCTTCCACTCTCTTCGCCACTTCTTGTTCTATTTCGTCTTTTCTTTTTTCCAATTCTTCTTCAACTCTTTTTTTAACAAGTAATTCTATTCTCTTTGCAGCTTCTTCTTCTACAACCTGCAATTAAATTCACAAAATCATGAGCTAGTTTAATGAAACATAATAAGAAGACATTTAAACATTAAGAGATGTCCATTTAAAAATTGTAAACATAGTGCATTAACAGACACTTCCGTTGCTCAATGAACTTTTAGGTGTTATTATGCATACAACCTAAGTGAGGAGTGTTTGCATTATAATTCGTTATTTCAACATAATTTATTCTACTATTTATTAACACTAAAATGAAGGTCATAACTATTTTGAAATCTGGATTTTCAAACCAAATTTTTAATAGCAGCAACTTTTCTCTTTTTTAATGAAAGAAATGTTTCCTCTAAAAATATTTAAACCTCCACGGTGCCAGTTGGAAAATAGCGTTGCACAAACAGTACCTTTTGTTCAGCTTCGCGAAGACGTCGTTGTCGTTCCATTTCTGCTAGTCTGTCAACCTCATCCATTTTGCTGCGACCTTTAGATTTTTTCCTATGCCTACTGCCTTCATACGATCCAGTACTACTGCTTGAGGAAGACACCGAATGTGACCGTTTTCTGTAATCAAAAACATTTATTTGAAATTGTAATAAGTTTGAAATATATATATAACGAGTATATATTAGGCGGTTAGCAATTATTCACCTCGATTTAGAGCTACGTTCTCGTGACTTTTCAGCATGTTTAGAACTTCTGCTTCGGGATGTCGACCGATCTTTAGATCTACTCTTCTTACGCGAGTGTTTACTGCTTTTATGATGGCGCCGTGGAGACTTACTCCGTGATCTAGACCGACCCATGATTAAAGTTCACTTTTATAATTATAAAATCACAAACAATAACACTTTATATCTGGAATATGCCTTCAAAGCTCAAACTTTAATCACACACACACATTGCCGAATTTGACAAGCGACGCCATTTCTTCGCGTTGCTAAATGTAGTGTTGTAACTTGCAAGTATAAAAAAATATTAGTTCACGTTTAAAAAGGTACACATCACTTCGTTAACAGTAATTTATATGGTCCTACCTACAGGCATAGGAACTCTTTAGGGGAAGGGGGGCATGATGGGGTCTCGAGGTAAGACGGGGTACTGCACAACTTCAAGAAACTAGACGTTTGTGAATAGAAATCAAGAAGCCAATAACAAGCCTCATGCGACCAACGATCAGTGCGAGATACATTGTGAGTGGTAGTGAAGGTGTCTTTTGTTTACAAACGGAAAACCGTTTTAAAGTTTCGTTGATCTAATTTTGTGTAAGGTCAAAGGTAATTAGTTTAAGGTAATTATTGTTTCCACATTTATGTATTTTTGATATTTTATTACTAGTGTTGTTTATTTGGATATGGCTTTTTTTCCTTTGTTCCGCAAGGAACCGGTTAAGTCGAAGACCATGCTGCCAAATCTTCAGTACTATTTAGATATGGTATGTTGTTTGTACGAATACATTAAACATTTTATTATAGTTTCTTTTTTTTGTTCAAAGTTACCTTTTGGGGCAAGATGGGGTATTGGGTACGGGGTATGATGGGGCATTGAGGCAAAATGGGATTTGGGCCTGGGTTCATTTGAATTTCTAAATAAATACTCGTAACATTGGTTTATTACACAAAACACAAAAATACAAAAGAACAACGATGAAGATGCCATTTGCCTATATTGAAATTACGTAAACCGCAATTTTTGACGTCGTCAGAATCTTGGGCAGGCTGGTAGCTCTGTGGATGTTGGGCACACAATGCTTGCTGAACGTAGACAATGAAGATGCGGAGGAAATACACATTTGTGTGTTATGTGAGAATAATTAGCTTCGTGATCATGCTCAAATTTTATTACCCCATCTTACTCCATAGTATGGGGCAGATAAATTCATAATGTACCATAAATAAATAAAAGTAATAAAGATAGTAATTATGCTGTATTTTTGCGATTTCCCTTAAGTACACCATCATGGACCCCCCCCCCCCCCTTCCCTTCCTATTTATGCTGGTTTATCCGGATGTATTTTTTTTCATCCGCTGTGTTTATTGGAAATATGTTTCATCAAATGTGTTTACACCTATAAATAATATATTTTATTTTATCCATTTTAATATAGAAACTATTCAGCAGTCTTGTGATAGAAAGCAAAATCTTACAAAATATTAAATGATGAGGTTTAGGGATTACTTTCATAGTATCAACACATGAAACTTTTTGTATGTGACGTCCCATGCCCGATTGGACGATTTAATAAGTAGCATTGGAATTTAGTACAAACCCAGCTTAGATACAATATCTGAGCAGAGGAAAGAGTGGTCTCCATTACTAACCTGGAAGGCCGAAAATCTCCTCTGTTTACAAATTAAAATGAAGCAACTTTATTGTATAGTCGTGATGGCCTCGAGGTTTAGGCACGCGGTCGAGAATCTCGACGGTCGCGGGCTCAAACCACAGGCACACCCATCTGACTTTTCGAAGCTATGTGTAAATTCATAATGAATTATCACGTACTTTAACGGTGAAGGAAAACATCGTGATAAAGCCTGCACACCTAAAAAGTTCTTAGGAAATTCTTTGGTGTGTAGTCCGCCAACCCGCACTAGGCCAGCGTGGTGGACTAAGACTTAAACCCTCTTAGTTGGAGAGGAGGCACAGGCCTCCTGCACTGCTGTGCACGGGCACAGCAGTGGGACGTATATGGGCTGATGATGATGAACTTTATTGCGTTAGGTACGCTTGGTGAATGGACCTGCACCCGAATAGCGACCTCCATATACATAAGCTGAAAATCTCTCCAAATTGTAATAGCACATAGCAATATTGCTTCAAAGTCGAACTTCAATAATCAAGTTTGTGGGCACGCTCTACCTCCGAAACAATTTCGTCCTCAATCTTTTATAAAAAATTAGAGTCGCATTATGATATAGGTACGAAAATTATTTATTTGTTATATCCAATATCCGAATTTTATACATGCTACTATAGTTCTTTGATATATTCCTTTTGTTTGTCGTTTATAAATGAAATTATTTTTGATGTAGCCTGCAACATGCTATCGGATGACTTACATTTAGATTTTTGTATTTTGCCTTTTTTATAATACTTTTCTGTTTTTATTGGAGACAAATCACGAAGAGTCTTTTCAACAGGATTAAACTCTGCATAGCTTCCCTTACCTCCAGGTCCGTCATCCAATTGACTAAATTGGAATGATTTCTTATATTTTATACTTGATGCCTTTACCGATGCATATTCAATATACGATTTCATTATTAAAGATTTGATATAAGTCACGCTGTCGTTCTGTACAACAGATATTGATTTTTTTAACGATTTCGAGTGATTGATTTTTGAGTTGCAGCTCCGTTCTGATGTTATCCGATTCAAAAGTTCTTCCAATTGTTCAGTTATAACAGTAGCCGCGGCACTCAGCTCTAATTCTGATTTAGTATTGTGGACTGACGTTTGTTTTTCATTTTTAATTGAAACGCAGTCTTCATCAGGTTCAATCATAATATCTGTGTCGTAATATTCTTTGAGTTTATTCAGTATAGTTTTCACGTCGTAATCCTTGTCAATGTCGGCGTTGTCGTATATCTCGGTGAGTTCTATGTTACCCCGATAAAAGTATTCCAATGGTAGTGTGTAACCTCTCACACACAAATCGGCAGCCCCTCCGTAGCGTGGAATGGTCATAGGTTGACGGTAAATACACTCAAACTTGCCTGTCGATGCGTTGGAATCCGCAGCATAATCAATGACAACTGAAAAAGGACAGTCATAGCTTTTTGAAGTAAAACTTCTTTACGCACGCTTCACTTGGGCAGTAAACTGGTGAATGCGTGACGAGAGCGTTACGAAAAGTGTGATCGGGCGAGGCGAACGGAAGTTTAGAGGGAGATATAAGTTAGTGAGGATAGGAAAACCCAGAATAAATTTAAATATATATAGAAAATTAATATACGTATACGTATATACATATGTATATAAACATACGTACATATAGATGGAGCTAAAAAAGTTTTACTTCAGTCGTGTGGTTCTAATGCACACTCGTTTTTTATATTCAATTGAGTTTTTTATATATAAATAATATAATGAATCTACTGCATATTCTCGAGTTTATGAGGATTTGGGTATCTTGTAAACAAGTCTACGAAAATATTATATTTATAAACAAGCCATTTTATTTTCTTATTTCGTAGTAGGTGTGCGATGGCTTTGAAGATTATACAGTTACTCTATGTAAGACCAACTCGACGGTCGAGGGTTCGAATTTTAGGTACACCTGTGACTTTTCGAATTTAATTTTGTATTATCATTCACTTAAGGGGTGATCAGCAACATGCACTAGGCCATCGATTGATGTTTTAGTTATATCAAACGAAAAATCACTTAATATAATTTTACACATTTTGAAATTTTGAAAGTGGAAAGTTGTTTGTTGTTTACTACACACGCACGCCTTTTTTTTTCTTGAGGGGAAAGCTGGTTATGGCTCTACTTCCCGCCAGCCCTGAGAGAGGGGGGCGGGAAGCGTATGTCGGGGTCACCGGCCTTCCAGCATGGCGCGCGGGACGTCACATCTGCGCAGATGTTAATGCCGGGCTGGGTCTCTAACAGAATTCCTTATACCGGCATACCGACCAAAACTCCCCGGTGGCCATCATCGCGCCGAGTGGAGCGACCACGGTGTGTGGGCGAGAAGCACCCACGATGATGCCGCAGTCTCTCGATGCGCCTCTGAGACGAAAATGTCTCGGCCGTATACACACTAATGTCTGTATTCCACAGGGGTAGGTAGAGATTAAGAGTTTTATTGTCTATCAACACAGTTGCGTTTGGTGCGCGAGATTGATGTACTGATGGTGAAACATTATTATCCGCATGGATCACGCTACAGATGTCAAACCCGCCAACGTGGCCATATTACTTATGTAATCTTTGTCGCGACTACAATACATTTTACTTATATCTTTTACGGGATTGTGTAACTTTTAAGGTTTAACCGACGTAATGACCGTGTTAACTAACGGTTTTTTTTAGAGGAAAGGAGGCAAACGAGCTAGTGAGCCACCTGATGTTAAGTGGTCAACACCGCCCATATTACTTTACTATACCTATTACTACAACAACTTGATAACTATATTGCAGCGCTTCCGTTTAAATATTACTTTTAATTACAAAATATTTAAATACCTTTAATAATATCTGATAGGACGGCAGGGCAAATCTTAGCGGTGACATGAGTGGTATGATTTAAGTCGGGACAAGAGTTAATCTCTATGAGCCAAGGCTTATATTCTTTGTCAAGGATAAAATCGCAACCGTATAGTTCGAAACGATTTTTGCACACTGGCAGAGAATCTTGACAACTCAACATAGTCCCGATAATGGATTTTCTCATACCAGGATATATAACATTGTCCCAAACTTTATCTCTTCCAATTCTGTTCAGATAATCTTTGTATTTATCTAAGTCCCACATATTATTCTGAGGAAGGTCGGAATGTCTACCGAGACAGTTTGTATATTTTCTTTGGACTGCATTGTTTGTCAAATGTATAGATTCATGGTAATTTGTTAGGCTGTATTTCTGCGAACTAAATTTCAAGTAGCAATCTCTGTACATCCATATTACAAGAGGGTACGTACTGGTGACTAAATAATATTGCCTGATGTCAAATTTAGTTTCATGTATCAATAAAGGTTCTTCTGAAAAAATAAAAGGGCACATGTAATTATATGAAAGTACCTTAAAATACCATTGACGTTTTTGTTCATATATACAATACCTATATACTTTTGAACGACATATTTTGAATTGGCTTTATTGAGTAAATTCGTAATGACTGACAATTTAGAAGCCATTCTGATACCTCTTCCTCTTGAACAATGAGCTGGCTTGATGATCCAAATGTTGTGACATCCTTCACAACTAAGTTGGGGGCGATATTTGTGGATCTGTTTCAGTAGAAATTTAGCATAACCAAGATAGAGAGGCAATTTATTATCTTTGTCAACTTGAAATACATCATCTTTTGAAATGATGCGGTAATATTTTTTCAAGAAAGCATTCCACTGGCCAAGCGTTGCGTTTGTAAGGGCCCGATCAATGTCCTTGTGCTGTTTCCTAAAAAGGTATTCTTTACATCTATTTAGCGCAAATACAACTACGTTTATTGAAATGGTGCCTGATTCAACAAACACTGGTCTCTCGTTGGCAACCATAGAGAGTACCCACTTTAGTAAACTAGTGCATGCAGTAATTTCAAAGTCTTTGACGAAGCTTTCAATTTCATCGGAATCGTAGCTATTGTAGCTACGAGGCCCGGTTACTTCGGCCACATCTTCTATGTAGAACCAATAGTTTCTTTTCATAGAGGAGCATAATCCTTGTTTTGTTGTCCATAATGCGTCTGATTTTAACTTATTTATTAGTGTAGTACATTCCTTTGTCATGTCGATGGTTGTTTCGTGTTGTTCGTCTTTAGTGCGCCAAATTAAGTTAGGGACATATTTTTCAACAAAATTTGACAGTAAAAGTCTTTCTAGTTCACCGTGAATTTCATTTTTATTTGAAAATGTACCATTTCTGATTTTGGATAAATTCATATGATTGGGTAGAATTTTTTCAACCCACCCTCGTTCCTGTAGAGCTTTTCTAACGGCGTTACAGGAACCGTGTATAGAAAATATTCTATGTTGCTTTATAGCATTACTCGCCAAATTTTTGAGTTTTGAATAACGATTAGTTCTTGTTTGGCAACTACATATAATGTAACTTTTCTCTTTAGGCGAGAGTCCCGTGGGACGATAAAAACTTGTGTAAGCCATAGTCTTCGATTTTCTTTTATCAGCAATACGTAGTGTACTATCCGCAAATCTATTAAAAGGTGAAAAAATTCTTTTGACGTCTCCTTTGTCCTTTGCCTTACTTTTCTAGAAATAATTAATAACATTATGTTTTTTTTAATAACATGTTATAGAAATTTGTTGTTAGTAGTTTTGTATTTTACTGATATTTAATTTTTACTTTGTTTTTGCGATATTTTCTTTTTCTTGACTCTGCGTCAGTGATATCATTTAAATTATCATAATTATTTCGTTTAATTTTCCCTTGAGGAACAAAGAATTCATGGTTCGCCTAAATAATTATTAAAAAATCAAATTATTAATTATGTTTGTCATGTATAGTAATTAATGTAAATGGAATTGAATAGCTTACCTTCTGTTTCTTGAGGGTACCTTTCTTTTTTACAGGCATTATTAAGTAGCTTGTAAATCATTATTTTGTGAAACTCATTTATAGTTGTAAAGACAAATGTATGGAAAATTTGGATCAACAATATTCATTGACTATTTAGTAAATGAAGAATATTATAACGATGCAAACTCTTAATTTTTAATAAATTCATATAATTGGGTGAGTGCATTTTTTAATTTTATTACATTATTTTTAAGAAATGGTTTTTAGATCATTTTTAACGTTTATTTTCTTGCACTATTTTTTTATTGTTTCAGTTGAAATCCATGTCATGTAGCAATGTCATAGCATGTCATCGTGACTGAACACACGACAAAAAGTTCGTGTTTATGTTTAAACAAACTGTTGCGACGATTCAAAGGATGGAACGGGAAATAGGATCCGGGGGCTGTAGTATGAGCGTAATTTTATACATTAAGTGCTAAATTTATCAACCATACTTTAATAGCATAAAATTTGAAGATCTCAACAAATTATGTGAAAAATAGTAAATCTTTTATAGCCGAAAGCTTTTTGAACAATATCTGAAATTACATTTGAAATACAATGAATGTTAAACGCTGCTTCGTGTTTTATGTTTTGAATTAGATGGTGTGTCATTAAGTGGTGTCACCACAACTCTGTAAGGCGCATATATAGAAGTGCAACTCTTAGAAAATGTTATAGACTTTTTAGGTTTGTTGTCGACGTTTATTTTACATATATTCCTGCCTATAGCACTCAGCTTTTTTACTGGATCCGAATCATCGTCGTTTTGGGAATTGGCCAGATCCAGAGTGGATTTATTTTTAGAGCTAAATATATTAAACTTTGATTGTCTAATCGGTATGATAGATTCAGATCTACTAAGAAATTTGTTCTGAACCGAGATGGTTGAACGAAGAATACTGGCAGTTTCCCTTTCCCATTCAGCTGGATCGATATAACAACGCTTATTGCCCACTGATGTGTCCACTTTAGTTTTCTCTATTTTACGTGCTGACTCCGTACGATATTTACCGGCGTGGTTGGCAGATTGTCCTTCATCAGATCGACAGCATGAGTGAGGCACGATACGTCGTTTATATTCTGTACTTTTTTCTCGTCTTCCGCGGTGTATCCTAGAAGAGAGCGTGGATGATTTACGATTTTTTGTGGAATTCCTTGATTTAACAGCAGTTATGGCCTGGCGTACCGTCAGAGATTCTTTTGGTCCTAACAAAATGCCATCCTTATTTGTGGGAAGAGCATCATAAGGATTGAGCCAACTTAGAAAGTCTGTAATGATTGGACCATTGTATTCTGAAGGCATGGTTTGGTCGTCTGTACGAATAGCGTCGCCGGCTGGTTCGCGTGGTGCCAAAGGAGTAACACTTCTTGTCTCGTGTCTCTTTTCTTTCGATTTCTTGATTAACTTTTTTCCGTTTATACATAAAGATAAACCAAGGTATGCTGGGGCTTTTGGAATCGTTTGCCTGTAGGCTAATTCGAATGTTCCCGTATCTGCTTCGGGATTGTGGCGTCGATCGAGGACCACTGAAACAATAACAATAAATATAAATGGCAAAATAATTGGTAACATTTTATCACATAATACTGCATAGTATGTTTTTGAGTAGAAAAGTAACTTGAATTACCTTTAATGACATCTTCGAGACATTGGGGGCATAAACGAGCAGTTACAGAGGTTGTTGGAGCCAGGTCAGGACTTGAATTTATTTCTATGAGCCACGGCGTAAAATCTTCAGTTAACATAAAATCAGCTCCATATAATTCAAAGCTGTTTTGCCTTTTGTCCATCGTTTCTTGGCACGCTAACATCGCTCCTATCAAGCATTGCTTGATACCTGGATAGATTTTTGAGTCCCATAGCTCGTACTTTCCTATCTGCCTTCAAAGATTAATACAAAATTATAAATGTACATAGCAATTGCAGAAGTAGCATCGTTACTTTCTGAGATTTATTGACATGAGTTGAATATTGCGATAATGAACTTAGTATAAAATCAAGATAATAGTCTTGTAAATCATGTTTGAATCTCTTTAGTAGGCTTTATAGTATCCACCAATCATAGACAAATTTACCTTATCAATATGGAAGTGGCTTCAAAAATACATGAAAAATTAAAAATATATATTTTCAATGTGGGGGGGACGATAAGGTGTATGAACGTAGAAGAGGTACAAAGGGAATGTCATACTCATGATCATAATGTATAGAATGAAGACGCGTGCATATATGACGTTTGTATGTCCTAGGGCATTAGGGCATCAGCAATAGGATAGAAACGTGGTATATGTGCCCAAAAAAACAAGCGTATATTATTTACCTGAGGTAGGCTTTGAAAGTGTGACAGTCCCACATATTTTCATCAGGCAATGCTTTATCTCTGCTGCCGTTATTCTTATATTTTGTTTGAACGGCATTGTTCGTGAGGTGGACAGACTCGTGATAATTGGACAAACTAAATATTTGGGAGCTAAATCGTAAGTAACTGTCTCTGAAAATGAATTATTCAATTTGTCATAATTTTATTATTGATATTGGAAAAGCAAATTCATTGTTTCTTACTTGTAGACCCAAATCGTTAATGGTTGGCAGTTCGTGATTAGAAACCATTGTCTAATATCAAATTTAGTATCATAAATTACAAGTGGGTTCTCTGAAACAAAACAAAGTTTAATTAATATGTTCATCAACTTGTATAGAAAGTGAAATTAATTTAGGGATACCTATATATTTTTGGACAACATATCTTGTTTTCTGTGCAGGTATGTTGATGAGACCTATAATGTCTTTTATGTTATTCATCAACTGTATGCCTCGACCACGACATTTGTTACCGGGTTTTACAATCCATATATTTAAAACCCCATCGATATCAATCTGTGGCCAGAATTTAGTCATAGTTGCTAAAACTTTGACCGCTTTCCTCTCAAGTTGTCTGAAAGTATTAAAGTAATATAAGAAAGACGAAATTATTCGTTGGGTTTGTTATTTGCATGATACGAAGGAGTTCAGTAAAGTTTCTGCTATCATAAACGATAGTTAGCTATCTGAACATCTTCAGGTTAGTTCCGTGACCTCATACTTACGACTCATCGTTTAGTAATCGGTCTTAATCATGATTGTTATAACTGATTCAACTTACAAACAATGGTGTAACATCATAGATGAAGATGATGACATATAAACAAATACCGAAGACATTGGTAATTGACAAACAACAGCAGAATACCTGATGTTAATATTTTTGTCCTCAATAAACTTTGCTTTTTCATGGACCAGCAGATAATGGTGGGTCAAGAATAAATCCCATTCATGCTCCCACACGTGAACTTGGTCTTCTGTTTCATCTATATCTCTATGAGTGAAGAACGAAATATATTCGTTCAGCCTGCTAATGGCGAACTCGATAGAGCTGAACGGAACTTTTCCATGAGTCATAACGAGGTTCTGCTCACTACTAGATTGCAGAGTGATGGACAGCCATTTAAGTATACTGATACAAGCTGTTATCCGAAAATCGTCGATGAATTCCTCGAGACTGTCAGAGTTGTGAATATTGTATGAGCGAGGAAACTTTGTCAATGCTACACCTGGCTCAGTATACCAGTGCATCTGTGTCAATGATGACGTTAAACCTTCTTTTGTTGTAAAAATTGATCTGCAAAACCTAGACACAAGATACATACATAGAATTATATAACATAACATACTCGTAATATGATACATAGAATTATAAAGCAATTTTATATGAATTTGTGCAATGTTTTAACATGTCGTTAAATTGTGTACTACCTGCTAATAACAACGTCTTTATTGCTCAGCAACCAGTCGTACTTGTCTCGTTTCGTGGTCCATAAAAAGTCGACTGAATGATGTTCCATAAATTTAAATAGAATCATTCTTTCCACTTTCGACAGCTCCTTGCAAGTAGCTTTTTTCGGATCTAAATTTGACGGGGGATGGCGAACCTTAAACATATCCTTAGTAAAATAGATTATTATGAATTGCACCGTTAATATCGAATCACTTATTTAAAGCAGACAGCAAATATCCATCTTGTAAGTTTTGCTTCTGAATGTTTATACACCATCAGAGCTATTTTAGAGAAAAGCTTCAGTAGCAATGAAATAGAACTATAGTGGATAGTACCTTATGTGTCTCATATTTTTCTATCCAACCTCGCTCCAGCAGCGCTCGGCGTACAGCAGGAAACCCGCCTCCCTTTATCATGAACACCTTACGCTCTTTCATTGCAGTCTCGGCAGTCTTTTTCAATTCATTCCATCTTTCGTTGCTTACCCAACTTTTGTACTGCTTTAACTGCTCAGACGACGATGTTGTTTCTGCGAATATAGGTAATATAAATTCTTATGATTCCCATTTTTTGTTACAGGAGCAATATCAGAAAACGAAATATGATGATGCATGAATAATTCGCGTTGAAATGAATAGTTGATGGAATGAGCGCATTAGGAAATTCTGTTTTTATTAGATATTTATGAGAGCAGTTGTCGACTGATGTTTAAATCAGTCAATAATTTAAGATTAAAACATATAACGTCTCATGGTCACACATACCTGGACCATTTTCAGACTTTGATAGAGAAATAGCACTGGACGGTCGCAACTCCTTCTTTGCTGTGCTATCTTTGTGCAGTTTCGAGTCTGATGCGCTTTCCTCGAGCTCCATCGTTACAGCCATGAGACTCGCTTGCAGTCCACAATCCTGCAACAGATCTGTTGCTTCATTTTAGATCTACTTAGTGTAGACGTCTTTACCTCGCGAAAGTTCACAGTGAACTGGTTTGCTAAAAATAAACTGGTAGTGCAATAACCTACTTTATTTTACCCTACATCGGGAGTCCTTGGCTATCAACGTGGCATCCGCGCGCATCCCCGCCTGGCACCTGTACGAATGACGTCACACTCGTGGTACTTTCTTTGCAAATCGTGCACAATGTTACGCGGAAATTAATAAGCCTGAATTACGTTACCTACCTTTTGAAGTCAGGTCAGCGCTCAGAAAACTAGGTTAAAACAAACGCAAAAACATTTATAAAAAGTGAGTAATTTATCTACGGGAACTGTAAATTTATTCGACGGGCATTTTTAATTGTGTCAAACATTAAATGTGTGATTATGTGTGATGTATGAAATGTCCTAAAAGATTTTTTCCGAGAGAGTTTACAAGCTTCGAAAAAGTTCCATGCATAAGATACTCTTTAGTATAATATCTATTTGATTAAATAATTATACACAAACCTAAATTTTACATAATATTTAATAAAATGTTAATATAGGTATATATTAACACCTAATTTTACATACGAAGTAAAGACACGAAAGTCATGATGCCCTCGAGGATTACGCGCCTACCATCCTGGTCTTGAGCAGCTCTCATCCATCCGATACCCGCCACCTTTCTCATGTCGTCGGACCATCGTGCTGCAGGACGTCCCACACTATGTCTGCTTAAGCGCGGTCTCCACTATAACACTTGTCTTCTCCACTGGCCGTCCGTGCGTCAGCAGAAATGGCTGGCCCTCATCCACTTTAGCGTGCTAATCCTGCGGGCAATATCAATGACTCCGGTTCTCTGGCGGATGACTTCATTATGAATTCTATCCATCAGAGCAACTCCAAGCATTGCCCGCTCCATAACACTGTGTCCTCGTTTCGACTCCGTATGTGATTACGGACAGAACGCACTGATTAAAGATTCTAGTCTTAAGGTACTGGGGGACCGATGACTCGAAAATAAGACGGAGCTTCCCGAATGCCGCCCAGCCCAACTACATTCTTATGTCTGCCTCATTCTCGAAGTTGTGCCTACCTAGTTGGATAGTTTGGCCAAGATAGGTGTATTCTTGGACAACTTCGAGAGTGGCATTCTCTGCAACTACTGGCCTCGAAAGATCTTGAAAATTAGCTTCGTTTTGTCTATGTTCATCCTGAGTCCTATTTGTCTTAAATATCGGTCTAGGCTCTTGGAGATTACCGCCAAATCCTGCATAGATTCATAGATATTTAAATACTCATGAATGGATTAACTTTTAATTCAGCAAGCCGAATTAGACTGTTCAACCATTCCTTTGTTCGTTTTCCATCAATTTGTAGGATAGATTGATAGGTGGCCATATAATTTCTATATTTCCTACTCCTGGGTCATTTTATTCTCTCTAATCTCACCACGCATTTTCAAAATTTCAAGTGTTGTACCTCCCGAAAATACTACACAGTCTCATTACAAGCAGTGTCATCTTCTCAATCGATTGTCCTAATAATATTTATTATATTACATTTTAAAAATCTCTGTCAAAAACTTTGCATCTGCTAAAGCAATGTATTAATATAAAGTTTCTTGTATCAGTCTAAATCTAAATCTATTTACTGTATTAAGTTAACAGATGTTATTAAAATATAATGTATTCATCCTAAAAATTCATCATTTTTAACACGTACATTTTATGTAGTTACCACTGTACGAACTAGATGGCAGCACATGCTTTGTATTGGTAATGTAATTGGAATTCGGCGGAATTCTGATTCAACACTTTTTCAATAAAATTAATTATATAAAAGAACTCAGGAGAACACAAAATTTAGCCTATTAATTAATGATGGTAACTGTACAAAGATATTGCCGCCATTTTTTCAACTTCATTGCGTAATCGGTAATGTTGTCTAGACTGTAATGGCGACAGAAGAAGACAGGTATCGATTCTAAATGTTGGCACCACTGATTATGACATGACATGAAAGCAAGATGGCGAGTTCATCTCCGTTTGATAGTTCTCTGTGATAATTCACACTATTGATGTCATTTTTCGAACTTATTTCGTAATGAACTAGCACGTCAAACATACGTGGAAAAAATCCTAAAGTAGTGTTAAAGTGTTTCGATACCGTATAGGTGTCCGCGTTAAGTTAGATGTACATCTAACCCACCTGAGGAATGTTGGTTTTTCAGTGATTTGTGAGTGATTCGGTCAGGTGTTTTCGTTTTGGTCAAAATTAAAATTTTGTTCTTGCGCAGTGAGTGAAGTTCCACATTTCAGATGTATTTGTGTCGTGGGGATGCTAGATGTCGGGACTGTTTTCAATGTTGGGAAACAAAAGCTTGAACTATTTGTTTTGATAGACCGTGATAAAATAAATTGAGAAGGTCGGACAGAGTGAGAGCCCGATCGGAGTTATGGCCTTCAGTGAGGTGAGTTACTTTTGTGCATTTAAAATATATTTATTGAAACTTCCTGGTTAAAAAAGTGCCAAATGTATAAAAAAATACGTTTCATAAATGTTAGATAACTTTTTTAATAATATTTCAGAGTTGTATTATGTGCTAAAAACTGCTTAATTAAGAAGATTTTTCGTCGTTATCATTTCTAGGGCAGGATTAATAATTACAGTGATAACATTATTCAACAAAAACAAGTTTGTGTAGCTTACATGCAATTAATGTACTTATTTTAAATAATATATAAAAGTTTTATTAAATAGTAGGAGGTAGATTTTGAGCTCAGTAATTTCTATACAAGTATATTAAGTCAAAGTAAAAGCAGTAAGCATTAAGCATTGCATTTTTTTATATGTTGTGCTTATCACAATTTTTTATCAATTTATTCTGTTGATGATGTCATCGGTGAATATCAAGACTTATGAGTACTTTAATATTTTTATTGCAGCATAAATTTAACATGCATATCTTTAGTGCACAACACTCACTAAATACAATTAATGCCTTTTTATGTATTTTTTATAAATACAAGTGAAGTATGTTTTTACATAATTTCTGGTTCTAATCTAGTACAACCTAATATGAAACTAAACATGTTTAAAAATTTTTTTTATTGTCAATGGTCTTTAAATATTTAACAACCAATTATAATCAATCACTTAAATAATTGCACACTTGAATTGAATTGTTAATTATTTAACGAAATTATTCGTATTCAATAACATTTATTAATTTTTAACAATACAACCACAAGGATGCCCCTTTTATATTGTGTAAAAAATTGAAATATGTGTCTTTTTCATGTTTTTTTTTTAAATTTCATAGACTTATTTAAATAGCAAATATTCAATTTTATTTGGAAATATTTAAAAAAAACCTTATAAAACTTCAATCCTTATATTTAATAAGTTTTATCAATTAGAAATAAATGTATGCCTTAAAATATTAATTCAGATTTAATTTACTAGTAATATTAACCAGTTTGTGTTTCATCAACATTATGAAATACAAAATAGGAAAGTTGTTGAACTATCAATAGTTCATTATTATTTATTAATAGTCAATTAATACTAACTAATGTTGTGTAATAATGCACATTATTTGGCTGGGTATTAGACTGTTACATAATTATCTCATTAGCTAGACTTTATAGGATTTCTAGGTAATGCTAATGATACTGCTAATATTTATACATCACTCATAGAATTTTTACTCATTTTTGTTTTAAAGATCATGTTCATTATCCTCAACACTAAATGGGGCAATACTCTACAGTCTACATGGATTATTTTGTCAAACATTGTTCTTATGCCTTTAGTTGTGCTTTCCCGGTACCTTGCACTGCATGTCCCCCCTATCTGTGAAAAAAAATATGTATATTCATAAATGGTACAATGGTTTGCATCAGTAATTTTGGAATGTGGATTGCCAGCGCGCGTCAAACACGCTGCGACCATCTTGCAACAACCGTTACCGATTCACACGGCGCGTTTGTTGTACCTCGAGCTCTAGGTGAAATATCCTCAGTTGTTGGTGGCGTTTCATAATTGTGACGTTTAGCGGCAGATTCCCACGGTTCGATTGTTATTCCGAACTCGATGCGGTACCGCGAGCTTCGTGCGTGCCCGTGCTGGCCGTGGCCGCTGCGTGAGACTCTTCGCGTTTTCCTAAATAAGAATCGTAAAATAGGGCCGAAACATTCACTATTACGCTAATACAATTCTATATATTTTGCCTAATACGAACGCAGAAGCACACAAGATAACATGCTAAAGCATTCGTGCATTAATTTTGAAGGCCAATTGCCAATACCGTTAAATATTTATATATTCTAAACATTTGCGCTAAATATCTAGCCGAGAGTTAATGTCGGAATGTTTTTTTTGCGAGTTGTTCTAATACCCGCAACCATTAACAGTTACCGATGAGTAAGGTAAATGTTACATTAGTGTTTGCATTATGCGACAAGCCTTATCTATGTCGGCCGTTGTTTCCTCGTTGTGCCTCGATCACACCCGCATTAGTTTGAACATTGAATTAGGCAAGCTACGTAACATCGTAATGAAGCACTCCATGCCTTTATAATGTTTTATCAATTGTATAAGCTGTTAATTACGTTGACTCGTAAAACATGAGTTATTTTACTCAATGAAAGTTATATGAAATACATTCAATAATGTAGACATAGACGCGCCATGTTGTTTGTGTTACGGCGCCACTAAGTTTAATGAAATTCCGAATATTTGAGTCTCCGTATTTGAGAATTTGCTTTGGTGGCATTCCCTTGTATTGCGAATTTAACCTAACCCCGAGTCAATACTACAAATGCCAGAAGATATTGGTTTATACGTTCCTAGTGAGCCATTGTTTTAATATATTGTTAGTTAATTAATGTGCATAACTTGAGTCCAACCTTTTTGTATAATTAACATCTTGAACTTTATACTAAAATATACACACTGACTGCGCTGACACGTTTTTTTTTAGAAATTGCGTAGGTTAATACTGTGATGACAACTTGTTAATCTCTTTTGTTAACTCTTACATATACGGTTTATTAGTGAAAAAAATAAATGGATACTGTAAGACTCCATTACAACTGGGCGTATTCAATGAAACTCCGTCTGAACTTTGTTAAGTTTATTATACACTTTTTATGTACAATTACACTGTGTCCATCTGACTTACTCCGTCTCGTCCCTTTCCGACGTCTTTACTGTTTCTCGTCCCAATGGCCAATTGCCCTACTTATTATTTTCTCGCCTTTTTATTAATTCTCAACTACCCCACTATTCTAATGACAGTGTTGCCATAATAATTACATTTTAAAAACTAACTAAAATATTGTTTTCTTTTTATTTCTAATTCAAAGAAATATGTATATTTTTGTAAAACCTTACACTCGACCATCCTGACGACGTGTATGTCCTCATACACGCATCAAGTGATAACCTTACACAACGGCCGTCAATTAATGACGAAAAACTAATTTTGTAATTTAATAAAATCAATCAAATTTAAATGTATCTTAAAAAAAATAAAACCCCATTCAAAATATGGAATTACCTTGCAAATTAAAGCTATAACTTTTAAATGATCTGCGTATTCTATATACCTTTTAAATATATATTCATGGTTCAAAACGCCCATTAGTTGGCCCTGAACTAATCACTTCTTACCAAACCAATCAATTCTTGGTAGCTATGCTGCTTGCTGTTGTCGTATTGAACCGAATCAATCACTTCTCGGTTGTCATGTTGTTGCCTTGAACCAATCATTTCTCAAGGACTTTTCCACAACAACTGAACCAATCACTTCTCAGTTGTCATGTTGTTGCCTTGAACCAATCATTTCTCAAGGACTTTTCCACAACAACTGAACCAATCACTTCTCAGTTGTCATGTTGTTGCCTTGAACCAATCACTTCTCAAGGACTTTTCCACAACAACTGAACCAATCACTTCTCAGTTGTCATGTTGTTGCCTTGAACCAATCACTTCTCAAGGACTCATATCATCATATTATATCATTATATCATATCATCACATCATTATACAATTATATCATCATATCATCGTATTATCATATCATCATATCATCGTATTATCATATCATCGTATCATCACATAATTATATGATTATAATATCAACATATCATTATATCATCATATCAGCATATCATCATATCAACATATTATCATATCATCATATCAACATATCATCATATCATCACGTTCCACTGCTTTGCACGGGCCCGCTCCACAAATGAGAAGGTTTAGGCCTTAGTCATGCTGGCCCAGTGCGGGTCGGACATATGACACCTCATATTCACATAATATCAATTGATTTTCAACCATTTACAATTATCAGGTATTAGTTAAAATAACAGGTATCAAAAGGTTCAATCTTAATCACATTTTTATTTTAACTATCATTTATTAGCATTGTATCACTCAACTTGTCCATTTGATTTTGGTGGTATTGCCACTGTATTTAAATCATGCAACATTATTAAGGCAAAATATTTTAAAGAGATGGGAAGTAAAACAACTATCTCTGTGACTAATCAGCCTACCAAGACCACTGAAGGTATAAAGTATGTCTTACAATGCATTAATCCGTTTTAGGAATTAGCTTTCCTTACGGATTTAATTTCACGGAAGGTGACCAATATGGAATATATGAAACAGCAAATCTGATTTTTGTTTTGGAATTTATTTCTTAACAAAACGATTCACCCCTAAGAGTATTTTCTAGCCCTAAATACTTCTCGACACATTCTATGTGCCAGTGCGCGCCATTGGCGACTACCCACCGCATGGCATCATTGTTTTCCAAATACAATTATTGAACAATCTTATCGCGTATGATATAATTATTTCTTGCAATTCAATTTCGTCTCGTATCATTATAGGAAGAATAGTGCGACCCCTACATAACTCTCCCAATTTAAGTGTCAAAAGCCAAACGTCATAAGTAATACCTAGGTACTTATCTCGGCTGATATTTATTTCACATGATTCTCAGTTATCTTTAAGGAAATAGATTACGCGATAGAGTAGGTCACAATAAAATTCATAAAATAAGAGCAAATAGCGCTTAGCGATTCAAGTAATCAAAGAACTTATGAAAGTTTAGAAGGTAGTCTCTTACAGTCGGTCACGCCATTAAATATTTTCTCAACAAGTACACTAAATTAATTTATTGAGTATGCTACCGGTTAAAAGACTTTACTACCTTATTATTCCCTCTTCTATATAAAATCCTCTTTGATCCTTCTGCTCTTTTCTACCTCAAAGAACGTTTATAGTTTTTGTATGTCGCTAATACTCGGTCTCTGCGTTCTACTAACTCCTAACAAATAAGGACTCCTATCCATTCCTCTTCCTTCTATGATATATAATTCTTTTTCTATACAAACTGTAAGACTTTGGAATGCATTGCCAATTTATATAAAGCGTGCCTTTTTCTTTCATATATATGTATATATATAGGTATATATATATTTTTTTTTAATCTTTTAAATAAACATTTATCTTTAACATAATATATATATTGTTGCTTATTGCTTATTATTATTTGTTGTATTTGAACTATAATTTTCAAATACTTGTATGTATATAATTATTAGAACTTTTTATGTTCATCTTATGGTTGTCTGGAAAAGATCGCTTAAAGTGATAAGACCGCCATTTGTACGTGCATAATGTTTTTTTTTTTTTTTACAACTTATTAATTTACCGTCTATTTTTAAACTTTATCAAAGCTAAACACTGTTAAAGCATTCTGATGGCGAAAACAGTATATTGTATACTTTATTTTTGTTCAACAGTAAAATTATAATGTAGAGTAAAACAGTATAATACTGTTTAAAACAGTATAAATGGCAATCCTAACTAGGAGTATTCACTAGACGTGGAAAATCTATTACACTATACTAGACTTTTGCGCAACCCGGCTTAACTCCTCCACAGCTTACTTCATATCCGAGATAATCAATTTTATTTTTTAAAAAATTGAACACAGATAAATAAAATAACTGTAATAATATGTATAATACAAATAAAGTAATAATACGCGTTTTCGATCAACATTATTACATCTTCAAATGTGTATGAACATCTCTAAAGTCTGACCATGTATTAACAAATCTTCAATATACGTACATATATTGACGAAACGTAGGCTTAATATAACGTACCAAGCCAAGAATATCATTCATCATGTTATGTCGGAAAACTGCAGGCGAATTTGCTAGCCCAAACGGCATACGCTTAAACTCGTATTATCCGTACGAAGTAACAAACGTAGTATAACGCTTTCTATTCTCCGTGACGGGTACTATATACACTAAACCGTAACTCACTGAGCTTGGAGGCGGTAATACTTAAAATAGTGTAAGACATCAATAAGTCTAGTTTATCTGTACGAATAGAGTTTCCACGAGCTGTAGCCGATTCTCAATAAACCTCATTAGAAATATTAGTAACATTATTTTCACGTTTCCCAAAGGTTCCCGTTAACGAGCTTTTCCATTAATCCTTTCAGCACGGCAGACGAAATTCTTTCGCAATAAATATGAACAGTTACAAGGAGTTATTGTTACACTCTGATTAACGGAGTAAATATAAAAAAACGCCAATTTACTAGCCAGTAGTCAGTAATATTCAGTAAATAACCTAACGCTAATAGAACTCTATAGGTGTAACTAACGCAATTCAGTAACTATATTCAAAACTAAGCTACACGCGTTTTTTTTTTGTAAACTTATGACGTGTGGTTGTTCCGTGAAAGACTGTCCTATTAGCATAGACTAACGCCTAACATCTACAACTCTACACAAAACTGGCATTTACGCAGTCAGTTGAGTCAAGAGTACATCTACCCCATGATCGTATTGCATGCATCAAATTTTACCAAGAGTTTTAGGAACCAGAAATAAGGATGTCCCTACTTACAGTTAAAACAGAAATACCTTGAGTAAGATACTTCCTGTCATGTACTCCTAGACACATTGAATGCTGGTTTCTCATAGAAATTAGTCTAATAGGTTCATTCAGTCTATCATATCCTCTGAGTATTGGCCATTCCTATAGAAAAGCGCTAATATATTTATTAGACTATTGCCTTTACTGCCACTCTTGCCACGTGAACACAATTAAATTTAACTCGCGGCTTTGGCCAATCCTAGGAGTATCTGTACTGATATATGAAACATAGTCGTATCTCAACCATATACAGAAGCGCATTCATTTACTTTCTTCAACAATATATATAATTGTTATTTTTATTAGTTATAGGGTCAAAATATAAAATAATGTTCTTGTGCAATTTAAAATTCAATTGATTATGCGTTCTGTGATAACGACTGATAATCTTGACCACGCTTCAAGAATTGTAATAATCTTAGCAAATCATTAGCGGAAAAAGAGGGATTACATGACCTGCTATAATCCGTGCGATGCTTGCGTTCTCGTTCCTCGTGTAGTCGTTCGCGACGAGACGCCGACCTCGCGATGCTCCTCTGACGAAGATAGTTCGCATTCTCAAAGAATCTCATCCTTTCGCGGCAGCTCTTGTTCCAACCTTTCGACTAGTTGCCGCTCCGGTTCTAGCCGTTTTGCTCGGCTCTGGACCTGGCGGCTGCGGCTGCGAGCACGGCTTCATTTCGGCGGCTCATACGGTTTTGTTAAGGCATTTTTATCCTGCTCGTTTAACCGTTCGCTCTGGAAGACTCGAAACAAGACATTATGGCTTAGTAGGTATACACCTGTTCAACTAAACTTGTTACATATACATTCATGAACACATGTGAGATAAGGGTATATGTATATTTTTATTTTTATAAAATTTCTCTAACTGATTGTTAATTCATACAATATAAGATGCAATATATTTTAAAATATAAAAATATCAATAGTCCTAATCATCACTACATATTATAAAACAAAGTCGCTGTCGCTGTCTGTCCCTATGTATGCTTAAATCTTTAAAAGTACGCAACGGATTTTGAAGATTTTTTTTTTTTTTTTAATAGATAGAGTGATTCAAGGGGAAGGTTTATATGTATAATACATGCATAATATTTTAGAGAAACATTGATAAATTTAGAGGTTTCTAATGTGATGTCGTAAATAAACATTTTTGCGCTAACATTGCAAACGTTGGCTAAATCCCACGAGATAAATCAAAATAATGTACTACAGTATTGTACACCTTTAAAAGGTCAATAAAAAGGTCCGCGATGGTATATGTCTATCTCTTAAGGATAACCCACAATAACCAGTTTTTTATTCTTTACATTTGACAGGAAAAATGGCTTATTTACAAAGTGATTTTAAGCAATACAGTATTAATCCTTATCCAATTAAGTACCTTAAATACATTGTCCATTTAATATAAATCAATATGGTCCTTTACAGCATGTAATTCAAATAAATATTTCCGAAGATATTACAGATTTAAAATGCAAGGACATAGCGGTTGCGGCGGTACCAGTAGTATATTTAGCATCAACATTGCACCGCTAGTATAGAAATATAACAGAAATTAGTATTAGTTATTACTTACGTTGGGTATCGGCACTTCTGAGATGTAAGACTCCATTACAACTGGGCGTATTCAATGAAACTCCGTCTGAACTTTGTTAAGTTTATTATACACTTTTTATGTACAATTACACTGTGTCCATCTGACTTACTCCGTCTCGTCCCTTTCCGACGTCTTTACTGTTTCTCGTCCCAATGGCCAATTGCCCTACTTATTATTTTCTCGCCTTTTTATAAATTCTCAACTACCCCACTATTCTAATGACAGTGTTGCCATAATAATTACATTTTAAAAACTAACTAAAATATTGTTTTCTTTTTATTTCTAATTCAAAGAAATATGTATATTTTTGTAAAACCTTACAATACAATATTTAAAATAATCATCATCACACTGTATCGAATCGGGCAAATCTCGTTAGACGTGCGCATAGGGTCGTCGACCCGGACTTATCAACAATCAAATTTGTAGGGCTCCACGGCCGCGTGCCGTTTGTTTCTAGTTTTATTTGCATGGGAATTGTGAGCCCGCCGAAAAATAAAACAATGTAATCTTAATTACGTGATAGTGTACACCGTTTGTGTTAGAAGCATTTTTTTTCTTGAGCTTGTGCAGCCAGCAATGTAAAATGAACTTGGATAATTTCCAAAGCAGTCCGTGGCTTACTGCTATGTTTGTCGTACTCTGTAAACAGCTTTAGTCAGACATTCTCATTTTTGTTTGTTTTTATGAATGTCACAATGCTCAAAGAAATCCTATGGGGGTGATAAAGAGGTTCTGTTAATTTATTTTTCAACAAGCATGGACTAGTTACGTAATCTCCTTACAAAATATATTTACTTAAGACAAAAAAAAATTATGTAATGCCTTTTGTGAGGAATGAGTCTGGATAATATGTTCTTTCGATGTTAGATGATTTCAATTTTATTGTGTTTAAATAATATATTAGTAGTAATACTTAGTGTTAGTATATTTTAACACCATTATTGCTATTGATCAGCAACGAGTATTGAATTGATATCATATACTTACACATGTGTGTATAGCATTAACACACTTATCAGTCGACCGCGTTCACCTTTGACCCTTACGGGTACGTTCGTGATCTGCGTGAACTATTATAGAACTTGATAGGTGAAAGGAGGTACAACGCGGCACTGTTGCCTCGCTTCCCCTTGTGGTACCAGTTTGTTAATGTGACCTAGACACACCTTACTTGTTAGCGTAACTACTTCAATACCAAAAAGGTGTTAAACGAATCATACGTATGTAGATTAAGTGTTATCTATTTAATTTTCTAACAGAGTAGAGCAAGATTAAGGTAATTGGCGCCACTAATTTATTAATACTAGATACGTGTTCTCAATGTCGAGCCAGTTCAATGCTAAACTGAAACTTATAAAACGAAGTTTTTCTCAAAAATTCGTACGAACGGTAGCGGCTTTTTTTAATGCACGGAAAACGGAAAAGCGCGATTGTTAGGAACGGCAAAAGGTTGACCTGAATTCAATACAAGCCACGTTTTATTTTTAAAAGTTGCATTTAGTATTTTGATACGCGTTCCGAGCTGTTTGAAATGCTTTAATAATATAAACACGCGTGAAGGAATGTGGAGCGAAATTGGAAAGCATCATGTCGCTGCTCTCCCACTTCGGATTGATTGTTATTTTAATGATACTACATCCAACCATTCATTCACTTCTATTGCAAAAGTGTGTCAATCATTTTAGTCAACAATGACATTGAAATCGCGTTCGTAATATTGAAGATATCAATCATTAAATATTGCTGCATATATTCAGCGAAGTAGTATTCTACTCGTATGGTATTAAGCGTATTTTAGTGCACTAAAATTTTGTTACGTGAAATGTCAACCTTCTGCTCGAAAACAACACACTACTAAACGAGGTGTTGCACCGACGTGCGCCTTAAATATTTACTCGAGCACCGGCTTGTAGCCCACATCTTTCCATCAAAATGCATAAATTACTTAAACTGAACTGAAACATTACAAAATATGGTTCGATATTGACACACGATTTCAAAGCTTAACACTTCGTAAGCCTTATTAAAATCAAGTTTAGGAAAAGCAAACAATCAATATTGTTGAAACTATTTGCTAGAAAACTCGATGATCGTACGCGTTGATGCAACAACTTTTTATAGATACTGAGGTATTTTGTCCCTATTTTAATTTAACTCATTCATCTTGACACCCTTCATGAATTCACAAATATTAGGAATGTGTCTTATTATTATATAGAAAACCATTGTTTCAAAATGTCCGACGTAAGGCAGCAGTTTTGCTTACGGAGTCGGAGTTTTACTAATCCTTCCTTTCAAATATTTTGAGCCATTTTTTATGTTATATGTAATATATTTTTCCTCTGACTGCTTTGGCAAAATGTGTAGATACTGCTTAGTATTGGTGCGTTAAGCGTCTAGGTGAGTAACCTCAGATAATGAACTTTGATCATATACGGGCATGTCCCAACTCATCTATCTTCGCATGATTGCAGTTTTTGTACCCGTTTTGCTCGATATGCGTTTGTTACGGGACATTTTGATTGGAATTTGCATTATCTCGTGGATAAATTTAATAAAATCTGAACCTTTATAGTGCGTAATAAACTGTTGCACGTAATAACTTACAAATGATAGATGCTTAGTGTTCATTGTAAATAACACTGAATATTATGTCGAAGTATTTTGTGTGTGTAAGATTGAATTCATTTGAACATACTTGATGGAATGCAAAGTATTTAAAACGATCATGATGTTCCGAATTCTATTCCGTTAGATAGCAGGTTTTGAATGGGCCACACGGAGCGCATATATTATGTTGACCGGTAGGCAACAGTTCATTGAGTAGAACTTGAATGTGATTATCTAAACCTCGTGTTGTAAGTATTATTGAGTAAATGTAAATAAAAAATATAAATTCCTGCTCTTTATTGCACATATTATGTTGCACAAACAATATGTGGCTTGATCATTTCATTTATCTTAATTGCAAGGTTGCAAATGTCGAATATAAAAACATCCGTCTAGAGTCTAGACTTTGAATCGATGTACTTACTTGACATCGAGATTTTGTTAAATATTCCATTGAGTGTTGTAAATTGATTTTGAGTTTTTCAAGTAATTTGCACGTATAAAAGTTGGCTTAAATGGTTTAATTTCTTAGGACGACAATGAAAAAATCTTATGTTCTGATTTTTGTCTCGCAGTGCGCTTCATTAATTATGACTTCTATGTTAATTACTTAAAGGGCTTGTGATCTGCCAATCAGTTATAAATACACGAAGAGACCAATTGAATTCTTTTATCGTTCTTTTGTATCATGGTAAAAGGAATAACAGAGGCAAATGGATGCAAATAAGGATGTATAAAAAATGTTATAGATTTAAATATGAATACCAAACATTATTTTTTAAAGAGAAATACGAGACCATTTTGATGAAAATATTGGTCTATTTAATTAATTAACCTTAAAGGTGCTATTATTAAATAAATAACTAACATCAAGACAGGTATTTTGAAGTTTCGTGAAGTATAATAATATAAAATTTAATGATTAACTACATTTAATTTATATGACGGTATAATTTATGATGATAACCGATGAAAACCTCCGGTCGGCCACTTACCCGTCCGTAATTACTTGCTAGACTTGGCGAGTGGTCTGTGTTAAGTAATTGGATTTGCGTGTAGAAGTGTCCTTGGCCTTATATATTATTTATATTAGTTCGGATTACCTTACACTACTCTCTCAAACCTATTATATATCTAGCTATATATTGACAAACCAAATTATCAGTTCCGGTAGAGATTTGCTACTTGACTGAGAAAACTATTAAGATTACTTTACTAATGATAACTTTTATCGACTTCATTTAAGTGTACGGTTAGGGCGGCAGAGGGATAATCTGTCTTTCTGACGTCATTACTTCGCCTTTTATACCAGCTCGAGGTTGCTCGTGACGTAAGCTGAATCCCCTAAATTTTCACACCATGCGCCGATGATATTAAACAGCTGGCCTTGAGCGAGTAACCTTAGGTTTCCTCTTTGAGAGTCATTCTGTATTCAGTATTCTGGTACGAAAATTCATCAAATAAAGAGTGGGTGTTAAGCCGAAATCGTTCAAATGATCGCGTTTGATGGTCGATATTTCGTATGTAAATGTGTAAAATTCGCAGTTACCTGCCAAGCGTTGCTCTCAGTAACAACCGTTCCTAATCGTAAAATGTTTATCGTCTGTTTCCTATTGAAACTTCGTTAACCTCTCCGTCGTAATTTTCTTCATATTATTTAAAATAAGAATTTACTTTATTAAAGGAGGTATAGGGTAAAAGGTGGATATACAATTTTAATAATATAGATTATGGGCTGTAATGGGCTAAACTATCTTTTTTAATAATACTGAAACATAGAAGCAAATAATGTCGGAAATATTTAGTAGTTCATTTATTATCCTTAATAGTTATGGACACCTGGGGTGACTGGTTAAATGTTTGCATTGCTCATGTTTTCGTACACATTTTCCGTCAAACACACGCACCGATATTATCTTGATTGATTAATTTCTAAATTTTTTTGTAAAACTGGTCTAAAGATAGTTATTGTTATTATTACAAAATAAATATAGTTTTGAATATTTTAATGGCGATTTATTTTTCATCAGAACGCAATTATTTATCGAGATGTCCAGCAAGGATGCAAGATTAACATTACATATTTAAAACAGTAAAACAGGAATGCCCACAATATTTATCATTTATAACCAATGATTCTCAAAATGTAAAAGAAGTGTTGCTTGCTCATAAACCGACCGTTCTAACGTTCGGCTCAGTGTGTGCTTGGAGTAAACATTTGTTTAAAGTCCGTTGTCCTAAGGCCTGCTTAACGTAGCAAACGTATTCGTTTTGTGTAAGACTTCAAATAGAGGAATATTTTATATTGAAATGGTAATAAATGCGCACTGATATTTGTTTAAGATTAAACGATACAACAATAATATAATACTACTAATATAGCAATATATAATAATTGCCACATGCAAAAGAAAATGTATAATCGATTTAGTTTTCAATCCCATAACACAATATGTTAGCTCTGTGGTCTGCAGCAATTTGCATAGTTGTCTGCACTCCGCTGAGAGAAACTAAAAATAAAGCAATCGATAAGGCTTGCTGATTCGCTATACACACAGGGTCGGTCGGCAACGCTAAGAATATTTCGTCACAGCACTTCATGTGTTTGTATAACACGTATAAAGCATATTCACAATATGTCTGCGGAGTACGTGTTAACTACGCTCTGAACGTCCGACCACTGTCACATTAACCTTGACGAAATGTACACCTGAACATTACAATAGTTTCCAGCGCGAATATGAATGAAATGTCAGTACGATATTTATGAATAGAATTTTTGTTGACTTTTATACAAATAGTTTTGAATAATACTCGTATAATATTTACACGTAAACCCTACTATAGGTTTGGCGCAGAACACAGAAACAAGACAAACCATTTATTTCATTACGTGTAACAAATGTTTTAGTAATATAGACTTTTAGCGATCTGAACGCCTCCAATAAATCATTTTCACTAAAAATGTCTCGTAAACAACAACAGCGAGTGAAAACTGTTGATTATCAAACAGAGCGTCACCATACTTGGTTATCATTAATTCCGATTGAGCTCATTCTAATCGACGATTTAATGTTGCGTGACTATTAGAGCTAGCCGCGGGCACTTTCCAAAATTACCTGAGTCCATTCAAATACACGTCTAGCGCTCGGCACGATAATCGTGCGGATTTGAGTAATTAGAGAAATACAGACGAATGTTGAGGAAGTTATTTTTTGTAAGCACAAATGTGCCATTTTATATGCATTTAGCAAATCTAAAATATCAATATAATCGAAATTTCAATAGAAACAACCTTCTTGAAGTTAAACACTGAAACAAAAATTATGAATATATGTATTTTAATTATAATTTATGGTTACTAATGCTTTCTAAAACATTTTTACAGTTGGTTATTCACCTATATTTAAACTTTAATTTAAATCCGACGTCGGATATTAAGAAACTTAATGTTGTAATAAGCAGATGTTCCCATCTATTTTGCTAAGCAGGGTTAAGTTACCATATTTGTCTTATAAATCTTCCGGGCTTACGTATTAATCGGTTGTTTTCCAGTTTACTTGAAATGCGTTTAATCACTTACCCTCGGGAATTCCGTTTGTCGCCGATACTAAATGTCGTCGTGTGTGGACTTTCCACAAATATTATTAAATTAAATGCCATCCCATAATAAATAAATCATCAAACTTAGTTCTCAATGTGAGCCCGTGTTATTATAAAGCTCAAGTATCTCCATTTAGGTGGCGTCTATCTTCGAAGTATATATTATGGTTTGATTATACCATATTGATTGTCCATTACCTGAGTAGTGCAGGCCTGAGTGGAAGTGATCTTAATTGGTGAGAGTGCTGTCTCGTCTTATGCTCACATTAAAGTTATTTATAATTGCCGTTGATAGCTAATCGTATTAAAGGGGAGTTATTTTGCATAATCACGCCGGTGATCGTTTTAAGTTAATTGACTCGTTTATATCAACACAAGTTTTTGTTGGGGGATTTGTACGAGCGGTAGGGTCGCTGCGGTGTTTGTATTAATTGTTTTTAGGGCTTAAAAGGATTGGGGGACACGGTTTAGGAATGTGGCGTCCAGTTAATTTGTATTTGAGAATTATTCTACCTTATATGAGAAGTTCGTAATACCTGTGGTACGGTAAATATTTCAGAGTATGAAATTTATTTTCGATGAGAAGTAACTTAAGCATAAGCATGGAAGGCCATCATGATTTTTTTGTTTATTTCCGAAGGTTATATAAAAGTCACAGTACAGCAGTATGGTACTATCAGGAACTATTATACCGCAGTAGATATCTTGCATGTTTGAAAATAGCGGACAACGTTTTAAATAATAATATGTAGAGCCATAAATAAATCATTGCAAGAAATCACAAACATTTAAAATGGTGCTGGTGGAACTTAAAAATTTGAAAGTGTACGTGAAATTCATGAAAAACAATTTGACTGTACAAAGACAATTTGCCAAATCAAAATTTATTTTACCATTTATATATTTAGTTTTCTTTAACACATTACTCAGTTCAGGAGTACAAACAGCGACAGAATGAGTGTCAGGGATACCATGAACTAACCGACTTACAATGTCACACCTCGATGCCTATTTACTGAAATGGTTTTATCTGGTGCTAACCACAATTTGAATAACGGTAAACAGGAGTAGATTACCGTCAGACCAGACGACAGAATAATATAATATTGTGTGTTGCATTCACACAATGTAAAGCATACACGCACGCGTCGAACAAAGAGTCAGATTTCACAGCAAACTCGTCATATTTTACTATGAAACGTGATGTTTTTACACCAACACTTGAGAGGAAATGATTCGTTTTACTCGCTCCGCTGTGGCGTATTTGTTTATGTGATTACTTGGATATGCGATCATGATAAAATTTAATGCTATTTATAATTCTGTAAAGTATACTCGTTACAAGCAACGAACTAAAACTTGTTTGTCTGTTTATACTTTCCACTTACAATTTAGATTATACTCACATGCAAGCGGCTTAGGTCGCCTGGAGGTTGCCTTATTGACTGAAAATATTTCTGAACCTAAATACAATATACTGTGCGTTATTGGTGTCAGTTGTTTGTCTTGTTGCTTATTATTTCCAAGTTGTGTTTATATAGTAGATAGATTTTAGCCATGCCAAAATGGATGTTGTTTACAGTGTACTGCGATAGAAGTGTTTCTCAATCCAGGAGATTTGTGGCGTCAGGTGTATGTACATACATTCTAATCCTAAATATAGATTGCCTATTAATCCATGTTCATTTCAATTCGCTCAGACTATATACAAATCCGAGTCTTCGGCTTTATAATAAATGTTATTCACCTGTTCCACTACAACATCGCCCAAGGAAAAAAGTCCTGGTTGTTCTTTGTATGCCCTTGTATCTAATAATAACTTCCAAAGGCTATTAGGGAGCTTCCCTTGAATAAGTTTAAGGAATTAATTAAAGATAAACTTTACAAAAAAGCATACTATAAAATTTCAGATTTTATTGAAGATAATAAGCCTTGGGAGTAAGTAAATTGATCGGAGTTGTATTGTGTTGCTACAGTTTGTATCGTTATGACATGTATCGTTATGACATTTATCATGTAAAATTGAAACTATGTCAATTTAATAAATAATAATAATATTGCTATTACAATTTTTTTTAAAGACATTTCGTGTTGCTGAGGGAGTTTCTTGCCGTTTCTTCTCCACAGCGATAACACGTTTCGAAGCGGCAATAGTTTGGTTTAAAATAGCTTAAAATTGACGATTCAAAAGAGCTTGTAAAATTCTATTTGAATAAAAATAATTTGACTATATAATAAAGAAGTTTTTTTTGATATTTTCCTATAATTCAAGGAAAAGGTCTAGTTAAACACGAAAATATTTCGTGAGGATTAATTATACATATAGGTACATCAGTTTTGTTACCCGGCGTTTCGTAATACGGATTTACGTGTCCCAATTCAAATGGTGTGCGTATAAACATCTTGTGAAATAAATCGTGCGAGGAGCCCGATAAATAAATGTTGAGATGCGGCGGTTTAAAATTGTTCCTGGCGTAACTTCTTTTAGCGTATACTTTGAAACCGTTGTGTGTACCTTACGTTGCTTTCGAAGTGGAACGTCGCGGGTCGCGCACACACGTCGATTCTCTTTTACTGCACTTCGTTCCAGGTACAAATAACACTTCCAAACCAATGCTGAGCTAGATATAATCGAATGTTTTCCCTCTCTTAAATTGTCTGAAAGATAAAGTTAAACAACTTTGTTTTTCGCACAGTCTTTAAATAAAATATTGTTTGGTATTTATTTTTTTGTTCGTTTTCAAAACACTTTGTGAAATTTGTTCGTTTTCGTCACCAAGTGTATTTTATTTCAAGTGTGAGAAGAAGCACTTGAGCACTTTTTTATTTCATTATCCTACTTTAGAGATGATCGTTTGAAGTCTGTTGTATAAACACGTGTGAGTGTATATGCAATATGTATACATTTGGGTTCTTCTGTACTGAGGAGGCATACGATACGTATTTTAGCTTCCTCGACCAAGTAGATGAAGAGCCGAATGTAAAACAAGTACTCACGGGTTTCATCGTTCCATAGTTTTTGTTTCAGTAACTACTGCAAAGTTATTTCTTAGAGTATGTATTAAATAATAAATAAATATTATTGTTAAAAATAAATTATTCACTGTTTAGGCCAATTAATTAATAATTACCAAGTGATTTATAAACTTTGCACTTCCACTTTAGTCCGCTCGACTGAAGCGTGACTAATTTGATTTGAGTCTTCATTAAGGAAAAGCAAAGGGTGTCACAAATTTCAAATCAATTTGCATGCCGGCAGTGATCACCTTTAGAAATTTGCATTTTCATTAAATGTCAAAGGCTCGCTGTTCACTTTATTAAATCGATCTCGCTGTTCATTTTAGTGTCACGTGCCTGTAGTAGACGTTTAGAGACCCGTACTAAAAAATATGTTCCATGTTGAAGACATACTTCGCTACTGGTCTCGTTTAATCGCTTTTTAATCTCCATGCATCTGTAGTACTGCTGTTAATACGAAGCCATATTATTTCCCGGTGTTCTACACGTGTCAGCGTAAGGTGCACAATATTCTGATCCTACATTCCGTTATTGAAGGTTCAATTTAGATGTTGATATCGCTTATGATCGATCTCCTGTTTTCCCGGGCAATACCGGTGCCACCTGGCACATGTACGGCGCGGTAAGTTGCCGGTCGGATATTGTACTCTTATAGCGACCGCGTCGGTCCACTTAATGTGTTTCCGATGTGACGCAAATGGTCTGTACCCCCACAAGTCAGTCGCTAGGCGCGCAGGTGCGAACTGTTGTCTAACTGGGACAGTTTACTGTCACCACACTGCATTCAATGCATATTGTGAGCACAACTCCTGTATGAAAGATGATTCGAATGGTACGAATGAGTTTCTGTACAATGTACATGCATTGTCCGGGCTTTGTAATATTTTAGTAGATATTAATTTTATTGCTAAGCTTTTAGGATTGTTGTAAAACTTAGGACCAAGCAATTATAATTAAAAGAAAATTAGCCTCTAGGTAGATAAGTATTATAATTCGCAATGTCTTGTGTAATTGTAAAGTTTGAAATATTAATTGCATATTTAAGAACTTATCCTCGTGGAAACATAACCGCAGCAGTAAATTTTAAAGTTATTGTGTTTCGACGATTTATGTGGTGAATGTTTCCACTTGCAGACTTGGCGCGAGTCTGCAGTCTCAAAATGTCTAACATTTTCATACAATGGCTTTAAATATATTTCAAGTCGTATGGCGTCATGCCTTTGAAAGAATGTACCTATAATCCATACTAATATTATAAATGCGAAAGTAACTCTGTCTGTCTGTCTTGCTTTCCTGCTAAAATTACTGAACCGATTTAAATGAAATTTGGTACACAGAGGTTAAGACCCTGAGAAAGGACATAGGCTAGTTTTTATCCCGGAAAAGGGGTTTTAAGGGGTTGAAAGGGGGGATGAAAGGTTGTATGGAAGTATTGTCATTTTTAAAGCTAGAAGCTTGAAACTTATTTTTTAGGCTGTTGATTAGATATAAATAAATATGGCATTAAAAGTTTGTAAAAAATGTACTTTTAAAGGGGTAAAATAAAAATAGGGGTGAAAGTTTGTGTGGAAATTCGTCATTTTTGAAGCTAGAATGATGAAACGACGCGTAGACGACTGTAACTATGTATATGTGACTTTATTGTTATGCTTTCACGCCTAAATCATTTGACCGATGTAAACGATTTTTGATATGGACATAAATGGGACTCTGTGGAGTAAAATAGACTACAACTTATTTTCTTTCTGAACCCAACCCTGTAGTCTACGCGGACGGAGTCGCGGGCAAAAGCTAGTAATTTATAAGTTTTAAAATGCAATGAGAAGTGAAATACTACCACTTAGGGTTTCAGTGTATGGCTTTACTAGATATTAGTGTTATAAAATTTTAAAGGTATAATGTATAATTTCATGTTATGAGGTTAATTTTCAAAAAGATTTGCTCTTGTTATTACATAAATAGTCTACCTGAAACAGCTATTCTTAGTCATGCCATACCGGCTTATGGGCGACAAATTTTGAACTTGGTTTCTGCTATCCTATCTTAGTTAAAACAAGTTTCGATTTGTGGTTGCCTATTAGTGTCTGAACATAATGCTTGGAGTATGATGAATTGAAAATCTAGATAATATGGCTCGTATGTATGAAATTGTTGGCCATTTCTGTATATTATAATAGCTGCTGGTAACAATATTTGGTAATAGAATAACTATGAATTGCTAATTTCAATCCATTTTCAATTGCTTCTGATGTTGAACGAAATCAGTTGTATACGTCAGTTACCTCATGCAACTTAGGGATACCTACATTTAAAACAGTGTTTTAGTTTTTTTATCAGGGAACATGAAACTAGCGCCATATTCCCTTGCCGTCATCGTTGCTTTATGGTCGCTTGCCCAAGGTCAAATCTTTTTTCCGAGCACATATTTATTTAATAAATTAAATCATTATGATGAATATTAATATCAACTTATATGTGTCCCTCGCAACTGGTCTGCGGCCATCTCTTCTATTGACTTTGACCAGAGACCACCAAATCGCAGTAGGTCAGAGAAAAAAAAGACTGATGATCACTGATGATCTCTAAATACATATAAATAAAGAATTGTTATTTTAATAACACTCGTAACAATGTTAACGTTTTTACGTTGTAAACATACCTTTTTATATCTTATTAACAACTCGTATAAACCTTTGTCTTATCTCTTTATACAGACCATTTTTAAGTCTCGTTGGTTTGCTCAGAATGTTATTTTGTTTTTTTACCATGTCTGTTATCTAAGTCGAGCGTACGTGTAGCAAGAATGTGATGTATCATGATAAAATGCGTTATCACCATCTCCATTTGAGACTGGTACTATACTAATATCGAGAACACTAAGATCTAAATTCTAAACCGCTTTGTGAGACAGGTTAAATCGGTGGATAAATTTCAATTACAGAAAATTAATCGACAGTCTAAGATGCGACTTATAGAGTGATATTTATGTAATTTACGAATAATGTAAAATTGATAATTTAAATGTACATTTTGAAAGAATATGCTTATGATGACTGTGGTTTATAATTTTATTGAAGTGGATTGCTCAATTGTGAGGCGTTTTGTTCTTGTAATACTTGAAACACAGTTAGTCATCTTGTGCCGCTGCGTGAAGTCACGCGCAGGTCATGCTGTTATGTGTATATTGCTTTTTTTCCACTTACGCTTCAAACCGTCCTTGTCTCAAGGAAAAGAGTAGTAAAAGTGATATTGCCAAACTAGAGTAAATTAAGTTCCTATGTTTAAGCTACGTGGTCACGCTCGTATCTAATCATTTTATAGATATGTTCGACTTCCGGAATTTTAAAACAAACATGCATAAAATTGATTATCTGTTGTGAATTATTTCGTCTTACATCTTACAAAATATGCATGTATACATAAATTGGTGTTAATGCCACGAACACACATCAAGTATGGCAATGTCAATAACACAGACGTGATGAGCCCAATAAAGGATCTAACGGACCGTAGACCGAATAACGTATGTGGGCCGCATGGCCTAATGTCAAACGCGTAGCATTGCCGTAAATGCGAGGAATGTGTGTGTAGTTCATAAAGGTCAGTATTCAGTGCACGGCTACGCGGGCGGTGACTCCTCGGGACCGTCCACCCGTTGCCGTGCTGCGCCGTCCACACTCGGAATACTAATGCCTTCTATTGTGAGTTCAAACAAGACGCCAGCAGTTTTGCTTCAACGAAAGTTTTGTAACGCCTTTGTTTTGCTGACTTTCGCGTTCGCTAACTGGAACGTTCTTTTGACGGATTGTCTATAATATTACCAGCAGCTATTGTTTTTTTTGTTGCAGTTGTTAGTCTTGTTTTTTGTATTTAAATGTGTGTTTCGAAGTCCTCCTAGTTATACATATAGATATATATGTTTACATATTGATATAGCTGTTGAATTATAGTCCAATCTGCGGCACAAATCCATAAGACTCAAGATGATTAAGATATGATTATCCCTCGGGAGTTATACGACAATGAACGCTTGAAGTACCCCGTGTATGCACTGTTGGTTAGTTAAAATCTGCGCGTGAGTTTCGCTGCGTTGCGCCGCTGCTTCAGCGGCCGGTGCACGCTCCGCTGGCGCCGCTCACCGCCCGCTCCCCTCCGACACCCCGCGGTCCCTTGCGAAAAAATCATAATGCAATCGGCAGGACGGCCGTTGTGGAACGCTCGACAACTGTTCGCAACACGCAACCAGTCTACATTCAAATGCGTTGAAACTCACACGCCGTCCATCACGATGGATTAGTTGTGTCGGGAAATAGATTTCTCTTGTGCTCTTTACGTATCGACGTTCGTGCAAACAACATACTAGTGATACCGATAGTATGTTCGGTTCAAAGTTACCATTGAATGGTCCAATGTCATTCAGTGATATGAACTTTCGCACACGATTGTTGTTTTTATAGTTTCGTCGCGTTCCACTGATGTACTTGACACTAAACTCACTTTGTTTGATCGTCTTTGCATTGATGAACTTATATGGAAAACAAAAGTAATGATTTGCATTGTAAATACTATGGTGTAAAGTTAAAGTGCCGCACTGACATTGGAACTCGGTTTCGGCGTTACTTTGACTGCCGTTTGGGGTTACAGCATTTTCGGAAAAAATTGGTTCATTTGATTAGATTCACTTCATGTCCGTCACAAACCTTATTTGTTGGAACAATTGTCCATCAAAAATAAATTAATTCTATACGCGTCTTAGTTGCGTCCGGTGACGGTTGCTTTCGAAGTGTTCATGTTTTTAAGTTGTCTTTCTAACGCGAACAGTGGCCTGGATCACTCGCTACCGACTGGTAGCTGATTGGAAATGTGTGCGTTATTATCAGTGTTAAATTTATGAATAATACGGATTGGTTAATTGGAATTTATCAAAGTTTTTATTGATAAGTTGATAGTTGAAATTCGCGGAATGTTTAATGTCAGTGTTCAGTCCTTGTGATGGAGTGATCGGTGTTGCGTGCAGTGTTTTTGTGTGACTACAAGTGCTCGTACTATGTGGGGAGCGGCGGTGTCGAATCCTCCGCATTACCACTATGTCCAAGGACCGGGGAGTCCAGTTTCACCAGGTGGGCCGGCGGGTCCCATCTTGTCTGGTCCAAATTCACGGCATTTACGACCACAGTCGTCTTATTCTCTACCACATGGGAGTAACGGACCTGGTAGATGGGGTTGGTCCGGTAACAACGTATCGTCATTTGATCGAAGGCAATTAAAAGTCCCTCCGCAACCAGCACGTCCTGCGCCAGTAAGGCCTGCGTCCCACAATAGGCATGGTGGGACTAATGTGAGTACCAGTCGATAAAATTATTAAATCATATTATGTGTCGGCCTAATACATTACATTTTGCCTGTTTACGTTCGAGTGCATTTCAACACGTCGTCGGCTGGTTTCATGTCCTGGTGTAACGTGAATGAATCGGAATGGTAGTTTCGCATAACTGTAATTTTATTTCCTTGTCTCTTGCAATGCGTGTCGGATGTCGGCTGGGCACGCGTCACCCGATACTATCGGGATTTTCTCTACTAGCAATGCGCTCGTGATCAACTTCTATGTTATTATGCAGCGATACCCGACGTAAATTATATGCAAAACTTGTAATCATGCAGACGATATTTAATTTGCACTTTATCTTAAACGATTGCTTAATGTGAAACTTTGTCGCTTTCAAGCGGTTTAAGCTCACTGCCGTTCATGTTTTATTTACGTAACTCTTACGAAGGTCTGGTAAAAAATATCAACCATTCGCTGTTCGCATACCCAACGCCCATTTATGGTGCCCGGTGTAAGACAGTTTCCTATATAGGGTAGTATCTAATGAATAGCAAATGTAGTCGTAACCGAGGTTGTTCTCGTTACGGTACTAAAACTGACGTAAAGGTATTCTATCTTTGTACGCTTGCACAAGCTGCCGTGCAGTTTCGGCTCTATGATAAAGCAATAAAGATATAATTGCCGCGTCGTGTGCAATCACAGTTGGCGATGAAGGACAAAGCATGACCGAATATTATAAAAAAACGTTGATTTCAATTTTAGAAAGTAAGTTTTCATATTAACGCATGTAGCGTTAAATGAACAGACGGCGGTTCAGGTGGAAACCACCATGATAATGATTGTAGTTCTGTGATCGAGGCATAAAGAAGGACAAGAATTTTTAGTCTTCAAGCAATTTCGGTTGATTCGAAATATTCTCAACAAGAAGAAGTCTTAAACCTACACTACAAGTGTTCACTCTCATCATCCTGACATCATAACGACGTCATTCCGGAGGATTTTATCACGAATTAATATTAAAGTTAGATCACACTTTTGTCTTGATCGCTATCAGGGTTTTTTTATTATTTTACTTAGATAAACATGAAATGAGTAATTTAATCATTGTTATAATATTTGGTATGTGCAATATACTTATTATTTTAATCGAGGATTGTTTCGTAAGTAATTATAGAACAAGGCATTAATGAGTTCTAAAATGCTCTTTCTTTCGTCATGTTTTGCCTTTTTTTGATAGGTTCGTGAAGGTTCTTTTACAATATACTCCTTCGAGTTTTACTTAGCCGTTCACCGATTTGTTGAGATTGTAAAATATATTTGTTTTATTGCTTAATGCCGAACATATGCCGACTATTTGCGATCGTTTTAATTACAAATTGAAATAGGAAATTATTAACACACATGACCGTTGCTCGCCAGCCGAATTTTTGGATGTTATCTCACTGGATATTTGTGTCATGCATGTTAGCTGACAAGGATTATACGTGTACATTTTGACTGACTTCTGAATAATGCTGGTATCATACTAGATAGCTTAGAATGTCTGTGTGAATCAGCGCCAAAATATCCAAAGTAATTACCATCATCCATTCAGTTTAAGTACTTTATAGTCTACAAGGATAGCAAAGTGGCATTTGATGGCAAGTTTAGCTAGAGTAAAGAAGTTATAGGTGTTTCTTTTTTTCTTTAAGTAACTTATTTGTCATCAAAATGATATCTCTTTATTTCATAAAATATTATTTTCCACTTCCATATAAGTGATTGTTTCTTTAGTTTCTGAGGTTTACGATTACATTATTTATTTTTTCTTGTGTAATCGTATTTCTCATGAATGTATCATCATACGAGTAAACGTTGAAGGGTAACGACGTGATGAAACATCTATCCATAAGAAGGACATACATATGTGCAAAAATTCTTATATCTTCGTATAAAGTAATATATTATATTAGATTACAATTATTGTTCAATCAATTAGTAATCGCAACAGACAATTTGATGACAAGCAAATATAATTCGTATTTTTTGTTTAAGCTGAACTTATTTACCAATCATCATTTTATAGAAAGGGAAACGATTGATTAATTTTTTGTTTTTGGCATTGGTGTTGAGTGTTATGACTAGTTTCAACACATTGTCACTAGCCTTGATTTCATAGCTTGTACTAGTCACGTAGCACGCAACCATATCGCAATTTTGTCTATTTGTGACCGCATATCTCGGTATTATATCGACTAGATTACAGTGGATATACCACATTAATTTCACATTGCTCTAGGTATAAATAATCTAGGTAGTGTGGTTTCATATATTTTGATAATGGCTTGTACAAAATTATCTTAATTGAAAAAATCCGTTATCGGTAAACATAGCGATACATATACGTTTTACGTAGAACTGATAAAAAAAATTCGTGGCTTACAGTATTTGGTAAAGTGTTACCGATTTTTTTTAACAAAGATAGCTTTGTGTTTTTTATGAATATTCTTATTGTTTTAACCGCACGTTTTAAATTTTTTTACTTATGATCTGAATGTAGACTGCGTTTACGCATATGAAGTGTAGGATGCCTGTAATATGCACCAAGCATTAGGTGGATACTAATAACTTAATGCAGTTCTGTGAGATAGGAGAAGCCTCTTGCCAGAAGTGGGTGGATAGGCGTAGGCTGATATAATGATGAGGTTGCATATTTGAATCTGGACACGTTTGGTTTAAGAATCTCCGGACTAAATATATTATTCAATGGATACTTGTTTAATTCAAAACCAATGAGTATTAGTTGTCCTTTGACTCATTTCATAGTTAAACAGTTTTTCCAACAATCAGACAATTTGTATGCAGTAGAGTAAGATTTTAAACCCACTGAAGTGACAAGCGTGGTCACATTATCAGCCTACGTTTATCTGATTAGTGTTAGTAAGATCGGCAAAATTAAATCGACTGATTTTCGTAGTTAATTTATTCATCTTGGATTTTTTACCAGTCGAAACTTAAGACTGCACTGTTACTTACTTACTTACTTATTAGGAGTCATGGCGATCATTTTGCCATGCTTAAATGTTCTTAAGCGTTTTAGGGCTTATTGATGGCATCGACTGTTGATCAAAGCAATATGATTTTGTTAATCTGATCTCCAACTTAATCTCTTATCGTTATATGTACCCTAAATGTTAGGATTCTATGATGGAATATTCAGTAACGTTAATAATTTTTAAGACTGTACCTCCCTAATAAGATTTATTTTTATTTTTAGATGACCCTGTTAAAAATCACGGCAAATCGATACAAGTACACATACTGTAATCAATAGAGATTATCGCAACAAGAATTTGCATTAGCTTATCAGACGAGGAGCGATATACCGCAATGGATTAGAGTAGATTAAACGAGTGTTTGCGTGTAAAAATATGTTTTCCTATATTAATACTAAACATAAGCTATTCATAAAATCGAAATAAAGTACTTTTCTGTATAAAGCGTCAATGCAAATTTTATCAACAGCAAATTAGTGGAAAAAATGCGTACACTAAGTTAGTATTGTTAAGTTTGGAATTTAATGGACGTTGTAGAAGTACGTCGTTGGTGCGAAGTTGAAACTTTGAATGTTCTCTTAAACATTTTTGTATCTGAGAGCTATTAAAAATTACCATGACACCATTGCAGTGAATTTTTAAGTAACCCTAGGCGATATAATACCCCTTTTAGACACAAAAACAATTAGGACGCGAGGCATGCGCAAAATATAAAATGACGTAAAAAAATATTGCATGTATATTAAAATCGCTGAAGCAGATCGATATCATTGCTCAATACCGTGGAAACATGGCATTAGCCTTGCATTTATTATTCAAGATAAGAGCGGCGTGTTTGCTCACTAATTAATGTTTCGCAATGTGTTCAATGACAGTGCAGTGACGTCCTAATGTTGAATTTTGTGGGAAAAATGATAAAAAGTTTGCAATGAAAGTTACCCTTGTATTTTGTATGCTGTATAATAGTTCTAAGATTGAATGCGTTGCTCTTCAAAATCAATTAATGTCACTACTGTCGATAAATGTATTATCTTTCAAAAGTTCAGAAACAATAAACCAGGTGTATATTGGCCCTTCGCATATTGCTAAACTCTTAACACCAGTTGCATGCTGTCAGCATTGGTAGGTGCGATTATCTTACTAATAGAAACCAATTACCAATTACAAATATGTGACAAATATCCTCGTGAAAGCGATGGACGTAACTGATGTTTCCATAATACTAGTTATTATTTTTCGGTATTCAAAATTATTTGTTTCATATTTAGAATGAGGGTACTGCTCGCGTAGATTTGTAATATCCTCGACACATTCAGAAATGGTTGTATTTTGGTAAAAGTTCAGGATGTGTTTTAATTATTGTTATCTAAATTTGTAACCTATCCGTGGCAGTATAATAAAAAAGTTAAATTATTATTTACTCCTTATCGGGCCAACATTTAATTTGAGGTGTAAAGTTTGAGCATCAATCTAATCTCTTAAAAGGCGTCTGTGCACTTTTAACAGGAAAGTTTTAATGAGTTAGCGGTTTTATTAATTCAAATTTTAAGCGATGAAGATATTATCAGGTCTTGTCAGTTGGAAAGTTTCCCTTTTTGGTTTTAAAATGAGTTAGGTGTTGCAAGTCTTAATAAAGCCTTAAAATGGGGACGCGGACAGTTTCATTTTCATGCTTTCATTGTTAATTTTTGCGTTGCTCTATAAAGTTTTTTTTTATAAAGCACAGGCGTGCAAGACTCAAAAGGTCACGTACCTTTTTTGCCACCAGCTTTAAAAAAGCATCGCGTCTAAAATCGACGTCGCTACCGAAACTTAATAAACCCTTTTTGTTCGGAGATGAGCCTTTCGTTTTATCATCCCCCGTTTTCGGGGCCTTTTACACGCAGAATTTTAACAGGAAATAATGATGTTACCTTTTCTGCCGTACCTTCTTATTCCGATAACTACGTTTGATGTCTGAATTGTTGGAACGTTTCTCTGAATATTTTTAATGAACAATTTAATGATTGTGACACAGATTTTACATTTCCTTATATCTAGCTTAATTTCGTTTCGTATAACTTGAGCTAACAATTTTAGAATTTTAAGCTCCGCTGTTGATAAATAGCATTAGTATAGATAAATAGAAGCTGTTCGTAATGTAGAAATTCCCATGTTTTATTTATTATTTCCCAAGATAATTTTTTTATCAAATAAAGCTTTTTCTCTTGATACTTAAGGGCTTTAGAAGAAAGAAGATTTAAGCTCCAATATGCTGTGTAGTTGTTCATTAATAGTCAAGTCACGTCGCCAACTATGTCTCGTGCCTCAACCGGAATAAAAGTGTCCACGTGCCGTTTTTACTTTGCAACAGAAACTATCATGCTACCAAATACAATTTCACGTTTTCCCCATTTGCATCGCTTTATACTTTGTAACTTTTCCATTTTGTGTTTTTAAAACATTTTATAGTTTGCGTTTTATTGCTATTGTTTTAGATTTTATGAAGGAGTCTAGTACATTATAGCTTGAAATATATATAACCTAACAAATAATTTCGATAAGCTGATTATTTTATTGAATTGCCTTATTTAATAATAATTAAACTTTATATAAGGGTTAGAATTTTTATGACTTCTGATGCTAAAGAAAACAAGTCAAAACATCTTATGCTTATGTCAGATGTATTGAACTTCTAACACGGCTAATATTATTTATTATAGGCTTAAACGGATGCTTTCACTGTTCTTTAGATTAGGTCAGTCTCAGTAGTCATGATATTTCGCTTTTATACACAGATTTATGCATTTGAAATGCAGAGATGATCTCATAGAGCGCCGACGTATTAGCGTGTTGTCTCATTTAATCTACGAATCGTTGACATTTTTATAAGCGCCACCGCTACGTTCGTAACCTTTTAATTTTAACGAATTAATTATATGACTACTACTTCCTTTAGTGATATTTTTAATAATCCGTAGGAATTTTGAGTTTTCTTCGACATTAGTCGTCTATAGATTATAACCTCATATTTTAATGAACAGATTTTATTTGAATATCAAATGACTTGTGACTGCTATCTTAAAATCGTTATTTTTCGCATTAAAATATCCAAAAATTAAATGACTGTTGATCTTTTTGCTATTTTAATGTTTCTAATGTCCTTAAAGAGATTGACTTATTATGATAGGCATTAAAAATGCATCGTGTAAATATAGATTTCTAAAATTGATATAGTGTGAATAGCGTCAGTTACAACCGCATATTGACATTAGCTACGGATGCATCTAGTCTGCGGCACGAGGCCTTGACTCCACGAACAATATCATCTAAATGGCAATAGGTCTCCTCTCTATTCTACCGGTTGACGTCACGACATACCACATTCCATTGAAATTAAAAAATTTGTTTTATAAACTTTTAAAAATAATATTGAACTTGCTTTTGACAACATGTCCTGAATGAGACTTAATTATATCTTTCTACTTCCTAAATTCATTAATAAAATAAATAGAAGAAAATTGAAATTATTGATATATATTATTTAAGTGAAATTGACAATTATATTAACACGTCCATATAATTTTATCACCTTAATGTTTTCTTAGTAAATTTAAACGTGTAATCCTTTCTAATCCTTTCGGTATTGCGTAATGTAGTAGGATTACAATATTTAAAATTATTTTGTTTTGCCATTGTAAATGTAACGTTAAGTTAAATATTACGCCGCGCATCTACTTTGTTATGTTTAAAACGTCTTTGCTTTTATCGTAAAAGCCGAGGCATGCTTGAGTTAATATAAAAATCGCAATTATTCAGTACGTAGCCCGTGTGCATGAATATTTTACATTCACGCCCATGAATAATCAATCATCGCTTTTAACGTGCTATTTGCGTATAAATAAGGAACCTGAAATAATGCTTAGAGGTTTTTTCTCCTTTCGTTCTACCTCATTTATTCTTTGAATCATCGCGCGTGTCGCAAAACATCCACAGTTTTTCACAAATTGTATCTTATCGGGCTTTATATCTTCATTTCATATTTTAATAATAGCTTAGCTAATAAAGCTAAACTGAATATTGGGGCTGCAAGTTATAGTAAACGTGTTTATTCTTCTAGTTCTTTAAATAGATCTGTTAGTACCTACTAGAATTCAATACAATTGATTACAGATTCTGTAATTAATACTTTTAATTTAAATTATTACAGTTTTAAAATATTTTTTGTAGTACCTACATATATACAAAAAAATATATTTAAGATCAATATTAACTCAGTATTATGTAAAGGAAAGAAGAATGAATTAAGGCGCGTTTATGATTTGTATTATTTTAATCACATCTATATTTGAATTATAAACTGTAACATTTTCTTTTTTATCACCAGAGGGTCGACCCGGAGCTGATCTTCACGAAACAAGAGAAGATCGGCAAAGGCTCTTTCGGCGAAGTGTTCAAGGGTGTAGACAACAGAACTCAACAAGTTGTCGCCATCAAAATCATCGACTTGGAAGAAGCCGAAGATGAAATTGAGGATATACAACAAGAGATTATGGTGCTATCACAGTGTGATAGTCCGTACGTCACTAAATATTACGGATCTTATTTAAAGGTGAGTGATTACGAATATTTTTGATGTAACTGTTTTAAATTTAGGTTACAATATTGCCAATTAACTCAATTATTAATTGCATAATGTACAGTTTTTGAAATAGTAACAGTATAACCGCAGTCTGTAATGGTGTTGTATTTCAATTACAAATAACTTGCAACTAACTACGCCATAAATGAGTTCCGAGATATTTATCGCCTATTAAAGCTAGTACACAGAAAATCAAACGTCGCTCACTCGTACTCCATAGCCATGTGTCCCTTTACGTTAAGGCACATCTCGAGATTTTCTTTGAAGCACATATTTCGTTTTATCGTGTCACTCCCGAGTCGAGGAGCATCAATCACTGTCTTCGTAGCTGGGCCTTCGTTGCTTATCTGGCCCGGTGCCTTTGTAAAAGACAAGGATCAGGCGTAATGGACCCTATTACAGTGTATTCTCATGTTGAGCAGTGTGTTGTCTTCCAACATTATCTCGCAGCGGAGGAGTAGTGAAATATATCATTTGTAAACGAGCCGATGCTTCGTTTCTATTGCTTTGCATTTTTGAACATTGGCTTGCGTGACAACATTGCCCGTGTCCAACACCGTGACGCAGCACACCGATCTGCAGTTTCGGAGTATTGTTACTGCTTAGCCAGATGGAATATCGGAAAGTGCTGCGGCTTGCTATCGTGAAACAACTAAAGGATAGTTGTTACCGGCCATTTTGCAAAATTGACATTTTCTTTCGTAATTGTAAACCAGTGCCACTATTACCGAGTCTAGGTAATAATAGTACATTGATAGTGTCGTGACTGTGTGAAATAAGATTTCGCTTCGCAATAGCCGAGCAATTTAACTATGCGTTATTGAAATGAACGTTCAAACGATTCTATTTATTACTTAGTGTCGCTTACGTAATGCTCTGGTTGAATGTCACGAAATTCGTAACGAACTTACTACAGAACGTTCACCCGATAGTGTAATTTGTTCGCGTGCTCTACCCCGATGAATTTAAAGCGGAGCCCGTCACGAAGTTTTTGGGGTCAGAACACGATGCAAACACTGAACCGGTTCTTTACATCGAGGTCCACAATGCAATCCATTGAAACCGCGCTCAAAAGCACTTTACATCATATCGTACATTATGTGCATTAAAATGTGCCACTGCCCAAAATGTAAGTAAATTTACCAATTGAAATGCAAAATTACCCAACCACTTACAATTTTTACTTACGTTCAAATTATGCCATGCGGCCTCATTTCGTACCTTTCTGTTTATTTTCATTGTTGACTAATAGACGAGCTTCGATCACCCTAATGAGTAGGTAAATGTTTACTTTCATACTTTTGAGGTCTAGGTTTCATTGACTTTGTTTTTTAGTTACCTAACTCGTCACATTTTATCATTTCGGAATATTATAACAAAGTAAATAATTGTAAAATAAAATAACGTGCATATTTGCATCTTTATTCATTTTTAAATAAACTAAGCGAGGAAAAGCATTTCATAATCCAAATCGATGCATAAAATGTTTACCTTTCGGGAAAGATTCAATTGATAAGGACATTTAAAAGGTACACTTTATCCCGGATCCATTTGAAAGCACAGTCTGACCGGGCTGCGTTCCCGCCGGTGTAGACAATAATGTCTGCTCTGTTATGACCATATTTGCATTTTTATTGTTCCGTACGGGAATCCAGCATTTTAATGTATGTACGTACGATGTCTGCATAGGATGTGTAGGGGATGATCTGTGATTTCCATATATTGCGCTAATTTTATAGAGGTTTGTTTCACTCCGACAATATTATTCTGCACCATTAATGAAGTAAATAGTTTATCAAGTTTTGTAGCTAGCTTTATTTATGTTGTATGTACATCCGACTAAAAAATAATTTTGTTGTTATATTTTTTGTTAGAATGTTTCTTGCGCAAGAATGGTAAAGGAACGATTTCTGCAAGATTTATTATAAAGTCATCAAACTCGTTGACAAATGTTACCGTCCTTTTGCAATGAAATAACCGTTACTGATGTTCACACGGAAGAGTTGTTCGCTGTAGTTTGGTGTGTTCGGTTCCTCAGTGAGCGCATCGCGCCGGCTGTAACGTTCACGTTGCCTATTGCAATCTTGACACACTTTCCAATGTTGTTGTTATGCATGCCTTGCAAAATACGACGCAATGTACGCCAATACGCACCGATGTAAATCCGCAATACATCTTCGTGATTGTCTACAATCTGAACATTGCAAATTACTGCCTGAACGGCATTATTTTGACATACTTATTCATATTGCAAAATGTATATTTTAGGTACGTCCTGCAATTTGGTTGAGATTATTAATGTTACAGTTCACAATATGTTAAAGCTGTTTCTTATTCCTTATGCATCCTAAAAATATTCATCATCAGCCCATATACGTCCCACTGCTGGGCACGGGCCTCCTCTAGCATTGAGAGGGTTTAGGCCTTAGTCCTAAAAATATTATAAAACGATATTGTCAACGTCAACCCGATTTATTCTTCTGTCTCTAGATTTACTACGGGATTAGAAAATCAAATAAAACTGATAATAAGTAGTCTAAATCAAAAATCTTTATTGTGTAAGTACGAAAAGCATAAAAACAACATATAAAAAACCCTTGTATAAACAAATTTTCGTATTCCTCTATGAATTAAAGAGTACACAGACACGTGCACATTTGAAACAGGATAATCACTGACAGATTGAATGAGATAAAATTTTCATCCGAGTCACAATTTGTGTAAACAAAAGACACGTGTCGAGCAAATAAAAGGTGTTGACATACGCGCAAGTTATAGAAGGGGCACTGCTCAATTAGTTAATGAACTTTCTGTTACATATGGCCGTCTCGTGCGAGGGTGCCGCTGAGGCCGTCATAATGAAAACTAATATATTTTGGGATGTTTAACGCTATGATGTTTGTTGTGACAAGTCAAGGCCAATTCGGTAATTTATTTTTCATCAAAGCTCAGATTTTTGTTGCCTCTATTGTATGGAGTTTGATTGAACTTTAATTGCTCTAAATGACATAGAAAATAATAATATGCTGATATAATACATATTCATTAGATAAATTACTGTGTAAAAGCTAAAAATAAGTAAACTATTTTTGTATGTTATATTCAATATATTATATGTACGTCTATGAATTACTCTCAGCCAGCAGCTACGTGCACCCACGTAGTTTGCTCTCGGGATGTTTTAGTCTTGCGCAGTAAATTTGTTTAATTACTGGCTTTATAGTGTTTATTCATAAAATAGTCGACTCGCGAAATTTTGTTTGCATTTAATTTAACTGCAACCGACTGTTTTTGCCGTTTGTTCAGCAGAGAAAGTGTAGTAACATTGCGGACGTGACGTAATAGCAATCATGCGCGCAGCGACAGCTTGCCATATACAGATATTGTTGTTTTAAATCACTATCAAGGCAATTTTTATGCAACAATTCCTTGTTTCTTTTTTTTTGAGGAAATTTGTTGTAGAGAACGTTGATGAATAAAAAAAAGAATAATCCATCATCATCTCGAGACCATACTTATACCTACTTATTATCACAGGATCCTGGCTAAAACATGATGTTTGATGAGAACACAAACATTAATCTACAATCAAATTTTCATTGAATACTTCTGTTAGCATCTTCATTATAAACTTATTTGAAGGGATGCAATCACCGGTAAGCTCAGTCAGTGTTCTTTAATTTATGCATACAAAGTGACGTGGACGGAAAGGCCTTGTTGCTGGGATTGCCACGTTTACGTCAGCAGAGAATGAATTTAAACATGACGTGAATAAGCTCTTCTAGAGAGGGTTTGAACAGGGTGTATGTTAGTGAATGCGGATCTCGGGCGAAACGGCGGACAGAGGTGAAGGACGGCCGTGAATTGTGACTCATGCGGCGCTATTGCCTGAGGGAAATATTAAGAATAGCGTGCTGAGGTATAAGCTGAAAATAGTTTGTTTTTGTATCACAACATTCTGCTATATGAATGGTAAAGTCATACTAATAAAAATTGTATGATAATTTGAAATTAACTTATCTACATGAAACAACTAAGTGGGTTCTGTAAAATAACACGAAATTCGTAAACCGTCTAAGACATTTTTTATAATATTGTTTCAATTATTAATAAAATACAGTCATCGATGGTAAAAATCCCCAACGAATTTAACAAAAAGTCTTAGTCATGCGGTACAACACAAATGAGTGAGGTTTCCCAGTATTTTAAGTAGGTAGGTAATTTATTAATAAAAATAATGTTAGTTGTAACTGTATTGGTCAATTAAAATTTTAATATACAATACTAAAATGCCTTTTATAGATTTCTCGAATACCTTTGGAAAGTCATTATTATAATTTACACGGACATCTGTTTTGAAGTCATTGGCAATACTGTTTCGTTTTGCATTCATTTCTTCTATTATAATATTTAGGAGAAGGTGAAATAGCCGCTAAGGGCCATACGATAACTATAAAGTGCATGATCTTATAAGCTTTAAACGTATTAGAGCAACCCTTGTCCATTTCTGAACTAAAGCGGGGTGTCAAGGTCTGTTCAACCCCGCTTTTATATTCAGAGCTATCTTGATACAGTGTCATCAATTGAGCCTTGATACAAAATATCTGGACTTAATACAATGTTAGTCTATGCGCAGACACGTTGGGGCAAAACCAGTCTGCCTTTTGTAAAGGTTTTGTTGCGTTGTCCATCACGTTGGCCCTGTGCGAGTTGATTATTCGTGGTCTGTTGCTATTTTAGTACCCTGTACCACAACAATCACCGTTCAATATTAATGCGTGTTTCATAGCTCTATACAAAATTAAATAACGTTATCATTTGCTATACGTGTGTTTCTATAAAATTGTTTCCGTAGAAGTCTAATTCTATACTTCTTATTTAGAAATGACCTTCAGTTCGACTGCAATGCGGGACGGGCGCGGTTCGGCAAGGGCGGGGGTACAGGAGGGGATACCTTCATTCTGAACTTGGAAGGTCAAACATCCAAAAGCTTGCAAAGTTGTCTCATATGCGACTGGCCTCTACCATTCGGTTTGAACTCGAACAACGAGTTGCAATTTAATTTAAAACAAGTTAAGTCTCATGCAATAATGTGTAAGCAAGTTCGTTTTAATTTTCTATATGATGTTTATATTGCGATGCTATCAAAGTTATAAAAGTCTCTCTAACTGTACCTCCAGCGGCGTCTAAATTATTTTCTTTCTTCGAAGTTCAATAACTTGTATCTTATTGGAATCTTCACGTTGAATTTGTTTTATTTTTCGGCTAGACGACGTCGACGGCGTACTGAGTAAACAATTTGTAACTCGTGCCGGCGTCGATTTGTCGTTGAAATTATCGACTAAAAATATTTATTTTGATACTAGTTCACATTGTGTCGAACCTCCAGTCCAAGGCCGTGTAGTTCATATTTTGTTTTATCCATGTCTTTCATTCTTTAAATATCATAGCCACTATGCTATTCATCACGACGTTATCATAAAAAAATAATTAAATTACATTTTTCAATAATACAATAAAACCGCGCTACACTAAAATCAGCTTGTACTAAAATTACTTTGGCCTTGCAGTGTTTCTCGTTTGGTCTGAATCTAAAGATACAGTTAGTGTATTCTTCGTGCATCCGTAACGGTATACCAGATGCCGATTGAGAAATAACAGGTGAGCCAAATTGCGTAACAAGCTCATTGGGTAACCAATTATTTAATTTTATATTATACATGAATATGAAACGATGGGTCGTAATAAATCATACTATTTATAAATATTTATTTGGTTCCATTTTCAGAAACGTGTGTCTGATGATGTGTACGATCTCTCATAGACCTAAAATGACTTAGTCTGCGGTTTAGAAACTTAAAAAGTAAACAATAAACATACGGTACCTTTACTAGTTTCCACAACAAACAAAAAAAAGCTTGGCATTTCTAATATTAAAACTTGATTATTAAATTATAAATACATTATACGTGTCATAATGAAGAGTGAAATTATAGATTTACCCGGCTTTTAACTTGATGATCCGATGCGTAAGTTTGCACTTGAACGAAATTGCTCTGATGTTCACACCTTCATGCTCGCAACATCCGCTTGTCGATATTATAAATTAATTACATTACCACCATTTCCGTTGGTAACTTTTCCACAATTTGTCACCGTCTTCAGGCTCGCTTTTTACCAAATTACATTTTGATTCGTCGAGCTTCCACCGCCGAGTGGTTTTCATTGGGAAATGGTTTTCTTAATCTGTTGTGACTTGTATCCGAATGAATTTGTGTATATAAGGAGTCGTGTAATGAGATCACAGTTGGTTCTTATTTAGTTACGATGATAATTATTTTTGAGTGTACTTTTTGGAGTTAACGTCTCGTGAAGTGACTCTTCAGAATATGATTATGACGTTGTTGAGGGGGTATTGTCATTACTTTTTAGCTATAAGTTCTATTTACTTCGGTTTTGTATCTTGTTCAAGTTGTTAAGTATTGATTGAATGGTCATTGGTTACATAAATATGTAATTTATGATTTCATTGCTGATGTACAAAAAGGAATATGAATTAGGATAAACAGTCATTATTGAGCGTGACTATGAGATAGAGTAAAATAAAATAATAAAATATAAAAGAAGCGTTAGGTGACCTCAACGAGACAGTTTAACCTTGTACGATAGATGTGTAAAGAGCATTAGAGATTTTCGTGTTATTATGTTCATTGTTATTGTCCTCGGGTGCGTTTGCCATGTAATCCTCATAAACTGGCCAGGGCGAGCGCTAAGCGATAAATGCTAACGACCCGAAGCCCCGGTTGGATCGTTTGCGGCACGCGTAAAGAACGTTGTCCGTTGCGCGCGAAATGGAATCAATTAGAGACACACGTACAGAACGCACCACAACATACGTTGGATAGGGACGAAATGGAATGACGTTGGAACATCGTTTCGGACACCTGTTTAATTTTACCCCTCGTGAGCATATACCCTCTCAGTTGTAGAGGAGGCCCGTGCCCAGCAGTGGGACGTATTTGGGCTGATGATGAGCATATACAGTTTTTTATTTGGATATTTTTATTGTAGCAATTGGATTCATAGCGTATGTATTAAATTAATCACCTAGCTAATTTAACAGTCTGTCTACATTTGCATAGTAATATTAAAGTTATGATAAAATCTGTTCTCTTATTGCATTCTCTGTCACGAACGTTTTATTTGTTTATGATATTCTGTTTAAGTATTATAACAATGCGAACGTTAATAACTAACGCCCTCACAGACCGTGCCAATTAGAATCAAGTTGCTAATAGCAAAAAAAAAAACATGTCCGTAATAGTATACGAGATGAGTACGTACAGGTGATCGAGATTCCTGCTATTGTTATGTGGCGACATTGTTGTTACAAAGCAAGGTAACTTTCACTTCTAACATATAACTTCATTGTAGTATGTATAGATGTGTCATGTAAGAGATATGTCATTCACATTATTGTTAGTCTATATGACTTAGCATAAAAGCGACTTTAGAACGAGAAGCCACTGTATCGATTCCTGCAGTCAGCCTCTTCTTATATTAAATAAAAGACACTGCTCACGCAGTGAAATGTACTGTGAACAAAAATTGTCTAGAAATAATTACCTAAATTAAGATCACTTACGTTTAATAAATTTATCTTACTTTTATCACATATAAAACAGACTGCAATTGGGTTAGCATTTAATGAGGACATATTTACTCCTTAAAGACTTAAGTGCCAATTTAATATCGGAGTAATGTTCAGGTTAGGTGGTAAATCCTATTACGGGGCGTAGCGCTGCGGCTTCCTTAATAACTTAAACACTACATACACTAGCGGTCTGTAATTCTCGTTCGCTGACTACTTGCAAATCAAACAGTGTGTTTAGCTACTAAAGAAATTATGCTTACAATGTATTACAACTATTTGCATATTACCTAAAATGTTGTGAGCAAACGGGCCTTATACACACAAATGGTAATGAGTCATTAGTGTAGGCGAGTTTTAGAACTGCCAATATTGCCAATAGAAGCTGGAACAGGATATTCAAAACTGTTCGAAATTTATTCCAAATCAACCAGTATCAATTGTTAAATAATTTACCAATATGAAGTTATTAATCATTAAGGAGTTGTTTAAAGTAGCATCTCACGTCATGATCATCACACATGACGAGTTTCTTGATACTCTTTTTTCGTTATTTAACACTATCGGAAAAGGCACCATTTATCGGCATGATTGTGTCGACCAGCGGGTGACCATATCGTTTCTCGCTGGTCGGTATTAATTTTTTGGACTCCACTGTGCTTACCATTAGGTACAGTGGAGTCACTTTGCCCTGCCAGTTTAAAAAAAAAAAAATTATCATACTAGCAGAATAAAAATACTATCTGCCGCATGGTATCCGGCACAAGTATGTGTCGTGCGATCTAGAGGTCTTGGGTTCAATTCCCGGGTAGGGCAAAGTGTTATTGGGTTTTTCCATTAGGAAATTCTCAGTAGCAGCACGGAGTCTAGAAATGTGCCCGAAAAGCGGCAATAGGCTCGCCCCCTATTAGGTACGTGGGACTGATACATCCCTGGCGAAATGTGGGTGCAGAAATGCACCTCTGCCTACCCCTTCGCGGAATACAAGCGTGAGGTTATGTATGTATGTAAAACAAAAATATTAATTAAAGAACCACGTCTTTCGTCTTACGTAGGTTTACATCTACGGCATGTTTTTTTTTCTTCTTTTTTCCTAAGCCAAGGGAAGGAATTACGTCTGTAAGCAACTAGATTTGCGTGGTTCTTAAACTAGGGTCCGAAATTAAATAAGGCACCAATGCCTTTGACAAACCGCTACAAGGCTATTGTATTAATAAGAAGTATCTTTCCTGCTTTGTCAAGTAATATAAACTTGTTAAACACGTTTTCACGACTGTGTATAAAAAAATATTCTAACTCTGAATTGAGTGATGTGATAACATGTTTGTAACCACCTCGTATGAAGTTATTAGTACTAATTGCGAAAATTTACAACATAACCACGTTTGCCGAAAGTAATTTGCCGAGAATATGTGGCTTTACAATTGCCCGTTAATTACTATGAAAACAATACGCACATGTAACAAACTTTATGTTTACCAAAAACAATTCTGTGATACATCAAGTTGTTGAACCGTTGAAACACGTGTAATATGGTAACTTATAATGAGTGCGAAATTCCATTATTGACGTCGTAAAATGATGTTATACCTTGGTAAATAATTTATATTTATAAGCTTGTTATTCAGTCGTTCACATCAAAAATGATTTTAAGGTCACACTTTGTACTTATTGTGCCGATGTAGATGAATATACGTGTTAGCAACGATGACTCTACATTTCTTTTTTGTTGGCTATCGAATCTATTGAGGCAGGAGAAATGAACTCGTTCTTGCTCGGGGCGATTCAATTAATCCGCCGTTTGATTACATACGCCCGTGTCCAGGTTGGCTCGTGCAAAAAAGATTCACTCGAGGCCAATTTAATTTCAAATATGTATTATAAAGAGCTTCACATTGTGCATAAGTATTATTTAAAATGTCATGAGGCCGCTTTTGTTTACTCGGTAAATGTAATTAATTGGTGCAATAAAGATATTCAATAAAAATTGTTAGGCGATGTGTTATTTACAATCATATGATTAAGCATTTGGGTTCGCCGTCCTTTAACGACCTTGCACTAACAATAAATTTCGTTAAATTGGTTGCAGTGGGCGGTATGTGGCAGGAATGCCGATGTGCTCGGTTTAGTAATGAAAACAGGCTGTGATAAATGTGCCCAATAATTACTGAGGCTATCTTTATCGACGGCCATTGCCGACGATAGAATGTAAGGTAGTTCAACTACTAAAGCCAAATAGAAATCGGATCAAAGTATGTGCAATGGTCACAAAAGAGGTAATATAAGGTTTCCCGACAGCTAAACTTCTATATTTAGCTGTGTACGCCACTTGACCAAGAGCGTAATAGATTTTCGCGACAATCCCATTTTGCTTTACGTGTTGGCTCCGCAGGTGATTGAAAGACGACGCCTGTCCGTACCGGCAATAGATAAATTCCGGATTATCCGAACGCATTCAGCTGTCCGCTTCGAGAATGGAAATTTGCTTCTTAGTCTTCCAGTTTTATTCGCTTTTATTGAATTGCTTATTTGAAAAAGGAAACTAGAATTATTTGTTGATTCAGTTTAAAGAATGTTACATTGCTTAAATAATAAAAGAGCCTGTACTACTTTTATATATGATTATATTGATCCGCTTGCTTCTAAATTTACCGCACGAAAACTGATCGTTGAAAATTATGTTATGTATATGTAGGTCGTGGAAAATGTCGTTAATGCGGGACGGGAGGCAATTAGGGCAAACCAATAAAACATGAGCGTACGAACACAGGTCGTTCCTCCCCGGCTGATGCACCACCCGCCGGCTCCTCGAGCCATCGCGATAAAAATACGTTTAACTCTATTAATAGGTGACTTCCATCGGCCCACTAATTATGATTTATAGATATTAATAAATGTATTATGTTAAAAGATCAAAAGCATCTATCATCTGAAACGTAGACCAGAGAGCAAAGGTCAGAGATAATTATTTTTCTTTTGAATGGTGAACATCTATCTTATTTCAATAATTATAGTCGGGTATGATGTCCATTTCCTTTTGGAATTAAAAAGGCGAGTGACCGTTCATAGTTGCTATATAAGTATCGTGGTTTTCCTAAAAAGGTATAGTTAGTGCAGCGGAAGACGGCGCGTCCCCGTGGACAAGGCTGTTGTCGTCGTCACCGATGTCAGAGTTAAGTGTCGTCGCTCTCTACATATCCGCACAAAGGCCGCTCTCTCCGCTTTGTTCCGCCTCTTTGTTTGTCTTGACGAAGGCGCAGAAAAAAACTTTTAACATGTCGATGCGGACCTCTTATGGACATCCCTGACAATGAGGGTCCAGCTTTTATTGGAGCCCTACTTTCATTTGAATAAGTTTTGATTAATGGATTTATCGATCGTGTGAAAAGGTTCGCTGGAGATATAAGTAATCTTTTGTAGGTCAACTATATTTGTATGCCATAATGTGATCAGTGTGAGATATTGCGTTACCTCAAATTAATATACAAGGCCCATCCTCTCAAATATATTATGAAGCGCCGACGCGCGGAAATGATCCATTGTGGTTTTGTCCCTCTATATCGTCAGCGTATGGGGTCCGAATCTATATTTGTTATAACGATGTGTTGAGAATCTCATCACAACTTGAGTTGTGTCGCTTTATGTGGGGATCTCAAATTACCACACAGCTTAAATAATAAACATCTATTCAATTTTATTTAGGACAATTTGTGGTGTATAAAAATTACATACTACATACACTATGCATACTACTCGTATATACATTCTGCTCATTATATTAATGTATCTGTATACTAAGGCTGTTTTTGTGAAGAAGTACTGTTAGAAATAATAGCGTCCGACGTTATTTATTTTCTTAATTTATCATTGTGTATTCGCCATCCCATCTCACTAAAGACCAAAGGCGTAATAAAAATGAGTTATTATAGTACTTGGTAATTCTCGTCGATTTGTATTTAACCTTTTGTCGGGTAAAGGAAGCGCATAAATACGATGTCCGCATTACCTGTTTTATGGTCTTTTAAACGAAGTACCAAACTGGAAGTACATCCTACACTTCAATTGCCTAACCGACATTTAAATGTCACAAAAAATAGAACAGGTGCTTTGCTACCATTGAAACTCATTACCCTTTTTAAATGAGCAGCTGTTTGTTCCCGTTGTAATTGCTTTTCATGTCTTCATTTAGAGAGTGCTAAATAATAATAAACAGGAACAATTCGTATCTTCGACAGTAGTTGCTTATTCATAACTCATAAGCCGATACCTCATATCTACCACCAATATTACGGTATAAAGGCGCAGTTATCGGAAATGCATCATAAAATTTCAGCAGTTATACCTTCGTATCTAATCGTTTTATCATCGATAACGAATTGCTTGATTTTACTATCTGAATACTCATCGAAATAGAATTTGTAAAGATATAGCGCGTAAAAACTATTTCAATTTCAGATAATATATATGATGCTGTTTTACTTTTCCATACACTCACACTCCTATTGTAGTAACGCTGTAGTTATAAAGGTGTACTATTAAAATTGCCTATTCATTTGATATGACAAGAATTTTAATTTTAACAGTCATTGTTGTTTTCAAATATTATTTATATTTATAGGTGAGAAGAAATAATTATTTACATTTGTAATGTTTCAATGGACTGTCATTCAAAATCTTTTGAAAAGTATTGTGTTTATCAATAGTTTAATTACCACCTCTCGTCAGGCGACACCTTAGTCTTAGTGTTTTTGGTTGCGTATTAACCTAGCTGTTATGGGATTCGAACTAGGGCGCAATTGTTCATTGTCACCATCGCAAGAGTCAACGACCGAATGACTGCACGGTTGACCGGTCCTGTTGCGATCTGATTGTCGCGCCAATAAACGATTTGCATGTGTTGGTTGCGTTCGCGCACCCATGCTCCATTTAATTGGTGTTATCAACTTAACAAGCCCCAGTTATTTTGTCCATATTTCTACATAGATCGGATCGTAAAATCCTAATAGCCTGGAGTGCTTGAATTGCATCACGTGACTTTAAACATGTGGTGAGGTAAACTGTGTTATAGTGTTTGTGTTTCAAAGCTGATGCACGTGGGTATGTGTAATGGATTGGATTCAATTTCCTCCCGCTCAAACTTTCCTTCCTCTTCCACTCAGAGGAACACTGCGTTGTTTCCAACAATACTGTTACCTGTTTAAAATGCATTATCTATACATACATTTAGAACTGCTTTTAAGTTTAATGATTTTTTTTATATTGGATTTAAAGTGGATTTTGTAACTAATTCTTTAAACTTCAAATGTAGATTAGCATTCGATAATCACCGTTTATTTTTAAAACTTTCAGTATTATGTTGATATGTATATATTTTTAAACAATTTATGTCCGGCTTGATGCTATCATTTCACAAATAATCCAATAGTGTATTGATGATACCAGATACTGACATTATAGAGCTTCTCTAATTATTACCGATATCCAGAAATCAAATTACACGGCTAACTTAATGTTCAATTTGTAAGGATTCACCAAATGAAATAGTCTATTCAGAATAGTTAAAAATGTACAGCAACAGCAGTAGTGGACAAGGATTCAAAAATAATTCGATTTATAAACGAGTAAATAAAAGATTATATACCTATACAATAGCTGAATTCATCACTGTCAGTACACTTGTTACCGAGTTTCTGATTACACACGCAAAAGTTTTAAAATTGAATTCTCGCAGCGACCTGCCTTATTTGTGGTGCGTGTTAATTGTTGGGCCTTTGGTTTAACGCTTAATTGCACAGTTTTATGGGTACGAGCCAAATTACGAAACAGGACTCGATGTCAAAATATCCGCTTCGAACGCTACCTACTATGCTTCATATTATGTATCTTTTTCTGTCAGTATACAATAGAGTTGCATTATTGCCTGTATGAATCAGAGCGTATTGTTTACCGCCACCGTACATCTTGATTACATATTTGGACACATGCATGTGTTACGAATGGAAATGTGAAAACTAATCGCTTTTGATTTGCGGTCGAAACGCGCTGCCAACCGGCGTGTGTTTACAATAGGGGTCGCGTGCTTTTCCAATAGATGCGATGATTCAAATTCATTATAAGCAACAAAACATTCGACGCGTTAGTGTTATTGATACCTATTTAAGTACACAGTAGCACCCGCATCTATTGACATCGTGTGTATCGAGTGTTTGTACAATGTACATACGATACGATGGTACAACCTAAATTCGCCGCGGGCGGTGCAGTGACTCACGCCGCACGTTCGTTGCATATTAACATTACCGTCAGACGAGCTTCGGTTAGATCGGATTCCGTCTAGATATGCATATATAATACAGTATCTTATACATAGTGAAAAATTGTATTTCTAAAAATACGAACACGTCATTTATTTAAAGCGAAGTGCGGGAGGCGAATACGTGTTTATCGGTTTCGTGATTTATGTTAATGCACAAACATAAAATTTTGCTATAACTACGATATGGCGTATAGTTGCATCCAAGGCCTTTCGGCTTTATTTAACAACGCATTTGTCTTAATGAGACATTAAGAGTAAATAATGAAATACGCTGATTGCGTAGCTTTTTTAATTAAAACTTGCGAACAGTTTTTTTTAAGAGACCTACTAATATTTTTTTATTCATTTGTCTTTCATGTGGTCTGGATTGTCTGATGTATTATGTTGAAAAAAATCTTTTTTTTTGTAAGTAATAAATGTTTCAAGATTAAAAATATTGATGATGTACATCCGCATTATTGTATATATTGTTACGAACATGCGCAATTGAGTCAAATATTGAACAATTAGTAAGATAAGATTATAATCAATTATTATTCGATGAGTTTAATGTAATTCTTTTGTAAATTCTTTAGAAGAATCGATTCTTGAATTAAATTAGGTGTTTTTAGACATAACAATATCCATAAACAATCTGATTGTTTGATGAATGATGCCCATTTTAGTGTGAGAAATAGTGTGACAGAGAATACTAATCAGGCACTGGACCAGTGTCATGGTCTAAGACCTTATCCCTTCAATAGAAGAGCCCAACTGTAGGACGTGTACATGAGCAACCAGCTGATAAAGTTTTAATTATCACTAAGTGTAATATAAACAATTATTATTGATATGCTAGTAATATTCTTGAAAAGAAAATTATGGTAACGCGCATAAATCACAAATATGACTGTTATTACATTTATAAAACTTGGCACTTGATTACCGTTTTCACTTTATAATAAGTGTCTCACTTGAATGAGCGTACGTGACAACTGACAACGCAAAGATAAATATAAAATCACGCGATCACATACTTATGGAATGAACTAAGTTTTTAAATGGTCTCATTGCAATTATGATTGTAGTTTCCCCCTTTTTTATAGTGCAATTCGTTTGCAACAATATTCACAACAGTTGCCAAGATTCGTATTAAATCATCGTCTAGTTTAATCGAGGGGAGTAGGGTTTGCATTATGTGTACATCCGCCTCTATATTTAGCCTTTAAACATTGCCCGTAAACGTACACCGTTGCATTTGTGAATTAGGGGGCCTGCTTATGAATTTATTTATAAAAGGGACACGATGGATCTCTTGGCACGCTGCCTCGTCCCATATAATGAATGTAGATGCGATATGTAGGGCAAAATGACCTGCACAATGGGTTGCCTTTTTTTTTGTTCTCGAGGGGAAAGCTGTTTATGGCTCTACTTCCCGCCAGCCCATGGGGGAGGGGGGCGGGAACCGTATGTCGGGGTCACCGGTCTTCCAGCCCGGCGCGCGACGACGTCATGTCCACGCAGATTTTATTGCCGGGCTGGGTCCCTAACAAATTCCCTAAACCGGCATACCGACCAAAACCCCCCGGTGGCCATCTCCGCTCTGAGTGGGGCGACCACGGTACGTGAGCGAGAAGCGCCCACCGTAATGCCGCAGCCGCCCGGTGCGCCTCCGAGACGTAAACGTCTCGACCGTCTCGGAGTTGTAGGGGGCGCAGTTGCACCCCCACAAGCTTGGTTCGGGCGCCCCGGTTGTGGATGGGCGCCCGCGACGTACACAGGTCACAGTGCCGCCGCCCCTCTCGGGGTCACTTTCAGTGAGGACGCGCCGCCCCCGCAGCGCGCCCAGCGACCCCAGGGGCCTCTTTGAGTCGCCTTTTACGACAGGCAGGGGATACCGTGGTGGGATTCTAAAGCCTCCTTGCCACAGGGCAGGCACAATGGGTTGCCTGCCGGTTTCAGCAGTCGCTTCTATAATTATATAAATTGAGAAAAAAAAATGCGGTTAAATGTAATTTGGGATTAATTTGAGATAACATTAATGTTTTTTCTTTAATTATTCATCTTCCTCCGGATGAATGGATTTAGTGGTTTATAAATATTTCTTCTGCTGACATACATATATGACGTAATTATATTGTGGCAATCAATACTGACTGAGGAAAATTGACTGTCCTTTCTCTCATGGGCACCGCTTTGAAGAAAAATTACAGAACAATTTTTTGCTTACCAAGTTAAATTGCGACCTAATTGATTAACGAGACAATCAAAGCTTTTACCGAGTGAAAAAGAAATGCGGCACTCCTACTGAAAAAGTAAAGACAAATTAATTTTATAACACAAAGAATTTTGAAGCTACGAGATTACGTAATACAAGAAATGTTCTAATTAAGTAGACTAGGTTTGTGTGCTCGTTGTGATATTACTGTGTACCCCGTGTACATTAATTTTTAATAATTAACTGGGTTTGTTATTATTACGGCCAATCCGCACTAGGCCAGCGTGGTGGACTGAGGCCTAAACCCTGTCAGTTGTAGAGGAGGCCCGTGCCGGCAGTGGGACGTATATGGGCTGATGATGATGATGTTATTATTACGTACAGAATATCTGGAACGGTGGGCCCAACATTTTGCCTTCCTCTCCCGAGAAGGAAGGAAGGTAAAAATCAACTCTTGTTTTTAGCAAAATATGTGTTTCTTAGTAGCGGTGGTCATATACATACATTACGATAAGTCGTTTGTTGATTAGAACTATGATGCGAAAAAAGTAAAATCAATAAAAATAATTATTTGTTGCTGTACATTCTACTAAAGTTGGTAAATGAAAAATGTATAGGTATACCAAAAAGTAGCGTATCCTTAATCGTGCCATCACGGAATATGGTCATTAATTGTGTTAGTTTCCACTAGAGCATTTTTTATATTTGCTATACGAACAGCAAGTTCCAGCAAATCGTAATTACTGCAACATAGCTGTTGTAACCTATTTGTTTGGTCCGCAGTTATTAAAAAGCACTTTGAGGTCTAGGCGCTGTACTTGTTTTTGCCCGCTGTAGATGATGACAGTATAGCCCGCCGATATTAATGTTGCACACGATATTGTGCTCACCGCAACCCGTGGGTCACAATCAAAGCAGATGATTAATCATGGCGACGCGATAGCACGTTCCACACGTCACAATAACCTACTTCCTGAATTTGTTCAATGTCGATTGTATTTTTAATTTTTACTTGTAAGTATTCCCATTAAAATCGTGTTTTATATTTACTGTTTTAATTTTATCATGTACAGCAGTAATTAATATTTATATCGCCTGGCAATAATCACTCGCACCGGAAAATAAGTGCAGTGCAGTCCAAATACAGTGTTGACTGAGAATTAATTATGGACTGTCTTTCTAGTCAGCAAATTGAGAAAAATTGCCCTGGGAAATCTAAAATCATGCCGTAATAAGTCATAGGTGCAGACGGAAATTGGAGCTATCGGTGTTTTATTAATAATTAACCAAGTAAAGACTCCTGTTTTGTACCTTCAACTATCATACTCTTTTTTATATGCCTACTTTATTGTTTATTTTGAACACACAAACTATCTTAACGTTTTTTAACAATTCCTGGTGCTACATCCGTGTGCCAAATAGCTTTTATCAAAAACTGTTGTCCTGTATGAACTTTGCTTTGATAACTTTTTGTACCATTAAATATCGCTTCCAGGCTCTGCAGTTAGGGATGCATTGCGATTTTTATATATACGCGTGGATCTGTGGCTCGTGGCTAGCCAACGGCAATATAGGCGTATCCCATCCATTGTGCGCGGTGACAATAGTTCCGATGCTAATTCAAGGACGGTTTTGCTATTGTCCTGTGGATGGCTGCGGCTCACAGTGCCTTGTATCTCTTGTTATTTATCGACATATCTATTTCGCCGGAACACACATTGTTCCATAAACGTTGAACATAGATCAAAGAGTAAATCACTTCTAATGTTTACCTTTAATATATCTGCTAGTACAAAATTGTCTATGTAATTTATGGCTCTTGATGGACAGCAGTATCATCTATTTTATACAAATTAAATAACATTATAACATTCTATGTATTAGTAGGACAACACGAGTAACATTTTTATTAGCTGAAGTTGTTTAGCAATTGTGATAATAATTTCCGCGTTGAGGTAGGGTTCGTCGTGGCCCGACATTATGTTATAATGGATCGGTATTCGCAGTGGTACCATTTGTGGGTCTCGATACTATCTGCCGGATCGTCACGATGGATAATGCCTAGAGCTCCATGAGCGCATTATAAAATATTGCTAAGAGCTTTGTCGGTGCTCTTGCATAATTTTATATCAGAACTACTTTCACTCAAGTATAACTAGATTACAGCTTCTACATGAAACTATGAAAATTATTTACGATGCAGTATTTTTATTATGCAAATTCTCGCTGGAAATTCTCTGCTGTAAAACTGGCTAAATTGACTTTGAAAAGTTTTTACTATTCACCGAGCTATTCTAATAATTGTACATATCATTTTAACTTGTATTGGATTGGATATACGGGCGTATTTCGACTGCATCTGCAAACAAGTTTTATACTTTTTACGTTGCGGGTTTTGAGAATAACGAATCAGTAACATAAGTTAGGGATAATGAATTAAAAGAATGAATGTATATTGTTTCCTCCATATATTATGTAAACTTAATACACTACAGTGGCACTCCAAATGCTCTTATTTATTTTTATTTAAGTATCAATAATTTAAGTACTTCGACTCATCAAGTCAAATCGAGCAGGAGCGTTGGATCCTGTGTTGCAATAGGTACTAGTTTAATGGATTATAAAACAGCTTATTTTTAGGTCTTCGTTGTATTAGGGAAATGAGTTTTATTGCGACTGTGGTCATTTTTATCGCGTCGTGAAGACCATTGACAAGGTTCATCCTAATTAGTTGACTGTTCTTACACGCAGATGAACGACAAATGGGTGATAAATTCTTGGTTAAAAAGGTGTGCAAGTTATTAGCAATATCTTGTACTTGTAACAGGTTTTCTTTATATATTTTGTAACTAATAGATAAAAATACTTACACATGGACTAATATTTTATTGCGATTTATATTTTTGATTAATGCACATCGTAAATATTTTTTATTTGATATAAATGATATGCAACTTTAAGAAAATATAAATAATTAATATGTTTAATGAAATAAGTTATGAGTACGTGTCTATGTAGTTTGCGGTTTGATTTTATTTTCAAAATAGCGGAAGTTAGGTTAAATTCTATCAACAAAATGAAAAAGATCCTGTATATCAAAATATGTATAAGGAAAGTTATTTGATAAAATATAACGCATAAAAAAAGATTAAAAAGATTTCTAAATAGTCAAGCGTTTTGCTGAGGGACGTATAAAACTTTTCATTATTGTTTTTACGCCGCACATCTAATAATAAATGTTAGATGTACATATATTATCTACTGACGGGATGTGCACGTGTAGCTTGATGCAATAATGCCGACCGGCTCGAAACTGGATATGCACCGGCTTATCCCGGAAAGCGACTTATTTGCCTACTTTGACGGGTTGTAAGCCTTGTTTTTGTTTGAGTGTTGCATCCAGTACACAGATCATTAATAATAGTGATGTACATATATATTTAAGTATGATTTAACTGTATTCCCCGAATACGAATGATACGAATGAAGGTGCATTTCTGCACCCTCATTTCAAATAATATAATTATTTAAAAAAATATGCAATTTAAGAATTGCTTTCAATATACGTATGTATTTTTTGGTAAAGTCAAGCTTATGTATCACTAACTCTTCAACTTCGTATTATGGATATATTTATCGCAAAAAATATTATCTCTCCTCGAGGATCAAATCACCAGTCACTTGTTCAAAAATCTTAACTTTAGTCAAATGACCTACGCAGGTCGTTTTTGTGTCATGTTTTTAATCAATATCGTTGGCCTCTGAAAGCCTAGTTTTTAGTTGTACATTTATGAGTCACGATTAACAGTTGTGTAGTTCAAATTAAGTACAAGGGTTTATAGCTTAGTCGAAATGATCCGTGAGTTGGCAATATTTTACGTGCCAATTTACGCCCTTCTACGAACCTCCCACTAATAGGAAAACTTTTAGATGCCACGACAGTTTGGCTGCGAGAGCACGTTTCATTGCCAAGATATTGTTTTTGTGATCGTTGTGTTACTTACAAGTGTGACATAAGATTTCTTATTGGAGTTAGAAAGCTTGTCGGCGTACTCAAGTAATTTGTAGAAATTATGTTTATTGTCTTTTGGGAGTCCTTTTATTTATAAGTACTTTTTTGTTTCAGGTAATTTTAAGGCTATTGTTCCGGCTAAAAACTTAACCCAACAAGCAAACAACATTCAAGGTTTATTATCAATGTTACCACTTGAATAAATTTTAAATATTTGCTCGATGACGTTAGTTATAACATGAATAATGCGTATGTTTAATGCTCTATTAAATTATGGTGATGGTTACTATACTGCAAGACTCATAATTCAATCAGAAAACACTTAACGTTATAAATGAGTCTTCATAGGAGAAGCCTCTGTATATTCATTAAATTCATAGTAGACTTTACACTTAAATTCTTTGAATTTTCATTATGAATATCGATCTAAGGAGTACCTACTCTGTTTTTTTCTTTTCTAAGTCTTCCTAATTCCTAAGCCTGCTTTGAGATACTATTTGCGTCCAGTAATTATTATTTTGGCTGTCCACATGCTCCACCTACATCAAGTTGATTTCCGCAGCGCGTCTTTCGATGTCAAACACATGTGTTTGTTGCTAAACTAACTACAGATTATGTATTTTACTCATAAATTAGATCTTTTGTAAACAAATATCATTACCGTAATTAAAAGTAGTGTTATGGATTTTTCGTCTATTTTTAATACCTACTTCACCGTCAGTTGTTATTTTTGTAACATCATAATTAATAGCTACATAATTATTAACGCTGCAACGAGCAATAATTTGCTGCTTGCTTGGCTTAAATGGGCCATGATAAAATGAGGCTTAGTAATATTAAATGCCATTCTAAAAGTATGACATTATTTAAGTGGTGCTTCCACAATCAGCTTCGAAATAATTTAACTAATGAAGTCATTATTTGACTCATTAAATGTGCGGTTTTCAATAATGCTTAGCGTTATTGTCATCGCTGCACATTTTGCCATTAATAATATTATTTTGTGAATTTACTCAACAACATTATAAAATTGTTTTGTTTCATTTTATTAAAAGAACATTAAAATGTATTAAATATTAAATTTGGAGGAATAATTGAGATGTAAAAATACGCATGTATATTTTTGTTGTTAATGAGCTGGTTTTCATTTAGTTAAAGCATATAGTCGTACACTACGACTTTATGACGTAGTAACATTGATAGTTGAAATAAAATTGTCACCACTATTTTCTTAGGTAAAAGAAAATTCATTCTTGTTGAGTTTGTCCGGTTAGCATCCTGTCGCGTTTATTCGCTTCGTTGCTTTAACTGAAGTGCAGCAGGCACTCTTAAATTGTTTACGTCTCCGTGGTTCGTTTCTTTCTTGACGGTGGCTGTTCCGCAGAGCGACGTCTTACTTTGCAGCTTTTTTCTATTCTGATCCATTGGGGAATGTAATGTATTTGCAAAGAGAACTACGATATTAAAACTGTGTTCATTTCCTTGCGTCTCACACAAAGTGTCCTTAGCGAAGGTGGTATTGAATTTTTCAAGAGAATTCATGTAAACTTTATTAAGAAATTTAATCGTATAAGAAACTCTACTTCTTTCTTAAAAAAATAATTGAAATTTTAATTAATCACGAATATTGCGAGGTCAAATGTTGGACCGGCTGCAATAAGATTGGAAAGTTAGGTACATTTGAAATTGACTTAGAAAGAAGCAATCAGCGTATACAAAACTTTTGAACAATATAACGCACAGCTGTTTTATATTTCCTGTCTTTGCTAATAATTACTATATCAGCAGTTTTTTATTATTGAAATGTTGTTTATATTTAATGACAAGTCTCTAGTGTGATCGAGGAAAGCAAACAGAAGGAGCTCAATTTTAAAATGTAGAAAGATTAAAAAACCTGCGTGTCTGCATAAGTGGTTGTGCAACGGAGTTATTTCGTGCATCGCGCGTCTCATTTCGAGTGTCATCGTGCGGTCCGATTGCAATTTCACAGACTTTTAACCGGTTATTTTTGTATAAGCAATAAGAGAGCGCTATCTCGGAAATTTTACCTGCTTACCTCTTTTCATCCCGTGTTATGTTTTGATGTCTTTATTTAATACATCTCCTGTTAAAATTCGCCCGCGGCGTCAGAGCGCGCCTGGCGTCGAGTTAAGTGAAAACCCTATGAGATTTAGATAAAATTTTGCTTATTTCCTCGGGTGTTCTTTTATTAACTTTTCTTATTTTCGATGTATAGTACTCGCTGCTTTCTTGTAGCAATTTCCTTTTGATGCGAAGTCCACATTGAGATAATGAATTTATTACACTTGGAGAACACATCATAACGTCATTTATCAATTTATTAGGATGTTAAACTTAGTCAATTTATCGTGGTTGGCGCACGCCGCATGCACATCTGCACGGACGTCAGCGTTTGCGCAGTTCCACTTGTTCAATGTTCATTATTGCATTTAACATTGTGTTGTCTGATTAAATAACTGCATGTTATAGTTTTTGTTTTTAAAACGAGAAGGCATGACTTATTCATTCTTTAGATTACAGACTGCATACTTGGAATCGGGGTAGCATATCCGTTACATATTTAGAAATTCAAATGTATGAATAGTTTATCGATTTTTTCCATCAAATAATTATTATATCACGTTTAGGTATATGGGTCTATAATATTTCTTTGGAACGTATTACGTTCGTCATAGTTGTACGAGTAAATTTATTGCGGATACTATTGCGCACGTGTAACGCATAAAAATTAATATTTATTCGATCAGAGCAATAAATATCGGGAAGTTTACAAAACTGCATCCTGAACAGTTTATATTTGTCCCGTTTCAGTAATCACTCTCTTACTTATAAATTTTGCACTCGTCAAATTGTTCAAATTATGAACCGATAATATGGGGTAGACAAAAGCCTGTTATGTTATAAAAATTGTCGTGCTGGAAACAAAAATCCGTAGGCATTAACGCTTGTTGAATTTTGTGGACGGCACTTTAATGGAACTTAATGGACGTGATGTTTGTATGGTGATAATGTTATGATGTAATGTATGAATAACATGCGATAGTTGTAAGGTCAGATTTTTTTCATATTTAGTAATCGCCAGTCGTTATAAAAAGTTATGAATGAAACTACACGTTAATTGAGGAACTTATTAATGATTCTGTTGCATTTAAAAATATGAACTTTGTCTTCAGACCTTTACAATTGGCACGAGTAATTATGACAAAAAACGACTTGCTCCTGTTCCTCGTAATTAACAAAGTATCGTTTAATTGAGTGTAATTTGTGTCCAATGTAATGCTAATTACTGCAATTAGTCAAAAACAGTTGTGGAAGATGGGCAGTCTTTTACAAGTAGGTATTCTTGGTTCAAATGAGAAACTGTTTAATGTTTTTTCACTCATTGAGTGTTAAGAAGATTTGCAAATGTATGCCTCGTGAATGTAACATTATCGGGCAATAAATACATATTCTTAGTTGCCATTATATAACGCTCATACGTATACGTATTTTAATCTAACGTAATTATTTGTGAAGTCAGTAAATACTTGTATGAGACACCTTCCAGAAAATTCTACTGAATTCCTCGTGTTTTGCAAAACCTTCACGAGTCCTCTGTACAAATGAATGTTTGTGGTTATCAGTGAAAACTTAGTCAATTGAACTGCTAGTAGCTGCTTCCTCTGAAATAAAAACGAATATATTTTTGTCTACATACATTTTCAACATCTATTTCCCTGCCTGTTGATTATTACATACATACATACATTCATAAACTCACGCCTGTATTCCCCGAAGGGGAAGGCAGAGGTGCATTTCTGCACCCACATTTCGCCAGGTATGTATCAGTCCCACGTAATAGGGGGCGAGCCTAATGCCGTTTTTCGGGCACATTTCTAGACTCCGTGCTGTTACCGAGAATTTCCTAATGGAAAACCCAATAACACTTTGCCCGACCCGGGAATCGAACCCAGGACCTCTAGATCGCACGGCACATACTTGTACCGCGAGACCACGAGGCAGTTGATTATTGTATCTGTATAATTATTGTGTGGTCGCTGAGCGCAACTTTGAGGGAATATAATATTCGTAAATAGACATCCATGAACATGTGTTATGAAATCCATCGGAAGCGTTATATTAACAAAAGACTTGTGACGCAAAAATAGATGTTATGAAAGTCGCAGACTCCCAATGTGCGAGTCGACATTTGATACGTAACTCATAATGAAACTCCTACTAAACAAGAACAAAAGACATCCGGCTAGAAACGCGATCTTAACTAGATAATTGATCGCGCAACGAGAACCCATTTGTCATTTCATATCAGCACATCCTTAGTTTATTATCTGTTTAGGCTATATTTTGTAACCTATTTCACCTACAACACCATTGGTAGAATTTTATATTAGCCTAGTAGGTTATATTGATTGAGTGAACAGTCTAAACAGTCCTTAATTATTTCACATTATTTTGTAATGTATATTTAAAAATACACTTAAATGCTTTGCACGTGACCATGATCACTTGTTGTAAAGTAGAATGTGTCACAAGATGGACATTTCTATGCAGACGGAAACGCGTGCGAAACCTATATAATTAAAATGAATATTTATCATGCGCCGTGGACTTGGTAAATTTGAATATAGCGATGTCAATTAATTGCTAATAGAGGTCCGTGTCGAGTTTGTAAGACAGGCCCGACGTCGGACCACGTGCGAGTGATTTATCATACCCTGGTCTTATTTACTTACAGCTCGGTAGACATGTACTGTAGACAAAGGCTAATGATTTAATTTAACTTATATATACGGACCAACAAATACAACCACTTGTACTTGTATACCGCCTGTCTTAGCAAATGTAAAAGGACGAGATAAAACATTGTTAATAATAGAAGAATTCCGTCTAATTACATTTCCATTGTCACATTGTACTTCATTGCTCATATAGTTTTATCCAACAATTATTTTTACACTCACTTAATACTCTGCAGTGATCAAAATTAATATAATCATTACATAGACGTTTGCTTTTTAAATTACTTGTCACTAGACTTGAACACTAGCATAATGCGAACCAGTCTCATGCGTCCAACTGGGCTAGCTGAGATCTCCGAGAATGTTGTTTCTAGCTTCACCTGCTGCGAATGCGTAACTTGACGCAACTCATGTTGGCAACACACAATCGCCGTATGTGTATTTATGAATGCCGTATGTTATATTGATGAAAAAATTATGTGTCAAGGTTACGTTAGACTTATACTTGAAATTAATTTATCGTCTCTGCATAGATAATTGTCCAAGATATTTGTTCATTGAAATATTTCTATAAGAACATAATTTTTTCTTAAGATATCTCTTGTTCCTTTAGACAAAACCTTGTTTTTCTTTTTTGCAATGATCAGTGTCGCCCACATATTTAAATTTTTGACCGAATGTTTTGTTACTAACGATAATTTGTTGATATGTTCAATAACTTTACAAAATCAGGTCAGTCGTGTTTAAAATAAAACTTTCATATTCTGTATCATAAAATATCGTCTGCCTCACAGCTTTATAGAATATCCAAGATTGATCTGGGAAATTGGGACCGAGAGATAGACTGTGCACCTTCTAGAAAATTTTTATTCCGATAAAACATAAATGAAATTGATTTAAAAGCTAGAGAGCTTGAGCGCTAGAGATAAATTATATTCAATATTCAATTTTTTCGATTGAATTGCAAACATAAAATGAAAGTTCTGTTTGTATTAAAATAATGGAACCTTTTATACACGAAACGCACACAATTTACTACGAGTGAGTCATTTACGCGCGGGACAATAAAATTGTTCATACTACAATAATTATAAAAGCAATGCAAATGAAATTATTATCCATTGCGTGAACGTTAGTTAGAAAGTGTGTTTCGTCACATATGTGTAGGTATGAGTCGATATAATGGCTTGTAAAACGACATCTATTGTTGGTAACGGTTATAAACACGCAATGAATGCTACGTTGTATACTTGTCGAGACGTGGGAGTCACTATTGTGATCGCTATAGTAAGTGTTGTAAGCGTAAATGATAAGCCGATGAGAATCGTGATTAACGTAGGGCAGAGAAATCTTGTGGGTGGGAGTAAACTCTGCAAAGAAAATGTTCAAGTGTAACGCAACAGTAAATGTAACCTTTTAATGTTAAATACGAGTATAGTTATACATTTTATTGTATAAAACGAAAAGTGAATAGATTTTTTATTGTTAAATGCGAGTTACGTAGCTCGCAAATATTTGTATAGATCATTTTAATACCCTCGAAGAGAACACAGACATGTCTTTTAGTATGGACTTCAATTATTCAAGAGTCATATTAACCTCTCAACGTATTATCAATAATTACCTCAACTGGCATTGCGTTGTTATGTCGTTTTAAACCTTGTTTCAGAATGCGATTATTTACAGTCAGTAATACAAGGATTATTTATTGTTAATTTATTATATTTGGAATTACAAAGATCAGCTGTTGCGGTGATTCACTAGACCAGTCGTGGTAATAGTAAAAGTATGTTGCCAGCCGGTTTTATTGTTGGTCAAGGACCATTGGTTTTGTTCCCCGTGCTATTGTCTCACTGTCAATTGGGTCTTATCTATCACTTGTGGTATTAGATTTTAATTTGAGAGCCTGTTTATTATCTTCTCCACTTTAAACGGTTCGTTCTGTCGTAAGAGCAGTATATATTTTATTTATAATATATTCCATAAAGATTTTTTTGTTCTTCTTTGCAATATACGTTTTTATATACATATTTTATGAATTAGTAATTACAATGTACAATTAGAGGACAAAGAAAACATTTAATTCAATGTGATTAATTATTTCCAAAAGTAGACTCGTTAAATTGCGAGCAAAAACAATTATTGTTGTAAGTGTTCAAATTGATCTTGCGAGCCAACGATCTATAAATTCCAAGCAACTCCGGTTCGTTTTATAGCTTCTCTGTTTGTTGCAGTTTGAAAAATAAAGTTAAGTATTCCCAATACTTGTAGCTGAAACATGTCTGTATTTTTTTAAAGCAAACGAATTTATTCCTCGTTGATTTTTTTTAAATGACCATTTTCCAAATAAGTCAACAATTCTACGGATTGTATCGTGTGTGAAAGATACGGACTTCTCATTAGGGTGTGTTTATTTAAGTGGTAATGGCCTCGAGGTTTGGGCACGCGGTCTAGAAACACGACGGTCGCGGCTTCAAAACCCAGGCACACAACTCTGACTTTTCGAAGAATTCACAAAGAATTATCATGTAATATAATGGCGAAGGAAAACATCGTTATGAAACCTGCATACCTAAAAGTTTTTATGAATTCCTTAGGTGTGTAGTCCGCCAACCCGCACTAGGCCAGCGTGGTGGACTTAGGCCTAAATCCTGTTAGTTGTAGAGGAGGCCTGTGCCCAGCAGTGGGACGTAAATAGTCATATGATGATGTGTTTATTTACATAATATTGGGTTGTTGACTTCTAATACACTTAGTTACGTTCGCGCCAATCGTTATTTCGCACTGTTGTGTATGCTTCGCCGTCACTGCTTTCCAAAAGCGTGCACTCTCCAGAAGTCGATTACGTGTTCCATTGTTTGGTAGAATGGAACACGTCTATTGTCTTACCGCAAACCGTGCCAAATGCATCCCGAACCGAATTATCCATCAACGTTCTATCGCAGTTTGTGTGTGTGTAATTGAAGGCGTGTTCTCAGATTCGTTGCAAATGTTGATTTGTCACGAATTTGCCTGAGTTTCGATGATATTTCTTAAAATCATTCTGCAAATTATACATACTGAACGATTTCAAAAGTCCTTTCATGTAAGTTTTAAGGCCTTTTACCTACGTCAAGAACGTTATAATGTATTTTTTTGTACTTTTGATACATGAATCTGTGAGTGTGTGTTGTAACTCAAAGAACGATTCGTATTTCAGTAACCTTCCAGCTTTTATGTTCGCAATAAACCTTGGCGTGTTTGAAAAGTCTTAAAGATTACCGCTTTCGGGTACTCTTTCGGAGAAATTTACTTAACGTAGCGTTCTTCGTTTACAAGACCTAAGTAAAGTAAGGGTAGAGTGAATTGGTAGAGAAAACACTCAAAAGATCCATTTATTTAGAAAGGTTCTTTCTCGCTTCGCTACCGATTTAATAATATTATAAAATGCGTGTAGTAATTCTGTTACCTAAACAGAGAACCTGCATATTTGATTGGTATCATGAATCCTGTATACAAAGCCGCATAAACATGCGCAACACGTAAATCCTTCTGTGGGGATTTTGACGGGGTTTTCGCTTTTCGCCTAGCTCGTCCTTTGTAATTGACTTTACGCTACGAGCTGCCAGTACATATACATTTCCATCTCGCACACCAGCAACGAGATTAGACACATTTGCATTCCATCAATATCCGGAACCCTCAGTTCGGGGATTGTGCTTATCGTCCCGTTACAATGCGATTACTATTATGCCATTTCCACTGAGAAATATCTTTGGCGAGTTATCAAACGACCTTATATCAACTGCCAATCGTAAAGCTTCCACGTCGGTTAGCTTTCGCATAAATATTACAACGTAAACATTACTCTTCCGAATCCGAATTTGTGTCCACATAAAAAGCAATAGAAACCAATATACGCATGATATATCACTGCTTCAAAAGCTTTCGAAAGATATTACTTTTTCCGATGTTGCTCGCGATGTAAGCTAATCGGATTTATTTGTATTTTTTATGCGAGTTTAGGCTCTTTTCGATATTATAATTTCATTGAAATGTATTCTTATATCGCGAAGCAAGCATATTTTAGGAACTATTTTCTGTACCGGAGCTTCGCCAGTTCACCTACTGAAAAATTTCTATTTCCATGCAAATGATGGTTATCTAAGACGCAAGAGCCATTGCTCACATAACACGTGTTATGCGACACATAGTTTTAGCGCGGTCGCAGTAATTTATGCGATCCGTCTCCCACTTAACACACATTGTGTTATTATTATGACTTGCTTTCACCACGACGCGACGTTGTTTTAGTGTCGGCCTTATGTGGTGATGGAAGACATAATTTTGTTTCACAAACTAAATATTTATTCCACTTTGATTTTGCGCAAACAACGCGATGAATTGGAATGCCACACCATTCAGTAACAAAAGTATTTTATTCGTATAAATAAAAGCAAAAAATTAGTTCTTACATTTCACATCGCTCTTTACGTGATGTATTTAACTAATTAAATAAATGTTTTACCGTTATTTTTTTAAATACCATTAAATATACATCATGTCCTCGTTTGTAAATAATAAAAAAGATAGTATAATGAAGAATAAACTTGCTTTTCTGTTGATTCTCGGAATTACTTAATATACTCGTACCTACATTTCGATTGTACGTTTTTAAAGAATGGCTATAATCAAACACGTACCAACTGTGTTTATGCGTGCGTTTTGCTTATCAAAATTGAATTCCAACGTTTCACAATTAGTCTCATTGATTGATTTTACAGTCACCATTGCATAACACCTTTGGCATTATGTACATTTTTAATTATTGTGATTTGGCTGTGACCTAATATTCGAATAAATTAAACACAGCCATGTCATTGGTGAAAACGAGTTTTGTAAGCCGTCAAAATATATTGCGTCATATCATTAGATCACGAAGCTTGGAATTGTCTCGTAAAAGCACAATGCGATTATATGGGCCAATATAATTTGAAATTTGTTACAACTTTTATGCTTATTTGTTTTTTATGAAAATATATCCTCTTTATTTAGCCTTTGTGGGATCATAAAAGCAGCTAGGCATGCACATTAGTTCTGTTATTTAATAGAATCCCGCCCGGACTAGTTTTATGTAGTATTCATGTTTTTCTCCCCGCACTGTGTGAGTATCTACAATATTTATAGAGACTCGCAAAGATGCCACGCTGTTCCTTATCTGTCTTTCAACCTCCGATGGGAAACTTTACCGTTGGAATTTTTCTCAAACCACTATCTTTATGGAAAATTTAGTTCGGTTGGGATTCTTTTGAGTCTAATATATTAAGGTAATCTTTGCCTTAACGCTTGAACACACAAAATTTATAGAAACCTTTTGTATTTTAAAATAAGTTCATGTGTGTTAGTGTGACACATTTTAAATTATGTTTTATCCTATGATATCCAAATATATTTCTGATTATTATATCCTTGACGTATTATTAAAATGTGATTGAATTTTTACTTTATTCTTAGATTTTGTATTTATTTGTAGGAATAAATAGATTGTTGGAATTCCCCGTCCTTACCGATCAATAAAATGGTGGTTCTGTAAAAACAATGTGGACTCAGAAACAGGATTGTGGCGTGACGGTGTGACAAAATGTGGCACGAAGCACTCGGCGTGCGGTGTCGTCACTCGTTACATTCCTCACCTTGGGCCAGGACGCCGTAGAGAGCACTCACAGGGATTTTATGACGTGGTGCTAGTGACGGCTTTATGGCCGGTGGGACGATGTCGAATGAGGGCACTTGTACTCTTACACCGTATGCGATACGTGACACTTTATATATTTCGTTACATCTTTTATTTGTTACAAAGCCTACATCGGGGTTATAGAAACTCCTCACGAAGTCTAAGCTGTTCCAGCTATCATCAAATCTTTCCACACAAGGCTTATGCGTGTGGACGTCGTATGAATAATTTATATCGTTATTATCGCTGACTTAACGTACGATTAGTCTCTTATTCAACTTGAAAGGATTTCCATTTTGTGCTTTCTGTTTTTGCAATATTTGTAAACAAACAAAGACAGTGTTTATTGTCTGATATAGTCGTCCAATTTTTATAGTAGTTTTCCACTTATGGCACTAATGTTATGAGAAATATTTTATTTACCCTCTTAAACAGTAAAGTGGGAGTGTAAGTACATTGCGTTGTGGGAAGTTTGCTCGGGAATATTCGCTCCGTTGGGATAATTCCCCTGTAATGTTGGGATTACGCCGCATCTCTGGGGCCAGCGCTGTCACTTAATAAGATATGGCAATGTGTCTTGGGATGTAGAGTAACTAAGTAACAAAGTTTTCGTACAACCGAGCCGTTTAGTTTACGAGAATTTTACCATGCATACTTGCCACTAAGGAATTAAATGTTGAGGAAACGTTATACCAAAATTATTTTGTTATTGTTTAAGTTAAGGCTTTTGTTTTCACATACATATGTGATTAAACTAAGAACCTCTACTTTCGAAATGTCGACTTGTACCTATATAATTGCGTCGGTCTATAAAAAATAGAAATGATAAATTCGTGACTAAAATAACCTTCAACAATCTTGTTGAAAATCTGGACAAAGTAATTAGTAGAGCATAGACTGACACGAGCACAACTGGACGTTGCAGAAAACAACATTTCACTAAAACCAATCTCAGTCGTCGTGAGCAGTAACATTCCGACCGTATGTCCCTGCAAATACGGGAGTTCTTTATCACTTTTGATAAAGGAAGCAGTGGGAATGTGATTTCGTCTAATACCGGGTTTTAGGGCCGATTCCCTTTCCCGTGGACCGCATTTGGGGATTCGTCCTTTGGGCCGCTCTTATCTCTGAGGTTGCCAGATGTTTGACGCGAAATTGGATTTCTTCCAAGGTAAATTATAATAAATTGAAAAGTAAATGTTTGTTTTTCGTTCTGCGGACGGTCGGTGGCGTTTAAGTGGTTTTTGGAAACGTTTTTTTGTAAGATGAATGATGTGAAAAATATGCTTTGTTAAGTCCGTTTGGAAATTGTTGACCCTGAGATCTTGACGTATTTATTATAGCAAAATTTTATACAATTTTTTTTAAACACTACCTATTTTATAGCACAGACATGTGTGGTTTACGACTAATTCATTTTTAAAGTCAATAAATATAATTAATTTCAAGCTGGCAGTATCATCGCGGGAAAATTAATCCACGTATAAATTCAAATAGTCTCGTATAAATTTGCATAAATAGTCTCGTACAACTCCCTTAAATAAAAACTAGACGAGCTCCTTGAAAGTTGGATACAAAGTCCAAAGATACGTAAGACTGGGTTAGTATCGTCCAAAACAGCCATTATTCATTTCCCCATTGCGCCTGTCGTTTCTGTAAATTTATTCGGACAAAAACTAGGCTATAAATAATTTCTCGTTTGGCTAACTTGCTAGGCTATTTGCAGCACTATAAATGGATTCGATATTAATTTGATTCTAAATTTGCTCTACGATTGAGTGAGGATCTTTCACTGGGGAATTAGTTAGAAATTGTTGAGAGAATCAATGTGCATAGTTGTGTAAAATTGGAGAGGCTTAACGCTTCTAATAAATTGTATGACGGGTGGAGATTATTAGCCTATAGATGTGAATAAAAGAATAGTTAATTAGGTTATAATGAAAAGCAATGTGCTACGAACGTATAATGAAGGGTTTTTTGGTACATATGTTTATGTGAAATAACTTTTAAACTTTCCTTTGTTATTTGTGAATTCGGAGTGAATCGCGTGGTAGTGTGTTGATTTTCTTTGCATATAATTACCTTATTTTGCACATGGAAAATACGAAATGTAAATAAATTCTTTCCAGCAAACTTAAATTGGCCGCATAGCCGTTGCTTACAGGCAACTAACGGCATCCAATCGTCCGGGAAATTATTGAGGCGGGGTGGAAGTTGGGCGTCGGGTGGAGCCGACGCGTTGCCATGGCGACGCGGACCTTTGAATTAGTTAAACGAATGATGAACTCTCACTTTTGCCGTCGCTGTCGATTGTTTCATTTACATTCACTTTATAGTATTCAGATTTTATTTCGTTGAGCTATTGCAATTCATTGATTGCAATATAATTAACTTCACTAATATACAAAATTTGCGTCTAAAGTATCAAAAACTATGAGTGGCTATACGGTCTCACAAACGGCGATGGTCCGAAAAAAATATTAATTGATGAATCAAATATATGTCTCAGTATGGGTCTCCCATGCACGGACTGAGATGATGTGAGAATATTTTATTAACCAAGTTAATTAGGGGCCTATAAAACCGCAAACATTTTCCTTATTCTTATCATGACTTCCTTATATCCCGATGTTTTATCTAGAACCGGTTCAATCATGAGCCAATAAACTGCCTTGTTTATTACGAACCTTATGCACAAAGCCCTTTGTGACTAGTTATGTAACAATGTGTTCAATATATAATTCACGCACGTTTGTATTAATTATATACAGGGTGTATTCAGACCGTGATCGGAAACTAAGGCAGGTAATAGCTAAGGTGATTACAAACCCCCTGGCGTTAAAGAAAATTCTGACAAAAAATAAAAAAATTGACGTTTTCCATACAACCATCGGTATTAAATGTACGCGGTTTGTATGGAAAACGTCAATTTTTTTATTTTTTGTCAGAATTTTCTTTAACGCCAGGGGGTTTGTAATCACCTTAGCTATTACCTGCCTTAGTTTCCGATCACGGTCTGAATACACCCTGTATAAGCACAGGGTTGGCAAAACTTTTGTCGCAGTACAAACACATTTACGGAAGTTTGGTACAAATGTGACTTTATTATTCCCACAATACATTAAGGTATACACAAAAGAGTGAACTTGTGAAGAATATGTTTAGTCCTCCGTGACGTAACGTATTTTGTATAGGATAACAGTGTTTATAGAACACTGTGCATTGTGGTTGGACTAAAAAGGTACGCGTGCAGGTCCAAAACCTTTTTGTATCAACCATTTTCAGTTCTTCGCGCTATTTCCCTACTGCCGCTTTTGATTGCTGTTCCGTTGAGCTATATTTTTAATCTCCGCTCTCCTGAGGATATCCCTTTCCACATTCGATCTCGATACACAAAGCATAGGTTTTCCATGACTTACAAAAGACACATTAAGTCAAAGTCACATAAAAGTTTAAAACATAATAACAATCGTAGAGCCGAATAGCACAGCAGTTTGAAAGTTGGCTTTATTCGCTGAGGCAGCACAGCAGTTTAGGTAAATGCCAGTGTCTGGGCGTTTTCTTACGTGATAATCGACTATTCCGAACGTGTTCATTGTTAATGAGAAATACATACATAAGTATCATGAAATAAAACCTATACTCTAGTTTCACGCGAACATACAGGAAAATAATATAATAAAAAAATACGATAACTACGCACGTCGCTCGTACCCAAGCTGCATCAAATGTCCACTGATTAGTTACATTGTTGGCAATATCGCTATTGTATGACAAAATAGAATATTTTTTACTCATGAACAAGCTGATCATTGAATGGTAGAAGAAGGGAAGGTTGGTTATGGGGCATCAAGCAATATCATCCACCGGGGTATAAACTGTAACATGCAGCTATTTCTTTAAGACGGTGCCGAACCAGTCCGTTCATACAACAGTCTAAATAAGTGGCACAGAAACGCTTCTGGTTATATACCAAATTACCAATCTATTTATTTATTTATTTTTAAAGAAAAAAATGACATGTCGTGTTGCTGAGGGAGTTTCTTGCCGTTTCTTCTCCACAGCTATAACACGTTTCGAAGCGGCAATAGTTTAAAAAATTAAGATGTGTAAAATTGACGATTCAAAAGAACTTGTAAAAGTCTATTTGAATAAAGATAATTTGACTTTGACTTTGACTTTATGTGTATACTAATACTAATATATAAGCAGGAAACAAATCGGGTACAATTTTACATTATTGATACAGTGTAGCATTTATTTAAATTTGTACGTTATCTGTATTCGCTACTACTTTTGAGTCGAACATTTTCCGTTCCCTTTAGTCGAGTTTTATCAAGACTCCTTATAGTTTTTGCTATCTCAAGTATTGAGTATGCTGAGTCATGCTATTTAATTTCAATAAATATTTGTAGGCGACGGCAGTTTATTACAGAGCAGTGACTGTGGCGTGTAAACCAAACAACGTCAGACACGTCGCCTGCCTACACAAGTATCCATAGTACCAACGTCACACAAACACTTGTGCCAAAGGACTCGTGTGGAACAATGTTTTCCTCCGCTCTATATATTATTATATAGCACGTTGCTTATATATTTTTTAATAATGTATGAAATACTTTGTCTCCTTTCATAACATGCGGAATTAGTTGCAAGTTTTGTTGATTATAGCTTCGACTTTATAGCGGTTTGAGGTCATTTAATATTCAACGTATATTATGTCTCGTTTAAGGCTATACAAACGCATATTAATAAAAAACAAAAACGTTTGTACACGTCTGAGGGTTCGTAATGAAGCCACATCATAATAAATGAAGTTATAATGAATTAACAAGTTTAGCGCGGGGTTAGCTTCCATAATGAAAAGACTCTGTAGTCTTTGTAATCCGTCTTGTTAAATGTCTACTTTGTATGTACAACTTTGCTTCGTTAGATACCCTTATTTAACTTCGCCCAGAATTAATAGTGCAGCTTTCTTGTTTTACTTTGGATGTCGCGACGGCGAGGTCTTTGACCGACGCCATCGAGTTACCATGGTAACGGATGCCTACATGATACATAGGTGCAATATGCCTTTGGGCCACCAGCCTGAAAGAGCTTATTATGAATGGAGCCTTTTGAGTTTAGTGCTTGTTTTAAGGCCGCGTTCATTGCTGTACATTTCGGCTTCATTAATTTTTACTATTTCCATTGGTAATTTGTGAAACCAGCATTCATGTGTGTTATTTATTCAAGACTCTTTAAACTACCAAATTTATTAAGTTAAGAGAATAATAGTTTGGAAATATGCTTTTTCATAGTTATAGAGTCTGTGCGCAACTAGCTCTTTGCTGCTGAACACAATGATGGAACATTTAGTGCACACAATAAACTTTCTTGAATATATCTTAGTCGTTATTACTGGCAATGCGCCTGTACCATTTTACATAACATTATTCTCCCAGGAAAACTTGGTACGATCCGTGGCGTAAGGCACAAATATCCGGGTCGGAATTATTTATCTTTCCATTTCCAAAGTAACTTGCGTTCATTGCCTATTATATTAGTCGAACCGAGCCTACATTACCGCACGTTTGTACACAGCTTCCGTTATGGTGAATTTTGTTAGGGCTGTCAACGGCAGAGTAGTTCCGAGAAAGTTTGGTAAAAAGGGGTCCCAATTTGAATACTTTGCCGACCTTTATTTATTATGAAAATGTCAGATAAACATCCCACGCCGCGACTGTGTGGAAACGATGTTTTTAGCTTACATTTTGCTTATTTAGGGCATTTTAGCAAAGGTAGTACTCCCTTTTTACCTGCTCTTGTTTGATGTTTTGTTGAATTTACGGCTTTTACGCTTTTCAAGTTGTTGTTCCCGAAATTTTGCCGCGTGTCGGACGAATAATGGGCGAGATATTTTATAAAGATATTTTCCTTTTGTACATGTTTTGTAATTAACAAGACATATTTCATGTAGTTAGTAATTCGCGAATAATATCATTGCCTTCTCTCTGAAAAACACGAAAACGATCCGACGAATAAGAGTGCATGTATATGTAGTAACATTCATTCTCATTTAATTTACTGAAAGTAAATTTATTCTGGTTTGTAGATTTCTTTGGTCTTTTGACTTGCGTACATTATATATCCATTTATGAGGTTTGTTTTTGTATTAGGTGATGGTTAGACGTAGGATTAGCAGCGACCCTGGCGTGTGCACGTTAGCTGATGGAGCGTGAATGGGTCGCGCCGGATTCTTGCTCCGCTGCACCTATTGTCATCTCTTGCGTTGCATTACTCGTACGGCTACTATAAATTTAATATTCAATTTAATGGACCGCCCTCGGTGTTGTAATAAATCACGATATGCGCGATCCAAAGATTCATATTGCACAAATGTGTAGACATTGTTGGAACGGTGCATGCATATATTCAACACGACCGTTTTCCTGCGTATTATACATTCATTTATGTAAAATAACTCTTATAAAATTCTCAGACGTAGTCTAAAGAATGTATAAGTCGATCACAAATCTCAGGAAATGGTTGAAAATAGGAATTTTCTTTTATGCGGATAACCGAATAAAAAATCCTTTTGTTATTCCACGAGGTTCTAGCGTTAAATGAACTGAGTGTCGGTTTCTTTTGTTAATCATAGCCAATTCACGGAGCATATTCGAATTTTAATCATTGGCTATTGAATATTTATCATTTGCGATTTGAATCGACACAGTCTGTAATTGTCCTATTGATTATATTATGTAAGTGATTACTCCTTAACATTATTATTTTATTATAAATGCTCTATTTTTGTTCGAAAAAAATTTACAAATTATTCATAAGCAGTTACACGATATTTGAAAATGGCAAGAAATTCCAAGAGGCCTTCATTTTCCCACCGAATACTTTGCTCGTTTATTTTAATAATAACTCATATTCTGAAGTTCCTATCGCCTGTGACAGAAGTTTGGCAGTAAATTATGATAACTCTAAAATGGCTTGGTAGTCGCAAACACGTCTAAAAGTATTTCTCACTGGAAGTAATCCACTCAGACAATTTGTCACGTTGTAGATTTATTTGTGCAATTAGCCGATTGTTTTCCTCGTGTTGTTATGACTATGTGTTTATCAATTGATATTTATATTGAGTATTGAATTTAAAATATTTGCGTACGTTTTTATCAGTAGGCATTTGTTAAAACGGTATAGCGCATTAACGAATTTATTCAAATTTGAAATAAAATTAATTATTTAAAAAAAATACGAGCATGAAAAGTGACGGAAATAGCATCTCATGGAAAATACCTTGGGGTCCAAATAAAGTCTAGACAGGCGGGAAACTGTCTAAACAGTAAAATAATGCCTTTATGTTCTTAATTGGATATACTGGATTGGATTTAGACTATATGTACGGTTGTCGCGAAATGAGCTAATATTGCTACAATCAAAATCAGAATCCGAAAATCTCATCGTCATCCTTTACTTTGGTATGACATTGTAATTACTAGTATATTTTTTGCGTTTCAGGGAACAAAATTATGGATAATAATGGAATATCTCGGTGGCGGCTCCGCCTTAGACCTTATGAAGGCGGGTAACTTCGAAGAAATGCACATAGCTGTCATATTGAGGGAGGTGCTGCGTGGCCTTGACTATCTGCATTCCGAGAGGAAACTACACAGGGATATTAAAGCGGCTAATGTTCTACTTAGTGAAATGGGTGACGTCAAACTGGCTGATTTTGGTAAGATATTTTTCTTCTATTTTTTTAAACAAAGTTATATATAGTTGGTTTTCTTATTAAACAAGCGGTATATTATTTGTTCAATGTTTTATAGCTATATTTTCATAACTAAAAGATGTGATTACGGTGGGCTATGGTATGATATACGGTGGTTCGTTTTGATGTATTTAAATTCTGCTTGCATTAATCATACGATTTCATTCACTTCAATGATATCAATGAAAGATAAGCCATCAATTTTGATTATGCGGTATGGTGTTGTCCCTAAATCTTTCACGTAACATTACCTTGGACAGAATTTTATCTGTCAGAAAATGATGTCATTACATCCACTTCACATTATTATTCTAGTTTATTGGTTCTAAAAGGGTTCATGGTTACTCTTTTAAGATTATGAAAAAATTTAACAAAAGATATGTCTTTTTTTTTACAGAAATGGTTTTGCTTAACGATTGGCAATACCAGTTTGTATCTTAGCAGTTAAGAGTTTTATGGAAAATTCGATTACCTCAATTACTCCTCGAATTAATGGTGTCTTTTTATGTGCCAGTAATTAAAATCGTCGTAAAAACCACGAAACAATCAGAGCCAGTCCGTTAGGTTGCATTTGCGCAAACCGGTTTCCTCACCCACTTGTGTATACGGCGCACGTGGCGAAATTGATGAGAATGCAACCTCATAAACACTCGCAGATGTTCGGTGCGCTAAATCAAGTTGCAACATCCGAAACGCTCTTATGAAGGTCTGAACCATATGTCCCCTTTTACAATCGGTCTTCTGCGTCCCACTAATATATTGCCCGTGATCTTTTCACTTTATTTTCGGGCTATAGGTCTCTAAGAGTAGGATCTACAAGTGTCCTGTGTAGGTATCGTTGGGATCTAGAAAAGAGGTTGTATAATTTGTTTCCAGCTCCTGATATTTTATTTACACGGCACGATAAATGAAGTAACGAACTGATTACTCTGGTACGGAGACGTGACCACTTTCGCGTGATTATAATAGTGCTGTCTAAAGTCTAGGTAGAGCCTTAAGCAATATGAACTCTCTGTCTTATTGTTGTTCTTCTTATTTGTCTTATGTTTCCGGGAAATAGAATTAAATCAGCGTCCCTATGACACTTATTGTGATTCGGTAAATTTGCGTCTATACAGACACACGTACTCACGCAATTATTTAAACTCATGTGCTAAATTTACATTCACGAAGAGTCACATTCCTGTAATGCCTATGTGGTTGATGTACTGCGCAAATACATATATATGATCACGTATTTTTTTATTGCCTATTGATAGTATGATACGAGTATTGTTTAGTGACGGGTGGGCGACCGCTCCTTGCCGCACCACTGTAAAACAAACCAACCGTGCCCACTCGACATGAAAATTACTCACTGTTTATCGTTTGCAACAGATCACTCGTGTACAAGAATCCAGAGCAACTATAATTAAGAGTAAACATGCAAAATGAAAATAAATTTTAATTGAGATATTTTGAAAGGCGGTTGGCTGAATGATTCAAGGGGTGGCGGCTCGGTGATAGCGAACTGTTGACCGTAGGGTTAGCAATAAATAATGAGGGGCATTATAATCGTTTAGAATGAGGGATTATGTACCTCGCTCGGCGGCGGGAGAGGGATAATGTGTTGGAACCACGTGGGAAACTTTTCAATTAACAGACTCATTCACCGTACTTTCCTCTTAAATAATATATAATTGCACTTCAGTTAATTTGGGAGTATTTTAGTGGCTTCAATGTACAACGATAATGAAGTGATATTAATGTAAAATTATTATAAAATAATGTCCCATAGTACCTCAACATTGTGAGTATGCCGACAAATTATGTCAATCCACTATAAAAGGTGCGGTATACAGTAAAAGTATGTAAAAAAATGTAGCCAATACCTCCCACAATGACCATTTGAGCAAGGTGCAAGTGTGGATAAAGTTTTGATTAGAGATGTTGTTTCTTAACTTACTTTTATCGTCTTGGTGAATCGTGTTTTTCTCAAATTTATATCAAAAACTATCAAAGGACAAGTTTTTAGCTCATAAGGTTTAGTTGATAGTATTACTTTTACGACTTCATCCACCCATAAGTTTAATATTTTTATGCAATGTTCAAACCCTCTTGCAGGGTTAAGCGTGCTCGTCTCGGTAATTTTTAATCTGTCGCAGGATCTCTCTATCACATTTTCGCTGATAAAAGATGTTTCAGTATAAGTTAGAGCTGCATTACGGGCCGTATTCGTGCTGGCGTTCGGCCAATGTTTGAATCGTTTGCGACGCGGCTTTGTGAGGCGCTTAAGTAAACGCGCAACGCCCTTTTGCATTTAGAAGAGTACTGTAAAATTTTACAAGCGTTCTCCAAACAAAGTGGTGTCTATGCAAATGTTTTGTCACTTAACGTCGAATGTTACTCCGTATTCGCCTTTTTGTCGCGTTTGGTTGCTCCAAATGTGTCCCCGTTTCACGTAGTGTTCTCGTATCGGGTCGCACGCTCGCTTTGGCTACTGGACAACACTTTTTTCCAAATGCCCTTTCGACGTTGTTATTTTGTTTCGTTCATAATAGCCAGTATCGTAGCAGCCCACACCCTAGTTGTAATACAATACCAACTACAATTATATTATTAAGTGTGTGTAGGCGTGGCGTATTTTTAAAACAAATATAAAATGAAATATGTTGTACCGTTATTTAATCGCAATCCACTGCGCATTGTAATAATTTAAATTCCCAAACCGGGAAAACGATTCGCGTCTCGATTTAAAAACATTACCCTGGCAATAAAAGTATGCAGGCATAACGTGATTCAGGATTCGGGTTTCACTAAAGTTTAATGCTTGGGGTAAAACGACGGATACGATGACTCATAAAAAACCAAGAGGAACTCGCGTTTATATTACCCACAAACGATGTTAACCTAATATATTTTTCTAAGCTTTTATCCTGTCAATTTAAGCAAATAATAAGATAAGGGGATAAACATAACGGAATCCTTAAAATTTTACTAGTTATAGCTATTTTGCCATCAATTTAAAGGGATAGATAAAAAGTAAGAGCTGCCTATTAATTCTCTACTCTCAGCCTATCGCCGTCCACAGCTGAACGAAGGCCTCCACAAGAAGGTGCCAACCATCCCATTCTTGAGCGGCCTTCATTCATCCGCTTATTAATTCGTTAGAGGTAAATTCGGTACACCACTGTCAAGCAGCAAATAACGTGAAGAAACAAATCTATGACAGAATTCCTTTTACGCTAGAGTTCTACTTCTAGTTGGCAAAACAAATAGCGACGGACACCCAACAAATTATGTTGAATAATTCAAGATGAATATTTTTCAAAATGTTCAATTATCATATGCTATAGATATTAAATGCTTATTTAAATTAAATTATGAATAATAAGTACCCATCGAGTGAGGTAAGTATTTGTTTTACGAATAATAACGTAGAAACCTGTTCACCGTCGTACGATTGTTACTGAGTTAAATTCTTGCAACGCGTTTTCTACTTCATATTGGTCAAGTTGCTGATGTAGTTAAAAATGTTCTTAAAGCAATTCGTTATGTGACAGTTTTAAATATCATTAAAGCACATCCGGATTGCTGTGTAGGAGTTTAAGACTGCCATATTGGCAATAAATGCTTACGAAACCAATAACATGCAAGCGCTAGCGTATATGTTTCAAGTTTAGACATTAGCCGAGCAAGGAGTTATAGATTTTGTATGTGATTGTCGTTTTTAATATATTTATAGAATACCGCGCTCATTAAAATATTTCCCGTAACATCGTGCCTACATACACATACACATATATCTCCGAATGGCACGCAGAAGTGTATTTCAACATCCACGTTTCGTCAGCCGTCTTTTAAGTTGAAATTTTCATGTAATATAAGACAAACAGATTCCTAATAGCAATTTCACTATCGTCTAGGTTCATGTATTATAAATCTCTGCCTAAACGACCATTGGTTTGTAAGTATTCTAATGTCCATGTATTGAATTCCAGGTGTTGCCGGCCAGCTGACAAACACGACGAGTAAACGCAACACGTTCGTAGGCACGCCGTTCTGGATGGCGCCGGAGGTCATAAAACAGTCATGTTACGACAGCAAAGCGGACATTTGGTCATTGGGTATCACAGCAATCGAACTGGCTAAGGGCGAACCCCCCAATTCCGAACTGCATCCAATGAGGGTTTTGTTTTTAATACCCAAGAACAATCCTCCGCAACTCACCGGTAGTTACTCGAAACCCTTCAAAGAGTTTGTCGAGGCGTGTTTGAACAAGGATCCAGAGAATGTACGTTTTTATAACTTGTTTCTATAATTTTCTACGCAAACTATTGCGTATGTTACTCGTGATAAAATATTAAGCTCGCGTGAGCTGATATAACTTGTTATTCTTATCGCAATGGGTATTATTTTCTTAATTAATGAGGAAGTATTTTTACTGTACATATTATTTCGAGTTTCGTTTTGAGTAGATAAAAAAACTGTTTCAAGGAATCAACGTCTTTCTAATGACGTCATTTGTTTCTCCCATTACAGAGGCCGACGGCGAAGGAATTGCTTAAGTTCCAGTTTATTAGAAAAGCGAAGAAAAATTCTTATCTAATGGATCTTATAGATAGGTATAAGAAATGGAAGGCGCAACGGAGCGAGGAGAGTGAAACCGAATCGGAAAATTCAGATTCGTGAGTATTTTGTCTGTTCTATGAAAACGCACGATCAAATGTATCTACATCTAATAATGAAGGAAGTTTCATTACTGACTACGGAGAATATAAATGTTTGTACCATTTGTGTGCGGTCGCTGAAATTTTCCATAATATGGTTCTGTACAATATACATATGTGTTTACCTTTCCTGAATCTAGTAGTAAGTTGTCCAGGAATCGTCGATTTGGACGCAAAACCTCGGAAAACATTCATTCTCGTCACTTTTTTCTTTGTTAATCTAATTCATTCACTTATAGTAAGTAGGTTTGCAAAATCAAAATATCAAAAATTACCCCATAGCTCATATCGCGATATAAGTTCTCCATAAAATACTGAAATGTAACTTATAGAATACAAGTGGTCCATCTCAGCTTCGCATGGGCGTAGTGTTTTTTTTTCAAGTTTATTCCACTCATCTTCTAGTTTATATCAAAACCCAATACCCAACCGCCATCTGTTAGAATCTTATCAAATTAACAGATTTTTATGACTGTCAGATAATTAGAAAATAATTAACAATAAAATAATTAAATTGCAATTATAAATTGAGATATAAACTATCCTATCTCTTTAGTTGGAACAAAACACACATTTCAAAAAAGTTAAAATCAATTCAGTAGTTTCGGAGTTCATCTCGGACAAACATCACGACACGAATTATATATAAAAGATTTTCAAAATAACTAGTTTCTGATTCTTGTAATAAGAGCAGGTTAAAATATAAATGTTTTCATGTGTTACGAACAGCGTTGTTTGTTATTGTAATATGACTAGTAACACTACGTACTTAGGTAGCCACTGTGCCCCCCTACTGGCTATTAATCTGGCGGCGCGCACCGCGACCTCGCCGCCGAGCCGGAAGAAACTCCGGCTCCCGTTCTGCTACATTTGAGCTAATGCTGTTTGAACTAGCTGGTTCCGATTGTTGTTTTCATATGCGTCATGCGTTACGTGATATACCGTGGACGTATTCCGAGCCACCATTTACTAATTGAATTCTTGTTTCCATCCTTTATTTCTTTATCTCGTGGATATTGGAAACAAAATCATAGTTCAGTTTCAGGTATAAAGCTGGTGTATTTAAAAAAAAAATCGGTTAATAAAAAAATTTACTGTTGTGAGATATCACTATAATTCAAAATATATACTGCAACTTATAGGCGCATAATTGAATATACAGCATTATAATCTCATTATTATCTCATTTAAAGTGTTATAGCTCCTAAACTATAAATGCTACGGGAAAAAGTTTCTGATAAAATTTATAGGTAATTTTATGCTCTACAATTCAGTTACCATTATTTTTAATTTTTAACATTTTTTTTTAACCATTACCTAAATATTTAGTAAAAACCATTTTGTAAAAAGTTTGATAATTAAAAACGTATGCGTTATACAAAAGAAAGTTTCAAATAAAAAAGATGGCAAATATATTATCTACAATAATGATTTCTACAATTTTTGTCGTAAGATGCGCGGTTCGTGAGATATTCGATAAAACGTGTTTTCCAAGATGGCGGCTGAAGTCTTCCTACATATTATGTTTGTAGATGCGGTGGAGGATGTCTGAAGACTATATTATTTTTCTAATGTTATCGTGTTGGTGTTCAGAGAGGAGAGCAGTCGCGGCGAGTTGGAGGCCGACGAGCCGTGGATCATGACGGTGCGCGGCGGCGGCGCGCGCGCGCTGCACCCCGCCCACCACCCCGCGCACCACCCCGCGCACCACCCCGCGCACGCGCCCGCGCACGCGCCGACAGACGACAACAAGCGGCGCGCGCACCACGACGACCTCGGTACATACACTAGCACTGTATTAACACCATGCCCCACAACCCGCACTGAGCCAGCGTAGTGGACCAAGGCCTAAACCCTCTCAGATGTAGAGGAGGCCCGTGCTCAGCAGTGGGACCTATATGGGCTGATGATGATGATACCCTATGTCAAGTTTTGGACATTTCCAGCACACGTATAGTGTGTGAGAGTATGTGTTGTTGATGTTGCAGCACCCGTGACAGCGGCGTGCGTGTCTGGCGGCGTGTCCGGCGCCAAACACAACGGCGCCGTGAGCGCGCGACCAGAAGAAGCCGCGCCCGACCCGCCGCTCAACAACAACGCCAACGACAAGCCACCGGTCAGTGTCACGCACACACACATGGACACATACACATACATACGTACATACATACATACATACGTACATACATAGAGATTTCAAGATTATTATTCAGAATATTGTAAGGCTATAGCTGGTCTTTTGTACTTCTATAAAAGTACCGCCACTGATTCATACATATACAGGGTGTATTCAGACCGTGATCGGAAACTAAGGCAGGTAATAGCTAAGGTGATTACAAACCCCTGGCGTTAAAGAAAATTCTGACAAAAAATAAAAATTTTGACTTTTTCCATACAACCATCGGTATTAAATGTACGCGGTTTGTATGGAAAACGTCAATATTTTTATTTTTTGTCACAATTTTCTTTAACGCCAGGGGGTTTGTAATCACCTTAGCTATTACCTGCCTTAGTTTCCGATCACGGTCTGAATACACCCTGTATACATACATACATACACACATGAATGGCTCAGAAACCCTTTAAGTGTAAATAGTGGCAAAGTATAGTTTACATTAGAATATCTGATTCGAAATCCGTATTAAGAATTGTCCTAATTTTCAATATTGCTAGTACTTCATTATGTACTCGATCATGTAAAGTAATATTAAAATAAAATGTAAATGATATACAAAATAATCAGTATACAAAGACAAACACAAATCACTATGATTAGTTATCTTCGTGATATGGGACAATGTTACTCTGCTAATGTCCGGCTGATAAGACAACCATATTTATAGTAAGGGGGTTTTTATTATCTGATACCACACGCGGGTGCTTCTTGAAGGTTCCTTTCATATCTAAAAATAATCACGCTTATTTCAAATACTATGTAGTGATGGCCTCGAGGTTTAGACGCACAGTCGAGTCAAAAAAAGACATCCCGGTGACCCAGCATACGCTTACCGCCCCCCTCCCCCTTGGCTGGCGTAAAGTAAAGCCGTAGTCAGCTTTCCCCTCGAAAAAAAAATAAATTACACATCTTTTCGAAGTTATGCCTGTATTCATAATGAATTATTGCGTACTTTAACGGCGAAGGAAAGCATCGTGAAGAAACATGACTGCACACCTAAATTGTTCTTAAGAATTTCTTAGGTGTGTAGTCCGCCAACCCGCACTAGGCCAGCGTGGTGGGCTATGGTGGATTAGTCCCTCTTAGGTGTATAGGAGGCCCGTGCCCAGCAGTGGGACGTATATGGGCTGTTGATGATGTTGTTTTCCAAATGGAGTATCTACAAAAAAAAGAAATTATCAGCTACTTTAACCTAATACAATTACATGGGTCTTTGCAGGGTAATCCTAGAATGTGATATATTTGCGTAGGTTAATATAACGAGTTTCATGTTTTATATGCCATGATCGATATTGGAGCAAATACTAATAAAAAAAAAACAGAGGGAAATTCATGGCAATTTCCTTAGTTGAAAAGTCGAGAGAGGAGTTCGTAACATGATATATTTATTTCATTAAAATGATTTTAATATAAATCAAATATACACAATTTTTCAAAACCTTTGCTTAGATATCTATATTAATGGTGATTGTGGTTGAATTTGCAGGCGAGGCAGCCGTCCAACAGCCCTGTGGTTGTGGAGCAACGGAACTCGAAGGATCGGGAGCGAGACCGCGCCGAGCGAGACGACAGGAAGGAGCGACACGAACACCACGCCGCCAACCGAGACAGTGTTGTCTACAACAAAGCTGTGAGTCACACATTATGTTATAAATATAATGGATCGGTTTTCGCAGTGGTACCATTTGTGGGTCTCGATACTATCTGCCGGATCGTCACGATGGATAATGCCTAGAGCTCCATGAGCGCATTATAAAATATTGCTAAGAGCTTTGTCGGTGCTCTTGCATAATTTTATATCAGAACTACTTTCACTCAAGTATAACTAGATTACAGCTTCTACATGAAACTATGAAAATTATTTACGATGCAGTATTTTTATTATGCAAATTCTCGCTGGAAATTCTCTGCTGCAAAACTGGCTAAATTGACTTTGAAAAGTTTTTACTATTCACCGAGCTATTCTAATAATTGTACATATCATTTTAACTTGTATTGGATTGGATATACGGGCGTATTTCAGCTGCATCTGCAAACAAGTTTTATACGTTTTACGTTGCGGGTTTTTTTTTATACTGGCACGGCAAAGTGACCCCATTGCACCTGATGGTAAGTGTAATGGAGTCCAGAAAAAGTGCCGACCAGCGAGAGATGAGGATCTCCCGTTGGTCGACGCAATCATGCCGGCCGAAAACCTCTTCACCTATCTTGTGAAGAAGTTTGGGGGACTAATACCATGGTGAACAAAGGAAAAAGTGAACATTCTATACTTATTATTGTATCATTAGTATATATGTATGTACATCCTTACTAATATTATAAATGCGATTGTAACTCTGTCTGTCTGCCTGTCTGTCTGTCTGTCTCGTTTTCCTGCTAAAACTACTGAACCGATTTAAATGAAATTTGGTACACAGATAGTTTGGAGCCTGAGAAAGAACATAGGCTACTTTTTATTAACATAGGCTATTTTTTAGGCTGTTGATTAGATATAAATAAATATGACATTCAAAGTATGTAAAAAAATTACCTTTAAGGGAGTAAAATAAAAATAGGGGATGAAAGTTTGTATGGAAATTCGTCATTTTTGAAGCTAGAATGATGAAACTTTTTTATATGGCTTTTATTACATCATTACATCATATATGTGATATATATATATACACAATATAAGAATTACATTAAAAGTTTTTTAAAAAAAATCCCTTAATTATGTTATAAATGAGAAAATTACTATATGACTGTTACGCTTTCACGCCTTAATCATTTGACCGATGTGAACGATTTTTGGTATGGACATAAATGGGACTCTGTGGAATAAAATAGACTACAACTTATTTTCTTTCTGAACCCAACCCTGTAGTCTACGCGGACGGAGTCGCGGGCAAAAGCTAGTATTATTATGCTATAATTGGCATTCTGTTAAGTAAAGTCTATAGAGTCACTGTTCTAAATATAAAGTAGGTTTAAGTTATTTAAATATTTTTTTAGAGTGTAGGAATATGTTTTTAAAGAAATACACTATTTTTTATGTTTAAGATTACGAAAATCATTGACTCTTATATATTTTTTTTGCTATCATAAGTGATTACAAATGAGTAAATTTTTTTGTCTTATATACCGTTTAATCGCATACTTAAACAAATTTGTTTATAAAATTACATTTAATGTTTTTTCAGTCGTCACCTCTGGACCATAGAGGAAACAACAGCGAGGAGAAAGTGCGGAGGCACCCATACCTGCAGCAACTTATTTATCCGCTTCTCAACGAGGTCAGTTATATTCTAAGTTCCCCGCGTCTGTGTATAAAAATAGTATTTTGTGCAGGGATGTATTAACCACGTAGCATACCTGCCCGCATATTTATACTCGCTTGATAACCACTGGTTTTTATTCCCTCTAACTCTATCGTTGTAACTTATAAATGACAAATAAAGGTATTGGGTGAAAAATATTTTTTTACCACCTTTATTTAGCAGATCAAGGGCCCTTTGAAAAAAATTGTTACGGGCTCCGCGCTTGGCCAGCCCGACACAGTTTGTGTGCATTGAACCCGGTGATGTCGAGGTGTGTGGTGCGCAGGTGTCTCGCGCGCACGCGGGCAGCGCGGGGTGCGCGGCCGCCGTGGAGGAGGTGCGCCGCGCCTTCGAACTCGCCGAACGAGCCGCGCCGCATCTCACGCGCGCTTTCGTGCAGCAGGTAACTCAACAACAATACCCTATCTTATACTAATAACTTACTAGTTGTTACTCACTCTAACTAATTGTTACTCAGGCTAACTAATTCGAACTCGAAGTAACATATTGTTACGCAACATATTTATTTACTGTTAAGTATTTATCATACATGAACAACTTCTAAAGACTCTGGGCCTGTTGATTAGGCCGAAGGATGTACATGGGAGTCGTGCGGTCTATGGCGATGTATGGAAGCCCAGTATGGGCCGAGTCTCTGAACAGCCACTGCGTCACTTTTCTGCGCAGGCCCTAGCGTGCGCTGGCGCAGCGACTGATCAGGGGCTACCGCACGATCTCCCACGAGGCGGCCTGCGTCCTGGCCGGGTCCCTGCCGTGGGACCTTGACGCCAAATACCTCTCGCGTCTATATCATCAGCGGGAGGAGGCGTTAAGTCGCGGGGACAGACTGGCCCCTAGAAAGGTAGAGGCAATAAAAGCCTCCCTCCGTACGGCCGCCATGGAGGAATGTAGTACCAGGCTGGAGGATCCCAGTGCTGGTGCTAGGACCGTCGAGGCAGTGCGTCCTGTCCTCGACCAGTGGGTGGACAGGCGCCACGTTGCGGCGACGTTCCGCCTGACGCAGGTGTTGTCGGGGCACGGATGCTTCGGCCACTACCTGTGTCGGGTGGCCCAGAAGGAGGAGTCGACCGTGTCTCACCATTGTGACAACTGCCCGGACGACACAGCCCAGCACACACTTGAAGAGTGTCCAGCCTGGGAGATGGAGCGCAGCGCTCTCCGCGCTATTGTTGGTGCTGACCTCTCGCTCCCGGCCGTCGTCTCTTCGATGGTCCCCCCTGGTATTCCCTGCCTGTCGTAAAAGATGACTCAAAGGGGCCCTTGGGGTCGCTGGGCGCGCTGCGGGGGCGGCGCGTCCTCACTGAAAGTGACCCAGAGAGGGGCGGCGGCACTGTGGCCTGTGTACGTCGCGGGCGCCCATCCACAACCGGGGCGCCCGAACCAAGCTAGTGGGGGTGCAACTGCGCCCCCTACAACTCCGAGACGGCCGAGACGTATACGTCTCTGAGGCGCACCGGGCGGCTGCGGCATTACGGTGGGCGCTTCTCGCTCACGTACCGTGGTCGCCCCACTCGGCGCGGAGATGGCCACCGGGGGGTTTTGGTCGGTATGCCGGTTTAGGGATTTTTTGTTAGGGACCCAGCCCGGCACTAACATCTGCGCGGTCATGACGTCGCTGCGCGCCGGGCTGGAAGACCGGTGACCCCGACATACGCTTCCCGCCCCCTCTCCCCCGGGGCTGGCGGGAAGTAGAGCCATAAACAGCTTTCCCCTCGAGAACAAAAAAATAATAATAATAAATAATAAATACACCCAACAGTCACATACATAGTTCTGATCCCACACTAAGATACAAGTCTTGTGTCGTGGGTATCAGAAACTACGAGAGACTTTTCGGTCTCACATACACCCAGACCCGAAACAAATATTTGTGGATCACACAAACATTTGTCTCGGTGCGGGAATCGAACCCGCGGCCTCTCGTTTTGCATGCTGGTGTCTGCCAACCAACTGCGCCACGGGGCTGTCAAAAAGAAAGGGCTTGTTGATTTATTTTATTTATTTGATTTAATATAGTCTAGAAAGTAGTATGAAATTTTAACAATTAATCCATGAAAGTTATAAATAAGAATTAAACTATATTCAAAAATAATGTGATAAATAATATACGTGTGTCTATATGAGTGGACCATTGTTTTTATTTCTGGCTGAGTATTGGTTGGATGTCATCATCATCATCATTATCAGCCTAAAGAAGTCCACTGCTGAACATAGGCCTCCCCCAATGACTTCCATAGTGACCTGTTGGAGGCAGCCTGCATCCAGCGACGACCCGCGACCTTCACCAGGTCGTCAGACCATCTTGTGGGTGGACGTCCTACGCTGCGCTTTCCGGTACGCGGCCTCCACTCGAGAACCTTTTGGCCCCATCGGCCATCGGTTCTCCGCGCTATGTGCCCGGCCCATTGCCACTTCAACTTGCTAATCCGCTGGGCTATGTCGGTTACTTTAGTTCTCCTACGGATCTCCTCATTTCTGATTCGATCTCGTAGGGAAACCCCGAGCATAGCCCTCTCCATAGCTCGTTGAGTGACTCTGAGCCGTCTAATGAGGCCCATAGTGAGAGGCCACGTCTCAGTGCCGTATGTCATCACTGGTAACACACAACTATCGAAGACTTTTGTCTTCAGGCACTGAGGTATTTTGGACGAGAAGACGTCGCGTAGTTTCCCGAACGCTGCCCAACCGAGTTGGATTCGCCGATTGACCTCTCTCTCGAAGTTGGACCTGCCTAACCGGACCACTTGTCCTAAATAGACGTATTCGTCTACAACTTCGAGAGTCGAGCCCCCAACTGCGATCGGGGTGGGCACAACATGGACATTCGACATGATTTTCGTCTTGTCCATGTTCATTTTAAGACCCACCTGTTGAGAGACTCGATTGAGGTCTTCGAGCATAGTGCTAAGGTCTTCCAGCGATTCTGCCAAGACGACAATATCGTCGGCAAACCGAAGGTGTGTGATATACTCGCCGTTGATGTTGATGCCGAATCCTTTCCACTGCAAGAGCTTGAAGGCATTTTCCAGCGCGGCAGTGAACAGTTTCGGAGATATAACATCTCCCTGTCTCACGCCTCTCCGTAGTGGAATAGCCTTCGTGCTCTGATCTTGTACTCGGACCGACATGGTGGCGTTTCTGTATATGCTTTCCAACACCTCGATGTACCGATAGTCGATGTGGCACCGCTGGAGAGACTCTAGCACAGCCCAGGTCTCGATCGAATCAAAGGCTTTCTCATAGTCCACAAACGCTAAACAAAGCGGCAAGTTATATTCCTCGGTTTTTTGTATAACTTGCCGAAGCGTATGGATGTGGTCTATGGTGCTAAAGCCTTTTCGGAAACCGGCTTGTTCGGGAGGCTGGAAGTCATCAAACCTGCGTTCGAGACGATTTGTGATGACCCTCGAAAACAACTTATAGACATGGCTCAGGAGCGAGATGGGCCTGTAATTCTTCAGCAAAGTGTTGTCACCTTTTTTGAAGAACAGTACCACCACGCTCCTGCTCCATGCCTCTGGCGTTGAGCCCTCGAGGAGAACGGAATTGAAGAGCCTCTGAAGGACTTTAAGTACCGGCGTTCCGCCCGCTTTCAGAAGCTCTGATGTGATTCCGTCCTCACCCGGCGCCTTGTTGTTCTTAAGTTGCTTCAGGGCCATCTCAATCTCATACAGGCTGATGTCCGGGATGTCATCGCTAAAGTGTCGGATCAACTCGGCTCTCGGGTCTTCGGCCGAGCTAACAGTAGGTTCGGCAACCGAGGTGTAAAGCTGTCCGTAGAACCTCTCGATCTCCCTTAATACCTCTGCCCTCGTCGACACTACGCTGCCACCTTCCGTCTTCAGCCTAGACAACTGTCTTTGCCCAATAGACAAGTCTCTTGCAAACACTTTGGAGCCTCCGTTCCGCTCAATTGTCTCTTTAATGCTCACAGTATTGTGAGCCCGGACATCGTGTCGCAAGGACTTCCAGATCCGTCTATTGAGCTGACGATATGCTTCGGCGTCATCGGAAGACTGCAGCGCCATAGATCGACGTTCGGCCATGAGGTCAAGAGTGTGGATCGAGAGTTTTTGTGGTCTATCTCTACGGCGAGGTCTAAAATGCTTAGATCCCACCGTATGGACAGCTTCTACCAAACCACTGTTTAGCTCGTCCACGGCAAGGTTTTCATCTAAACAATCAAAGCGATTTGACAGCTCGAGTTGAAAGCTCTCGGGGTTTTGGATATGAGCGCGAGTAGGTCGGAGCGTAGACTTCATCAAGCGACGCCTTTCTAACTGGACGTTGATATTCAATGAGCCTCTAACCATTCGGTGATCACTGCCGGTTTTCACCCTGTTGATCACAGAGACATCACTGAATATCCGTCTATTCGTCGTCAAGATGAAATCTATCTCATTTCTCGTAGAACCGTCAGGACTCAGCCAGGTCCATTTCCTGTGAGGCGGCTTCTGGAAAAAAGAGTTCATCGCGAAGAGTCCCTCTTTCTCCAGAAAGTCGGCCAGCCTCTGACCCCTGAGGTTCCGTTGCCCATGTCCAAATTGCCCCACTTTCGACTCTGCATCGCTTCTCTTGCCCAACTTTGCGTTGAAGTCCCCCATAACAACATTGAAGTAGGTTTTGGAAGTATGTATGGCCCGACTTATGTCCTCATACATCTCCTCTACTTCTTCATCTGGGTGTGTCGAGGTCGGCGCGTATACCTGTATAACCTTCAACGAATATCTTTTCGATATTCTGAGTATAAGGTACACGACCCTGCTCGACACACTTTCGATGGATACGATGTTGCTGATGAGAGACCTGTGGACGAGAAATCCGACACCTCCTCGGGACTGTTGGTCGTCCCCCCGGTAGAAGAGCAGGTTACCGGACTTCAGGGTTATCGTGTCCTCCCCGATTCTTCGGACTTCCGACAACCCCAGAATGTCCCAGTGTAACCCGCTCAATTCTTCTTCCAGTTCGACAATCTTCTCGTCTGTCCTCAAAGTGCGTACGTTGTGTGTTACCAGGGCCAGTCGTCGTCGGGGGTGGTAGCCGGGGCCAACCCGGGGATTCTTAGCACCCCCTGCCCCGCCGTAACCATGGCCGCTACCGTAGCCAGGAATAGCGGGGCTGCCGGGGACTGGGGGCCTGGTCCTAGTTTCGTTCATAAAGGGGGATATTGCCGATACTCGCCACGCTTGGCAGGCGGGTTGGCGAGCGCAGGAGGGGACTCGCGTTGATGACGCTGCTGCCCGTCATCAACCGGTGGAAGGGAATAGGGTTTGTGGGTAGAGGAAGACATGGGAAAGGAAAGTATGGCCTGTAGGAGAGGATACTGCAGTCACGGAAGGGAAGGTTGGTAGTGACTGCAGTAGCTCGGGGGGCCGAGGTCGCGTACTCGAAGCACCTATTCTAGGACAGGCCATGACCACTAGCTAGGAGCACCCCTGACCATAGGAGCACCCCTGACCTGTTGGATGTAACTGTCATTAATTAATCTATTTCTTTTTACCAGCATACTTTGAGACGAAACTATGGCACATAATTGTTTTTGTTTATGAATTTCACCAGAATGTCTCTACATTCAGTCATCTCTCGTCAGTCTGTATGGTGTGAATTTCCTTTGCCTATGTTTAAAAAAATGACTAACGATGTTTGTGCGTGCAGGTGGTACAGAGGGTGGCGACGCCGACGCACGCGCCCGCCACGCCGCCGCACGCCGCGCCCGCACACCACTGGATGAGGTACCAACACTATACTATCTTTCTTTTTTTTAAAAGAGAACACTTAAAGTTTCGTGCCCGTTATTTGCTAGTGATGAGTGAAATTCGAACTGGGTGGTAAATTTTAATTTAGTCACTGAATCTTAAGTGATTTATTTGACACGCAACAGATTAACTTAATAATTTTCATTTCCACACTCACTATATTTACTCTCATAATATTTTACTTATATTTGGACCCAAAGCCCACAGCTTAATACATTTTATTTCTCTTAATGGAACCCAATACGAAACACTATAACACTTTTTATAATATTTTAATAATTTATTTACAGTTCTGATTAACATAAAACAAATAAGTCATTATACATATTTAACCATTGCATTCCAAGTTAAGATTGTTTTTTTGGTATTACCTTTCATTATTACAGTGTGACAATGGTACCACCACAATGGAAGCAGTTCATTCATGTTTTCAATTGTGTCTTTAGTAAAAAAATAATTTTCGACAGGGATGTATAATACACGAGGACGCAGCAGCTGCCTTTACGCTGCGTGCCGCCTGCGTACCGTGAACGTGCCGTCGGCGTGCCGTCAGCGTAACGCCAGCGTGCCGTCAGCGTGACGCCAGCGTGCCGTCAGCGTGACGCCAGCGTGCCGTCAGCGTGCCGTCAGCGTGTCGCCAGCGTGCCGCCAGCGTGGCGCACGCCGCGCTACTTTATTAGCTCTTAAACGCTTTGTGCCGGACCCTCACATTCTAAATTATCGATGACTGACTCGGGTCCATGGTTGTTCGTGATAACCATCTTCAAACTGCCTTCAAGTATCTTGTAACTGTTAGGATCGTCGTATGTATATTTGCAAAATAAACGTTAATCAAGCGAATTCGCGTAGTTAAGGCAAGGTTCTAATATCATTTGCGTATATTCAACTGATTTCGTGTAGCTGTAGGAAAGGTCTGTAGTTGCTGGGTATCGACCAAATCGCCGCCCTGGTTTGCTTGATGAGTAGGTGCGTTGGACATATCGGAGATTATTGGGACAATAGGAAAGCCCGCGCCTTTTGCTGTAACAGTACGTTGAGTTGTAGGGTTGGCGTGCGTTGCCGCAACCGAGTCACAAACTTGCAATGCCATAGTGTAATAAATAAAAAGAAACTATAACGTAATGAATACTTAAGATGGTTATGTCTTATAATGTTTTATATTATGTGCATTATTTATGTAAATATGGTTGAGAGGGCGCGAGGCGCGTATTGTCGCAGGGGCGCAGGTTGCGAGCTCGCGCCCACGTTTACTTTCACTGTGAGTCGTTTAGCATAATTTTATCTCGCGGCTGTTTGTTGAATGCTTGTGTTTGTTTTACATTGGTATTGTTTCTTTTTCTAATTTATAAATATTCGTGGAGAGCTAATTCGCTACACTTCGCCAATATTTTGCCATAATGTTTCCTTTTTTTTTTTCTAAAATATACTTTTGCTAACGCGTGGTTTGTGTAGGAAAGTCTGATTTGTATTGTGATCAGTCGTCGGAATTATAACGTGTTTACGCTTTAGAGATTGATGTTTGAAACTCTGTTTAGAAAACGATAAGTGTCATTCCAGACAAAAGACAATATTGTCAGCATTTATAGAATTATTTGTTTGAAATAATTTGAGTTCTAATTATGTTGTGAAGTCGTAACACCTGCGGACCGCATCTGTTTATGAAAATTGTTATAAAATTTCGTAGTTTAGTTTTGATGCTTAGAATTAGTTGTGTATTCGGCTGCTTACCGGTTTAAAAGTATGGTAGCGACTAATATTTGATTTCTAAAAACATACCAACACTGAATGAATACGTTTGTTATATAGTCGAAGAGTAAGGAGAAGTTTAAAAGTATTTTTTGGATATAAATTAAAGGCACCAACGACCATGAGGTGTCACAAATATATATAAAAACATGCTTAATATGCGACAATATTTAGCAATCGGGAAGTATATAGAGTATTTTATGAAGACTACAAAACAATTATTATTGCTGTGTAAAAATGTAAACCTAATGTAAACGTGTAAATTGTGTAGTATAATATAAAGAAAGCTGTTTTATGAAGTGTTCTTATAAGCATATGGAGAGTAGATATTGGTGTTTCAACGAGACGTGGCGCGGGGAGCGACCCGCCCGCCCGGCGACCACACACTGTGCTGCACTGTGTTGCTCTGTGTCGCACTGTGTCGTGCAGTGTCGCATGGTGTCGCGCTGTGCCGTAGTGTATTGCACTGTAGCACTGTGTCGCACTGTGCTGCACTGTGTCGCACTGTGCTGCACTGTGTCGCACTGTGTTGCCCTGTGTGGCACTGTGCAGTGCGTGGATGTGAGCGGATCGCTCCCGCGTGACTCGTCTGCCTTGTATTTTTGTTTGCCATGTGATAACATGGGAGATGTTTCTTTGATTTCGAATGGAGATCAAAAATTATTTTTCCACTTGATCGTATTGATAAAGCGTGTAGTGTTAGAGGTGGGCGATAATTGTTGATTATTGATTAAAATTAGGTGTTTGTGCATTGGATCGTAGGAGACGCGTTGAGTTGGTTGCTGGCGGGCCGCGGGCAGACGTGGCGGGTCCGAGTTCGGTGCCCGCGTCGTGTGCTTGCGGCGTGGCACGCAGTAGAGGGGACTAGTTGTTGTTATATTGGTGGGAGCGCGGGGAGTTGGCAGGATCGCGTTGTTTGGTTCATGGGTATTTGTGATCATAATTGCATAGTTAATATAAAATTAAAGTGTATATTATTATTAATATAAAGTCTGTATTGAAACCGGTAGTATTTCTGTGTAGTGGTGTGGTTTCCAGCGGCACGGCGAGTTATAAGTATGCCGTGATCTGGCGGCCGCCCGGGAGCGATGGTGGTTGGTGAGATCGCGGGACACTCGCGCGTCGTGCGGTTGGAAGCACACGGTATCGACTCACCGGCCCTCCATTCGTGCACCAAGTTACGGCTGTCGACGTCTACCATTAGTGTGATGGTCAATTAATGTTCGGCGTCTGTCATTTCTAACACATTATGTAGGAAACAAATTTGACTCTGAATAAAAGAAGTTATTTAATTTTGGAAGTGTTTGTTTTATTTATAATCTAACATGTATTGATGACTTTATGCATGTTCTGTTTTTAGTAAATAATAATAATGTCAACTCAATAAATTAAAATCAACTCTCAACTCAAATTCAATACAATAAAAAAATTGTGTTAAGTTTTAGTGTAATCAAAAATTAATTACTTGTTTAAATCATCTATCCTGATCGCGTTTGCTCTTAGGGATATATAAGAATTTGTAAAGTACTTAAAATACAATTGGATACTTCTCAATTTTCATAAGATCATTGATATAACTATAATATATAATGAAAAACAAAATTTCAGTTTTAAACATTTATTATTGACTAGCTTAATATTACACATATTACAAATTTACAAAAATATAAAATGCTATTCACGAGATTTTTTAAGTAAGATTAACGACAGAAATCTACATAAATACAGTTGTTATAAATATTAAAGCTTCAACTGAACTCTATATGCTGAATAAAAAGTTGAGCAAATGAGATTCTGTAAGGAAAAAACTAAAATTTATTGAGTAACTGCTATTGCGTATTGTGATTTTGATTAATTTATTGTTTACATCTGAATAAAATCGGTTATTGAGTTCAGAAATAGCTTCAAAGTATATAAGATAAAATAATGTGATGTGAATAATTTAAACATGACTTAAAACTAACTAATCATACATAGCCTTTATTTACAAATTAATAAAATCCTATTTTACTGAAAAGAAACTAAATATCTTGGATATTGAATGATTAAATAATATTTACATAAAATAAGCTAACAAGTACAAGAGCGCAGTGTTGAAAAAATGGTTATTTTGCTTTTTAATTATGAATGCCATAAACTGATTAAATGTATTACGATTTTTTAATTATCTTAATCGATTATTCCATATTTTGCTATTATTTTAGAAATTTGTGTAAGCGTTAATTAATACATTAGTGACATGTAACAATAAGTAATTTTCAAGTTTAACCATGTCCATTTGTATAAAAATGGACTTTTATTATATTTAACAACATTTGCCGCTAATATATCGCAAAGTATTCATTACTACATTAAATACTAAAACAACGCACATACTATTTAAATCAAATTAAACTAAACACACATTTCCACTTGTCAGCTGTTAATGTTTTGTCTTAAATATACATGTCAGATCTTGTTTCTAAACGTTACACATTCAAAAATACTGATTTCCATAAAGAACTTTGGTCCAATTATGCCAAAAAATGTTCATTATACCAAATACACAACAATAAGCCTTTGAAAAATTTCGTAGCTTCTAGGAACTCGTATTGGACATAGAATATTAATTAAACAGAACATCCAAATTGTATAGCTCAATCAAACACTCGATACACAATTAAATTATTTTGATGACACAAATGTAACATGTCTAATACAAGCAATTTTACCACTAATTTGGTGCATTGATACAAAATGACTTATTTAATCAATTTAATAGAAATTACTGTTTATTATTCGAAGCCATTTTGTGCCAGAATTTGGAACCGTTAGTCATCAAAAGAGCAAACGCACAAAGGATCTGCCCACGAATTTATTGCGAGACGCCCACGTTCTCAATTCGCTAAGGCGTTTCCACTTCCCAACTGAACTACATAGTTGGGATTTCCATATTAATCATACAACATAAGGCACCTATATACGTACGTGTTATTGTCATGGGTATTTTATGGTAAGATTATTAATTTATAAACAGACAATTATATGAGGTATTATTTTCATATACAAATATTGTCATTTGAGGCGACTTCTATGCGAGTAACTAAGTATTAAAAATTGTTGTTTCGTGGCAGATTTATTCAATATCGATACATTTAATAACTATATAATCTGTTTTGTCTTTTGTTTTATCGTAACGTTATCACGATTACTACAATTATGCATATCAAATTATTATAACAGCTATTGCGTCAACATCGCACAATGCGGAGTACGAGCATGTTTACTATTAGATAACGAATGAAAGAAAACACTAAACGGTGACTCATCGCGTCATCTCTAAGTAAATCAACATAAATATCACAGAGGCATTACATAATCCGTTATTAATAACTATAAACTACTTACATTATAAAATGTAAACTACATTACATTTGCGACGCGAACACCGGACGAAAGCAATTTCTTCATCGCACCAGTGTTGATCACAGGCAGTGTTGGAATGGGCAACGAACGCAGGTCCGCATCCAGACCGATAAATACCAACACATTTTTGATCCAAAAATGCGTTCGTTTTAGGTCTGAGGCGGCCCGGCTGACCCCATCGATCAGGACTTCAGATGACTCAGCCAGCAGGTTAACACCTATGGGGAAAAAACATTTTAATGTATGTGAGAAGAGCGCGTGCCTTCATGACTCAGAGGTTATGTGACGCAGAATGTGACTCAATCTAGTTAGCCGTCACAAATGGCACCGAATATCTACTGCCCAGTGCTGTTTGTATTTGCCTTTAGCGTTATGACGAACGCATTAGTGTTATTGGGAATTCGACACTGATAGAGTTATAATGTGAGGAATAATTAACCGAGAATATTTTTGAACCTTGTTTTTCTGAGAAAACTAACAAAGGGAATATAAACCGTTTTGTACTACTTAGTACTTAGGTGTACCTATCGTATTCATAGTACAGTAATATGTAGTGTAGTTACATTAATATGTTAGGTCAACAGTATCGCATATTAGTAAGATACCTAATTATGACAAAGGAACTTTCCTATCACTTGTTGTGGAATAAAAACATCGCTGCCCATTGAATTAATAAAGCATAAAGATAATCACACGGCGCTATTACCATATTGTTACATACATATTAAATGAACGACACAGTCGTTATTACGTAAATACTTACATAGAATTTAAATAAAAATGATCAACTATAAAGGCGTTGTGTGGCTCTTTCATAGTTATTACTTTACTTTGTATGTAATGGAAACGCCTGTGCGATAGAAAACAGCGGGACAAACATGTCCTTTATTAGACGAGACATCCTGCGCTCCGAGACTTGACCTTTTATCGGAGCGCAGCGTGGTATCAAGTGGCCAGTGCACGCATAAAATGACCGGCATTCATACTTAGCCAGCCTAAAACGGGGATGCGCCTTGATTTCGTCAGACGCCCGAGCTATATTGGTCTTGTATACGTTTGGAAAGTTAAGTTATGTGCGCAGCGCACTCACACTAAGATGTGAGAATTGAGATAACTTTGAATTGAAACTAACAACACGGCCGTTCGAATGTTTCGTCAAGATAATGCCATTCCTACAGTGGTTTAGGGTGCCTTTAAGGGATTTTTAAATACTAGTAACGTTATCATCATAGCTTTCATACATTGGCCTTCGCAAGGTATGGCGTTGGCCCGTTGACACTGCTGGTAGTTTTAGTGTTACAATAAAAAGTATTTCTTACACCCTATCAAGAACACCTAAGATCACGAAAGAGTTAACTACATCAATTTACTGCCATGAACCTTAGCAATTCCATTCACTGTAAAGGTGCAATCTATGGGTACGATAGATACCATGATAAGATTTATTTATGTGAGGTTAACGCCTCTGTTTTATTTAAATCTTCAAACTCCATATGTAAATTAACGGAATGCAATGGCGATTTACTTACTTACTAAAAACAGTACCGTTAATTCTTAAGTTTGTTGGTTATTAGGTCGGATGTTAATAAACTCTGTTTCCAATAAATCAGCCAATTGATGTTAACAAGAGCAGATGAGCTCGTCGCTAATTAGCAATGCTAATGACATAAATGCGGTTACTCTCGATATTTGAAGGGTTCGCTCTGTGATCTTATTAAAACTCGTTTAATATTCGTTACGAAATGTTTTCTTCACATTTACTAACAACTTACATATACGAAGTGATTGCTTAATGGCATAAAATATAGAAAACAAGATCTTGATTATCACGTTTTTAATACAATCTATAAATAAAATGTAGACGGTTAGAAATACTTAGAAATCAACTTACATGAGATAAACTATGCTCGTAATGCTTTGAGCACGCGCGTATGAAGTTTTGGTATGTAATTAAAGTAAGGAATGTAGTATATAAGAGCTGCGAAATGTGAAGTATGTTAGTATACATTCATACGCTTTCTGAAGGGGTAGGACAGAGATGCATTTCCGCTGGTTTTAAAACCTTATTGTAATAGTGGGCGAGGCTACTGCCGTTCACCGTGTAGGTACATATTCTGTTGCTAATTTATTTCCTTGTAGAATGCAAAATTATTATAAACGATTGATTAAGTTTCGGAAACCATATCTTTTATTGCGTTTTCATTTTAAAGTAAGGGTTGACCTAATAGTAGTAACCCCACAGTGATTCGTTCCTATTCTTACCTCGTATGATATGGTAAAGGCTTATTATATAGAGCAATGCAGCAATAAAACGTAACCTAATAAACAGGATTACTAGCAGTAATAAAAACCTACATCGAGGTGTGCATGACTTGAATCGAATTTGTTGGTCACGTAGAACAAGTAGCGTTTAAACAACATCTGAGGCTCCAACTCACAGTTTGATGACTCAAAATTATTGAATGGGTAAATATGTACACGTTCTGATTTGAATTATTAAATACAGACAGCAATACCTACACATACGGTTCGTTAGTAAACTTTAAGAATACTTAGTATTGCTTGTGGTAAACGTTACTTAAAATTTTAGATCATTGCAGCTTTTATGAAATCAAAATGCTTCATTGTTCGTTAAGCAGAAGTAGCAAAATGATTTACAGTTTTATACATATTGCAACTTCGTAGTTGTTGATAAGTTACGTGCCGGAAAAAATATATAAAATACTACTATGTGGTCATAGAAAACCATAATAGAAATGTGTCATCGATACTCTCAGTATGTGTCTTTGTAATGTTTATATATACATAGTTATGTTATATGGATAAAACCACACCCAGAATGTGTACTTACTGGAGTGATAAAATATCATTACCGGATTCGTGTGCTCTTACGAAAAGGGCCGTTAAGAAACATAATGAGATAGGCTGAATAAATCGAGGCTAGTTTAATGGTGTTACGTACCTTATAAATGATCGGAATTACAGCGTGGGTCGGACAAGTGTTTGTAAATTGCAGGAAACCGTACTATTTGTACTACGAGATCTCTTGCAAATTTTGCACGTGATATAACTGTAATTTTGTATCAGTTGGCGACGGGGGCTATCAGTCGTTGTGTACTTTAATGCAAAAGCTAGCTTAGCGTGCGCTTTCTAAGAAAATCTTTCGGTCCACTATTAGGGCTAAATTAATCCACGTTTCCTGTTGTTGCAAGTGGTTGTGTAAACAAGTACCCGCGCCTTATTAACACGGATGATGTTGAAATAAATCATTGTGGTTATATTTCTGCGTAATATTGATAGCACTGACGACAGTGCGTCGGAATTGACGTTGCTTACCCTAAATACATGCTTGTTTGATAAACGGTGTGACCAAGTCCATTGTTCACGAATACATTTATATTATTTGAATACTACATAACGTATAGTATCCTCTACCGCCATACTTGCAACACAACTTAATTGTTGTGCAATTATTCAAATATTTTAATCAATTCTGACTCAGTTGATTGCTTCCTAACGGGTCATTATTCAAACAAACTGTGTTGGAGAAATATTGTATATAATACTTTTTATATAACCTCAAACTCATTTGTAATCTTACCTAGATTGATTGTTGACAGATCTCACCCAGATACTGGCATAAGCTTATAAAAAAAGTAAATAACATTAAATTGAATCGTAATAAACAATTGTATTTCCTCTGTGAAAACATCAGAAACTACGACAATTTGATCTCATAATATCTAGATACCAAAGTTATATGAATTAACTACAAATCATTTATGTTGTAGCCGGGGTCGAATCTACAACATTCAGAACATTTCGTTACGGCTTTCTGAATAGAATTGCTTCGTCAATAAATAAATATACATAAAGCTATTTGACATCACGCATTAAATAAGTTTAATCCTAATTCTTAAATATTCCTATAAGTAATTTTTTCCTACCTGTTTTTGTATCACAATACAAAATTACTTGCACTTAGTCTCTGTCGCGATCGATTAATGAAACGTCTATCAGAAGTGACTTCTCGATCTAACATCACGATTTTAAAATACAGTTAGGTATTTATTGCATGTATTACTGCTTGTCACTAGAGTTGCTCGACTAGTTATATTATGTTTTTTTATACGGCAATCTGTCAGATTATCTTAAAGCCATTAATAAAAAGCTCTTTAAAACTTATGCATTAGCTCAACTCTGAAGAGATACGAAGGAGAGCGAAATTGGTTTGGATATGCTAAATTTGAGATATCGCGGATCGTTTAAACTGACTCATGACTCAGTAGATGTATAGAAACTGCATGAAAGCGATTTCTCTCAGTCAATAAAGCTGAGAGCGTATAAAACAAGTGTTACCAATTGGATTAGGCACGCCGATGTTAACAGATTCACTATTGCCATTGCAAATGTAACTATAAATTCATCCGATGTAATTGTTTTAGAAATGTTGTATACTTTTATGAGTAAGCGTGAAACCACTTATCGCATTTCAAATTCTATGTGAGACGATTAGCTCTTAACTTAAGAGTCCTTAAAAACCAACCAAATGCGCTGTAAAGTGGTTGAACGTCGATTTACTAGGAATGCAGCAGAATGCCGCCACAAGCCATGACCCGATGTTGTGAGGACTCATGAGTCAACGATCTTACAGCACTAAATGCTAAAAATGGACACGTGTTGAAAATTAGACGTTAACGAAGGGATAAAGCAATGCAGAATTGAATTGATCCTAACGGCTACATTGCCCGATTGATTTTGTTAAGAATAATAAGAATAATTTGTAAATGCAGTTTAATCATACAAATTATTATGGGAAAGGAATGCAGTCGAATTGTGTTTAACATTATTTTATGTCGAGTCCTAAACAGGTCGTTAAATAAGCATGTCAAGGTGTGAGTTCACAAAGTGTATCGAATTAAGAGGTCCCCGATTACTAGAGCGGGCGGCGTTTACTTTACTTTTAATTGACTAAATTCTTAGCAAAGTACATTGAATAAATTGAGTTAGTAGGTATTTAATAACTGCTTTTGCCCTTTTGGGAATATATTATAGTAATATTATGTAATTATTAACATGCTTTTAGATTAGAATAATTACAGCCTTCGCCTCAGGTTCCATCGTCATACCAGATAGTACCACAAAAAGGTTTGGACTATGCAGAAGCATTTGCATAGATATTGCCTTTCTGTAGTTTAGTTACGACTATAGGTAGATACAAAAACCTGTAACTTAGTTTAAGATCGCACAGTTTTTTTATTGAAGGATTGTTACATATTTCTCATGAGTTTAAAAGTACTCGTAATGTAGTACAGCGATACATTATAGAAAGCGATATGCCTTTTAGTCAAAACGGAGTCCATAGTTATCATCACAGGAAGAGCTCGTTATCATTCATATTAGACTTTGGGATATTTTAATGAGTTGCCCACGTGCGGTGTTGTTTGTGACCTCGACATCAAAATTTGTGGGGCACACACAATTGGGACGCACTTTATTGGGATTCATTAACAATAATCACATTAGTCTACCAATGTTGTAAGGTACTGCGGGTTTGACGTTCAATTTAAAACTATTTGCAGTGTTTAATACAAAGAATCTTATCTAGATCTCTCTTCTAATTATATAATCGATGGTGTTAAGAGATATTTTGTCTCGTTTCTTCTGACTTCAAAGGATACTTAACTGAGGAAGCCAAAAAGATCTTGAAAAATATGTTTGCAACTTTACAAGAGACGCCATAATTCTTTATTATGTATATTCACTAAAACATTTCAAAGCTGCTTCTGTATACACAGGGTGTATTATGTAGGTAATAATATACGGAATTACTGATATACGAAAAAGAAGACGCTAAAGCACAACCTATTACTGATCTTTTATTAATGAAAACAAATGGCAAATTTCTGTTTATTTTAACAAATTAATCATGTTTGGATAAACCAGATACTTTAATAAGTAACTATTTATACATCATCATCATCATCATCATCAGCCCATATACGTCCCACTGCTGACCACGGGCCTCCTCTACAACTGAGAGGGTTTAGGCCTTAGTCCACCACGCTGGCCTAGTGCGGGTTGGCGGACTACACACCTAAGAAATTCCTAAGAACTTTTAGGTGTGCAGGTTTTATCACGATGTTTTCCTTCACCGTTAAAGTACGTGATAATTAAATGTGAATACACACTATTGATACGCTTTAGAACGTTTTTTATTTTCAAAATCATTCTAAATGCACGTGTTGAAAATGTTGTGTACGAATATACTAACTCAATTTTTCTCGAATAAATTAAACGCAATTTGATTCATAAATCTAATGGTAAACATTATTTTGGGAAATCAGCAGTATATATTTGCAAAAGTTTTTTTGTTTGCAATATGTACATACATACCTACATAGGTATGCGCTTTATCCTTGATTTCGTTTCGAAGTTCACCAAGTGTTGTTGTGCGATGAATTTTCCTCATGGGAGTCATTGTAGTCATGTATAATTGAATGATAATTATTAATAATTTTAAACCAATGTCAACCTACGTTGACGCCAAAGAGAATTTATTTACATACGACTGTACAATATTTGTATTATCGATTTTCTGACGGTTGCATGGAAAGTTGCAAAAATTGCGATTAAGATATCGATTTTTATTTTCAGTTTTTATGTTATGGGAGATAATAGCTCAATATATGGTAATTTTTTAAACTAGCCCAAAATGTTTCATAACGTCAGCATTTAGTTGTAGTAGAAAATCCACAGGATTAAATAAACATTCCAATACTAATCTGTGGACTTTGACCCATGTGTAAATTTGAGGCAAATTAACGTTATGAGGGACCAATAAATTACATGACTACTTATCGCATCCCCGCTTAATATGGCTAACGGAAGTATAAATTAGCACATTCAGATCGCTGCATCGTGAGTCGATTCGGTAGCAGATGTTCCTAACTGTTATGACGTACGTAACCCGTACTTTGTATCAATAACTATAATCATTTTATTTAATTAAGCTTCATGTCAAAGTTTTCCTTATTTGTAGATATATTATTTGAAAACATTTCCAAGGCTTATCTATATTTTATATGAAACAATGGCGTGTTCCCTACCTCCTATTATCTTGGGTCCGAAATGTGGAATGTGGTGAAGCTGTATAGCTAATTAAAATTTTAAGCGATATTTTTTTTCATGTCGACGAAATTAGGAAAACATGTTACTTGATTTTAATCGTCCATTGAGGTTCATCAGTACAAGGAAAGCAGAATGCATATTCAGGGCTGTTGTGGATAAAACCACAGCTTACAAGTATTGATAATGTACCTTGAAATTACTACCTCTGATCCTCCGGCCAAAGTGCGGCGTAAAATCGAGTCTGATTCAGGCAAACTGTTACGTGTGTTTGCAACAGAAAATTATCAGTCACAGCACGGACTCGTCTTACCCCGTACTCATCATCATCATCATCAGCCCATATACGTCCCACTGCTGGGCACGGGCCTCCTCTACTACCGAGAGGGTATAGGCCTTAGTCCACCACGCTGGCCTAGTGCGGGTTGGCGGACTACACACCTAAGAAATTCCTAAGAACTATTAGGTGTGCAGGTTTCCTCACGATGTTTTCCTTCACCGTAAAGTACGTGATGATTCATTGTGAATTCACACATAACTTCGAAAAGTCAGAGGTGTGTGCCTGGGGTTTGAACCTGCGACCGCCGAGATTCTCGACCGCGCGCCTAAACCCCGAGGCCATCACTACTACCCCGTACTACATGATCCTTAAAAAGCGGCTGGCGATTCGTGGCGATAAATGTAAGAATTCACTCAGAGACATAGGTATATTGTCGTACTTTGGTATTAGCTAATTGGGCCTTATATAAGATAAATAAACAAACTTATTTTGTCCACATACAAGGTGCATTAAAGAGCTAAATCCAAGCAACTGTGCAGCTGTTATTTTAATTGGATAATGCATTATTATTAAGTGTCCAAGTCGAGCCGAGGTCCCCGCAAGTGGTTTTTATTTCCTTTTTGGGATGATAAATGCTCCCACATTGTGCGCGAGAGCGGCTTTTGCGTCATTAACGTCATTTAATCATTTTTTTATATTCGCTATGCGCGTACTTCGAATTTTCTTGAGAAAATATATAATGCAATAGAAATTTGTAGTTAATTAGGCTTGCCCATTTTTTTTACTAATTGTCAAGTTGCTTGAAGTAAGATAGTCATAAATATCCCACCAAAAAACCCATCAAAGTTACCCAGACATTGCGTTGTGAGATCAGTCAGCGCATACATACTAAGCCAGCACAATTGTGCCGATTTGTAAGAAATAAATATTTTTAGCCCAGCGTACCTAAATTTGGCCTGCACTGCACTTTCCTTCTCATCCAGTGCAAATTATTTTATCTTGACAATACAAAGATGAATTTTAAAAGCAAACATTATTAATACGTGTCGTTTCTCCGATTTATGTCTTAGAATAACATAGAAATATTATTACTAAATATATATCGACATTTATATTAATGATTATTTTTAACTTATCTTTTATTTAAATTGTGAAATTTTTAAGTGAGTGGTGACTAAGTGGTGAAATTCTGACACTGATATATTGTTTGCCCAAGCGATATTTCGCTTTCATTGGTGGCCGATGAAGTAACGAGTTAATTTCAAACTATCTCTCTTGGAACTTTGTTTGGAATATTGTCCACACAACTGTAATAATAGATTATGATTATATTAATCGCATTTCTTGTTCTAACGTATTGAAAACTGATGTTCTTCATAATATTTTAAGGTAACTTGGTAAGGTAATCTTACGTATCTTACGTACTTATCTATTTTTTTCTTCATCATCATTAGCCCATATACGTCCCACTTCTGGGCACGGGCCTCCCCTACAACTGAGAGGGTTTAGGCCTTAGTCCACCACGCTAGCCTAGTGCGGGTTGGCGGACTACACGCCTAAGAAATTCCTAAGAACATTTAGGTGTGCGATGTTTTCCTTCACCGTTAAAGCAAGTGATAATTCATTGTGAATACACACATAACTTCGAAAAGTCAGAGTTGTGTGCCTGGGGTTTGAACCCGCGATCGCCGAGAATCTCGACCGCGCGCCTAAGCCTCGAGGCCATCACTGTTATTTTTTGCATTTTTTTCTTCTGCACTAAAATATTTAATGAGGTGGTGTGATATAAATTAAAAAAAATATTTTTAATTTTCATAAATATATTAATACATGTAATGGTGCATTTATAATTAAATATTTATAAGAGGATTTATGAATTCATAAATATATTTCCTACATATTTTTCCAGGAAAATTATTGCACCGCATATGAATAAAATACAGGAATATTTGTGAAACCATAGTATGGTTACACACCTGTTTCCTTATTTAGATGTATCCACCAATATTCCCGGAACGTTTCCTCAATTTAATAAATATGAGTAATATTGCGTTATAGGTATTTGAGTTAAGCAGCACGTCCTGCCGTAAAAGAGGAATGCACAAATATGTATGTACAAAGTGTAAATAGACCATGAACGAAAAGTAAGACGGGTAATAGTTATGGTGGTTAGGACAACCAGTGGCGGTACTTCCATAGAAGCCCAAAAGCGTTATAAGTTAATTTTGTAATGTCTAGTTATTTTTTTTTTTTATTGTGGGCTCAGGATATTATCATTTATACGTTAAATTGCTTTTCTTAAATAACTATTTAAAGCTTAAAGATTATTATTCGTAATATTGTGATGAAGCAGTGATGGCCTCGAGGTTTAAGCGCACGGTCGAGAATTTCGGCGGTCGCAGGTTCAAACCCCAGGCACACACCTCTGACTTTTCGAATTTATGTGTGTATTCACTTGATTTAACGGTGAAGGAAAACATCGTGATGAAACCTGCACACCTAAACGTTCTTAGGAATTTCTTAGGTGTTTAGTCCGCCAACCCGCACTAGGCCAGCGTGGTGGACTAAGGCCTAAAACCCTCTCAGTTGTAGAGGAGGCCCGTGCCCAGCAGTGGGACGTATTTGGGCTGATGATGATGAATATTGTAAGGAAAACAGGGCTTTTGGGCTTCTATGGAAGTACCGCCTCTGAGGACAACTTAATTTGTTTCGGGATTTCTTTAAAGTCAAAAGTCAAAGTCAAATTATCTTTATTCAAATAGACTTTTACAAGTTCTTTTGAATCGTCAATTTTACACTTTTTAATATTTTTTAAACTATTAAACTATTGCCGCTTCGAAACGTGTTATAGCTGTGGAGAAGAAACGGCAAGAAACTCCCTCAGCAACACGAAATGTTTAGTGTGAATGTGTTAGTAATCATCGTAAATATATCTGTCTTAGTATTTGATCACGGTCTGTTTATCATCGATCTATCATTTGTCACTTAATTATTACGAACTTTAACGACAAAGGAAAAATTTATCAACGAACTAACCCAAACTTTAGCGTTATAGAAAAACATCGAGAGGTTATTATTAACCCAGCCATGGGATACTTGGGCTTATCCACGAAATATTTTTATTTTGATAAACCGGCTAAATAATAAAAAATTGTTCCAAAAAGTAATAATTCAGCTGGGATGTAAAAAAAGTCTTTAATGGCAAGTCAAGTTTTACTTTTAAAAGTAAAATCGTTTAAGGAAACATTAGTTCGATAATTTATGTTCCCTACAAGAAAATATAAAGTCTACCAATTCACATTAATGTACTAAAACATAGCGAGCATTAACAATCTTATACCTACTTTTTAGTCGTGATTCCCTTATTTATAAGGTTGTTATTGTCACAACATGAGTAATAAGTAGGTATTAAAGGCGAATTCCCAGAAGCAAAAACAATGATATTTAAAGCTGTGATTTATTCTGTGGAGGTGTTATTAGTTTTGCTATCCTCTAGAGACTTAAAGGGCTTGTCCGTATACGGTGTGCATGGATTGTAAGGAAATGCTTGTTAAGGTCGCTCAATATGTCTTTGTTACATTATGTACTTAATTACTGAATAATTTGAATTTGTATTTACCTTTCGCTTGGAATTAAGGTAATAACTTTAGTCTGAATTTCAAAATTTTTTCGGTGTCACATTGGGAGAGTCATTTATTAAATTATTGCGTTAAATGCACCTAACAGTGACACAATACACAAGTTTTGCCTCAAAATACTATCATATTATTATAACAATGACACAAGGATCATACTTGCAGTTTTTTGGTTCACCGCTAACTGACCACAAATATATATTTCGACTGACAATTTAGTACTTTTCCATCCATCACGAAATGCATGTATTAACCGTTAAGTAATGTACTAGTGCTTGTCCGGAGATGGATTCCTCCTGATAGATACGCCTGTGAGAGTTATTGGCATTTAAGTGGGTCCCAGACACTCGACGCGACGTACTGTGAGGTCAAGTTTTAACTGTTCGCGTTCACTGAACTCGAAGGAAGGTCACAAAATAATTTTAAAACGATGAGCGTACCTTTCGCGCTAATGTGTGGAAAGGCCGTGAATCATGTTCCAATTGGCGAACATATTTGTTGTGCATTTATACCCGTACCGCAACGTCCCAAACAGGCGTTGTTAGCGACGCTTCTATTGTCAAATGTGTGAAGTGGACGAAAATGGTAAATTATGACACTTTAAAATTGGTATCGTGGGTTGTTTTCACGCTAAATATTTTCATACATGAACACTTTGTTAACACAATTTTTACTGGATCTATTGGCTTTATTGACGCATTCGTGCATACTGACTATAGCTGCTTGCTCTATGTACGGTATGTTCAGTGACCTCAAGATAATGCCGATGGGTTAAAACGTAGCTGCATGAGCAGTGAATCACGCATAATTCACAAGATTAAGATTTCACTTCGCTACTCGCTGTGGTGTTTACAGTAATGATCGTATTAAACTGTCACGATCGTATACGGATATAAATTCTTATTTAGTATATTTTAGACAGGTTATTTAAAAAAATTACGCTACCACTTTGCATATAAGAATTATTTCCGTAAGTAAGTAATTGGTTTTATACGACCGCACAGAACCAAAAAGGCGTAGACAACAGTTGAACTAAAGGAAGTTGATAATACTCTAGTCCTTTCATTCCATAGCATTTCCGGCCGTATTTTTCTAGGAAATCAGTCGAAGATATCACTGAATACGCTCAAATAGATTATAATGTTGGTAAATAAAACAAAATTATCGTACAGTACAAAACAACGTGAGGCACTGACATTAAAATGTTATCAGCGGGAACGCAACGAGGCCGCATTCTGCATCTAATTGATTTATAATAAGTAATAAATTAGAATGATATCGGCGCACTGTCGACACACTATTTTAGTATTTAGTACTTTCAGGAAGCCTTGATATCCATTTATTTCCAAAAACATTAACTAATAAAATCTGGTGTAATTTGTGGCATAAAATTCGACAATGTTCCAACAATTCTCAAACGACGAATTAATCAATTCGTACATATTATATTACTATCAAAGTGTCAAACCGATACAAGACATTCCTACAAATCTAGAGCTCGTATCAATCGCAGAAATACGAATTGAGACACAAAACACGATTTATTGATGTTTGATAATATCGTTTACAAATTAATGGATCTAAAGGCAAATACAGGGCAGATACAATAAAGCTTTAAAATTATGATAATAGCTATATAACGAAGCAGGCATGATGCTAGTGACAAAAGATGAGAGTATCTCGAAATTTGATACCCTGTTTCGTTTGGATCTCTCACACCATCAGGTGCAGTGTTGTCACTTTGCAATAAACGTTAAAAAGGTTCTAGTACTCACCATAACTACCATTTGCCGTAAGTAGGGTTCTTGAAGGAAGACATGGGTGATTTATAGAGAGGATTCTCTCCAGTGCAGTCTTCTGCGTCGATGTTTGTGTACTCAGGGTCGGAGAGGGGCAGGGGAGGAACTGTGTTGAAGTGTTTCCACGCCAGCACTCCTCCCACGGCAGCCACCGCCGCTATGATGCCTAGGATACCCAGGATCAACGGCACTGTAGAGAGAAATACTTAAATTAACACATTTTTTAGAATAAAGTTAAATAATATAATTTTTACTTAATTTTGATCACGACAATCTCAACACCAGTAGAGTTACTAGGTCATTGAATGACTATTTGATACTGTGTAACGTATTGCAGTACATTTACTATGTACTATATGTACCGCTTATATCTAAGTATTTCTAAATTTGAAAATTGTCTGAGTAAGTAAGAAATTTTTGTCAAATGGTTATAAGTATTAAAAAAAAGTATTTAAAACGAAACGGTTTCTTAAAACCGACGTACAATAAACAAGGAAACATAAACACAGAAATGCACAAGAAATGGTATTGCGGACTGACAGAATGAGGCTGAGGTACAAGGATGACTCAATGTCATTGTCGTACAACGGCTCCGGATCAAGCTTCCATCATAAATAAAGTACTCAAATTTTTAACACAAATAACTTCGAAATGCATGTTTCGTGGAATAAGTAAGAGCAACATTCAAGTTCTACGATACCTAAACCCGAAACTAATACTGGAACGGCATGCTCATGTCCAATGTCGATAGATAATTGTGTTTCAGTATTCAACGTTAAATTAGAACGGCATTGCACTTTTAATTATGCATAGTGCAGTTTGTCAAGGCGGAAAACAAATGCCGATCACACAAACAATTGTTTGGTATTGAAAATTTTACTCAACGAATTCAGGACGTTGAATAACATATACAAATTTATTTATACACCCAACAGTCACAAACGTGATCATAGTACTCGTACTAGCCCATCAATAAGATACAAGACTTCCCGATCTTTGACACATCCAAGTCGAAACAAATATTCGTGTATAATCTTTGTGTGAACAAAGAACTTTCGGTCACAAGACCGTCTTGATTCTAATCAATTGCAAAGACTATCATTGAATATTTTTTTTAAGCAATGTTGCTGTGTTTTCAATAAAATTTGTTACTACTTTTGGCTTTTTGGCAGAAAATACTGAGACGCGATTAAATAAAATTAAAATTCTGCGTGAAACGGCAGCTAGCAGAATCAAGCACAACTCGAATGGTGCACCGACACAAAGACTTTATAAGGGCAGGCTGGCACGGTTACTTGTACCTCAGCCAACATTATCTACTCGAGGGATAACGTTTTGATTTATAATGCCGTAATGGTACACAAGTGTCCATTGTAAAGTGTAGTGTGCACAGATATGTACAAGAATGCCGCAATTCCATGATAAATGGCTAAATTACGTGGTACAGACATTGTTTCGCTATAGGGTTTTGATATTGGCAAGTGGCATGGACAAAAGAGGATTTATCGAGAAATTAATAAATAATTTTTTCATTGAATTGAGTATAAATGAGAATCTGGCCTTGAGGTGATCAGGATAAAAACATGACCTCGAGGAAACACTGTTCCAGTATTTTTAGAGAAAGCATTGTACTTTTACTATAGAAGCTGTGGTGAAGTGGAGGAAATTGAGTGATAAGGGTCAAAACGAGACTCCAACTAACTTAAGTAGTAGAATAGGTTAGGAAACCGATTTATATTATTATTATAATACACCTTTCGAGTAATAATATCGCACTCTAGCTTTATCGTTGTATTTAATTATTTTGCAATTTCACACGATTCTTATTGGTCGGTGCGTGCGTGCCTCAAGTGCTTGGTACATTGAGTTTGTTTTATTATGCAATGACGTCACACACTTGCACTTTACACAAGCTATAGAAAGTTAGATAGGTTTATGTTAATTAATTAAACTCGGTTGTAACTTAGTCTATGGAGATTACAAAATGTTATTTAAATAAAATATATTCTCTTTGCTAAGCAAACACTACAACATCTAAGTACCTGATTCTCTTAAGGGGCCGTTCAAGTATTACGTAAGCACTATGGGGGGGGGGGGGGGGGTCTTTGGATTGCTTATTTTAGATGACATGGGGAGTAGGGGAGTCTAGATGATGGTTACGTCATCGGTAGTTAAATCAATTTTCTTATTGTTATAATTATAATTACAACATTATAATTTATAATATTAAAAAAATACATTAATTGTAAAATGTTTACGTAAGCATGGGGAGAGGGGGTAAGAGCTTTGCTTACTTTTGCTGACAAGGGGGATGGGGGTAAATAATTGTAATAAATCTGCTTACGTAATACTTGAACGGCCCCTAAGGAAATATGTATGTGCATAAGTTTATCTACTTGATAAAGACACATGCTTACTACTTATACGTACGTAGGTATGAGTATAAAAAATGCACGATGAAGCTATTCGAAAGTAGGAAGTATTCGCAATGAATCATCCATCATTGAAACGCGAAGTATAAACAAAGACAAGTTGTATTCCGACACTGATTCGAGGTCAGCAACAGCAAACATTATTAAACTGATTAAAGTGGTTCAACAAATAGAGTCGTCGCGTCTCCAAACTAATTATAATGTCAAATAACAAGATAAAACCAGTTTGGGACGCCTTCTCATTAACAATCTTATCTGATGCAGATACGGATAAAAAAGCCTTGTAACTCAACTCTTAGGGCGTACTTTCACAATTCTACTAGAAGGGCATATCCAAAACGGTAAGGTCTTCAAATCTCAGCAGAGATTGACTATTAAAAACACTACCATCCCGATTATACATACATAGCCTTACGCCTGTATTCCCCGAATGGGTAGGCAGAGGTGCATTTTTGCATCCACATTGCGTCTGGAATCTATAAGTCCCATGTAATAAGGGGCGATCCTATTAATTTTTGGGCACAATTCCAGACTACGAGCTGTTACTGAAAATTTCCGTAATGGAAACCCCAATAAGACTTTACCCGACCCGGGAATCGAACCCGGCACATACTTGTGCCCTAAGACCTCAAGACAGTTGAACCATCCCGTTTAGGCCGAACAAAATATCAGTCAATCGAAATGCAATAGAATATGATGCATTCAGACCTTCGCAAAAAGTGGGAGGCGGCTGTAATGGATCAATTAATCACAGAAATACATAGATAAGATTTACAGGCCCTAGTTTATTAACGCAGCATTATGGACTTTATCTGTTATCGAAATTAATATGACAAAGTAAACTGTATCGCTTAGGCAGTTTGATAAATGACTAGTTCTTGCTAAGTAATGAAGGTAGGTCTACAATCATGTCATTTGTTTATGCTAACGGTAACTGCAATAAACTTAGGGTTATTTGCTATTAGCCCGGATAATTGAATCAGAAAAAGTCTATTAAGGCGTTTATTTGTGTAATAGTCTTTATATTTTAATTATTATATAGTACGCTTCTTTTAAAGTGGTATCATCATCGGCGTGTACTAAGGTAAGAATATAATTTTTAATGCTATCATGTCTCTATACGCCCAGGAAGCACTTATATATATTATATAAAAAAAAACTCTATGTTAGTTTCCCTATTATGAGATACGAGAAAAACACTTATCTACACTGTTCTTTAATAATAAAGAAGAACAAACGTAAGGTCGGGAGTCTCAATTGATCGGACATCGAGTTTGTCAATTTTTAATTCAGGTAACCGAAAATTATTTCAATTATTATTTCGGAGATACCTTCATAAAGTATGATAGATTTTTGAAAACAATTCTCAATAAACATGAGACAATATTAATTAATAATATTAAATACGATGCGTGTATAACGCTGTCACATGAGAATACACAAGAATGTTGATTATGTTTGTTATTTTAGGATGAAACTGTATAAACAAACGTATAGAAAGGGATATTAAATGATGGAACACAACTGGCGATCGCGTATTCAAACAGCGAGCTGTCAGAGAACAACTGTGTAAACTTGTGCCATACATTTAGTTGTTGCCACTTGCTACTGACATTACCAACTTTGGTATGTGTTATCTGTTACCTGCTTAGTTTGTTGATAATAATTTCGTACAGGATATTTTTCTAACATTTTAGTTCGAATATATTTATAGAACTATATATATTTAAAATTTGGAGCTACTTTGCGCATTATAAATTGTGCCCTGTTCAATTTTGGTGCATTTGAGGACATATATACATATATTTCTTTGCTAATATCCGTAACTACTGAAAATAACATTAAAACTGAATTGACTTTGTTCAAAAGGAAAAGAAATTATGCTTGATTAGTTAACTAGAGCTGTTGAATATTGACTTATGCTATCGATATAGATAAACTCACCTTTAGGTCCCGCGGTAGAAGACGCAGCAATAATTGTGTTGCAAGAAGTCTCTACCATGAAAGTGATCTCGTAATTCTCGTTCCTCTTCACCCAGTACTGTACGTAGCAGCCGTCCACCGTCTCATTGCATTTCACCCATATCCTTCTATTGGAGCTGTCCTTCATTTTGATATAACTTTCGTTGTAAGCGATCATGGACATTTCTAGGTTGCAGTCGGAGCATTGTCCAATGGTGTTGTTGACAAGACAACCCTCACAAGTGCTGGAGGCCATGCAGAGGTCGCTGCAGTAGTCGTTCTCGTCGAAGTACTGAGAGCCCTCACGATCGTTGTAACAGACGCAAGTGTCGCATGGACCGCAGTAACCGTTGCCTGAGCATTCCACCTGGTTGGATAAGGGTTTGGTCAAGGACTCTTGTTTTTTTTTAATAAACTGTGACGTAAAAGGCTTTCTAGATGTAACTTGTAAAGAATGAAAAAATCTATGATTAACAATTTGTTATTAAAAAAATAACACCGAGGTTTGTTGTTGGTTGTTATTGTTATCTTTGGTCTGTTCTAGGTTAATTTTAAGAATTTCAAGTAGTCTACGATATAAGTTAAATTTGGGCGGATTTGAAGTCATTGTAAAAGTAACTTACGTCGATTTTCGCTGGGTTGGTGCATTGCAAGTCACCACGTTTCCCTTCGCATATTTGCTTCTCGCAAAGCTCTCCAGTCCTATGAAAAAATAGAAACATAAGTTATTTGGATTAAATTAGTAGTAAGTAATATACAAATAAATAACTATAGTAAACTTAAGTAATTTCGCTCTTTTATTTATATTTTATTTCAAAGAAACCAGTAGGGCTGTATCGACTCGTGAAAGAAAATATTTGTAATTAATCTAATACTAATATTGATTATGCACAAGGCCAGCGTGGTGGACTAAGGCCTTAACCCTCTCAGTTGTAGTAGACCCGTGTCCAGTAGTGGGACATATGTATATGGGCTGATGATGAATACTTATTATCGCAAACCCATCGTTAACGGCGCATAAATATTATCTTATTCGAGAGAATAATGCCGAAATTCTTAAACTGCGCCAGAAAGACTATCAATTGTATCAATTAATACATTGTTATATAGGATACTGGTCACCGTCGGGAGCAGAACAGTTAACCGCTGATCGGCTCAGACATCGCCTGCCTTTGTTCCGCAACCGCTCTCTTTCTTTTACTTATATGTTATTGAATGAAACCAGTTTAGTTTCACCGTTCCACCTGAGTGTACGTGACCGACCACACGTCACGGGATGTTCCTGCATTCAACCACTTGAATCGGCAAATGGGCCAAGTGTCGCTTCACACCTAGTTCAATGACTCAAAAATATATTTAGTCGCGCTGATATTATTTGCAAACTTCCGTGTAAATGTGCGACGACATAATTTCCGACTAGAAATAGATGTTCAACGTAACGCTCATTATTGTCGTGTTATTTTTGTATCTAGACCACAAAGATTTCTAATGTCTTTTTGTTCCCGTTGTTTGTTCAGAATCCTTGTGGGAGGAGAATTTAATACGGATGCCCGGGTAGGTTACCTCATTTTGCGGCCTAATATTTTCTGTCATCATCATCATCATCACTGTCTGCATACAATTGTAACTTTGAGTCAGAAATACCTGTGTGAGTTAATTAACCTTGTACCTCTGTTTTAATTCAACAAAATATTTTCAACAGCTTCAGGAAGTTTAGAATTTGGTCAGATAAATGGTAATGGAATCTCGCCTCATGACCTCGCCGTCTATACCGTGGAAATTAAAATATAGTTGTCGAAATCCATCTCCACTTACCTTTTCAGCTTTATTGGGCGTGAATATGATAGTGAGTATCCTTAGTGTTAACTCTGGCCAAAGCTTTAATGCTTTTACCGTTGATTCGTAGAAAAATGATTTACTTACCATCCTTCAATGCACCGGCATATCCCGCACCAGTTATCACCCTTGTAATTACACATAGGTGAATTTTCCTCTGGGATGCAGATATTAGGCTATGAACAAAAGAAAAATATGGATATAGACATTATTCAATAACATTAGAAACAAGCTGAGATCTTTAAAGATGATGTTTCTAGGACAATTTTATTAATAAATAATATTTTTTTCAGTTTTTCTACACATCTGCGATCAAATGATTGATGAACTAGTGAAAGAAATCACTTCAAAAATATTAAAATACTTACGCTGCTTGTTACTTGAGTATCGCCTTTAATGGACCCACTTGGCAAACCCTTGGTTGGCTTGCCTTTAATCTGGCCCTCACCATTGGGACGCATTTTAATCTCACAGTATTCTCCGGACCTGGGAAATAAAATGTCTTTTAACCAACAATATACTTTTCATTGTCTCTACCGCTCTAAACAAACATCACTTATGTCTCTTCTACCGTGCTGTGGTTAGGTCTTAGTCCACCACGCTAGCATAATGAGACTTGATTACTTAACAAACCCGAGAATTTCTTGTGATGATATCTTAATTGTGCATGTTTCCTTACGATGATTTATCCACGTTCAAAGTCCGTTTAAATTCAAGACGAATACATTCGCAACCAATAAGACGAAGTTCCAGTAGACCGCATCTGATCCTCTATGCGATCATGCAGTTTATCACCTTATTCAGTATAGTAAAGATATGTATGAATATTCATTTATTACGTTGGCCATCTAAATAAATTAACTTACCATCCGTTTGGGCAGGTGCAGATGCCACAAGCATAGCTTCCACGCCAGTTGCACTTCGAAGAGTCCTTCTCCACAGATTGACTGCACGCGCATGCGCAGGCAATATGGTACTTGATGGTCACGTTAGTTATATTCCCGATGGTCACTTTCGCGTATGCGTACTCGTAGATCCCGCCACTTGACCTACAGAAGTCCCAACTCGGAGTAGCCTCAATGGTTGCGATGCATTTGGATCCGTCACATTCGGTATGATAGACCGACACATCAATGTGACTGTTCTGTGTTGAGTTTATGATTGCTACGTTTACCTGTGGAAGGAAGTTGGTTTTATTCTTGACTCGCAGTGAGGCCAGTTACGGGCGGATGCGATTTTTAAATAAATGGTCCTTTTCCTCCGTTATATCTACATAATATCTCGGTACCAAATTTATTCGAATAGGTCCTTTGGGTTAGATGTTAAAACATTTTCGCAAAATATTGTATAGACAATAATAATAAAAAAAAAGAAATGATTAGATTCTGGTGTTCATAATATTAAAATTACATATCTCTTGACATGATAGAAAGTTGACGTAATCAACGTTAAGGTATACAACAATAACACCCCGATTTTGGAAGACTGATCAATTTGTACCAACGACTGCACAGCATTCAAATTATTTGGAATATTCCTCAATAGGAAATTTCTTGATCTTATTTTTAAATCGGCTACATAATGTCTGAGTCTTGAATAAATGACTACAATTATATAAATGGCTTAATTGCAAATCATATTAATGGTTAGAGATAGCCGTAGAAATTGTCATTGTCCAAGTCATTTTGAAAAGTCTCACAACGCGTGGGTTCATTTTAGGTGCAATTAAAGTATCATTACGAAGAATTCATGTCATTTGGAATGTTTACATTGTTATAATAAACATTTGCTGCATTGTTTGTAGAACGCTGAGTATATTACATGTAAAATGGCATCATTATAATTTGCTTCGCGCGTGTAAACGTGCATACAATTATAGTACGTGATCGGCTTGTCATTGTTTCTGGTCTAATGTTATAGATGAGTTATTGAAATTTATTCTTCATTCCAAGATTTTTATTTAATTGATTTTAATTTTCCCAGCGATTCATATTGTGGATAAACTTATTGATTAAGTTTGACAACCATAATTTAAGACTGCATCGTTGGTCCCACGGTATAAATGTGTGCTGTGCGATCGAAATGTCCAAAGTCGAGCAATGTTGGTTAAGTTTTTTCAATAGATAACTCTCAGTAATAGTATGGAGCTGTCAGTATCGACATTTGTGCCTTTAAAAACGACAATAGGCGCCGGCACCCATTATGCGGGACTTACTTACGGAGAAATACACAACTAATGAATGAGAATATATAGAAATAAACTCCTTTCTAAATACACATATATATATATATATATATATATATATATATATATATATGTGCACTTTAGACAGATTTCATTTATTCTTTTGTGTCTGACAATTGCATGAAACATATACTTACTTTTACTTCGACTGGAGAATCATAGGGAATCTCCACTTGTGCAGGGTTGTTTACATAGAGTCTTCTCTCTTTCAGAGGCTGCTGCGTGCTGTGACTGCTCGGGATGGATGGTATTTGCTCTCGGCCATTTGGACACCAGTCGTCGTCCGGTGACGTCAGAGAACAGTGGTCGCTCTGCAAAGAAGTAGAAACATGATGAGTATGGTATTAAAATATTGAGGTGCCTTTGTAAACTAATTTAAAAAAGTCCCAGGAACCTAATAATTTTACGAAATAAAACGTAACCTCAGTATGTCAAATATCATATCTTTGTACATCTATCATCAACATCGGATCCACAGTTTAGGCATGAAAGCTTATACAGATAAACTCATTTTATATTAGTATGGATGCCTGCATACACAATAAATACCTATTAAAATTACTTGTTTTATGTAACATTAAACAGGTATTTTATACAAACAACTAATTTAAATGTGTTATGATTATATATCATAACGCCACACTTGGTATTGCAATTATAATATCTTGCGATAATATATCCAAGTGGACATGTTTAATTGAACTATGCCCTTATTCCGTGTTGCTCTTTATGGATCGTCGCCTGATTCCTAGACAATTACACAAACGCTTGCTTTAAACGTTATGACTGTGATTGGAAGTAGTCAGCAAAGCGTTAAATTTCAACTGAAGTCGTGAATTTGTAAAAAATATGCATACTTCACGGAGATGTCCAGAATGTTTCAGATGTCCAGATGAATATTACGCAAATATTTAAAGGGGATACTTTAAAATTACCACAAGATTTGACAACAAAAGTCTGTATTGTAATAGTAATAGTAAATATAAACTACGACAAATGAAAACGAAAACTCACAAAAGAAAAGCTAGAATGAAAACAGATAGACATAAAATCAAGGACATAGTGCAGAATACGTGATGAGCATCCATGTTTAAAATGTGGTTACCGTAGTTTCACTTAATACATTTAAATCCTTCAAACAAAACGACAGGAGCATAGTAACGGGCTATCAATGGGACCATGAAATATTCATTTGCACAAGATAATTCCGCGGGCCTGGGCGCCGCAGAGCTATACTGCAAGTGACCACACAACAACCGGTATTGCTTGCCTTGCGCCTTCACTAGTACACTATTATTTACACAAGTTAACGTTCATTAAGCGCTCTTTGACTACTCATATTATGTGATTTGATAAAGAAAACATTTACAACAATTTGCATTTGAAACGGTAGCGCCTAGTATGAAAACAGAACAGTAATTCCAGCTTTATTTGCAAGCTAATGCCAAGGGACTTAAATATTTTTGGGATAACCGAAGTTATCCCACTTCACCTAATGCGTTAAGGATAAAGGAGATTGAGGACATTAATTGCCAATAGTACTGGATTCGAGAATTTAGATCCGTGCTTAGACTATAGTCTCTAAGTCCTGTAATCGTTGGCAAATTACAACACCCGTAGCGGTTAAACATAGTCGAAGACAGGGATGGTTCAATATTTATTTTAAGTTCCTTATGCAGTTGGTAATTCGAAAGAAAAACTATTTATTTTATAAATATTAAAAAAGGTTTGTTTATTTGGGCATTTAAACACAGTCATTCAAACATTTTGTATTATGAATGTTTTGGGTAGTCTTGAACAGTTTACAGAACGCATAAATAAAACATGTGTTTAGCGATGCGAGCTGCGCATGCAAATGCCAAGCGAAAAGCAACAAGAGATCTGTTTCGTCGTAAAATCGTAAGGGCTTGTGCCGCTCGGTAATATTCATGTCATATAATTATAATGCAAGAGCAGATGGGTGTGGAACAATTTTACACCCACACAAAAAGAGCAGCCGAGTTAAACTGGCTTAGCAAGATTCAGAATCAGGTCGTTTACCTGCCGTGCAATTACTATTTTATCAGACTCCTTAGTTTTTGTGACTACCGAATTTTCGATCTACGCCTAATGCCTAATTCTGTATTGAGATTCTATTTCTTTCGATATTAAACCCATAGGAATGATTCGTTTGTTGGGGTTCCTTTAATCCCTATCGTATTTCTATGTTTTTTACTTGTATTCAAACACACACACACACTCACTCACAATCACACACTCACACACACACACACTCACACACACACACACACTCACATACACCCACTGTACCTTTACTTTCTATTTTTAGATTAAGTTCATTCATCTAGGTTATTATAACATTTTATTTGTAATTACAACCATATATATTGTTCTTGGGGGATTGGCCCTGCAGACTGAAATACAGGTTCATCCTAGTTTGGCTGCAGTTGTCACCTGCCTCACGCAATGGTTACACTAAGTTTTCTAGGTTTAAGCATTTCATTTGTATGTTATTACAATTGTAACATTTGTAAGGAAATAAATAAATTTATTATTTATTTATTATTTATGTATTGCGTTAATCAAAGGTTAAAGATTACATTGGGTACATGATGTTTACAACTTTCATAGACGCATATTGCGAAAGTATTTCACCAACGCGTTGCACATCATCATTAACCCAAAAGATTTAACAACATTTTATATTAATATGATAAATATTTACTTTTGCATTATAATACTTTGTTTTGTTACAAACGTATAAAAATAATATTATGGTGCAATAAAACTGGCTTTTCATAAACAAAAGCAGCTTTCCCCGCTTTATTCGTCCTACGTGTAGGTCTTGTTATAACTAGCAACACAATAAAAAGGGCCGTTAACCCTTGGGTTGCGCAGAAACCGCCGATGTGGGTGTCGCGATAATAGTAGAGATTTGATGATTATTCCCGCTCTGTTTTGATGGAAGAGATAATGTGCCTTCTGTCTTTATCGTTTTCAGTGTGGGTGAGTGGACAAGCGATAGTCACAGTATCGTACTCTGTCGGAATAAGCCGACGTGTGGGTGGTATGAGATATAGGCACCCACAGAACTGTTGCCTACCCGTTGCGACACCTAGCGTGGGGAAACTGACTTATATAAATCAAAAACGAGTTTTTACGTTTATCGTCCTGTATACTATACGGAATACCACAAAAATAAAAATTTCATTAGAATTTGTTAGTCATTTTGCCAGCTTATAAGTTAACGGAAATTGTTGTGAGTCAAATGAGTTGCCAATCGTTCGTAAGTTCTTAGTTTTTTTTAAATATAGGGACATATAAAAAATATTTTTAACGTTTTTTGTTATGGTCAGCTTCTATAAAACATAATTGGCAAAAAAGTACATAGATGATGAATTCAGTGCTGCCCCGGCAGTCAAGTAGCGAGATACGCGGGCGCATCTAAATTTTTAGTTTCTATAATATCATGTTCATGATTAATTTTACTCCTTTAATCGTTGGATAAATCTACATTTTCATCGAAAAATTCTTACGCCAATAATACACCTTAGTATACTGAAATCTTTAATGAAGAATAAAAACTTATCTTAACTTTATTTTAATACTACAATAAAAGAACAAAAAAAAATCACTACGAATATTTCTAATACTTATAGTATATATTTTAGTCATTCAACAACACGTATCCTGACTTATTTATGACATATACTCGTATGTATGTTCAATACATAAAGTAAAAATAAGAGCGATGCTCCACAAATTTAATAAGAACAAGAAGAAGATAACTTATTGTTTTCCTGTCACTGACATCACCCGCATTTTATTCTTGGTAATCCCATACTTCTTTAGTCATCATGCGGTGGAAATTCTATAAAATTGTTATTTTGACACAATTACACAGCTATTGTAAAATTTGTGTTAATATTGAACCAGTTTTTTGAAAAGCACAACCTATTTAAAAACATACAAATTCAAATTTCTTTCTGCATCAACTAGGCAACACGCTTTTTATTTTGTAGTACCAAAAAGCAACGAGAATAATAATTCCTTTTTAATGAAAACTTTAATCAGTATATATTAATGAATAATGTAGGAGTCAAAGTATATAGGAAGCATGTAGAAACATGTATGTGACTCGTTATGACGGAATGGGGACGAGTGACGTGAATCACTCCATTAAAAACATTCCGATATAGAGAAAGTATTGCAGTTAAGTTTTGCAAGCTCTTATTGTATCATCCGTTCTATAACATAACTGTATAAAGCTAGTCTTTGTAACCATTAAGCAAAAGCTTTGTCACTCGCTCGTTCTGTAAAACTGTTATTCACAATTTAATTTATATCATAGCTTGGGCCACAACGATACCACGCCCATTTTTATCGCACAAGTTCTGGCAAAAAGCAAACATTTTGCATATACTGGTAGGTAAACAGAAGAATCCATATTTAAACAATGTATGTGTTGCTGATCTTTGGATTGAAGTGAGAAGGAAAAAGGAAAGAAGATAAATATTTTTATCTTTCTCAAAACTAAGAAGAAACGATGAAAGAAACCGCAAAAACAAATCACAACACAACACAACCCTAATATACCGTTTTTAAGCCTGACTATTCAATGAGCAAAACACTGAGCCTAACTACAGTACCTATGACTTTACTTCTTTCAAAACATATGCGATTTCGTAAGACTGTCTGATGTGTCTGATGATATTTCCAAGTTTGTGACTATATGACGATCATCACACATCTAAAAGCAAAACCTTTATCCTACACAGACATGGCACTAAAATTCAATACTCCATGGTGGCCAGATGTAAATACTTTAATTATTACGACCTTACATTCCGATGCCCACGCGTTGTCTTGTAAAAAAGGTACAACCAGACACTCACTCGTATCCAAATACATATATTTTCTTATATAGGAGGTCAGCGCACTTTTGAGACGGCAAATAGTAGACGGGGTTTCGCAGACGTCGTAAACACAGTAGAAAAGTCGATCAAGTCTGGCGACACTCCAAATAAACGTCCAAGTGTTTTAAAGTGCATTCTTGTCGAGGATTAGTAACTGATAAATGGGTGCAGTGGAGCCCAATTGTTATTTGATTAGGTCGTTTGTCATAAGATTAGTTTTGTGAAACTATTGACTTGAAGACATATTTTAAGTGTCCACAAAAAGCTTTCATATACAAAATTGAATTTACGCAACAATTACTATAATTGAAACTTCCTAACTGACTTGTTATTGAGTAAAGGAATAATTTCTTATCACACCCACCCTTCGTTACTTCTACTATCACACAATAAAGATAGCTTTTAACTGAAGAGTCTAAAACCATGACAAACTTTTCATTCTTACAAGTACCCATCGTTTGTGTATTAGAAAAATACTTGCCTCAGACTGGAGGCCGGAGCTGCGGTCTTTCGTTTCATAATCGATATCTATCTAATTGCGGTCTATGGCTGTGAAGTATACTCTTTGCTTTGAATTTTGCTCATGCACGATGTGATGGCGCAATAAATTCAGAGTATATGTAGTAAATATATCCAAACAAAAGTATTGCAAAGTTACAGCATATTGAACAAAGCTATTTTTAAATGTAGAATTCTACACACTTTATTGGTTATATCAATTCAATCATGCAATACCTAATTACCCCGTAAATACAGGTAAATTTATTTAAATGATGATGATGATGATGTGTTAATAACAATCGATGACAAGATGTAAACAATGACCGTATTACAGTCAAACAAACAACCTTCGATGGCGTTAGTGAACGAGAAAAAAGCAATTTGCCAGCTGTTAAACTGAGACTGTAGTAATAGAGATTGCATTTTTGTGTACAACTAAGGCCAGTTACGCTATTACGATACAGCTCAGACATTCACTGAGACTCGACTGAGAGCTAAAATTTGAGACTGTAAATACGAGTACGTGTTGTAGGCGGTGGTTGAAATCACTTATTTCGTAAATAGTCTAGGTTAGTTCAGCGCTGTTATATTGGAAGGATAATGAACCAACTTAATGTAACTTCCATAGTTAGAGGATAGTATGCTAGCCAAATGTTCAGTTTATTGAATAAAAAATGCGATTCATAGTTACATTTTCTCCTTGGTAACCAACGATAATTATTAATTGAAAAAGAAATATGCGAGGTAGGTATATATCTTTCTTTTGTATACAAATATCTAATATTATTAGACCATATGTATGTGGTGCATTGTGCCACGGGCTTCATCAATGTGTAGTTCATAATACATAATTTAGAAATAATGTGGAAATGTCTCATATATAGTTAGGTTAGGTTCCTATCTGCCATATTCCTTCGCCGTTAAAATGATGCATATCTAAATAAAATGATGTGCTTCTAAAGTTTTATTAACACGATAAGCACTTGAAATATCTGATTTCACGCTTGCCTACGGCATATTGATTGCGCGATCATATCTCACTGCTCAGAAATAACGTGCCCTTTGTGCATGTTTTTAAAGGTAATCGTTATGCAAGCTGTGTTAACTCAAAAAACTGAGATGTTTCACGCATATATTGGTGTTAAATGTGTTAATGGGCAAGTGGAGCGGCCGCGGTTAATTGTACTGATTGATATGCAAGAGCTTCATTCATTACTCACGTAGGCACCGAGCGCCATTATCGGAAAAGGTTCATATCTGTTATCAACGCCGCATCTTAAGTAATTAGCGTGTTTAATGCAATCCTACAGATTTATCGGCTCAGGTTTATTCTGCCTGAATTGAATGTTATCATTTATATTAATTGCAACCTTTTATGTAATTACGAAAAGGACTATTATGAATATTCACTTTAAGTTTAAAGGGTATTTTTAGTGTATTAATATCCATATTTACCATATTTTGACTATAGTGCTGGTATTTTACGGTGTCAATAAATAATATCCCAATAACTTACAATAACTGACTTAAAGTGGGATGCCTAGAAACCTGGTTTGTTTGAATTTAGAATGATCACCGGGAGTTAGAATTATTGTTACATTGCCATTTATAAACATGTAATGAAGGCAGGTCGAAACAGAAAAAAAGTAGTTTGAAGTGTTGTTACAGAAATATAATTTGCGATTTTTATTAAAATTGTGACAATAAACGTCAAAAACTCTGTTTGGAAATAAGTAGCATAACAGTGCAATGAGACATTAAGTTTGTACATCGTTTTATTCATTGCATTAAAGGATTGTACAATAATATTAGCAAAAAATCACATCGATTCGTGTCACGGTCAAGTAGTTCCGATACAACAAATAAAAATTGAAAAAAGTATAATCAATACATTTTGTCACTGGTTGAATTTATGGTAAAATAAAGTTGTTGCTCAATTTGCTCATTTCTTAACAATACATGATTATACCTACACCTTGTTTACAACTGGGAATTTAAATCTATTTTCCTTATTTTTTATGTTTTAAATACATAATGTAATGATTGATGTGTTTAGATTCGATTTAATTTTAATTCATTATTGACTATGTTATAATAATTAAAATATCATTAAATATTTTCAAATGTTAAAAAAAAAACATCGAACCTGTTCTTTTAAGTGAATAATAAAATAGTAATTTATGTCAGGACCACTAACTTACATTTGAAATAGAACCGAAGCCAATGTAATACTAGTGTCAAGTGACAAGTTAAGCAGCTTTCACTTATCTGCACCAGAGCTTAGATTGTATTGGCTTCGCTAAAGATTAATTACTTGGAAGGCAATAATTATATTTCGAGATCCATTGTCCATACTTTGTATAAAGAAATATTCGTATATGAATAAAACATTATTGAGATGTCTTCATCCAACTTGACTGATTCTGAAAAGAACAGTTCTTAACGCGGATAAATGGGTACCATATACAATAATTATAATTGTTTCATATGTCACCGCTCCATGAAATAAGAGGTGGTCTCTGCTCCAAATGTCATCGGTAATGACAAAGTTCAAGCAGTACACACATTACGGCCCAACTTGCCGCAACCCCATCAATCAATCGCAAGAGGTTATGATTAAGCCCAATATTAATTGCGTAAATAACAAAAATAATATCACACGTATCCCACCGCTTGCGTAAGCGTAAAGTTCAAGTAAAACGCATGTATTTATATGAAAAACGTATCGTTGCAAAAATAATGGGCGTTGTACAAAAGGGACATTAGCCCATGATTGATGACAGTGTAAATTTCATCAAGTCTATACGTTTTAACGATTATACTCATTTCATGGTGTCGTGCACGAATATTGTGCAACGATTTAATGTGTAAAACACGAACAGATATGGGTCGACTGTGCGTGTTTATAATTTCTCGGAATGGTGTGATTGCGCGGATGTTTGTTGGTTGTGCACTTCTGCAAGCACGATCAGAACTTATTTCCAGCAGTCTAAATCAAGACGCTACAATGTTATTATTATAAAGCTGCTTAGATTGGAAACTGTACGGCGGATGTTTTCTAAAATTCCAACTTCCTTACATAGGTAAATGTAAATATCAGTTTGATGTTGAAATAAAGATTAATATACAGCTTTCTTTCTTTCTTTCATGGTGTAAACGGAACACTTAGTCACTACCAATACTTAAAACAGTATGTAACTAAAGGTAAACAATGTCAGCATAATATATACAGGTTTTATGTAGTAGATATGCAGAGTTTATGCAAAATGGCGTATTTACAATATACAACTTGTTAGCAGCGTATTTAGAAATAATATTAATAAATAAATAAATCCACCCAACAGTCCCATACATAGTTCTGATCCCACACTAAGTGTATCTTAGTGTAGTAGTCTTGTGTCGTGGGTATCAGAAACTACGAGAGACTTTTTGGTCTCACATATGTTTGTGGATCACACAAACATTTGTCTCGGTGCGGGGATCGAACCCGCGGCCTCTCGTTTCGCAAGCTAGTGTCTAGTCAACTGCGCCACGGGGCTGTCAAATATCTACAGAAATAAATCTACAGATGATTCCATATGTGTATGTATTCTGCTAAAGGAATTACTCTATTTAGTACCAAAGCTGTGCAAAGTACTCGCGCCGAGCCGCCATACATATGATTCATGAATGATTTATTCAACTTTCTTGCAATACCACCTACAGGGCACTACCCACGTCGACGCTAAAACTTAGATTAGTTAAGTGGTGCATTCATCATATGCATACAGGGAACTCAAGAAATTCGAATTCATTGACAAAACTTTGTATTGATAATATCATCATCATCATCAGGCCATACACGTCCCACTGCTGGGCATGGGCCTCCTCTGCAACTGAGAGGGTTTAGGCCTTAGTCCACCACGCTGGCCTAGTGCGGGTTGGCGGACTACACACCTAAGACCTTAAGGTGTGCAGGTTTCATCACGATGTTTTCCTTCGCCGTTAAAGTACGTGATAAGTCATTGTGAATACACACATAACTTCGAAAAGTTAGAGGTGTGTGCCTGGGGTTTGAACCCGCGACCGTCGAGATTCTGGACCGCGTGCTTAAACCTCGAGGCCATCACGACTAATTGGTAATATATTATATCAATAGTAATATCAAGCTTGCAAGTAAATGGCTCTAACATATCGCCAGACGCCGCCGTCGTGCCAGTTATAATGTAGGCAATTTGTAATGTTTAAAAAAGATAACAATTCGGGCAAAGTTCGACGCCTCTGCAGCGTAGATGCACTTTACATGGGAATGGCACTGAGCCAATAGTTCCTTAACGCAAATTTATTGTAAAAATAACAATGATTTAACGTCTCTTTCGTGATTCATAGGAGACAAAGGCTTTTTTCCTTTACCGATTTATGTTGGTTATGTTGCGGATATTGGGAAATGGGGTAACACAGGAAATTCGTCTATCGATCCATACTCCGCGGCACTTCAGCTGATTGTGTAGTATCAGCATAATAGAGCTACTTACGCATCATTTTTAGATACGATGTTTTATCAAAATGTCATTAAGCGGCATAGGTGATGCGTAATCTGACGTAATAAAACCACAATCAAACCGGTAACAAACATGTTTGTATTAAATTATTGATCTTGTACGTTCTAAATGACCTATTTTTGTTCGTCGTTTTATTTTCCTTGTTACTGTGACTGTAATTATCAACAACTATTCGTATTATACGCGCATGAAAATTGTTGTTTATGTAAAGATAGCATATTCTTGGCCAAATGTACTGATTTTCGCTGATCAGACGTTAAGGCAGTGGCGGGACTTCCATAGAAGCCCAAAAGCGTTAAACGTTAATTGTGTAATGTCTAGTTCATATTTGCTAATTATGGGGTCTTTATTTAACAAATCGCTTTAGTTAAATAAAAAATTTAAAATTATTATTTGAAATTTTAAAATGCAAACTGGGCTTTTGGGCTTCTATGGAAGTACCGCCACTGCGTTAAGGATGCAGGAATTTCGCTCTTTCCTATGACTTTTAGGTAAATTTTTTGCTAAAGACTTGCAAATGGTACAGATTTGAGGACGTTGCGAATGTGAGGGTAGGAGTTTGCTATCAAGCTATCTAAATTAACAATGGTAAAATAGAACGAATAGAATATGTTTTGGTCTGTTTTTACGTGGCTTTTCAAATAAGAATTTTCATTTTATGTGACTCTACCATTGTAGAGACTTGACTTTGCCAATTCCTGCTTACTTCAACAAATAATTTATAGATTAGAGGTATATTTAAAACCAAATAAAAAAGGACCGTCGAGGAGCCGAGGAACCGGACCTACCGAGACAATCGGTTGTGTTCCACAAATATTTAAGAGTTTTGTGAGATACTTAACTAAAGTACCTATTAGTTTGAGATCACGATGTTTCTGGCTGTTGGAGGTGCGTTATTAAAATATACAAGATAAATTCTGTAAAACCAGTGCTTATATCATCTTAGTCTGAAAATACACTTATGATCTCTGCAGGTCTCTGCGGTTGCTATGTAATTCTTGTTAAAAGAAGTGTCTAAATATGTAGACTTTAAATTATATAAATATACCAATCATTCTGTGACGAGTATTATTTTTTTATCACGTGCTTGACTTACTGAAAAACCCGTCACCCATTAGACACTTCACGTTAACTAGATCAGCTTTTGTGTCCAATCGAAATGTATTTAGTGTGACGTATGAAACGACCGTAATGGTAATATGGACGGGGTAATGGAGTGTACAGTACTTCAACGTTGCGAAATGATTAGTGTAATTAGTGTAGACACAATTAGTTATTCACTCATATCCATTTGTACAATACAGTTACATTGGCAATGTGCTTGACCTGCCGCTCGTACAGCCGAGCGTTTTATTCGTTCGCCTTGAGTACCAAACTTTTTATATCCGAGTTCGCAATTTAAATGTCAAGAAAAAAAAGCTAATCGTTTAAACTTCGAATGTTTGATTAACCAATTGTAAATTTGCGCATCAATCATTACAATACTAGAATTAAGTGTAGGAATTTGTCTCGGTCGTTTCTAATGAAAACTGTGCTGGATGAATATGTAAATTTGGGATAAATAGACGATTAAGTAAAATAAAATTTATTAGATCTTCATATATACGTGAAATATGGCTCAAGGAATAAATTATGAAAATGATAGTGAAAAAGTCTTTTGTGTGTTCAAAAGAGGTAAAGAGAATCTTCAAATCGACATTGTACTACTCTATGTAAAGATGTAAGGATATGCTATTTACAATAACATATAGTATTACTAGTCATAAAAATTAAACATAAACTAGTTTAAAGAAAATTGCATTATATATATTGCGATTTAAAATTGGGTGTGTCTAAAATTTTCCTTTGCCTACTGCTACACAAAAAACTAACATTAATAGAGCAGGATTTATTTAATAGACATTTAAATTAACAAGCAATAACGAAGAACATTAAAGTGTGTTGCGCAGTAGAACCCATCAAGATTACAGCATAGAAATCATTACTATACCGACAATGTTTTGCTTGTTACTGGGCACTTAATATGCAGAGTCCATGTCCAATTTGAAGGCTGAAATATCAATATAATTGAGGCCCTCTATGAATATATTGTGCATCGCAGATGAGAGGAAAATACGGCTGTCTCATTAGGGAAGATGGATTAATGAATGGACCGGGCCCAGAACAACCGCATTCTCGTGTGACGGAAACCTGATTCGTAAAACAATTTCGAGATGTTTTTTCCTGTAGAAAACATCGGTGAATCATTTAGAGACTACTAGACTTTTTGTAAAAGAAATAGTGGCTCTAAAGAAGTCTATCATCATTATTGCTTGATTCAGGCACTAATCACACGTTTATTTATTGATTTGCACATTAAGCAACTTGTACTGTATTAACAACTTTAATATAACTAACTGTCTTTGTCTCTTACAATGCGAGATCAGACTATAAATAAATAAACCTGCTATTTTTAGATACAACGGAGTTTATGCTTAAAGTGGTTTAAGAAACCTATTTATCTTTGCAAAGTCGGCTTAATGCTTTTAATTGTTTCCTTTTGTGTAGGAATATATTGTGAAATAAGTTAAGCTTAAGTAACGTTATTAGAAAGTGAATTTCATTGCCACATTTTATATTGCAATTTAATAATATAGTGACTCCAGATAAATTTACTTGATAAGCGATAAAGTAGTGTAAAAATAAAACAAAAATACATTTCATAATAGCTCCCCAAATCGAATTAGCCTGCAGTACTTCATAACTTTATTTAAAAATAATTATTAAAATCAGCTGTGTAATTTTACAGTTTAAAACGTTTAAACAAAAAAGTATTTCTTATTGGTATGATAAAATTTAATAACGACAGGCGCGAATATTAGCAGTCCTTGTAATTAAACATATGGAACAGAACTACATGAAATTTCCAATATTACACAGAAAAACAAATATTTATTACATTTGTAACTTGCATCAGTGCGATGATAAAATTCAAAACATTTTGAACAGACTAGACGGCTTGTCGCTTACCGTGTCTCACTATTTGTACATGGTGCAAGAAAAATATCCATTTCATTTGTTTAATTTACGTTGTGTATTTTAGGTATTTTATGATTATTGGGAGTAGGAAAAATCGTTATTTTGGTTATATATTTTAATTTAAAAGGGAATTACCAAATGAATACGCCGTATTACGATGATTTCATTTAAATTGTCGATTTGTGTTATTATGAAAATATGGTTTGGTGCATGATATAATTATTATCATAAATGATTGATGTATCACGTTTGTTACGTTGAAGCCAGTTACCCAAGTGCGGTCGGGATATCTAATCAAAGTCTGGCTTGTTCCTGCCCACGCGTACGATAATTGATTGTTTTCGCTCGAAGAGAACGAAAGTGTATATTAAAATTTCCTGTCTTGTAGATCCTGGGGCATAAGTGAGCGGCTTAACATGAGAAAACCTAGGTTTGATATGGGTCTGGCAAAATTTTACTGTGAATTTTATTGTGAGCACTCAGTAGCATATGGAGTCCGGAAATGTGCCCGGTAATCGGAAATGAGCTCGATCAATATTATTTGGGACAGTAATATAATAAAATGCCGTTTTAAAACACTTATTTAATATAAAAGGTTCTTCTAAAATATTTAAAAGTCCAAGATGCTACGAGGAAATCGAAGTTTGTTGATGTTACTATAGAGAAACACTCGATGAGTCAGATTCTTTTGGTACTAAAAAAATGCTGACGGATGGTTAAAGTATAAGGATACAAAAACGAGTTTCTAACATCATTGAACAATTGAGCTTTTTCACTGTCAAGTTCTTTAAAATATCTAAAATTGGATGGGACATAGAAAAGCTGAAAGAAAATGTAATATGTGGTACATGAGTCAAAAATGTCGATTTAAACACATCTTTCATTATCATTATCTAATGGAGACGAGATAAAAAGCCTAGGACAAGATATAATCATTTTATGATAGTGTTAAAAATAGGGTTTTACAATTTGTCCATCGGCCGTCATGTTTATTGGATCAATTGTTTCCTTCCGTTCAAGCCGCTTTGTTCGAGTATTTTTTCTTTTCTTAGTCAATTATTGTTCTTTTAAAGTTTAAACGCTCTGCGCTATCCTGCCTTTGTTGTATAATTCGATTCCAGAAGCTATTTAGCAATATATATGTTCCTTAAATACTTTAATAAAATCTTAGTAATTTTAGTCATTAAATTTTCAGGAATTATGCGGGTAATTGTAAGAATATGAAAGATAAAAAACTATAATTATTTAATTACCACAATTTCTTAATTACTTTCGTAATTAAAATTCATATAGTGGCACGCAAATACATAATATACAAATATGTCGAGGTAAATTTAAATGTTGTGTTAATAAACTGGTTTCAACTTGCATTACGTTGTAAAAAAATAAATAAAAAATGATATTCTTACCACGCGTTCCTTGCACCAAATGCCACCCTTTCTCATGCATTCGTCGCAATTCCCAATATTCATTTCATTTGCGTAAACTATTTGAATTAACATTGCCACAACAAAACACAATCGCGCCATTTTCTTCTGCCTCACCGGCCAGTCACTAATATTTTTTTAAAATTCGAAATGTATTTAAAGTATCGCGACTTCGTGTCGTAAATTCGAAATTCGAACGCGAGCGTTCCGTGTCAAGTGCCGCCACAGACTGCTGACGACCTTTCGCGAGACTGTTCACCGCTACTGTAAGATGAATCATCCATCAGTGTTGCATCCGAGGAAAATTCGCGGAAATATATTACGTATAGAGGCACCGTAAATAAGTGAACGTATTTATTGTCACGTGTGCTTATCATCACGGCTATCAAACTTTAGCCTATTAGTTTTGAGCGGTGATTTTTTTTTTAATATTTTCTTTTTGACATTTTATTTTGAGCTTTTGTTGTTTTTGTTATTTTTTTAGCACGGAGTTGCAGTTTTTATTTAAATTATAATATATTTGTTTATTTGACCTTACTTTTTGAGATATTTGTTGATTTTAATGGTTTTCTTTTGGAATAATATTTCAACTAAATTATTGCTAATTGAAAAAAGTAATAAATGGGTAGAAAAAAATCTTGTTCAAATAAAAATTAGGATGCATATTGTATTATATGGGAGTTTTTAGGCAAATTAGGGTTTTTTTATAACTTTCGTTGGTCTTAACATCATTCATACATTTTTTGTTATTTAATTTATTTATTATTTAATTTGTTATTGTCAATTACTTTTATTTAACTGTCACTGCAAAGTTTAATGCCTACTAATTATTATGATTTATTCTTCATCAATTGACACGATTATGTCATTATATTATCGTCATTGAGACGATGACGATATAATGTGTATCAATATATGTGTATATTGATACACACTAGTAGAGATGGCCTCGAGGTTTAGGCGCGCGGTCAAGAATCTCGGCGGTCGCGGGTTCGAACCCCAGACACCTGTCTCTTTCTTATCGAACTTATGTGTGTATTCACAATCATTTTTTAAGTACTTTAACGGTGAAGGATAACATCGTAAAGAAACCAGCATACCTAAAAGTTCTTAGGAATTTCTTAGGTGTGTAGTCCGCAACCCGCGCTAGGCCAGCATGGTGGACTAAGTCCTTAAAAAGTGTATGGGCTGATGATGGATGATGGATATTCACTGGTAATCCTTGTGATACTTGCTTGCTCATTATGGTGGGTTTTACACTGACTTTTGAATCTAAAATCCTGCCATGGCTATACCAGCCTTATGATAATCAAGGTTGTCATGAAAATATTGTAAATAGTGGTGTAATTAAGGTATTCTGACATTTAAATTGGTTGTTTTGGAATCACATTCACTGGTAGGTATACCTAACACAACGTCTCTCTTTTAAGAAAGCAAAAAATTATATACAAATACTGTTTGTTACTTTAAAATCTGGAGACTAGCGGTGGTCTTGTGGCTTAAGCGTGCGGCATGCGTTCGAGAGTTTCTACGAGCGATTCCCGGTTTAGGCAAATTATTATCAAAACAGCTCGCGAATATTTCGTGTATATGTATGTGTATGAATGTGTGTAATTTTAAAATAATATAATATCAGTCGCAATATTATCGTCATAAGTCATATCGATTAAAATCTTATAGATATCATATAAGTTTTATCGTCATAAGTCGTGATGGCCTCGAGGTTTAGGCACGCGGTCGAGAATCTCGACGGTCGCGGGTTCAGACCCCAGGCACACACCTCTGATTTTATGAAGTTATGTGTGTATTCACAAAGAATTATTACGTACTTTAATGGTGAAGGAAAACATCGTGATGAAACCTGTACATCTAAAAGTTCATAGGAATTTCTTAGGTCTGTAGTCCGCAAACCTGTACTAGGCCAGCGTGGTGGACTAAGGCCTAAACACTCTCAGTTGTAGAGGAGGCTCGTGCCCAGCAGTGGGACGAATCCATATTCGTGATGCTGATGATGATAACATCAGTTGTGTACTTACATAGATCACTGCTGGGACTTCGTCCATTTAGATAAATATTTTGGTCGTAGTCATAATACTGCCATAGTGAGTGTTGTATGAGAAAGAGACATTATTAACGAACACATTACTAAGGCGTCATAAGATGCGTATGTCTTAGGTTCGACGACGACCACTATTTTGACAAAGTTACATACATAACCTCACGCCTGCATTCCCCAAAGGGGTAGACATAGATGCATTACTGCACCCGCATTTCGCCAGGTATGTATCAGTCCCACGTAATAGGGGGCGAGCCTGTTACCGTTTTTCGGGCATATTTCCATACTCCTTGGTGCTATTGAGAATTTCCTAATGGTAAAACCCGATAACACTTTTCCCGACCCGGGAATCGAACCCAAGACCTCTAGATCGCTCAGCACTTACATACTTGTACCGCGAGAGCATGAGGCAGTCAAATTTGACAAAGTTCTGTTTCCAACTTAATTTTAATGCACTAGTGCTGAATACCCAAAATAAATGATATAGGCTATACCGTGAAAAAGGAATTTTTGATCAAGGTATTCAAATAAACAAACGAAAACAAAATATTCATTTTGATGTACTTTATATGATTTATATTTTTTATGATGCAATGCAGTATTTTTTTTGTTGCAAAAGCACTAACGTCATTGGATAAAAACCGTTTCTATTTTTATTATAAATATCTTTTGTCCCGCTTCCTCCAACGTCGCAGGACACTTAACAGAGCAAGACAAAACATATTTAAATTAAGAAATCTTAGCACTGTTTATAAAGCCGTAAAAGCACGGCAAAAATCGTATACTGAAATAAAATATACTATTAATTGGGACAAATCGACAAGATCGTGCCGGCCATTTTAAAACCGGATTTCGTGAAGCGCCGGCCTACTTCTATTGAATAAGACCCTTCGGACAAAGGACATGTCGGCGTTCACTAGTTACGGTTAAATCTTTTCATGTTCAATAATTTATAAGATAAAAGTTAATATTTTTTTTTCAAGTGTAATTTATCGTACATTCATTATATTGAAACGTTAATATATTATATATTCATTCATATATTGTGTCATGCTTCACCAAAATTGAACTAAACGCTTAAACACTAATGGCTATCGGATGATCGGATATGTGGAATCGAATACAATGCAACATAGCTGACACCTAAACGTTACCGCAATACAAATAAAAGCAATCGATTATTTTTTTTGGTTTTAATAAATTAATTATATTTATATGCTTAATTATATGCTGTATTTTTAAGTTAAGTTAAAAATAACAGTTATTACGTAATTAAAATTCAAAAGTAAAAAGGGAGTCAATGCTTCTACTGCAGTGGTGTTGAGGGATTAACCCTTCGACTGAGAGCGTTGAAAACGCGGCTTCACAGATTGCGCGTCCGAAAACGGCTTTCCTCCTCGGTGCACGGCAAGCGTGCGTGGCCAGAATGGCCCGGATTCATGGATTGCTCAGACCTCTTTAGGCTAGCAGCGGAGCCTGACTGAGAGGGAGATTCGCATGGAATCGACCGTGTCCGCAACTCGCGCCCCCACCCTAGGCTGGTTGCACGACACGTGAGGTGGTATTAGGGCAGTCCCACCTCGGTAACTGCTCCCCTGAGTAGAAACGGACTCCCCAAGCTACGCGGCCCTTTAATTCTATATATGTAAGTCGGCGCGCAAATGTTGATACCGCGATTCAGGATTTGATTTTCAATTGTAGCTTTATTTGATATTTTTTTATGTTTTACGTTTTAATATGGCTTGATCATAATATATTGATATTCATTTTGTTTATAAAATGCAAAATTATGGAGAAAATCACGTTTTTGTTTATCGCGTTGAGATAGCACGATATGACTTTCAACGCGTAAGACAGAGATAGCTTGACAAACGGTTGTGTACTTGAGCTCAGTAACGCCATCCCGTATCAATGTAGGGAAGCAATCATACTGAGTTTATTTATAAAATATTCGTTATTTTATTTTCTCATTCGTTTAAAAATATTATCAAATATAAATATTTATGATCATTAAAATTAGCTTGCTAATGATAATAAAAAATAAATTTTAATAAATATTGTACATAAAAAATCTCGCTTTATCTCGAAGGTTTAGGCTGACTTCGAATGATTTTCCGTTATCTTTGTATAAATAATGCACTGTAGTAGAATTGAACCATATTTTTATAAACCGTTCAACTTACAAACCACAATTTTATAATACAATCTAGGTACTTTGTTGCTCGATAGATAATACGTAATAACTTTATAAAGAATAATAATGGTACATGATCATATAGTTTGATGAAGTTAATTTTATTTTGGTATAAGTACAATTAAATAAATACACCCAACAGTCACATAGTACATACGTAGTTCCTACCCCATACCAGGATACACACTACTCTTTGTCGTGGGTACCTATCAGAAACTACGAGAGACATTTCGGTCTCACAAACACCCAGACCTGCAACAAATATTTGTGGATCACAAAAACATTTGTCTCGGTGTGGGGATCGAACCCGCGAACTCTCGTTTCGCAAGCTGGTATCTAGCCAACTGCGCCACGGGGCTGTCGAGTATTCTATAATCGCTTCCAAGGTTTAATCTATCCCAACATCATCAAAATCTGCACAGCAGTTTACACATGAAAGCACAAACAAAAATCCATTAGGTATATTGCTATAAAACATTACTTAGGATTTAATAATTAATGACAGCCGCGTGGCTTAGTTGGCAAGACCCCAGCTTGAGAAACGAGAGGCCGCGGGTTCGATCCCCGCACCGAGACATATGTTTGTGTGATCCACAAATACATGTTTTGGTTCTGGGTGTTTTTGAGACCGCAATGTCTCTTGTAAGTTGTAGTTTCTGATACCCACGACACAAGACTTGTGTCTCAGTGTGGGGTCAGAATTATGATTATGTGACTGTTGAGTGTATTTATTATTATTATTTTAGTTATTTTTGTCGACTGCAAGATCATAGATAGTGTTCATTTTACTTTCTTAATCTGAATGCCATTATGTAAATTGTTCGTCTTTTTTTTTAATAGTTTGCACAGTCTCTCTTGAAGTGGACTACTAGACAAAATTCTCATGACCAAGCAGTTTTTCACATCGCTATGATATATAATTCTAATACTGATTTTATGTAGCCTGAATCAGACTTTGGTATGATAAGTCAAACAATTATAAATCACCCAATTCGATTGACGGTTTTGAGCTCCAAATTGCAATCATTCTCGGTCATGATCGTAGGGAAAATATATGTATTTTAAGAATAAGGTAAAATTCCCATTTGTCCTGAAACAACAACATGATGTCATGAAGCGAGGAATCGGGGCACAGTGCGTCAGTAACACCTAAGTAATGTTAACATCCTGTTCCGATCTATGTAGTTTAAAGTTAACTTTACAACAAATAGGATTCCCCATTACGTTATTAATAATTAAAGTTTTACACATACATGACAAATATCTTCTTGTTTATGTACATGTGTTCACTGTATTAACTTTATGTCAATGTGAACGTACATATTTTTAATTTTCAATACAAAGTTATAATTTCAGGCGTCTGTGGTATATTTTTAAATCAAAATATATCAGATCACATTATGAGATTTGAAAAATTGGTTGCAAAATTTTTAAAGTGCCTGCAACCGCAATTTTTAGTAGTCATAGCCGCTTCTATAGGTAAATAAATTTGCACCTTCAATCTTCATAGTATGTTGTTTTTTTTACTTAACGCTAGTAATATGCCGAGGTGATTTAAATGGTTAATAAATAAAAGAAAATTAAAAATAAATACATGACTTTTTTATACATATTATGGTTAGATATCAATTTAACTTAATTCCATAAACTGTTTTGTAGGTTATCATATAACTTTTATAACAGTGTTCTAAGTGTCGCACTTTACACAAATATATCATGATTCAAAAAGTGTTTTCACTTGAGATCATTGACCTAGGATACGCTATGCTTCGAGCTTCTTTGAGACTGTAGAATGTCCAACGTCCCTTCCATGTATCATATAATATAAGCGGTTAACCAAGCGGCAAGAAATGTTTCAAGGTATACGTAGGATGTGGAATAGTTATTGTCATTCACCGCGAAAGGGTTACCTACACGGAGTTAACGCAATTTCTATGTACTCGTACACTTATGAATAACACATCGACTCTGCGGAACAAAACAATTACACTAAAACGTGAAACACATAACGAAGGGAATACGGCAAGTGCGTAGACAAAGTGCTTCAAAACATTTTCCTCATCACAAACACACAAAAGTATGACAATTTTTTATTGACTGTTCCGTGGTCTCGCGGCACAAGTAGGTATGTGCCGTGCGATCTAGAGGTCCCGGGTTCGCTTCCCGGGTTTAGCAAAGTGTTATAGGGGTTTTCCATTAGCAAATTCATAGTAGCAGCACGGAGTCTGGAAATGTACGCGAAAAACGGTAGGTAATAGGCTCGCCCCCGATTTACTAAAACCCAACAACACTTTGCTCGAACCTCATATCGAACCCAGAATCTTTAGATCGCACGACTTATGCCGCGATATCATGAAGAATAAATAGTATTTTGATTTTTTTTTAAATACACCTAACAGTCGTGTGTCGGGGGCATTACAAACTGCGAAGGTCTCACAGATTGTGTGTTACACAAAACTTTTTTCGGTGCGGGGGTCGAACCAGCGGCCTCTCGTTTCACAAGCTGGTTTTTAGCCAAATGCGCCATTGGGTGGACAATTATCTAATAATGACGTAGTCAGTCATTACTTCCTAACCACACTGAATTGAAACTTCAAATGATTGATATTGATATCTACTTGTCGAAGCGTAGACGCATCCCCACTGTGCGTCCAACGTAGGGTATAAATACAGCCGTCCGATCGAGAATGATTCATTCATTCTCGCTCGGAACGCCGGACCGAACGGAGCTCTGTACTAAGTTTTTGTAATTACCTCCAGAAGTTTTACTGTCACTATTTAAAAAAAAACAATAATGCACAAGACCCTTCCACGTACAATTTTTTTTTGTTTGTAGATTTATTTTGTTTGTTATTATAAATAAACAATAACATAGTGATCATAAACGCAATTAGGTTTTTTGTATTTTTGCTGATCTATTGCCATTGTAGGTATATTATAGAAATGGAAGGTTGCTGGTGCTTAATGTTCAGGGTTACCTTTATTAAGTACCGGCGCTCAAATGTAGTATTAAAGATAGTTCATAGTTTATTCTATAAATAAAAATAAATAAAATTAATTGTAGTTATTTTGTATAGGCATATAAAAGAGAATTACAAATACGTCTACTGTACACGGTAAGATCCCTACTTTGGGTACAATATTCAATGAATGTTTTTTTTGTGTTATAAGACTGACGGGGACACGTCTTTTGTGAAGATCGCAACTTATGGGGTTGGAATTCTTTGTGTAACCCAGTTTATATCTATGGTTATAGTAAGGTATTTGACAGCTTCTATGGCGCAGTTGCCTAAACACCAGCGTTCGAAACGAGAGGCCGCGGGTTCAGTCCCCGCACCGCGATAAATGTTTGTTTGATGTTAATGTGTGGTAATTCCATTTCAATGTTGTTTCCGTCAAAGGTTGTCTTTAAGAGTTTGCATATTAACTAATTTATTACGATAGGATTTTTGTAACTCGTTTTACTTTTTAATTACCCAAAATGTATTTAATATGGACAACGGTAAAGTCTTGTCAATTAATCAATGTCATGTTTATTTTTCTATTTTTTATTTTATTTTACTGATACTTATTATTTACTACTATATTTTATACTGATACTGATTATAATTTACTGACTGCCTCGTGGTCTCGCGGCACAAGTATGTGTCGTGCGTTTTATAGCAATATAATGTTTTTTTGGTTGTGCTTGCATGTGTAAACTAACATCACATAACATTTTTTATAACATAACATTTATTCATTAAAAGTATTTCCGTTACAATGGCTTAAAACTATTACATAACATATTGTACTTAACATGCATATTTGCCAGGGGTTCCCAAACTAGGCAGAGCCTGTCATCTTGGGAGACCAAACTAACAATTAAAAATAATAGAATTTAAAACAAATAAGGCGTAAAAGTCTGTGACTGGAGATTATACAATGATTTACTTATAAAACTTAATATTAACATATAAAGAAAATATATACAATACAAAGAAATATAAATTAAAAAAAAACTTAAAAAATAATAATAATTAAAAAACGATATAAAATTAAAGTCCTAAGTTTAAAAGAGCCTCTGTGTCATTATAGTTTAGACTCTTCAGCCAGATTACAATTTTTCGCTTAATATTATTTATGGTTCCTGTTTTTAAGTCGCAATTCTTTGAACCTTATTATAAATTAAGGGATGCAAGAAATTTGAAAATCTTTTGGCGAAGCTCGATTTCACCGTCGGTAAAACTAATCTTAACGTTCTCTTTTTCAATAATATTTCATAGTTCTGCGAATTGATTGCTATTTTATGTCTTGACAAACATGCTTTTAATATAAATAGTTGTCGAACGCTAAGAACGTCGGATTCCTTATACAGCTCAACAGTTGGAAAACTGAAAGGTTTCTTCAACATAACTTTGAGAACCGCTCGCTGTGCCCGCTCAAGACATAGCATAGAAGATTTCTGATGAAACTACTGTGCGGATTTTGATGATGTTGGGATAGATTGAACCTTGACAGCGATTATAGAATAATCCACCGCCCCGTGGCGCAGTTAGCTAGATACCAGCTTGCGACACGAGAGTTTGCGGGTTCGATCCCCACACCGAGACAAATGTTTTTGTGATCCACAGATATTTGTTGCAAGTCTGGGTGTTTGTGAGACTGAAAAGTCTCTCGTAGTTTCTGATACCAGGAATATGATTTTTTTGATTTCTAGGAATATGATTTTGGTCATACTAACTTCACATTTAGACACTTGTGTTTGATTCTTAGCAATAAGAAATAAACAAAATTAATTGCTATTCATTTATTAACAGGAGAACCAAATCCTTGTTTTTGGCGTACCTATATGGAAAAAAAATGGATTTTTAGGTATTTCTTAGGTGTGTAGTCCACCACGCTGGCCAAGTGCGGGTTGGTGGACTACATACCTACGAAATTCCTAAGATTTTTTATACGTACAGGTTTCTCCACGATGTTTTCCTTCACAGTTAAAGTACTTATCTGATAATTCACTGAATTCGAAAAGTCAGAGGTGTGGGCCTGGGGTTCGAAACTGCGACTGCCGAAGGCTGGAGGCCATCACGACATATATATTATATGTTCATAATAATTTTGAGTCTCTGTAGGCGGGATACACAAAAAAAGGGTAGGTAAGTAGGAACTATTTATTATTTTACAATATAACAAATCCATATTACATTATATAGACAAGTTTTGTTTTTTTTATTTTTTGTGGCCTTTAAATAGTATGTATATAAAAATTTTAGTAACGAATAAAGTAATCTTCTTTATTAAAATAATATGACTTCATTTAACATTAATCGATCCCTTTCTGAACGCCGGGTTGCTGAACGTGGTCGTCGCCGGCGCATAAAGCGGGTTATCATAAGGTTCCGACAAGTCTTCTTTGTGTCGTTCTACGAAGGAATTGTACTCCCTTCTATCACGAGCCTCCGTAAGTAATTTCCAACCGATGAGTGTAGCAATGCCAATAATAATTATCAAGAGCAGAGTAATACCACCGTACACTGGAAATAATTAACATACATATTTATCATATCTGCTGATTGAAACTAGAACTTTGAGAGGTTTGATAAGATAATATTAATGTTCGAATCAGGAGATAATGGCTGTGTTCCGTAATACACTGTAATGTGTGACGTCAATTAAGTACACTGCGAAACCGTTCCATTATAGTTACTGGTTACTGGTATACTGGTTACTGTTCAAAATGGAACGCAGTCAATTATACTATCGTTTGACATCCATGTCATGTCATTTCTGGAGGCAATAGATCACGTGATCAAAGCATTGACAGCACCTTACCTCGGAAACACCAGTGCTCACAGTACAAAAATGGCGAATATTAATGACGTCATTTTACTAGAACACTGTGGCAGTACACTGTCAGTCCATAACGGAAGGAATTTCACAACAGTAAGAGCACTGGACAGTGCTTGCAGTGTATATCGGATCATACCCATTGTTTGTAAATGCCGTAAGTAAACGCGATTGCAACGCCATCTATTGGTGCTAATTGCGAGGCTTAATTAAACCCACCAGTAAAATCAAAATCGAAATCAGTGCTGTTGTTCAGGAGCTCAAGAATAATAAAAAAGTCTAAAATTAGCAGAGTTTTTGGACTCAAAACACTGAGATATTTTTTTGTGAATCACACAATAATATGTTTCGGTGAGTGAATAGAGGACGCATCCTCTCATTTCGCATTTGCTTAATAAAGGATGGCATTGTAGAAACCCAGATCGAGAAATGAGACCATTACAAAATATAATTCATTGTAAAAAACATTGTGTCCAGTTTTTCGGATTATATGCAAAAAGTTAACTGTACTTACACGAATAGTTTTCGATGCAATCTTTGGATTCCAACACCAGTATATCAATCCCATAATCTTCGTCATCATATTTGTAAACGAAGCGAGTGTAACAACCGAATCCCACTTTGAAGTCCGGACACAGATTCCAAACACCACCATTGACGTGTTCTTCAGTAAATTCCTTCGTCCATCGCGGTCTTATCCTGTGATCTCTGCATTCGTGATGACCCCAGAGTGAGAGGGCGCAAGTCTCCAATATGCGGCATTGAAAACTCTTGCATTCTGGACACGGCAAGATTCCGCAGAGTATGTCTTGTCTGTCGTATCGACTGTCCCATTTCGGTAGATTGGGACATTGGCACCTGCCGCATGAGCACTCACCTCTGCCATTGCACATCTAAAAAATACATACATACATACATACACGCTCACTTCTAATCCTCGAAGGGGTAAGATCCTTAGGTCAAACAGCACATATGTACATGTGCCGCGAGACCAAAAATATATATGTCGCCCCGAAGATAATTAAACTAATATTTAAGTTAACTTTAGAAATATTTCATAATAATTTTTTTAATTTAAATATCACCAAAAATCAGTTTATTCAATATAGTAATTTAGAGATGTCTCATTAACGTAATTAAATAATCTTTTGATTTTATTAGTCTTTATGATGACACTTGTTTGTTGAAATAAATCTGAAATAATTCTAATCAATATTTCATAATTTTAGGACACTGAAATATAAAAAAATAAGGTTTAAAAATATTAAAATTAATTATCATGATTTGTGACATTATCAATTTGTTGTTAAAATACTTTGCTGATGACGTTCGTCAATGGAGGGGCGACTCAACCTTTATAAAGGCGAGTGTTGCGCGTGGAGCGCTCTCGCTTGCGAAGGAAACATTGTGAGTAGAACCTCTGTTGGTTTTACATACATACATACATACATAAACTCACGCCTGTATTCCCCGAAGGGGTAGGCAGAGGTGCATTTCTGCACCCACATTTCGCCAGGTAAGTATGTATCAGTCCCACGTTATAGGGGGCGAGCCTATTGCCGTTTTTCGGGCACATTTCCAGACTCCGTGCTGTTACTGAGAATTTCCTAATGGAAAAACAAACAATCAAATGTTGGTTTAATAAAAATTATTTGTTGTTTGTGGTTGTGTTTGCTTATCTCGCTTTGATTATATTTCCCATAGTTTGCAATAAATCTAATTACAAATAGCAATCATAGTTACAAGCTAAATATTGCCGCATAATAAGTATTAGGCGTAATGTAGTAAAGCAGAGCCGATGACCAAACAAAGGTCAACGGTTCTGCGATTTTTTTAAATAACCGCCCTGTCTGGTATTTGCTATATATAAATTGTAGTATCAGAAACTACGAGAATTTTGTTGGTCTCACAAACACGCAGTACCGTAATAAATATGTATATGCGAATCGCACAAACATTTCTTTCAACCGGGTACTGGACCCGAGCCGCGGCCTCTCGTTTCACTGGCTGATGACGAGCCAACTACAATAACTGTCAAACATACCTACTATGATAACAAAGTCTTTTAAATATTCCCTCTTTTAAATGAATGTGAAGTAATATTAGTAATTACTAATTAGGCATTGTATGTAATTCTTATCGGAATCGTACTGTGAAACTCTTGAACAATTGTTGATGTCAATTACACATTAATCAATAGAATTAGTGTGGAGGCCGTTTTATGGGTTTAATAAGTTGAAGGTTTAACTAATTAAGATAATAGTAACTAGACTATATTTTTTTGTAGGCCTCAGATTGAATTATCATATTTCAGACTGAATCATATAATATTTTGCGATGTCTAGCTCAGTAGTAAGATTCAATACGAACCTATTTATTAGTGCTCACCTTTCCATTGGGTCCCTTGCAAGTTTCGTTTGACAATGAGCACTGACATTCGTCCCCGACCCAACCGTCGAGGCAGTCGCATTTACCGCACACGCACCGCCCATTGCCCGAACAAAAGTTTTCATTCACGTCCCGTGTGCAGCTGTCTTGATTGCATTGGCAATATTTACCCTCGTACCTTAAAGAAATACATAAATTAAGATAGAGTCACGAGATTTTAAAATGGCATATATGATCCAAATATTAAATTATCGGAAATTCACCGGCCGTTGGATGGCTGTTATTTATTGTTGTGTGTAAAAAACGAGGCTCACCAATTCCTAAATAATAAGTCTTAGTTTAGATATCGGAACGGCTTATCCAAAACGATTCTGTACAAACCATTCTATGCAATATATGTATACTGTTGATGACATGTTATTTTTTTGGACCTTTTGTGAAATAAAGAATTATTAGTAGTATGTCCTAAACAGTGGGAAAGTGTTTATTAAAATTTATAATGCTAGTTTGTTAAAGCGGGCGTGCAAAGCGAGCACCGCACGCGGGCGGCACGTCAAGGGGGGCGGTAAATTTGTCTAGGTGACTTTTTTTTTATTTAGACAAAACTCAGAGTAAGTAGTTGTAGGGCGGTATAATGCACGCGGGCGGCGAAATAGCTAGCGGCGGGCCTGGCAAATCTGTTGCTGCTTACCGGAATATTTTTCGTCTCTGGAACGACGAATTTGCCCTGCTGTATCCTAGTGCGATCTAAATAGATTGACTACTAACTAGAAACTATAAGGGCTATCTTTCAGCATTTGAGGATAATGCCGGCATAATCGGGCTAAGGAACGCCAAAGCTGATTCCCTAGCAATTTGTTAATCAACACTAGGTAATATAGTTTTTTTTTTAATACCGTTTCTATGAAATGCTTTATTATTCTCCATGTATGACTTGGTATTATATAATATGAGTATAGTATTACATACTCAACACCCTTGTATGCCCCGTAATTGGTTCATAACAGTTGTATACGAACCCCATGTTGCATTTACAGGTTCCACAAGAACAAGAACCCCGGCCGCTGCATATTTCGTTTGTTCCTTCGGCGATGCAAGTAAAATTATCATTGTATTTATTCTGCTCATTTCTTACGCAAGCGCACTTATCGCCATATCTGTAATGAATTTAGGAATAGTATTCACAAACAATTTAAATGGCCTTCCAAAATTCACTAATATAAAATCTTCAAAGTATGATTTAATATTTCAAATTACTTGTTATCTTGTTTTGTTCTCGTAACGATTATTTGATTAATAAAAAATTTGGAGGCATAATTTAAAGTATTCTTTGTACATTTAATTTAAAAAATGTGTTAAAATAATCAGTTTTCAACAACCTTTTGTCACCGCATTTGCAGATGCCACATTCTTGTATTTCTCCGTTGCAAATGTCAGTTCTCTGGAAACTATTTTCACATTCGCAACTTTTAATGACCTCGACATCTAATGTAAGTTTCTCGCTGATTCCTTCTATTGCCACTTCAACAGTATAGTTATCAATTTCATCATACTCCAGTACTTTTAACGTCGCTGTGAATTTTTTCTCTTCCTCGCTTTTTGTCGCGCATTTGTTATTATTTTGTTGTATGCAGTCAGGATCGAAAGTCACCTTAATATTTTTTCTATGCCCATCTTTAACGTTGACTTTTAATTTCACCGTTTTTGTTATTCTCTGGAAAAATTATATAAATTACGCTATAAAATATTTGGAGATTTCGATACTACGTTAATTTTATTTAAATTAATTTTAAAATACACTCCAACCAATGTTAGAAACAGTTTTCCGAGTAATAACGAGAATAAGGTCTGTCTTTTACTAATCAATGTATTATGTACAAATGTACTAAATGTAAAGTTGGTCATGAATTCTTAAAAAAATCACTATCGGACACGGGTTTTTGCTACGTTCTAAGATGGCAAAAACTTGTGAATTCAAGTGAAAATTTCTTTACCTGATATATATCTCGTAAGATGTTAACCAATTTGTCATCTGAAATTGAGTTTTTATCAAAACTCTCAGCTTTAGATCCACTAATAATCCTACTGAGTTCTTGATAGACATACACGTATTTGTCGTCAATGACAAACAGAACGATGACGTCATGTTCTGCAGCTAGTTTACTGATCATGCTGACAGAGGGGTAGTCCATTTCTAGTTCCTTTGTGTACACATTGTTTTCAGTGTAGCATCCACCGTCGTATGGTTGAATAATGCCCGCGGCTTTACCGTCTCCTGCTGCATGGTAGGGAGCATCTGATAGAAACACGACAATTTTTCTTGATTCGTTTCTCCATCCGACTGTGTCTTTGCAAACAATGACTTGTGCTAATGCGTCCAGACCGCCTTCTGGGGGATCTCTATTTATACCAAAAGGCATATTTGAAATTGTTTCTTTGAAATCTGAGAAACTGGTTGTTAGTTTTAATCTATGCCTGAATGAGTACGTGTTTTCGCTTGTGATTTTACTGCAATTATAAAAAGATTTATGAATTAATGTTAACCGCCTCGTTCATAAATATTGTATGTATATGCATTGTAAAGGCTGTCACAACTATGCACTGTTTTGTCTGCTTTATATGCTTTTATGACTAATGAAGCTAGTTGTATAGTATGGATCAATTCTTATGTATTTGTTTTTTTTTAGGTTAGCGTTAGGGCTTTAGATGTAGGGAAAGGTTTTCTAGTTTGTTTAGGAAAAATATAAAATACTTTCTTTGCCGTTTAGCTTACTGACCCTAAGTTAAAGAATGTCATGGACCCTTATGGAGAGTTGGCACAGTGACAAAATTTAAAGTATTTTAAATAGCGACTTACCAAAAAGGCAAAGCATTTTTGTCTATAAATGAGCCCATTCCTAAATATACATCACTTGTCATTTCTTTCATGGCTTTGTATATATTCTCGCTTTGTTTGGCCGCCGTACTTTTAACTGGGATCATATCTCTAGATGCATCTAGCAGAAAATATAAATCGACGGGATAATCTTTGGCTCCCTTAAAAGAGAAGTTGAAGGTGATGGGTTCACCAACTCTGACTTTTAGCTTGTACTTTTGGGGTTTTATTTGGATGACTTTTCCTGAATCCGAACTGAAGTCGCGGTTGTGATTCTCTGGTACCGTGGAAGAGTTGAACGGATTTTGTGGTTCTTCAGGACACCAACCACTGCTGTAGTCATTCTGAAGCTTACATCTCGTGCCCGTGAAATTATTCTGAGAAAATACAGATACGTTATTACAATCACCCCAATACTATCAGTATTGAAGGTCCAAACTATGACTACAACTTCTGATTTACACTAGTCAAAGCAATTTTGTCGGCATTTTTGGAACCATATGTGTTGTGATTGGTTTACCTATAAAAATAACTACTCCCCCAAATCTGGCCTATCGACTAGGAAACTATATGACATCTGCCTTTTTGGACGTAAGCCATTCCATGTAGTCCATGTAATGAACTTTGAAGTAAAACTATAACGGCTTAGATAATTTAATCAGTATTAACTTGTAATTTTTGTGTTTAATAGGTAAACTTAAAGACTGAAGACATCGTTCCGCCATCAGGACTGGAAATAGAGCTTGAAAACTGCTCTTTTTTCCAAAATACCAAAGACGTATCTTTCTTGGATGAAAAAAGTGTACACTTTTTTTATTTTAGTATTGCTTATTACGTTTGGGTTCTGTTCATATTGCGAGCGGTTCATCCCGGTACGAAAAAAAGCTTAAAAATACTCACATGCGCACACCAAACACAGTGACTCGGGTCTCTGATACAATCGCTGCATGTCATTTGTTTTTCACACGAATTTGATAGCATGTATCCATTGAATAAAGATATGGTAATTGTCACAAATATTAGTCTTTTCAGCATGATTTCTGAGTGAACGTAACTAATGTAATAAAGCGCTTGATTTACCGTGTACAGACCACAGGAAAAAAATATGCTGCATATATTGTAAAGGTGCGTTTACATATTGTTTCTTTAATAATGTATTTGACTATTACTATTATTATTTAATCTCGAATTGTTTATCTATAACGTGTCCCAAAATTCAACAATTAAGATTTAAGATACTGATAACTTATTCAAATATTATTTTTTGAGATCAGCAATCTTAGTAGAACTTCTGTCAAGTATGAAAACTTCCAGAATGCTTATAACTTTTAAACAAAATTAAATCAAAATTATTTCCCTACAATTTTAAAACATTTTAAGTTCAATTTCTCTTCTCGTGATGTAAAAAAAAGTGTAGATATTACTATGGCAACTATTTTTAATTGGCGCAACTAGAAATCTAGGAACAATTTTTTTTTTTAATAATATTAATAACATTAACTATGTGCCTTAAATAGGTTTTTTGTTGCAATTTTTGGAATTAAGATGGTATACGTGCTTAATCAAATTACTTTACGAAGTTAGAAATAGATAGATAAAGAGAGAATATAAATTAAAGGAAGATGGGTTTTCGATAACCGATTCATCATGATGCTTTTCTTAGCTCAGCAAGTCAGCTTCGCTAGATTTAAATAAAATTAGGTAAATATTATCTTTTAAGTATAAAGAGCTTTACCAACTGTAAAAAAAATATTAGATTAGTGAATTCAAAAAGTCCCATTGATGACTTGAGAATTCCCGAAAGCGGGTTGCCGCAAACAATGCAAGTAAAATGACGTATGTAAATATGTACACTGACCTTTACTGACATCGATTTGGATTTTCCTCAATTAATTTGTAACAAACACTAGCAGTTATTTATTGTTTGCTTTTAATTAAAAGCAATGTTAATGTTTCGCGAGTCGTTGAAGCGTAATGATGTGGACTGAAAATATTTTATTTTTAATTTTGTTCGTGAGCTTTGTAAGATGCCAATCTGTGTGCCACAGTTTAGCGACATGCGGCGAATGTATTGGAAGCGGATCGGAGGAAAGATGCGTGTGGTGCAGCCAATCGGTAGGTAATCTGAAGTATTTTGTTACATTACGTCATTAATGGTTCGAGAATCAGGGGCGTGGCTTATTAAAATAATGAACATACAAGGATGTAATACACACGCACCAAACAGTCACACATAGATATTCTAAGATACAAGACTTGTGTGGGTATTTACATTATCAGAAACGATGAGAAACTTTTTGTTTTCGCAAACACCCAGGCGAGAAACCAATATTGCGAGTTATACCAACATTTGTCTTGGTGGGGGGATTGAGCCCGCGGCCTCTCATTTCACAAGCTGGTGTCTAGCCAACTTCGCCACGGGGGCTGTTGAAAAATTATATCATACTTTGATATTTAAAAAGTATTGCAGTCTCTCGTAGTTTCTGATACCCACGACACAAGACTTGTATCTTACTGTGGGGTCAGAAGTACACGCGTGTATTTATTTATTTATTTCAATCTTCCGTCTACCAATACTCAAGTCAATCATAATATAATAAGGCGGACATCTTAATGCCCTTCAAATTCAAATAACCCCTTTAAAGAAAGTCTAGCAAGCCCAGCAGTGGGACTTATAGCTATATGTTCATAAAAGTTAAATTTGACTCCTCTAATGTTGCACTTGATAGGCTACTCGACTTCGGAGTGAAGAATTTTCATGTGTTAATTTAATTAAATAAAATTAATATAAGTATGCTTTATTAGTACCTACTTTTTGGCATTTTATTAAGTATTTGTTCTGATTGACGCGTTAGTCCGCCTTTATAATTATTCATATACCCTTACAGCGTTAGAGAGTAGGTATTTATTATTAAATTAAGTAGGTCTAAATCGTATAAAAATAAACCTGATACAATTTACAGGAAATCTATTGGCATAATTCGTCATGTAGAGTCGTCACTGTAAGCTTTGTTCGTTATACTTATTTTACAACTAACGATAGCATTAAAAACCAAACCAAAGGCAAGGGCATGTAGTTCTCGGAATCACGCAGCCATAATAGTGTCATATGGCAGAGACTGGTAATCGTTTCAGTCTCTGTATTGATAACATAAATCTTGAAAATGTTCATCTTATCTTTTTAAAAATAAAAACGTTTTGTGTTGATCTAATTACATATTTTTTAGTTGAGAATGATAAAATCATCGTTTTAAACTAAGACATTTCAATGCTGAGGTCAAATTTTCTTATAACATGTTTTATTTATAGAAACTCAATGACAACGGCACACAAAGATGTCAGCCCGAAAGTTACATAAATGTCAAAGGAAAAACATGGTGCGACATAAACCATATTGAAAATCCGCAGTCTGTTATTGAAATTGTGGAAAATGTCGACTTTGGAAATACCATCAATAAGACAATAATACAATTTAAACCTCAACGTATGAAAATTAAAGTACGTCCGGGCGTTCCTGTTCCCATAACGATGGTCTATCAACCAGCAGAAAATTTCCCCTTAGATGTGTATTATCTTATGGACAATTCTTACACAATGAAAACACATAAAAAAGCGTTAATTTCACAAGCGTATCAAATATTTGAAGAGCTCACAGCGTTAACTAACAATGTGCAACTGGGCGTCGGAAGTTTCGTTGAGAAGCCTGGTTTCCCATATTTTGATAAAAAGTATTGTATATTCATACGTATTTTTGTTTATTACATCCTCAAATATATATAAAAAAATATTTATATTAAATTTTATTTTTGTAGCAAGCAAACTGGCTGCCATGCTTTTTTAAACATACTTTCTCTTACTAAAAACATGGACAAATTCAAAAATGAAATTAACAACATTCAAATCGGTGCTAATTATGACGACATGGAAGCTGGACTGGATGCGCTAATGCAAACAATGACTTGCGAGGATCAGATCGGATGGAGAAATGAATCAAGACGTATTATTGTTCTGTGTACCGATTCACCATACCACAGTGCCGGCGATGGAAAAATGTTAGGAATAATAAAGCCGAATGACATGAAATGTCACATGAAAAATCAAATGTACGAGTTGGAAATGGAACAAGATTATCCGTCCGTAAGCCAGATTAATGAAATAGCCACACGCAAAAAGTTCACTATTATATTTGCTGCTACCGCTAATGCTCGTGAAGTTTATACTGCCTTAGCAAAAGAAATCATGGGCGCAAGTTATGCTGAACTGAAACCAAAATCTAATATTGTGGAAATAATCAAAATAGCCTACAATGTAAGTATTAATTGAAAATATAGTGTTTTAAACTTATTCAACATATTCGTGGTCTCGCGGTACAAGTATGTGCCGTGCGATCTAGAGGTCCTGGGTTCGATTCCCGGGTCGGGCAAAGTGTTATTGGATTTTTCCATTAGGAAATTCTCAGTAGCAGCACGGAGTCTGGAAATGTGCCCGAAAAACGGCAATAGGCTCGCCCCCTGTTACGTGGGACTGATATATACTTGGCGAAATGTGGGTGCAGAAATGCACCTCTGCCTACCCCTTCAGGGAATACAGGCGTGAGTTTATGTATGTATGTATATCTAATATGATGATGATTTTGTTTTAGGATAGTGTGCAGTCTGTAAAACTAGATTCTGAGACCCCTCCACACGTCCAACTAAAAATCGATCAGAACTGTGAAAGCAAGCCAAAATATAATTGCGCAAGCACAAACTCACAACCCATTGTTCAGATTCCTGCTACTATTACGGTACGATACTGTCCCCCGGGTAATAAGAAGAGCACATTTTCAATTCGTGTTGTGGGTTTGAATGATAAATTAGATGTCGAATTGGAAGTAGTATGTAAATGCTCCTGTGAAAATAATAACATAAAAAGTTCTGAGTGCAATGACGCAGGATTCATGCAGTGTGGAGTTTGCAATTGTATTGATACAAGGTAAACTGATGTTAAGTAAATTAAAACTTTGTACTATAATTCAGCATTTCTAATAATGTCAAAAAGCCGGCACACCTGAAAATCAATGATGAATTACTCGGCAGTGGCAGCAAATCGTAGGTACCCTTTTTAATGTCATTATTTTCAGATACGGTGACAAATGTCAATGCAACGTCACATCAGAAGAAGATAAAAGAAGAGACGTTGAGAAATGTAAAAAGAATGCTGACGATATAAACGCTTGTACTGGACGAGGCCAATGCCTGTAAGTATGCACCAATTTGTTTACAGTCTCGGCAAAGTGCACACTAAGTAATTGTTTCATCATTATAAACAGATAGAACATGACCTTTTTTTTACATCTTCAAACTATTTGCTGCACATAAATATAATACCCCAATTTAAAAATACCCTATTAAAACATACATGGCGTCGCGTCGGATGTTCATAGTGTGGTTTTATCATAGAAAATAACGCACTTTGATTAGACCCCACACGCGTTGCGTGTTATCAGGATGCGTTGCATTGAAAATAATGTTCAGAATCTCTACATTGAAGTTATTTAACTTTTGCGTCATGACAAACAATTACTTTTTTAGTGACTCTCAAAATGTCTAACAGGACAGGCCAGTGCTGACCTCTGACACTACACTAACACAGCAAAATCTGGTGCCATATCATAACAAATTTATTTTTTGTCACATAGTGCTAAGATTTCCAGTGAAACTATTGTAAGACGACCAGGATCCTGCATAATTATTTGAATCTACCTGATTATCTTTGTGACATATAACTGAAGGATCTTTATATAATGATGGTTGGGCTATATTGGTAGATTACGTAAGTGCCCGTGTTATGGGTTGATTAGACCTAACGAGTACAGTGGCGAGTCAGTAAATGAGGTCTCGGCCGAGAGAGTCGCCGAGGTTTGATCACGATTACGTCTGCAATGGTTCGCAAAAAAAGGATTTGGTGACGAACGAACGAGTGACGAGTGGTCGAGTGACAAACGAGTGCGTGTTCATGCGTGCCGAGCGGGATATGGAGTCGCTGCGGGGGCAGAAGAATGAAGCGGGGAGGTGGGTACTCGGCCTAGTAAACAGATTGGGATTCTAGTGCCTCTCTCGCCTCTCTGCTCGACCTAGCACTCGGCCGAGCACACGTTAAAGTGTTTATACCAACCGAGCACTCGGCCGAGGACACTGACTCGCCACTGTACTCGTTAGGTGTAATCAACCCATTAGTATTGATTCTTAAGTTGAAGATGCTTTGGTATTTTATTAGAGCGGTAAAACATATAGAAACAATCGAAGACTAGTTTCTTCCGAATGTTTTATCGTGTATTCACACTTTTCTAGATGTGGTAAATGCAATTGTGTGGACGGCTACTCTGGAACTTATTGCGAGTTTGACAATAAGTTATGTCATAGTCCGGGAGACAAACTTTGCTCGCACCACGGCTCGTGCTACCTCGGCTCATGTCACTGCGACAAAGAATGGATTGGAAACGACTGCGCTTGCCCAAACCATGATCGTGGATGCATTGCTCCTTACTCAAGCGAGGTAAATTTCAAACAATATAAGTTTATCATTAAATAATTTTGTAATGCTCGTATTTACATGTACTTAGTTGTTCTTTTATTTAAATCTAATTGAACTTTAAAATACTGTTGGGAAGTATCATATATCCGATACGTTTCGGTCTTCTGCCAAAGTTCGTCAAATACGACTCACCTGTGTTAGTGTCAATACTTCCATACAATCCATTATTACAGATTTGTTCAGGCAACGGTCAATGTGACTGTGGTAAATGCAAATGCAACCAAATAGAGGGAAAAAATGAAACATACACAGGAGTGTTTTGTGATATGTGTGACGACTGTCAAGCCAAATACTGCAAAGACCTTGAAGACTACGTGTACTGCAACTATAAAAACACTAAAGATCATTGCGATGGTATTTTCAACGATACAAAGTCGTTTGAAGTGGAGATTGTCAACAAAACAGAAATGAATTCGGATAAATGGCGCAGAGCTGCTTGGTGTAAGAAAGAATTGGAAGACGGTAGCTTCATTATATTTAGATACTATCACGACCCTGATACTCATACACTCAGGATCCGTATTCAAAGAGAGCCTGAGAAGCCACCAATCGCCAATAAATGGAGTAAGTTATGATTTTTTAACAACAATATTGTTTTGCAATCAATCTTTAAAAATGTGTTCCAGAATAATAAACAACTATGAACAGTGTACACTGTAATTTAAGAGGGATGTAATAATGACTGCTTCGTGGTCTCGCGGTACAAGTATGTGCCGTGCGATCTCGAGGTCCTGGGTTCGATTCCCGGGTCGGGCAAAGTGTTATTGGGTTTTTCCATTAGGAAATTCTAAGTAACAGCACGGAGTCTGGAATTGTGCCCGAAAAACGGCAATAGGCTTGCCCCCTATTACGTGGGACTGATACATACCTGGCGAAATGTGGGTACAGAAATGCACCTCTGCCTACCCCTTCGGGGAATACAGGCGTGAGTTTATGTATGTATGTATGTAATAATGCAAAAGTATTTGTCGTTATTGTTTTTACATGTTAACCATTGGACCAATTGCAATGTTTTTTTAGGTATACACAGAAAACAGGCAGTTATATGGATGCACAATATATTTATACCTCTTCCTACCCCATTGAGATATAGGCGTTAAATAATTTGTAATAATCAATTTCAGTTGCCCTGGGCAGTGCTATACTCGCCATCGTGCTCATAGGACTCCTGACGTTGATTATATGGAAAATTTTAGTGGACATCCACGACAAAAGAGAATATGCCAAATTCGAAGATGAATCTAAATCTCGGGGCTTCGATGTGTCTTTAAACCCTCTTTATGAAGAACCTGCAATAAACTTCTCCAATCCCATATACAACAGAAATATACAGTAGTGTAATAAGGAAAATATGTTCCTGTAACAATATTATTTATAAATATGATTAAAAATACCATAGTTACTTAAAATTTATTTAGTGGCATCCACAATTGTAATAAATATGTAAAATAAATTATAAAAATATAAACACATAAAAAATCGTTCACAAGTTTTTTTTTACAAAATATCAACAACACACAGGTACATTTCCGCTGTGGATAAGTCCACAATAAATTTGGAAGTAAAATTTATTGCGCTCTTACGAGAGTCATTTTATCGTAGAAGTATTTGTATTATTCTATGGCCGAAACATTTCGCTGCCCTCTCAAAAAATCTCGGGAAGGCTAATATAAAACTGGTTTTCAGATGGCGTATAAATAATCAGAATTTGACATTCGATAGTCCCGATTCGTTTTATGGAATGCCTAATTCTGGCGCAGGTGTCATGTAAATTATTTTTTCTGGGCCCGCAGCGCGTGGCGATCGTGTGGCTTGCGCAGGCGCGTTGGAGGCTCATTACTGTAAAGTTTCTTTTCTCTATGCTCCTCTATATCAAGTTTGGCTAACACCGCCTGTAAAAGACCAGACGGATTGTAATTGCAGTTATTTTTATTCCACCAGCTAATGTTATTATTCATAAAAAAAAATACAGTCTTCGTGGCTCTTTGTTGAGCCTGTGGGTTCGATCCCCGATAATTGTTATGTGATCCAAAATTACTCGTTTCGAGCTTGATTGTTTGTGAAAAGTGTCTTGTATTTTCAGACTCTCACCACCTAAGGCTTACATTTTACTGTGATGTCAGAACTAGTATAACCTAATAAAATGAAGGAACTCTGTTTAAATCAAACATTACTTACTCTGTTGCTCTCCGTCTTCGGGCGTCTAAAACGTATGGTTTGCGTGGGGGGCAGGAGGTCCCCTGCAGATTTCCTCTCTCCCAACGTCAAGGTGCCTGTTCCCGACTGACAGTTACATCTAAAAGGGTAAAAGGTACTATGAAACTCCAAATTTCGTGGTGGTCTAGAAATTTTGGTGTCTATCTCACAACACCCCTCTGACTAATCAAAGTTACATGTGTATTATATGAATTAATAGGCACTTTAGAGATGACGAAAAACATCGTCCTTTAAAATTATCAAAATTTCTAAGGCTAACTAAACCGCATTATGTTAAAACCAGCATTATGTATTCCCTTCTGTTTTAGAACAGAAAAGGCTTTCTCGGGTTGATGTCAAATGATCACGATACACATATTATGTATAATTAACAATTAGATACACCATATATTGGGCCTCCTAATATAACAAGGCGCAGATTTATCCTCAGATTTGATTCCAATAATGGTTTCATGCAGTGATGGCCTCGAGGTTTAGGCGCGTGGTCGAGAATTTCGACGGTCGCAGGTTCAAACCCCAGGCACACACCTCTGACTTTTCGAGGTTATGTGTGTATTCATAAAGAATTATCACTTGCTTTAACGGTGAAGGAAAACATCGTGATAAAACCTGCACACCTAAAGTTCTTAGGAATTTCTTAGGTGTGTAGTCCGCCAACCCGCACTAGGCCAGCGTGGTGGACTAAGGCCTTAACCCTCTCAGTTGTAGGGGAGGCCCGTGCCCAGCAGTGGGACGTATATGGGCTGATGATGAATGGTTTCATGCTAATGATTGCGTTGCCGTTTGACTAATGTGAAAGTAGAGAACGATACCCACTCGAGGTCCTTTTCGGCGGTGGTAGATGGCGGCGCCGGAGAAGTAGCGCATGCGTCGGGTACAGGCGTTCCAGTTCGTGATCTTTGCTGAGTATTGCGACATACTGCTTCTCGCAGCTCTTGGAGACGGCGTCTTTCTTCTGCCACCTCTTGGTCAAGCTTAGCTACGAAAGCAATAACGAACTTATATAAACGCTTGAGATATCGGCTTAAAAACTCGGCACAGTAATCACTTTTATTGCTAATCAGCAATAAATATCCCACTTCTGTTGTTTCGATAAGTGAAAGATAATTGGCATCACTTCTGAGCAGTCAAATCTCTTTGGACTCGAGATGGTCATCATGCGGTGTTAGTGAAGAAACACAAATACAATTCGTGACCATCGTGGCCATCTGATTGATTAAACTGTTGCTCACGTAAATTAAATTATTCGATTGCAATGCCAGGTAAAAATCAACAGGCTGATTGTATGTAACTTAACAAGTTGTTACCAGTATTTAACTACCGGCATGATATGCATAATTTAGGTTTTCTGGTAGTAGGTAATCCATGGAACGCAGAAAAATAAAAGTTGATGAATTTTTGTCTACTGGTATTTACTTACATAGCTGTTGAGCGTGACGTTTGCTCAACAATTCATGCTCCAGTGAATCAATTCGCTTTTGAAGACCTTCTTCCCTAGTCAATTTCATTTTCCAGATACGACACACTTTCAGATGCAGAAACGAAAGTTCTTGAGAGTTGAGCGCCTGATATACACACAAATATTTGTCATTTACATATGTTGTTTTTATCTATTGCAAAAAAGTAGCATATAGATATTTATATGATGGTGTATAATGTTTTACTACATCGCACGAAATAATTCATTTTAAATACACATAGCTTTAAATGTGCGCTTGGACTCCTTATGAGTGCTGAGATGGTGTCTCGAAACGGAGGGGTATTTCTTAAATAACTTCAATAATATTTTGTATTTAGCTCACCAACCCAAGAATTACATACGGCATTAGTACGACGTACGAGTATGTGAGAATACTACATGAGTATGTGATTGATAGTTACCTCAACATTTTCGTTCAATATCTTATTAGCTATGTACTTCATGTATGTATGTTCGGCCATTTTTCTCTGTTCCACGTCGACTTGTTCAAATATGTGGCGAATTGTGTCTGTTAAGTTCACGTCTAGAGTGCAAGTGCATGGGCCATGGGTTTTAGCTTTAGGTTCGACATTCAGCGCTTCGACTGTAGTTCTTGCTAACAGTTTTAAATCGCGATGTTTTCTACGACGTTTCACTTCAGCGGTTGAAATTTTGACTGGCTCCTTCGTAATAAAAAAAATCTAAATTACTCACTAGATCACACGGCACAGATGTGTGCCGAGCTATCTAAAGATCCCAGGTCAGTCAGAGCGAAATTGAAGCGATTTTAAGAAGTCCTCAGTAGCAATACGAAGACAGTAATGTACCTGAAGAAGGGCTATGGGCTCGCCCCTTATTATGTGGGACTTAAAATATAATGGGTGAAAGGTATGTAATTGGATTCTCTTTTTCTCTTTTCTCTCTCACATTATACGTGCTGTTACGCCCGATATGAAGGTCTTTCAACAAGATTATAAAGAAATGATAAAATATAGTGGTAACGTCGATTTTTATATTACCCATTCTACACCCTTTTTTAAACTATTTTTTTTTTAAACGATTGATATAATATTTATCAAGATCGATACATGATTGGTAAAGGAATAAAAAATCATAAAAAGATTTTTAAACCGAGGCATGTACATGAAAACCTAAAGTTCTATCACTGCAACATACTACTACAATAATGATTAACTTACCTCATCCAAGCAACACGAACTGTCTTGAATTCTTGTCTTCAATAAGCGATTTTCTTTCTCTAATTTTTCCGCTTTACGCATTGCTTCTATACTCATACTCCTGAGATTTTCCACTTCATTTTCATGAACTTTTATTATATCATTTAAAGTCTCTTCATGCAAACTTTGTATACTTCGAACACCTTCATTATGTTCATTCATTATACTTTTGATGTTATTGTCATATTGTATTTTTATCGCTTCTGTTTTTTTCTTAAAATCTCTTTCAGCATTTCTTAAGGCATTTGTTAAATATTGTATTTTATTTTCATATTCTTCATTAATATCCATATTGACCATTACACTTTGGTTTACGTATGATTTAGATTGGTAGTAATCGCTACTAAGATGAATACTTGACTCACCTTTACTTCCAACAGGTATGTTACTCAACCTTGCATATTTTCTTTGTGACTGTGTTTGATTCAAATTATCTACACTTCGAATCTTTCGCGTTTCAATAACTACATCACTTACGCTGAAATCGTTCGGAGGATTTAATTCTTGTTCGACAGAATTTAAAATGTAGTTCAGTCCAAATTTGCCACCAACTGGCACTTTATTAGTGTTAAATACTGAATCTTTGTTATTCTCAACGTCTTTGATAAGTAAGACATCAGCTCCTATACGGGAAAGTCTATGATGAGAATCATTTGCTTTTAGATATTGTTTTTTATGAGACCGCTTTTGTCTTTGGACATCTTTTTTATTATTATGTTTTATTGAGATATCTTGATTTTCTGGTCTTTTGTATTGGTAAGTTTTAAATTGTTCTTCTTGTTTCGATGCTGTATTTCCTGACATATCTTTAGACTTCATGCCAAGAGTTTCATAGTATTTCGTATCAGTGAAGTCATTATTACAAATTGCAGGTAACGAAGGTGTATCATTTATTCTATTTGCGGAATCGCTGTTAATATCGGTAGTTGAACTAGAAATTATTTTAGGTGATGGGTAGATTCCCAAATGATAAGAATCTAGTGATTTTCTATCATCTTCCGATGAGGCTACTATAGAAGGACTATCATTTTGAACTCTAGGTAAACTAATATTTAATTTATACTTTACACTGTCATCTTCATTTTCGATATCTTCGTGAAAGTTAGAATCAATTTTTGGGTTATTTCTGTCTTGAATATCATACTTGTATCTATCAATTCCTCCAGCTTCCATTTTATTAGGAAGCACGGTAAATGCCTCAACAAATATTTTTGATTGGCCCTTAATTTGTAAAGAAGTTTTTTCATCGGATATTCTATGAGTATTACCACTTTCGCTATCTCGATAAATAACAAATAGGCCTTTGTCTGTTGTGTTCGATGTTGATTCTACAATCATTTCACTGCCTTTGTGTCTTTTATTCTTTTTCTCTTCAACTTCTACACTTTTATTATTTAGCATTTGTTCCGGGAAATTCGGTTTGACATGTTGTGACATATCATGAAATGTTTCATTATCTATTAGTTTTGAAGAATTCGTATGCATTGATTGTCTATTATAAATATCAACCAACTTATTACAAGCACTTGAAGATCTGTATGCATTTACCGGATTATCAGATACATCATCAGCAGATTGGTTAAAGACTTGTGTGCTTAGGTCACTTGGTGCTGTATAATTTCCTGTGTTATCAGTAATACTTGAAATCGAATACTGTTCCATTCGTCGTGTTGTCAGTCGTTTCATTTTATAATTTAAATAGCTGCATTTAACATAGTCGATTGTAGGCTCGATATTTGCTGTTAATACTTGGACCTCTTTCATAGTTGGTGGTAATTGTTTTGGTATATTTGATTTATCCAACTGGGGGAGTGAATTTTTGCTTTGTTCTATGTCATTCATATTTTCTTGAATTCCAGCTCTTTCATACTCCATACACTGTTGATAACTTTCGGTTTGAGATCCTTCATTTTTTTGTAATTTATTATAATCTATTATAGTCTGAATTTCTTTGTTAGTTTTTGGTTGGTTTTTCCATGTTTCAAGCTCATTTTGTAAATCCTTAACTTCTTTGCATTTGTTTTCTAAATCACTTTTACATTTATCTATAATTTCCAGCTGATTGAGCTTGTCTTTAGACATATTTTTTATTTTTGCTTGTAACTCTTCAATTTTTTCAGTGGAATTTTTGTACAGTTCTTGAAGAGATTGCATTTCGGATTCAAGTTTGGAAACATAATTTTGTGTGGTTTTATTTATTTTATCGATGATTAAATCCTTGTTAGAGATTTCAGCTTCTAAATCCGTAATGATAGCCTGATTACGAGAAATTTGTTCCTCAAGCGTTTTTTTCAGATCTGCAAGCTGATTTTCCATAATAAATCTATCTCTTATGGCCTCTTCCTTTTCCTTGACTATTTTTTGCTTTTCTTTTTCGACGATTCTCTTTGCTTCGTCAGCCTTGGTAAGAAGAAGTTGAGAAGATGTTTGAACTTTGAGCAAAGTCTGTTCTAAAGTTGTGCTTTTTGAACACTTTGCATCAATATATTTTCGAATACGATCCAGTGAAGTTAAAATATCTCCTAAATTGCAGTTGCTCGGTGACAATAAGCTATCACCCACATTGTTGAGTTCTATTTGTTTTATGTCATTAGCGATCAGCTCTCTTTCATTTTCTAAAGTTATTATTTGAGATACATATTTATTTTGGTCTACTAAAGTTTCTTCAGTTTTTAATTTTGTTACTGACAGCTGTTCTTCTAGTTTCATATTTTTATTTTGAAGATTAGCTAGTTCCATCTTCATATTATGAGTTGCTTTAGAATCTAAAATAATATATTTATCGGAAAATTTAAATGTGAATAAAAAAGTATTTAAAAAGTAAAATATAAATATTTTAAAACAGTACGGTGCGCTTCCATCCTTTTTAAGGACTGTTCAATTTTATCAGAGCTGTGTTGTTTGATTTCTTCTCCAGTATTTACTACCTTCGCCAAACAATCTTGTAATTTTCTTACTTCTTCTTCTAACTCATTAATATGGTTTTCTAAAATTGCAATTCTATCGTCGCGAGCTAACAAGTCTTCACTGAGGTTTGCTATTACATTTTCCTGTAAAACATGATCAAAAATTAATATGCGATAGCAGTCGATAATCCGTATGGGTAAAGAGCACCTTAAACAAACACTAATTCATAAAGCGAATGACGAAAGCTTATGAAGTTTCACTTGTTCGTTTATGACAAATAAATAAATTCACTTAACAACCAAGCAGTTTGTCAAGACCGAGTAAATTGAAGAACCATAGTGTCTGCCTACCCCTACCCCATTAGGATAAAGGCATGAGTATATTAACATATTTAGTCAAGAAAACAGGTTCATATCATTATAATCAGTGTGAAGAGAGAGGACTTGACAGTTAATTTTTACCGATTCATCCAGTCTATCCAACAGTTCTCTGATTTTATTAACACTCCTATTTCTTTCTTTTTTCATATTCTCAACCTCTGCTAAAATATCTGTGTAATCCTTTTGTAACACCTCGGGTTTTATAGCATCCTGTAAATAAAGCGTTTGTTAATAAAATTATCCGAATGAAGACTTGCTTGCTTTAAATGAAGCAATCACCTGTTGTCTTGCCCTTATCAAAGCATTTTCTAAACTTTCACTATGCAAAAGTAAAGTTTGGCTTTGACTTTGTAATTCGACGTTTTCCTGACACATTTTTTTGAGATTAGCTGTGTTATCAATTAATTCTTTTTGTAACAATTCCTTTTCTTTTACAACTATCTCGTGAGTAACTTTTAAATCACTGTATTGCTTTTTTAAAAGTTCGTATTGTCCTAATTTATCAATTAATTCTGAGCTCTCTTTTCTGATTGCATCTAAACTGCTTTGAGCGGCTAGTTTTTCAGATTTCAGCGTTCTTATATTTTTCGTTGTTGATGCTTGCTCTAGTTCAAAACTTTTAATTTTTTGATACATTATCCTGTTTTCTTCTATTTTGTTTTCTAAAGCATCGTGCAAATTATTAAATTCTGATGTTTTACGATCGTTATCATTTTGCAACAACTCCTTTTCGTTTAATAGATCTTCATAAGCCTTTTTAAGTTCTTCCAACTGCTTTTGTAAGACGGTTTCATTTTCTGATATTCTTAATAAATTTTGATTTTGTTCCCTTAGCTGGATAATGTTAAATTGAAGCATTTCAATGTTCTTCTCTTTATCTTTTAAATCTGTCTGTAAATGTTGCATTTGTTTACACACATTTTGATAAGCTTGATTCGATTTAAATAATTCATCTTTAATGTTCTCAGAACTCTTAATTGTTTCCAGTAGTTCCCCGTTTTCTTTTTTGGCGACTTCCATAGAACAAATTGCATTATCGAGTTGATTATTTTTGTCTAAAAGTTGATTTTGAATTATTGTTTTGTCTTCTAGAAGTTTTTCATGCTCATTTCGCAGTTTTTCTAATTCGTATTGTAAACTTTCAAAACTTGTAATTCTCTTTGCCAATATCTCACTTTCTTTTCTTTTTATTTCAAAACATGTTTTATATTGATTCTTTTCGTCTTCTAAAATATTAAGGCTCCTTACGGAACTGTCATTGAGTTCGCGAAGTTGTTGTATTTCTTTTAATAATATCGAGTTATTGTTGTCTCGGGTATCTAAATTCATTTGTAGATTTTTATTTTCCTCTATGGTATTTAAAAGTAAACTTTTCAATTCATTATAATCTTCAACTTGCGCTTCAAGTGTTTTCGATATGTCATTATTTTTATGTATGACGTCGTCGTAATCTTTTATTTTTTTCAGTAATTCTTGGCTTTCTTGTCTGGCAAGCTGAAGTGAGGTCTGAGCTTCAGTTTTTTCTTTAACCAACGTATCGATACTGAAATCACATTTTTCACGTAGGTCTTGAAGTTGTTTTATTAGTATATTGTTCTCAGAGTCTCTATTTTCTATTTCTTCTAATAAATTATTTATTTCTTGAGATTTTTTATTAATGACGTTCATTAAATTCTGAATAGCGGTGTCTTTTTCTTCGATATCCTGTGACAAGCTTCTGTTTTCTTCCATAAGCCTTTGTGCTTCGTCTTTAAAAGTCTCCGTGTATTTCTCCAGGTAGTTATTGCGTTGCATTACTTTTTCATATGTACCTACGGTTAGGATTTTCTAATTAATGATATGGCCATTCTGATCTGTTACCAAAAATAATCAAGCTATAAAAAAAAAGTTTAACATAATTTTATTACTTGTCATTACAAGAACTTGACATCTTTTTGAGTCATCACGAGGATGATGCTATTATTATTATTATATTTATTTTATACGTATACTGGCTTAACACATTTATAAATTGTTCCTTATCATTATTCTTTAAAAATATAAATAATTAAGGAAGGTAAAAATGGGGTAAAATATTTCCTTAATTCTTAATATGGATCATATTTCATAGTATTCAAAGTCCATGAGCTGGCCATCCTAAACTTGAAGAGTTACGACGACAGCCATTTATATTAAACGTTTTCATTTTACGTAGTAAAATATTCTACTATTTATCTATGACGCTATTCTTGCTATATAAAGCCAGAAAGCTTACAAACACTTTAAAGCGTTAAACAATAATGCGTTCTTTTATTGTTGCTGAAACTTTAATTATATAATTAATGTCTTTTACAGATATCAAAAGAAATGGGTTGTTTATTCATATAGAACTTTGTGAATTCCTTGCAAATCATTATTTTTCTATGTACTGTCTTGTGTGTATATAGGAAATTGAAACACTGTCTTCACACAAAATGTCACAAAAATTTATATGTGAAATTGATAGGCAGCTTATTAACATAAGACAAGTGAGACATAATTATTATATTCGTATGTTAATACATTTATTTATTTTTGAAATATTAGGGAAGATGTGAATTGAAATATGTGGACGTGGAAGAAGACGTGAAGGACAGAATATAAGAAATGTCTTATGGCCAATGTTAGGCTGGGCAATCAATTGTATATTTAAAAAATTGCGAGCATAAAATTAAAACACGTGAATCGTAACGAAAAAAAATCTAACTTTTCCAATCCTCAATCTCCATTCGCAACTCGTTAATAATTTTGAGCTTTTCTTGAAATTCCTCTTGTAAATTTTGTTTTTCCTCTTCATTACAAAAAAGTGCATCTTTCAAATTTCTTATTTGTTCCTTTAGTGCCTCATTTTCATCGATAATTCCTATTTCCGGCGAATCAGCGTTAGAAAAAGGTGTCTGAAGATAAAAAATACTAAATTATTTGAGATAAATGCAGCTTCGGACATATTTTTTTTAAGTACCTACCTTGCCTTGATTTTGCTCAAGAAGTCGATCGATTTGCAGTGTCAAACTTTTTATTTGTTGCTCTTGACACATGACTGTACATTCAGTTTCTTTCAATTTACACTCTAAAACATTTTTTTCTTTCTCAAAAGCTATTATTGTGTCATTTAATTTTTTCTCCAAAAAAATATTTTCATTTCTTAACTCCTCGATTACTTTTGATTTAATGTTATTGATTTCCGTTTCAGCCTTGAGCTGTGTTTCTAAGTTTGAGGCTTCATCAGATAGCACTAAACATTGCTCTTTTAACTCATCTAGCTCCGTAGAGCGCTTTTTGTAATGTTCTTTTTCATTCCATAGAGAATTGTATTCTCTTAACTGGCATCGTAAATTTTCAAGTTCTTTTTCTAAGCCTTCATATTGGTAACACCTTATTTGTAAGCAGCATTTTTCGTGCTTCAAAGCTTCGTAACATGTCATCAAGTCATCATAGTTGATTTGCAAATTTTTTAAACGTTTTAAATTTTCTTCTTCAATTGTGTAGTTATCGACATGAAAATCTTCATCTAAAAGCGTGTCGTCTTTTATGGAACCACTTTCTTTATTGAGAATTTCTTTCATTTCTTCGTTTTCCATTATATCGGCCACTAATTGTGCTCTTTTATTGTCAACACTTGGAATTTTCATTTCTGCTGAAGTGAGAGCATAAGTAGTTTCAACCCGCGTAACTAATTCAGCTCGATAGCACGTACAATCTTGGGATGTTAATTGTTGTGAACAAGGAGCGATTAAAGCGAGACTAAATTTCTCAAGAACTTTTAATTTAAAAAGGATCTTTCCTTTAGTATCAATATACCGAGTATCTTTGCCAGCAACCTACAAAGTAAATTAGATTTGTTAGGTAATGTTTAAATAATCTTATTATTATTATATTATTGTAGATTACGCACCAGTAAATTCAAATACTGTTTATATTTGTCATTTTGACATAGCGCGGCAAAGATTTTCTCTAGTGCCGTGTATATATGGGCATAAATACAGTAAGGTTCGCAAACATCGTTTTCCATGACCTACAATAATTCGAACAATGTATTACTAATTTATATGGTATGCATAAAATCCTTATTCAAATTTGTTCTAAACAGACCGCGATAGTGTTTTGCATAGCGTTTAACTTTGCATCTTTGCCTATAATAGAATCCTGCATTTCCTCAATCCGTCGATCTGTAACATCTGGAAATTCATAAAATTAATAGTGGTGTAGGTAATCGTAAATGGGAAAGCTCAAAGCATTATGCATTGATCTTACATGTACTTGCATCACGTGAGTCCGAAGTGTCTCCTATCTGGTTGCTTTTTGCTATCATTTTCGGGGTGTTTTGTTCTCTTTCATGGAGCCACTGTAATATTAAGGGCATTAGAAAAAATCCTTATGGTAAAGTTACGTAATTCACAATGCATTTTCCTGTACTTTAACGGTGAAGGAAAACATTGTGATAAAACCTGCACACCTAAAAGTTCTTAGGAATTTCTTAGGTGTTTAGTCCGCCAACCTGCCGTAGGTCAGCGTGGTGACTAAGGCCTAAACCATCTCAGCTGTAGAGGTAGCCCGTACTCAGAAGTGGGACGTACATATATGGGCTGATTATGAAAATGTTTCTCTAGAACTCATAATTCATATTTCTAAATTTTATTTGTAACCTGATTATTTTTAACAGGAAAATATTGATACATACCTATAAAAATTTTTATTTACCTCATCGGTCCTATATCTAGCCGGCTGAAATAAGGAAATTTTTAGTATAGTAATTGTATGTTGCTTCGGCACTATAATAGGAAATTCCCAAGCCGATGTAACATTTTTTTAGAATTACCTCATCTCCTCTTGATTTGCCAGTCTGAAAAAAAAAAACAATTTTATGTTTGGCCCAGTAAATAATTTTTTGCAGATAAAAATAATGAAATTAATTTTAAATGATATTAATACTTTAACAACTATTCACCTCAAAGGCTTCTGAATCAATACCCTGAAAAAGTAAATAAATATAAGTGATTCAATTGAAATAATATTGGAAAGGCAATAATCGTTTCTCGTTATTCAATTCAGTATATAAGGCCTGAAGAAGGCCCTTTATTGAAAGTGTGAACCAATAGTACTTTGCAGATCAAAAAAAGTATAAGTTCACAAGTAAAAATTTAATTTTACGACGATTCCTGCTAAGCTAACATACCGTTTATTTGGCTATAATAAATGACAGCTTATTACTTGTTGATAATATAAATTAATAAATATCAACTAACCTCTGTAAAACCAGACAAATCCAAGTCCAAACACTGTAAAAACAATAACGCTTAATTATCATAACTCAGATCAATGCACTATTTTGAAACTTCTCTTACCAATTCATCCAATTCTTTATTTGCTGCTTTTATAGCGGCGTGCTGCGAAAAAAAATGATAAGATAACATTTGTGCATCCACATTATTAATGATATTAAAGAAAAAATCCTCACAGCGTGTGCAATCTCGCATTTTTGCTCACAAGTCAGGTCAAGTAGGTCGTACGCTTGTATCATCTGTTCGAACTCTTCGATCTTACGTTTGAGTCGTGCTATCTCTGCGTTTTTGGCAACCATCAACGTATCAACTATGACGTTGGTCGGAATATACTTGGCAGGGCACGTGTCATTGTTCCTTTTGATTATTTCCACCAAATGCTCCGTTTTGTCTGAGCAGAAGTGCGACCAGGCCCTCGCGTCGGTACATGACGAGTATGCCTTGAGCTTGCCTTCGTTCCTCGCTGGTAAGTCAAACAGCTCATATTCGTTAAACACGCGTTCTCGTTTAGTTATAAAAGACATTATATCCAGCACGTCTGTCTATCAGAACGTTATATAAAATATTTGTAAACATATACATGTATAAATATATGTTAGTGTCCGCCGTCCATTTTCAAAATAACGATAAAAATTTATAGCTTATGACAAATGTTATATATTGAAATTATCAAAATTTTCTTGGGAATGTCATCACAAAACGAGACGAAATGGCGGCTTCATTTAGAATGTCAGCGTTTTAAATAATATTTTCTTTTGTTTCTGAAAAAATAACGTTTATGTTGAACCTCATTTCAACAACTCTGTTTTATTAACTTGTGGTGAGCATTAGTTCATTGTTATTGTGATTATGATGTTCATGTAATTTTTATTTGAAAATACTTACGTGACAAATAAAGGGATATTTATTTTAGTCTTTTATTGTTGTCAGTTAATTGCAGAAAGAACATACTCCTTTGAATTCTTCTTAGCCACTTTATGTCACCTCATCGGCATACGAAGTTTGGGTCTCAAAATTCATGTCACAAAATATCAATGGAACAATAATCCGTAAATAATTCCAGTGCTGTGTCAAGTCAATGAATTTTGTAAACAATAACAGAAACCTAAGACTTTTAGCACGAAACGAGGGTAAGATTAAATCCTATGAATCTTGCTGTGACGTGACGGCATGGAGTCATGATGTACAAAAGAAAGGACAGTATCTTAGGGAATGGATGAAAAGCGATATGCCCATTTGTACAATACCCGTGTGTACATTAGCTAGCTTCTTAAGAATCATGACTTGCAGAAGTCGTGGTAAGGTAAGGCATCCTGTCTATCAACGTGTAATATACGTATACTGTTCCTAAATAATAATCAATGTTTATTCTAACAGACGACACCTAGATGTCATCCTGATTGTAAATCTAAGATATTATTGGAAGCCATATGTACATCATGTCATGCTATGAAAGAATGTTTGAAAAATAACGAGGAATTTGAAAAATACTTCCAAGAGGTATGTAATTCTATACACACAAAATGTCGCGAGCCAGTAAGACATCAACAAAGAAGTGACATTTAACATTGTGGTTTATATTCATGTACCTGCCTCATTTGTCTCCTGGTATAAGTGTGCAGCGTGCAATCGCCAGGTCTCGGTTGCCATTACAGGGTGGGAAAAAGTGTTATTAGGTTTATTTCATAGAATATTCCAACCAAAAACCACGGGCTGTGGTACAGCCACAGACAACCTAACCTATAGACTCCGCTTCTATTAATTTTAATATGAAAACAAAATCGCTAAATCGTGGCGGGGTACGGGGGCAGTCGGCTAGTTTTCATTGGACGCTTCAAGACACTGATAACATTCTAGTGCGCACTAGAGATGGGATAAACTAATAATTATCGATAATCTACGAAGTTTATAGTATAAAGGAAAAATAAAAAAACATATTAATTTTCATATAAATTTTTAATACTTATAAGTTAAACAATCATCAAAGTCAAAGTCAAATTATCTTTATTCAAATAGACTTTTACAAGTTCTTTAGAATCGTCAATATTACACTTTTTTTAAACTATTGCCGCTCGCAACGTGTTATCGCTGTGGAGAAGAAACGGCAAGAAACTCTCTCAGCAACACGACATGTAATTTTTTCTTTAAAAAATAGCAATATATGTTTTTTTCATTACATTATTTCAATTTTACATTATAAATGTCATAATGATACAAACTGTAGCAACAAAACAAAACTCCGATCAATTTACTTACTCCCAAGGCTTATCTTTTTTATCTTCAATAAACTCTGAAATTTTATAGTATGCTTTTTTATAAAGCTTATCTTTAATTGATTTCTTAAATTTTGTCAAGGGAAGCTCCCTAAGAGCCTTCGGAAGTTTGTTATAGAAGCGTATACATTTCCCCATAAAAGAGTTATTAACTTTCCGGAGACGAGAAAATAAATATTCGTTACGAAAGTAAATATTCATCAATTAAAAGTAAATATTATTTATCAACTATTGACTTCTAAAATGTATTAATTTTGTATAAACTCTCCTTATTGATTTTGATTAAGTTTTTTTTTGTTAAATAAGCCAAACGTATGTCGATATATTTATTAATTACGCATTTTATTAAATCAATCAAATGATTGACGTTTTCAAAGTCAAACTGATGGTGCAGTAAGTCGGGGAATAATTCTAGGTTTGCTAAAGAATTCAATGTTTTACAAGAAATATACATTGGATAGCTCTTTGGTTTATTAAATTACAAATTATTATTATTTATTCAGTTTCAAATAGAAAACGTCGAGATCTACCAACAATTCGGAAACAATCCCCAGTAAAATGTCGCGAACAAATAACGTGATTTTTTCCAGGAAACCAATTATCTCGTTTGGTAGCGTCAATCCATATTTCTTTTCACTTCAGGGCACTTGGGAAACCTTTTGAACAACAGACAAACCACGATATACAGTCTATAAAAATATCGATCTCAATATTATTTGTCGATAAAACAATAATTATATTGTGTCTCATTACTAGCCTGCGTGTCAAAGAGAGAGCGAGATAATGTTATATGAATTCAAATAAGAAAGAAAGAGATGCAAATACGACTTAAACGCGAGAATTTTTAATATTTTATTATTAGTATATAGTTATTTTAGTGATTAATGAAAGAATAATAACTTACCTGTGAAATGTAATACCATCTTTTGCAAGACTAGATGTTGTGCTGCTCTTTCCATAAAATTTCACTGCACAATACGGCATTATGACAGTTAATATTTTTAAAACAGGGACAATATGTCACTGCGACACTCGGCGGCGGAATGAGTCACGTTAAGGGGCGGGGCCGGCGGTTATGTAGTGTCAGTGCATAACGTCGGCGAAAGCATGTCCCCAGTAATGCGTCGTCTATAGGTTAGGTTGTCTGTGGGTACAGCGTAGGAAACAATAACATTACCGTAGATCCAAAACACTACTGTCGAAACGGGTTCGTAGAAGTAAACCTATGCTTACCTCTTTAGAGACCGGAGTTTATTTAATAGGAATATTATATATTCATAAAATAAATATGTCTACCTGATATATTAAGTGACGTAAGTGAGATAAATCTTTAAATATTTTAAAAATTTTATATGTTCAGTTTCTTTTGCTGTTCTTCTAGGAAGAATTCGAAACAAGTCATTGGCCCTGTGAAAGATGTTTAGATGCTTTAAAAAGCATTAAAATGTTTTGGAAGGTCCTCGTTGAAAAGATATTTAAAATTAACATGTCTAAGACCACCGAACATGACATACAAGATAATAATTGTATTCGAACAGATAGCATACGGTCTGTAGCCAAGGTGTGGCAAAATGATATAGTTAATCAAGCTATTTTTGTTAAAAATATCACACCACTCGGAACAGGGCTCACATCTGTGAGACAAAGGACACTTATAAAAGATAAAATTAAAACCAGTGAACCAATTTTTTGTGAAAAACCTTGTATATTAGTGAAAGCCGTAAAAAGCTCTGAAAATATTACTAAATGTTTCATCGATGTGAATTCAAACGCAAAAATTTCCAATATTGATGAGAAAAAGAGCGCTGATTCAAACAAAAAACATTCCCACCGGCCTTGCAGAAAATTGAGCAGATGTACTTCTGTCAGAGTAAAAACAAACGATGCTGACTGTCTTGCAAATTTAATCGAAAAAGATAACGAGGAATTAAAAAAATGTAAAAATAATTTTGATGAATTACAGAACAAATATAACATTCAAGTTACAGAAATAGAGCGATTACAGAAAGAAAACACATCATTAAGAATTGAATTGCAAGATGTCTACAAACATTTTATTTGTAAACCACCTTCATGTGCTCATGATTTGTTAAATACTACATTTCACAGCGATGTAGTCCCAAAACCGTTTGAAAATTGCATGGAGGAAAGTATAGATAGAAATTCACTTAAAGATATTGATTCCGAAATGATTATTACTATGAAAAACTGTAAAAATGAGGTGAATTATTTGAAAGTACTTTTAGATAACTTACGATAACAATGGTGTTAATCTTTATTTCCGTTTTTAGAGTCACAAACATGTATCGGTTTTGCAAGTGCTTCATAAAACGAATGAACCTATACTAAACGATCCAGACTCACACGGTCCATGTTGTAGGAATGAAGATCCCATATATTTGTTGGCTAAAGGTACAACTTAAAAAAGTCTCTTTTGAACGTGGGTTAATATTAATTTAAATATTTGGAATGTTACAGTGCATACTACATTTGGTGCTATAGTACAACGGGAAATGAATATTGCATCTGATAGAAGACATCGTTCAAAATGTAACATTGAAGCTACTTTTCAAAGAATTAATTCGAGTAAATCAGTTCCTTCGTGTTCTACAGTTTCAGCGTATACTACGAATTCGGAATCAAATTTTGTAAGTGTTAGTATGATTGCTGAAACTTAAGCATTTTAAAATAACGGTTAATAAATAAATATGTCACTTTATAGGTCGCGACCAGAGATATAAAATGAGGATTTTCTTGTAACGTAGTGTGTTTTTTTAAATTAAAACCATTTAAAAGTTTATTTTGTTTTTTAATTAAAAACTTCCATTATTTTTAAGAGTCGGTGATATATTATGTCGGATGCGTTTATGGCAAATACAAAATCTAAATGGTTGAAATCCGACATAGGTACTCTAAATTTTCCGATAACAGTTTTGATTTCCTTAGATAATTTGTCAACGTCTCTTGGTGTAGACAGCCAGTCGTTATCCGCATAATGTAGATAAATGGGTGTTGTTATTGCGCTCAAGTTGTAAGCCGGTGGGCTGAAACTGCCGTAAATGAACTTATTGCTCAGCCACCCGTGATCGAACTGCCGAAATTGGCCCGATTTGTAGGACTGACCAAAGTGAATCATTTGTCTCGTCGAGGCACCAGCAGGAGTGTGCCCTAAGACAACTGGTAGCATTGTCTGAAATAAGAGATAATTTTAACAACAATTTATTTATTTGTTTACAAACTCTTTATTGTACACTAGGAAACAAAACCATATACAAACGGAACTGATGAACAGTTGGCGGTATTATCGCTCAAGGCGATCTTTTACAGTCATAAGATAGACATAAGAAGTGATAGATGGGAGGGTAGTTACAAGTATTCAATGAAGTACATAAATACATACATACATAAACTCACGCCTGTATCCTCCGAAGGGGTAGGCAGAGGTGCATTTCTGCACCCACATTTCGCCAAGTATGTATCAGTCCCACATAATAGGGGGCGAGCCTATTGCCGTTTTTCGGGCACAATTTCCAGACTCCGTGCTGTTACCGAGAATTTCCTAATGGAAAAACCCAATAACACTTTGCCCGACCCGGGAATCAAACCCAGGACCTCTAGATCGCACGGCACATACTTGTACCGCGAGACCACGAGGCATTCAATGAAGTAATGAGTACAATGAAGTATTGGTCGATTATTTTTGAAGTAGAACTTCTTTACGCACGCTTGACTTGGGAAATAAACTGGTGAATGCGTGACGAGAGGGATTGAAATATTTATTAAATTAATATGTCAAATATTTATGAGTGCGATCAGAAATGTATGTTGTGTAAACTAAGAATTATGTATGTGACTGTTGGGCGTATTTATAAGTTTTACTTCAGTCGTGTGGTCTAACCACACTCGTATTTTTTACTTAGACAGATCAAATAAATAAAAATAAATTATTTGTAGATTACGAATAGCTTTGAGAAATGGAAAACAACAAAACGAAAAAAGGTCATAGAAAATGATTCCATAATTTCGAAAATCGATTCGAATGATTGAAAATTGATATCCACCACCAATGTAAGGTTACTAATTTCAGAACTGATTTTATAATTTTATAGACAGAGAAAGTAAAAACGAAGATTTATAAAAATATACATGGAAGGCATATAAAGAGTGTAACACTTACTTTGTTTAGTTGCTCCTCGTTGTATCCACAAATAAGGAACAGTAGGTTTGTGCATAAAACTTGTGTTATTGCTTCTTCAATACACAACTTTTGACCAGCCAGTTCATTCAGTTTTCCATTTTGCAGGAATTCATTTGCTCCCATTAGATTGAATAAAAACTGCAACATTTTCAATTTTAATTTTTATTCAATAACATGTACATACAACTGAGGAACCCGTAATATAGGATATTTCTTTGAAAAAATGGTAAGTAAAATGCAATTATGCACCTTTATGGGAGATTTTACATTGAATCAGATACATAATATGTTTGCATTTGTGTGGCGTTATTAAAAATTATTTTTATTAATTTTGGCAATATGTACCCATAAATATTTTTCTTATCACGTATTTAGGATTTTTAAGATGTGTAATCGTGTAATCGTGAGTGTTTTAATGTGAATAATGTGGAAAAAATTGTAAAACTTGTTCAGCTGTTTTTACGTAATTGTAGCACAAAGTTGTACATTTGTAAAAATTATAGCATTTATTTACTTAATTCCTATCATTTCATTATCATGCTACAGAATAATGAATCATTGAAATACAAAGAACTGAAGTAGTTCATTTTGTTAAAACATTTTGAACCACTTATACGGCTATTTCTCATCAAAATATAATATATGATGATAAATATAAAACAGTAGCGTTAACGACTGATATGAAACTAATGTTTACAAAACAATAACCTCGAGACACATCGATAATATTGATAAACTTACCTCCATAGAATTAGTGAACGGAGCTATGGCCTTTATAAGCGGACTTCTAACGTTTGACAGGAAAGCCACAGGTGCTAGTGCGTGCATCGCCAAAATTTTATCATTATATTCAGGTCTGGTTGACGTCATCACCCAAAAAACAGTAGTTCCTTGAGAAAAACCTATGTATTGAAGTTTAGGTACCCCAGTTTCTTTAATGACGTAATCAATCATGGCCGGAACGTCGTAGTATCCGATCTCGTGCCAACTGAACTTCCAAAAGGAGGAAGAAGTTGGCTTCATAGAGATGTGTTTGCGGGAATATGTGTTGCCTCGGGCATTGCCCATCCATACGTCGTAACCCTGATCAGCTAGCACGTAAGCTAGAATATACAAATATACATACAGGCAACTCTCAATATACCTTAGCGATATTGTCTACAAACAGAGCTTAGAAATAGGGAATTAAAAAAAGAAGAGAAAAAGGAATCATGAAACACGCAATTTGCAGTTATTAGGTTTAGTGCGGTGAATAAGATTACCAGAAGCTTTATTGGTAGACTTAAGCGAGATTATCCTACATTATTTTATACCCAATAACCATCTAAATATAATGCTTTATTAAAATTTATGAATATCTACTATTATGTAATTTAGATGAAGTCACAAAAATGCTACGTCAGCTAGGGCGTACCTACTTATATCCAATACTGAAGAACATGTGATGTGGTCTGCCAGGCAAAAATGTTTGATGACCACTGATCTCATTCGCCTAGGCATAACATACAAAGTGCATCATGCCTCTAGATAATGGGTGTTTTTTTATTTATATCACCCACTTAATTATGTTGATTTATCACGCTATATTTAAACAATGACAGGAGTTTTCGGTTTATTACCGACCACAATGACAAGGAAAATATCGATTGTCCATGAATCCTACATTGTTTTAATGATGTTGTTATATTTTCAACTTTGTTAACATGTAACGTACAATTTTTACAGCTGATAAGTACGAAATGTGATTCCTGTTACGTTGTAATAGTTGTGAAAAATGGCTGTAAGTACAATTTTCATGTTTTATAACGTGGAAAACCAATCTTTATGACCCTCGTAAGAGAGGCGCATTTGGGACATGTGAACCTATCTCCAGTTATGATCATGTTTGAATAAAATTTATGCAATTGTGTCGATTTTTTTATCGTTCATCTCTGATCGGTGCTTTTTTTGGGTCGCACATCAATTAGATGCTTGTTCCGTAATTTCTCAATGCTACTATAAATAATATACTATAAATGATATTTCACCATACCTAACGATTATATTTATTTGTAGCAATATTCAACGGAGTAATATACCTTAATAATAGCTTCGCACTTATTTCATGTGCCATAAGCCTGTTGTTGGCCTCAAGACTGAGGTCTTGAACATCTCTAAAAGACGATAGAAATAACATCTACATTAATGGTATGCTTCAATATGACTCACCAAGTCCCTTGCCGGGTCTCATTAAAATCCATTCTGCTGATGATGATAGCAGGCCGTGTTGAAGAAATGCCACTGGTCTTGAAATGTCTCGGTTATTAATACCGTGTGGCACGCGATGCATTTCCAAAACGTATCCGTCTTCTGTGTACACTCGATGGATTTCGCAGGGATACCCATACTTTCGTATAAGGGAGAACTGTATGAAAAGTTAGTTACTTCAATTGTTGTTGCTGATGGGTTGTGCAATGTTCAATCGTCCTCACTGATTTCTTGCATCTTATGTTACTTTCAACTGTCTTACGGGTATCTACGATAGTTTTGCTATTAAGTTAATATTAATAGTATTACCTACCGAACTTTCTAGAAAGTTTTAGTCTAATGCCTGTATTCTTTAAGAGGTAGTTGTACGGTTATTCTTAGAATTTTTTTTGTCGGTTATTGGGTAGCTGTAGAAATGTTACTTGTGTTGAGATTTTCTTAAAGTAAAATAAATGCTCTAAAATCGAACCAGGGCTTTCCGATTGTACACCGCTTACTAATGAAAAATCAAATTACGATTAAGATAATAATGAGACCACATGATTGTTTTTTTGCGTAAGAATAAAAAATATTATCTTGCTTACTGTGTCCAAACGCGCATCTTCGAGTATACTTTGATCGGTTCTATGAAACAAATCACTTTCAAATAACTCGTTACTGTACACTTGGGATGTTTTCTTCGATATTAAACTAAGGCTCAAAATAACTACGACCGATAGTTTCATAATGAAGTAAATCCAATTGTTTTCAAGCAAACTGTTTATTTGTATAGCCTAACTTTAACTGTTGATGTAATCGCTCGATTCACTATATTTGAGACGAGATTGTCAACAGATATAGATTATTTGTTTACGATAAGCCCGATTTTGTGGGAAAACATCTTATACTTTTTACATAGAGTTGATTTTTCAGTGCTATGTCAAATATTTCGAAATACGTATACTGTTTACTGTATAGAGCCACAATTAAATTACATGCATGCACAATCATATACATGCACAATTGTGCATATACATGCACAATCATGTATCCTTGAAAAGGTAGGTGCATTTCTGAACCCATGTTTTGTCCATCATCATCATCATCATCAGCCCATACACGTCCCACTGCTGGGCATGGGCCTCCTCTACAACTGAGGGTTTAGGCCTTAGTCCACCACGCTGGCCTAGTGCGGGTTGGCGGACTACACACCTAAGAAATTCCTAAGAACTTTTAGGTGTCATCACGATGTTTTCCTTCAGCGTTAAAGCAAGTGATAATTCATTGTGAATACACACATACTTAACTCGAAAAGTCAGAAGTGTGTGCCTGGGGTTTGAACCTGCGACCGCCGAGATTCTCGACCGCGCGCCTAAACCTCGAGGCCATCACTGCTCACTCACCTGTAATAATTCATGGAACAGCAAATTATGAATCAAAGTTGTTTTTATTTTTATTTTTACGTGATGTGTGACTTATGGTTATTTTTATTATATTTAAACTATTGTATTAACATTATGGGCTATCATGGTGGATAAATTGTTATCATGTTTCAAAATTCATCAGATTTTGATTTCTAGTCCTAGGCAAGTTAACTTTCCGTCGTAATGAATTAATTTCGGGAGGCGCATAAGTAGCCATTTTCACGATTTACAATAGAAAGAACTAAATATGAACTGCTTCGGAATCTCTTTTGCTGAGTGTGCCCTAACCGTGCTACGTTTAAGAGCTCCGATGATGTATTTAACCCTTCGTGTGTACACTGGGTCTTTAAAGGAACAGCCGAAATTTCAAACGCTCGTTTCTTTTTTATCAATGTAGATGGCACTTTGCCTACCCCCTCTAAAAAAAGTTGATAATAGTAGGGATCGAAGGTACAAGTGGCTGACAGGTCCGACTATTAATCTCTGAGCACGAGATCGTGGAAGTGCTTACCGTTCCCTAAAAGGGTCAGTGTTCACACGACGTTAGTATTTTCAAATGTAAATAAATTTAGTTTTTCTTTTTTCTTACAGTTTAGGATTTTATACATATATAAAACCCTATTTATCAACACGAATCAGACACATTAACAAATATTACAACAAAGTATATCTTCTCAGCTATAGTCCATATAATCAACACTTAATAACATAATAATTACACTCACCCGCAACAGGATCGCTGCTTAATGTCTCGCTTCAGTGAACCGCCGTTGCAGAATCACCGAGGCTCCATGACATTTACGTTCCTATTTGTGATGGAAGTACCCTCAATACTTATAATAATCTTTATACCTGTTACACATATAAATGCCTTACGTAATTTGTTACTTTTTCTAATATATTTTAATTCAAATTTTCTAATATATAATTTGCATTTTATTTATTATAAGGTCCCTGAATCGGGAAAATATTCGTCATTTTCAGGTATTCAAATAATTCAACTTTTTGGAGCCAATGTCCACAACGCTATATTTTATCGAAAGCTTAAAGCCTCAAGAAAAAACAACTACTTATAACCATTTTTGATAATATTTATTTATCGTAAAGTTATGAATTTTTTAATCAAATTCAATTTTTCTCGTGTTTTTTATTGTATGTAATTTTTTATAAACAAAAGGTTTAAACTTTTGACTTTGGATTCATATGGGCCATAAAGTAGACACTTCAAGGAGTAAACTATATTTTTTTCAATTTCTTTGAAAATGTAGAAAGCCTTAAAAATTTGTCTGTTCCCTAAAAGACCCAGTGTACACACGAAGTCCCAAAAAATATAGTGTACACACGAAGGGTTAAGACGCCTTTTCCGGTAACAAACGAATTCCGTGGCGGAATACTCATGGCTCACCGCTCGGCGAAATAATTGAGATATTCACTCAGCTAAAAAATTCTGCCCATTTTAAATGTTAGATAGGTACGCAATAGTTTTGAGTATATCATAATTGTAGTTTAAGGTTTTATAATGACATTGATAATATTATTTAATCTACTAATAAACAGAAATGAATTACGATACATAATACCTACATACTCAATTTTCAAGGTAAGTTAAGAAAAGTATTAATTGTTTATCTACAAGGACACAACCTGCAGGAAAAAAATATTGAGTGCCCTAATTATATGATAATGTCTTTCGGCATGACGATAGTTATCGTTAAATGGTTATATAGTTACGCCTACGGAATTATTTGAAATTATATACATAATATAATACTTAGTACTTCTACGAGAATAAAAGTGCTCTGTGGTCTTTAGTCATATTTTTAATTTTTTTTCTTTGTTCCGCAAGGAACCGGCTAAGGTCAAAGACCATGCTGCCAAGTATTCAATAATTTAATTTCATGTATAATGAATGATGATGATGCTGAATGATAAAAGAAAAAGGGCGGGAAATTCCCAAACTGAAAGGCGCGCCCCCGGTCCCTCCCACATACAACCCTTAATCCCTTCACTACAATAGTGAACAGAGAATCAAGCACCACTTGTCGATATTGCACACAGCGTATCCAATTCACCCCTCACCTCCCCCTTACCCGTCCCACCCCATCGGTGGGACCGTGCCTCCTGGATCAGGAGGCTCCTCCATCCTCTCGCCAACAATCACCAAAAAAGACTCACCAGATACAGCGAGACAGGGAAGAAAAAAGGGAAAACTAAATCAAACACACCACACACAACACCTACAAGCAACACTTAAACCCCCGTTCACCATTATCAAGAAAAAAATAAAAATTATATGTGAGAAAAACAAAAAATGCGCCCCCCAATCCGAACACTTCCCGCCCTTTTTTTTCGTCTCATATTTTTAATTTTCCGCCTCGCAATTATGTATTTTTTTAAATAGTTTTCTGTGACAAATTTATAGTCTTTTGAGAATTGCTTAAAATGCTTGCTGAACATGACACTCTCAAAGTTTGAATGACACGAATCTAAGCATGACTTGTCTGTACACATAACAGAGAATGTCATCTAAAATTTTTGATAATAGGCAACACTGACCATCAAATTAAGTTATCTGTAGCATTGTTTTTCTATTGAATTTCGCATTTTGTATTTATTAGTAATTTGTTTATTTCTTTTATTTAATCAATCTAGCATTATCCTGTATGTAGAAATAAAAGGGAACATGGCAAACCAAGAGATTAGTTTAAAGTGGAATGGATTTCAAAGCAATATACTAACGAACGTGAAAGAATTATACAGAGATGAGGGCTTATCCGATGTCACTCTAGTTTCCGAAGGCCAATGTTTTAAAGCTCACAAAGTTATTCTATCAGCAAACAGTTCGGTTTTCAGGTCCATATTTCAGGTAGGAGTTGTGTTAAGTTTGTGCTTCTACTTATTTTACTATCAAATGGTTAACGCCCACACTGTTTTTTCGTAGCAAAACCCCCACAAGGATCCTATTATAGTGCTTCATGACATCAACACGGCCTCCCTCCGTACTTTGTTAACGTTTATGTACAACGGCGAGGTCAATGTGACTGAAGATTTTCTGCCAGTACTTCTCAAGACCGCGGACACATTGAGAATTTGTGGTCTTTCAACTGGTAATGAGGTCTCTAAAGATGATGAGGTATGTACAGCATCAGCAGTGGTCTTTCAATATAAATAGGAAAATTTCAGTCCTTAGTATGCATTCATTAGTCAATATGTTGTCTATCAGATATTCCTTTTAATTAAATATTGAATTTATAGAAGAAATTAAAAATAATATTGAAATCTTTAAAGCTGAGTATTTGAATAGTGGTAAAATTAATCATTAATAAGTTAAGGAGAATCATATTTTTTGTGTGCTTTGTTAATATGTTTTCATAAAACAAAGATTTTTTAGACTAGTAGATTTTTTAATCCCTAGCTATCTTAATAGCTATGTATTCATTTGAATTCCGTCAATCTATTTATTCAATTAGTATGGATACACCGATTACACTTATCAATCAAATCTCTGCATACAATGTAAAGGGGGACTTGTTTGTGTAAATCTCATTCCATACAGACTTAAATTAACAATCATATTTCTTGCTGACTAAAAATATAAACAAAGTTGTTCATTTTCAGAAATGTATGTCAGCAACTCAAGGGAAGAAACGCAAGAAAAGTGAACATGAAGACAACAATAACAAGTGTAAGAAGCAAGCCAATAAGTCTGATTCAGCATCTGCATCAGATTGTGGGAAGAACTCTGTGAGTTTTATTTTACATATATAAACGGTTTTATTTTTCATATGGAAAGTACTATAAAGTATAACTTACAAAAAAAAAGCTCTCATATTATTAAAACAACTCAGTATTATAATATGTGCATCTGAATCATAGTACATATCTTTGCTTACAGAACATAACACCAAAAGTGGAACCTGTTGATTCACCATTAACTGACTACTCCGGAGAAAATACAAATGACACAGATATTGCACTACTTGATGATGCTGAGAAGAAATATGTACTTATGTCTGATAATAACTCAAATAAATCTGTTTGTACTACGGCACCAAATGACCGTAATATTAAGAAATGGGTGAGTGAAGTCAGCAGCACCCAACCTTGCCTCAATGTGAATGAGAAAAGTAATGGAATTGATGAAGACAGGGAAACAATAGAGATTGATAAAGAGGTAGAAACGGTATTGCAGAGTGGTACTATAGTTGAATCGTTGAGTATAACCACTGAGAATCTCAACACAGTTTCAAGAGAAGCTCAAAATTGTAAAGGTAATATTTAATTAAAATGAGTTCCCTTATGTTTTATTGAACAAATTTTTGTTTATAATTGCCAAAAACATAGAACAAAGATATATTTATCAAAGTTCAACTGCTTTTATCAGCTGTTATTTATTATTTACCTTTTTTCGGAAGTAATTTGGCAATTATGACATAAGATACATTTTTTATTTATTTTTTATGTAATTATAGTTTACCTTGATGTTGATGGTTTGATGATTAGTAAAAAGTTATCTTTCATATAAAATCATTATATTTAGATATTGTTTGATTACAGCCCACCTACTTACTCCACTTCATTAATCCTGTCATTTTAATTTAGAGTGAATAGGTAAAGTTTATTTTGTAATGTTTTTAATTTTTCAGACAAGACTAATACATGTTATGCAAACCCATCATTTCCATGCCCGTTTTGTCCTCGTGTATACAATAGTTGGGGTTACCGGCGAAGACATGTGAAATCCAGGCATGTCACTAACAGGTAAAATATCACTCATATTTAAAGGTCTTAGTCGAAAGTCGTTATGGCCTCGAGGGAAAGTCGTGATGGCCTCGAGGTTTAGGCACGCGGTCGAGAATCTTGACGGTCGCGGGTTCAAACCCCAGGCACACACGTCTGACTTTTATCAAGTACTTTAACAGTGAAGGAAAACATGAAACCTGAAAGCTGCACACCTAAAAGTTCTTAGGTATTTCTTAGGTGTGTAGTCCGCCAACCCGCACTAGGCCAGCATGGTGGACTAAGGCCTAAACCCTAAAGTTGTAGAGGAGGCCCGTGCCCAGCTGTGGGATGTATATGGGCTGATGATGATGATGATGAAAGGCCTTAGTGAAACAGGAAATTAAAAACTTGTACCAACAAGTAATGATAACTAGCAAGAGATTTTGTATCTTGTCTGCTCTCTAATGTTATCACAATGTACTGGATGGTGATATGTTTTTTATATACGAGTTTACAGCAGCGTCATAGACGTCAAAGGCAGAATACTCTTATTATAGAGCAGCATCAAAAACAAATAGTGGCTGGAAGTATTTATCTATGCAATAAAAACTCATGTGTCCAAAGAATATTTATGTTCAAAAGTTAAAGGAAGAACGAAAAGGCAAGATTGTAACAAGACTCACCATGCTAGGGCGCTATTGTATTCAAGTTATCAACATTGTGAAGTATTTTTTGTAATCATTACCTATCTTTTCAGGTTATCATGCAAGTGGTGCGTGTCAATTCTGCCGTCTACAGGCGCATGGTACTCCCACGCAACACGCACTCACGGAGTGCCACATGAGGAGGCCAGAAACTCATTAGTAGTCATGGTGGAGGCTCATGCAGTGCTGACTCTCAACGAACCCAGTGTTACACAGTTACTCGGACAAGTCAGCATGGATGGAGCGGTCACGGAGAAAACTAACTGAGGCATGATGTGGTCCGCATAATTCAGGTGTCAATTTTCCATTACTATTCATTTAATAACCTGATTTGTTCAAATGCTATAGTTATAGTGTAATGATAACTTTTCTTGAAACAATATGTCTGTGTATGTAAACTTAAAAATTGTTCGTTTAAATGAACATTTTGATGAAATTGGAAATTAATGAGCTATGAAAGGAGTTAATTGGTAATTTTTGATACTATACAAAATTTGTGAAACATCTAAGAATGTTTCGAGTGAAATACTTGAGAATATAGGGGTGGTTGTAAAGCACTCACCAGCTAAAAAAAAAAGAAATTTATATTTAATATCACTTTATTAACCTTATAAAAAATATGACTATCTAATATTATATACATGACATTGATTAATATATTTTTTTATTGATATAAATGAACCTTAACAAGCATTACTTGGGTGATATATAATTATATAAGTATCTATTATATCTCTTAACATATTTGGTGAATATGTAAAATGCTTTTCCCACTGCACTCAGAGATTTATTTCAAATCATTTTGTTCTAGCTGAATTCACACAGGAATTCTAAACTTTGCCAGATATTGACATAGTAAGTAATGGTTAATAATGATATACGCAATAAAAAACGGGTGGCACTCCAGGAGTGCCGGTAGAAGTGAAAACTTCAACATTAACGTTGTGCATTTTTGAATATTTTGGAATGGTTAGAAAATAATTTCGCACGAATTGCTTTATTTATCAGTATAAAAGTACTATCATTCACGTAGTAAAATACAATATTTATTGCACTACCGTACACAAACATGACAATTTATATCACACAATGCGTCTTACGCATTGATTTGCACGTGATCTGATGCGAGTTCAACATTTTAACCCATTTCAAAAAAAGTGCATAGCGCCGCTAAAGAAGTTTTCACTTCAATAACTATTTTTCATTGTTAAAGGTTTAATTACAATAACAATAATATTTATTACATTTATTTTATATCAATTTTATCTTAACAGTCTGATAATGGTTTTACGTCTAACTTAGACTAACTCAGAACTAAATTAACCATTAAGTTATTTATATGATATTGAGTGCAGTTATAGTAAAAGTCTCATTACAATCATTCATAATAATTTTACAAAACCAAGAATAATTTTACTTTTTATATGTTTTTCAAAATATTTTCAATATGGTTAGAAGCTGTGAAAGTACACATTACATTTAAATTGTAAGTTTATTACGCGATTTCGTTATTTTTGTTGTCATTTAACATTTTTTTAAAGGTCCAGCAAAGATCAAAATTAAAGTGACTTAATAATAGGAAGCAATTCCAAATGTCATACTGAAATATTCGCTATTGATTAACAATTATTATACTTTGAGTACTATTATACTTTTTATTGATAAAAAATCGAGGTTATGTGGAGTCCCGATCCGTAAAAGGCTAGGCGCTAGGGTAAACTTGACAAGTTTTCAGTCATATTTGGGTCTGGCAGAGAGACAAAAATACACTTTTATTTTTTTTCTCGTTCAGTTTTAATTCGTAGAGCTAATTTTACTAGCTATTATTTAGCAGTGGATATTTAAAATAGGCAATGTCTCACAAAACTATAAAATATTTTCTTTTTGAACTTTTGGATGTTACGGATACATCCTTACGATTGATTGCAACAAAGGCCAGTTTGGTAACCATCGTGACCTTATTATGGCCAGTAATATATACATACACCAGTTATGCAATGAATTTAATTTTTATGTTTATTTATAAGGTTTACACCTGGTTTCTGAAGTTCTCATTAGCGTTAAGTCTGCTGTCGAATCTGTTATTACATTTCCATTTGTTAGGATTGTTCATGTTTTAATTATTTCCAAAGCTACTTTTTCGTTAAATGTTTTGCCGATTTTAATATGCAATGATATCGATTATTTTAATATAATATAGGGAATAACCAAATTATAAAAAAAAAAACTAAAAGAAGTTATACATAAGTATAAGCGCGTTAATTGCACTCTGGCTTATTTTTATATAATATAAAAAACTGGTTGTTGCCCGCAACGCTGTATGTGAAACATTAAGACTTCAAAAGGAACATTCCTTTCCCATTTTTGCCACACTATCCATTACTGTTCAGCTCCTATTGGATGTAGCGTAATGATATACCTATAACATTATAGCCTTTCTCGATACATAGTTCTTGAGAAGCGCGTTGAAGCAAACAAACTCTTCACCTTTATAATAATACTATAGGTTATATTAATTATGTTTTTGTCATCATTCTGAGCTCGTACTTATTTCACATCTGACGAGTAACGTCAACAAGGCAACTTGTAACATATTTTTACGTTGGTGAGATTTTCAGAAATTGGGTGGTAGTGTAGGAAAGTGATAAACACAATCAACAAATACACTTGGTATTCGCACGATCAATATTCATATTTTTGGATGTAGTAATATTTTTTGTTTTATATTTTCGAATCATGCGAGAGAAATGTTTTTTCCGGAATATACGTTTGTTTTAACGACAGTTACAATGGGAAAGAATTTGGTGTAGTGTGGGAGTTTGTCGTTTGTGTGCCACGTAAGAGACACAATTGTAACAATATTTTATATTATTTTGTACATACCTATAATGTCATGATCTCAGTGAAACGAAGTCAGTCGAACGTTAGTCATAAGATTCATAATATTCATATTACATAATGTTTGTGAGTGTGTGTTTTGGGTGATTTTTTTAAGTTTAGACTTGTTTTAGAAAATGTATGATAAAATTTGAGTATTGTCCTAGGTTGGCATGTATGATGGTAAAGGGAAGTAGCCTGTAAATATCTGGTAAAGAAAGCCGGCTTATTTGTATGACTGGGGAGAGATTGCGTAATTGGTTTTTTTTCTAGTCATCAGTATTCACTGCACTTACCATCAGGTGGTAGTATGGTAACTTTGTTGTGAAAATGAAAAGAACCGTCATGAAGTATGCTCCATTATAATAAATATTCTTTTGTAATAATTTATGTTTCAAAATGTAAGGTAAAAAAATACTAAAACTTTAATTTTTATCGCCCTGAATGTAGTCACAGGTATAATTGAGAAGAAAATAATTATCGCCATATTGAGTAAGTAAGGGCGCATCTGTAAGCGCGAACTTCTGTCCGCTCTGTGCTGTAGCCCTTTAAGTAATCTGATAAGTTTTTTAATACCTTTAAATTTTGACTATTTGGTCTAAAATATTTATGTTGTATTGAAAAGTTTGATTGTAGCAAGCAATTAATTGACATTGGTAGAGTTATCATTTTCCATACACCTATTTACCATGTTATACATGCTGATCTTGGAATGAAACTCTCATTTATAGTTTTAAAATTGTTTCATTGAACTATATGCAAAAGATGCATTATGATATTTTAGTTTTAAGTACACTCTGTGCAGTTCTGTAAATTGTATTACTATTAATTGGACTAATTCAACTGGGATCTGATTCATGACAAATATTAACCCTCCGATATTATCCGACTTTGTTCCTGATGTTATTCGCTTTATACTTTAATATGGGTATGCTCACTTATAATTAATTTTACATCAGGAATGTGTCAACCATGATCATATTTAGTTGCAAAGCAATGAGATGTATTAAATTATGCTACTCTTTTACTCAAAACATATTGTTAAGTAACATTTCTTTTCATTCTTTGACATATTTAGTTACTACATCAGCTAGTAACCAGTTTATTTATGAATTAATTTGGTCACTAAATAGTATTTTTTTAAATTTAATATAAGGAGGAAATATATGTTTATTACTGGGACAGTATATCTATTTCCTCGGCTTATGTTCCATGTTGCATTTGCATGCCTTAAAATTGAACCTGTCTGTAACTTGTACCTTGCTCTCTCTATAAAACTTGTGAACTCAGTAGTTCACTAGTTAGTTAGTTCAGCAGTCTGAACTGCACCACTGTCGATTTTCACATAGATACTTAATCTTGTTTCAGCTCTCCAAAGTAATATCAGTTATATCAATTTTAAGTGAGTTTTATGACAATTTAAATGCAGAATAAGGTAAGATTATTAGGATTGGTACTTTTCATACATGTTCATGTTCATGCAATAAATCTGATTCATTTATTTCCTAACCTTAATGATTGTAAAAAGTATTTCATAGTGTGGCAAGCTTTATTATATATATTGAACAAGTGACTTTTTTGTAAAACAGTCGCTTTAGTACATACCATTGCATTTGCAACATTCATGTCCAAAAATCAAATCATCTCTTCAACACGACTGAATTACTAGAGCTTAAGGTGTCTAAAATTAAATTTAGTTTTAAAATGCTTATATTTTTGTAACGCTTTTGGGATATTTTACAATTAATATTAGTTTTTAAGTCAATTACTAAGATATTTGGCAATAAATTTAGAATGTGATTTGTAGATGTAAAGATATATACGGAACAGAAAAAAAATATACAGACAGTATTTAAAATGAGGCCTAAATTCTAAATAAGGAGATAAAATTATTCGAATGAAAGTAAACAAGAATACTTTTTGATTTTTATTATGCAATTATTTTTATATTTTGCAATTAAATCTACGTAAAGCAATTAAATTTTGTGGTCTATTGCTATGAAACCCAGAATAATAGGACAGAATTTCACGCCTTATTTATTGATGAATATGAATACCACCATCTCGGACTTTTTGAAGTCATAAATCAATTTTAGATAGAATATAATGTTTGCATCATAATTTTTAATATATTTTGTTCATTCAACTTTCCATTGTCTAGTCATAAATATATTTCTCAAACATTAATAAATATGGCGTGTATAGAATATCTCTGGTGTTGGAATGATTGTAACAAAAAGTAATTCATGTATTGTTCCTGACATTTTATATTACGGTTATAAAATGCCCCTTTATTTTTCTAAAGACACACGATACGATGTTTGAGTTTTAAGAACTGCTAATTTATAAAGTAGATTGGTTATATTTTTCTACATATGAAGTGGCGCCATCTATCTGAGCGTCTCACCACACGAACTTATTATTGTTTATGTCGGCAAATAACTGCATCTTATATCTGAAACATATCAAACTGTACAAAATTAAAATGAGCTTGAATGAAATGTTTCGAAGAATTTACTACTTATGATATGAAATCGACGAAAATATTTGCACTTAAAATATGTTTTTCTCATGTCACGTATTGTCACTAATGAAATTGTCGAAGATAATATTTTTTATTTTATAAATTTATTTTTTACTTGGCATGACATATTCACATTATTAATTTAATGGACCATAATAAATAACAACTTTTTGTGTTGAAATTTAATTCGACCACACTCTTTAGGCTATGTAATTAATAATAAGTTACCAAAGCAATTTCGATTAAGATACGTAAGTGTATTTGGATTAAAAAAAAAGATTATATATTTTTGTATGACACGTGACGATGGTCACTGAGAACGATAAATTTAACTTAAGTTGCGTACGTGAGCTACTTTGCACATTATTTAGAACTAAAACTAAAACGAGAGTTCATTAAATTTTATAACTTTTAAAAATCATTCATGGTTGAATATGCAAGTGAGAAGAAAATAATTTCTCTTAATGTGCAAAGTGGTTCTACGTTATGATACGCCATAACTCGCTTTAAGATTTATTTTGTATTTAATATACTTAACTCTATTGAGAGATAAATTATTTACTTATCAATCATAACAATATTATATGACTTAACAAATGTATGGCTTTAAAAACTTAATTGTCAACATGTAAAATAGTGTTACGCCATAATAAATTAAGAGATGTATGAGGACTTCCAATGCAATGGAGATTAAATATATTTTTTACAAATCAATTTTGTTTTTGTTTTACAAGTCGGACACCATTCCTTCGACAGTGATGCCAGGCGCAATTTGGACCTTTTCGCTATCAGCTTTGTTGTCTGCGACTGGGTATATTAGTTCGGGTCGTGAATCTCTTCTTACGAAAGCCAATACAATATCTCTGGAGTCTTGTCTGGTTAATTCTTTGCTCGTAGATCGCTGTGGGGGGTAGGCAGTGACGTCTCTATGTGGTGGGGTGGGCGGGGCTGATCTTTTTCTAGGCGTTTGGGGAGCTGAGTCGTACGGAGATGGCGATCTAGCAGGTTCATAGAGAATGGGCGATGGAGATCTACAGGGGTTCGCTACTGATGGAACAGGTGGCGCCCTTGCCTTAGTCGGGGAAAACACATGCTTCTTAGTCGAACGTCTCCTCTCTAATGTCCCGTTGTCAAGTTCACCCAACCTTTTCATTGAGGCTCTATTCCGTGGCGTCTTTTTCAACATAGCTTGGAAATTAAAAGGAGGGTCGTCCTCGCTCATCTCACTGGTTGGTCTCGCCATAGCTTGTAATTCACGAATAGGGTTTTGCATGGGAGGTGCAGCCCCGCCGTATATCTTAATAGGTTTCTTCGGCTTAGGGGCGGTATTTTCTAATATATCAGTATCGTCGCGAGGTCCGTTCCAAGGCTCTGGTGGATGGTAGTAAGTGGTAGGGGTCTGGTTGTGTTTCTTTTTGTAAACAACTGGCCGTTTGCTGCTAGCATCTGCGATATCTTCCTCGGCTGGGGGACTCTCCGGTATGTCTTCGAGTTTGTCATCAAGTTTCTCATCTGGCGGTAATATCGGCACTGGCTGTGTGGGGTCTCTGCAGAACGGCACGGTTATAAGCGTCTGAGTGCTCACCGACGCAATTTGGATAGGTGCTGAGTTAAATCGACGTTTCAGTGGATCGTCCCACTGCTCGTGGTCCGAATCGTACTGACTGGCAAACGTGTCGCTACAAGAAGAAAGTGGTGCGTTAGTATCATCTAAATACGAAGAAAGTGTTGCACTGATAGTCACTCTATGTTGATACTGAGCTAAGATATTAAAATATATATATAAAGATCTACTATAAAGTTGATATGTCAGTAAGCATTATAGAGAAAGTGGACCAGAACTCTTAATATAACTTAATTTATCGAGAACCTGTTTCTCCATATGGATATGTATCCAGATTAATATCTACTCGGGCATCTTCGCTAAAATATTTCCATATATAATATGTGACTAGGTACTGCTGAGTTTATTTCTTACACAGTTTCCAGCAAGTGCTAGTCTGTAGTGTCAGTATGAAAAATACTTGAAAAGAAATAATCCGGACTAAGTAATGGTGGTAAAACAGGTCCTTAATACCCAAGAACAGACTACGTTCTGACATGTAAAACTGTCAATAGTGGGGACTGTCACTCACGTGCTTTTCCCAGCGGGGTCGCACATGTGCATGGTATCATAATATTGTAGCTGGTCGATTCTGAATGGCAGTTTCCACACAGTAGGCGGAGTAGTGCCGAGGAAGACCGATTCTTTCGCTTGTGGGTCGACCCGGTCCAACAGCACCGGCATACTCGTGCTAAGCAACGCTTCCAGTACTGCCTGGTTGTAGATGTGCACCTGAGGCATATAACTTAAGCTTTTAACTTGGGAAATTGAAGCTAAGATTATATTTATGACTTAATTCAGTTGGGGTTAGAACTGCAGCTGTAAAAAAATCAAAGGAAATTAAACATCGTATATCCTAACAATCATAGTCAAAGATAAAAATCAAGATACCAAATACTACTAGAAATTATGATGAAGACGAAACAAAACCCTGAAAAAAATAGGCTGACCGCCCATCACCCATACCATATTATAGGCTTTCACATCTATCGTTTTTGTAGCGTTTCAAAAGAATTACAAACTATTGCCGCTAGATGTCGCTACGGAAACCTCAAAAAGCCTTTTTTAAATAAGTTTATATCTTGTTAGTTTAGTAAATAACAAACAGTAGGTAATATATATAATTGAGACATAACAGAGGGACATAACCCGCACTAGGCCAGCGTGGTGGACTAAGGCCTAAACCCTCTCAGTTGTAGAGGAGGCCCGTGCCCAGCAGTGGGACGTATATGGGCTAATGATGATGATGAACAGAGGGACGTATATGTTGATATACTCAAGTTATATAATCATGTAAAAAAAAATCACACACCATCACCAAAGTAATCTTGTGACAGTCAGAAATTTTATAATTTTATTCATTCTATTGTAATAAATGATACCTGCTGTGAAAAATGGACCAGGTCTTGGTATCGCACAGCTCTATATTGCAACAGAACTTGGAATATGGATCGACTTTTCCATTTCATGGCGAAACGCTTCAGGAACGTAGCAGTTTCTTCATCAATCTGCCCTGTAGTTTTGTTTATAAGGGGTCCATACGCTTTGCGGACGATGTAGCCTCGGTATGCTGAAATTTACGAAGGTGTTACTACTACATCAAGAAAATTTAAAATTATAATTAATTGTCAGCTTTTTCGTACCTTTTTGTATTAGCAATGCTGCTTCATCTTCCGTGACGTTTAGTGATTGTTGCTTCTTTAGTTCTTTTACTAAAACAACGTTTATATTTAACGATTGGGATAATAAATTTAAATCGATGGCTGCAAAGAGGTAGGTACTTAATACTCACTGTGCAAGCTTTTCGCTTTGCTTTTTACTGCTTTCCGTCTTGCCAGAAAGGCTCGCATCATGCATTGCACCTTAATTATCTTTTTCACTTGTGTTTCGTACAGCCTGAATAAAGACATTAAGGTTATTTTTTGATTTGATACGATTTCAATTTAATATATTTTCTAATCAACGTTACCTGGACAAGAACTCTTCATTATAGTACTTTAAGAAGACTTTTGTTTTGCCAAGCTCCCACCCCTCCATTTTAAGTCTAATCATAAGTAACCTACAGTTATCTTTTGTGACTTCCACGTTTTCATCAAAGTCGAACGCTAGGAATCGATATCTGTGAAATTTATCGATATTAAAACAATTTCATTTCTTATACAGAAGTCATAGGTTCTGGATCACCAAAAGATACCTTCGAATGAATTCCGCGAACGGAATTCTACATGAGAAGCCATTTCGCCGTTCCTTAGCTGTGTCTAAAACAGCAAGGGCTCTGAGTTGTTGTCTCACGATTTCTGATTGGAAACCTTTTGGAGAGTCCTTCAAATCAGGTCGGATACATCTTACGAAGTGAGTTCCTCCGCTGCCTGGACCGACCGAAAGTTGTTTGAGGATCTCGAGACTCGTAGCACGGTAAGTTGCCGCGGCAGTTCTCATTCTGTGTACTTGAGAAAATTGTCCTTTGGATCCTGTGTTAAATTTCTGTAATTTAAAATTATTTTTTTCACATAGGATTTGTTTATTTTTATTCATTGCTTTGTAGTCTCACTATGGCAGGTGTGTGCCGTACGCACTAAACATCTTTCGGATTCGATTTCTGAGCAGGGCAATGTTTTATTGAGTTTTGCAATTAGAAAATTATCACTTAGTAAGGGTCTGGAAATGCGCTCAAAGATAAAACATAATTTTATCGCTTCAAAAACATAATTTGCGAAACGGGGGTGAGCGAAATTTAAGAGTGACTAATAATATAAATGTTGGATACAAAATGTCTACTAATTGGTTTTGACATTAAATCCTGCACGACCTTGGAATAAGGTGCCTTTCCATAGGATGCTTTATCTGCTTCCGCCAAAGAAATAATTACATTTTATTAAGTGTTTATTTTATACATACCCTGGTTTTGATATTCTCTACTTCTTTCTCGGACTTCGACTTTACAATCGCGACTTTAGGCGAGCCAGATGAAACAGTCAGGTTGCCGGTCTTTGTCAATTTATTCTTGAACAATTGTTTTACTGTGAGGTTTATCGACGCCCTCATAGTCTCTATCATTTCGGGGGGCAAGAAGTCCTTGTTCTTATCGCCCATTTCTCTTGCATCATAGTTTACTTTTCCTGTGAAATGTGCTACGCTAAACTCATGACTTCCCGACAGTTTGACGTATGGCCCTTTATTTGTTGCCCGTATTGTGCCTGAAATAATGTGATACATACATAGGTATAATTAATCTTACCCATTACTCAATCGCACCTCAATTTTGGTTGATTATTCTTGAACACCATTATTTCTTAGTTTGTTACTATACTTACTGATGATTAAATTAAATTATTAAGATATTTGATAAGTCGCGATGGCATCGAGGTTTAGGCACGCGGTCGAGAATCTCGACGGTCGCGGGTTTAAACCCCAGGCGCACACCTGTGACTTTTAGAAGTTATGTGTGTATTGACAAATAATTATGACGTACTTTAACGGTAAAGGAAAACATTGTGATGAAACCTGCACACCTAAAAGTTCTTAGAAATTTCGGTGTGAATCGGTGTTCTTAGAAATAGGAGGCCCGTGCCCAGCAGAGGGACGTATATGGGCTTATGATGATGATGGTGATTTGATTTTAGGTATTTATTCTTTTTTTATGTTTGGTAAATTATTTATCCTGCAACTCGTACTAGGCCAGCGTGGTGCACTAAGGCCAACCCCTAAGTTGTAGAGGAGGCCCCTGCCCAGCAGTGGAACGCATATGGTCTTATGAAGACATACTTACTCATAATAAACTCCTGACCGCTGCTAGTTCGGCTCGCTTCATCCAATATGTAAAAAAGCCCCATAGGTCTTGCCATAAGTTGGTCAACCGATTGTTTATTATCATAATAACGCAGCTCTGGCAAAGGTATACCTTCTTCAGCCGCTTCTTGCATTTCCCATGCAAATATTCGTTGATTATAGAGAAACTGAATTTGTTCGTTGGTTGTGTTCACAATAAGTTGTTCTAATCTATTTCTGTGATAACATTCGAATCCGAACATGTCTAACAAGCTTACTGAATATTTGTCACCACTGGAAGAGAAAATTTTATCTTAAATATAGTATATTGAACATAAAAAAAATATAAATTAAAAGTATACTTACAAAACTGATCGCATAAATGATAATTTAGAATTAATTAAATTTATCATCCAATCAATAAGTCTTTTATACAATGCACTGGCTAAAGTGTCCCTTGCATCTCTTGCTTCATCCGTAGAATGTTTTCTTTTCATCGCTGTGCCACTTTCAATCAAACAGTAGTTCATAAGGGCCCAAAGAAATTTGACTTGTTCCAACGACAACAGCTTAGCCACTTTCTTAGCTTCTTCAGGATTTTCTAATTCGGCTGAACCATTTTTCCCGTCTTTAAATCGAACATTACCTAACACAAGAATTGAAGCTAAAACGGTTTCAAGAAACGTAATGTCTTCTACTTCTAAATCAACAGATTTGAGATTTTCTATAAATTCTTTATATTTTTTAACGTTATCTTTTGGGTTTTCTCTGGCGCCCTTCATACCTCTCCCTGATTCTTCCGAAATTCTTAAATATCTGTGTTTTCTATTTTTCTCTAGGCACAGTTCCTCTAGGCGGTTATTTGCCTCCATAGCGTCGTAAAAGTAATAAAGCAGATCAAAATTTGCGTGAGACCTGAATATACATTAAAACATTAATTAAATGCTTATATTTTGCCACAATTTAATGTGACGATACTTACATATCGGTAGATGAAACCCGCCATTTTTCCAATTGATAAAGCCAAAATATTGCTCCGCTCAGCTTTCCAGAACTGCCATAAGTCACTTGTATTTGAAATACTGCTCTGGTTGAATGTGGGTTAATCGGTGTTGCTGCAGAAATAGCGGCTTGAATGACTTTTGTAGCTCTTTGTATTCTCTCAGCTGTATTATTTTTCATTGCACCAAGAAACGTGAGATGGGACAGTGCATAAAACATATTTGTCGTTTTTCCCGATTTGCTTTCACCAGAAAATACAATATGTTGCGGTTCGTTGTGGTGTATAGCGTTTTGGTAAGCACTATCTGCCACAGCAAAAATATGAGGCTTGTTGTCGGATCTTGACTTGCATTCATATTTTTTGTGGTACTATAAAATAATATTCCAATTACCTTACACGCAAACAACAAAGTTAAATAGAAATTAAGATGGAAATAGTTACGTACAGTTTCATTATACATATCTTCTTCGGTGTTTGGATTTAAAATGAGAAGAATATCCCCAATGAACGAGGTGAACGCCCCTTTCATAAGTTTCGTTTGCAGTTCCGATACTAACTTCTGTTCTGTTAAGACTTCTAACGCTGCGAGATCTTCAACTTGCATTACTTCAGGTTCTCGTTGACCCTCCGTAATTAATAATCCATTTTTTATTATCCTTTCGCGTATTTCAGTAGGTTCTTTGATATCTTTTATGTCATTTGCAAGTTTTTTCAATTCTGTTGATAGCTATAAAAAATTGAAAAAAAATTATCATTTGTACTTTTTAAAAATATTAAATTAATTATAATATTTGTTCATTATTTATTTACATGGAAATCATTTTCGGGAACTTGTTGTGTGAACGGGTGCTCTATTAATTCCATCATAAAAGGTCGATGCTCCGGATTCTTCTCAAGACATCTGAAAAAATACAATTCTATAAATAGACTTCATTTATTTAAATGCGTCAGGAATATTTAATTCTGCAATTACGTGAACTTACTCTGCGATGAAGTCGTTAATTTCGTTGGACCACATTGAAGGTTTGGACAAACCAGGTGGCGGATTTCTGGTTATTTGAAACATTGCTCTAGTCGGATGCATATCTTGAAACGGCGCTTTGCCGTCCACCATTTCAATAGTTGTGATGCCCAGAGCCCAAACATCGACACGATTGTCGTATCCCTGCTCTTCGCTACACGTCACAACTTCCGGTGCCATCCAACTTGGGGATCCAATGTTTGTCCTACTCTGATCATTCGATGTTTTCAATTTGCACGATAATCCAAAATCAGAAAGTTTCACGTCCCCGTCCTTCGATATGAGTATGTTACTGCACCGTATGTTTCTATGTATCACATTGTTCTCGTGCAAATAAACGAGAGCCTAGAAATGAATACGAATTGATTGGACCAATCGGAGAAGTCGACACTCAATTTGACGTGGAGTGATGAAACAGCCGCCCCTAATGTGTTGCCTGCTCATCAGTTCGTCGAGACGGGCCGGCTATACTAATGTCAGTGTCAGTCAAGTGGCCCACGCCCCCGAGATTCATTGGGCTTATTTGCATGCGTATCGGGCCTCAGCGCTGTCACCGGCGGCCTGTCCGCGCTCTTCGCCGTCCGATATATCCGAGTGCTTAATGCGTTCATTACGACCGTTTAGTTGTTAGAGTTGTACCCGTATGTGGTCGATGTTTTCATCATTTATGTATCAAATATGTTGTAAAAAAATACGTTATATTTTTTAATAACTACCTCAAGAATTATTTTACTCAATTTTTTTCTGGATAATGCTGTGTATTGTTCAAAGAAATTGTAATTCACAGTAAATATTAACTTGTATAATAAAGAAAGCTAAGCTCCATTTCCCAATGTAGGTGAAGAGTGTTTATTACAGATTTGACGGTATCGACGTTCCGAACACACCCATACACACAAGATTACATCACGAATCGGGCTTCGATGGTACCTTACGAGATGCAACATCGATAGATATGCGTGGAAGATTTGCCGAACGTAGTGAGCTGAGCACCGGTATTGTGAGGCAAGTGGCTTGCATAAAGATAATACGCATTTAACTTTATCCAAACCCTTTGGAGCTCAAAATGCCAATAATAGTTAATGACTACGAACCTTGAAAAGAGATGCACAAGGGAGAGTTTCGAGTGGCAGTTCGCAGTCAAAGGGCTCATCGGCTACCGCGTCAGAGGTCCGTATATCTTGTGTGTGCGAGCATTATTTACGATAATTGAGCGATGCGCCGCGATGGGGGGCCATCACGGTGTTGTCGGGCGCGCTCCGACATTCGCATCGACAACTTCGACTGTTCCGTCGCGAATCACATCAAATAAAGCGGCGTGCATTTTAAGTAATGGCCCTAGATTGTATTTCAACGTACGTGGACATTCGCCGAGCAATATTTTATTCGACGTCACGCGAGCAACAGAAATCGCGGAGACACAAATCCGAGAACAATTGAGTTTGCATTCAAAGTACCCACCAATTGATTCAGCGGTTGAAAGGTAGATTGGCAGGCCCTTTGTTTTATAAACAGGCATCTCGAGTAGAATGTGACGAGAGACATGTTTATAGTCAGTCGAATATGGGCTTACCTTGATCGTATATTTGAGGATGTAAGCTATGTGTTCCTCGGACATTTTTCTGTCTGCTGCATGCAGTTTTCTGACAATATCGATGACTGATCCAAATTCGCACAACTGGAAAGCAGCCATGAATCATCGTTTTTTTGAGTCATTTTATGAAATTTTAAACAGGGTTGTGCGACTCGTCCTTACTGACGTTTAATTTGATGTAATGTCATAATAATGGAGTAAAGAAATTTCGAAACAACCACAATTATGACACGTTTATGCAAAATGCTTCCAAATTATCTTACCTCCAGTACGAACCAAATTTTATTAACATCTTCGTTTTTTTCGCAAAACACGCCATAGAATTGGATTAAGTTGGGATGGCCAGTGTAGTCTCGGAGTATCAAATACTCCTTTAGTATATGGAGTTCATTTTCATCGTTGTAGGTTTGCACTTTGACGGCGACAGATTTGCCAGCTGCTTGTGTGTCGGAAGCCTTGTGTACTTCTCCAAAGATACCTGAACCTAACTTCACGTCTAACTTGTAACGTTCCAAAGGGTTAGGCAATGAAGATATTTTAAGGCCGTCTCTCATGATGGATAGAGCTGTAATCAATAATAACAACAAGTACTGCACATTTTATTTTAAGATAAAAAATATACTTTTTCTATAAGTATTTTAAAGGTCATTTAACAGAGAGTCAAATGCCCAATAGAAAAATCCAAGGACACACAGTCCCGTTTTCGAAATCGATCTCGGGACCACTGTTTAAGATGGCTTGACCTTGTGTTACGTGATCATCTAAGCAGAGATAAAATTAACTAAGATACTAAGTCTCATACGTTCCAAGCGTTCAAAAGGCAAGAAAATGTAGTAAAACATATTTTGTTTAACAAAAAATCACATCGTCAACTAGAAATATATATTGTGACTAATTTTAATGAAGTAAAAGTTACTAGAACAATTGTAGAACAATTGTAGATATTTTTTTTCGATTAAGAAAAAGGATTGTGATTGTGGCATAGTTGGTTAGCGTCAACTTGAGAAACGAGAAGCCACAGTTTCGACCCCACACCGCGCCAAATGTCTATGATATTCACAAATATATTCGGTTCTGGGCGTTTGTGAGGTTGTTGATACCCACGACATGGGACTTGCCAATGCATAACTTGCCATTGCCTTGACTCTGTGAAAGGTCAATACTACATATGTTTTAGTGCAATTGTTAAAACAGTTTGACTTACATTAGTCCACGGTGCTTGAGCGGGGCGTCCGCGCCTCACTCACAGTTAGCGGGCGAGTGTCGCACCCAGCGCAGACGACTCACAAGTGCCGGGGCTTCAGGAATTAGGGACACATCGCTAATCTCGTAACAGTATTAAGTCATAATACCCCACGACCTTCCGCGATGCCATAGGTTACGTCTATTGAGGACGCGTGAAGGTTTTAATCGAACTAAAGTGTCATAAAGGAGATTATAAAGAAACATCACACTGGAAACTTATGTAATCGAGTGATATATATAATTCTTGTGATGCATGAGTAGAAATAATTGAATATATAGCACACATCCCATCAATCCATCAAGACGTTAACAATCCATTACAAAATTGTTTGGCATCGCGAAATATTTCAATCAAAACTTTCGTATAACATTAAAACCGTAACTGATACGATAGAATGAATGAGTCCGCTTTTTCTGAATGTACCTAATCCATCTCGAAATTTGCTAAAATATGTTTCGCTGTTCGATGGAGCACACTCGACATTCAAAGCGAAACATCAATAGACACAACACAATAGAAAACACTCCGGGCCCCTTGAAATTGAGACACCGTAAACCTGTCAAAGGAATAACTCTCAATGATCTGACATGTCTGCTGTCGATAATACAGTTAGAAAAGGATGTTCACGTCTTGAGATTATCCATATAATTTAAATATCATTTTAGTTTATTTTCGTAAAGAAGAATTTGAATGGTGTACGTTCGACGTTTGTAGTAATATAGATGGCTATTGTATGATAATTATTGACGCCATTATCTATGTAAAGAATTACACTTAAGTTTGAACTGAGTCGGCTTCAATTGTTTTTTTTTTAATTATGTCAATAAAACGATATTGTAGGTATCTGGTATATCACATAACAAAGAAAAATTGAGTATAATTTTGCATAAAGTTCGACATCCAACGCCAATGCTTAGGACATAAATGACTGCCTCGTGGTCTCACGGCACAAGTATGTGCCGTGCGGTCTAGAATCCCGGGTTCGATTCCCGGGTCGGGCAAAGTGTTATTGGGTTTTTCCATTAAGAAATTCTCAATACCAACACGGAGTCTGGTAGTGTGCCTGAAAAACGGCAATAGGCTCGCCCCCTGTTAAGTGGGTCTGATACATACCTGTGATGGCCTCGAAACAGCAGTGATGGCCTCGAGGTTTAGGCGCGCGGTCGAGAATTTCGGCGGTCGCAGGTTCAAACACCAGGCACACACCTATGACTTTTCGAAGTTATGTGTGTATTCACAATGAATTATCACTTGCTTTAACGGTGAAGGAAATCATCGTGATAAAACCTGCACACCTAAATGTTCTTTGGAATTTCTTAGGTGTGTAGTCCGCCAACCCGCACTAGGCCAGCGTGGTGGACTAAGGCCTAAACCCGCTCAGTTGTAGAGGAGGCCCGTGCCCAGCAGTGGTACATATTTGGGCTGATGATGATGATACATACCTGACGAAATGTGGGTGCAGAAATGCATCTCTGCCTACCCATTCGGGGAATACAGGCGTGAGGTTATTTATGTATGTGATAAATATTGCTAAACTATATTAAGCCGATGTTTGAAATTTTAAGGAGTAAGGTTTCGAGGCGAGGAAGGTTCCGCGTTCTATCTCCCTAAGAATAAATATTTGTAGAAAGTTAATCAATATAAAACTTATTTGTAAACCGTTACCTTGCTTGTAAACCTTTCCATGGTAACGGTATGATCCTAGAGCAAAATAAAAATACAAATGAATTCAAAAATGGTACTTGATCCTTCAAGTTGTTTATTGATACCGGCCGGTCCTTCCAACAAAGCATTGAAGCAACACAAGGGTCTCTTGATACAAGAGCATCAATTAGGTGTTAGTAATGTAATAATTCTTGCCAGAATATTTTAAGTGTTTTTTTTTGGTGTAAAGGGTCGCTTCTGTTGAGGCAATTCGATTAAATAAAATTGACTAACTTTTAGTTATAACAAGAACAATATTTTTCGTAGAAAGTAAATCGAGTAAATCGTTAGTCCGATGTAATATACTAGTGTGTGCGATCGACAGATCTTGGGTTCGATCTTGGATAGTTCAGGAAAAATGATTTATTGGGATTTTTCTATTTGGAAATTTGCAATAGTTATAAAAGTTTGCGGTAAATGACAAAAAGTAAGCCTATTAAATGGGATTTAAAGTTGGCCAACCTCTTTTGGGCTATAGACGTAAGACAAATGAATACATTTTTTTTTATAAATCATAATTTACCAAGTTTTAAGAATTAGATTGTATCATTAATTGAAATAATAGGGAGTAAAATAAAACACAAATTAATTTAATTACACTTTACTTAATAAATCTTAATACCTATAATAAATAAGGTGATAGAGTTTCATAATTATCACGGTTAAGGAATGTTATGTTACGTGTTATTTATGTACAGCGCATTTTGTTATGATCCCTAAATTTAAAAATAATATTTTATTAATAAAACTATTCACTATTAGAATTGATGTCTTTAAAAAAGGGATTAAAATGTCTTTTTAAAAATAAAATAATTGCTGTGTTTAGATATCTTTAAATATCACACGTCTACGTCGTATTAAATAATACATTAAATATTGAGGTGAAAAATTCTAGAATACAAAATTACCTTTACACCAACTATAGATACAAAATAAATTCTGCGTGCTCCGAAATCACTTACAATAATTATAATTTATTAAGCCTGTTTTTATACATAACTAAATCATATTTTTGTCTTAAATTAATACTGATTGTCATTAATAATTGAGTAATAAAAAAATGGTTTATATACATTAATTTATAATAAGAACCTAAAAATTGGTTTCGTATATTCAGAGTCGTGTCTGTCTATTATTATGATGACAATAAAAAAATCACCTTTAATACATAAGTTTTTGATGAGTTGAAGCCAATAAAATTCATCCATATTGTAGTTTTTGGTCGCGGGTTCAAACCCGAGGCTTTGACTTTCGAAGTTATGTGTGTATTCACTAAGACTTATCAAGTACTTTATCGGTGAAGGAAAACATCGTGATGAAACCTGCACACCTAAAAGTTATAAGCCAGCCCGCACTAAACCAGCGTGGTGGACTAAGGTCTAACTCTCTCAGTTGTAGAGGAGGCCCGTGCCCAGCCGTGCGTATATGGCCTGATGATGATGAAGTAGTTTTTGTTCAGGTTGAGTAGCTTTAAAGATCACACATACTTCCCGTATGTATGTTAAGTTTATTTCTTGTAATATATGCTACATACTATACTGGCAGCGGTTGGATGATGAGGGTCGAAGATGGAACCCAGTGGCATGCCATAGGAGATGCCAATGTCCAAGTTAAATAGAAATATTTTATCTAATTATAACGAGTAATTAGTGTCATATAGTTACATTTGTACATGTTTTCAAATACAACCTTAGGCTAATGGATTCGATTATGGATCAAATTTTAAAAGTTATTAATCGATCATATTTGAATTGGTAAAAGATAATCGGAATTGCTTCTTAGCAATCGATACTATATTTGGACTGTACTTGCCATTAAGTGTCAATGAGGTATATGGAATGCCAGCATGAAAGCAAATTGCATCGGCTCATCTATAAGTTTATACCTAACACTGGTTAAAAAGTTTAATTATACCGATAGACACAGTTATCCTGACCAAATAATATCTGAAAAAATCACAGGTCTTCTGGCCTTCCTGCTCATCTTGATATGCTATTAGTGAAGATAAATTCACTTACAAATAGCCACCCACTTATCGTCCTTGCACCTTTGGCAGTCGACTCTGCAGCACCAGTGAAAGGTGCAGTTGCAGGGTTTGATGCTGGACTTCCTGATGAGCGCGTGGCCTCGTCCGCAGCACAGCAGGTCACAGGATCCAGACCTGGACGTCCGCCCCATGCGACACACTCGACCTGATGTTCCAGCAGAGTCCGTCTTGGGGTCAGCTTCGCAGAAACTTGGAGATCTAGATTACGATAATTAGATTCAAACCACTGAGATATGCAAAATATTTCTAATGAGGCATTAAGTTGAGTGTATCTTAGATTATTTTACAATTGTGTTTAAAAAACAAAAAAAAAATCGTTCTTCTTATGTATGGTGTTTATAGTTGCGGAACGGAACGAAAACGTTGAAAATCGATGTGAAGCAAATATTAGTGGTGATTACTTGTCAGTAGATGGAGTAGTTAGTTGGTTTGTTAGTTTGGAAAAGTTGTCAAAAAAAGGAAACCTCTGAAGGAGACCTAAAAAATCCCACCTTGGTGTTTTATAAAATGATTTAATTATAGTTACTTTTCAAAAAATAGGAGACTGTTTTTCGGCGCAGGACGGGCTCGGCTCTTCCTTCTTCCTCGTGGACGTCCACGTAATGTCGAAAGACCATTATTCAGCTCTTCTTGGGCCACTATCAATGCCTAAAATATACAAAATCTATAAATAACAAGCAGAGCGTGAACAACAACTTTCTCAATAGCCTGCCTTTTTTAACCTGAGCTATCATGCAATATAAAATAAAAAGTTTCGGCTGCTTCGATCATCTCGCGGCATAGGTGTGAGAATTTCTGCTTCTAATCAGTCGAAAGAATTATAAGAGAAGGTAAAAATGTATGAAATTTACGTAAAAGATCACGTGGTTTTCTTATACACTTTGTAAATCAAATTTTGATGTCCTTTATTTGGGATTACGATAGTAGATCGTGACACTGTATACGAGCTCTGAAAAGGCCTACCTTCCGATACTGCCGCTTGATGGTGGATGCGACTACCCTAAAGTCAGGCGTGGCTCGCCAGCACGTTCGTAGTTGACAGCTGCCTGACAACCCGTGGCATTTGCACCTCACTTCCATTTGTGACGACAGGATCTGCAAGAGAGTTTCAGAGCTCAATTTTTGTATAGCACCTGTGAATGCAATGTAGGAGCTCCCCGCATATAATTTTATAGGTATGTGCAAATCAATAACCCACTGCCCATGCGGGAATTATCCTACCAACGAATCATTCAGCAAATTAACTCAGCAGTAGACAATTTTAATTTTTTTTTAAGGATTTGTAATCACCGTAGCTATTACCTGCCTTAGTTTCCGATCACGGTCTGAATACACCTGTATATGACTTGATAATACTGCAGTTCGAATAGTTAAACTTGAAATTGTCGATTGCACAGTGTCGACAGTATCGACGTCTTGGGTCTACTTATTTTTTACATCATTGAAATAAAAAGTAGTGATGGCCTCGAAGTTTAGGCGCGCGGTAGAGAATTTTGGCGGTTGCAGGTTCAAATACCAGACACCTCTGACTTGTGATACCAGCAGTGGGACGTATATGGGCTCATGATAATGACATAAAAATCATTCCAGAATTTATGTGTTGCATACAAATAATTAATGTCGCAGTTCAATCAATTACTAGGTAGTCAATAAATACAAATAACTAAAGAGGTATTCTTTATAAAGAAAATGTTAAAACAACATCGCATGCCCACTTGTCGTTTCAGACGGCGGGCATTAAAATTGTTAATATTGTGGGGGCAATTGTTATAAATTGAAAAAGCGGGCAAGGCAAGGCAAGGCATTAGCGTGGCGTGTGTTTAAATCTGCTGGGACGGCCAGCCTCCGCCGTGCAATAAATCTGCGCCGTAACATACGTGCATGCTCCCAACAATTGTGCCCCCGCCGCACCTAGCTCATAACATTTACATAATTAAACGCCTCGGCGCAATCACGCTGACGTCTTAATTTCGCCAACGCCTCCGGCCGAGCGATTTCCCAAATTGAGTCGGGGCAAAAATTCAAATAAATCGGCGTCCCGTCCCGCCTTCGGTACCCGGCCGGACTTAATAACGTGGTATTAAGAGCGTTCGCGATAGAATTCGCCACCCAAGACGTTTGTAATACGTCGTAATGAAGCCGGAGTATTAAAAATGGGCCCCGAACCGCTTATTATGTTCTCACCTCGGCGGGCGGTTCGTGAAATACGGCGGGCTAATGTGGGCCCGGGGCCGCGGTCGAACGGTCGACCGGCCCGGACACAGCGAGCTTTTCAATATGGCTCGCTGCTGGCGCTATCCGACACGCACCTACCGATTATTGATTATGTTGCATTCTTGTTCTATATTTTTAATGTATTAACGGTTTTGTACCAGTTGTGCGGAGTGAAGACGTCTATTACTTTCAGACAGCAATCTGCTATAACTAGGCTCAACGGGTTTTTGTTTATTGGACACTGTGGCGTGTATGGCTCAGAAATGTATTGAAAACTTTGATGTATAAGTAGGAAATGGTGGATGCTGTGCAAAAATAATAATTTATGTAGGTACATAAAACTTAAAATTCATGAACTGGTAACAATTACTATCTAAATAAATCCACCCAACAGTCACATACGTAGTTCTTACCCCATACTAAGATAAAATTCTTGTGTCATGGGTATCTAAACTACGAGAGACTTAATGACATCATTTGCCGATAATACAAACATTTGTCCCGGTTCGGGGATCAAACCCGCGGCCTCGTTTCAAGAGCTGGTGTCTAGCCAACTTAGCCATGGGGCTGTCAAAAAGTCATTAGTCAATGCCAGATGGGGGTCATAATTATGACCATTCATATAATTTAGGACCCTTCATTAGTTAATAATCCAAATTTCTAAACATACTTCGATGCAACTTTGACACTTCTTTAATAAATACTTAAAAATAACCTCTAAAAAACATTCCAAACGTTTTTTCAAGTATCAAAACATTCCTATTTCTACTAACCCATTTCATATTGTCTAACAGTATTTAATTAAAGACATTCCAAACAACAGCTCGTAGCTACCGCCTCAAGTGCCTAATGACATCGTGTTTAGTCTCAAGCCTGACTGAGGTTATTAACACATCAGTCATAACGTAAATAAATCAAGCTTCAATAGTGCTTGAAAGTAATTTAGATTGATGACAGCTTCGCAACACGATGATTGCTCAGCGCAATAAATTACTAGTATCTGATGAAAACTACTCGCCAACTTGTGAGCAGTTAATGAGTGGCTCATTACGTAACAGCGTGGGTAGTTATATAATGTTTTTCCACAAGGATCTGAGGATATGGGAATTGGTTGTTTTTGTTGCGTAGGTACGGCAAACGAGCAATAGGATTATCTCCTTACAAGTGGTTGCTGTGAATGAACATTGGCAAAAATTAATAATGGTAAAGAATTCGCTAACCTTCCAAAATGAGTTGGAAAAGGGTAATTGAATAGCGGTGATTTGATAAAGATTGTTGGGTCACTGGTAATTACTTTTAACCTGGAAACTCGACAACAATCTTGAGATCGATTTTGGAACGAGAGCTCAAAAAAAAATTCGGCGTGTTAGTTAGTGAGTGGCAACAACCAAAACGTTTGGCTTAACGTGTTTAGATGGTATAAGTGCTAAAATCAATAACATAATTTTGAAAACTAAGAAATGGCATTGTAAGCCGATGTATTTCATATTTTTGCATACATCTGTACTCTATGATTGAGAGATAAAAAAATATGAAAGGACTGCCGATTGCGACCTTCGACACGAATATGAAAGGACTAACGATATTTACAGGGTCTTTAGTTCAAATTCAAAGTTGTCTAATTACTTCAAGTTACGTATTCATAATGACTTACTGATGACGTTCTTTATTCACTATATTTGTGTCAGCGCGGTACCTTAATCCCTCTTCATATTATTAACGCGATTACATCCACCAAGAACTGTTTCGATTTAGTAAAAAATGTATTAAAAATTTACGAGTACAATTTCAATTTAAGAATTGTTCAAGAAACTGTTACTACCACTGCCCAAGGTATTCGAACAAAGAGAGCACGTCGAGCAATCGAGATATGACAACACGTTTTCCATTTTAATCACAAACGTTGTGAAATGTGAATCACAACGTAATCTGGCCAACGATTAACGACCGACGTCCAACGCTAATAGGTTTAAGATGGCCGTGGCTAATCCCAACTACAAATTAAAGCATTATTTGAACCGCACACGGCGGGCTGTGGATGCAGCACTAAAGTTATTGGAACCGCCAAGAATGTTATCACTCTGGAATGGAACATTCAGATGCCCATTACTGCACGAGTTATGACGCTTAGGCTATTGGCCGTGGTAAAAATCCAGTTGGAAACGAATTTATTAACTAGATTGGAGCGAATTTATGTCGGATAATTGCGTTTTGTTATGACTACACTTGGATTTTAGTTACATCGCTGATTTTTGGTGTTCAGTTCAATGAAGAGGCAGCTAGCAGTGTGGAATACTAAAAATTGTGGCGGGTGATAGAAAATTTCTGACATTCCAAGATTACAAGTTAACCTAACATATAAATATATTAAGTTGATGTAGGCGTGCTTTAACCGCGAAGAAAAGCATCTTGGCAAAAATTCTATGTCCGAGATTTCCCTTTAAGAATTCTGAAGGTTAGGGAAGTTTATTAGTCGGGACCTGTCTATTGGACTAAGATCTAAACTTACTCAGACGTAGAGAAAGCTTTTCATGTATGAGCTAATAAAATGTTATTACGTAATGTTTTTTTTTTCAAATGGCTATTGGCGATTTTGATCACCTTAATACTTGGTGGTTATGCATGTTCCTATATATTCAAATTGGATAGGAAACGAAAAAGAAATGTGAGGGTGCATTAAACATTACAAGCCCTCTGGCAATCTCTGCCATCGAAGGAAATGCTAGGTCAAAGCTATTGCTATTTGTAAGATTCCGTGAGATAGTAGTACTAGCTGATTTACATTGTTGCGAGAATAAATTACATAGTGGCAAGCTACATAGTAAATCATACATTTTATGTAGCGCAAGTATCAAGATTACGGATTCTTTGCCAATTTTTATAAAGTTATGTTTGAAGGTAAATAAAAATTAGCACAAGCGTTTTCTTATTCAACATTTTACATTGATAAATCAAAGTCTTAAAGTTATATTGTGTAACTTAAAAAAATTATGCATTCAAAACCATTAATCGATATCGGACAGTCATCGACACATAACAAAATATTAACTCATCGAAACTATTTTTTGTAACGTAATTATCACCTTGCCTCTCTAATGCGGTACCTAATTTCTTGTGTGGGTCGATCTCGCATCTTTTATAGTCCCGCTGGGTCGGTCTTTCGGCATCCTCTCACACCGAATCGTAACAAAAATTAAAATATTTATCCCTAGCATTTTTTACTTGGTCCAACGTTGGTAAGTTAAATTCGTTGTCGTTGCGCATCAGTATGATTGGAGTCGAATTTATTTTGACATTAATAAAAATATCATCACGGGGGTTATTACAAGCGAGCGTGTCTAACAAAGAGATCTCGTGGTGGCTGTTAATTATGTGGCCGGGAACAAAATGTTGGATGCCAGCGGAACAATGGTGAAGTGTGGGGTCTCAGACCACCGGCCTCGAGATCGCATTAATGGGTCAATTTACTTTCGTGCCGACATAGGTCATGGTTATAATTGCTATATTAAATATTTGATAAATATTATACACGTGGGTTAGATTGGGGTGGTAAAAAAGCTAAGTCATTTTTCTCGGGGTTGGGCTGTGTACCTACAAATTTTATTTGAGAGCGAATGCAAATAAACAATACTGTTTTAGTAGTTTTGTGTTCTTTTATTTTTTATATTAGTTTATGGAGAAATTACCTTTTACCATGTAATTTATGTTATGTATAAGTGTTATGAAATAACATTAATATCATGACTATGATGTTCCAGTTTTAGGCACAGACATCCTCTTCTGGAAGAGTAAATACTTATCCATCATCATGGTGGCATACTGCAAGTCGCTGATTTACCCATGAACTAACTAAATCGGATTTCTCAAGTTTTGTGGACGTGAAAATTTCGCAAGTTTGAATCGGCTATACCACAAAATTGTTTTAAGTGTGGATGTTAACAGACTAGGCCAAAGTTCTCCACGTTGGACGGGTGGGGGTTCGTGAATTTCACAAACATAACAATCTCCTCGTAGATAGTTGTCAAGCATGTAGTTTTCCTACAGTGGAAAGTATTTTTCATTCACCATTAAAGTGCGTAATAATTAGGAACCCATATTTATTCGAAAAATCGTAAATGAGTCCTATTTTTCAATACATTTTATGCGTACAATTAGGAAACTAGTGTTTTATTGTTGATCCATGATATACAAATGATACTTTAAAAATGCGCTTTAGCAGGTTTTGCACCATAGGTAAGTAGTAATCCGGGCTAATACGAATATGCTGACGACAATTAATTGATGAGGCGCAAAGTGCATTAAACAAATCATATTTAATTAAATCAATTCATTAACCTAAACTCCTATTTCATTTGCTTAATGAATTGGTTTATTAAATAACTATTCTAATAATATTTTCGTCCGCCCAGCGTTGTGAAAGCAACAATGTCACATACCTAATTATTATTTTAAACGCGGACTACGGCGTGTGATCGTAACTGTCAGCCGAGCCATGTGTTTATGGTAAATTATGTTGAAATTAAATAACAATTCTGCATATTACATTCTAGCTACCGGAGTGTCCTAATACCTCGTTAAATTACAACTTTGACGTTTTAATCATAAGTTATCTTAGATGGTACTTTAATCGTGGAATTTTTGCATGAATTCTTGAATGACTCGCGAATGTACTGACTTTGATCGCCATTTCGATGGCCTCGCGGTTTAGGCGCGCGGTCGAGTATCTCGGCGGTCGCGGGTTAAAACCCCAGACCACCTCTGTTATTTCCGAGTTATGTGTGTCTTCATAATGAATTTTCACTTACTTTAACGGTGAAGGAAAACAACGTGATAAAACCTGCACACCTAAAAGGTCTTAGGAATTTCTTAGGTGTGTAGTCCGCCAACCCGCACTAGGCCAGCGTGGTGGATTAAGGCCTAAACCCTCTCAATGTTAGAGAAGGCCCGTGCCCAGCAGTGGTGCGCATATGGGCTGATGATGATGATTAAAGAGTTTAGTTTCTTGAACAAATGTTGATTATGAGAGCAAGAATAAAATACAGAAAATTCTTCTAATACTCATTGATGAAGTTAAGCCATATCATCGTATAGGGAAGGAAGTAGGTATGTATTTTATGACTTCCCTCGCTTCCAGCTATGTGAGACTTAAACATAGCTATATTGAAACGCTAACAGGGAAAAGGTATGGGCAGAAATATATCCCTGCCTACCCGGGGTGAAGATTATGAATGTATATACATATGTATCCCTATATATTCTGGCAAGTAACCATTTTTAAACTTTACATATTGAAAATTTTGTGATTTTTTGCGTAACGAATTACAAAAAAAGAATACATATTAAAATATATTTATCAAATCAAGTGATTTATTAATATATAATATTACAAGCGTTACAAGAATAAAAAATAATACGAAAACTCAACACATTAAATATTAATAGTCAGTTTTAATATTTCTATGGCGGATATAAAGGCATAAATTCTAATGCCTAAATGTAAAAACAACATAATTATTTCACTATAAATGTCACGACGTGGCCGACGGCGCGATATAAATTAAACGCAACACGTCCAACATATAATTAACAACTATAAAAGTATAACAAATTAAATAATTTGTACCTACGCGTCGTGTTTGTATTATACAAAAAAACTTTACAAACGTAAATTGTATCAAATCGTAAATCCCCTTAATAAGTAACCACGGGCTGAGGTATGCCGCTTTAATGTCAGATTTGGTTACGGACACTAATATAATATTAATAACAAACTTACCAATACAACCCTCAAAATATACCTCCATCCTTAACACTGAAGATTAAGTTCGAGTCGTTATTGGATTTGATTTCATCGACGGCAAATATAAGTTGGTAATGTCGTATTTAACTTCAGCTTGACATGTTTATTATTAGACGGAAGAGGCCTATTAAATTATTAGAAGTAATCCCGGTTGGTAGGTCCGGTATTTTGGCTTAGCTGTCAGTTAGTCGGTAGTGTCTATGCTTGTGACAAATCAGGACTTAGAGCAAGTTACGGTAACAAGTTAAGCCTTGATACATCGAGGAAGGAGCTATTAATACGCTGTGTTATTTAAAAGGTATCAAACTGTGTTGGAAATTAAACTAACAAATATTTATTATTAATTGCAATAAATATAATCAAAATTAAACAATTCATGTACGTATTTCTGATGGTAAAAATGAACCATAAGCATCTTTTGGCAACGAAATAACAATCCCAGTAAAGGGTTGAAATATTTCAAATTATACTGACGAAGCGAGACAAAAACAAAACAAACACTTACAAAAACGTTTACACCGGGCAAAAATAACTCAATAAAGCGTCATAAAAATTTTATTTCAAGAAAATCATGGCAATTTGAGAGGCGAATTCGCATAATCAAAACGGAAACCCATTAGGGCGAAACGTTCTCGCGTCCACATAATCGATTTAACATAATGCCATATAGGATACAATTTATAGCACATAAACCTGGGTGTGATCGCCGAAACAGCGAGCCAATACAATATAATAAGATATTTTATAGGCATGTACCGGTGCGGAGCTAAGGCCACCCACATCGGTGATTAAAGAGTCACGCCCATCGGCCGCTCTCCAATTTCAACCAAACTTGACGCTTCCATGTAACAATTTAGGCACCTACGTAGGGTCATCTAGCAGGGTTGGGCTAAGGATGGGCTGGTTTGGGCGGCACACCCCCGTCATTCATCAATGTTATTTGCAAATAGGGATCGTTGTTAGATTTGTGTTGACTTCATTTTACATGAAAAAAATTGTTACTGCGAGTAAAAGTTATCTTAAGATCACAAATATTCTTTTAGAACAACTGACATGGTTCAAATGATTTTTTTTTAAACTTTTAGGCACTATATATTCTAAACTTGTGTTTAGGAAATCTGATGTTTTACGGGTGTTAAGTACCTACTTAGATTAAACACCAGCTTTCGATTCACACTCGAATTATAATCAACGTCCCGAAATCTTTTAATTCAAAATACCAATTCCTAAGTAGTAATACTAGAATGAGGTCAAAAATTGAGAGAAAGATTTAATATCTTCGAATAACATTGTTTATGTTTTATCATAACCAAACCCCAAACCTAGTCAAGGAAAACTGATATATGAAGATCATTAAAATGGGACCAGTAATTAAAATTTGCATTAGTATAGCACGGCTCTGTTTTATATTAGCCACTTAATCAAAGTACTATTGAATATAATTGTTCATACACTCTGAAGTTCTAAAGAACTAAAGAATTGGTTGGTTCCTCCGTCGATTAAAAAGCTTTTCAATATACAATTTGCCCGTTCGCAACATTTGGTATTAAGTCAGTTTTGTTTAGAAAATTGAGCTGTTCGCGTTTTTATTTCTATTGTTCTGGATCATCTGAAGACAGTCATTTTGATTACCTTATTGGACGTGACAATATAGATGATGTAATGATTTCCACAGTCGTAAAATTTAACAATCTATTGAATAAGTTGAATCTTATTACTTCGAATGTTGCTGTTTATATGCAGAAATTATCTTTAATATTCAAATATCTAATAAAACCTGTATATTTACAGGAAGTACAAAAATGAAATGTAATGAAATAATATTTATTGAATCTATGAAATATACAGAAAGGACTGTTATTTGATGTTCCAATATAATTCTGCACTGCGCTAACATATTACTCCTAAAGTCTAAGTTATCATCATGCATTTCAACTGCGGAGGAATCTAAATATTTGTATACTTCGAGTTATTCACGAGGAATTTAGTGTATGCCAATATTATATAAGTATAATATTACGTTCTAAAATATTTTTACAATAATTTAATGAATAACGGTTTAAGTTTTCCCTGGTTCTAAAGTTATTGCTTCCTATTCTAATACATTACGATCTTGTATATTTTATGTAATAATTCCAACTGAAAAATGAATGGAGTCAAATATGAAAATATCTGCGTAATTCACGTTCTTAGTAGCAAAATGAATGAAACTTACGTGTTGAAAAATGTCTGCACAATCTCCAAAGGTTAAAATTTCACTCAAATAAAAATGGAATAGCATCGGCGCGTTTCGTTCGGTAATTCGTTGCATTGCCTCACGTTTCGTCCGTACCATTAATTCAAGCGTAATTTGTGATGCACCCTAGCATGATGAAGCCCGCCGTATGCGCAGGCTGTGCCTCTAACGAACTAAATTGAAGCATCATCAAGCATCAGCTGTGTCTTTTCAACCTCTCGACGAACTTGCGTGAATTGTACATCAAAGGTAATTGGGCAATTCTTCTCTTTGCATTGTTTTGTCACGTTAATTCGCCGTAAGTTTCATTAGGAACGTGAGGTGTTTTCTCAGTACATAAGTGCTTAGGAAGACGTACTCAGGGAGTTTTTTTTGGGTATACCTAAATTTGTTATGGATCTCAGCGAAGGAATAAAAGTACTAAACAATTCTACATACATACATACATACATAAACTCACGCCTGTATTCCCTTAAGGGGTAGGCAGAGGTGCATTTCTGCACCCACATTTCGCCAAGTATGTATCAGTCCCACGTAATAGGTGGCGAGCCTATTGCCGTTTTTCGGGCACATTTCCAGACTCCGTGCTGTTACCGAGAATTTCCTAATGGAAAAACTTAATAACACTTTGCCCGACCCGGGAATCGAACCCAGGACCTCTAGATCGCACGGCACATACTTGTACCGCGAGACCACGAGGCAGTCTACCCGAGATAAAGATTTCAGTCCAAAGCTTAAGCAGTTATAGGATGAGTTATCTAATATTCTGCAACCGTCTGACGTAAGTCAAAAAAATATCTTATTTGTTAGTACATTGGTAGTCTGCCTTTAATGGAACAACTTATCGTTAATATGCCTACATAAGAAGTCGCTAACGCCATATAGTTGAGAATCCACTGTTATTTTTCACGTTTCATACATACATACATAAACTCACGCCTGTATTCCCCGAAGGGGTAGGCAGAGGTGCATTTCTACACCCACATTTCGCCAAGTATGTATCAGTCCCACGTAATAGGGGGCGAGCCTATTGCCGTTTTTCGGGCACATTTCCAGACTCCGTGCTGTTACCGAGAATTTCCTAATGGAAAAACCCAATAACACTTTGCCCGACCCGGGAATCGAACCCAGGACCTCTAGATCGCACGGCACATACTTGTACCGCGAGACTACGAGGAACTTCAAGTTTCAGTATTTAAAATAAACGTACTGTGTATTTTCATTGTCATTGGTAATACTGGTGACTCGGTAATTGAAATATATCGCCATTGAATAAATCTATCACAGGCAGGCGTTTAATTTAAGAGAGGTATCTGTTTTGCCTCACACGTGTAGTGTTTGAGACAAACTTAATAAAGATGAATGCGTGCGTATATAAAGAACTAGCATGTATTATTATATTTTTTGCATTTGGATGATATGTGTGATACATACATACATATGTGATACATATACAGCAGTGATGGCCTCGAGGTTTAGGCGCGCGGTAGAGAATTTCGGCGGTCGCAGGTTCAAACCCCAGGCACACACATCTGACTTTTCGAAGTTATGTGTGTATTCACAATGAATTATCACATGCTTTAACGGTGAAGAAAAGCATCGTGATAAAACTTGCACACCTAAAATTTCTTAGGATTTTTTTAGGTGTGTAGTCCGCCAACCCGCACTAGGCCAGCGTGGTGGACTAAGGCGTAAACCCTCTCAGTTGTAGAGGAGGCCCGTGCCCAGCAGTGGGACGTATTTGGAACGATGATGATGATGATGATACATATGTATGTCGAAGCGTCGACGAATCCCCACTGTGCGGCCAACGTAGGGTATAAATACAGCCGCTCGATCGAGAATGATTCATTCTCGCTCGGAACGCCAGACCGAACGGAGCTCTGTACTAAGTTTTTGAAATTACCCCCAGAAGTTTTACTGTCACTATTTAAAGAAAAACAATAACGCCCAAGATTCTCCGACATGTATATATTTTTGTGACACCTGTATTCTCAGGTAATGGGGGTTTTGTATGGGGTATTGCCATTTTCGGATACATATCTAGCATCCAAATTGTCTCTGATATTTCTCACGACCCGGAAGTTAAACCCGGGACTTCTCAAAAGAAACCGTATACTTCTCTCACAGGATCAATCAGGCAGCCATTCCACTGGTCATCATGTATCTGGTAGGTCATTAACAGCCTTACAAATAAACGTAATTTAATTTAACTACTACTACAACATGTCTTGTCTCGTTTTCTCTAACGTCACAGGGCAATCAATAGAATAGACCAAAGCATGCTTAGGTGGTAGCTAAATTAACTAACATTTGAACAAATGAGAATATCTTATTCACTCACCGATCTTCCCGCATTATTGTTATGAACGTTTATCTTGGACTGTAGATCGTCCACTTGCTCTCTGACATCGAGAAACTTCTTCGAAAACTCAATCCCAAAGGCCAGGTTGTGAGAACAGCCGCTCCACTCCCATTTGTTGGCCCGCGCTCGGCCGCGTGGGTCATGTGAGGCCCGGTAGCCGAGGGGGTCACACCCACATGACAGCAGACGACCCTGGGCACACGCCCGCGCTACTGCGTGGGCCACTCCAGCTGCTGTCAACGCGTATAGGAATGATGTCTCGCGAAAACCTGAGAAAATTGACAAATTTAGATAAAATAAATAATCTTAGGCGTGACTTCATCTTCTCAGTAGTATAGAGAACCATTATTATTTAGTCCAAAACATTTTATAACTTAATGCATTTGTTATTTTTGTATTAATTATTTAATGATACATAGTAATGCACAACATGTTTTAATGCTGAAGAAAAATATTGTTAGGAAGATAGCATGGGAGAGTTTGCCACCCGGAATGTCGTAAAAGTGTATGAAGTCAACCAATATGCATTAAGTTGAAGTAATGGGCATCAGCCCATCCAGCCCAAAGATTAGGTATCAACCAAACATTTTTTAATAAGCAGTAGAAGCGTGTACAAAATAATAGAAAGTATATTAACAAAAAAAAATGTATTCGTACACACGATGAGTTTCCATTTCATTCAGTACCTACTTAGCTTTCGCATCCTACGCTAAGATAAATGTCTGCAAGCAGTCTTTTATTTTCATTTGAAGAGAAATGTAGTTTAAAATATGTTTAAAAATAAATTAATTTCATTCCAAGTTTGCTCCTGTTTACTTATTAATGACCGGATTAATATGGACCTAATTATGGGTAAATGCAAGCTAGAAGGCATTAAATTTGTTTCTGTAACAGTATATATTGAAGTCTTAATAAAATATTTATATTATATTATCAAGTCTCGCTTCCGTTTCTCTAGCTATTATTTAGTACAATTTTACGCTCCACTGCGAGACCGTTAGCTCTCACGTCCTATAACATTAAAGATTTTATGCTAAACGTTGGTAGCAATTAATTGTTTATATTAAATAAAGATAATAATTTCGTTGCAATTTAAATTGTCGGCCGGATGGACCACACAGAAAATATACACCATTCACATGATCCTGTTAAGCGAATCCATGTTATCTATGAGAAATACAAGATATTGAAACATGTAAAGCTCTTTAGCAATGAAATAAATAATGTATTTGAATACTGAGGACGTACATCGAGCTTGTCTGGTCTTTGCATAAAAATTATAGAGCTGTGTCATCACAGATAAGTAAAAGCAGCGATCGTCGTATCGTTTATAGTCGATATAGATGTGATAAAATTAATTTCAACATTTATAACGTTATAAAAACTGAATGAATACACGACTGTACGTGTTATAAAATTTTCTTGTTGTTCTTGATTGAATAGATTTGATGTGGCGTTTTAATTTTTATCATTCGACAATTTGCTTCTATGGTTGGGATATATTTATTATCTTAGCAATTATTTTTTACTAGTAACAAATTATCTGCCATTTTGAATATTTCTATGAACTTTGTTCAATATTTGAACAAAAGAAGACGTACGACAAAGACTATAGAAACCAGTTAACCCCAAATCGAAATTCGATCTATAAGACATAAATTTCTTTGAAACAATACATTTCCTAGCGGATTTGCTTCTATTTATGACCGTATAACAAACATCGTGAGAAACAACTATACAAATATCATGTCAGATAGACATTACAAGGTTCGTTTACTCCTTTGTGTTCAAACAATAACAATTAGTAAAGACTCATATACATCCACGCTTTATTGTGAATCGGCTAACGAATCGCCGTGGTTAAACAAATTTGTTACAAGTATTTGAATAAGTTTGTTATACTAGCCGTTCTTAATCACGTTACAGTGGTCCGAAGAATATCGAATGTAGTAAATAGACGCTATTTCTATGCCTATTTACAAAATTGTGTCGGTCAGCTCGTAATAAGCTATAACATGTTTAAGGTCAATGTCAATATATTTTTATTCATGTAATATTTATTCATGTAACCTTAATTTAACCATTATGAATCGTCAGTATCTACTGCAACTACTGCTACCGTTCTACCATTACACTCGTGTCTATCCGGATGGATAAGAAATAAGAATTACCCATCACCATGTAATTAGAAGAAATACATTTATTTAGCTATATGACTGCCTCGTGGTCTCGCGGCACAATTATGTGCCTTGCGATCTAGAGGTTTTTCCATTAAAAAAATCTCAGTACTAGCTCGGATTTTCGAAGTTATGTGTGTATTCATAATTAATTAACACTTACTTTAACGGTGAAGGAAAACATCGTGATGAAACCTGCACACCTAAAAGTTCCTGGGAATTTCTTAGGTGTGTAGTCCGCCAACCCGCACTAGGCCAGCGTGGTGGACTAAGGCCTAAACCCTCTCAATGGTAGAGAAGGCCCGTGCCCAGCAGTGGGACGTAAATGGGCTGATGATAATAGCTCGGAGTCTAAAAATATGCTCGAAAAACGGCAATAGGTTCGCACCTGTTACGTGGGACAAAAAAACATAATTGGGGAAATGTGGATGCCAAAATGCACCTCTGCCTTCTTGTCCTTCTACGTGGAATACATACATGAGTTTATATACATATGTACCTACATTTAGCTATAATCTTATTTTAAATCATACAAGTTTTTTTTTAATAATTTTTATTTTGATTTGCAAGGTTGATCCTAGTGCCCTAGCAGAACTGCATGCCATTTGCATATTTTGCCGTAATATATTGGATGCAAAAGGAAAATCGCCCGTGACACGGTATGCAAACGCATCCAGATAAGTAAATATCAATGGTCGCGGTTGTGTTTGGTTCTTTATTTCCCTTATTCGGTGTGTGGTCGCGTCTGCGAGTGAAGCTTGCTTACATACGTATTGCCATGGCTAGGATCCAATAGTGATTTAAAGCTTCGGTATGTATGTTTAACAATACCGATATTATGAAAAATAATGAAGTTTTCGCTAGCGTGCAAAAATAATTCTGTCAGGTTTTCGTCCTTATGTTATAAATTAATATTTCCTTAATTTAGTCTACTAGAGCTGTCAAGTATACTAAATTAAAGAAATGTTCAATAAAAATAAATACTAAATTAAAGAAGAGCCATGTTGGAACATTATAAACTACCGTATGTCACGAAAATAGTAAGCAATTGAAGAAGGTAAGGTATGCAGGTATGTTTTTGCAGTTAATGATTTCCCAATTACTTTTTTAATGCGCACTGCAAAGTAGTGGAACGCCCTGCCCGCTGAAGTGTTTCCCGTACAATACAATCTGGACATATTCAAATGTAACGTGAATAGATTGCTACTAGACAGGCATGCAACATCGTCGACCGCATCGTCGCTTAACACCAGGTGAGATCGTAGTCAAATGCCTGCACTAGATTTTTGAATAAAAAAAAATCAGTGATATATTTATTGTAAAAATGTGCCGGAGCGAATTTGGTAGAAAATTCTATTATATATATTATTATTACCTTGATAAAACATTACTTTCAGATTTGTACCTAAAATAAATAATATGTGACACATCTGTTTGTTCGTTATTAAAGCGAACTATTTAACAACTTCCGCCAACCCGCACTAGGCCAGCGTGGTGGACTAAGGCCTAAACCCTCTCAGTTGTAGAGGAGACCCATGCCCAGCAGTGGGACGTATATGGGCTGATGATGATGATGATTTAACAACTTTTTACTTTTATTTGTGTTGTGACTTGTGAGGTACCAAAGTTATAATTAGTGTAAGTACCGAGTAAAAAACTATAAAAACAAAACAACCATTCCTCATATGGAAGCTAGCGACGAAACGACATCGCAAAAGAGCATAAATATTTGTCATTTGATTTTTTAGGAGCACTGGTGATTACAGCGTTCATTACCGCTCAACTGAATACCTTTTAAAGTCACGATAAATCCAAAGCAAGCGTAGTAGAGGTGGCATTGCGATCGTATCGAGACACCGTATTTATCATACGCATGGTGAAAGCCAGTTTCGATTTATAGGAACGCGGAACGTCCACAAACCAACATTTATCTGTTTTATTGCAATAAATTAAATGGTGAATCCATTGGCTAGATGTTAAGATAAGGTATTGCGATCGCACAATGTAATCTTTTTACCTTAAATAGTGTGACGGAGAATTTGCATCTGACTTAGGTCAGATTGTTGGTTGCTTAGTTTTAATTGTGTTCGTATGTAATGGTTGGTCGGTTAATAATGTGCTAGCCTCGCTATTTCATTGTATACCGAATAGGCATTTAGCTTATTTTAAAAGCCGTCTCGATTTAATGGGCAATTATGTCGGTGAGCCGCGATGCCACCTGCTCGGGCTTTTCGCTCGCGTCCGTGTATCGACGTTTTATGGATAAACTTAATTGTTAATTGATGGATACATTCGTCGGCCGATTCCGTGAATGCTGCGTTGACTTTAATAATTTTCAATATATCAATTTATATTGCTCGGTGAGGTACAATTAATAAATTTAATCATTTTGTAACATATGTCTACAATATAAATACATCGTAAATTGTGAGATTTTGGAAACAGACAAAAATAAGACATGTTCAAATGATATTTTTATAAAGGCAAGTAGGTACTTTAGCGCTCATGTAGATTAATATAGACTTTCATTTCTTTAGTTCAGTACGTAATTAATCAAAAGCAAACTCCCACGGGTCGGACGTGCACTATATCGATAACTCTCGATACTAACGAATCGAGTAAATTAATTCGATTGTAGTGAGTGATTAATACGAGGATCGGTGCGTTATCTCCACGGATTAGCGGCACTCGGCTCTGTAGTGGCTTAATTGACGTCCACAGATATGCTTTATTAAAATAATGGCGTTTTTATTTTCTTACCAGACGTACGATATTCTCTGTTTCGTCTAAGTCACGGATCTAAATTATCGCTTCACTTTTCAGACATATGAGTAGTTTAAGTATGTTTTTTGTTTTAATATTGACAGCAATATTACCACGAAGTCACGATTTCGATAATATGAACGAAATTAAAATGAGTAAATGATATAAATCGATTAAAGTCTCTCGCATGACGCAATCGCATTATTCATTAGTCGTATTTTACTATTATTAATGCAGAATGATTGATCATTAATTTTCAGTCATAATGTACGGAACTTAATAGATATTTGTAGTTAGGTCATCAAACTCTGTCGTTAATAACTGCAATGATTTAGGATGATTCACGTTTTATAAAACGATCATCATTAAATTAAGAATTATCTCGCCAAAGTGATCGCTTCGATGAATTAATACGTACTTGTGATCTTAGGTTCATTTATTTCTCACGATATTATCAATGGCTCTTTTAACTTTTATGTTGCTTGTTTTATAGTGTATAAAATGACGTAATAATTTAACGGTTTTTATTCCCTGGGTGACCATAATGATTCTGATTTTAATTTATATACCAATTTTGGTATAGGTAACTTATGAGTTTACTTGTAAATTGTATGTTTATTTTAAACTAGCTGACCCGGCGAAATTCGTTCCGCCTAACAGCTCGGTTCTTTAATTATTTATATATATTTTTAGCCTAAGTTACTCCTTATTATATCCGCTATCTGCCAGTGAAAATTGGTCCACCGGTTTCAGAGATTAGCCGGAACAAACAGACAGACAGACAAAAAGTCTAAAAAAACGTTATTTTGGTATATGTACCGTGTAACGGTGTATACATCCATATGAATTTATTAAAAAGCGATTATTTCAATATTACAAACAGACACACCAATTTTATTTATTTGTATGTATGTATAGATTGATAAACCGCGTCACAATCGTGTGAGTACTAAGAAGTATATGTTTAAGAGAATGTTGTATGCTATGTATGTTACTTTCGAATATAAGCTGTTACTGATTTGTTTAATGAAAGTCAGTAGTGCGGAGAAGGTCGGAGTGGATTAAAATGGATCGACGCAAATTGAATCGGAATGGAGGGAAACGGAAAAATTAAATATGGTAACCGAAAAAGTTATACAAAAGAAAGGCCCTTTATTATTGAGCCATGATATCATTTATTAATTTAGATAATTGTTCAATACAGAATAATAAAAGTGTAAAATATAGAGCATTCATTTTAGATTCTTTATAGCTTTTCTATTTTTACATAAAGTGAGTCAAAATGTTGACTAAAACCTTGTAAGCAACTCGTGAAATACTGCCCGCAATGTAGAGTTACAAAATTGCAACTCAAAGCTCTGTCCAAGAGGATACGACGCACATATAGATCCGATCAAATATGTCGCATGCTGTAAATATGCCACGACATGCTTTTCACTAAGGATCGTGTACGGGTACCTGATGAATGTAGCCGTGTGCCGGCCAAATAGGGTTATGTTATTGTTTATTTATAAACTGTCCGAGGCCAGGCCTGGCGCTTTTTCCGAGTGGCCAGTGACAAATTTATATTTGTCGATCGTCGAAATGCGATAGAATCGATACGTCGCGATTTATAACTCGGTCGATTGATCGATTTCGATGATTCCGTGGTACGGCGCGGTGCACTCGGCGAGTTATTGTGCCGTTTCAAAGATTTGTTCCTTTTTCAAATGTCACAAACTGAATCGGCTGTGTAACTGTTGTACCAAATATATTTTAATATTAAGTGTTTCGTAGAGTTAAGGCTGGCCTTTGTGTACTATATAAATGTATCCATAAAATATATTATGGTGTAGGTATAAATTACAGATTATTGTAACAAACGGGTTCGTTTCAGGTCTTTTTAGTTGAGAATTCGTCACGGTGACACAATACGTTCCTATTTCTTTGGATTCGCAGTTACAACCGTTCACACACTCTTTATTAACTACCTTAGAATCGATTCGGCGCGGCTGTCGTTAGACGTAAACAATTATTTGGATTCGACTTGATTAAAATTCAAACACGAGAATATCTATCAGGTTGAACGCGCCGTGTAGGACCGTGCTTGTGTTTTAATTACCATCATCCCACGTTTTAGTGTCAATTTGCGCCAATTAGTCGACTATAAGGTCGTTTATCGAACGCGTTCGATACCCGTGCCGAATTCGTTAATCGACTTTAATGAATTCCGATTAAACGTGAACGGACTTTTTCCGATGAAATGTTTTGAATCGCGCACGGGTGACACATTTTGAATTCTTCTCTTACACTTGTCCCTTCGGTTTTTGCCCCATGTTTGTTTTAATAATGCATGACGTGGGATTATTTTTGCTACATGTCGCCGTGTAAAAACCGTTTGACGTTCACCATATCCTCCTTTTGCAATTGTATACGTATGCAATCTGATAGCGCATAATTAATTTCGATCAAGCGTTTCGTTGTTTAAATTATTTAATTAGTACCGTCCGATGATAATTTTGTGAGGTAAATATTTTTTATTGCATATGCCATTTATTACCGCGATGACGCAGCGAAAACGCGCAACGGCAGAACTTAATTACGTATACCGCGAGTAGATCATGAAGCGTGCATCACCTATACGAAGACAGGATTAAATTGGCAAATCCACGTTCGCCATAAAAGGCGGTGGCGCCGACTGGCAAAAACTGTACAGCTTAAGTAAATACAAATTTCAATCATCACTGAACGTTTTATTTCATTTGAAATTCTTTATTTAAATGGCGGACATTATAGTTAATCGAATGCGCATAAAGATATGTTTTTCCGGGGAGCGCCGGCGGTGGTCACTTTTTCCATGCACAGAACATAGTTATTGATGCGCGCACGTCGTTCTGTCTCGCGCTTGTACCAACCCTTGCGCACAACTCGGCTGATTTACGAGTTGGCTCTCTGTGACTTTTAAATCAGTTTTTCATGACGCTTCTCGCTTCCAACGGGCCTTGCGATCGGCGCCAAAATGAATGGACGGCGCAGTTTTTTTTTCTCTCGGAATTAGGAATCGTTCGCATAATGCTAGCGGTTAGTGAAATGATTTAATCAAAAATGTAAGTTTGAACGGAATACGGGTGAATCGAAACTTGTTTCCTATTCATTGATTAGTAGGTAAATATTAGGAAAGAGGTGGTGTTTTTGCATCTTCAATATTAATTTTATGAATAAGCAAATTAATCGTGTCTAACCTACAGAATGAATGCATTGTATCTAGAATATCTTTAACAAATAATATATATTTTCGTTACTCTATTTGTTAAGCACAGTTTCCTATGTACCTGAATATCAATTGCGATTAATGATTTTAATTAATTGATTTTGACGAGATGTTTGTTTTTTACAAAAGAAACTGCGAAAAAATCTTTTTTACGTCTTACTGAGCTGAACGAATTTATTTTATCAATTTGTAACTATTGTCTTGTTTCTAATATCATACTACTGACACTCAAAATTAATCTATAATAACAATAAAAAATGATTCCATTAACAAAACGGTTAAGCCCCGTTAACAAATGGTGTAATGACCTCTGAAAGCAATATGGAATATTAATGTATAAAATATTCATTAATAATTTGGCAGTGGCTTGGAGGGGCTTTGTGCCAATTAAGGCGAGCCCGGAGGTACACGGGGTCGTGTGTTGCGAATCGCTAATTACCGAAACAGGACGATAAGCCGCCCGTGACGTCACCAAAGTGGACCTCGTCCGCCGTATGGGATGAATTATTCTGTTATTGTTTGATGCGGATTTGTTTGTTTGTTGCCAAATGCGTGAAAACAGAATAAAATGGGTCTTTAAAAAATTATATTACTTTCTAGCCGGATAAAGCGTGTTTTAAAAGTAAAAGAACTAATTTGTGGAATAAATATATGTAATATATATCCAATTGATGGGATAGGAAACTATGTATACTACTGCATAACCGTTAAATGGGGTTTAGATTTCTAAATTGGTCAGCGTTTTGATGTATTTGTTCTGGAGCAATTTCTGTTGATTGAGAGATGAGAAAGATAATATAGAAAATAAATATAAAATTAGTTGAATCATCACTCCATTAACACTTGGCATTATGTGAAATTCCGCAAGATCACCAACAATATTTCTCGATTTAATTAACCCTTAAAAGCGGCCTCATAATCCGACAGAGAACATAAAGGTGAAACAAAAAAGCACTCGGCGTCACGTCTAAAACTGGGAACTTTGGACAAAATCATGTTTTTATGGGACCTTTTGTGTGTTTTTTCTCACAGTTTAGAGGCATCTGAAGGAGCACGATTCGGTAACGCACCGAGGATGATGTTATCGCGACCATTAGAGGGCTCAGCCATCGCTCTGAGACATTTCGACACGTTCCATTTTTATTTTGAATCCTTTTAGAGTTGTTATTTTAGGCCAATGATTGCGCTTTATCATCGTACCTTTGCGGCTCGGTTATCTCCGCCGCCACCGCAAATAATAGCATTAATATTATGACGCGTCAGTCAAAATGTCCGCGCGAATTAGTGACACGTTCCGTCATTTTCATAAAAAAGTTAACAAAAAATGATTGTTAATAAAGATGTCTGATCGAGGCCCCAATTCCCACGACATGCGGTCAGATAAGACGCGTCGTTCCACTGTATCATGTTTTTGCAGCATCATAACACGACATTGTCGCTGGCACTCCGTCACACGCGGACACGTCGCTGATATAAAACGCCAATAAATGTCACTTTTTTATGACACATTCGGCTTTTGGATTCTGGTCACGTGCGGGCGCGCCGTCAGATTTGTATCGACGCATGTCCGCCACCCTGGCTGCCCCGGCGCGGCTGTGACGCGGTGTCGCTCTGTCGCCGTGTCGCGCGCCATTCTCTCACGCCGCGGCCACGACGCACGACGCGTCACGCGCTAATCTCCTCCACCATCGACTGGTACCAGCAACGTTTCCCTACAATGCTCTCATTAGGCCACAATGGTGATTAGGTGGTACGTTGGGCGCGCATTGTGCCAGCGTCACGCGCAACAAGAGCGCTAACGACGTGTGGAGGATCTCGGGGAAGCGGAACGAATCCCGTCCTCTATCCAGAATGCCATCCGTCCGCTGCTCTCTTTCACCAATGTGACTACACGTTCCGGCAAAAAATTCAACGGTCCCGAATCATTATTATCTTTCTTCGTCGATCATCGATCGCTATTATTCTATTTAAAAGCCTCTCGATTTGTTCTTCGCTTTTTTTGGTTTCATTCTCCTGTCGGCCGTTTCAATCCGGTGCCTCAACAATGGCCACGTTAAGAAAGATGTTTAAGTGTTTAGTAACGCTGTTTTTTCACAATTTTTCAATTTAAATGCAGTCGTGTCGCTGAAGAGCCGGAAGGTGTCGATACGCCGCATTACCTATACTAATAATGTCAAGAGCACAATGGACGTAACATTCTTAACTTTAATCTTCGCACATTACCAGTTTTTACGATCCGTGATTATAGGTTATTTTTTTGCTTCATAGTAAACATTTGCGTTCAATATTTTTGTATTTAATAAAAATAATCAACTTTATTTCCCCGTGTGAAACTGCAGGAAACGAGAATCGCTTTATAACTTAAACCACTTAGTAACTATCTTACACCAGCTTACCGTTTAAAACGAGTGTGGTCTGCAGACTGGTACATACATGTAGTCGTACAAAATCAAGCAAATTCTTTGAAAGGGCTCGGGGCAATTTAGTAAAGATATTAATTGGTGAGGACGCGGGCGGGTCGGGGCGCGGCGGGTGAGGGTCGGACCCACACGTAGCGTGAAATCGCGGGGCGCGGGTGCGGGGCCCCACCTGGCCACCAGCCATCTTATTATTTGTTGTCTCCCATCCTCCATGCTCGTAAATTTCCACGTCAACGTGTGCGATGATTGTGGAAAAAACGAGGTCGACAAAGCCTTTTCACACCGAGACACGGACATAAAGGTGGACTCGTCCCGTAAATACATACGAGAGCGCGATGCATAATACTCGCCGCTCAACGGACTCTCTCTTAATGTGCGTGTATAATTTTTCATCGTAATAAATTCGGATTGTAATGGCTGATCGCGATTGGTTTGAAATTTTAGTTGCGTTTATATCAATAAAAAGAAAAATATAATAATAAAAGAATAAAATCTCGTGGAATTACACATATCGGGACTGGTTTTGGCATTAATCGACATTGCTACCACCTACATGTCTCAAATAATCTCGTCGTGTTATTGGTTCTCTTTTACTTGCGCGTTGAGATAAATAACTTTGTTTATTGTCTCTCCGACGTTTTTATATGTGTAACAATAATTTTTATGTGCTGTAAGCAGTCGGTGTGAGGTCGATGCGACAACTCAATCAAATGCAGCCCTGGCTGCCGAGGCTTTGCGCGTCAATTTGTCACCAGTTCAACATTGCTTTAATAGTTTGTTGGCTATAAACTATGGTATTTCGATGGAGGTTGTGCAATTAGTCCGCCATAATGATAGATAATAAAATATTTGTTAATATGGGTCGAGGTGAGTTCGTGTGTTATGCTGTTGATTAAATTCTGTGAAATAGTAAGTTATTTTCTAAAGACGTGGGATAACAGCCAAGATTAATGAATGGTCAGTGAGAGAAATCCTTGCAAAATTAATTACATAAATAATATCATTTTAATATTTTTCTTCCGAGGTCGGGTTTTTATTTAGAAATTTCACAAAGTTGTGAAAGTGTAGAAATTCCTAGCTCAGGAATCGAACACGTTAGTTTCAGTGGCGGTACTTCCATAGAAGCCCAAAAGCGTTACACGTTAATTGTGTAATGTCTAGTTTATAATTGTTTATTGTGGGGTCAGGATTTTCATTTATATGTCAAATTGCTATTGTTAAACAAAGATTTAAAGCTCATTCGGAGTTTTGTAAGGCGAGCTGGGCTTTTGGGCTTCTATGGAAGTACCGCCACTGGTTAGTTTTATTATTAATAATTGCGATTTTTATATTATTGATAAATATTTGTGCAGGAACAGAGAATTCGACATTTTATTTTTAAGTCTAAGTCTATGGCGTAGTTGCTTAGATGCCAGCTTTAAAAAGGAGACCATAGGTTCGATCCAAGGGCCGAAACGACAAAAATCCATGCCTCAAGACTTGAATCTTATGTGGACTTTGTATATGACTGATGAAAAAATATATTTATTTATAAATTTCTATATTTTACAGTTTAAGGGCGGACTTAATGCCATAGGCATTCTCTGACAGGGGAGTGCAGATATGTACCTTGGTAGGTGTAGTGTGATGGTGATAAAGTCAAAGTCAAAATATCTTTATTCAAATAGACTTTTACAAGTTCTTTTGAATCGTCAATTTTACACATCTTAATTTTTTTTAACTATTGCCGCTTCGAAACGTGTTATAGCTGTGATAAGTATGTTTAAGTAATAGCTGTGATATTACTTAAACATACGTATATATGTATGTATATATAATGTTCACGATACTTTAAAGTCTCCATTCAACAACAGTTACTGGTCAAAACACGTTAACCGACATCCAATTAACTGGATTTGTTATAATTTACCGTGCGCTCACTAATTTATAGTTTGTTGGCGTTGCGTTAATTAACCCACAGTCATCTTCACATTTGTTAAACTGCTCTTAAAATGGGCTCTGTTAATTTTTACCAAAACGTTTGGTATTTGAAACTATCTCACTAATACGCGTGGAATGGAGTTCCTTTATTTGGTTATGTTGCTCAAAGACATGGCATCTCAAAATAATAATACTAAATGGGAGCTCATCGAAAAATAGAAAATTTAATAAATAAATACACCTAACAGTCACATACATACATAGTTCTGACCCCACATTAAGATACAAGTTTTGTGTCGTGGTAATACTTGTGGATCACACAAACATTTGTCTCGGTGCGGGGATCGAACCCGCAGCCTCTCGTTTCGTAAGCTGACATCTAACCAACTGCGGCACGGGGCTGTCAATTTCCATCTTTTTTTTTTATAAAATAATAAGAAAGTAAACATACTAGCGACTAAACCAATGTACAACTACAATATATGTATAATGATTACCAATCGATTAATCCTTAGTACATACATATACATACTTGTTACATGCCCGTATTTCCCGAAGGGGTAGGCAGAAGTGCATTCCTACACCCACATTTCGTCAGGTATGTATTAGTCCCATTTAAGAGGGCCCAATTGCCGTTTTTTCGGCACATTTCCAGACTCCGTGCTGCTACCGAGAATTTCTTAATGAAAACAACCAATAACTCTTTGCCCGAAGGCCCGAGGCTTAGTATCGATAAGTACTCGTTTATAAATATAATAGAAATTACCTCTCCTCATTATAGCACTTCCATGAGGATTGCTGCTCTTCACGTTCAAACTGGAGCAGTTCCATCGATGCCATCTAAACTGGTGCTGGCATTCCCTGACTGCTAGTTGTAGACCCTCGAAGGCTATGGCGGCTGCATCAGGCGCGTCGTAGCAGACAGATCTTTGGTCTCTGGTCAGACCACCGACCAAGCGGCATGTTAGAGCCGAGTCCATTTTCAAATGAGTTGACAGCATGTTGTCTCTTGAGCTGAAAATAAGAAATAAATGTCATTCTGCTCATTTAATAAAAAAAAAAAATTGTGATTAATGTAGGTATGTATGATGTTTTTAAAACTTTTTTATGGAATATAAATGTATTATAATTTATATTTATTGTTGCTAGTATTACACCCGATATTCAAGTAACATTTTTCAAAGCAAATTTATTTATACATGCTGGAAATTGATTTTGATAATATTATCGATCTGTAGTCTTCCATGTTTTTAAGCTTTTGGGAAACGCTATAGATTAATTATCATATTCGTCCTACTCCTGGGCACGGGCCTCCTCTACCGTTGAGAGGGTTTGAACCTTACACATAACATGGAAAAGTGAGAGGCGTGTGCCTGGGGTTTGAACCCGCGACCGCCGAGCTCCTCGACTGCGCGCATAAACCTAGAGGCCATCACTATTATAGAACTAAAATAAACTATACATGATTTCAATGAAAAACAAACAAATTTTAATAATGTGTCCGAGATGTCCTAACAACATTAATTACGACAGATTAAACGATAACGGATCACACCAAAATTTACAGCTTCATCGGTCAATAAATAAAACTAGCCATAGTTGAAGATTACGTCAATAATGTTCACATATTTTAAAAATATTGGCCACTAATTGGGCGCTTCTTATAACAATTAATGTCGTCATAATTAATTTATACCAAAACAAGATGTTATCGGGCACATTCGGAATATTTTATAGAGGAGATAATTTGTTTTATTCCACTACTAATGTTGCTTTAGGAAACTATAAACGTAATAGTTAATTTAAAAAAAAAATCAAATCATTCATTATTTTTGATGCAAAATAAAAGTTAAACTTTCTATCGCGTTTGAAATTGCTTTAGATAACTTAAAAATCCCAATCGCTTCACATTTTCCATATAAAAGACGGATATATGTCTCTTTATGTCCTCTACCGTTACATATGCAATTCTATAATATAAGCCAATAGCTTTGCTCCCTAAGAAATAATTCTTTAGTGGTATTTGGATTTATTCAGTCTCCATCATTTATTTATTTTATTTATTTGGAAAAGAAAAAGCAAAAAAAAGCTATATTATAATAACTGAAACTCCTAGTTGTAAATAGAAATAAATTGGATTGTACAAGTAATGAGTAACGAAAGAATTTACGTAGGAATTACACGATATGTAAGCTCTTTGATATATCCAGCTATGCAATTTTATTCTCAGTCTATCGCCGTCCACTGCTGAACGAAGGCCTCCCTAAGTAGGTGCCAACCATCTCGGTCTTGAGCAGCCCTCATCCATCTGCTACCTGCCACCTTTCTCAAGTCGTCGGCTTTCGTGCTGCAGGACGTCCTACACTACGTCTACCTAAGCGCGGTCTCCACTCCAACACTTGTCTCCAACGCATGCAATAAATTTAACTGTCGAATTCCTCTCAAGTTTTTTACTACACAATTGATCACGCTTAGTAGGGGTAACGAGCCAAACATTCATAAGGTATTCCTTGATGGAACTAATAAGCTTGAAAGAATTTTATTTATAATTCTACTAGAAAATATTCCGTGTTGTGTTCTCGGTTTTGAGCTACTGTGAAATTTCGTATAAATTATATTTTTTGTGAAGGAAAAAGTTATTGATCACGGACATATCCGTGTACATACGAGTACATACATACATAGACTTAAGGCTATGCCTATGCCTGCATTCTCCGAAAAGGTAGGCAAAGGTGCACTCTGTGTGTGTCAGCCCAACGTAATATGAGGCGAGCCTATTGCCGTTTTTCCACACTCCGAGCTGCTACTAAGAATTTCCTAATGGGAAAACCCGATAACACTTTTCCTGGGCTTGGAATTGAAGCAGGGACCTATTAATCGGACGGTACTCACTTGTGTCGCGAGACAATGAGGCAATCATATCATAGACAATTTTCAATAAATTACGACTGCCTGCTAAAGGGTCCCTTTAAAATGCAAATATGTCGTTTGTACTAAATTTTCTGTAATAATATTATTAGTCCCAAAACATTAGATTAATTTCAACGTGACTAAACTTAATCAACTCTCTTCCCTCGATCGCCAGGAGTAAGCTTCCGAAGTTGGAGGACGCATTACCTTTTTTATTTATTTTTTCTTCAATATAATAAGTCATTATACCATATCATTATTTGGACATCGGTATGAATGGACAGTTTTTGGTGGTACTGGCTAAGGCTTGTGACACGAGACCGCTTATGAAATTGATACCCAAGACACAAGATTCGTGTATGTGGGGTCAGAACTATGTATATTATTGGGTGTATTTATTTATTTACATGACAATCAGTAGCCACTAGGGCTAGATTTATAATTTCCTAGCAAAAACCCACCCACTGTCAAACACACCCAGATTCCCAGCGAGTTTCCAAAAGCTTTTGAACCCGTGTAGCCTCACGTTATTTTTTACTGCTCTACATAAAGGTGTGTGTATCGCGACGATCGCGCCGCGTCCATCAGATGGCGCAGACGTGACGAGACACTATTTAATCTATAGCACTTCCTGTACACGTTAACCTCTTAAATATCAACACATTTTTTGTTTCCCGCATTCAAAGTGGACGCGAATGCTTTAAGTTTCAGATCGACGGGATAAAACGTTTTCACATTGTTTTTATTTTTTTTAAAGTGACTTTTTTGACGGATTCATAAACTTATGGCTTTAGCAACTAATATTTAGAAGGAAGGTCTAGGTTTGATAGAGTTTGCATGTATTAGAATTTTTTCAAGGACATGATGTACGATTTCGTAACTGAAGTTTTACGCCAGGTCCTTCAAAATGGTATGATATTCGCAAACATAGTTATTGCTTTATTTCGTTTATCCCTTCGGGATTACTGGAATAAGGGTAAATGTTTTGGATATGTTAAATCCTACCTATCATAGTTTTAGCATTGATGCTTAAAAACTTAGCGAAAGTGTCTACATCAGGCTCACTTGTACCTAGTAGGGTGGAATTAATATTTTTGTTAACCTTAAAAACAACATAAAGGGCTGTTTTTTTTATAATGAGTACAATTTTAATACAAAAAATGACCCGGTCGTAGCAATTAGTCTTGCCCTTAAGCCGGTATGTACTTGAATTTAAGGCGCGCCGCAGACCATATTCCATCTATTTAGCTTTGTACAAATATACATTTCTTATCACTGAGCCGTATGTATGTGGGAATTGAATGTCAAGACCGAAGCGGAGTTTTCCTGCTAGCGTTCTGTGGGCTTTCACGACAGCAGGTCAATAACCTTGGGTCAACAGATGGTTATGGGTAACCTATAGTTTGCTTAAGGATACGCTTTTCTTAGAACGTACCTAATAAAGGACGTAAATATATTTATTTAAAGGTTGAATAGGTTTGATCGTCTTTTTTTTCATTGGTCAAAGTTAATTACTCACTTTAGAATTATATCTTCAGTAACAAAAGCGAGTTATATGTATACTTAATGGATTAAGGATTGCCAAATTGTCATTATCCCTGATGAAAAGCATGTAAAAACGTTTGACGCCACAAAGTAACTGAATAGTACTAAATCTGGCGACAAGGGTGTTGAATTGTGATGAAGAATTTCGGTTTACTCGTCACATACAGCCTGTTTAAAGCTGTATATAGTTTGAAGGCTTACTATACGTTTTTGCACCTTAAGTTCGGTGGTAGTTTTCTGGCCGTATTTGCAAATATTGTATCACAAATTCTAAGATGTCTTTCTTAATTGACAAACTCATTCAACATATACCGTACTTCGTCACCGTCCACAGTACTGGTATTAACAAAAGCTCCGACAGAATGGCCCGTATTATGTCCACAAAAAGGGCAGTTAAAGAGCGTAAGTATCACTGTTCAGGTTCCAAGCGCCGAGGAACGCTAAAAACAATCGTAACAAAAGTTAAACACTGTTTTCCGTCTTTACATAACTGTGGGTTATCACGCCTTCCCTTCCCACGCTCCGTCTTTGTTTTTAAAGAGTTAGCCTTAAGTATTGAGGTCGTATTAATTAGAAGGAGTTTGCTTTGACAAATATTTTTATTATGTTTAATTAAAGCAGTGATGGCCTCGGGGTTTAGGCGCGCGGTCGAGAATTTTGGCGGTAGCAGGCTCAAACCCCAGGCACACACCTCTGACTTTTAGAAGTTATGTGTGTACTCACAATAAATAAAATATAAATACACCCAACAGTTACATACATAGTTCTGACCCCACATTAAGATACGATTTTTGTGTCGTGGGTATCAGGAACTACGAGAGACTTTTTGGTCTCACAAACACCCAGACCCGAAACAAATATTCGTGGATCACACAAACATTTGTCTCGGTGCGGGGATCGAACCCGCGGCCTCTCGTTTCACAAGCCGGTGTATAGCCAACTGCGCCACGGGGCTGTCAAACAATGAATTATCACTTGCTTTAACGGTGAAGGAAAACATCGTCATAAAACCTGCACACCTAAAAGTTCTTAGGAACTTCTTAGCGTGGTGGACTAAGGCCTAAACCCTCTCAGTTGTAGAGGAGGCCCGTGCCCAGCAGTGGGACTTATAATGGGCTGATGATGTAATTAAAGTTAGCTAGAATGGAGCCAGACAGATCACTACCTTATACAAGATGTAAACCACAGAACAGTTGAATGTTGTTCTGTCATATAAACAGACCGTGATCGAAAGAAGAAAGATACTTTAAGCGAAGCATGAAGAAGTATTTGTGCAGGCCGGTATGATTGTGTCGACCAGCGGGTGACCACATCGTTTCCTCACGATGTTTTCCTTCACCTTCCAAATACGTAATAATTCACTGTGAATACTTATTAATGAGACTTAATAAAGAACAAAAGTATCTTATAATATCCATGCAAGAATATTCTCAATGTCATTTGCCTCGAGAGTTTAAAAAGTAAAAAAGGACGTGAAATTTTTCAAAAAAGCTCGTCTCGATCGTTGCAGTGACAATTAAATATGTAATACGGGCCGGAGATTAGTGGAACGCCGCAAACAAAAAAAGGCAACTAAAGGCGAGTCGTTAAACCCCGGTGATCCAATTAAAAACATGCGCAAACTTTATAATTGCTTTAAAAATACCACTTGAACAGATAAAAACAATAATTTCGTACTTTAATACTGGCTATGGTAAAAAATAATAAATCCGCGGCCGGTGCCCGCTTGATGAAACGCTACGGATAAACATTCAGAAAAGTTATTTCAATACAAATTACAGCTACTTGCGTTGTTTCTCTCTGCGTGCCGACAATTCTGCAAATACTTTTCTCTTCTCTAACTCTTGAATTTATTATCGTATGTTTGTTATATTCAGCGCTTTAAAAATAACTTTACTGTCAATATTTTAAAGTCTAGAATTGCGTGCAATTTGCGCTTACGTAAGCCCGTTGTTCGCAGACGAGCTGGCAGCTTGATTGAAATTCCGTGTACTAACATTGTATATACGTACTTAGTGCCTATTTGTTATATTAAAATCTACTATGAAAAAGCTGAGATAAAGCATCCACCACTACCATTTGTTGTATTATAAACTATAGAAATTTTATGTTTGGAATTTTGACATTTAATTATATTAGACCGGTGGAACTAATTCCATTTGAAATATGTGAAAAAGAACTGACTCCTCAGTCCGGCGGCATATGTTTTCGTTGTGCGGTCGAGAGGTACTGAATTTGCTTTCTGGCTCAGGCAATTTCGACAGGCAAAAAATCTTGGTAACTCGGAGTTTAGAAAAGTATTAAAAAAAACACCAAGTGGCTCTAATTACCTAGGATTAAAAATGACAAGCAAAACGTGATTCTAGAAACATACATCTACCTACCTCTCGGTGATACAAGCGTCAGAATATGTTTTAAACAACGAAATAAAATTGATGCAAAAGGTAATATAGCTTTAAAATCGCTGTAGAGAAGTAAGTGAATAAACTATCCGGAGTAGTGGCGCTTGATTTGTGGCGAAGAGATTGTTTTAAAAAACTAGCAACGGCAATTAGCTCGATAAGTGTTAATACGCGGTTAAATTGCGTGTATTGTCTTATCGAGGCTTAACGTGTTTTATATTCGTCGCGCTCGCCATTAGTACGGGAATCTCCGAGTTAAATTTATTTAACGTGAAGAAGATTCGAATCCGTTTTATTTGAATTAAATTTTATGTTATGCTTTTTTATATAGATGTTTAGGTTTGATAGTGATATTGTTAGTATTCATTTGTCGTATTTCTAGGTAGACCGCGCTTAGGCAGACGTAGTGTGGGATGTCCTGCAGCACGATGGTTCGCCGACTTGAGAAAGGTGGCGGGTAGCGGATGGATGAGGGCTGCTCAAGACCGGGACGGTTGGCCCCTACTTGGGGAGGCCTTCGTTCAGCAGTTGACGGCGATAGGCTGAATATACCTATATATTTCTAGGTAAAGGGTTGCGAGCGTTTAGTGAGGCCATAGACACAAAGCTTTGGACTGCTAGATAATTGTTCTTAAAGTCATAAGGATTGAACTTGCAAATAGCATGATGCCGGGTTACGATTAAACAAGAAAGGTTTTCAATTTGAAATCTCTAAGTTTTTAGAAAGTTATACAATTTAATACTATTATGATTGCGTTGTTGGTAGGATAATATTTTAGTAAATAATACTCTACAAGACTTCTGGAACTTTGTACTAAAATTCATCAAAATCAGTCAAGTAATTTGTGTAACCGTAGCAAACAAACTCACATTCACGGCTATATTAGAATTAGATAAAGACTCCAAACAATGGCAGAATAGGTACAAAAATGGGGAAGAAATACCCGCATAGAATCATTAACAAGAAGTAATAGATCGCCGTCCATTTAATTCAGTCGCTTAGTTAATTGCAAACGATTACAAGACCGCCGTAATAAACACTTCATTTACATATAATGGAAATATATACCTACTCCTAGAGGCTTATTGTAATTGATGTTGTGCGGAATAATACACCTTGTAATTAAAACGCGGGCTTAGAATTAATTAGGCGTTTATTCCTATGTTTCAAGTGCACCCTAAGTGTTGTAAAGTGCTCCTAGACCGGGTACTAAAATTTGTATTTAAATTAAATTAAATTTTGACTTCTCAGGTTTATCTTTCACGCATCATCATGATCACGCAACTACTCTGGAACTTGTATATAAGTAATTTTAGTTAACATGTTTTCATGTTTTAGCTTTCTAAAGAAATGTGAATTATCTCAAATTCAAATTCTAAAAATAAACGTCCTTAATATTTCCTATAAACAAATAATGGCTGTATATTCCAAGTTTCCTTTGCCTTCGAGCAATAAATTAAAAAATTAAACAATCGACAATTATATCCTAGAGGCAACGATGCAATTTGCATCGGATAACATAATTATCATTCAGTATGAGCCAACTCCGCGTGGAATATCAATCAAGCTACAACGGGCCGATTATGCGACCACGTGCAGTGGCATATCGTTCGCATTAACATACGGGACAAGTAAATATCGCCTCTATTGGGTGGGCCCGACGATTGACACCTTTTAAATTTGCATTCATTAACATTTATTATTCGCGTGACATTATGTTAAGCTTTACCGTTCATGTTTCGGCAACTTCGAGTTGGGTAGTAAAATGGTGGATTTTGTTTGTATTAATGTTGTAGTCAAAATTGGTATTTTAAATATTTTTTTATATGCTAAAATAAAAATTAATTGCGTTATGGTGGTATTTTTTAAGAACCGATTTGTTTTAAAATCTTCTCAACACTCAAAGAATGATACTAAGGACTAAATCTTGTCACAAATTTTATATATTTTGGACTTATATTTTCTGTTCCTAGCGAGATAAGGGTTAATAAGTACAAATGCCGTATATTAATAGTTATTTAAAACATCACTTTAGAATTATAGGCACCGACTTAATTGAATTAAATAGTTACATTACCTTCTCGTAATTATTAATTTTAATCGAACTGCCCTTACGAGCAGCAATGTATTACGACTTCTGTATGATCGTTTATTCAGTTGCGAGCGCCTGCTTACATCCGTTTTGCAAGATTGGGGTTGTGGTGTTTTGATTTCGTATTCAACACCGCCCCTAATTGTTTGTTTAATGTCTCTCAATGACGTATGGTCCTTATGAAAACTTACTTTGATTTTTTTTCGCTACTTGTATATTATACCAGCCCATAATACCTATGTACTGGGCCAGAATAGTTATGAATAAAATCACAATCAAGTACATTTAGTTTCATCAAGATAAAATACAATTCTTAAAAAAAAAACTTCAAGAATTAGAAACAACTAGGTACCTACTTTGTAGACTTGAAACACCAAAATAAACAAGTTATTGAGAACAACAGATTTGTGGCGGAGATAAAAAATTAAAACCCACCTTCCGTAGCTCTCTTATTGCGCTGCCAAAGGTTTTAATGATGAATTTAGTTTCTGATAAAATATAATAAATTGATACATATTAGAAAAATATAATCGTCAGAATGTTACTAATGAGAACCACTTAGACAGTATGTACTAGACATGGCCTGGTTCGGGTAGGTTTTACATTATTATTAAAATCTTTATGAACAGCTCTCAAGCATTCAAGTAATGACGATGTGACTTTATTTGGTCTAAATTATTATGATAAAATGTTACGTATTCATGTCTTTCTAGTTCAAAGAATGTACACATATGACACAAAAGTTTTTTTTGTAAATGTCAAAGGGGTCGAATGTCGAGAGCCCTTTTGTGAATGAAAGCGTTAGAGTAATGATTTTGTTGCACTTCATGTTTTTAATTAAAAATACTTGAATGAAAGAATATTTTTTATGATATATTGCATTATTAAAAAATAATCTAATTATAATGTCAAAGTATATACACAACACCAAAATGTTAACAATAATCTTACAAATACTATATACCTTTATTATATATTATGTACTTGCTATATTAAAGGCCAATTAAAGTGACTTACCTTGCCATTTTGAACAAAAGAAACATTGAGAAAATTAAGGACGCATGAAATGTCTTTGGCATTCTGTATTCCGCAGCAAAAACTTGTTTTTTCATGTTGGCAACACTAATTTATCTTTGCGCGGGCTCATTTTAACTTGTCACTTTATTGTCAACTTTTGAAATTTCGTCACACCGCACTTTGAATTTGGAACACCATAAATACAGCAAAGGTATTGCAAAAAACTGTTACAATTATCAATAGAGGTTGTGTTTTTTTCCAAACTTCGTGAAAAAGGAGAAGAGTATTTCCGAATTCAATTTTGGAATATGTGAATGTTTGTCACGTTATGTTTTTTTTATTTGCATTTCCGGCTTGTTTGTTTACGTGTTAGTGGGCGATCCGTCGGCGCGATGCCGTCGGCTCGTGTAGAGAGCGCGTTCGGGCGCGCATGTCGGCGCGTTGAACGCGTGGGACGTGAGGCGTTCTCTTCGCGCCGCCCAGACGTCGAGAAAAAAACTAGAGGGGCGTCTTCAATACGGCCCCACCTACTCGCTCATTATCCTTGTTTACGTGTATAATTCCACTTCGACACAGATTTGATTTTATTGGGAATAGGCGGCCGTGTGTACACAATGAGGTCTCGTTTGACAGTGGCGCGATGGATGCGCTCCCTGCCTACATAACGTCGCCCCACGCGTGCAGCCCGGCCACGGGAGACATAACGTTGATTTAAGGGATTCACTGACTCACACTGGGTTTTATCTGCACTTTTTTTGGTGTTTAGGTCATATCGTTCATTTTTGTATAGATCTTAAAGTAAATGTACAATTTATTAAACTTACGACTAAATTAGATTACATAAAAAGATCTTTAAATTTTATTTATAATTAACATTACATTTAAAAAAAAACTATCCCATAAATAACATCATCAATCGAGTACGAAGTAGCTCAATCAAAAAGCAGTTACTGTAGTAATGTAATACCATCAATACAGATGTAATAAAAAATTAAGTAATCGAGAGGGTTGGAATCCGCGCGCCCATGACAAAGGGCCAAGGGTGACAAGTAACCCTTCATTAGGGACGGTTTAGTCGCGTGCGCAACATGCTAAACTATACTCCAATCATGATCTGTTGATATGGTCGCGAATGAGAATATAAATTATTTATTAGATTTTGTTTTATCCAAAAATATGTAAGTGAGTTTAAATACTTAATGAAATAAAAGAATTCAACATTTACAAAAAAAAATCCGTACTGTAATAAGCCAGATATATTTCAAAAGTACCTACTCGTAACGTATTTTCCTTGGGTTCTTCAAGGTTGTCAAAAAAAGAAGAAATTAGGGATTATGATGGTGTATCGTTTGAAATGAGATGTACACAGTATTACCCTAGAATGCAATATGGTGGTGTCAATTCATTTAAAGTTGTCACTACAGCGGAATCAAATACGGACGTTTTCCGATGAAAAGCAAATTTGACTCCGATCTCATTCGTAGATCTAAAAATAACAGTGAAACAATATTACGTCATGATGTTATTGGGCAAGACAGTGTTCAAATCCCAGTCGAGCTTTTCTATTAACCATTGCCACTGCTGTCCATTGATTATAGTGAATCTATCACTTAAATTAATTTGTCTGAATTTAGCAATAAAATAATTAATAAATTTGTAAATAAATCTGCAATACCACAATTAAATAAAGTATGAAAAGACGATAAAGGCGCAGATGAGTATTATGCGCGGTCAGGGCTATGCAAATTGTACGCTTTGATCTTGCAGCCACGCGTCTCCTCTCCACCTGAGTGCTCTCGGATTTTCAAATATTAGTCTTATTTCATTAGTTGCCGGTTTCTTTGCCCGCGTAGGGCTGTGCTTATCGTCTAATTGTTTCTTAAGGATTGTGTTTTTAATGGTAATAGACTAAGTATCAACTTTTTAATCGAATGTATTTCTGGGATTTCATTATATACAATACATCTTTCGTAGAGCAATTAAAATTAATGAAAAGAAAAGATGTAGAATAGATGGATGGAGTGTGTAAACGCCGGATTCGGTAATTTATTTAAATTTAAACCCAGGCGTATTTTTTTTATAATTTTAATTTTTAATAAGGATGAACAGTTGAATTCATAATGACAGATGTTCTAATGGATCGACCGTTGCTAACTGACGTCATCGGATTTGCGTTCCGTTCCTCGCGCCTTAACAGAGAGCGTGACTGAAGATATGAAAGAAATAGGGGTAAATGAAGACATGACGATTGATAGGGAGGTTAGGAAGGATAAAACATACTGCGCGACCCCGAATGAAATTGGGAACAGAGCAAGGAAATGATGATCTTTGGTAGAGCAACTTAAATAGCATATAAATCTATCACATAAATAAGATGTGAAATGAGTAATTGTAACCTAGGCAAATCTCCCGTGTCCAGAATCTACTGTAAAGATCTGATTCCGATTCGGGCCGCAAAATTGAGATGATTTATAGACGTAATCGTTTCTAGTCAGTCGTTACTAAATACATGAGGTTGAAAGTCAAAATCGTTTTTAACCAAATGAAACTATAATCATAAACTGTATGCATCGGCTTACAGTGTGGCTATTGCACTACGCCAGTTTCCAGGTCATTTTTTTTAATTCTGACAGAATATAATGTACTAAGTACCACCAAGAAAACATAGCGGAAACTTGATGAAAACTAACTGTACGACGAATTTCCAACTTGTTTACAATTTAGGAATCTATATCCCGATAGCGCGGCTGATGGGTAAACCCTCCACAATTAAACGACGAAAGACGTGTTTAAAGTGGTGCTTGAATTGGAACATTTGAGATATTGAAACTACCGCGATAGAGATTAACTTCCGAATAAGTTCAATTAAATAAATAAATACACCCAATAGTCACATACATAAGTCTGACCCCACACTAAGATACAATTCATTTGTCGTGGGTATCAGAAACTACGAGAGGCATTTCGGTTTCACAAACACCCTGTCCTGAAATAAATATTTGTGGACCATTTTTCTCTTGTGGGGATCGAACTCGCAGCTTCTCGTTTCGCAAGCTGGTGTTTAGCAAAATGCCCCACGGGTCTATCACACACCTTAGCTCTACCACGTACAAAATATTTGAAACAAAACTAAAGGGAGCAACCATAAGTCGATTCGATAAACGATGACGAGCCATTGCGATCGCGTACGGGAATATTAAAGACGCGTAAACAAATGCTTTTAATTGTTTGTTTCGATCAAATCAGGGAAGAATAACGTGCAGCGATCAAAGAGTTTGAAACAAATCAGATATTGTAACGTCCAAGATAGACTAAACTATGAGAGATATTATTTGTAATTATCCAACGTATGTTAGGTGTAATTTTAGATTTTCAAAGGCGATATAGGAATGTTTGCCTGTAATGCCAAACTTCCGTTTTATGGGGAATTCGGTTATTACTTCTAGTTTTTTAAATGTTTTAAGTTTATTAATAGATGAGGTATCTGGTTTTGCAGCTGTTTGTAAAAGTGTGTATATTTCAAATCATCGTCATAATATTCAGTATAGTTTTTAGTACATCAAGGATGTATTAACCTGCTTTACTTTAAGAAAATAAATGGTCGTTTTAAGTAAGTGCCTAAACTAAATTAAGAAAATTGTTTACTTTATTCCATGAAATGAGTGAGTATTTATTATTATTCTCAGCTTATCGCCGTCCACTGCTGAACGAAGGCCTCCCCAAGTAGGCCAACCATCCCGGTCTTGAGCAGCCCTTATCCATCCGCTACCCGCCACCTTTCTCAAGTCGTCGGACCATCGTGCTGCAGGACGTCCTACACTACGTCTACCTGTGAGTGAGTATTTGCTGTAATATATTTTGTTGATCGTATTCTTATTACAATGATTTGAGAAGATCCTCGTTCTTTCGTTTTTACATATTATAATACGTCTTGCTCACATTTCCCCATTCTATTTGAAAACCTTGCACTTAAAACTGAGAAGGATTACGCATTATTTTATCTCCCGTGTTTCGTTTACCGGCCAGCCTATGACAATTTTTTGGGCACAATTCCAGACTCCGTGCGATTACTGAGAATTTCCTGGAATAATCCAATAATCAGATTCCAATTATAATATTTGTTCCAATATTTTAAAATAATTATCACGTTAAATAAATTAATATTTATTTTATTTATTTATTTATTTATATATACTTTATTGTACACCATGAATACATACAAAAAAATAATAATATTAATATCTAAGCTTAAGATTAAGTGAACAATAGGCGGTCTTATCACTAACTGCGATCTCTTCCAGACAACCTATTTTACAAAACGGATATTTATATTTCCCATTTGTTTACAAAATAAATTAAAAATTAATTAACACCAACGTTTGTGGCACTGATGTGTCCTCACGCTACGTTATCGGCAATATTGTCGTGTAAGCTATAAAACTCGGGGGGTCGCGGGTATTGTATGCAGTCATCTATATTATAATGACTTTAAACAATTTAATGGCTAATAACTTACTGATATTCATGTTTATATTAATAAAAATGTCTCTTCCAAAACGCTTCCTTGGTTGGCTATTGTAAAAATATATTTAAAAGGTAGCTCTGATTTATAATAGAAATGTTTTAAAAATGAAATCTTATGCAATCAAGTGATAAATGCATAATATCCACAAAGAAAATTCTCAGTAACAGCACAGAATCTGGAAATGCGCCGTACAAAAGGCGACAAAATTAAAAACACAGGTGGTGAACCGTGACTGTTAAAATTTCATCATCATCATCATCAGCCCATATAACATACGTCCCAATGCTGGTCTCGTGATGTTTTCCTTCACCGTTAAGGTACGTTATATTTCATTGCAGGTACACACATAACTACGAAAAGCCAGAGATAGATGCCTGGATGTTAAACCCGCGACCGCCAAGAATCTTGAGGCCATCACTACTTACTTACTCCTGCTCATCATCATCATCATCAGCCTAAGGAAGTCCACTGCTGAACACAGGCCCCCCCAATGACTTTCATAGTGACCTGTTGGAGGCCTGCATCCAGCGACGACCCGCGACCTTCACCAGGTCGTCAGACCACCTTGTGGGTGGACGTCCTACGCTGCGCTTTCCGGTACTCCTGTTCAGAGAATCAGAATACTTGTAACTCTAGAAAAACAACATTTAACGTAATTCTAGTATATGTATCAGTATAAAATATTTCAGAAATAATTATCGTCATCGAGGCGGTCGTAATGGCCGGTAAATACGACATAGCACCTAATTTCAACGTTAAACCGACAAGTACTAAACACAGGTGTCGCGACTATGACTAAACCGTAATATCCGCTTGCTTAGGTTTTGCTAGCATTTGTATTGTGTAAAAACTGTTAAGATGTGTGCATACACATTTTGATCTTTGATGTGCTTTTAACAATTAATCTTGGTTGACTGCCTCGTGGTCTCGCGGTACAAGTATGTGCCGTGCGATCTAGAGGTCCTGGGTTCGATTCCCGGGTCGGGCAGATTGTTATTGGGTTTTTCTATTAGGAAATTCTCGGTAACAGCACGGAGTCTGGAATTGTGCCCGAAAAACGGCAATAGGCTCGCCCCCTATTACGTGGGACTGTTAAATACTTGGCGAAATGTGGGTGCAGAAATGCACTTCTGCCTACCCCTTCGGGGATTATAGGCGTGAGGTTATGTATGTATGTATGACGTAATCTAGGTAGCTAAGCGAAGTAATCATGGCCTCGAGGTATAGGCGGTCGAGAATCTTGGCGGTCGCAGGTTCAAACCCAAGGCACACACCTCTGACTTTTAGAAATTATGTGTGTATTCGCAATGTATTGTCACGTACTTTAATGTTGAACCTAAACCTGCACACCTAAAAAGTTCATAGAAATTTCTTAGGTGTGTAGTCCGCCAACCCGCTCTAGGCCAGCGTGGTGGACTAAGGCCTTAATCCCCTGAGTTGTAGAGAAGGCTCGTGCCCAGCAGAGGGACGTATATAGGCTGATGATGAAAGTGAAGTGTATACAAGTATGAATTATGACATCATTCTTTTTGGAGATAGATAATATACCCCGAAAGTATTTATATATCAGACATTAGTAGCGCTTTGAGTCAATATTTTCAAGTCATTTTACCTTTTTTACTAACATCAAGTTGCCTTTTTTTGAAATCCAGATTGATATAAATCACATTTGAATTTCTTGGTTCAAAAAGTTCCGTGACGCGACCATAAATTAACTAAAATAAATGTTAGATTTAGCATAGAATGCTATCCCTTTTGAAAGTCATCACCATATTACGTAAGGCTTAAATTTTGTATTTCTTTCGTAAATAAAAAAATATCGTCCAAGAATATGCTGTATGAAAAACCACAGCTCCATTTTATTTAAAAATATAGATGAAATGTGTTATTATTACCGCAGCTCGCCGTAATGATGTAAAGCGAGTGTACATCCCACCTAACACAGATATGAGGTGGCGTATCGTATTGTCGGCAAATGAGTACTTATTGTCAGTCATTAGTACGTAAATACTCGTGTTTAAATAAATATCCTACGTCCATTACGCGGTGGCTAGATTACCACATTTATCGCCGGGTTGCCGTTGCAAATGTGGGTAATTCTCCCGATATTTAGGGAAATAACGTACCTAGCAAAATTTTTTTTGATATACAAGGGAAACAAAGCAATGCTATTACCTATTTAATTTACATTTATGAAGAGTATCTATGTTTATGTATAGAATACTTCCTCTTGGTCTTGCGGCTTAAGATTGCGCCGTGCCATCTAGAAGCACCGTGTTCGATTGCCGGGTTGTGCAAATTGTTAATGGGAAATTCTCAGTATGCAGCTTGGAGTCTGGAAATATGCCCGGAAAACGATAGTAAGCTCGCCCCCTATTACGTGGGAATGATACATGCCTTTTTTTTTTTTTTTCGAGGGGAAAGCTATTTATGGCTCTACTTCCCGCCACCTGGGGGAGGGGAGGCAGGAAGCGTATGTCGGGGTCACCGGCCTTCCAGCCCGGCGCGGAATGATACATGCCTGGCGAAATGTGGATGAGAAAATGCACCTCTGCCCACCTCATCGGGAAATAGCGTGAAGTTATCTATGTATGTAACTATCTTACAAAGTTTTAATTTTACAGATGTTTATAAGCAGGAATTATTTTGATATTATTGCTTTTTATTACTAGAAATGTAAAAACAAATTAGTACTACAATTTGTGAACAAGAACAATAATAAACTATGTGAGGATGTCACATAATGCACAAACATACACTACGCGTGTGTAGAAAACTACATTTAGGTACACTCTCATTTCGCCAGTGCACTTTCGTTAACCAAACACATTTTCTAACTCCGGAAACCATTAGCCGTATTATCACGTTTTCCGGTACATAATGTTATGTTTCCTCTCCTACAATGAAGTGAGTTAATGACAGCTTTAAATAGTATTCTAAATAGCTGAATGCAACTTCGGAATTGTCGAATTTTCTGCACATTCTAGTTGTAAATGATTGTAAAAGACGTCGTATAAACTAGGTGTCAAATGAACAAGAATAATCAATATTTTTTCTTTAAATTCAGCTCAATCATACTGCATTAGATTTATTAAATCATTCAAACACGTTGTCTACTAGTAATGTAATAAAACTTGAATTTTGTACACTAACCTCTTATAAGTAAAATCATATTGTCAATTGAACCAAGCCAAAAAACATACCTATTCCTAAATCAGTGCAAAATATTGAAATACGGCCACACTGAAATCCACACTCGCAGGCGATTAAGCGCTACACACAGCACATCGCTCGCAGCTACTGTCACGCATCATTTTCTATCATTATCAATTACCTCGCGAACGGATCGCGACACCGCAATATTGGCTGGGAAACAGCGCTCCGTGTGTCGGTGTTGCCAGTGAATTATGAAATTACCCACCGCACGAGCGATATTCTTTTTTACTTGTATTGTTTTTGAATTTAGAACAGATTTTTATGTCTGTGGAGGTTAGATTATTTTTTATGGCAATTTAAGAGATTTGAAAAAAAAACTGTTATAAAACTTTTGAATGATTGTAACACATTTTATTAAGTTAGACAATTTAATAATTTTATCGGTCATATAAAGGTACAACATGATAAACTAATAAAGAATTTTTAGTGAATATATTAAACAACAGTCATAAAGTTTACACGGCTGTCTACCACATAAATAGTGAATTTCTCATAAACCCACGCTAATTATACTAAATACTGTTGAGACGGTACACACAAGCGCAACTAGAAAACTTTAGGGGGCCATATAAAGGGGTTATAAATCAGTGGAGGGTCGCGTTAGGGTGCGTTCACACCGCACGGCTTTTGGCATTGAAAATTTAATCATTTATTTTTTAATATTTCAATAAACTACAGTATGAGCTTTGTGTCAAAATGGACAGAGATGTAGCGGAGAATATGATTTATTTAATCCATACAAATATCTGTTAGGCGAAAATAACTCCGCCTGTAATGCTTTTATGCCTAAATCACTGAACCAATTAGACTGATTTTTATATGGAGATGAAGACCTCGCAGAAAGATAAAGGCTGCTATTTTTATAATATTTTGGGGTAACTGAAAAATAATATGGACGATAAAATAAATTCTGCAAAGAGCAGACAGACGAGCAGTGTGTTTATTATCTAAAAATACAGTAGGTTTTTAGATTGACGGGCTATCGTATGTCAGTGCAGCTATTAAATGGTAATAACATCAGGAATTTTTAATTCTTTTATTGGTAGAGTAAAACAATTATGCAACGAGTATTTAAAAGCTTTTAAAACTAATACACTTTATGATGCAGAATCATAGATTTAGAGTTATGCAAATTCGTGCATAAATTATTATACAGACTAAATACTCGTATACTATAAAATGAAACTTGTATTTTTTATCATATCGTTTAATATATAGCGCCAGTATTAATTAAGTTATTAGTCTAATATTATCTATACCTGTGCGAAAACCAATGCGTCTCTTATATAATAATAAATACACCCAACAGTCACATACATTGATCTGACCCCGCACTAAAATACGAGTCTTATGTCGTGGGTATCAAAAACTACGAGAGGTTTTCGGTCTCACAAACACCTAGACCCGAAACAAATATTTATGGATCACACAAACCCGCGGCCTCTCGTTTCGCAAGCTGGTTTCTAGCCAACTGCGCCAAGGGGCTATGAGTATTAAAATTTTATAAATGATAGTTAATAACAACTCTGAAGAAAATAGGTATATACTCGTATAAGAGACACGTACAGTATTACTGTTATTGAGTCGTGATGGCCTTGAGGTTTAGGCACACGGTCGAGAATCTCGACGGTCGAGGGGTCAAACCCCAGGCACACACCTATGACTTTTTGAAGTTGTGTGTGTATTCATAAAGAAATATCACGTACTTTAACGGTGAAGAAAACATCGTGATGTAACCTGCACACCTAAAAGTTTAGCCTGTATACGTCCTACTGCTGGGCACGGGCCTCCTCTACAACTGAGAGGGTTTAGGCCTTAGCCACCACGCTGGCCTAGTGCGGGTTGGCGGACATATATTTTAACTGTCAACAAATGCCTTAGTACGAAGCCTTAATACCGAAAGGAATACAATTTTTAAAAACTCTAAATCCTGATATTGAAACGTGAAAAACGATGGCAACATTTACACCAAGAGCATGGTTTTTTAAATTATGGCAGCCCAAATAAGGCCAATCCAGACTAAGGCTTAGCCTGTTGTAGCATGGACTGCTTGCTAAGCATGTAATACATATATATTCATCTATCTATCTCATATTAATATATATAATATATCGTACGGTTAAAACATATCCTTATTTATAATATTATTAGCAGTTCTTAAACAATAACAGGATAAGTGATTATATCCTCGGTGGTCACGTGCGCCCTTATCCTGCGCGTACGCAGCTCCGGGCGGGATCTCGTTAGCATCTGTACGCGACATTTCACATGGGCTAATTGCTAGAATTTAGCCATCTTGATAAACTGCCCCGGCTCGGTATACGCACAGCACAAAGAATAAACGAGGGTGTTGTTCAGATGCGTTACTCCGTTTAATAGTTAAATATTGCTTAACTGAATTAATTAATGTATGGAATGAATAAAATTTGTTTTCGATGATTAAAATAAAAAAAAATTGACAATTAAATACATTTTTATGAAGCTAATAGCGGATAAACGGTTTTGTTAACAACAGACAAGATAGCATCATCAACATCAGCGATGGAGTAAGAAAGAGGGTAACAAATAAGTAAAGAAAAGGGCATCAAGGAATTTCATAAATTATGGCATTTCATTATGGTATTCTAAATTATAAGAAAACTTATTGAATTATGATATATTAATTAAATATTTAAAAACAAATTAAAATACATGTTTTGTATTCCTCTAATACATTCGATCTCTAATTGTGCCTACTGTCGAGACAGTAGAGACGAGTCTCTAATTACTTATAATCTCGGGAACGTAATATCTATCGGATCGATTTCCTTCCATTAGCATTCTAAACACTCTCATCGCAGTCTCAGACGATAATTGAAACACGGCTATAAACTTACCACGCTGTGACACAATATTTATGGACGTTTTACTGATATTTTACATTATAAAATATCAAAATCAATATAGTGATTGTCTTTGCCTGTCTGTTTCTAAAGTTTATTGAATAGGATGTATAACTAATATAAGCAGTATCTATAAAATAAAACTTGATTTAAATGTAAAAATTAAATCTTGCGGTTTAATCACAGCTAATTAAAAAGTTCCTGGTGTTAAATGAATGAGGTTGTATATCCTTATATAGTCTGAACACGAATTCTATTTTTAAACTGTACATGTTTAAATAAATGTTCTAATATTTTTAATCTGTGCATTTGTTTTTATAATCATAAAAAGGTAACTTCTAAAAAGTTTTATATCTCAACACAGCAGGTTTAGAATAAATAACTGATAAAGTATGTGTCTAATAGATCTGTACCGCGGATATTTGCATTTACCGCCAATTGATAATTCACGAAGCTGCGACCATTAAAGAAATTCAATGCACTTTATCTTAACCGTCGCGATATATTAAATTACTTAGTGTTTATCGTAAACGTACTGATTGTAGAATATATTACCAATATATTTATTTTCAATTTGTTCTCTATGACGTTGGGGAATTCAGAATGAAACGAAATGACGATATCGGCGTTCTAGCAGTTTTCATCATCATCATCAGCCCATAAAAGTACGCGATAATTCATTGTGAATACACACATAACTTCGAAAAGTCAGGGGTGTAGGTATGCCTGAGGTTTGAACCCGCGACCGTCGAGATTCTCGACCGCGTGCCTAAACCTCGAGGCCATCACGACTTGTAGTTTTACAAAAATAATATTACACAGTTTTTCTGAGACTGGTCCATGTAAAAATAATCTAATGTTGAAAGCTGAGAAAAGGCTTCCTCTTACATTAAGATGGGTAAAGGTCTAGTACGCTGTCCAAGTGCGGGTTGAGGAACTTCATGTATCTTATAATTTCCACGTGGAGATCTCTCAGGCATGCTAGTTTCCCCACGATTTTCTCCTACTAAGTTTTAAGACTGTGCTGTTCATGAATTTATATTTGGTGGATCACACACTACCGGAAGTAAGTTGAATGTTCCACAATTAAGATTTGAAGTGACTTTAAAGTGTACCTATATAGTAGACTAGCTTAGTTGTAGTCTATTTTATTCCACAGAGTCCCATTTATGTCCATACCAAAAATCGTTCACATCGGTCAAATGATTAAGGCGTGAAAGCGTAACAGTCATAATATAGTTATTTTCTCATTTATAACATACCAGGTAAAACCAAGGAGTTTAAAAAATAATTTCTGAACGCACGCATAAATATTTGACAACTAACAAATATGTCACTCCCTTTTCATTACTGATTATTCTACATTTTAAAATGTAAAATGCGCAATTGTTCGAATATTGTGGATATATGTTGTCGATTCAAAACCTTTATTTAAATACGTTCATTAATATGAGGGGACCATTAACCGTATTGGCGGGATAAACATAAAATGTTTGACGTACGTGACGCGTACGCCAAAATAGCCCGCAGATAGCAGATTTTTCCCGACTTACTTGACAATTATCGTTATATTTGGACAATTCACACACTATCTTTAAAAAGTATAGCCTATGTGTTATTCTGATGTATAAGCTATATTATTGTAAACTTTCATTACAATCCATTCGGTAGTTTTTGCGTGGAAGAGCAACAAATATCCAGACATCCAGACATCCAGACATCCATACATTATTACAAACTTTCGCGTTTATAATATTAGTAAGATTCCAATGGGATCGTAATCCTTTCAATTAATGAAATGGAGGAGATCTCCTTCTAGTACACCGCACGGTGGTAAAGATTTCATTCAGAGCAATTTCCTTCTGCCCTGCCATCCTCATGATGGCCACCAAAGGATTTTAGTCACTATATAGGTTAATTAAGATTCACGCTCGGGTATACACCTCGGCTCATAGAGGACCTTGCCTTTCTTGTAAAAGAGATCTAAAATACCAAGAAGTTTCTTGCCTGAATCCAGCTTTCGAAATACTCAAGAAAAATATCGGTGACAGCGTCGTGAACTATAAAAAATTAGATGTATGAAATATTCTCCTACCCAATTAGCTGGGACTGTTCCAACGAAGGTCGATGTTGAAAGCCTTCAAGTGATTTATGGGGATGGCTCGCATGCCGCGCGCGTCACTGTGTTGATGAATGTATCTGAGATGTTTGAGATGGACTGGCTTTGGAAACTTAGATTGCTGTGCCTTCTACCAGGCTAACATAAATCTAAAGCGTAAGATTGTCAAAGGTCGGAAGGGCGTAACTTCATGTCGAATATGCAAGCTACCTTTAATGATTCTGAATATAATTTTACGATCATTCTTTAAAAGTTTACACTCACAAATATTAAAAAGAAAAATTCTAAGATTATAGTATTTCCGATGAGCCCGTCTTTGTCAATACCGAAAATCATCTAACAATCAACAATACAAATGTGTCGCGTAATTAATCGCTTTCCATCGATATTTTTAAATCAAAATTCACTTACCATTACATTAGTTATTCGTAACAAAAAGCTTCGTCGAATAAAAATAAATTAATTAAATAACATTGTATCCCAAAGCGGATATTGCAATCAAAACAAAACGCTTAAATTAATACATAATTGTAGTAACATGCTCAAAGCACGAGTCCTAGATGAGGTCACGCAGACAGGACACGGCGTAATTTGTCAGTGGTGTATCTATTGTATCTATTCATCGATAGACTTATCATGTCAATCGATCTAATTTCATCAGTTCGCCCGGTGAACGATCGGCCGCGTGGTGGGAACGCCACTGCGTGCTATGTCATGCCATAGACTAAAATTATTAAAATACAGAAGCGACAGTTGGTGACAGAACTGTTTTTTTTTACAAGAGTATTATTAGGTTGTAGGAATAAAACATACGTCTTCTAGGCATGGGTATCAGTTCAACAAGTTCAACGTATACCGTGGCCCTTGCATAAAGAAGCAGGAGGAATATCACGGGTTTTAGCAATTCTAATATTCTAATATTCAAATACCAGTACGGTATTTGAGCCTTATGCTCGGGGACGATCTGTAAAGAGATTTACTCGTGTAATAATGAAAAAAGGCACGGGTATCAGTTACAATTTCTCATCCGTTGTTAGCAGTTAGGATCTTGTCCATCATACTGGTCTTGTGCAGATAACTAGACTCATCATCAGCCCATATACGTCCCACTGCTGGGCACGGGCCTCCCCTACAACTGAGAGGGTTTTAGGCCTTAGTCCACCACGCTAGCTTAGTGCGGGTTGGCGGACTACACACCAAAGAAATTCCTAAGAACTTTTTTAGGTGTGCAGGTTTCATCACGATGTTTAACTAGACAACGGGAGGTCCGTAGCTACAACGGGAGCCGGTGTTGGCGGGGAGCCGGTCTAATTCCCCGCCACAGGAAGATTTCGACTTATGAGCTGAGTAAACAGAATTAACTAGACTCATCATGCTACTTGAATGTAAGACAATTGCACAAACTCAGTTTAGGCTCCATATACCGTATTCCAAATTGACTACAGAATGTCTCTATCAAGTAATAATACCTCAAAAAAAGGTTTCTCAAGTGTTATTTTCACAAACTATTAAAAATAATAGTATGAATTCTGTTCAAAACCTTTATTTCATCTGTATTTTAAAGGATTGGGTGTTTACATCAGCCATACTTTGGGTGACAAAATATTATAGTCTCTTAGATGTTTGTTCCGTATAGGTACAATTCAAGCATATGTCAATATTCATAGAAACTTAATTATGGCGACCACCAACGAGATATCTGTCTGGACATGAGAATATTTGGATTGTGGTTTAATTACCTCCCATTGTGCTCAGTGATTCGACTTCATTGTGCGGATTGTGCGCCACCCGAAGTCTCTTATTCCACGTCTCAGCGTCTAACACAAATCATATTGTTTGAACATCCTTGTAATCGCTTTAAAGTTCACTAACATTATTAGGTGAATGACATGCTCTCGATCAGGTTGCGCCGATTTTTTGCGAGTAATCTGTAAACGTATCTTTAATGTATAAATTTTGCCCTTTTTATACATAGTAATAAACTTTGCAGTTCTTGCGTGTCGTTTATCTACTTAGGTGTTTACTAAATCGTATCATTAATTAAGCAGACGGAATTTCGATAAGCAATTAAAAGCACTAATCTCTTACGACTCAACACTTCAAATGATATAAATACAAACGTATAAAACTCTGTGGTCTCTATGGATTTAAATAAATAAAAAAAACACAACAGTGTCTACGGTCCGTAAACAATAAAAACTTAAGATTGTTCGTGAGCGAGTTCTGCGTAGAGCGGAATTGTTTAGCGGCGAGAAATTTCAAATTTGGAGCTTTGGAATTCGGAATTTGAAATTGAAAAAGCTGGAAAATGTAGCAGCGCGGCGGCGGGAGCGGGCGGGGGCGGTGGGCGTGGCGGGGCGGGGCCGTGCGGGCCCTAGCGAGCCGTGCGTTTCTTCGAATAGGTGTTTTATCGTCGCGACGCAATAACACGCGTGCTTATCATTGTTATTTTTGTTATATTGACATTCTGTATGCGACATGATAAAGGACCTCGCGGAGTAATGGATTTATGAATGAGTTGGCGGACATGTGACGTATGTGAGCTGCGTACATATGTGTGCGCACTCAACAATTTTTATTACTGTACTAAATTTGATATGCGTTGTGTAGGTATTTTACAAGAATATTTTAGAAAGTGAAAGCTATCGAATATGACTCTTAATTGGCACAGTTTTTTTTTGTGAAGTAATTTTTTTTGATCTAACTAGGTACTTATTGATTTATCTTCGACGTAGCAGGTCTTTGCTGTTGACAGAGACAAGGCCTTAGCTTACATACATGATCGCCTAGAACCGTTTGGCAGACTTCACTTTGTTCAGTTTTATTTTAAGAAAAGTCGAGCTTTCGCTACATTTTCTTACACCATCAAAATTCCTCCACAAAGCCGCTACGAAAAAAACATTAAATTCCGTTTTCTATAATTAAATTAAAACCAGAGAACCCGACGCGTTGATAATACGCAAATCATCCATACTCGTCAAGATCACTTTGTCTCAAACGTCAAATGACGAGATGTGGAGTGCTCTGATAACCATCATTGACGATCGCACAAACTTACCTTTGCCGCTCACAAACTCCCGTGTCTCAACAAACTTGATATAAAACCTGTTTTACCGACGGCAAAGGTAAGTTTGCGCGCGCTCCTCTCCAGTCATTATTGATAATCATATCAATCGGCTACCCGTGAGAAATATTTTAAATGGAAGATCCTAACTATTAATTTATACGATATTATTACGATTATTATGTAATTGTAAGTTTGTGGCGGTGTAATTAATTTCAGTATGAGAGCGTGCTTTGTCATCGCGTTTTTGTATGTTGGCTTTTGTTGTGATTTTATATTTAAATTGTTGGTAAACCGAGAAGTGAGTTGTGTCGACGGCGCATGTATTTTTTAAGTGATATCTTTATTGCGAGTTCAGATTTTGCTTTTCTTGTACACCTCTCGATCGAATGATGCACATTTTGGTCGCGGGATCACAATAGTCACCAATAGCACGGTAATACTATCATACAGTAGTTTAACTTCATACAAACGGGCGAAACGCGAGTTATACCTATTACCTACGCGCCTCGATCGCGGCATGCGCAAGGCATGCAGGCAGTCGCGAATGTGCCGCAGTGACAAACGGGCGGTGTTGTTTTTTAAGCATTAATCGCGCGATTTTTATACAAAATAAGTGCAAGTGCCTATTTAATATGACAAGTATATATTGTGTTACATATTGTGCTGTTTTTGGTTGCATGAAATCTTCCAATCAAAAAATAACATGCATTTTTATTGAACACTTCCTATTCCATTCACAAAATATTTTATTTGTATAAATAAAAATAAAAATATTTACAATCACAAAAATAGATAGAAAGTCAAAGTAGGCAGATTTAATTAAAATTCTGCAGGTTCGCAGCCCTATCGCATGTTTACGTACCGCGCGGCTGTAGGTATTTATTTCCAAAATGCGGCCGAGTTAAACTACTGTATGATAGTACTACCGTGCCAATAGTGTGTTTGAACAGAACCCTTTGGGACCGAGTCTACTCGCACTTCACTAGTTTTGTTTTTGATGTGGAGACATTAAAGTGAAAAAATTGACATTTTAGAGATTCAATACAAAATATTTCATATCGATATTTTTATCGGTTTCTGTCAGTGGCGGTTCGTCCATAGAAGCCCAAAAGCCCATTTTACCTTACAAAATTTTTAATAATATTCTTTAGGCATTAAATATTTATTAAACAAATGCAATTTGACATATAAATGAAGATATTCTGACCCCACAATAAAGAATTACCTACAAACTAGACATTACAAAATTAACGTGTAACGCTTTTGGGCTTCTATGAAAGTGCCGCCAATAGTTTCTGTATATTCCCGCTCTTTTTTATCGGAGGCATTAGGAATACCTACTTTTTTTTCATAGTCTTTGGCCTTATCTCCAAAAAGGGCTAGGCTAGAACAGCGTGCTTCTACCATTGTCAGACAATCTCCACTCCATCGTGCTAATTTCTTCGAGAAAATTCAGTACCAATTTGACCGTCCCGGGAATCGAACCCAGAACATCTTCGGGACCAAGGAGGTCGAAAATATGACGTAAGTATGGGTATACGATATACTTAGGTAAAAAATGTTGAGTACAAACTATGTTGCATAAATCCATCATCAGCCTATATATACGTCCCACAGCTGGGCGTGCCCAGGCTCGTGGGCCTCCTCTACAACTCATTATCTACTAAATATTTCTTAATCTCTCCTTCTTTATTTAGGTCACCTAGTTTATTCACGTACCCACTAGATTGATCCGAAGACGTTGTTTACTTCAAGAGTTGTGTGTTCCTAGAAACTATTTCACATAACACATCTATAAACTAAGTACACCTAGTTCGCGGAATACACATTTCCATATAATTTACTCTGATAACTACGCGTCAGTTGGGCTCTGGCGCAACATTCTGTATACAATGTGTATTTTAGCTGTATATAAACGTAAATGTTATTTAACCAAGTCCTTTAAACGTAGTAAAGGAGCACCTTCCTATCATCAAGCCTCATGACGCAAACAAGAGGCCGTGATTTCGATCCCCGCACCGAGACAAAAGTTTACGTGATCAACAAATATTTGTTTCGTGTCTGGGTGTTTGTGAGACCAGAAGTGTGTTGTACTTCTTAGTTCCAATTAAAAATGAAGGAACCAACGAGCACATTTTCAGGCTCTTTAGAATGGTTTATTTTCTATTAGGGAAAAACCTCCTAATACTTTGCCCGACGCGATATTCAGTGATCAATGAGTACTTATTTCTAAAAAAAAAACTTGCATTATGTATGTATGTAGTAGCTAGCTTTAAAAGACGCTGGTTGTTTAATACTCTATTCATAATTAAAAATAAGAAAAAAGTGGCTTCTACTCTTTACTTTTGATTTGTATCACGTAATCGTCACTTCCAAGTAAGATAATTAATGGTGAAACATTAAAACTGTACCAACATTACTAGACGAAGAAGTCAACTTCCGTCAATAAAGATATGTTTTATGGCGATTATTCTCACTTGCATTAAGCACTTATCGAGCGACATTCGGCCAGCGCGGACGTAACTTTCCTTTTTTTCATTCAAGATACAAGTTAAATTTCAACGAAACCATTAGAAGAGTCTCGCATTCCGTTTTATCATTCATAAGATGTTTTCGTAATAAATATAATTTTACAACCGCCCCAGCCGCGATGTGATCTAGGTCCATTTATTAATTTTATCATTTGACACCTCGTTCACGTGCCACTTATCTGGCACTAAACCTACACAATTTACTTTCAAAATCACATTAACGTCAAACGTAGTTCGGAACTTCTGCTTTGTGTAAAGTGCATTGATAATAATCTGGTCCATTCTCAGCCGTGCGAGGGGGACGGAGGTACACTTTTGGCTGAGTGCGAATGGGACGGGAGATGGTGAATAGAAACATCAAAATTTTACAGCATTTTTATTGCGTTCGCGCCGATGCGTATGTTTACAAGACGCGTCCGGCGAGCTTCTCAGCCAGTAGTTGCTTTACTGAACACTGGCCGAAAACCACTTTTTCGGATGTCTATAAAAAATGGAATATTAAACTGTGATATAGGCGTTAATTAGCGTGTGAAAATACTAATGTAAATGTTATAGATGATATGAAAATGGATTAATTTTGAAAATGTTTTTAACAGCTTATATGGCTTTTTTATGGTATATTTATTGATACGAACAACGCGGCATGTAAACATAGTGTTTTAATGCGTGTTAATGTTTGCTTTTAGTTGATTACGCGTTTAACAACTTTTGTATTTGAGATTTTGGGTTTGTCACATATTTTGCGGGAGTTCGGAAGGTTGTGGAGTATTAAGAACCAGAAGTAAATCTAAGATGAGCAAGAAGATCGTTGGACGTTTCGAACTTATATGTGATAGCTAGCCGCTAGGAGTTGTTTCTAGGTTATTTCATGAGCACTGAAATATTAAAAGTTGCCAGTGTCAAATGTTTGTATGTGTAATAAACGTCTGAAGCTGCATGACTAATAATATCAATTTGAATCTCGAAAAAATGTTTTGTGTCTTTCCGTTTAAACACCAAAACCTCCATTACTCGAAATTGCAACCCGCTATTAGTCGAAATAATCACTGAGTCCCTCTAAGTCATTGTGGTAGGTACATATTTTCCGCCTATGTCTCTCAAAATGTAGGTATAAGAATGTATCTTAACCTCTTTATATCGAATCGAAATCAAAATCCGCCTAAGTCGAAATCCTCCATAAGTTGAATACTCTATAACTGGATTTTTTTGGCGTCTCCCTATATTCGACTTATAGTGATCCTACTGTTTAATATCATCAGTTATACTTACCTGCGGACCGAGGTATAGACGACTGTTTAGAAGACATAATAGACTATACTACCGTCATGAAATATAGATAATTGTCTTAAGTCGTATCGTACTAGACCAATTGGCAGACTTCACTTGTTTTTTTTACACTAGCACGACACAGTGACGTCACTACACGTGATGTTAAGCACGGTGTTGTCAAAACAAAGTATCGAATGGCGATTGGCTTCCATTTCTTATCAATCGAAACTCACATGTCGGCCTAGTTTAAATATATTACAATATACATATTAGGTTCTTAAGTTTCAACACTTGTGTTTTAAGTACTACATAATAGAAGGCGAGCCTATTGCAGTGCTGCTACTGAGCATTTTCTAAAGATAAAACTATACCCCACCCAGAATTGAACCTGGGACGAGGCAAAAAAATTTAACGCAGATGCAACGCATGCTAGTATAATGTTAGATTACTTTTTGATTTGATTAGACGTGGTTTCAAAAAGTCAAAGGTGGGCACGGTGGGTCCGGCATCGAACCTCGACAGTCAGGGCCGCTTTCAACTAAAGTGCATTATGAATTATCATCCAACAAAGAATAAATATAATTAGCAGAAAGAGCCAATTTGCACAATATATCCTGCGTATGCGCAGTAAATTTTAATGAAACACTGATTTTTTTTATGTCATCATTAAAAAAAAAACAAATTAAAAAAACACCATCAATTAATAAGTCAGGTTTGATCAAATCACTTAACATTAAAGATCCAAATAATTTTGAATTCCGTCCATTCGTTAATTACAAAACCAACTTAAAGAAAAAGAATTTAAAACCAAATAAAGAGATTAATTTATTGCACCAAAGCTGTCCCTTAATCCTATAAAACGTACACATTGGACAGGATGGAAAAATTAAAATGTTAATGTGGCTAAATAAAATATTGGGCAAATAATGGAAGGGAGCTCGGAGCGAGACGAATTCGGCACGCGGTAGAACATTGTGAGAAACCGTGGTAGGGGACTCGGAATATTTTTTTATTGTTCAAATACGTGTTCCGACTCCTTGGTGCATGTTTATTAGGAATTTTTGAAAAAAGAATAAATTTAAATGTTAGTGCCAGTTTAGAAATGTGTTTCTGTTTGTGGTGTTTAGTGACGCGCGGTGTTGTGATAATTGTTTATGAATATACAGCGTTTGTAAAGAGGTTAATACTGTATTTCTAATTTCATTATAATTTTAGGTTGTGTGATATTAATTTTCAATATACTATTAACAAAAAAGTGTATGGTAAGTTATGTAGTTAGTATTATGAGGGTAGTATGAAATTTATTATTAATGGACCATTATGTTACATGTTACCACTTATATCAATAGCTTTGTCAATTTCGACATCACTACACAAGCACTGCTGGTGTAGTGGTATCATGCAAGATTCCCATTCTTGCGACCCGGGTTCGATTCCCGGGCAGTGCACTTAAATTTTCACTTTTTGTTGTCTTAAATTTCACCTCAAAATATTCCGCATATAATTTTCGGCAATATTTTTCGTATATTTAAAAATATAAAAACTACAATTTTGACTCATCAAATTAACTCGATCTAACCCAACAGTGACATAAATAATAAATAAAATAAGCCATTTAGTTTTTTTGGCTTGTCTAATTATTTTAACAAGACAGACATTTTGCCAGATAAAATGCCAATCATACTTCGGTGCGAATGCGGTAGGTTGATATGGGAAACGCAACCGAGTGCTAAGATTCTCATGCGAAAATATTCCGACGGCAACCCATGGGAATGGGACAAATTATATAAATTCACGTTTGTATTCTGGTGAAATGCTCGCGATGCGGTGACTCATTGATGAATCACCGTCAATGGAAAGTTTTTATTAGGAGTAAGTAAAAATACTTAAATGATTTAAATGAAAATGGTAAAAAATAAAAATAAATCGACTCATGTACATCATCATCATCATCATCATCAGCGCATATACGTTCCACTGCCGAGCACGGGCCTCCTTTACAACTGAGAGGGTTTAGGCCTTAGTCCGCCACGCTGGCCTAGTGCGGGTTGGCGGACTACACACCTAAGAAATTCCTAAGAACATTTTAGGTGTGCAGGTTTCATCACATAGTACAGAGTTTTATGATTTTTATAAGCAGAGGGATTTTAGTAAATTGTTTGTGAAGCGTGTATTTTCGAACAATAATAAAGTAAGAATAAGTATAATACTAATACCGCTTACACCTTTGTTTTTTTTTTGTAGTCTTGGCTCAAATATTTAACTTACAAAATATATTTTTTCATAAATAAGACCAATTTATTTATCAATTAATTTAAGAATTTTATCTTTTATTACGTAGGTACAAGGTAAAAAATATTGCGTATCTATTGGCAAATAAAAAAATTTTCATCTTGCAAATGCAGGTTGCTTCCACAGAAAAATCTGGACATTTTAATAGTAGATGATATGATGATTAGGCTATATCTAGTCCATGTTACATTCATTAACTAAACAAAAATGAACGTCGTGTTAATTCACTAAAAAACAAAACGCAATAATTGCGTCAACAGATGGCGCTGTTAATGAAACTGCGAATAAACTGTTCTATGTAACATATTACAAATGCTTAAATGATAAGTCATAAGTAATTCATATGACTTTTTGTAAGCTGTGTCATTAATTTTCATGCTAACACAGTATTGTAATTCAGTGTCCATTGTGAAGAGCTGACAGATCCGTGTTTCGTCGAAATAAAGTACGTCAGAGGCCCATAATGAACTATTAGGGAGAATAAACATGAATCAGAGCATAATTGTAAGCATTTTTTACATAAATGATTCAGGTGCAATGAATCAGCGGGTGGAAAAACCGCAAGGCTGCTAAACAGGAGAATAAAGTCGTTTTAGGTCTATTATTTAGCCTATATCTGTGATTATAGACTATTCATTTATCGCTTATTAGTAAAATTATAATGTATGGACCACATTTTTGAGTTTATCAGAAACTCGGGAACCTTTACGTTCGGGGTAGCCTTAAGGACGTTACTTCCCTAAGGTCCTAATTTAGGTAAATTTTGAATAAGTAAATCGAAATGTTTTTAAACAAGGATTTGTGTTACAAAACACCATCAAATAGGCTAAAAAAACCTCGTGGAACCAATAGGTATATGTACATTTTTAATCAGCCCATAATATGCATCGCACTGCTGGGCACGGGCCTCTTCTACAACTGAGAGGAGTTAGGCCTTAGTCCACCACGCTGGCCTGATGGGGTTTAGCGGACTACATACCTAATAATAAATTCTTATATTAGAAAAAATGAAAAGTTCAAACGGAAGACCTTAAAGCCATAGACGATCTGCCAGAGAGTTATTATAAAATGAAAATATCAACGCACAAGTACATAACTCTTAAAGTTCATACAAGGAGCATAAAACCCCAGTGGGTCAACAGTGCGTTTCTATAAATACGACTAATTAAGTAACGTCATTTCGCCGCGAACTGGCCCTAATAAAATATTATGTTATTAAGAATTTGTTGTTAAAGTTGGTTACAACCGCGCCGTTAAACGCGCGCTCGTTGCCTCCGAACGATTTGTGTGGACAATCTATCACAAATCTTATTATTTTTTTGAAAGAAAGAAAGAAAGAAAAAGATTTTATTATTGGCTAGTGCACGAAAATACATTTTTTAAAGAAAACAACTAATAACTACACGCACAATTCACACAGCCAACAATGGTCCTCTCATTCAGCTACATGCTGCAATTCCGCTTGCACGGAGTTGCAGCGCTGATTTTCAATGAGGGGACCAAGTGACAAAACGGACGCTAGGTTGGATTACAGGCAATAAAAATAAAAAATAATAATAATAAAAGCTACCAATAATAATATAAATGTAAAATAAAGTATAGTAGTACAAGTAATTAATTACATTACAATAACAAAGTCAGTCAACAGTGATTTCAGTATATATTATATATTCGCCACTAAGTGCGGAACAACCATCTCATTGACTTTTCGAATATTACAAGTAAGGTAAGTACTTCTTCATCATCATCATCATCATGATGTAGAAGTACTTCTTGCTAGAATTTAAATAGCTATAACTGATTTTTGTAGTTTTAGAAATATTTGTTTGAGTTCACGTTTAAAGGATATTTTACTTTTTTTAGATTGACACGGCGGTGGGATGTTGTTCCAGCAATGAGTGGCGGCGTACTTAAAACTACCTCTGAAAGCTGCAGTAGTGTGACGCGGTATACATAATGGCTTGGAACAATAGCGAGAAGAGTATGTGATACGATCTTGTCGCCAAACCAGTTTCTCGTAGAGATAATTTGGACTTTTAGTTTTAATGACACCAAACAATAAAGTAGCTAGGTGTAGCTGTCTCCGTTCTGCCATTTTTAGCATGTTGGCATCATTTAAATAGGGTGTCACATGGTTACGGCGGGGGATATCAAAACAGAACCGAGCGCAGGCGTTCTGAACACGCATGCATGCAACATGCTACATGCAATTTTTAAATGCATTCCTTGGTTTCGCCTGAACCCAATGATTAAAAAAGTAGCTAACATACTCCACAGCTCTTTGTATCTCTATACCAACATCATCATCCTTTTGCCCTGTTCCCAGTTTTATTTGGGATCGGTCGCAGTATGATTTTTTCTTCCAAACATCCCTATCAGCCGTCATGTCCTCATTCAACCCTTTTTTCATATCTTCTCCCACGCACTCCATCTATCTTTTCTTTCGCCTTCCTCTGTTTGTCCTTCTTTCAACTTCCATACTCATTTCTCTTTTATTAACTTACTATGTTTTATCTCTGCTCATAACATGTCCATCCCACCAACTTTGTAAAGCAAACTCGGCTTTTGGGCTTCTATGGAAGTACCGCCATTGAATACCACGACAGACGGTTTCCTTCCAGCTTATCTTTCACAGGAGCCTCTTTCAAACTTCCTCTTCTACCAACATTTATCATAATTGGTTAAGCAGTTTAGCCGTACAACGTAACAGAATTATATTTATATCAATAATAATAGTTTGGATGTATGAACCTTCAGTAGCACATAACTAGGTAGAAGACTTTCTGTGAAATTATATATGAGGATAGTGAAATTTAAGAACATGACATACCAAAAATATGATAAAACTAATTATTATCATTTGTTGAAAGACATTTTGAAAAATATGTTCTTTATGACTTATTTTTTTATGTTTATTTACAGCTCTTGCGAATATTGATTGTATTAAAATTGACATAAAAATAAGATTCGACGTTTCGGTTAAATAAACTCGTATATAAAATGTTTTTCAAATCTCCCATATTCTTTCATCCGATCAATGAACAATGAGTCGTAAAGTTTTATCACGCGTTGTAAATGAGCATTTTTCAAGGGGCACTAATTATTTCCACATCTCCACTCGAACAATCCGCGCCAACAATTGATTTGACGCCGCTTTTCACTTTGAAATTCTACAATCATAATATGTTAATGGTCATTATGTTACAAAAAAAGGCTACTGCCCTTTTTTACTCTGCGGAGTTTTGAGTCTCGAAACCCAAAATGACCTGTTCCTTTTTAAAATTAAACGAAAACTTGAGCTGATTTTTTGGAATGAAATGACTTTTGCTAGCAAATTAAATATTACATATTTGAATCATAATCATTAAACAATACCTTGAAAGCAAATTGATTAAATACAATAGGTATTTTAATAACAATAATATGTTACCTTTACTTTACCCAAGAAATGTATCTCGTATTCTATTTATTGATTTAGCACAGCCACATCACATTATGTTAATACATTTTTAGCTTAGTAATATGTTCTAATGTACTAAGTCTGATATACCTAAAAGACACTTAAGGTGTGTATAGCATTCTTCGAAATAATAACTCCAACGCTCTAACGCTGCACGTCGTTCAACCAAAACGAAACACTTTACCTAACCCTGACTTTATCAATAATACGTAAAACAAAATTTCATTCAATAAAAGGACGCATATCAATACACGATAAAATCTTATTCCGTCTAATATCAGCCATCACTTCTGCAATTTCTATACACTCAATAAACGTTTAAATGCAAACATGATAAGCATTTATCCCGGGCATCATGCAGCAGCAAATTGCCACCATCAGCCCATCTGTAAAAGGGAATAAACGATCACAAAGTTATTAAAGCCCGCAGCCTTCACATCACTTTGTCAAAGCCTTTCTAGTCTAAGTCTGATATACAAGACACTTAAGGTGTGTATATCATTATTCGAAATAATAACTCCAACGCTCTAACGCCGCACGTCGTTCAACCAAGACGAAACACTTTACCTAACCCTGACTTAATCAATAATACGTAAAACAAAATTTCATTCAATAAAAGGACGCATATCAATACACGATAAAATCTCATTCCGTCTAATATCTGCCATCACTTCTGCAATTTCTATACACTCAATAAACGTTTAAATGCAAACATGATAAGCATTTATCCCGGGCATCATGCAGCAGCAAATTGCCACCATCAGCCCATCTATAAAAGGGAATAAACGATCACAAAGTTATTAAAGCCCGCAGCCTTCACATCACTTTGTCAAAGCCTTTCTACATGCGTCATTATAGTCACAATTCATTAAAATTATCATCAAGCTCATGATTTCAATAGGGATGTCCATCGACCGCTATTGCAAGACGTTATCGACGTCGACATCTCAGATCAATATCTCGACATTCCTGCACAGTCACTTGACTAGGGTGGCATCACGTCTCTTTGTGTTACTGCTATCTAGTACCATATTAAGCGTCTAATGTATGGAATTTAATTTCTAAAATCGTCCGCGTTTTGAAATGACGGTGGTGTGAGCGATACTAATGGCGGTTAGGACGTTTCGTTTAAAACAACATCTCATGACATTGCTCGTAAGTTGAAAGCTAATCAAAATGTTTTAATCGATGATGCGATAACATTAGTGATGTTCGTTTTTATGTCGTGTCGCACGGCGCGTATCGATGATTTGTGTTTTATTCATGAAGCTCGGAATGGTTTTGAAAAGTTACGCACATCAGTTATAATGACAATGACATGAATCGTTTAAAAATAACATAAATAATATTAATTAATTAAATATGAGCTTTTCACATTGTTTTGTCTTGTTTCTAAGATGTAGATACATAGATAAGAATACTTTGTTCGTATAAATATAATCGTAGAAAAAGAACTATAAGCATTCGCAATAAAAAAAAACCGCTATAAAATAAATTTAAGATATTTTTATGCGACATTCCTGAATAAATTTTACTTTATGTGTATTAGGAAACATTCTATCAATTTCTTTTATGGGTATTTATTTGTTTTTAAACAACAATTCTACATCTTATAATGGAGTGTACATTGATGCCAAAAGAAGGTACTCAGTACTAAAGTAAATAGTACTGTACTCGGTTGATCGAATCGGGATGAATACCTTCATATTTGGTATAAATCTATGATGGTATTTACTCGCGTTCTAATACGATTTAAGTAAGTACAAAGCACTCAACAATCACATACATAGATAGTTCTGACCCAACATTAAGATACGAGTCTTGTTCATGGATATTAGAAACTGTGTGAAACTATTCGGTCTCGATTGGACGATCACCATAGCAATTCTGGTGGAGAATATAACTTGCGAATATATTTATAATGACCCGGCGAACTTCGTTCCGCCTAACAGTCGATTCTTGGTATTTTTGGTCCACCCGTTTCAGGGATTAGCCGAAACAAACAGACAGACAGACAAAAATTGTTAAAAACGTTATTTTAGTATATGTACCATGTATACATCCGTATGCATTTATTAAAAAGCGGTTATTTCAGCGGACGGACGGCTGTTGACGCAGACAAGTGTTGGAGTGGAGACCGCGTTAGGTAGACGTAGTGTAGGACGTCCTGTAGCACGATGGTCCGACGACTTGAGAAAGGTGGCGGGTAGCGGATGGATAAGGGCTGCTCAAGACCGGGATGGTTGGCGCCTACTTGGGGAGGCCTTCGTTCAGCAGTGGACGGCGATAGGCTGAGAATAAATTTCAATATTACAAACAGACACTCCAATTTTATTTATTTGTTTAGGTATAGATGTATAGAAGATGAAAAGGTCTGTTGTATTGTATCGTATAGGTACAATAGAATACAAAATATCTAAAAATATATAGTATATAAAATTAAAATTACAAAATATCTAAAAATTTATAATATATAAAATTCTCGCTGGTTTCGCGAGAAGTAGACCTATAGCCTCTGACGTTTTTGGACTGCAGTGCGAATGGGCGCGTCGATCGTAGTATACCTCTCATTGAACCGAGGGTATCTGGTCATATAGTACCTACTTATTAGAGAAGCTATACAAATGAGTTTATATGACTTTTACCACAAGTTATGGGTTTTAAAAAACGAATTTACAAGACAATTTGGAAATACTTTAATGTTATGGAAAAATGATAATTATTTGATAAGATTTTGGGAAATAAATGTGGCCAGCATTCTATAGAACCGACAGACCAAAACGCTACAATAAATCAATTCTGTCATAGTTGTTTTACCGAAGACAAAGCTAGCAACCCAATTGAGTCAAAGCTTGACAACTTATCATTCTGATTAAAATATGGTGGTCACTCGACATCGATACAAAAGCTAACACTGACACGTCACTAAAGGTAAATGAATTCCTCGCATTACATTAATTGATTAGTTGGATATTTCTTATTGAGTGAACAATCTTTAATTGAGATTCTAAGACATCATCTCCAGGTGAGTGAGACCACCAAAAACTTATTTGCTGTATTTACAAAATAGAACTAGTTGAACGAGTATAGGGTTCCGTCAAAACGCCCAGAAGACAAAAAGGCAAGGCTTTTTATGAAGATTTTTTAAATCGTAATTGGTTATTATTATTATTATTATAAAAAGGCTTGTACATAGCAATAAAATTATTGCTATATACAACGCTTTAAGCGAATAAATGAGGTTCACATTCACTTTAACGTTTCGTAAATACATTTTATATTTATCTTTAGTAAAATTTTCAAGTGATGTATCATCATCATCATCATCATTAGCCCATATACGACCCACTGCGGGGCAAGGGACTCTTCTACAATGGGGAGGGTTTAGGCCTTAGTCCGCCACGCTGGCCTGATGGGGTTTAGCGGACTACATACCTAATAATACTGCGGGTTGGCGGACTACACGACTAAGAAATTCCTAAAAACGTTTTAGGTGTGCAGGTTTCCTCACGATGTTTTCCTTCAACCCTAGAGTAAGTGATAATTCAATGTAAATACACGTATAACTTCAAAAAGTCAGAGGTGTGTGTGGGATTTGAACCCGCGACCGCCGAGATTATCGACCGCGCGCCTAAACTTCAAGGTCATCACTACAAGTGACGTATATTTAATGCGAAATGATATTAGTTCGTTTTGCTTATCGGTCAAGGAACTTTTGTAAGCGTTACCGAAATACATTATATTGTGCTTAGTTATTAGTAATCTTCACTTTGAAAACAGACATTTTTAAGCCGCAACCTGTAACTTTAAAATAACCCTATGATATCCCATCATCATCAGTCCATATACGACCCACAGCTGGGAACGGACCAACTCTAAAATTGAGACGGTTTAGGCCTTAGTCCACCACGCTGGCCTGGTGCGGGTTGGCGGATATTCCATAATGTAATAAAACAAGTTGAACCCTAAAACACATTATATACGCGAACAAAATGTTTTCTTAATTCAATCAATTAAACCTACTAATCGTAAAAGAAAACATTTGAATACACGAATATTGGCGTGTAATAATAAAATTTGTTCACAAATGGCCCGTTTTATTTATATTTTATTGTTATTTTATAGTGTCGTGTTATAATTAAATATCCTAATGAGTTTTTTTTACTCATTCAATATGTGAACCTAATCTGGAAATTATTGCGACGTATAAACCTGTGCCTTGCATAAAGAAAATATTTTTATTGAGAAATTAAGTGTCTCTTGAGTTTTATATAATTTTGGATTTCATTTGTTAGATAAGATTTTATAGCGTACGCGAAGATAAATTTAAAACATATGGCCATATTTCTTTTTTCTGAAATCAATATAAAATATATGTAGTTATGCGTCCTTTTTTATATTTTAATTTGTTTTTTTTACCACGAATGTAGTATAGCTTAATCCAGCACACTTTTTAAATCGATGAATAGTTCAATTACTTTCAAGGGTAAAAGCTCACAAATTCATGAGTGCCAGCACATACACAAAATGCAGATTCAATGAAATCGTACACAAGTTTGTGTATTATTAATTACGTGCAAAATAATATTTTTTTAAAAGTATTTTTTCATATCAATTAAAAAATATAAGTTAGACTAATTTAATACCACTACATAGTAAAGCAATTTTAGTAAAACTCATTATGCGAGTTTTACTATATTATTATCTACGAAGTCTTAATAACAATATATTATGTACATTTTATACCATCTTTTATCATCATCATCATCATCAGCCCAAATACGTCCACCACGCTGGCCTAGTGCGGGTTGGCGGACTACACACCTAAGAAATTCCTAAGAATTATATAATATTATGCCAATTATTAAAACGTTTTTAATGGTTACCTTCATTTGTTTTATTTTTAAAATTAGAACCGTCTCATTTTTACTGCTACCGTTAAATCAATAAGTCTAATACACCACGTCGGGATGAGACGCAGCGCTGCGCTCTATGGTCGGACATCGGAATCGTTTTAGCTGCTGAGTGCCCTCGAGATGTTTGTTTGAACTAGAGTGTTATCCTTTTGCGCTGGGGAGTGAACAATCCAAGTGGTCTATTCTGTTTGACGTGACAAGTGCCCGGTATATCGAGTAGGCTTGTTAGGTAGGGTTGTCAGATTTCGCTCTCGAGAATGCTTAAAGCGATTCGTGATGGAGAAATGGCAAGAGATAGCAAGCAGTGGTACTTCCGTAGAAGCCCATTTTGCCTTACAAAATTCCGAATAATAATCTTTAAGCTTTAAATCTTTATTTTACAAAAGCAATTTGTTATATAAATGATAATATCCTGACCCCACAATAAACAATTATAAACTAGACATTACATAATCAACGTGTAACGCTTTTGGGCTTCTATGGAAGTACCGCCGCAACCCAATTCACCAAACTGACTTATTTTTATCAGTGTTTTGTTGTACTCAGAAGGCATGGTGACCACACCTACCAAAAGTTATTTTAAAGGACTTAGGGATGGAGAATAAGGACCAAATTGTACTGTAATAGAAGATATGAATTAAAGAAATTTTTGGTTTGGTGGTTACTACGGTAATGGTGACTACGAAGCTTAAGCAGGCAAGGAATGAATATTGGGTTAAGGTTAAGTTTGATACTTTTGATATGGTCAAATCCGTGGTTTTTTGATGGAGTACAATTTGATGCTAATATAATATTTTAAGGTATGAAAATATTAATTGATTTTAACATAAAGATTTATTCGACCACGGATCGTAACAAACATAAATTGACATGACATTTAACATGAATTTGAAATAACAAAATGTTAACATTAATGAGCGTGAGTTTAAAACACAAGACAAGCGTTGACGTTCGGACAGAGCTTCCGCACTGTAGACCGGCCGATGAGTGCGTGCCTGATGCTTAGCGGCGCCCGTTATATAGCCAGCCGACGTGATGTCATCGTGAGGTCTTCCTCAGCTACCCCCGAATTGATTTTATTCCTAACAATATCTATATCACTACTTAACAAAATATGCAGGAACGTGTTTTAATAGTGTGGATATGTTAAGGCTATTAGGTTGAACACAGATATTGTAATACTACTCCCTGGCAATGACTGTTAGAACATATGCGTTGTTTCAAGGCAGTTTTCTGTGAGACAGTGGTTCTACCGCAGTCTTGCCGGTCCAACAACAGTTTCATCTGCCCGCGGCGTGGCTCTACCACTTACATGGGTTTCTAACTCAGAACTAAATAGTTCATAGTCCGTGCACTCTTAGACTCATAAGCTATAATTTAATGTACGCCAGTTTTAAGTGGTCATTTCATTTAATAGTCCGCTGGAAATAATATCAAGTGAAGCTAATTATTAATCTAGTATTGCGAACCTACTTTTAAATTCGTAAGTTATGAAACGTATAATTTAATTGAATTTTAATTTAATAACTTAAATCGTAATGGATAATAATATCCATAAATAATAATATTTTTTGCGCAAATATGTGGGACTTTAAATCGGTAATGGCTTTTTATGGAGTATTAATAAATGTAACTGTATCAGCCTTTATAAATTCCAATGCTTAGCACGAGCCGTTTCTACTATTAACATTATTTATATTTGTATAAAATAAATCCTCGTGGGAACTCTTAGGTGAACAGGTTTCCATAAGATTTTATTTGTTACAATAATTTACATACACGTAATTAAAGTACTTGAGATATATTATTAAATTTCTTTTTGACTCTAAATTTTATAGAACTACAAAAGAACTTTTAAAATCAATCCTGGACTAGTCATATTTGCATACATTATTGACAGAGTAATAAAAGCGAAAATGTCCGCCTTTTCTCATTGACGAGGACATCAGTTAACAGAAAATATCGAAATCATAAAAGATGTAAGAGCCCCGCCCGAAACTCAAACCCACGACATTGGCGTCAGTTATTTACTGCGTGTTGACCCACAAGACATTTTAAAGAACATTCGTCTTACATCTCAATACTCACGCCCACGGTACAAATACGCCAATTATGTTAATAGCGGTCAATTATCACGGCCAAAGTCGTGTGGTGCGGTAGGCGTATGCATACTTCGGACACACATTCTCAAACTTTATTATTCACGCTCCATAAAAATTAAATAACAATTATTAAATTGTTTAAAATTCGTGATGATTCGAAGACTACAACTCTGGTCGGTTGTACTGTTGTCGTCATCTACGAATATTCTGCCACCAGTCCAGCAATCACGTCGATTTCCTCTAGGACTTTGGTTTTATCCTAGTTGAACATGCCGATAGAAAGCAATCAGCTGAGCCCGATTACTTGAAATGGCTGGCGAAACGTAGATGTTAAAATACCTCTTCGAGGACAGCGTGTATATAATCTTACACTGTATTTCTACGAATGAGAAGGTTCTTTTTTAGTTGTACCATACCATTTGTATTGTTGGAGTAGCCTTATTATTAATTTTATTTTATTTAATATACTTTCTTGTAAACTCTCCAAGTATATATAAGATAAATGAGATAAACAACTATGACAATAGGAAATAGCTACAACAGGCGGTCATATTGCTAGCTGCGATCTTTTCCAGACAACCTATTATGTTAAGCCTTAACGCCCAAACTGGTAATTATGATGAATTTGGATAAACGGAATAACTTTTTACCCTGAAAAAATAATGTAATTGAGTAATTTCCTAAGGAATATTTTTTTATGACATTGCTTGATAAAATCTACATTTAAGCGAGCGAAGTTATACTTAAATAAGTAACTTCTTGCGATAAACTTTCAGATATGAAAATTTCCAACGGATGTGTTTACAGCAAATACCTTGCTTTACGTAATAGTTCTAATGGAACCACATTAATGGTTATTTTTATATTACTAAGCTTACTAGGCCGTAACATGTTTAATTAATATGAGACGAAAAAGTTTTTAATAAGCTTCATAATTAATTTATCCTGTGGCATTGCCAGTTATAGGTAATACAGATTTTGTCAATTTATGTTATAGTCCATGTCAAAAGAGCGCTTTAAACTATTTCCAGGGCTCCCTTATCAAAATCAACAGCTACTAAAGTGTAACCTCCTTTGCTTGATGAAGTGTAATAACAATGCTAATGTATTGTAGTTTTTAAAAAAGAACATTGTGCAAGTAAAAGCAGCTTCATCATAAGCAAACTGGCGGTCACTTCTGGACATAAATATACTCAAAATATGTACGTTCAGACTAAACATTTATTAATCTTAGTTTATGAAAACATAAAAAGTCGCGGGAGCAACGCCAAGGAAAAGTTTGAGAACCAATTTTGTCTAAAATATTGTGTTAATGGCTTCGGTAATTATACTTGTTAGAAATACTTTATCAATTCACAAATATTTTGGCAGCGGCGGGTTTTGCATGTGTAACAGACAAGTGTAAAGGTATTAAACCTGTTGTATTAACCGTGTATACAATGACTCACAGATAAACTGTTAAATAGATTTTTGTTATAAATTTGGGTAAGTTTATTGAATGCTTGTTATACTTAAATTAAATACAATTTTTGTATTTTTTCAGTTCAAATTTAATTGATAAAATAAAATATAGCCAAAGCTCTATCAGCTAATTTAATTGTGTAAAAATAATAAGTTCAACAATAATGTTTTTTTTACTTAATAAGATTTTTCCAAAAATATTTAGATTAATTCTTTATTTTTTCTGTATACCTACTTGATTTAATGACAGTCAGTTAAGAAGTATTTAAAAAAATCCACTCCGAACGAGCGGCGCGAAATGTGAGCAGCGCAATAAATACTCTTTGTTTATAATCAAGAAGCTCTTCCTACTTTAATGGCGTAATAAAAGGCGCAAATTACGCTGCGATTGTTTTATTAGAGTAAACTTTTTCAATGATCTGATAGCATGTTTATACCGTTATAATGATCAATGTGGGCTAGGGGATTTAATGTTTGTTAGGAACGCAATAAATCAGACGAAGTACAAGGTTCTTAAATCATTGGATACGCTTATACAGGTTAGTGGTTCTGCTTGCATTTCAACAAGGTAATTAGCTGCCATTATCATTGTGTACAGGTTTTTTTTATCACACATTAATAAATATAAGCAATTAATTTATACGAAAAAAAAATGACAAATATTTCTAGTTAAGTTTTAATTGGTTCAATAATATATTTCGAATAGCACTGCGGTGTATAAATACCTCGTAATATGTATAAAATTTTATTAATGTCATATGGCGAAGCCGTTCAACAGCGCAGGTGTAAGTACACGAGGTTTGTTTGTTTAACACAATTAGAGTTTCGCACGTGTACTCTAATAATAGAATGTGTTCCGAACGCTCCTCACTGTCCATCACTCGGAATCAGGCAATGTCTGGTTCGTATTAGTGCTGCCCTATCGAAAGCTAAACAGCTGTGCTTTCACACATGAAATATATGCATTTATTTTTTTATATTTTCCGGTAAATTTCAATCATAACGCCACGTAAACTATTAAATGCAACACTGACACATTGACAAGCATTTAATTACATTGTGTAACTGGATTAAGCATCGTAAGTCGATTAATCATGTATAAGCGATAATTTATTAAATCGCCCACACAAGTTGTTAACATAGCATACTCTCGTATCCCCACCTTTTATCTCTAATCACGCGAAGCCTAATCTGCTAAAATCTTAGCCAAAATAGCGCGAAAATCGTTTTGCGCTGCGCGTGCGGCGGGGTGGGCGCTCAGGTGAGCGTCAGTCCGCGCCGCGATCTCTCGCCGACAGGGATCCACGCACAACACGCCGCGAAATTTCGGTACTGTTTTCAAAATTCAACTCACATATTGTCGTAAAAATAATAAAAAAACGAACGAACCGTAACAAAATTTGACGTTAAAATTTAGAAACAAAATGGGTCTACCGGTTGCAGAATAGGGGACATTTTAATGCTTTTTCGGGTGCAAAGTCATGGTTAAAGAAAAGGTGCTTGGGCAGTGATGTCCGCCGAGAGATGCGACCTGTTGTCATCGCCGCTTGTCTGCTGCTGCTCGCGCCCATCACCGACTCTTGGTGGTGAGTCCTTTACATGTAACACACAAGCTCCATCCAGCCACATAACCTCATTCTTTCCACACTTTAATTCTACTTAAATTCAATTAATAAAATCAAAAAGTAATGCAACACACGTAATTCTTTATATTAAGTGGCGGTAACCATTATTTTTGGAAACATTTAACCTCAGTAAAAGTTCTCCGTAAACAGCTGTTTCGTTGGTGCTTCGGTTATAAATTCTAAATACGAATAATATAAACAATGTTTTCTATCCAGTGGCTTCTGCTTATATCCAAAGTTGTCTACTGTTTGTTGAAGTTATTACTAATTACTTCTTTACGGTGAACCAACTGTAGGCGCAGATGGAAAATGAAATGAATGGTAAGTAGTAATAAGTGTACATGATTTACCGTCATTCAATAATATGGCCGAACATTGTTATGTATTAGTAAAATACTGTTGTGTATTTAAATTTACTGGACAGTTTGTTAATAAACGGTAAAATTAGCGTGCATACTGCATACGATCAGAGTCATCAATTAGAGTTTCATGCCTTGTTTACCCGTAAAATATAAATTATTATACTATGAGGTTATACTTCTGATTCGTCTCGGCTTTTATATTTCTCTACAACATACCATATTTGCATTGTCTTTTATTCAACTAAGTTTTAGTCAAATTAATTGAGCAGGCGCACCTTAATTCTTATAGCTACTTGATAAATCAAGCTTTATGACAGTTTTTAATATTTGATGATGTAAGTCTTGTCTCATTTAAGTAATTTAATTGTATTACCTCAAAGTAACTTACTGAAAAATCTGGCTAAATTGAAATGGCTGCTTGAACTCTGAAAGTAATTCCAATTAGAGCAGCCAGAAAAAAATATATCGAACAACATTTAACATCTCGTGTCGCGTTACATCATCGTTCTAATACTATTACGATTATTTTTTGTCTATTGACCGTATTTATAATCCAGAGAATCGATTAATCGTTTATAAATCTACTTTAATGCGGCATAATAATCGGTCCGAATGACGCTGGTAAAAAGTTTGACGAGTTTCAAACGTCGCGTGTCGAATCGACCAGGTCTGGCCACAAAAAAAACATTGAAATAGCAAATATAATCGCAGTGTCGAATTTATAACTGAGAAGCGCAATAAAGTCTATTATCAACTACCTGATCAGTGAGTAATTTTGTTACGGAACTTGTCTTACAGGAGGAAGTCAGTTGGTTTATGGTTTCAATCACGGAATTGTGTGTATAAATATTTTAGACTGGCAAAGCAATTGAGGGAGATGCAGTATTGACTGGCGAAAGACCAATCTCTTACTAGTCGACATAATTATGCCTGGTTTGGTTATGTAGCAGTTTTTAGGCCTTGTGTGTGGTGATTACTGGATAGTAATCCATCTGGATAGATGGATACTATTATCATAGTATACATTCAATATTTTAACTAATACTTATGTAACATTTGCTGATATTCAATGATCCAATAATAAATTACAAAATTAATCTGTGATCAATTTGTTCAAACGATTACTACAACCAATATTTGCCTATAATTTGATACGATTTAACTTTAGATATAAATTCAACAAGATATTAAATGATGTATTTTATTGGTTTAATTGTAAGTAGTTATCATGTCTAGACGAAACACTATTAAGTAAAACTTCTACGTTATGGCAATGGATGAAAAAAATTATATACTTGTGAGTATTCTACAAGAGTATCGCTATTTCTAAAAGCCAGTATATTCTATGATCATTTTTTTCGTTTTACATCATGATACATCATACATCATCAGCCCATATATGTACGTCCCATTGCTGGGCACGGGCCTCCTCTACAACTGAGATGGTTTAGGCCTTAGTCCACCACGCTGGCCTAGTGCGGGTTGGCGGACTACACACCTAAGAAATTCCTAAGAACTTGTAGGTGTGCAGCTTTTATCACGATGTTTTCCTTCACCGTTAAAGCAAGTGATAATTCATTGTGAATACACACATAACTTCGAAAAGTCAGAGGTGTGTGCCTGGGGTTTGAACCTGCGACCGCCGAAATTCTCGACCGCGGCCATCACTGCTTTTTCGTTTTATTTCGATCTATTCATGCATACCGCGCTATATTTCCTTTTCATATTTTTGCATCATTATGATTTACAACATTTTATATTAAGTTTCAGAATATGACCCACCTTAGAATCCTAACTCTGCTTGATGACTTTGTTCTCCGTCTCGACCAAGACCAAACAATTACAATTTATTATCGGGCTCTTTGAGAACTTCGTCTAAATCCACAATATGTTCTCAAGTAAAGCTAGGTTATAAATACTAAACAATTTCGAAATACATATCATTGTAGAATTAAAACGGGATCAAAGTGAAAGTTTAAAAGTAACAGTAAGGCATATTATCTCTATTCAGATCTTTTTTATATGAGTCAATTCCTACGCGAGCATACAAATGATACATTACTTTCGTTTTCAAATCCTTTGAGGAATACCGTATGACTTGATTAAATCTATGGTATAACTTTTGGTCCATTACATAATGATACTGGTACAGATGGATATTAAAAGAGTGGAGATATACATGAAAATTGGTAATAATTGGAATACTACGACTACGAATGAGATGCTGAATAGGAATCTTACTTTAAGTACTTAAGTAAAGAAAGATAATTGACCTATTAGTAATATCATTCTTATCTTTGCTTAATTTTTAAAAATTGATTGAATTCTTAATGAAATCAGGATTGACGTTTCACCTTAATATCTTCACTTGTAAGACATTCTTTGGGTTGAAACCTATTTTCAGCAATTTTGATCATGTTTGGAAGGTCAAGACCATCTTGGAATTCAAGTATAAGTTAATCTTAGATTAATCTTTATCTTAGATATACCATTAGCTGACTGACTTTAACTCAGGCTAACCGCCGGTGGATAGTCAAATTAATAAAACAAGAGTAGCGATAGATTCAATAAGTATCTAATCATTTGAGGATACACGCAAAGATTTCAATGTATTACAAAAAAATAAAGCAAAATAAGCTAATGAACTTTCCTTTTTTGACAACGAAATAATAATTTCCCATAATAAAGGCACGGACGAGAAAGCGTCCATAATCGGTGCCCATGAACGAGATAATAATAAATTAGTTATACGTTGCATAAATCACGGGGCATGAAATTCAATAAAGTCATATTCAACAGCGTACCACCTCTGTGGAGACTTTAATTTGCAATTAATCAAGCCTGCTCTTAAATTAGGAGGTTCGACGGAGGTAAAAAAATGATTTGATCGAAACGAGCCGCGTTCACATTGAGCGCACCTTTGGTATCGCGCACGACTTGTGTAAATACTAATGCTATGATTTGTGATTATTTGTTATTTTTTGTACATTTTCTATTTCAATTACTTACGTTTGACCATTTGTAGCGTATATGTTATCGGGGCTAATATAAGTACTATTTTCGAGAACCAATTAAAGCGACTAAGGGCTTGTCTATAACTTGGACATTGGTTTCATCAGCAAATTTCGTGGCTGGCTGGTTTCATTGGATAATACTGCCTTTGAGTACTTATTTAAAAAAATGTATAAGCTATACAATACTTACTTACAGACTTACTTAGTAAGTGTGTGTCTTCATAATGAATTATCGCTTACTTTAACGGTAAAGAAAACATCGTGAGGAAACCTGCAAACCTAAAAAGTTCGTAGGAATTTCTTCTTCGCCAACCCGGACTAGGCCTGCGTGGTGGACTAAGGCCTAAACCCTCTCAGTTGTAGAGGAGACCCATACCCATTAGTGGGACTTAGTAGGGCTGATGATGATACAGTACAGTTTGTTTTGTTTCAAAAAACATTTTTTACACACACAGAAATTAGCTGTTTATACATATTGTCATCAGGTAATAAAAAACCCGTATATTTTAGAATCACGATTTATGATGCGAAGATAATCGTCAATGGTATTTTATTTAATGACATAACAATTGCTTGTCTGTTGACAATTAACCTACAGATTCCTAGTTAAGTTTGAGTGACACAGGAGTTACATTAGAAATGATAAAGCTTTAAAGTTTAATCGATCATCATTAAAAGAAACATTTTCCACCATATTGCACGAATGGCAAAGGAGACAAAAACTGTTTAGGCTATTATGAATACTGCCTAACAACAATTTATGAATTGCAGTAAGTCAATGGAGTTTGACGGGACAGCCAAATGACCGGTGGTCACCCACAGCTTTAGTGTTGAGGAATGACTCAATTTTGCCAATTTTAAGCCCTCCGCGCAAAGTGATGGATTGATCTTAATGTCGGTTTATAGAGGTTGCGTCCACGTTTTTTGCGGCTGGTAATTATTGATAACTTATAATTTGGTTTATATTGGGTTTTAACTTTATTAACGTCTGCACTAAACGACAATTTGCGGGCATTATAGTTAAAGGCCACGGGGAAGTTACGTAAGGTGATGTTTTAAATTATTATACACTAATAGGTGCTCACTTGGAATACTATAGCTAGAAAATACAATAGGAGGAAAAACACGGACTGAAAAAGTAGTTCTATCCTTTTTGACCAGTCGAATTGTCTTATTCTGTTAAGTGACCTGTGATGTAAGAGGAAACAGGACAAAAGACATCTTAGTATCGTTTTCTAATAAGCTTATGTTTTGTCCAAATCAAAACACTGCAAATTTGTGGTAGACTTAGATATTACTTATAAATAAAGACTAATTGAATGACATAATATAAATTCGGCCTTGCTAAGTAATCGAATGTATAGTGACCAAGCAAGCCACATTTGATATACGATTTAATAAAACATTTTAATGTCATAAAATAAAGCGTTTGAGTTAGTTTTTGTCACACAGTCGACATTGATTACTTTATGTTAATGTACCCGCTTAATCCAATTAATTTGCAGCGGATCAGTGACGTAATTCGTGTGAGAAGTATTAAGTACAATTAGATATTGATATCGAACGCTAAGGTTATAATAATAGACATTGTGTAGTTGCTATTGTTTTCAATGTTACTAGTATTATAATTGCGTAATTGAGTTTGTTTGTTTTTCTTTCAAGCCTAAACTGATAAACCGATTTTGATAGATTTTGGTACAAAGATGAATGAAGTTTTAGAGACTTAATAAGCAGATTTTTATCCCAGAGAAGTGTGAAGTTTCTGAAATAATATTAAGAGTAGTGCAAAAATTGTGACAATATTCTATAAAATGGAAATAAATAGTTTGATAAAGTGGTAGAGTCACAAATTTGGTGGATCTGTCGGGTCGTTTTTATCTGGGATAGTGGTAATCAAGCTGTTGTTTTTTCTTCTTCTACTTCTATAAAAAATATAAAGACATTTAGATATTGTGCACATTCATAAGGAATGATGAAGACTGTTCGTTCCCTGACTATCTTATAAAAAAAAAGATCAACCTCGAATTACCAACATCACATGCAATATAATTAATGTAATTCCTATAATTATGCTCACAATCTAGACATTAGCTTTTGAGTGGCCTTCATGACTAGAATGATTAACGAATAACATAACACTGATTATTATAACCGATCATTTGTTTGGTCTAGTTGCAACATAGATAGGGCAATTTGCGCATAATTGATGTGGAGTATTTGTGAAATGGTTAGTAAATATTATATTATTATGGCCCTATATACATACAGGTGGTTTCAAAAACTTCAGTCAAGTGCTAGACATATCTGTCATTTGAGCTTTGCCTAATTTAATTACTTTGATAATCTCATTGATTTATTCTGTGATCTACCTAGTCTAGTGATGTATTTGACATTTTATGGATTCAATAAATATAATTTCATTTCATTTCATTTCATTTACCTCTTGGTCTTCTGTTACAAGTGTGTCGTGCGATCTCGTGGCCTGGGTTTCATTATTTGTATTTTTCTATTAGATTTTTTTTAAAAGCAGCACGAAAATGACGTGAGGCTAGATAATCTCAATTAATTCTCTATTTTCAAGACATTTATAATGACATCACCTATTATGTAGTTCGCCAACTCGCATCAACAGCGTGGTAGACTAAGGCTTCATCAGCAGCCTTTCTTACGTCCACTGCTGGACATAGGCCTTTCCTATGGCACGACTAAAGCTTAATCCCTCTCAATTGTAGAGGGGGCCCGTGAGTCAGCAGTGAGGCGAATATGGGCTGATAATGATGACGAATTAAAGAAATAATCGAATATATTGGCTTGGCATAGTAAAACCGCTCTGGTTGCAAATATGGATGTTTTGAGGCTGATGGTTTTCCATACAGGTGGCGATTAAAACAACGATTTATTATTACGATCAAGGTAGAGACCGTGCCCACTGTACTACGCTTGATTATAATCGATTCAAATAAAATTAAATATATTAAATATTAAAGAATAAGAAATGATCACGATTGTCTCTCACTGGTTGCCACAATTATGTCGAAATAGAAAACATTTGATCGAGAAACACTATTTAGCTTTCGTTTCGTATTCAAATGGATGATATTAAAAGGTAAAACACTCGAGTAAAACGGTCCACGATCAAGTTCAGTAAGTAATGTACGTTAGGTATTATAAATTAATATCATCGAACAGAGATGGGACATCAAGATAATTCCACTTAATCGTGGGTCGGGACATTAATAAAGTAGTGGGTAGACAATTTAATTGAATTATTTAATTGATATGTTTTGATTTTATTATGATTCCATTATATTACAACAAAATAGTAGATCGTTAATGGATAGGTGGCTTTAATTCTACATCTCGCAAGATTTACGATGCAATTAATTTATTTATTTCACATTAAAATACTAGCTACCTATCAATTATGTTAAGGGGAAGGTTTTTATGTCATATCATGTACAATTAACTTTTTATTTTATTTTATTCATGACATCCAAACAAAAAAAAAACATGATGAAAAATACATAATTTTTTTAAGAAGCCACGGATTGACAATTCCCGAATGTTTTGTAGATATATTATTACAACAGCTTTGTCGTCTTGCGCGTCATAATTGAGTTGGCTCAACCAGGCAGGTACATACTGTATATTAACAGACTCCACAGAATGCTATAGCGACTATCGACTGGTGAAAGACAGTGTTACTAAAATATTTCCAGTCGACCCCTGGAATCTCACTAAAATTATCACCAGCCGCATTTTGGTACAACTGATTTATCGTAATAAATGCATCTCCATAATAATCTAACGTTCTACTAAATTTCATACTAATTGTTTTATGCGTGAAAGCAAACCAGCAAATTCACTTTCGCATTTACATTATTAGTTAGGAGCGATCAAATAAATCTCCAACTTCGAACACGGCAATAACATAAATAATACAACAAAAGATACGACATTCTCCTTAAGGTGTTGATAATAAACACAGTAATATCCGCTTTAGTAACTACGGCTGCAGTCAAAACACTCGAATTCCGGTTCTCCGGCGACAATAAAACTTGATAGATACTCTCAGTTGCAATCAGGGTTGTCGTCATTCATTACTGGTGCTGGCTTTCACTATCTACCTATCCCAAACCCACAATTACGTGGGACTACCTCGTGGTCTCGCGGTACAAGTATGTGCCGTGCGACCTAGATGTCCTGGGTTCGATTACCGGGTCGGGAAAAGTGTTATTGGGTTTTTCCGTTAGTAAATTCTCAGTAACAGCACGGAGTCTGGAAATGTGTGTCAAAAACGGCAATAGGCTCGCCCCCTATTACGCGGGACTGATACATATCTGGTGACATGTGGGTGCAGAAATGCACCTCTGCCTACCCCTTCGGGGAATGGCGTGAGTTTATTATGTATGGTTAAATATAACAATTAGTTTATGACAGTGGTAATACTCCGGTCAAGCCGACTCATCCTTACTGCGGTTTTTCGTTTCACATGCCAGTCTTATTACCTGCTCTATGGCTTGCCAAATGTCTGGGTTGGAGAATTGGTTAATCCACGTTAATTGAAAAGGATGAATAAATTGGGCTAGCTAGCTGCTTCTCTAATTTTGGCATTATCGTATCGAGTGAGACCTATTACATTCTAAAGATGACGACGACTTCTTTTTTCGTAATGGCGTCTTTATAATTGAGATGCAATTAGATATTACTAAGCCTAGCATTATGTGTTAAAATTTTATAATAAATTAAAGGACACATTGGGTCGCAAAATAATTAACCATCTTAGTATCTAAGGTTAGGTGATAATAGTTTGTTACGATCATCTTGAAGAGTAATATAAAGATGGATATAAATAAGTAATAATAATAAATCGTTCTTTAATCACACAGGTATGTCTCAAGCGCTACTGATAGATCAGAAGACCGCAGAGATAGAGTATGTCTATCTAAAAAATGATCAACCTAAGCGTCTTGTATTCAGCTTCTAGCTTCTTTAGGCGGCAGTAGACTCACAATTGCTCAAAGATCAGATCACAAGGTGGGCAGACGACTTAACTATTCATCATCAGTCCATATACGTCCCACCGCTGGGCACGGGCCTCATCTATAAACTTAACTATTACAAATTTAAACTTTGTATGACACAGGCATAACTATCACAGATAATATTCTAGAGACGGTCGATATTTTTTTCCTTTGAAGTTTCTTCGACGTTCTGAACGTGTATTTGTATTGCTAGTCAGCCGTAAAAAGGAGATATTGAAACCTAAATAAAGAAAGCCTATACCTAATGCTAACTTTAATATTAGTTAGTTATGTGCATATATGTATTTAACAAAGCTCGTATAAGTTTATATAACTGCGAAGCAGTCCATGTTTATAATTTGACGTTACGACTCCATTTAAAGTTATTGTCAAATTTTACAAGTGTGAAACAGTTACATGAGAATATATTTTACGATGATCCAGGAATATCTGTGAACGAGTCATATAATTTTATTAGAGTGTATACAATATCACACCTCTTCTTTACCGCTTATGTTGGCTGTGTTATTCAATTTGCTTGTGACCTCTAAAAAGGTTGACATAGTGGAAAGATTGTTTTATTGATAATTTTGGGATTTACATTATCGTGCACTATATATCCTATTTGTTCAATCAGAATCATATTATAATCTGTGGATAAAGGATTTGAACCCGTAACATACCTAAAAAACCTCTGCGATACAAGCCACGTTTAGTGAAGAAGTCATAATATACTTTTTGTATTTGCTTAGAAATATGTTAAAACTGGGTTGTATTTACATTCATATACAAACTTATGGTGATTAAAAAAATATTATTATTAACATTTTCAGAGTGACTTAAGTCAATAAGTCAATGCCAATCTGTCTAGAATCACTTGCCATTCGATGCTATTTGGCCTGCATCGTTATTACTATCAGGTGCTCTGTTTTGGAGAAAATACGTGAGCCGCCAAACTATTCAAAAGATTTGAATAAGTCAAAGAGAATGTGTTGAATTAATTCAGTTATCACGGTTTATAAGGATGAAGGAAACCATTGTTAATTGTAAAATTAGGCTTGTCTGCAAATATTGCTTGACTGAGGGAAGTGGACAACTCTTTGTTTTCCAACTCATTTATTTGTCTTTCTGATAAACTTCGTTGCGGGATTATGACAAATTTAGGTCCCCTTAGATTCGGTGAGCTTCATTGCTCGGCGTCAATACTGTGCGTGCCGCTGTTGATCCTAGAGCACAGGAGTTGCAGTGGCGAGTGTGTGGTGGGATAGGGCCATTAAAAAAAAGAATTGTCTGCAAATATCGAAAATCTTTTTCTTCATTTTCTTTTTTACACTAGCGTAATGAAGTGATATCTAACCTCTTTTCATTTTGAGATAGCCTGTGTCTAGATTAAGAAACTTAAAGAAGTTCTAATTGATACACGCCTCTTTAATATAAGCATCTATATAATATAAGATAGATAAGCATCTAATTTGGAATTTGTATCCGTAGAATATGGTGAACAACATACAGGCATGCATTTCAACATACTACTGTAGGTAGGTGCCGTGTTTATTTCAAGATGCGTAGAAGTGGGTTTGTTTATATATTAATTAGAGGAAATGTTGTTGTTAGCCGGCTATAGCAAAATCCGTCAGAAATTTCCTTGTAAATAGTGCTGTTAAAACTAGTGAGCGAGCCAAAGGCTTGAACCACATATTCGTTTCTTGTTTTCATGTTTTAATAAGTTATATACCAATGAATAAACAGTGCTTTTTATAATTTATTAAAGTAACGACAAATATAAATTAAGCTGCCTAATATCATTCTTAACCAATAAAATACAAATCACACTAAAAATATAATAATGCTGTAAATTAAAATATGTAGAACGCGAATTAACTTGATAATTATTTTAAAAAAAACTTAAATAGTCAGAATTCTTTTAATTTTCTAATAAAGCACCTAAAATATAACTTTTATTTTTAAGTCAGTATAGGAAGTTAATAATTAATCAGTTTATTGTTAAATCTGATAAATGATTAATTTTGAGTTACAATACTATACTATAAGCAGTGCGATATATGTTTAGCTTTCTATTATTATAATATCTCCTGAAAAGTGATGGTTATAAGTTGTCCTTTTCGAAAGATTAAATTCTCATTCATAATACAACTTAGGATGTGCTGTGTAGGTACGTCAACGACTGATTAACTACGATGCATTCAGCCGGCTCGATGGCATATTGCCACTATCTCACAGAAAAACAAAATGTAGCTACAGTTTCGTTGTCTAAACTAGTCTGTAGATCTGATAATCTAGTTACTGTTTTATTTTTTGGTACTATGAACGATAATATGGTAAGTTAACGTATGGATGGAAACAGCAACAAATCAATAGCAAAACTAGCTTAGATTACAAATGCATGTATACATACTAACAAATTACGAATGTAAGAATCAAGCTCTTCAAAACACAATAATTGCTGAGCCTATTAATGTAAAGTTATGTCTCATTCTTAAATGACTTTCTTTCGTTTAGAAAGCAGAAGGTTCTTTTGATAATATTATTTAACTATTTATGCACCTACCTTTTTTATCTCTGCATCACCCAGAGGTTGACTGTCAGAAAATGCCTTTGGCATTATGTATAAAAAGTGTAAATAAATAATATTATATCGTCCCTTACTCATCATCATCACCATACAATATATGATATGTATCAATGTACTACTGATGTAATACAGCTATGTACTATGTAGCTATGTACTACTGATACTTATGATCATCTATTGTCAAACTTGCATACTTATACAGGTATTCCTAGAGTTATCAGAGTTCCGAGACTTTCTTTTCTTCATCTGTATTAAAAGTCCAGCATAACAGAAAAGAACGTATTGGCGTATTTAGGAAAAAAATCGGACTCCGTGCTGCTTCTTAAATTTTTCTACTCTAAATGACAAAAAAACACTGTCTTATCAGTTGACGCCGTAAACTCCTGACTCCCGTCCCTGGTTACAAAACTCAGTCGTACGCTGCACAAACCACGAAACAAACAGTCTTTCTAAGCCATCCCAAGCTAAGCACTTTGAGTAGATCGTTAATCTAGCTATTAACAGAGTTTATGCTATGTTTACATTCCATAAAAAAATTATTGAAATCAATGTATGCGACCAGATCAACCAATAATTAGATAGCAGCCTATTTTCCTATTAGTAACTCCAATTCTGAGAAGGCTAATACGGACAATGAACGTAAGCCCACGGTTTAATAAAATCTCGCACATCACTTGCATTTTTTCGTAGAACGTACCAACTTATCAAATCAAATCAAAATCATTTATTTGCGAATATGGGTTACAAATAGTTCTTATATTATAATACAATAAGGTGCATTAACCATATCCTGCCCACAAGGCATGCAAAGTAAAAGTAAAGGTAAAAGTAAATTAATTATAAATAAAAAATAAAAAAAGAAATGTTACCTACATTTACAATTGTTCGTCTTGCAAATATTGCGAGACTGAGTAATATGCTTTACCCAGCAACAAAGATTTGACTGCTTTTTTAAATTCATTTAAATTTGACATCTCCAGAATGACTTTAGGCAAATGGTTATATACACGAGGAGCCATGCAGAAAATACTTTTGTTTTATGTTTACATTGTTGAATTTCATATTAAATTTGTTTTCAAATAGCTGTTCTCAACGCATCCAATCATCTATCCACCCTTTAACGCGAAAGGACGTGAAGATAAAATATCTGACGCAACACCTCAGACATGCGTACACAAATTATGATGGAAAACAGATAAATTTCTCATACACACTCGTCCGAAGTTAGTTTTAATTGGCGCTGTGTTTATTATTTAGCTCTCAATCAACATCACTGTACTATTGCAACATATTTTTTTTCAATTTATTTGTGAACGCCAGAAACAATACTCGGCCCCACTTTCAATGAATTCGAAACAGATGCATGTGTTTATGTTACGTATGGCGCTGAATGGAATAGACTAAAATTCTACTATTTCAATAGTAAATTTTTAGATACTGTTTAATGTTAATGTATTTGTTCTGAACTAGCTGTGGGACCCAGCTCAGCCAGGGCACAATTTAAAATTAGGTGCTTATTGCTAAGATACACTGCATTATCACAGGAAAAATATACTCTATGTCCTTCACCAAGGTCTTACCTCCATACCAAATATCATTCAAACCATCGGAAAGGCGTAACAGACAGGCAGGGTTACTTTATTATTAATAAATATGAGTGGCTTCTGATTACATTTAAAAGTTGAAATTTAAAAAAAAACGTTGGTTTGTGTATCGTCGCCACTTTTACTATCTTCAGTCTTTAGTTCTTCATCTTTCAATTCATTCTACTATTGATATGCACGCATTAACAGGAGGTAGTAATCAATTTCCATCTGGTAAATGATGGCAAACGAGCTATTTGCGAAGCTGATGCATAAAAAACATTTATTACAATCTACGGAATAAATGGAGATCTAAGAATAAATGAGTGATCATTAAGGCATTCACAAAAACATAAACTATGATGTTAAACATGCACAAATTGATTCTCTAGCGTCTAGAGTTTAAAGTAGAACGTATGTGATATTTCATAATCTCGTTTGCATGTTTACCGTGTGGTAAATTACTTATTTTATTGTTTAAGCAATGTGAAAGGAAAACTAGGTCCTAGTTGTAGTAAGACGCTAGGTCTGATGTATTTAGCGACGGAAAACCTTTTGTTCATCTTCAAGGTATTACCATAACTAATATGCTAAGGGTTTTGTTACACTTGCTATCTCCTGATTATATTTTATGAAAACTTTGATTTCGTGATATTTTATACTATTTCTTATATGGTAAATAACAGTGGTTATCTTTGTCTCGTTGGTCGCAGAGCATAAGTATGCAGCGTGCTATCGCGAGATACCTGGTTCCATTCCAAGTTTGGACAGTTTTATTAGCATTTTCAGATAGAAAATTCTCAGTAGCAGCATTCTGAAAATACGCTTAAAAAACTGACTTCAAGCTGGCTCCCCTATCACAACTATTGAAACTTGGATACAAAAAATTGCCTCTGCTTACGTTTTAGTGTAGGTGACACAGAGTATGTATATACTTATGTATAATTTAACAGGACGAGTCCAGCTGCATTATGAACGATCATACCCCAAGTAAAGCACGCAGAGTAACTAGTTCATTTAGCACCGAGAGTAGTGCGATGGCCTGACGCCGCTTGCGCCTGCGCCGCGACCGCCCGCGCATGTTTGCAGTGCGCTTAGCGGCACAACGTTAACTGGCTGTCGTTGGTGCAAAGATTAGATAAGAATGCAGATGAGACAGAGACACGACATAAGTGGTTGTTATTTTTATTCTATAGACAATATTATTGTACATTTTTGTATAAACAACCGCTGTGAAAAACTCTGTGATCGAATTATTTTATATTTAGCGTTGAAATTTATAAACATAATAGGATGTAAGCTCTATATAAAGAATTTGGCGACACTTGTATCCTCAAATACTGTAATCATAAGAATTATTCTATGTGTACTTTCAGGTAAACTATTGATTTCACTTCTGTGAAATAAGAATTTTAATTTTTTGGTACATACTCTTTTTTAATGTTCTTGTAAGACTAAAAACATCATTATAATATTTGGGGGCACGGCAGTGCATGAAAACACAATGTATCTCACTTTTAGTGCGATTGCCAAGTCAAACTATTTTATTTAAAACATAAAAGATTTATAATATATTTGACAGCCCCGTGGCGCAGTTGGCTAGACACCAGCTTGCGAAACGAGAGGCCGCGGGTTCGATTCCCGCACCGGGACAAATGTTTGTGTGATCCACAAATATTTGTTTCGGGTCTGGGTGTTTGTGAGACCGAAAAGTCTCTCGTAGTTTCTGATACTCACGACACAGGACTTGTATCCTAGTGTGGGGTCAGAACTATGTATGTGACTGTTGGGTGTATTTATTATTATTATTTATAATATTGATATGGTCACTCTAAGATGTTGTCTGGTAAGCTAAGTGCATAATAACTTAAGACAGAAGGTCCCTTAAACGGGGACTGAATAAATTCATCGACTTGGTATCACATGGATCTCACGACTTTTTACGGTAGAAGAACTGAGTTGCGAGACTTGGGGTTTTTTACAAGTTTTGTTTTTTATGAGATTAATTTTCCAGTGCGGTTTTAATATTTTTGGTTATGTAAATTTTGTAAGACTCCTTAAGGCAAATTATAAAAAAAATATGTATATCACTCATCAAAACTACAGCCCCACTGAATTTTCGTTTAACACAATATAAACAGCAGAAAATATTTAAAAAAAATGGATTTATTACTAGGACTTCGGCTTCGTGTATATTTAGGATATATATATCATGAAAGCGGTACATTTTGCAGAACATATGCCCATAGTAATTAAACATGTATTTAATGACAGAAATTAATCGAACGGAAGCTATTAATTCTCGTATTATCTGCATTTTTTCGTATAGATGTAATTTAAATCCGTCAAGCATGCTTTTATCAAATATATTAATGTGGTCATTTTTAACACTTACTAATTAGTTTCTATCTTTGTAGGTCACAGTAAAATAAAAAAATAAAAAAACAACTACAGCTAAAAATAATTTGGATATTTTATTAAAAAAAAATTGCTGTATAATAATGATTTAACCAGAACATATGTATGTTGCTACGTCTGAAGATTTTATTATTCTTTGCCCCTGTAACATTCAGAGGACAGAGCGCGTCATTGTGCGTAGAACTCCACCAATTATCGCATCTCGCACCCATTATGGATGGGCTCAAACTGTGGCGCTAAAAATATCTGGACTACATTCATTAAATATAACCATGGATTTGTAAGCGAGTATTACTACGTCGTTGAAAACTTAATTTTGGTTGAGAAAATATTCAAATGTTTTATTGTTAAAACAGAAAATATAGAACTCTCTTATCTTCAAAACAAACGGTCACGATTCCCCATACTTTTAGAGCTTTTAATTCCCGCGCAATGCTTTTAGTATGGTGACAATAAACACGGCTGAATGAGGTTCAAATTATAATATATCCAGTGTAAACTGGACATTTACGCGTCACAACGCTTTCGAAAGCGTAAAAATCGTTCACAATGGCAGCGCGACCATTTCAGATCCAATTTAAACGACACTGCAAACAAAATAACACGGCACAGCCGCCATGAGCGTCCATGATGCGACCGCTAAAATCTTGCGACAACACACATAAACTTTTAAAAGTGTTTGCTCAGATACAGTGACAGAACTATCTAGTCTGACGATTGCGGACTGTTGACAAATGCCTTTGCTACATATATTAGTCTATTATATACCCTACTGGTTGGAGATAAGGCTTAAAATCAATTACTGAAAGTGTGCAGTGGACAACGTATAGGTAATGGTAATGATGTTTACAGTTAACTCGTCATGTAGTCGCTAATCGCGACGAACTCGCGCGTTAGCGCCTCGCCCGGTGTCCGCAAACATTGTCATTCATTGTCACCCTCGTTGAATGAGCATCAGCCCTTCCTGGTGCATGTAAGGGTCGTTTGCTATATCGCCTAAAAGCATTCACATGTTTTTACATCCTTCCTGCGTCAGATCCTTCTGAAGCTAATACGAGTAGATTTAAAACAAGGAAGGGTGAATTTCTCAATTACGAGGTTAATGTAACATTCTATTTCACTTTTGTATGTGTATGTTTCCTTGGCTAAAAGGAAAACCACTGTCAGAAGGTAATAATACACAGTGACTTCTACGAAAATAATTTAAATAAATTTGCTTTAAACTTACTCGGAATGCAGAACAAATAAAACGTAAATAATAAATCACCTGTAATGTAAGCCATGATGGCCTCGAGGCTTATACATGCGGTCGAGAATCTCGACGGTCGCGGATTCAAAACCTCAGGCACACCTCTGACTTTTCCAAGTTATGTATGTATTCACAATGAATTATCACGTACTTTAACGTTGAAGGAAAACATCGTGAGGAAGCCTGCATACCTAAAAGTTCTTAGGAATTTCTTAGGTGTGTAGGTAGTCCGCCAACCCGCACAATGCCAGCGTGGTGGACTAAGGCCTAAACCCTTTGAGTTGTAGAGGAGGCTCGTGTCCAGCAGTGGGACGTATATGGGCTGATGATGAGGAATAAATCACCTATACTAGTATATGCAATAACGAGCAATGCGAACAAAGCACACAACGTATCTTGAATTAACGGAATTTTTATTCTAAAATCCACAATTAATTGTTAACGATTCGGTCATTAAGGCCTTCGCATCAGCTTTTCTTCACTACCTCTGACTTGAGGAGGAGACCCGTATCCAGCAGTGAGACGGACGGTTGATTATGATGAAGTTGATCATTTATTCAAAATATTAACAAAACCAACTAGATTAATTTTAAATTATTTGCAGTAGCGACCAAGAGCTGCTTACAAATTTATTTTCTTTATTTTATTTCACGTTCTTTGTTATACAAACGAAGGTTATACTTAAAAATGTCACGAAACCAAGTTTCCTTCACAACTTAAGGTGCTAATTAATATTGGCTTTAATGTTTCGCTGAAAAACATTTCTTTGTAAGCTTCCTACATGAGCAAACTGTACAACTATTTCAAGTATCAATTTTTCCATAAATATAATTAAAGCGATATATTCTGCTATTCTTATTCCATACATAATTTGAATAGCGGAACAAAGCTGTTATTCTAATTGATGCTGGTGGTCTACCTAGTTACTAGTATTTCAGAACGCACCAACCCTAAATTTGCCAGCGCACTTTCTTATTTAACAAACGAAGGCAGCCAACAATAAATCGGGGACTAGTTGGTGCCCGTAAATATCTCGTGTTCTAATAAACAGTTTGAATTGTGTCCGTGCCAAGTGTAACTCGAGTCTTGTTGTTGACATAGGTCAGGGTCGGAGGACCGCTTGTTAGTTACGTCTAGAATTCAGACACAAATTAGAGTAGCCGTTACGTCTGTGATGAATGGATGTTGCGGAATGATTTGTCGGTGGCTGCGATGCAAAGTTTCTTGTTAATTAATAATTTTTGTTTCTTTTTGCGACAGCCCTATTTTTACGATGTTTTATAATATACGAGTACCTTGCTTTGAGAATATGTATTTTTACATATACATTACGTCGAGTTACTAGAGATGGTTGTCTTGTGAAAATTAATAAAATATTTGAACAGTACAAAAAAAAATTTGAAGTCATGAAAAAAATATGCAAAAAATATTTTATGGAACAAGTTATACAAAAAAAAAAAACATTAAAAAGCAATGATAATTAATAAGAAAGACAAAATTTATACTCGTAAAGCTAACAAGTAATAATTCACGTAAATAAATTTTCCTCGGCAATTACACGTAAGTGGTGTAAATCTGTGAGTTACAATACTGCTTTCCATTTAATTGCACAGGTCATAAATAAATTTAATGGCACGGTCTATAATTGTCAGTAATTAAATGTCAACACATCTATTCTTGCGTGACATCATAATAAAATATATTGGTTGTTGCGAGTAGATTTTTTTTCTCGATATTTTAAGTGGATGTTGATAGGTTGTTTTTTAGTCACTGATTTACGTGACGATGACGATGCCTCGGTGGTCCCGCGAAATAACTGTGGAGCGTATGAATGCGAGGTTTTAATGTCAATTCCCGAGTCAGGTAAAGTAATATAAGGTTTTAAATTGAAATATTCTCGGAGTCCTGAAATGTGTTTGACAACAGTCATCTCTTTTACGTAGGACTAAAAATATGTAAAAACTTGAAACGTGGATGTAGAAATGCATATGTTTATATTCTATTAAAGTATATTGTATAATCTTGAAGATTTTGACCACCGAATCGGACTGGAGGCTAAGAATTCCTGCAAATTAATGCACCCTGCATATTAATACACTCGCGATTTTTTCTCCGGCACTGGTTCTATGTAGGTACCTATATGTGAAAACTGTGTCTAGTATGCAGGAAAGACCTTTATGTATAAAAACAGGTTTTAGTTTTTCTGAATCTTGGAGATTTTTAGGTTACAATGAAGTCGCTTCGTCGTTCTCATTTAAGAAGTGTTATTTTGGTCTAGACCGCCCCGGGTTTGATTCCAGATTTGATTGGCAAAGACCATACGTACATACATAATCTCACGCCTTTAGTTCCCGAAAGGGTAGGCAGAGGTGCATTACTGCACGCACATTTCGCCACGTATGTATCAGTCCCACGTAATAGAAGGCGAACCTATTGCCGTTTCTTCTAATGGAAAAACCCAATAACACTTTGCCCGACCCGGGAATCGAACCCAGTACTTCTAGATCGCACGGCCCATACTAGTGCCGCGAGACCAAGAGGCAGTCTATCCCTTCGAGGATTTAAGCGTGAGTGTGCGTATATAAAAATAGTAGATAAGCAGAAACATAGCCAGTCTGTAGGTGTATAAACTGCGGTCGGCGTTTAAGTCACGTAAGACATTTACAGATAAATCATATCTTGTTGGGAATAAATCTAGTTTTTGTCTAGAGCAAGGTAATTTTATGCGAGAAAATAAAAGTCACAAAAGGACTTTTTACTTTACATTTGACACTTTTGTACGCCCGATGCTTATCAATGTTTAAAACGGCGCTTGAGATGCATCTTTACCTACCCGCTTAAAGTGAGTCGTGATTATCCGGCTTATAATATCGCGTTGGTAAAATGAAGACAAAAAATAATGCAAATTTTACACGTTAAATATTAACACGGTTCGGTCTTGTGACACGAATTTTCGCGTTCGTTCGAGAAGTCCGAGGTTTGAAGTCGAAATACGCCAGGAAAAAAGCAAAAAGATTGATGACAAAACGTGGCAATAGAAGTAAGAAACTGCCTCTCGTTTCTGGGTTGCAGACGTCAATGCATGACGTAGGGCAGGTACTCTTTTTGTTCTAAACAAAAATGCGATTTTATGCCGCAGTTTTATAAAATATTTTATAATTTGCAAAAAAAAAACTATATAGATCTAAACGCCAAGCTTTAATAATTGATAGTGAAGTTTATTGGCTAAATGTCGACAAAATATTTTGCAGCTAAATTATAGCGTTATATATTTCAGCTGAATCTCGAGATGTACTAACTATTTGTCGACTATTTATCACAGCGTCTCAGTAGAGGCAATAAAGAAACCGATTCTTGCTCAAACGAAGTCCCAGACACGAGAAGTGTGACAATTTCACGCGGACAAAGTATACGATTATAATATTCCCAGAGCCGTCATTAGGGACACTTCCTCTCCACGGTTAGACGAGTTTTCACACCAGATGGTGCTTTGAAGAATAATTAATTGACATACAACTTATCACAGCTAATTTATTCGTCTGGCTACGCAGAGGTGTGTCGCCAGTTTGGCAGTATTCCACTTAACTCACCTCTAGCGAAAACCAACTTTGACACTGTGGGAAAAAGTTTCATTTTGAATGGCAAATGAACCTGTCTACTTAAATACACTAGGCAGTAAGCAACATCTAAATTGTAGCCAAAATAAATTCGAATCCGCTCAATGACGTATGTCGTAACAGTACTCCATATAAGTTTGACAAATAATATTGCAAATATTGAATGCAAACAATATATAGGTTACAGGCTACGTGTTAAAATTTGTGAATAGACTTATTTGTGAACCGCACCCGCCCACGAGGTATGACGCTCATTGTGGGCTCATATTGTGTAAATTTGTTATAAAATCGTCTTCATTATGAAATACAAATTGTTGAATGACAATAATGTGCATAATAGATTTCATTAGCATGTTATCGGTACAAATCGGAATATAAAACATCGTTATTCTGTTATTCTATTCATTAACATGATATTCCCACTTAAGCTGTGAATGAGAATTGTCATTCGAGAAACATATTAAATAATAAATAAATAAATACACCCAACATTCACATACATAGTTCTGACCCCACATTAAGATACGAGTCTTGTGTCGTGGGTATCTGAACTACGAGAGACTTTTCGGTCTCACAAACACCCAGACCCGAAATAAATATTTGTGGATCACACAAACATTGATTCGGTGCGGGAATCGAACCCGCGGCTTCTCGTTCCGCAAGCTGGTGTTTAGCCAACTGCGCCACGGGGCTGTCAAATTAAATATTGGGCGAAATAAAAGGTGATTCATATGGCAATATCATGTATTATACTTTTATTTTTATGATTTGGGCTTCGATACCCAATTCGCTTTCAATTTATACACTAGTCAGAGATTCTGTGCCTGTTAATTATTTAGACATATCCTAAGATTGGCCTTAATATCATTATTATCCTTTTAATTACCTAGAACTTTATATTTCGCCGAAGTGGCGATTAAAGGCCTTTCTGATTACATGACATAGAAAATAGGTGATTTAATGTTATGAAAATTATAATTATTATACTTTCTGTACTTTATCGCTCTCTACTTTATTATCAATAAGAAATACTGTCTCTGTTAACCCATTCTTTTTAGTTGATAAGGCATAAACACTTTAACAAATATTTTATTTCCTTATTTATTTTATTTTCTTTTTAGCGAATATTTTATTACCTTACCTCTTCTTAGTGAGTAACTTTTAAACCCCATTATTTAAGGTGCCATTGTCGTCACGTTCCATTCCTTTTATTTGTGATAATTGTTCATTAAATCCAAAATTGGTACGGATATGTGCAAACTCAACATTTTCTTTCATACCGCGGTACTTAACAAGCTTTGCTTCGTTGGTGACAGCGGTGAGCAAAACATTCATTCATCATCAGCCCATATACATCCCACTGATGGGGCACGAGTCTCCTCTACAGCTGAGAGGGTTTAGGCCTTAGTCCACTACGCTGGCCTAGTGCGGGTTGGTAGAATACACACCTAAGAAATTCCTAAGAACTTTTAGGTGTGCAGGTTTCATCACGATGTTTTCCTTCACCGTTAAAGTACGTGATAATTCTATGTGAATACACACATAAGTTCGAAAAGTCAGAGGTGTGTGCCTGGGGTTTGAACCCGCAACCGTCGAGATTGTCGACCGCGTGCCTAAATCTCGAGGCCATCACGACTTCAACTTGACTTCGACTTGGTGAGCAAAACATAAAGCCCATGTTTCTCTCACGAAATTTCTAAAAAACCACCCACTTTTTATTAACACGTTTATATATTGCGAGAAACGCAACACGTGAGAAAAGTCGGTAACACGGCGGACGCACGTCGGCCCATGTCAGACCGCGCGCATTCAAACGTCATTCGCGAATTGATTGATTCAACTAATGCAAGCGCGAGTAATAATGATTCTTGCGTTTTGTAGCACACTTTGTTGTTTAATAGTTTTATGTGAATGGGAAACGGATGGAGTATTTCTCTTCTATTACTGCTTTAACTATGAAATACTAGAATTGAGTAATAGCCCTCGATATACGGACGGTACGGTTTGCCGTGTAAAAGCACTTTTAGAATGGTACTAATTTATCGATGAACTAGGTGGACTGGAATCATCATGATTTAAATTACTCATCAAAATAGTATTTGTGCCTTACTTTATTTTAAAGACAGGAGATTAAGGTGAAAAAGTATAGTTACAAAAACTTTTCCTTTGCGTGTTCCATATACTAAAAGACAGCAGACGGGGGAGGTCAGGTAAATAAATAAATAAATAAATAAATAAATACACCCAACAGTCACATACATAGTTCTGACCCCACACTAGGATACAAGTCCTGTGTCGTGAGTATCAGAAACTACGAGAGACTTTTCGGTCTCACAAACACCCAGACCCGAAACAAATATTTGTGGATCACACAAACATTTGTCCCGGTGCGGGGATCGAACCCGCGGCCTCTCGTTTCGCAAGCTGGTGTCTAGCCAACTGCGCCACGGGGCTGTCAATAAGGATTACTATGCCTTTTTGTATCCTTTAGAACAGTGGCGGTACTTCCATAGGAGCCCAAAGGTCCAAATTGGCTACTAATAATCATAATTTAGGCTTTAAATCTTTATTTAACAAAAGCAATTTGATATAGGTATAAATGAGAATATCCTGACCCTTCAATAAACAATTATAAACTAGACATTACACAATTAATATGTGAAGTGATTGAATAACCATATTCTATGATTTCTCAAATTCTTAATGCCAAGTATCTGCAGACCCTTGAAATTCTTTAAGTCAATAGCAGCTTCAATGAAAATGTTGTTTTACCCGTCCATTTAGCAGTTCCAAAGATTGGCTTCTGAAAAATTTGCTCATCGCTTCTTGCATTCCTGTTGCCGCTCGTATTTTACTTTCGCCGTCGGTCTGCGGTGACTAAGTGCTAATTGATTTCTATAAGTGACCCGGCTCTGACTCATTATGTGTGAATGTTGAGATTTGAACTTAAGTGTGTTGAGAAAGTTAACTTCGCTATGTCGAGACTTGTTTGCACAGATGACAGGCATTGGTTAGGGGCCCAACTCAGCTAAGCGGACAATTGTTCCGCGCGCCGAGTTGGAAGGCCAGAGACCCCGACATACCAATTTCGGACTCCCCCGAGGTACCAAACAGGGGAGCTTAAAGCGCTTTCCTCTCGTAAAAAAAAACGATTTACTCCACTGATAGTCTTAGCAGAAATGGAATTGAAATCTAGAAAAGTGGTTTTAGATGAATATTTTCTAGCTTCTGATCTCCTGATAGAATAAAGCTTAAGAGTTAAGAGTAAAAAATTCAATTTTTGAAAAAAAAAAAACACTCACCAATTTGAATGAAATGTTCATGAATATAGCAAAAAATTGATTAAGTGAGTTTCACAAAAGGTGGACATAATTTTTTGGCCAAGGCCTGCTATTTAGTCTCAAACCGTAAGATCTGTATGTGATCTGTTATGGTAATTTAAAATAGGGTATACCTACTAATGTAGATTTTAAAAAGACAGTCAAATATTTCATATACTTTACAATATTTTATGCATGACAAGCATTGAAAAGAAAACTTGGCTACGCGACTACAAAAAATATTTTAACAATCAATTGTTTCCTGTAAAATGAACTGAATGAAATAAAAATATAAGCGTACGCTATTTGTTAAAGAAGTGTTTATAATGTAGACACTATACAAACAAACCGCTTGATATTTCCACATGTAGAAACAATCCCGTCCCCGTTGGGAATCCAATAAGAAAAATAAACTAAAAAATACCGATGTATTAGTGCATGAAGTATTATGAAACAGCGCGTTACCGAAATGTAAACAGCCAGTCCAATCTTCGGGGTTAATAAAATCATTCAGACGCTTTAAACTGGAGCTGACGGGCGCTGCTAGCACATAACTTACCACCATCCTGACATTAACTGTTGTACTCGCATTTTTACTGTTGTAGTAAAACAGCGAAGGTCGATTACTAGTAGATACAGTTAAATTCATGAATTATTTTGGTATACCTGGAAATTTCTGATCGCTTACTCACGTACATGTTAAAGTTTCCGTTGTTTTTCAGTCATAAAAATTGAAGAGTCGTAAAAACTTTGTTGATTTTAGAACAGCATCATGCAATCAATTTTTACTTGCATCATATAATCAAAGATTTATTAATCTTGGTACTCGCGAACGACTCTTTTCGCATTCTGTAACATGTTTGGTACGTAATACCTTGTTATTTTACTAACAATAAACACTTCAAAATTTACCAGTCATAGTAAAGGACACGCACGACCACTAAACATATTGCAATAGGAAATTGTTAATAGGGTAATTTATGTTAATCCATTAATCATTGACAAGATAATCCATCTTACATCACAAAGTTCGTGAGCATTTGAAAAATTCTAACAATAAACACGACACAGTAAAATAATGAAGATTGATCGGACTCACAAGCGACCTAGCTCGCGCTCCCGAAAGATATTGATTCGCATAATATTTAAATGATTTTGAACAAAAGTGTTACAATGAATCGATCCCGGAACATAGTCTACTGGCGGGTCTAAATTTATTCGGTGTAGCTTCGCACTGGCATCGGTGATCTGACAATGAACTCGTATAGGATAAACAATGGATCACTCGGCGCGCCCTGGCGCAGCTCCGTCGACGCGCGCCGTGGCGGATCGTAAATCCATACTTATTTAAAAGTACACTAATTCTATTCAATGAGTCTATTTATATGTCTGTGACTGTGATTGTTTCAATGCATCATCGTATGTGTCATATTTATGATTTAGTGCATACAATAATCTGTTTGTGTAATTGCACCTGCTTTGATTTTGTAATGAATAAATATTTGAATTGACTAAACCGACTTGTGTATGTAGTACTCGATAATCATTATTATTGAGTATGTAGTACTCGATAATCATTATTAGTGGATAGTATATTTCGGTAGTCACTATGTATTTCTCCCTTAATCGATCGACATTTCGGTTGCCTAAGACAGATATTTGTCTCAAACTTTCCCTTATTTTAAGTTGTTTGTGTCTTCTTTATCATGACACATCACCTTATCCCCAGGGCGTCTGGCAGCGCTGTGATCCTCGACCCTCGGATGGTGTGCAAGAAGAACAGGAGAACGAGAGGGCGGCTCGCGCAGATCTGCCGCAACGAGACTGGTCTTATAAAGGAGATCACCAAGGGCGTCACCCTCGGAGCCACTGAGTGCGCCCACCAGTTCAGGAACCGAAGGTGGAACTGCACCACACAGAGGCGCAGCATGAGGAAGATTCTCATGAGAGGTAGGTAGAAGGATATGCAAATATTTTGTAGTACTTGCTTCAATATGAAAATGTAGAAAAGGAAGAGTGAAATGCAAAAGCCTAAAGGATGAATATTTACCTACATATTTAGGTCATCATGTAGCAATTGACGTGAAATTAGCGAAATTTTGATTATTTTTTTCTTCTTTCCCTTTTCTATTTCGAAAAGTTGTGATCATTTAGTGGCTGCAGATTGTTGTCAATGGAAATACATATTAATCAACTGATTGCTTCCGTGGCGATGTTGCTAAGTGGCCATCATTGGAAACGAGAGATAGCGGTTTCGATTTCCGCACAGAGACTTGATAAATATTTTGTGTGATTAACAACCCTGGGAATCTATAAGATCGTAAAAATTTACAATCCACGTGTCTTAGTGTAAGCAGTGATGGCCTCGAGGTTTAGGCGCGCGGTCGAGAATTTCGGCGGTCGCAGGTTCAAACCCCAGGCACACACCTCTGACTTTTCGAAGTTATGTGTGTATTCACAATGAATTATCACTTGCTTTAACGGTGAAGGAAAACTTCGTGATAAAACCTGCACACCTATAAGTTCTTAGGAATTTCTTAGGTAGTCCGCCAACTCGCACTAGGCCAGCGTGGTGGACTAAGGCCTAAACCCTCTCAGTTGTAGAGGAGGCCCGTGCCCAGCAGTGGGACGTATTTGGGCTGCTGATGATGATGATGATATGTTTTAGTGTGAACTCTATGTCTAACTCTTGATGTATATATACATTATATTTATCCACAATCACTTTGAAATCAGAAAATACAAAAATTTTGAATAGTTATCAAATTAATTTTATCGTCGTGAATGGAGTATCATAAAATTATCTCTAACATGAATACGTCGTTATGACTTTTTGGACACAATAAAACACACTGGCGACAGGTATTGGAAATCATAAACTCACGAAAGGATTAACCAAAACAGAATTCATACGTCAATATATCACGGGCGTCAATTAAAGCCCATTAAAACTTTGCACAATAACGCGAAACCGAGTTTTATTATCTGAGAACCATTAACCCAATGAATCACGTATTTATTGAATCGTGGTTCCTATATGCGATCGTTCGACAAAGCGTCCACGTCCAATAGATATATTATCGAAACGGCCGCGATGAGTTCATCAACATTTAAGATACAGTAAATGTGGGACGAGCAGCTACCTGCTGCCTTGATTAGTCCTCGGACAAAAGAATGCAAAACGTGTTAAATCGCACAGATGGATATCGGAGCCTAATTCGATTAGGCCAAAACAGTTGATTTTTATTCGACCGCTCGTTTATCTAAATGCGGTCCAGATAGTGATGAGCAAACGGATATTATGTCGATATCGATGCTTTCATTCCACGATTTAAAAGTACGTGAAATTTTCCATAAAGTTTCGTAGACAATATAAAAGTATAAATAAGATACGTGACAGTAAATTATAATTCGTTGCACACAAACAAAAAAACAAATCTCATACACCAAATTGAATGTTTACGATTTTTATGACGTTCTTTTCATATACAAAAGAAGATTTATGAAACATTATGATGGCACCCACGTATTAATTGCGCTTATTAATGAGCGTTCGGAGTTTTGAGTTTTCTCCATAATATTATTTCTGCGCCTACGCACGCTATCGACTTGTGGCAGCACTGAGGGCCGCCCATCCGTCGACGTGCATTCATTTCGGATTCATTAGCGTAAATTAAGTGGTATTTGTCAAAATTTCGTGCGCACACAAAATATTTATATATCGAACCACCCTGGGGGCTTTTGGAACATTCGTCAATAACTTAGCCTCGATTGTGCCCACACCTTTTTAAGGCAGATTATCAAAAAAGAAGCCAAATTGTTTATTGCTCGCACTCAACTATAAAGTATAAAATACTCGTGGTTATTAAACGTCAACGCTTGTTTTTACGACTTTGTTGGGTATCGACAACCGTTTTGCTAATGTAAAATACATTAATTACACACTTTATTGCTGGGCATGATAGCTTAATTTGGTGCTTTTGTTTCTTGCTTGATGTTTTTTTAGCGAAACCATACCGTATTATCGTATTTAATGAATTCTCGAGCTTCTAAATCCAGGATTAAAATCCATTTTGGAGATAAGAGCAAACGTCGTCTTAATACTAAATTAATTATTAAAAAGGTAAAAATAAAGAGGCGCGTGGGCGGTGGATCCCATGGGGAGGCGAGTGGGCCTGCGGGCGCGCGGGGCGAGGACACGCGGGAGGGGGGGAGGGGTACGGTCAACAAATTAGGTTAAAAGCCTATAAATTGATGCGAACAGCTATGGGTGGCGCGGGCGCAACGGCCCTACAGAGCTGAATTAGTCCCGGACTTTTTATCACTTGGTGACAAGAAAAAATATTGAATACAGGGTGATCTGTGGCCGTTCTGATCTGGCAGATATCGGTAATTAATTCAACGCATAAAATTTTAATTGCGTGCATGCGGAATGAGGTGTTTGTAACTCTAAGGGATACAAGTTCGGCGCCAGTCGTTTGGAAGTTTACGTATACAACTAATACTGATTGTTCGCATATTGCTATTTATAAACATTGGCATCTTCAAAATTGATATAGAAAGTATTATAGATAATGATATGAGATATTTTTTTTAATATGACTTATTTATTATGTTCTAAGGCCTATGGAGACGGACAATAGCCTAACCAATTTCGATCGTAGAGGTGTCTATCGTTTTTTTAGCAATGGAACGTTACGAATTAATACTCAATTTTGCATTATTTTTTGCTCCAGCTAAGTCATTATTTGGTTTATTGACGAGGGATATTTTATATTATTGTACTCGTGACTCGACTCGCAAAAACTTACGAGGGGTTTACGAAATGCTTGTCCTAAATTCAAAAAATAAAAAACATTAAAATATGTTTTTAGTATCTGCATAGTATTCCTTTTTTTTTCATTTAAAGAGTTCCGGCATAAGATTAAATTAAAATGCGTTTATGAACCAGTATTTAAATAAAGAATAATTTGTCTTGTCTCTGGTATAAAAAAATAACTAAAATATATAACCGCCTGTACACGCGTCAATACTCATGAGAAAAAATAATCATCGTTAATTGGTCCCTTTCATTAGTAAGTCCGTGGTCGGTGCATTCCTCTCCTCGTTGTTTTTTCGGTGTCAAATCCTTATCAATAAAAAAAAGGACTTCATTCTTATTTAAATTTCTTTATCAGTAACACTGTCCGATGACCGGTGAGTTAAATAATGTTTCACTTGCCTACTTAAAGATACTTCACAGTTACTTTTTTAAGTGACAGCCCCGTGTGACATCACGATACAAAATTTCAATCCAAATAACGGCATAGGTAACATTCTTCTCTGAAGTGTTTGGGGTTGTAAACAAAAATTTTACGAGCATACATAAAACAAAATTAAATTACGATAAGCTGGATCAAAACAATGAAGCACGTACATAAAGTTTCAGCGCGATATCGGATCGTAAATACTCCGACACCTTATCTAGCCGAAGTGGAGGCCGGACCTGATTTCCACTTAAACAAAACAGCCTAATTAAGCTATAAACCAAGCCACAAACACGGACTCCGAAAATATTGGGGTTCCGAGTGAGTATTGTAATCTCGGTGGGTCATTAAGTGACGACAGGTCGCTGTGAGCAGTCCGCGGGGGCTCGTAAAGATTACAACACGATAAACTGACTACTGGACCCGACAGACCTCACACATGCCCCGAGTACCCCATATAAATACCAAAGAATGGCTTCATATCGACAAAAACTCGGCGATAAATTTGGCGCCCCTAAACACGTAAATGTTCTTAATTATAGTGTTATATTCGGGGTGCTTTGGTATCTAATCTGTACTCTTAAGGTCGTTCAGTCGGACCAACACTCACGTTTGTTTGTATCTCTCGGTTATTTTCTATGGAAACGTTAAGTATTACTTGGACTTTGGGACTTGAGCTTTTAAATTCAATTATACAGTTTAATGATATAATGATGATTAATTTCTATGATTATTTAGCCAATGATAGATTTTAAACAGACGTATATTAATGGATACCTTGGATAGCTATGTAATTATTTATTTCTAAAATTAATGAATTCTAAAATGAAATGACTGCCTCGTGGTCTCGCGGCACAACTATGTGTCGTGCGATCTAGGGGTCCTGGACTCGATTTCCGGGTCGGGCAAAGTGTTATTAGGTTTTTTCATTAGGAAATTCTCAGTAGCAGCACGGAGTTTGGAAATGTGCCCGGAAAGCGGCAATAGGCTCGCCCCCTATTACCTACTTGGAACTGATAGGTACATACTGGCGAAATGTGGGTGCAGAAATGCACCTCTGCCTACCCTTCGGGGAATACAGGCGTGAGGTTATGTATGTATTAATGAATTCTCATCAACGGTAGGAAAAAATTAAACACATCAGCTCACGATGCTATAAAAAGGCTTTTCTACGCTGGTCTAGTCTAGATTTTAGTACGTAACACAATACTCATGGAGAGGTCTCAAGTATGCAGGTTTTTTCTCAATGTTTTCATTTACCAATGCAGTATACGATAAACCTAAAGTATCGCAAAATTTAAAATGTGTTGTTAGTATTTGATTCCGCAACTGACGAAATACTGTGTCGGAAGCCTGCGTTCCCAATACGCGAGGCCATTACCGATTATAAATTTAAGTAGTACGAATAAATCCTCCATTACTTTAATTGCAAAAAGGTCCATTCATTAGCAACACTGTACACTGAAAACAGAAAAAAATACTTTACACAAAAACACAAATTATACCGAAGCGTTAATAAATCTTTAAAATCCACGCTTTAATTTTATTAAAGCCTTCAAACGTGTCTGACAAACGATCGCACAACGCCGTATAAAGGCTATGCTACATATTTATAAGATCTCGATATAGTGGATGTCAGCCTTATTGGCTCATGCTCGATAAACAATAGGCCCTCTGAGTTATTTGAAAGTCAAACATCAACCGAGTGGTAATCGACGTCTCAACCACCAAAATTTTCGGAGACCCTATCGCCACCATCTACCAGAAAACTCACAGTATCCGCGTACTGTGACATTTAAACCTCTCTCTCTCACTCGGAGTGTTGCAGATAACCTTATCTCGCTCTCAACTTAATGCCACTTATTTTTTTTCCTTCTCCGAGGACAACCGGCCGTCTGTCAGTCAGTAGTGACAGGAGCGCGCGACACACCGACGGCCCGCTTTTGTCACTGCTCGCCCCCACAGCCAAATTAAAGGAAATACCTCCATGCACTAAAATAGGCGCTGCAGTCTGCAATAACTTTGACTTTACAACACAGCCTCGAAATATCTACGTGGTAAAGTGTTCCTTTTACATTTAATGACAAAAAATAAGGGAAGTCGTTTGTTGGCGAGGAATTCAGGTCGGACGATGTCCACTCGCCGTCGTAAGAAATGCGATTACCGTCCGCTATGACAGCTAACAGCTTGAGGGATTGCATTGGCCGCGAGTGTAGCCAGCGCAGAGCGGAGCAGGCAGGGCTAGCGGCACCGGGAGAGCGTTCTTCTGTCGCAGCACGGAACTGTCCATGTGTGACGCGAGGCACACTCCAACCCGCGCTAATTAAGTGTTAAGTAGCAGAGCACAACGCACCCACACGACACACTCCCCGAACATATGCCGGCGTTCCGCTCCCGAGACGCACGCATTAACAGAGCTAATTATTCCCATTAAACGAGCGCAATCCATTTAAATTAGCCATCGGACGTGGTTGAATAAGGTATTCGCGTTTTGTGCGCGGCTGAATGACGCTCGGCCCCTTCCGGTGGGTGGTTGCTGTCACAACACGCAATGCGCGTCGCGGACGCACCGCACCGCATAATGAGACGCTTACTCGCATTAGCTAAAGAAATTGACAAGTGAACAATAGCGGGCCGAGGGAAAAAACGAACGCGAAAACTGCAGAAAGAGCCGGACAGTGTCGTATCGTATTACCTGACGTAAAATATCTGGGGGAGACGAATGAGAAACGATCGTTCCATTTAAATACGGGTACGAGACGGGCGGGTTCGCGTGCGTTCGGTAGCGTGAGAATGCGTTTTGTTCGGCGGCGACAGCATCCCGCGCCCGCTGGCCGCCGCGCCGCCCTGCGCCCTCAGGCTCGCCCTGCGCCGGGACGTCGATAAATCAGGTGCGCGGGCTCTGTGGAGCGCGGGCGCGGGTAGCGGCCAGCAGCGCGCTCGTATATCGGCCACTCTGCTCACAATGGGTGCGCGCTGACACCGGTGACACTGACGCAATTACTCGCGTGCGCCGTCTGCCGTCCGCGTGACGTGCGCGCACAGCGAGCCGCCACTCTCACCCTCTCCGCACGGCCCTCCGCCCCTCCCGCCCGTATTTATTGCGCTAAATATTTGAATTAATCAGATGAGATAAAATGCTCGTGTTCGTTTAAACATTCCGATGCGGTCGCGGTGACAACTCGATGTATTGTCTTCGCGTTGAGTGAAAGAAGCTATTTCATGTTTTTATTTTAAGCTTCGTACACTTTATTCGTACTCTCGCGCAAAATTAAATTGCTATATCAATAACAAGGCAAATTCTAATGACTACCTAAGTAGTCTTCGTTTAATTAACGTTATTAAATTTAGGTATATGATTGTTAAACGCATTGAATGACCTCAAAATTCTCGTTATGACTGAGGAGCTTAATAGATGTAGGTATGGATGGCTAGCTAAGCTGTCATAAAACATGAAGATACGGGCTTGATTCTAAAATTCCAAAATTTTGTATGATGATCAACATGATGATGATGATGATAACAAAGTCTTTGTAATTATTGTTACATTCTTTTTTTAATTTCGTCTTCAACAATAAAGTAGTTGTTTAATTAGTAACACTTAGGTATACTCTTAAAAAAATCAAGTTCGATTGTCGTGCGGCTTGTCCTTCCTCACGTGGGAGTAAAATATAGGTGAAGAGACATAGGTTTTAAAAAACATCACTGTTTAATCTCATCTTCAGAGATACAGTCGAATTTGAATGCCTTTATGCACATATAATACGGCATTAGGAGATAATAATAAGAGATAAGAATAAAATAAATAATAAGAATTAATAAATTGCGACGCTAAACACTTCTCTATCAATTATGTAATAGCTTTATGTACGTGAAGATTCAATTGGAAATAGTTATGTGAGTAGTATCAAGCCAATAAAATTAGCGGGGTGCGCGTGCGCATAATGCAACTATTATATCTTCATAAAGTAAACGATCTGCTATAAAATTCAATTACTTATAATGAATGAAGTTTTAAATGTCTCTTACAAAAGTACTAAACAAAAATTAGTATTTATGTAAAATGTTAGTACATTACAGTAAGAATTACGTATTGCCATTGTTGTTTTCTAAGTCGAACCTAAGATGGGCGAGCCTATTGCCGTTTTTCATGCACATATGATTGCTTGATAGGGTTAATTATTTGATAATAAAATCGACTAAACAAATTTTCAATTGAATTTAAATTGATTGTGCTGTGAGTAGATTTCAAAAAAGCAAAGTTGGCCAATCGAAAAAATGACTCCATTCAACTTTACTTTATTGAAATCTAGAGTGACTCACACAGCACAAGAACCAATCAATTCTCACAAATTTTATATAAAAAAAAATGTGGTAAAAAGAAATATAGCATATTTTCTTGTGTTGTAGGTATTTATTCAAATATATAAATTATTACACTATAAATAATTACTGCTACTACCGAGAATTTCCTAATGATAAATCCAAGTTCTGTATTCTGGTGGTCAGACCTGAGACATCTAAATCGCACGATATACACTTATACGAAGCAGTCCATAAAGTCAATGCATTTATAAATACTAACAAAAAGATGAAATGCAGAATTTCTTCATTGATTGATGGAAAATAACCTATCTGTAAATGCTCTAACAACAAAACTATGAACGAACATGCATACAGAGAAATGAAGGTAGTGTTATGATTACTTTACGGTCAGCCTTACCAGACACATTTATGACTTGACACACGATACCCGCCAGGGAAGTGTCCCACCATCTGAGCAATGGGGGTGACGCTACGCGGTGGAATTCGCAAGGAATTTATCTCAGTTTTTGTTATGAATTGTTGCTCCTCCTATTACTTTACTACTGTGGAATATGAGGACTTAAGGAATAAACTCGTACGTTCTCGACGAGGGTTTGTGTTGTGGTCTTTTTGGCAAGGATTCAGAGATGAATGAGTATGGAATGTTAAATGCAAAAATGATTTGTATGTTAGGCTTTCACGTGTAAAGAGATAAGTAATAGACGAATAAATGATTAATGAGAGCGCAAAGCAACAGAAATAAGTAAATAAACGGTTTCAAAACAATATTCATCATCAGCCCATATACGTCCCACTGCTGGGCACGGGCCTCCTCCACAACTGAGAGGGTTTAGGCCTTAGTCCACCACGCTGGCCTAGTGCGGGTTGGCGGACTACACACCTAAGAAATTCCTAAGAACTTTTAGGTTTGTAGGTTTCATCACGATGTTTTCCTTCACCGTTATAGTACGTGATAATTCCCTGTGAATGAAGTCGTGATGGCCTCGAGGTATGGACACGCGGTCGAGAATTTTGACAGTCTAGGGTACCTCTGACTTTTCGAAGTTATGTGTGTTTTCACAACGAAAGTATTAAAAGACAAAATTAATATTAATATCAAAGGTAAAATCAATCTCTGAACAATTTTCAGCTCAGTCTACCAAGCCGCATGCTATCAATATCAGGCAAAACTAACCATAATTCACGTCAATATCAAGCCATGGATTCTTAGCGAAGGGACGGAGACAAGTGCGAGCCGTCCGCGTCCATCTCAAATCTAAAATTCCTGAACAGAAGTGCGTGAACAGTTAATTTAAAGTGGCCTCAGTTGAACGCGACTGCGATCTATATCACGGAGCGAGTTTCAGTTTATCAGTATCTAGCGGGAACGTCCGCCCGATTTGAGTGTGGGTCCACGTCACGAGATGCAGCGGGTTTTTGTACTTGAATGAAAGCGTGGATTTTACTTGGGCAGATTAACACAAGTGTGTATTAAATCATAATCATCATTCATTATCATCAGCCCATCATCATTGGTCCACCGAAGTGGGGCCTAGTGCGGGTTAGCGGACTACACACAGACCCCTCATATTGCATTTATTATTGAAGAGATCTCGTTCATTGTTTTTAATCGTTAAATATTTTCATAATTAAAAAAAAACAAACAATTTTTTTTATCATATCAGCGATAGCATGACATTTTAAGCCTATGAAAATCTTGATGCACTCAGTTATGCTGGTTTCCTCGCAAAATTTTCCTCCTCTATTATACGGCATTATTGCACATTAATACCCACGCATGATGGCCTTGAGGTGTGGGCGCGCTGTCATAAATCTCGGCAATCGCGGGTTCAAATCCCAGGCACACAACTCTGACTTTTCGGAGTTATGTATGTAGTCCTAATAAATTATCACGTACTTTACCGTTAGAGGAAAATATCGCGAGGAAATCTGCACATCTAAAAGCTCTTAGGAATTTCTTAAGTGTGTAGTCCGCCAACCCGCACTTGGCCAGCGTGGTGGACTAAGGCATATACCCTCTCGATTGTAGAGGAGGCCCGTGCCCAGCAGTGGCACGTGTAGGGGCTGATGTTGATCATGATACTTAACTCGCTCCACTCTTACATCTTAAGTCATATCGTTATAAATAAAATTAAAATTGCAAAATTCTCAGCAATTTCACATATGGGCTTGACTGAGATGATCTTGCGGACGCTGGCCGTGTTATCGGCACAATTTGACGCGGCCCGAGGCATTCTCACTGTTTTATATCAATATAATTTATGTTGTTATTACTAGTGATTAATGTTGTAATCGGTAATTTATAGTGCCAACGATTATATTCTCTTATGTGATAATTATAATAAAACTTAAATGGATGCGCTTTATATGAAGATATGTTTCAAGAAGATTGCTTCGTTATTTTGAGCTTGATTAGTAGCTTATTAACGTCAAACTGCTGGGCACAAGCATGCTCACTTAAGCGGAGTTAGACAACCAATGCGATTTTTTTTACTTGACATAGCTTGACTTTTATAGAACACTAAAATTAATTAGCTTAATTAGAACCCTCATTTGCAGCTTTTTTTAGACTACATTTTAAATGAATGGCAGAAAATCGAAGCGAAAGAACAGTTTTTCGTGTAAATATAGAAGTGAGTTAAAATAAAAGTAAAAATACAACTGGGTATTTTATAAATATTTCAAATGCCTACCTGTTGCCATTATTGACATCGAGAAAAAAAGGGCAAAATATCACATTTGTTGTATAGGTGCCCCCTGAAACATTTATTTTATTTTGTTTTTAGTATTTGTTGTTATAGCGGCAACAGAAATATATAATTTGTAAAAATTTCAACTGTCTAGCTATCGCGGTTCTTGAGATACAGCCTGGTGACAGACAGACGGACAGACAGCGAAGTCTTAGTAATACGGTCCCGTTTTTACCCTTCGGGTACGGAACCCTAAAAACGAAATATTTTTCTTTTAAGGGCTGACTTTAAACTATTATGGAAGTCTAAACGTCTAATCTTTTTGCCATTTTAATCCATTTAAATGTGAATCGCGACCTACTGTCGTGTCCCAGGTTACTGTAACGTGCTCGATATCTTATGTGTAATGGCCGCAGTCCGTGCAGATACGAATATTCTGTCATATGGCATTGGAGACTTATTCATGTTTCTTTAAGTTGTTATAGGTCGTGATGTCCACGAGGTTAAGGCACACGGTGGAGAATCTCCGCGGTCGCGCGTTCAAACCCCCGGCACCCACCTCTGACTTTTCGAAGTTGTATTTATTCACAATGAATTATCACGTACTTTAACGGCGAAGGAAAACATCGCGAGGAATCCTGCACACCTAAAAATCTTTAGGAATTTCTTACGTGTGTAGTCCGCCAACCCGCACTAGGCCAGCGAGGTAGACAATAGTTTAACCCCTCTCAAGTGTAGAAGAGGCCCGTGCCCAGCAGTGACACGCATTTGGGCTGCTAATGATGATGATGAATTTTACATCAGTATGTAGGCTCGCAATGGCATTATTGGTACATCTTTTACACAAAGTTGTTCTAGAACTCGTTCCGCAAACATCACACATGTTTCAAAGCTGTGAACATCCTACCCATAGAAATTTCGTCACGAGTAGTTGATATCGACATGAAAAACGTTAGTAAATTATCTTCAATTCGAATGGTAATATTAGTAAGAATGATGAAATATTGTTCTTTCATACTATGTTTCAACATTCTTATAAATTTTTGAAAGTGAAACGATTTTATGGTTAACAATGCTTTATTGGTAGGGTGAAAGGCAAATGAGAATACATTTTATCAATCAGCTATGTTTGTATGCAGTAGTATCTTGAAATTATTGCTTCTTACGTAGGGTTACATTAAGGCTGAATAAATCACCACTACGAACGTGAAATAGTGGAACAGAATTACAACATCCATAATTTATCAGAAACATTGCTATGAATTACGGCATCATTTTTCCAGTTAAGACATTGTTATTGACAGGTTTGACATGAACGGTCTATGAGCAATGAACAATGAATGAGCGACATCGCAAGAAAAAAGTTTTTGTGCAGCAGCAAAGAGGTCCGTTTCAATTAATTGCACATTTCCTACAAGAAGTGGTTGTGCGAACACACGCACCGCGCCCGATCATACGCGATCCACTTCCAATTACCCGAGCCGAGCTGAGGAAACCCTGCGCAGCATTTTCATGAGACGTCTGCTATGAAATCGCACGTGCGAGTGATTGAATGGACCTGAATGGCGGAACGACTTCCAAGTATTTTGAACCTGCAAAAACACAAGAGTTATTGAAGCCGTACAAGCTTCGAGTGTGAATCAATTCGATTCCATCGCTTTTATTGATCGATCGACAATTTTACTGAATTATTCAGTGAACACGAATACCGACATTCCGCGAGCGCTCGTGGCATCGCACGCAAAAAGCCTCACGCTCCAAGCAGCCGAACATAATCGGTGGCGGACGTCGTGGGAGTGGCTCCAAACTGGACATATTTTGAAGGCAAGAGACGCACGAAAAAAGCAAACGTTCGGTGATGAGAATGTCATGTCCCCAGTTCCCGACGACATATTTGCGAGTCGGGGCCGCGTTTTGCGATAATTACAGCGCATAACGCGGGCGGAGCGCGTGGAATGCTCGGCTCCAGCTCTGAGCTCACCGCCGCGGATTTATAATGACGAGCGAGTGTCGCGACCGCGCTGCCCTATCGACAGCGCAGCGCGACACAAAAACGGCAGCGCGCGGGGCGGACCTGTTCCCATGTCGCATGTCGCTTGTCGCTTGTCGCGCCGCCGCAGCGCTAGCCTCCCACTCGCCACCGCGCATTCTTATGCCGCTAGCGACATGTCTAGAAATTGTCATTCCGCACATAATTCCAGAGGACGCATCCTTGTCGTCCGGTGAAATTTAATCAAAAATGCCAATGAAAATCCCGCGATGACGGCCGGTGACGCGGGGTAATTACGGCTCGAATTCTTCAGCGGATGGGTGTGCACTCTCGCTTTTTTGTCTCACGTCAATTATATAAATTGTTGGTGCAATAAATTTTGCTGTATCTCTGGGGACGGGTGGCGGGATGGCGGGAATGCGGCGACGATACGCCCGTCGCGGAGCATACGGGCCCAATTAGCATGGGATCGATAGGCGCGGCCGATGGCCATCTCCTGTCAACTGCACCGCATTGCGCAAGCACCGCCGTTATCTAATCTCAACTTAATGAATGCCACGCTACTATCATACAACTAACCTCCACTGTTTGCTAATTCATATTGTGGATTTATTTGCGCAATTATAATCACTACTTCCTTGAGACAAACTCCACGTCGACCATTTATTGACAAGCAGTCTTTCGAATAGTAAACATTTTCCTTAAAAGTAATATTAATGTACTAGATTAATAAAAGCAATAAATATTTATATTTATCAATTCACGTAGAAATAGCCTATTGGTTCAACATATCGCAAATTTGTCTAATATTTTAGGCAGTAGGGCCAGGCTAGGCTTAAAACACGAGAAGAGTTGTTTGACCGCTCTGGTCGTAGGTACCACTGTCTTACGGCAAATATAAAAAAAAATACACACCCAACACATACATAGTTCTGACGTCACACTAGGACAAGAGTCTTGTGTCGTGGGTATCAGAAACTACGAGAGACTTCTCGGTCTCATAAACACCAGGACCCCGAACAAATATTTGTGGATCACACAAACATTTGTCTCGGTGCGAGGTCGAATCCGCAGCCTGGCGTTTCATGTGCTATAATATGTCTCAACTGCGCCACGGGGCTGTCAAATCTACCTTAAGTTATCGTATTTTGTTTTACAAGAGAAATTAGAGGACCCAACCAACTTAAAAATGTCAAAAGAGTGTTTTTAGCTTCCAACTTTGATTTTACGTGACATTTTGTTTTAAAAGATTTACAAGTCAAACATGCCCAAGTTTTCAGTTCGAATCCATGGAAATGATTTAAACTTGTACAAGAATGAATCTTAGTTGTATGTGGACCAGCCGATTAAACTAAGGAAAGTTTTTCAAATAACATACGTATGAAAGAATTTTACTTTTCTAAACCATAAAAAAAATTGTACACTCCAGATACCTACACTAGGACCATTAGTGATGGTCAAAGTCAACCCCTTCTAATTACGAATACAGAAGGCGCGACCCCAATAATTTCTACATGAGCAAATGTAGAATTTACTCAATCGGTCTTTATAATCATGCAATTCCAAATAGGACCGTGTCGCAATGAACACTAAACAATCGGATCGCATGACTAACGCTGCAAATGGTGTTACAGGTAATGACATCAACGCATTCACGAATACTTGGCATTTAGGCTGACAAAGGTTCATTGAGTTTATTGCCAATATTATTTGATGACAGTTCACATGACTAGAAACATTAATTTAACAGTCAGGGATCGTTTGAACGAGGCGACCTACTACGTCTTAAAGGAATAAATTTTATTTATTGTGCATGAAATATGTATTACGACCGCTGGCTGTTTGCAATGAGCTTCATGGTATACCAACAAGTGCTAGAGCCACGTATTATTAAACTAAATGTTTGCACATAATATTTATGTACGATTATTTTTGTTACCACTTTTGGCGAATCGGATTGCCTAAATACCAGTATGTCTGTGCGATTTTTACGAAATTCATTCCATTTCGACTTAACCCAAGCCGAACCATAGGACCAAACAACCGTAGGAAAAGGTCTGTCGCTTCACAATCGAAGGTATGACGTCCTCTGTTCAAAATATACCCAGAAATTGGTCATAATATTACCCCTAAATAAACTCAAGTCTATAATTAACATTTACACAGCCTCGTGGCGCAGTTGGCTAGATACCAGCTTGCGAAACAAGAGGCCGCGGGTTCGTTTCGCACCGAGACAAATGTTTGTGTGATCCACAAATATTTGTTTCGGGTATGGGTGTTTGTGAGACCAAAAAAGTCTCTCATAGTTTCTGATACCCACGACATAGGTCTTGTATCCTAGTGTGGGGTCAGAACTATGTATGCGACTGTTGGGTGTATTTATTTATTTATTTCCTTTAATAAAATCATTAGTTACGTTTCAAATAGTACGTACACATTTTTTATGTTACCCACATGAATTGAAATAAGTCTCTAAAATCAAATTCTTACTCATTGAATAGCATCACCACAGACAGACCTTGTGAAATATCTCATTTGATATTTATAACATAATTCACATTCAAGCCATGCTAATAGCACCCTAATGCAGCTGACTGTTGGCCACGGATATGCACTAATGTTTTGCATTAACTCCTTACAATAAAACCTCGCACATCTAACTCTCAAAGGGATAACGTCATTACCATCCTTTATAATGTCCACCAATAAAAGGCAGTATTGAAAGGCTTCAATAAAGTCATCGACCCGTAACAAAAACATAGCTCGCGCCGTCGATGTCCGGTGCATATTCAATAGTACTGGCGCAGCAATTTTCACATTATTCATGCACTGTGAATATTCATCCAACATAGTTTGACCTCCCATTAATTGTTATAGCCAGGTGCCTGTTAACTGTGCTGACATACGGACGCGTCGGTCTGCGAACATAACTCTTGAAGAATATTATTGCCTTCGCGTTAACAGTTACCTTTTATTGTGTCGTCAATAGTTTTAACTGTATATGCGACTATAAATGGTAATTTATTTTATTTTATGTACCGTGAGTAATTACACTATTAGAATTAACACTAATAGAAGCTTTTCTCGTTGTTTGAATCAGAGGTTTATTATACAGTTAATTTTAATATCTTTAGGTAAAATAAAATGTTGCTTGTAGTACCTACTAAATTGCAAAGTCTTATTCAATATTTTTATGAAAATCCTGGAAAAATATTTTTACTAGAGCATCAAATGGCTATAAACTGATATGTCCTGTCATATAAATATACTTATATAACCGACTTCATTTTCTTTTACAGAATAATTGTTTAGAACTAATGGAAACAAATATACACAAATTTAGTTTTGATAAATCGAATAATGAAATAAAAGATAGGTTAATATTAATTACAATTACCATAAAAAAAAAAAACTTTCACATACTATTATCACGTTAAAGTACTCTATAAAAAGTTCGTTGTTCTGCAAAACGGTACCACACACCCAAATGTTTTATGGATGGGACCTTCGATTCGTGAAGCTCATCGAGTTTTATTACAAGACTCGTGTGAATATTGATTTTTGGGTCAACAGCTTCACTTTGTATCGTATGCGCCTGTACTTTATGCGTGCTAGCGCTTATTTCTATGCCCTGCGATGACCGCGTCGAATGAGACACTTGGCGATAAAACGCTCGTGATGTGCGAAATACTTGCTATTGTTCGACAAGTACTGCGAGTACAAGAACACTTGCTAAGTCTATGTTTCATTTAGCATCATATCTTATATGAATTTTGTATTATATATATTTTATGATTCCATAATATAAAGCAAGTGCCATATATTTAAATTGGTTTTAATGATTTAAATTAAATTGATTATTGTAAAAATGTTGTTAGTTAATATTTAATTGTTATGGCAAAAAAAATATTCATTATGTTATTCTAATGAGACATTGACCCTTTAAAATGAATATAAATAAGTAGGAGTAAGATAGTAAGGGAAAAATAATTTTATGACAACATGACCGTGACTGAAGATATGAAAGAAAAAGAGGTGAATGAAGACATGACGGCTGATAGGGATGTTTGGAAGGATAAAACATACTGCGCCGACCCCAAATGAAATTAGGAGCAGGGCAAGGCAATGATGAATCACCAATCAAAAAGCGATTTTATCAATTTAAAAGCTAATAAAACCTCACTACCTTCGAGTATACTCAACAATTTACATCAATTTTGTAACACGTTTGTCATGTTAACATAAATGATGTAGTCTTCAGAAGTATGAACTCAGAGCTCATGTTATTCTGGTTGCTATTAACGACGATATCATTGTTATACAGAACAATGTCATCTAATAGAGGAACAATAGAATCTGATTAGATTTGTATTGTCTTGTCTCGGTACTACGAATATTTTGTAGCCGATGGGCTACGTGGCGTAGCGTACGTAGCTTGTTCAACATTCCCGACTTACAAGTACATAGTTAATATATTGGATATTAAGGAACTTTTGTAGGAAATGATTTAGAATTCCATGTCTCCGCAGACCATATTATGATGAATCTGATTTAGGATTATGCTGAACCTTTTTTGTCTTGTAATGGGATGATGATTTTTGTGTGATGATGACGTATTGATTATTTTCACTCAAATAAAATTAACAAGCAGTTGAAAATGATTTAAAAGATAAAATTAATGCATAATAAATAAAGTTTTATTATATTTTATTCATAAGTTTTTTGGGTATACCTAACTGTGGTATTCTTTTACAGATACAAGAGAAACAGGCTTCGTCAATGCCATCACGGCGGCTGGCGTAACATATTCCATTACTAGGGCATGCACTGCCGGATCTCTACTGGAATGCTCGTGTGAGAAGGTACTTGATTAGGTTTTCTTTATAAGATATCAATGTAATTCATAAAGAGCAAGAACCTAACATTTGATATTTTAGATCTAAATCTTAAAATACTTAAAAACCAGTAGCGGTACTTCCATAGAAGCCCAAAAGCTCAGTTTGCCTTACAAAATTCCGAATAATAACCTTTAACCCTTAAATCTTTACTTAACAAACGCAATTTGACATAATATGTATAAATGAGAATATACTGACCCCACAATACACAATTATAATCTAGACATTATACAATTAAAGTGTGACGCTTTTGGGATTCTATGGAAGTACCGTCACTGCTATAAGCTATTACCATCCGCATGTTTCTATGATATCGTATTTTTAAATGAGTACGATAAAATGCGCATTAGTGACTAATGACGAAAATGAAAAATTGACTGACAAGAATATATACATATGCGACTGTACATATATTGGTATATAACAGTCGATAGAACTATACCTGACAACATACTGAACGCTATGACGGTTCTTATACCGTGTTTATTAGATGCTATCCAGGTGGATATAAAAATTCTATCGTCTGCTCCAGTCAACAACATTTTGAACTCTTTTTAGCAATGATAGGTCTTTCCGTAATTATATCTATATTATAGGGGGTACCGAAGCCTCGTCGCGGTCGTGAGTCCACGCCACCTCCAGTGCCCGACTCTCAAGCGTCCACCGACCGATGGCAATGGGGTGGTTGCAGTGATAACGTACGATTCGGCCTCAAGAAGTCTAGAGAATTCATGGACAGCCGCTACAGGAAACGAAGCGACATAAAGACCCTTATCAAATTGCATAACCATAATGCTGGGAGGTTGGTTAGTAAGATTTTTTCCTGGACATCTTTTAAGTCAATTTTAAGTAAGAAAATTCCACCAAGCCACACTTGCCCACTGCCTAGAATCTGACTTATCTCTATACGTATATGAGTCGCAGCGTTGAAGTCTATGTTGCTTCATGAAGGACGTCTCCATGGAAATTATAGAGGATGGCCTTTGCCTACTACTGTATATCTTGCAAAATTAAGTAAAATTTTATTTCAAGCCTGAAGATCTTTACACACAATCATTTTTATGGCAGTAATATCAGGTATTTTAAATCATAATGTTTTATTTTCCTTAGGCTATCAAAAATAACATGAAGATAGAATGCAAATGCCACGGGCTCTCAGGCTCGTGTACGCTGCGGACATGTTGGTGGCGAATGCCCACGTTCAGAGAAGTCGGCGACAAACTGCGGGATAGATTTGAAGGAGCTGCTAAGGTTAATGATAAATTAATTCTTTACTGCTACTTTAGCTGTAATCTAATTATTTGAATTTAAAACGATACTATAATATGTCATAGAATACATGATACTACACGTTAGATCAAATAAATTTTAAAGTATAATTTTAATATTGTGCAGTATTTCGAATTGTTTGTGCAAAACTCGGATATCAGTAAAATAAAACTGCAGTAAAAAGAAAGTTATTGGGTTGGGTGTTATTGGGTTTTTCGATTATTAAATTCTCAGTAACAGCACGGAGTCTGGAAATGTGCCCGAAAACCGGAAATAGGCTCGCCCTCTATTACGTGGGACTAATACATACATACCTGGCGAAATGTGGGTGCAGAAATGCACATCTGCCTACCCCTTCGGGGAATACAGTCGTGAGTTTATGTATGTATGTAAAAATAAACGCACTTTCTATACAGTTCACAAACAATTTTATTATGTTTAACAGGTAATCGCAAGTAACGACGGTGATAGCTTCATGCCAGAGAGCCCCAGTATAAAGAGGCCTGGTAAGAAAGATATCATCTATTCAGAGGAGTCGCCTGACTTTTGCCTTGCCAACATGAAGACTGGCTCTCTAGGAACTCAAGGACGTCAGTGCAACATTAGCTCAGCCGGTACCGACAGTTGTGATCAAATGTGCTGCAGAAGAGGATACGTAGAAAGCTCCGTGACAGACACTGAGAATTGCAATTGCCAATTCAAATGGTGTTGCGAAGTTATATGTCAAACATGTTACGTCAAACGAAACATACAAACATGCCTATAATGTGATAGATAATGTATTAAATGTTTAATATTAAATTTTTCTTACTGATATTCTTTCATTCATTCATTTCATCATTTACTTTCCTTTACTTCCTAGTTTACCGAATGCTAGTTGTTGTATAGGCTGTATTTTTCCATCTTCACTAGATTTATAGTCAGACAGATATGAAAGAGGATCTTTTTTGAAACTTAATTGTTGCTTTAAATTTAAAGGTCTGATTGAATCTTTTTCAGCAGACGATTCATTAGGATTTTCGCCTTGCTCGTGCTTTTCATTATTGGATAATTCTTCAGCTATTTGTTTTTCCGTCATTTGGGAGTAATGTAGGTCGTCTTTAATGTTTTCTTCAACAATACTATCTGCTATTCCTGTATACAAACTTGGCTTTTTGCGAGGTTCAATTGCCACGTTTTCTGGTTCATACGTATCGAAGTTGATTCCGGGTGCAAAAAGCTTATGGCATTCAGTAATATTTTGTTTCTTTCTTGAAATAAAGTTATAGAGCATTTTAATTTTCATTATATCTTTTGAACTAAATGCATTATTCTCGCCAACTGAAACATCCTGATACTTTTCCTGGAATACGTTAATGTTAATAAAATATTATCTTAATATTTTAAATATAATAATAAGTAGTAAAACTACCTGCATTTCAATAGTCGCTTTTCCGTTTAATGAATATTTATGAGGATGATAATGACTAGCACTGGCGAAATCGTATTCTAAGTCGTGAAATAGCCATTCAGTATTACTTAATTTAGCAAACAATTGTTTCTTATCTGAAACAAATAAAATTAATTTTTAAATGACGTAAAAATTTAAATAGTGTACATATCGCTGATGTTACCTAAGACATCGCCAGCTTTTTATGAACTTCTGAAATTATTAAAAAAATTCATTGTCAGCGTTTGAAAAAAAGTAGTGATCGCCCCGAGGTTTAGGTGTGCGGTTGAGAATCTCGACGGTCGCGGCTTCAATCCCCAGGCACACACTTCTGACTTTTCCAAGCTATGTGTGTATTCACAATGAATGATCGCATACTTTAAGGGTGAAGAAAAACATCGTGATGAAACCTGCACACCTAAAATTTCTTAGGTGTGTAGTCCGCCAGCCCGCACTAGGCCAGCATGGTGGACTAAGGCCTAAACCCTCTCAATGCTAGAGGAGGCCTGTCTTCAGTAGTGGGACGTATATGGGCTGATGATGATGAAAAAGAGTAGAAAATATAATTAAAATAATAAAATTATTAGGATAAAAAGATTTTAAGCCATTGGCTTCGAAATACCTGGCATAATATTTTGATCGACGATACGAATGTAATTATCACGATCGGGAGCATTGTGCTGAGGTGGGACGCCTGCGATAGCTAGCACTGCCTCTGCCATTTCTCCGCCGGTGCTCATGCAATCATAACCTAATATTACTTTCTGAAAACACAGTATAGAACATTACAAGTGACACAGAGTTTTAATATTAAACATGGAAATTCATATATGTATTTTTGAAATCCTCATAGGGTTGTGGTCAGCAAATGATTTTATCTAATTCGTCTCTAATGAACCTATTGCTGAGTGTAGGACTATTCAATAGCAATTTACACTTTTTGGTACTAAGTCAATCGCTATTTTGATGATGTCTACTGAACAAGGGAACGGTGGTCAGCCTCTTAACCGCTTAATCAAATAATCGAACGTAGATCCTTTACTACGACTGGCAGTACTGGTTTAAAAATCACTCAACAGGACTACGTCAGTAATGTTTATGTTAAACGATTTGATGATCTAATACCTGAACACCTTTGGTGGTAAAAGTTTTCGTGCTATGATCACCACAGCCAAGATACCCACGACGGTTGATGAAGAACACCCATCTGCTGTCCTGATCGTCCGGAGGACTGGGGAGCTCCAAGAAATTCAAGCTGGTGATGCTGCTGACCGTATTGAGAAATCCTCGTATTCTATCACGTAATACCTTGTCTTGAGCAAGAGACGATTTTATGAAAATAAAAAGAAACATGACTTCATGAAATGGTCATTGAAAAACTAGTAACTAGCTTTAACGTAAAGTACACCTGATTGAAATAGACAATGTACTATAGAACCAAAATTGTTAAGCTCGATAAAATCCTAACTGTCCTATGACGATCATGTATTGTATTTGGTTAGTATAAGTAATAACTATGAACTTCATAAAATTTACTTCTAGAATTTCGAGTAAAGCAGTCAAAATATCTTTACAACTTCAAGCTTACCACTTACCACTATAGGAATAAACATCAATATAGTAAGGTATCACGCCCTGAGGCCAAATCTTGAACTTGACAATTTCTTCGTTAGTCAGATCGAAACCGGGTTCCTCTACTTTGGTTGCTTCTAAAGGATTGTCTTTTATAATGGAATCGATGTTTGGTGGAAAAGTAGACATAATATTATCTGGTGGAGCAATATTGTGCAGCTCTGAATTTAATTTCTGAATTGGTGGTTGTGTGATGACTGTCCCTGAAAGATGTGGGTACAATGGAAATAGCTCTTTAACATTAAGTTAAGCATTTATGATTTAAACAATTAGAGTAATTAATAGACCTAAAATACAGACAGAATCAGTTTAGTACTAAAAATATTAATTATAAATCTTGGTAAGATCATAAATGTAACATTGGAGAAGAAATATTGTAAGACAGATAAGACTAGATAGTCTCAACAGTCACATTGATAAAAAATGACATCCAATAAAATTCAACTTTGATAGTTTTAATAGTAAATTTAGATGCTGGTAAATTAGTTTAATTATCTTAGATTATTTTCGAAACAGGTTTTGCTCATTTTCAAAATCCATATTGTGACGGCGTGCACTATGACCATAAGTACGGCGGTACTTAAGGAGTAAAATCTGCTGAGTGTCACACAATTGTTGATACAAACCAATATAAATGTCGTGATGGCCTCGAGGTTTAGGCACGCGGTTGAGAATCTCGACGGTCGCGGGTTCAAACCTCAGGCACACACCTCTGAATTTTCGAAGTTATGTGTGTATTCACAATGAATTATCACGTACTTTAACGGCGAAGAAAAACATCGTGATGAAACCTGCACACCTAAAAGTTCTTAGGAATTTATTAGGTGTGTCCGCCATCCCGCACTAGGCCAGCGTGGTGGAATAAGGCCTAAACCCTCTCAATGGTAGAGGAGGCTCGTGCCCAGCAGTGGGACGTATATGGGCTGATGATGATGAATGAATGATGAATATAAATGTGTTCACTTATGTGATAGATCGTGCCAGTCCGTGCTGCACTTAAAATCAGGAGCCAATGCAGTCACTGCCACGTCATTAAAAACAACACACACATTTTATGCAAAATCTCATTATCATTCCAAATAATCTGTATCCGGTGTTTTAAGCAAAATATTTGTGTCGAGACAAATTGTCAACTGTGGCATTTGGTTTTTCCTTAATATCTTGATACGTGGGTGTTGGTTGATAGCAATCGTCAGCCTCCTACATGTTACGTGTTTAGAATCAACTTTAACATGACACGTTCTAAAATGTTAATGACAGATTTACAACTGACGATACAAATTGGACCAGTGTTAGTGTTAAAGGGATTGTGTTTTGTTCTTAATTACTAAATATTTTTTAAAGCGTATACTATTTGTTATTTAATACAAAATAAATTTGTAGGTATCTAGAACAAAAAAATGAACTAATACGACAAATGGTGCTCCAATGAGTCAACTTAATTTATAATTATTTAAACTGGAATAGATACATGATGCCACTATGATTTAAAAAAAGGAATACACCTGTAAGAAAATATTACACGTGACAAAAAATAGTAATCTAAGAAGCAAATGTAGGTCGAAAGAAAATGAAACAAGATACTCAGGATTTAAATGTCATATTTACTAAATTAACTATACCTAATAAATATGATGCTAAATTTATTTAGCACTTATTTGATTCGTTAGTATGGTGATTTTAAAGTATAAATGTAAGGATCTCAGATGCTGGTAATAAAATTTAGTCTGCGGATCTACTTGATGTCTTCTAATAATTACAGTTAAATAGACTTACGTTTTGGACACATCACGAATAAACAGACCAAAATCGAACATTTCCGCACCAAACTAGTCAACATTTCGAGTGAGTTTAATATTTCGAAACAGTTATTCTTGTTTTATTACATTTATAAACATAAACGTGATAAAAACAAATACGACTTCGATAAGACACCTACGCGAATTACGTGGAATAACTTTTAACAAGGCAGGATTGAGTGGAAGATATATTTAACAACTATATAATATTCTTACTAATTGAATAATTATATCGGTGCATTTCTTACCTTAAAAAGTAGTGATGGCCTCGAGGTTTAGACGTGTGGCCGAGAATCTCGACGGTAGCAGGTTCAAACCCTAAGTACACACCTCTGACTTTTCGAAGTTATGTGTGTAATTATAATGAATCATCACTTACTTAACGTTGAAGGAAAACATCGTGGAGAAACGTGCACACGTAAAAGTTCTAAGGAATTACTTTGGTATGTAGTCCGCCAACCCGCACTAGGCCAGCGTGATGGACTAAGGCCTAAACCCTTTCAGTTGTAGACGAGGCCCGTGCCCAGCAGTGGGACGTATAAGGGCTGATGATGATGATGATGTCTTACCTAAAATGTTGTCGCTTTTACACATATAAAAATAAATAAATTGTCAAAGGGTAGATAAATGGTAATTGATAAAATGTTGACACTGCTATGTGGGTAGTTTGAGATTGTTATTTTCACAATTAGAATGTTGTGGTGGGGCGGAATCAATTTAAGCATGTTAATTGCTAGAAGGAGCGGATTGCCGTATCACGTCTTCGGTTGAACATATCTAGATTGTGTACCATAGTGCTATATAGTATTGTGTAATTGTATGAAAATCAAGAGGTTGAGATAACAAAAACGCGTCATCCCAAGCTAGACTCTCAGTTACAGAGAAGGCCGACGCCTAGTAGTGGAACGTTCATAACTGATATAGATAGGAGATAGTGAATTCTAGATGTTCTTAAACTTAGGCTGCTTATGCAAGTTGTTCGTTATAATTTACATAGGTACATACATAACCTCACGCCTGTATTCCCTGAAGGGGCAGGCAGAGGCGCATTTCTGCACCCACATTTCGCTAGGTATGTATCAGTCCCACGTAATTGGGAGCGAGCATATAGCCGTTTTTCGGGCTCAGTTCCAGACTCCGTGCTGCTGAGAATTTCCCAATAGAAAAACCCTATAACACCTTGCCCGACCCAGGAATCGAACACAGGACCGCTAGATCGCACGGCACATACTTGTGCCGCGAGACCACAAAGTCGCCACATGTTATAATTTCCATGGCCTAAAGTTATGATACAATTAACTAAAAAATTATGAACCTCAACATTATATCGTATATTTTACGGATGGATTTTATATTTTTAAATAATATAGGTTTGTATAACTCTCTACCAAAGTACTGTTTTCATATAGTTATAATCTGTGTAAGCGATTCGGCGTATTGCCAGATAGGCCGTATTCGTAAAAACTTGTTCCATTTCAAAATATTAAAATTGATTGCCGTCGAACCAACGCGAAGGATACAATGTAAATGCACATCGTCCGTAACGCAAAAATGGTTTCGCGTGAAAAATTATTCACGGCATTTCAGATTCAGCCGCGCCGTACATATCCTTTATGACAGATTTCTTAGTTCATAAACATAAATTTTCCACCGAGGCCGATATTCGTGGGAACGCGCCCGCGGCCTCCTACGACCACCTACACCGCACGAGTTTTCACTTTCAACCACTTTTATTGCTCGAAACTAATCCCTATCACTTCACGATAAGGTTTCTTTTTTAACGCCAGTGCGTGTTTTGTGAGAAAATGAAGAGATTTCACAATATAAGGACAATCGTTTAATATGGTGGACGGCTGTTTAAGGTTTAATTATGTACTTAAGCTGTGTTTACGTCTGTGAAGGCGGTCTGTAGTATATCAATGCTATGTATTTTAAAAGCGGTAATAACGTTATGTCATTACCGTATATGGTGGTTACGTGTATTGAAGATAAAAGGTCTTGGTTTTTATAAATTTATCGAAAATAATTACTTCTGTAGATTAGTGCTTAAGTAATCACTGAACCATTAAAGACGTATAGCACTTGAAAGTCGCAGGTTTTGGAGGTTAAATAAAATAAGGGCATTGGGTGATGAAGGACCTTTGGACCTACAACAATTTCTTGTATTAGAATGTTAAAACAAAATTATTAGTAGATTTCATCAATCACAGTTGTTGCATCAAACAAGTCGTTGTGTGACGTAGTCATGTTTACTATAACACGAAACAAAACATCAAAATAACTGAGCACGGGCCTCCTCTATAACTGAGAGGGTTTAGGTTAGTCCACCACGCTGGCCTAGTGTGGGTTGGCGGACTACACACCTAAGAAATTCCTAAGAACTTTTAGGTGTGCAGGTTTGATCACGATGTTTTTCTTCACCAAGCAAGTGATAATTCAACGTGAATACATAACTTCGAAAAGTAAGAGGTGTGTGCCTGGGGTTTGAACCTGCGTCCGCCGAAATTCTCGACCGCGCGCCTGAACCTCGAGGCCATCACTGCTTAAATAACTGACTGCCATATATTAATTAATATTATTTCTTGAATATATGTACTTTAGCCTATCGCTGTCCATTGCTGAATTTAGACCTCCTCAAGTAAGCGGCAATCATCCTGGTCTTGAGCAGTCCTCATTCATCCGCTACCCGTGACCTTTTTCAAGTTTACGTTACATGATTAAAAGGAAATACCCAACAAAATCCATTATCTTGTATTTTATTTAACTTACTTTCATGTTCTCTCCATTATAAGAATGCGGGTAGCGGGATAACATTTTCAACGGGTAGTTTTATAATTCCAGTGAATTGATGTCAAATAGTTTACCTTGTTGGTGTAGTTTCCTTCAAATAATATTTTGCAGGCATAAAGCTGTCATGCATTTGGTCTTAGTTTTATGTACTAGATATACGTTTTACTATCGTTTAAAATAGTTTAAATGTTAAATGTGGTTATTCATCTGTGTGTATAGTGCTTCAATTGTACCATTTTATTCGATTCGCATAATGCAAACAGGTAAGATTATTATTGTGTATGAGAAATATCTATCGTATCAACTTTTCCTGAGGTGTTTCCTCCCGAAGTTTGAAATATTATTATTATAGTAGTGTTTGAATGTCCGTTTCAAACGGCTAAACGGATGTCGACGAAATTTGGTACAGAGAAATTGTACTCCTAGTAGATTGGCCCATAAATTACTTTATTACGTTATTGATATTTCTTTCTTGTAACTCAAAGAAAATTAACAATTGACACACACACACTAGCAGCGAATGAAATGTGCTATCATTGTTAGTAATGTTTGCTTTACATTGCGGACTTATCATTAGCGATAGGGCCTTTCAATCATCATCATCATCATCATCATAAGCCCATATACGTCCCACTGTTGGGCACGGGCCTCCTCTACCATTGAGAGGGTTTAGGCCTTAGTCCACCACGCTGGCCTAGTGCGGGTTGGCGGACTACACACCTAAGAAATTCCTAAGAAGTTTTAGGTGTGCAGGTTTCATCACGATGTTTTCCTTCACCGTTAAAGTACGTGATTATTCATTGTGAATACACACATAACTTCGAAAAGTCAGAGGTGTGTGCCTGGGGTTTGAACCCGCGACCGTCGAGATTCTCGACCGCGTGCCTAAACCTCGAGGCCATCACGACTTCCTTCAATCAAACAGGTGTTATTTCGTATTCGTATTTATTCTATGTTTTATTGTTTTTGATTGAAACGGAATAATTGGTTTATAAATCTGGTTTCTTCAGAAACTTAATATTTAGGATTAAAGGAATAAAACAAGATAATTTTTTGATCCATTTTGTATTTTTAGTAACAGCTAATCAATATTTTAATTATAAATAGGTACTGCTAATGTACAACCAATATGATATAATAGTGTCAACCCCCCCCCCCCTCTTCTGCCCCTAAAGTGGCCCATGGACGATATATTTATATTTTAAAAAGTACATAAAATACAACAATAAGATTTGAGATGCAGACGGTATCAGCTGATTCCATTTATTAACTCTATATTAACAAATTTAAAATGCTACATTCACATAAATAACTTAAAAAATATCGTACAAGGTATATTTACATGCGTAAAATTGATTTTGAAATGGTTATTTGATGAGGCGATTAAAATTCATTTAAAAAAATCGGAAAAAGTCAGTTATAAAATGTTCTTTACATAGTTAAAATGGCACCGATTCGAATCAGAGTTAACATTGCTCGTTCCAAGTAAAGTTAAAATACTATATTTTATCACATTCAATATCATGCTAAAATTCAAAACAATTCCATATCCAGTCATGGATATCACTACGAAAATTAAAAAAAAAAAAAACTTCAGTCTTTTAAATCCGACGCGGTATCAGCTCTTAGTACTGGGACTTAGTCACTGAGTTTTAGTATCAGTTATGTATTATTAGTGACAATACAAGATACCTGTTTTGGAAAACACCGATTGTTTTAACATCGGACTCTTATCTAAAACTAAAATGTTACTTTACTTTAAAAACCCAACACGTTTTTAAAATAAAGTAATATAAATTAACTTAAATTAATTTTAATAAATATTTCGCTTAAACACACATCAGTTAGTAGGCTCGTTGCATATCATACATAACTAAGCTCAGTATTAAGCTATCTAGTTCTTACGAGCTAACTATTTTTATATCACATATGAAATATCATTTATCTCAATAATTTTACCATTAATAAAGCTTTCCCGTATTGGCAAACTGTCGAATTTGGAATGTCAAAAAATGTGTCACGTTTGCCGGATAACTATGCCAAAGAACAGTCAATTGAATTTTCGTCTGAATTTAGATGAAGCTCGCGTCGACGAGTTGAGGAATCTTTTTGAATTTCCAGTCACCAAGTCAACAGTTTGCGACAAGATCTGTCTAACAACAATAATAAATGCGTTGGAACAACAGTAAGTACTGCAACAGTAACATGCACTTAACAACTAAGAAACATTTTGAGGACGAGGCGATTTATAAAATATAAACAAGTGTCAAGCGGGCTCGCGTGCGTCCTTATCTCGGAATATCGGACGCAACACGCATACAATATTATACGTATAATACTGATTATTTAATTCGTTTAATATTTAATTAAAATTCCCGAGAGCGTTTATCTCGTAATGTGGGACACTTTTACGATGGCGCTACTGGCTTACTGATAAGGGCCAAACGCAACCTCCGCGCCTGAACACCCAAGAAGACACTTTATGCAAATGCTATTAAGCCACAAATTCCATTAAGCGGCCTAATTATTATATGAAATTATAATTACAAGATAATTTTGCTGTTGATTCTCAAAACAGTTATGCGACCACGCACCCGACTCGCTCAAAATAAAATAGAAAGTATTTATAAAACTCGAGTGATCGTACCCGCCGTTTTAGTATTGCGAATAATTATTTGGAAAATAATATTAACTTTGGAACGATATTCAGAAATACCATTTAAAGTCTGGGACTTTTCATTGGAGCGTCTCCTCGGAACGTTCAGACGGCCGTACACAAAGTCGCATTTACAATAAATAAATAAAGAAGCTGACTCCGAATGGAAACAAATAAGCCCAATTTCTTTATAAAACGGTGATGACAGCGCGACATAAATAAATCGTCGATAAACTGGTCTCATTAATTTCCAAACGACAGTGTCCACAAAAAAATAACTTTACTAGATCACATGTTCGCACTTAATAGCCAAATAAATTAACCGAACGAGTAGCTTACTTTAATTTCACGCCGGATCAATTATCGCGTAGAAAAGAAGAAATAAACAGTGATACAGAACTATTTACATACGTCAACATGATATACGATTTCGACGACTCCCGTAGATGAAAAAGTGAAGCGATTATATACACGGTCCGTTATCTGTCTTCGAGTACAAAACAGGTCCCCACTCGAGCCTGAGTCACAATCACAACCGTCCAGCACTAGTTTCTCTAATCGATCACAACATTGGCGTCCGGTAGCCTATAAGCACGTGTGAACCACTTTTTCCGTGCGACATAGTTTACATTTAACTTCGCAGCACCAATGGAATGTACAATTACATCTTTCCACTACGAACATGGTCTCGGTTCGGTAGCCTCGGCCGCAGCACATGAGGTCGCAGCCGTCGACGCCGATGCTGGTGTCGTTGCACGCGCGCCCGTGCGTGCCGGGAATCCCCAACCTGGGGTTCTTCTCGCAGAAGCCCGGCGATGGCTCCAAGTACACGAGGTCTTTGGAGCCGGGTGACTTGTGGTCCGGGTTGTGCGGCCGCAGCTGGAACCTGTATCGGTCTCTCCGGGGCACCCTGTGCGGCGCCGCGTCGTTCCTTTGCGTGGGTGCTTCCAAGTCAGTGTTGGACACCATGACGCGAGACGCGCCGTCGAAGCGGTCCTTCAACGAGTCGCCCACAGAGCGGAAGCTCGGGAGCCTCATCCAACATGTCTTCACGGTGCACGAGCCTGACATGCCGTGGCACTTGCACTCTTGCCTCATCTCAGTTTGCACGTGCTGCCAACAAAAACATACAATAAACATCTAATATTCTAATTGATTTGATCGCAGACGCGGACCTATAATGACGTCCGAATATCTTTAAATTCCTTCGATAAGCGTCGATACGGTGTGATCGATGATCTTTTAAGCGCACCCCATCGATCGCATCTCACGATCGAGCAAATTGTTACAAATCGTGAAGAGGTGGGCCGGTCGTCACCGCGCGTGGACCCACCATAAATCATACTACACGGACATTCATCATTCTTAGAAGGTAGATAAATGACGCGAGGATAGGAGACAGTAAATATTTTCCTACGGGCGCAGGCGGGCGCGGGCGAAGGCGCGGGCGAAGGCGCGGGCGCGGGCGAGGTCGCAAGCGAGCGCTTCGGAGAACATCGCCGCACATATTTATTCATGCACATGTAGATAGACGGTCTCGCTGCACGGTCTAGTGTCCAAATATGTGTTAAACAATCGGTGGAATGCCGTGAATATTCATCAGATGGACACCCAGTGCGTCCGTCGTGACAAGAATTAAGCGTTCGGGTTAATGACGCGACCGGGTGGCTCGAGGCGCCCGACGTCCCTTATTGATGAATTTAGGGAAGGAGCGGTCGGTGGGTATGCAAATGTACGGGTACGGTGGGAGGGAGATGCGCGAGCGCAACGAATGAGTGCGTGTTGCGCAGTCGCCGCGCGATGGGCCGATCCGTCCGCCGCATAATAATTAATATCACACTCGGGCGACATGTCAAGTGGCAGCCGATCGATCGTCACCCGTAATGGTAATGTAAGCACGCCGCGGTGACAATGGCCGTCATTGGGCGATAAGTGATTGTTTGAGGCCGGCGAGCGGCTGATTGGACGCGTGGTATATGAAGAGGTATGACGGGGACTTACCGCTCTGCCAGCCTCGTTATTGTGCAAGTTCATCTTCTCCCTCAAGGTTTTGCCGCGTTCGCCGGTGTCAACGAACTCCCTGCTGAACCTGAAGCCGAAGCCGATGTTGTCGCTGCAGCCGCCCCACTTCCAGACGCGCACGTTGGCGGCGGCGGCGGCGCGGGTGCGGTGCGGCACGCGGTCGATGTGCGAGTAGTCGCACGTGCACGACTCGATGGAGCCCTCGGCGCAGGCCCGCGCCACCGCATGCGTCACTCCGGCGCTGGTTATCGCGTAGATAAACGCGGTTTCACGACAACCTGCGTGACAATGGAAAATGTTTTATTGATCAGCTGTTGCGCGCCCTTAACCAACCTCATGAATTTAACATCCCAACATAAATATTGAAAAAAGACGAGCCGGATTAGCTGGAGTCATCCTCTCATACATAATACTAAATTTAATCATTAACAGATTTAGGTGTATCGAAATAGACTGGCCCGCGTCATATAATAACTCAATTGTAAAAAGTCTATTATTCAACTGGTTATTACGTTTGGCAGGTATAAATATTTTCCGTTGGCATGTTTGGTATCCGTATAATTAATTCATCCCAACAACAGAGGGGTCCATATTTTAATCAAATTTTATTATTGCTCCGGGTACAAGGGATAAAAAATCTCGAAGGTTTAAAATATTTTAGGTATTATAATTCAGACACGCAAAACATTTGAGCTCATCAGCGGACTGCAATCGGAGGGATCGAATTGGTTTTGATTGCATTTTTTCGAGTCTGCATCAACACCAACAACATTATACCCGAAATTCCTCTAATACAAAAACATTACTTATCTTCTAATAGCCTATCTGGATACATTCTTTGTCTTAAACGTCTTTTAATATATACCCTTGGCCCGTAAAACTAAAAGTATGAGGTCTGATTTTAAAAGGAGGTATAATCAACGACCAATCATATTTTTATTCATGTGCCATTAAACTTTGATGTGCAAAATAAAACTGTTGCATTGTAATGATATAATTCAATTCCTGGCGATGTCCATACAATATACTTGAACAAGAGAATGAACGAACGGCTTCGTCATAAACAATCCACGAGATCTGTTCGTCTCTAAAAAGCAGCAAAAAGCTACGTTAATGGAAATCGCGCGATTATAAATAAAGATAAACTTACAGTAGATACAAAATATACTGTTATAACACATATTACAGATAAACCATCCATCAAACATTGCACAGAGATTTCACACGGGCAAATAAATAAATCGATACACGCATCCCGTACTGAATACTATAAATAATTAATGGTCCGGCATTAGAATCAAATACACATAAAATACAATTAAAAGAGAGAGTATATCTCACAGATTGAAAATAAAAGAGATGCCTACCTACCAGAGAGATTATAAATTTGATCATTACAAGTGGTACAGCGCGCATCGAATTCTCTCTCTTAATATCGATTTAATAGCCGGTGTACTTTAACGATTAATATCGAGTCTTTGTCTACGCGGGATCGATATCGCGACGAGACGATATTATTAACGGATAAATGCCGGCACACAATAATGAATTCCATGGGTACGCGATTAAATTTACATTCGTTTAAAAAAATCTCGTAAACTCTTAACTCGCTCGGAGATGTATCGATATTAATGCGCGCGCGTAGACATTGTTATTTTACGGTACAACTGGCCATTCGTACGGAGGTCAAGGTTGGCCACCAGGTCGACGCATCGTATAAAAATAAACGAGCAATTAATGTAAGTCTAACATAAGCGTAATGGCGTGTCACCTCTGGGGCTAATACCATTCATTTGGTAATATACTGCGGCTCGCGCGCGCCTTCGGTGGGCTTCCGGCCACCTCGCCGGGCCCACTATAAAATCGAATGTGAAAAAACGAACGGACCCCGCCATGGATGTAAAAATAATAAGGAACGCGTATTTGTTGTTATTTATAATAATAATATGTGGAACGGGCCCGGCGGGTATCGGCAAGGCCCGCGCCAGCTTTATTAAGGGCTCAATAAGCAAATGAAATCATTTTTTTATTGAGTTGTCATCGTGCACCGATATAAATTACGGTGCGCACACACTGCCGCGGCCCCGCTCTCCGTTTCGCTTTTTGTGCTTCCCTTTGGGATGTTATACAAAAGTATTTTATTCAGCAATTACTTGAGACGTTCCACCGGGAATTTTAATGTCAATTTTGCCATCATTCAATGCTTGGACGAAATTAATTCAGCGTATGTACGTATATAATGAACGAATAGCGTATCGCGTATTTATCTTCCATAATGACTTGGAAATGTTATCTGTTCTGAATGACAATTATAATGGCGCACGTAAATATTATAATGTATGGATAAAAACACTCAGACCGGTAATGTCTGTAATCGTGTCATTCATACAATGTACGAAGTTGTAGTACCTATTGGTTTCGAGTTAATAAGACTCGAAGTCTAAGAAGTAAAGTTTATAAGACAGGTAGGATAATATGAACGTTAACGATTTCAATTCTGCATAGAACTAAACTATGAGATTTGCAATTCCCTTTATTGATTACTATTAAAATAAAGATCAAGTTATCTTACAAAATAGGCATTAAAATCCCGGTTATGCCGCGTAAAACATTATTAAACCAAAGTGAAGCAATTTTCGAGTAATGGTCGCGGTGAGAAATTATACACGGAAATATCCTTTAGCGGGCTACGATGGAGGAGGTCGGGCCACGGGGTGCCGCGGCCAGGTGGGCAGGTGGCAGGCGACTCCACCGGCAGTCGGCACCGACCACGTGCTGCGCCTCGGCGACCGCGCGCGTCTTCATAACGCTTAGATAACTGTCCTCACATCCAACAAATGTCAACGAATGCCCGCTGCGATTCCGACATGGCTACTTTTACTTTATCTCGTCAATGATCTAACGGTACGACGTCGCCGGCTCTATTAAATACATAAACAACAACTGGATATAATTTTTAATTGGTCTGTGAGAATTTTAAGGCTCGTCCGATGATTCACGGGCGGGCCTAACCCGTTCCGCGACGTACAGTAGTCGCTCTTTGTCTCCATTTTAATATCGAAAATATTTGCGTAACTACAAATAAATCGGTCCAATATTTCACCGGAGTGGCCGGCCATCGATTCCTCGCACAACAAAGCCGATTGTCGCGTTATGCGAATAAATCGCGACGTAGAAAAATTATGACAGATGGAAAGAGGCTTCGCGTCCGAGAGGGCGCATTAGTCACGGCATTAAATAAAATGTAAATTCCCACCACGGGTCTAATTAAGCCCGAACAACGCTAATCCGAGGCGGGCGAGTGGCGGCGAGGCAACCGCGCGGCCGCACCGTCTAATACAAATAACGATTAGTTTCCCACTCGCACCAACAAAGCGCACGCCATAAAACATACATAATTAAGGCACGCTATTATTTTATTGAAGCAATTTTGCCCCATCAAATCGCAGTCAAATAAGAACAAACATGAGTAATGTGGATCTATAAAAGTAAATTATTATTATAACTGATAATAAAGTGCCGTCCGTGGATTATCTGTGCAGATAATAAATGGTCCCGTAGTGGGTTTACAACGCGAGCACCGAGCGATAATTCCATCCCGACGGATTGGCAGTTAAGGCGAGGCGTTGAGAATTTATAAAAGTCAAAAACTCGTAAATCCGTGGCAGCAGCGGCCGCGCCGGAGCACCGTCCACTGTTAAAATAAAACTTAATCACTGTTGACATTTGACGAACACCTGGCCCCTCACCGCACCGCACCCCGCCGCCCCTCGTCGCTCCTCGGGGACCAGCACCGCCATTAAATAATTCAAAATTAACGCACTAATTAAATATGTTCCCGCCCGCGTCCGCATTGACTCATCACGCCACGTTTCCTTTCCAAAAGATTAATAAGAAACATTGACTTATGAGTTTTTCGCGCGTCGCGCCTCTCGTGCCTTATTTATGACGACTTGCATTATTCAAATTTGATGAGACGTAATTACTCAAAACATTCATAAATCACTCGTTTTATAATGCGCTGTTTGGCCGGTTTAGAAATCGCGTCGGCCCAGCTTTATCGTAATGCGATGAAGTCATTGACGTCTTGTTACTTCTATCTAAACACGTCTTTTACGAGAATATAATGACGTTTTATCTACTCAAAGACGAATCGTTTCTATTATAAGAGTGGTGAATTTATCTGCCGTTAATGAAATACGAAGGGGACCTTTACAAACTGACAAATAAAATAAAAGGCAGTTTAGACGTAAAAGTACAACGGCACGGGGCAATAAAATACAATAATTCATTTTCGTTATGCCATGTATGGGTGATAATTTCACATTGAGCTCTTGTAGCGAGAGGCCGGGGCGACAATTCCAAATTACGTCGGTCGTATATCACTCATTGTGAGTGGCACAAAGCTCTCGACGCTACGAGCGGCTACCAGCGGCTACCAGCCACCGCTGGGACACCCATTCACACTATTAACGGGGGCATTTGTTTCCAAACTTGACAAAAAACACCGAAAATAATTTCGTTTCGAGTGAGCTGTCCCCTGTTCATCGATAATAAAAGGCCGATCGTGGATCCTAAATCGTGTACATAAATATCGCACGGAACGGACGGCCGCGAGGTTTAATCGTCTCATTTCAGTTTGACAAAACGCGCATTACCTCAAAAAACAATTCAAACGCCACAAAAACCCAAAACGCTTATCTAATTGAGCTTTAAATATTTCATCAAGGGCATTTTATATCGGCTTTATTTTTGGTGTGGATCGTTTTATACGTTTTATCCACCCACGGCGTAGGAATTCGGGGGCGCACACGGTACGCACCAAAACAGGAAATATATTGAAAAAGGCCGGATTTTATCGGCCGAGTTACCTGCCATTAGGAGTCGTGTTAGGTGTAAAGGTGGCTTCCGTGGACCTCGCACCGGTACATCGTGCAGCGGAATCGCTAAACTAAGCCGCGGGGGGCGCTCAGCGGGACCACCGGCCATATATTTTTCTATTCTCGCATCGACAATGACGCGACGAATATAGGGCTCGCTTTTGTTCCGTTGTCATCATTTGTGTTAATACGATCCTTGAGGTTTACGCCACAATGAGATGAAGTCGTCCCGCTGACGTGTCAATGGTGTGACAACGTGTAAATTAGTTGTTATTCGTGTTCCATCTAGGGGGCCTTTGTGTCTCGCGCGACTCGTAATCACACAACGACTCCTTTCTATTTTCAAATGTTTAGGTGTCTTATGATTTTTGGAAGTGGCATCATCGAGTCCACGGTGAGTAGCGTATCGGCGGACTCCCGTGGATCGCACGCCCGTTTTTATGCGTTTCTCAAATGGACGTAATTGCAATGTATTAAAAAGTTTATCGGTGGATATTTGCGGCGCAGCCTGTAATATGCCCGCCGCGTGATTCGCCCGCCATGCCTGCCCTTAATAAAGTAATATGCTCTAAATGCACACGCATATAACATAAATTTTGTAATCTCTTTGGTCTTTTTATCATGTGAAATTATTACGATGGTGGTCCGGTGCCTCCCTGTGCTATATCTGGCTTTTAATTTAGAAAAATGGTACTCGACTTTTATAGGTTGTGCGCTCGAATGAAAGATCAATATTTATATTTGCTCTAGGCGTTTAACTTTATGACTTTTTGTAGTTTAATATTTCACCTAAGTGGTTAATGTATTCGGATGAATTAATGTTGTTAATCGACACAGTGCATATAAAACATCAGAAATAGGTTTGTGCTTTAGGCAGATTACCTCTATTTCGGCATTTAATATTATTACCATCATAAATATGTTGGCTAATATAATTTGTGTTTTTGTGGTCGCGCAATCTGCGCTAGTGTTTGCGCCTCGGGCTTAAGACGACCTCTGCTTTTTGTTTACGACAAACTTAATATTGTGTAAACACAATAAATTGCATTTTGTTACCAATTTATTTGTTATCTTTTATTTTTATTTCGTAATAAATTCGTAATAAAACATGTCCAAGTTCAAATTTGATGGTTATTATGGATTTTAAATTAAAATCGATACGATATTTCATTTAAGTATCGCAGACTTTATAAATGGAAAAATCCGTGTCATTTTATGCCACGTAACAACTGAATGTGAGGAGGCATGAATAATGGCGTGAATCGATTAAATCGTGGATGTATAGGTTTAATTATTCGACATTTTAATGCTGTTCGACCTTGCTTCGTGATTGTAATCGCATCTCATACACGGGGACTTTACTTTTTATTTTTTTTATTTGAAATCAGAACATACTTCGAGCAGCCAGTATTTTTTTCCCTTATCCTCAACTTTTTTACCAGTTTCCTAGTTGTTTCTTGCGGTTATAATTGTAGAATTGGGGACGCCGCACGGCTATGGGAAACGAGCACGCGGCATAAGTACTCTGGAAGCGCCTTTATTTACGCAAGGCACATTTAGAGTCGGCAAGCGAAGGCGAACTAATAGAAACGTCTTACCGAAAGGTCGCTTGCACAATTCATTAGCATTGAAAACGAAAGGGTCAATAACCGGAGCTCTGGCACTCGCCACCGACGCACGGAATCCCGATATAATGCCGAATTCGAAATGAGATCGAATTAGTTCGAGATACGGGAGCGAATGCTCTTAGTAACGCCGATAACCCCCTAATGCAGCGCGCTGAACTTCGATCCAGGGCCGTTTCTTTATTTATACGTTCACTTTTATCCGCATCAATTTGATCAATGCAATGTTTATTTTTTATAACAAAACAACTTGTTATTAACAAAAAAAACAACAGAATGAAAACGAAAGAATTGAATCACAAAACTGCCTTTTTGCTATTATATCGTGTAATTCTTGTTTTGCAGAACAGATGTTCGCGAACTCATAATAAGGCGTATCGCGTACAAAGCATCGAAATCGGACACCGGAGATAGGGCAGCTCTGATTCGTGAGACAAAATAACATTTTACCATTCATAAAGTGGTATGTCAAGGAAATTTGAGTCTTAATGCCGTTGTGTTTGACATCGTTGGTTCATTATTCGTTTGTAAAAAGTAAAGCTATAATGCGCTTTAAAAACATTTTAATTTAAACGTACACCTTTGTAAAGTTCTTATTTTATTTTACAGATGTATACTAATTACGCGGACGCTAAAATAAACAACTGCCAATGCATTGAGTAAATATTGCTTTTATGTAAAATGTGTCCAATCATAATGTTTATAATTCTATTGAGTTACGCTGGCTGACTGGTACTGCCGGCTTAATGGCCATCTATTTGCTGATATCTATCTATTGATAACATCTTACATTCATTCAATTCGACCAAATGGATCCGACGCTCGCAGAATATTGTATCGATGTTTACGGAATGGTAAAATGCGTACACATTTTACATTTTTATGAAACGAACGGAATCAATCGAAGCGGAATTAATATCGGATTAAGATCCTAATCAGCGCTAACTAAAGCGAGATTGTGACGAATACAGAAACAATATAGAGAAGATATATTGACATTTCGTTCAAAAAGGGCAGCGGGCCCTCGAATTAGGTTGTTTTTTTTTTTTTTTGAAAAAGGAATACATTTAGAATAAAAAGAAAAAAGAGAATCATCGACAAACGGGATCTCAAACGTCACTCGGTCGCATGTAATTGATCCAGGATGTTTTATCTTGATGAGCCCTTTTATATGTGCCCCCGACGCGCTACCCTCCCGTTGAATACAGATAAAATCTTTTAAAAAGGGTTGCCAAGTAAAGATATCACTTAATTTGTAGCCTCTCTTTGTAACTGGAATTAGGGATTTATACAAAACACATCTCTTTGTCCGGAGCTGCTTTTTGCGGGGTTAAACAGTACGCACGAGAATACATCCGATTTTTTAAAGATTAGATTCTTTAATGTCTCAATGCTCTGTAATCTGCATCCTTAGTATTTTTGAACGGCATTTAGGGCTTATCCTCTTAGCCGTTTTTTACTTTTTGTTCGCTTTGTTCGGAGATATCAAAATTGAGACAAATGAATGACGCGTGTGGCTAAAATCGTCTCGGCGTTTATCTTTACGTTTTATATACAATGCAAACGTGATTTGAGTATTAGCTTGACAAACCTCATTTAAATTAATCTAATAAATCGGACACTTACCTCTGTCGACGATTTTGCCGAATAAATTCTTTCCCCGAAGGAAGTTTCGTGTGGAACAGTTCCATCTCCTGAACTTGAACTGGTGCTGACACTCAGCCACTGCCATGCTGGCGCCTTTGGCAACAGCTGCTAGAACGCCAGGGTTCTCTCTGGCCAATCGTCTCTGTTTCCGCCTCAGTGTGGCGTGGACTGCAGGGTCCATGTACAGAACTCCAGGCGATATCGGCGATAAGTTATTTGGTTCACCCGCTTTGGCTATGCCCCTGCGAACAACGAAAGAATTGCAAATAAAAACTTGAAAAAACCGTACGTTGTCCGAACACGATAACACTGATTTTTGTCACTGTCGCGAAGACAATGCCTGTTAAAGGGTTCCAGGGGGATAAAAAAGTCAAACAAAACCCAAACGCCACTTAAGGCAATGGGTGCAACTCGAAATGAAATGCTCATTTGAAAAGGTAAAGACAACAAACAATTGACGAGCGAACTGTCAATCCGCAGACGTTTAGATAAACATTTGCGTCGCGCATTAATCCTTAAGGGCCGAGCGGGTAAACACTGGCCGAGAGCGATCGAGATCACGGCGTATTGACTCGGCCGCGGCTCACTATTCCACCGACAATAAAAAAAACCACTACGGGCACTCTCGCACGCTGCGCCCTCAGTTTGGAACGCTGGAAATCGTATTACTTTTCTATTTGCCTTTCTTTGTAGTCGAGTGTTACGTAAATATGAACGTGTTCGTCGGAAATTCTCATTTCCTTCGAGAATTCATGGAGACGGTGTGACGGTCTTAACATATTGTGCGCGGTTGAAACAACGCGGTCCATCCGAAAGTGTTTTGTCTCGCGGTGACTTAATGCAAACAGTTATATCGACACAAATGTAGACACAGTCGATTTTACTAATTATACTTGACTAATTATAGACATTACGTCACCTGGGCGTAGGAGGACAGTCGATAGCGTATTTCTCGAGCGATTGTCGATAGTTTATAAATAAATTAACACCTATATTGGCTTATTCTATATTCGGCGACACCACAGTGGCAACATGTCTCGACATGACATTACCATCCTTTATATTAAACGATACGATTGAAGGTTTTTATGGACAGATTATTCAAGTTTTTTTTTATGTTTTTTGTGCGCCATTCTTGTGTGGTCATGTTATGTTTGATCGTCCAATGGAGTATAATATTAGATAAACGGCGTCATTTATCATTATTACACATTATGTTTCAAGTTTTTAATATAAATTGACTCGTTATTTTGACTATTTGTGAGAGGAAGTAATTTTTTCCCGACGGCCCACTAATAGATGTCGCTATCTATTAATTTTATGTTTGAAATTTCACACTATCCGAGACAGATTTATTGATATTGACGTGTGGACGTGCAAACAAATTATATATGTGATAAATTAATTTTCAATTTAACATGAATAGCATAAAATCTGAACGATCACTGTTATTGGGAGCTATAAATTCGAACCACGTCATTGACACCTACGGTTGCTTTGAAACAAAAACTAAGAATGTCCATACCCAGTAAACACGATTACGTCAAAGTGACGTCAATATGATATTGCGCTATGTCAGGATTTACGTAAGATATACGTCAGATTTGAGTCACCTGTGAATCATTATTTCACACTTTTTGACGTAAGACTTTTACGTAATAAACATGACGTACGTATGATGTCCAGTTGACATCATTATTACCTAACTGACCTTAAGCTGATATAACAATGATGTCATAGAGGTGTCATATATCTCAGTAAACACGATTACGTCAAAGTGACGTCAATATGATATTGCGCTATGTCAGGATTTACGTAAGATATAGGTCAGATTTGAGTCACCTGTGAATCATTATTTCACACTTCTTGACGTAAGACTTTTACGTAATAAACATGACGTACGTATGATCCCATCCCATATACGTCCCACTGCTGGGCACGGGCCTCCTCTACAATTGAGGGGGTTTAGGCCTTAGTCCACCACGCTGGCCTAGTGGTGGTGGTGGTGATCGGGTCCAGACCAATCTTCTGCGTTACATACCTTATCTGGTCCAGATCGGGCATGCCCGGTCCGGTCCTTCTAAGGAACACGAAAAAATTTATAGTCGGGTTGTATTCCATTTTTTCATTATTCAAATCAATCATCTGCGTTATAAAACCTTGCCTGATCCAAATCGAGTATGCCCGGTCCGGTCCTTTAAAAAAAACATGAATGTATAGTCTTGAAAAATATGTTTAATTAAAAAAAAACTATTTATGAATTGATATTATAAATATTTTACTTAACATATTATTATATTTATTTACATTTAATTTTTCCAATTTTTTTTTGTTTTTAATTTAAATATCATTTTTATTTTTGTTTTGGTTACACAGTTTTTTTTTTCTTTAAAGTAAATAAAATAAAAGCTATTATTTGCTTGTGATTTATCTTCATTAGATGGTTGTTTTTTGATCCTGGCTACCCATCCCATAGCCATCCCAATCTTTAGCATTATTCAATACTGAAGACAATGCTTGATGCAATTTATTGCAATAATTTCTTGGTTATTTTGGTATTTATGTCTTCTTGCATCTAAAATACAAAATTTGAATTAATTATGTATTTAATTAAATAAGTAATAATAAAAAGAATGGTGCAGAAATGCATCTCTGCCTACCCCTTCCGGGAATACAGGCGTGAGGTTATGTATGTATGTATCTATGCATGTATGCTATGTATGTATGTATGTATTAATGAACTGCTTTAATTTGAGAAATTCAGTCTTTAATATGTATCAATATTTCTTCTTTATAATTATTCTTGTGATGACTGCCTTCCGAATAGGGTGATACACAAAATTTTGAAATGACTGAATCTAAGTGATGTATTCAACATTTTATAGATTAAATAAATATTATTTCATTGCATATTATGTAGTATTTTTCCCATAAAGAGAAAAGTATAAATTTCAACATTGTCAGATAGAGCAACTACATATTATATTAGATCTTTCATATATGTATTTTAATTTTATTTTTTTTATCTTTCTTACTTTATAGCATTAATGTATTTTAATTATCTTAATTAATGTATCTTATATCTTCATAATTGTTGTTAATGTACATCTTTATGTGCTATTTCTATACCCATATTTATGTCCCTCAAATTTGAGTTGATTTTTATTTTAAGTTATAGTTATTAGTAAAAAAATTATTATTAATTATTCAACAATATTTACATTTTAAACAATAAATATTACCTGCAATTTCAGCGGGTTTGTCAGTCAACTCTACCGCTGTTTGGCTAAATATATTATATATTTTTAATCAATCCTTTGATAATGCTTTTAATTTGGAAGTTTTTTCTACAGCAGCTGCTTTTGCTTTAGACTGCTCATTATCAGTAGAGAAAGCATAGGGTTCTTTGTCCAATCTTATTATTTTTTCCTCTGCCTCTTCCATTGTTTCTGATAACATTAATTGTAATTATGCATTACTTTCTTATTATTCTGACAATAAGATATCAATTCTCACAAATCTATAATTCAAATAACAATAAATTACCTGCTGTGCCACATATTTGAACATGAAACGTTGGCCATGTCGGATCAGGCTCATCACAATGTTTCACCATTGTTTGTAATAATTTACAATACTTAGCACTTTTTAACAATGATTCAGGCATATATTTACCACCACCATATTCTTTGTAATGATCTAACCAAGAACTTGGTAGTATATCAATTTCTTTATTGAATGAATCATTTACAAATAAAACTAATGCATAAGTATAAGTCATCTGAAAAAAAACGGATTATTGAAATATAAAATTATTTTAAAAATAGCAAAGAATTGTAATGTATTTTTTCAATGATTTTTTACTAACCTTGAATGTTTTACGTAGGTAATTAAACTTAAAAACGAAGCTTTACACACAACACACAAATTTGTATTTAGTTAGTTTAGTCCACACGTTCGTATTTTTTACACATACACACTGAGTAAATGTCTAGATATAGGTTTATAGTACTTGATACACTTTTTTTTGTTTAACATACAATATATTAATTATTCTTAACTATGTACGTACTGTTAAGGTGATTAGGTTTTTGTATTGAACTTATTTAATCTTCACCTACATTATATTTTACATTAATATACTAATCGATATACAATTTTAAATAATATAAAAAGTATAATTAGTGATACATTCAATAATGCTTTTTTATGACACAAAAGTCTTTAAATGATAAACACTTCAACTACACTGTGAACAAGTTCCGACATGTTGCTTCATGACGTCACGCGCTATCACTAAATTTATATTATACACCCCATGCGTTGCTAATGTTGTGTTTGTTAGCCTAAATAGTAATATTTAGTAATTATAAATGTATTTCATTATAATACCTTACAATATTATATATTTACATTATTAAAAGCTTATGCGTACAGACCTTTTACTAAATTATTGTAGTAATAGTAAAATTGCATATTGATGATTTTATTACTTATAAGTATAATTAAAATTGTCAATAACTTTAATGAGAATATAATCTTGATTAATATAAATTAATTATTGGACTTTATAAAAATATTTAAAAATAAGACCGTCAATTGATGCAAGACGGATTGATATTTTAAAATATAAAAGTTGTTAGAAATATAAAAGTTGAAGACGTACTTGTTTCTCAACGAGTGTTACCCTTCATGTTTATATTAATATTTTTGTAATTTTTTATTTATTGAATACAATTCAATGTAATTTTATATTTAATGCACAACACACTTAGATATCAGGATATTTATTTATGTTTGATACACATATTTTTGTTATAGGTATTATACCTACACAAAATATTTTAATAACTCTTTAGTTTATTATTTTTTTTGATAAGCCTACATTTGTATATTAAATTACATTTCTGGACCAGACCTGGTCCTGATCCAGTATGCCTTACCATACTTGATTACATTTAACATCAGGCTATCCTTATCTGGACCAGACCTGGTCCTGATCCAGTATGCCTTACCATACTTGATTTTTTTTTACATCAGGCTATCCTTATCTGGACCAGACCTGGCCCTGATCCAGTATGCCTTACCATACTTGATTACATTTAACATCAGGCTATCCTTATCTGGACCAGACCTGATCCTGATCCAGTATGTCTTACCATACTTGATTATATTTAACATCAGGCTATCCTTATCTGGACCAGATCTGGTCCTGATAGGGCTTGCCGGATCTGGCATGCCTCATTCTATCCTGATCGGGTCCAGATACATGATCTGGTTGCGCCTTATGTTTTTTCTAGTCGGGAATGTGATGGAATTTTTACGTAAATTTTATATCAAAATATTGATTCATATTTTATGTAAGAATATGATGAAATTCTTATGTAACTTTTACGTCAGAACATGACTTCGACATGACGTCACCCGAATGACGGTATATGACGTATCATGTACGTAGCATTGGATTCATGAAGATGACGTCATATTAAAGTCAAATTTAATGTCAGTACCATGTCATAATGATGTAATCCAATATGACTTCATATTGAGGTCATAAATAAAGTCACCATTACGTCATGTTTACGTCACTACGTCATAAAATTTGATGATTTCTGTATGATCTACGTATGACATCATTTTAAGGTCATGTGTTCACTGGGTATTAGCCTTTCCATAATAAAAGGTCCTTTGCACTTGTCACGATGGTAGAAAACCAAATAATGGTACAAGACGCGAGGTCCTCGGGAAAAAATCCTGAATGGCTTTCACAGGCAAACGTGATGTTTGGACAGCGATAAAGCTTGTGTGAATGTGTCAAAATATCAAATATTGTCTTTGGCCAAGTTGTCTCGTTTGGGTAATTAAACCTCATTACTGTGGCATTTTGATGACGTTTGAGAGTCCCTTATTTTATCTGCTTTAGTAATGCTATTAAGGAGTAATCAAAATGTTTATAATTCACATTAGGTACTCTTATATTTGAGTCGTTTAAAGGCACTTTAACTGGTGTAACAGACAAACTGCCTAGATTACTCTGCGGTTACCACCAGGATTGCACCTTATGATCCAGTAAAAATCTCAATAAGTACATATTAACATTAACCTCGCATAATGATTACCAATGCGCAAAATTCAACCGTATCACCATCAAATCTACTTCCTTCAATACAACGCAACACTTGTTCTTAAACATATCCATTTTGCCCACGAGTTTTGCATACAAATCAGCCCTTTATTATTTAATTTGTTGACTTCTTACGAGGCGTCAAAATATCAAAGCACCAGATCCACTCAAGCAAGGTCTGCTGCTGCTTAGTATATGTACCGAACTGTGGGTCTTGGGTTTATGGTTAGGTTTATCTGAAGATCGTGAGGCCAACACGAGATTTCGGCCGTAATGTAATATGGGCTACGAATGATGAATACGAATGAAGTAAGGTGTGGCGATTTCTTTTGTGCTTGAGGCGATATGTGTGGATTTTATGGTGCGATTGTCCCACTTAACGTGTCTTTGGGCCCGTGGGCTTAGTAACAGTTTCCGGGTTGATGTGCCACGTAACTTTTACATAAAACATTGTGTAATGGCTATATACTTATTATGTGATGTTAATTTATAAAATCTACCAAATAACACTAGATCAGTGTTGATGATTCCGATGCGAACAATCTCTTGTCATAAATATGCATAGGGTTCTGTTAAATCCTATGCTTTGTATATTTTAAGAAATAACTATAAGGAGCAAAATTGGGTCCATATACTTTTGACTGTACAATATACTTATCACTCGTTGATTGAATTACGGTGCGCTAATATTACACTTTTTTTTTCTTTACTCTTTTTGTTCGTTAGTACATTCTACGATCTCTGTTTTATTATTATTTTAGTTAACCGTGTGCACTTACGACTACCTTTCATTTCTCTTTCTACATCTCCATCCATGTTGTCTGCAAGAGATCGCCTTGTACGATAAGACCGCCTTTTGTACTAATATACTGTATTCTATAGTTTTTATGTTACGTGTACAATAAAGTTTTAAATAAATAAACTAGTACTGTATTTAATCTACAATCTGAATTTCATTGCAATATTTCATTTAAGCTTTGATATAATTTCAAAAATAAACATTTCTAGGCGTGGACTTGAACCCACCTCTACGAATCCGGAGGTAAACTATTTAAAAAACATAAAGTGCAGTAACATAAGTATCGTGTTGTAAATTGAATGACAAAAACTTGTTTCTTCCGGCAGCTGGCTTGAATATATGTCGTAGGTAAGTGGATAAGGATTTAATGGTTTTGTTTGATTTTAATATTTAACTGTAGGCGTCTACGGATAAATTACTTTACGTTAATTATAATATTTTAATGTGGACGTTATGACTTATTCAAGTGTTTTAGTAATCTTATTTTGATTGTCAAGTTTCATTGTTTAAAAATTGTAAATAATATTCTTTCAATTTGGAATAAGCATTATTTTTGTATAAAATCATTGCGTGTATATATAGAAAGAGCAATTGATTTATAAACTCTTGTTTTATTCAACAACTATTTTGCCGACGGAAATCATTTTTGGAATATAATAAATAAAGAAAAAGAATTACTGAATTATGTTGAGTTAAAGTCAATAATGATGTTGATTATTAAATGTTAATAGACAAATCGCATATTGAGTCTAAAGAAGTACTTTTACGTACATAACATCCAATAACAATTTGAAAATGTTCTGTTTAAAATGGGATTATTATTAAAAATATTTCCTTAAAAATATAAATTATAATTAAATATAACCCACTAGCATATTTTTGTAAGTTTTATAACAGAAATATTGTAGAAAGTTGATGATTTTGTACAAAGAATTCACGCGCCGTCGGCTCTCGGAACAGATAGTATCACGATTTGATTACTGTTTTATAAGAGTTTTAATATTTTGTAAAATGTAATGAACATTAACTTAAAAGATTAAATTCTTTATAAAATTATTTATGTAATAAATCACTTGTTAATCTTTTCCACTATCGCACTTTTTATGCATAAAAATAAAAAATACAAATATTTGCACCAATTTCAATTATTATTGTTTAAAAATGTTTTATTATATTTGAAAAAATAACATATGAAGTTAAAGTCATGTTTAACTTTAATAGTACGATTATATTTAAATAGTAATTAACAAGTCGTATCATTTGCCGACGGCCGCTTGAGCTGTGTGATCGTTTAAATAAATTTTTTGTATTTTTTGTAAATACCACAATCATTTTATTTTAATAAATTATTAATAATGCAATAATAGTTTTTTAAAATTAATAATTTTATTGATTTTTTTATTTGTTACTAATTTCCCAGTTTTAACTTTTTGTGCCTTTTTTATCTAATATTAATTATTTATACCAACAAACGGAGACTATATTTGTATAATGCAATAAGCACGCGCCACTGTATGTTTGCTTTGATAACACTAGTTTGATAGAACAAAGTAACTTATAGAAACGACGATAAAGATTTGGTAGTCTAATTTATTTTATTATATTAGAGTTAAATAACTCTTAATAATAAGATAACTTCACAAAATATTCATATTAAATATTCTTTGCTTTATAATTATTAATAATAAAAAGTGTTATTACTAAACTATGTATATTAAATAAGTAGTCATTTATTAGTGATTTTGAAATCTCGATTTAATTTTAAAATTTTTAAGTTTATTTTAAAATATATTTTATGAATCTAAAATAATAATCATTGTTTAAACAATACGTTTTATATACGATTTTGTTTTAGGGAATTATTCCAAATCAATTGATGTGATCAAGTGATGGCCTCGGGGTTTAGGCGCGCGGTCGAGAATTTCGGCGGTCGCAGGTTCAAACCACAGGCACACACCTGTGACTTTTCGAAGTTATGTGTGTATTCACAATGAATTATCACTTGCTTTAACGGTGAAGGAAAACATCGTGATAAAACCTGCACACCTAAAAAGTTCTTAGGAATTTCTTAGGTTTGTAGTCCGCCAACCCGCACTAGGCCAACATGGTGGACTAAGGCCTAAACCTTCTCAGTTGTAGAGGAGGCCCGTGCCCAGCAGTGTGACGTATTTGGGCTGATGATGATGATGAATTAAATTTTACAATTAATTTGTCAAAAGAAAACAATCAACGCATAAAAATCGGAACATATTATTTCTCATGGTATGAAAAACTTTGTAACAATATTCTTGGAACGCTTAATAATAGGTTACTAACACCGAAACGAGATTTGACAATGGTATCTCATTGTTGATAATTATTTTGTTCTTGAAATAAACTGATTACAGTAGCATGTTTATAATTAACGGGACTTCCCGATCTATGAAGTAGTTTCTGGTCCCGTATCTATTGTGTCTGTCTAACCCAAACAAAGTACGGCATCGAATTCCCAAATCTAAGGAGCTGACTTGTATTTAATTGTGCTTATTTTAAGTTCGTTTCATATGATCGAAGTTATGTTACCAGCATAGTCATAAAAAAAATACAATATGCAAGAAAATACTTTTATCCCAAGTTGAACTTTCCGTACAGACTTTTCTTTCAAAATTTAGCATAGGAATTCCTCCTATTATATGCACCTCTACAATAACTTTAAACTAATTCAAATTGCGGACTTTTTAACTGTAATTGTTGTCCGCAATAAGCTATCGATCGTTGAAATAAACAATACGAAAAGTACGTAAACTTTCGTCGAAATTAACCGATGCTAATAAAGTGCGTAAATTTCGAAAACGACTGCGTTATCGTGATCTTAATTAAAAATTTACGATCCGCCACACGGATGAAATTCTTCGCGCATTGGAGTGTACAATTTGCCCGAAATTAATGTAAATTTTGATACATAGCTAATTAGCGGAGTATTTATGCATTTGATGTGACTTTTAAACGTCCCTCGTGAGTTATGAACTGATTTCGAGCTGTTTTATTTGTTTTGAATTTAAATTTTTAATTGTGAATAATTTTATTGGGCGCAGTTTTGCGGTGATCGAGGGCTTTAATTTTTTATTAATTGCACGATGTTTAAGTACCGATAAACGGCGGTCAATTTTATTATTGTTAATTTAGTTACTGGAGGAATAAAACTGAATTAATTGATATGTTAGTGTAAGGTATAATTAATGGTAGACATAACAATGAAAATGGTATAGCTAACAAGTAAGGTTCTTAATCTAGAAAGGAAACTGATTTGATCTTGCGCTAATAAATGAACTATAATAGTTAAGCATGAAGCTTTTGAATTATTAAATACGCCAATTTCACTTATTAAATCCTAGTAAATTGTTTTTATTTTGCATAAAGATTATTTTGACTCTGAACACAAGTTCGTATGCAAATCATTTCTATGAGAATAAAAACTCTATAGAGAAATAATAAGGCAGGTCGCATACCAGCAGCGATAATGCGTACAAATAGAGAGTTGATGCTCCCGTCAGTCACCGTGACGAGTGCGTGCCACCTTCCACATACGAATGATAACACGGTACTTGCGATAAAAATGTCTTGTTACAAAAATACTTTTATTGCATACGCTTTTGCTAATTGAGTAAACTAAAGGCAATTTTTTTTTGTTCAGTTATTGTTTTGTAGTAGTCACTTAAAAGAATTTTTTAATTAATATTATACGTTTCATTTTAAGTAAATAATTTGCGTTAGAAGTTAAGGCTTCCGACTAGTATTTGACTGCGGTGTAAAAATGTCTGCATATTATTGTAAAATGATGGATTGAATACAGACCCTCAGTCTATAAAACTGAAGCGGACTTTAGTTGTTTTCTATAGATGAATTACAACGAATTGTTTTTATTACACATGCAGTAAACGTCGTACATTAACTAAGATATATTCCCGAACGTGTAACAATAGCATAATTTTATTTCTTTTTTACTGAGATGTTGCTAATATAGTCTGAAATTTTAAACAGACGGATATTAAATATTTTATAGCTTTCCGCGATCGACCTTGTGATGCATGATTGATCGTGTTTGATCACACGTTTAGGTACCGCACTGTAACACTTGTTTTTACAGACGCCGTAATAACAATGGACATAACAAATAGTTTCATACATTGTTACAGCCGTAAATCATAAAGTTAAGTTGAAGGTACAAAGATTATTACTCTCGGGAACGTTAATTTTTAATTCGGATTGAGCATAAAATTTTAGTGCGCCATTATCGATCTCGCACGAGAACGTTTACATCGTTTAATGGTTCGCTAATCACGATATGTGGGAAATAAGCAACATCTGTCAGTGTAACATTGTATGCCTATCCCGGAAGAGAGTTGCGCGATCAGCTTTATTTGAAGTAAACATTGCGGATTGACAGTGTGCGGTCGCCTGAATTTGTAGTTTGCAATGCAAATTTTTATCAATAGTGTTTTGTTATTGATAAACTTGTACCCAGCTGGTTTTGAATTGGTTATCATGAAGTTTGAAACTTGTCACACACTGCATTATTATGAAACATTTTTGTTATAATATTTTTGAGTAAAATAAATGTTAAATGATATTTAAAAAGGTCATTCTAACTAGTTATATTACACTCATTCATAGCACAGGTACTCAGAAAGTTAAAGGAAATATGTCTTTTTTATAAATAGCGAGCAAAAAGGTAGCATTTATATGTGTCGGGAAACTACTGGACATATTCTAGAAATTCCTTCACTGATTGAAAGATAGTGTATCTATGAATATTACAAGATATTTTTTAATGTACGCGGATCAATTTGAGCCGAACCATTACGATGAATAAGAATGCACTTGACGTAAAATATCACTTAGAACTTGTCACATTGCAAGAATTACTGCATAACATACTTAAGATCGTAACAGATTAAATCGCACCGAGTGGCATAAGTGAATTCTAATTTCTACGCAATCGAAATATCTACTACTCCACTTACAACAAGCACGACTTACTAATTAAAATGACGTAAACACGTTTGAATACGAGAAATGAACAAGTCACGAACGAAATCAGAATTACGGCACTTATCACAACTATTTACATGGGGATATATCGACCAGTTATTAATTCTTATTTACATCTCAATCACTATCGCTTAAATGACAACAAAAACGACTACAAACACTTGTTTTAGACGACAAAAACTAGACTATTGAGTTGAAATCTTACCACCACATACTGCCTCGTCCCCTTCGAGGCTTGTTGGCAGCTTCACACCTTAAACACAGAACAGTGATCACAAATAGCCACAGACAGTTCATTCTGCGATGGGCGGAGCGCTTGCTTCACATGAGCGCTAGCTATGGAGGCACAGTGACGTCTGGCGATCACCGACGTTCCGCCGAGGCGGGTCCATGGTGGGAGGCCTTACCTGCAACCACCGCCCGATTCGTCTCGCACTTTTTTTTATGCTCCACTCATTATTCTTAGGTAATGTTGCGATTGAATCGGTAAATGAATCGATGTCGTTTTGATTTCTAATCGATTTTTGGGTGTGATTTACGGAGGATTTTTTCGCTATTCTACCATTCATGAATAGTTCATTGGTATTTATTTTTAATAAAATCATTATTCACTCAGCTAGTTCATGTTGTTTAATAGCGGGAATAAAAGAAATGTTTACTATATATTTATTCCAGTCAAATTCAAGGATAAATTATCCTGATAAATGTTTAAGGAATGCAATATTCAAACTTCTTACATCACTTATGTAGCCCGGTCAAATTATGTTTGTGTAACATCCATTAAAACACTTTATATGTACACTAATCATTGACTTGAGAACAAGGTCTGGATAAATGATTTTATTGGTGTCTAAAATTAGTGCAACAAAATGAAGTGATATATATTTATGTAGTATAAGAATGATTTTATAATTATTTACGATTACTTAAACCAAGACAAAAATGAGTTGAAGCCACTAAGTTTGCGGAAATATTATTTTCTTGTTACAAAATTGTAAGATTTTCTTTTAAATATATTCGTTTTATTATAAAAAATTCCTGTAGATTGCATTTTAAGACTTGTTTTCTAAATTATTTGTATTGTAAAATATCGAAAACTTCAATAAATTTGGTAATAGCATTTTTCTGTTGCGTGGTGCGCGTGAGTCGGCAGTTCTTGGCGCGCGGTTGGGGCGCGGTGGGAGGGGCGAGCTGACCAATCAGCGAACGGCGAGGCTGTGCGCGCGCACTCGTGCTGCGGACGCGGACACGTGGGCCCGCGCCCAAGCACCCACGCACTACGCGTCACGCACCACCGACCCTTCCATATTCAAAATATTTTCTTTTTAAATTGTTTGGAACATACCAGCCAGTCTTATAAAAGACCTTTATCAAGAAAACAAATTCATACAAAAGCTTTAAAAAAAAAAAAACTATAAACATAGCAATAAAAAGACTTATAAAGGAAATTAAAATTAAATTTTTTTAACTTATGATAGCACTTACAATAAATAATAATTATGCAGATATATCATTTTCTAAATACATTTTTTGTATTACATCGCCATTTTATGGCTTAGAATATTGTCATAGATAAACCAAGTCCAGTATGTAAACAAATTTGCTGGTCTAAACTGCTACGCGCCTACGAAACATTGCGTGGCCTTATAAAGACTTCAACGCGGGCGGTCGTACCAAATCACAATGTTGTTACAAGTTCACAAGTAAAAAGCTATTTAGATATAAATATTATTTATTAAAAAAAAAATATTAATAGATAATAAAATATAGTGTACTTGAAATATTGGAATTGCTTACATTATGGCGTTTAATTTCATTTTTAGTAGCTTCCATTGGCAATAAATAAGTTTATTTGCTTATGGTTTTTACAAAATTTGGCTATCTGCAGTATTCTCGTTTAGAGTACCTATCATAGCTATGGAAATATAAGAGCTTGACTGTTAAAAAATTCCAGTCACAAAATTTCATATTCTATTCTTTGCTTTTGCTCTTCTTCAAGATTATCTGTCTCTTTAATTAATAGCTCACACTAACAGGTGGACAATTGAATTTCGCAACCAAAGTAACATTAATTGAGATTATCACGTTTTAATTGGACAAGTCCATTAACCTATTAGTGGAAATTGTTTTGGATTGTGTTTTATATTTTTATTTTATATTTTTGATTGTGATTGTTCGGTGTATTTCCCAAATAAAATAAATATAAAGACAATATACAGGAGACGTCTTATCACTAACCTTTAAAAATGAGTTGAGTTAAATAAGGATTAATTATTAATTTTGCTATCTATTCTATTGATCTAGTTAAAAGCGTTGCGAAGAAGTTGTTGTTTCACTTCAATTTAAATAACAGTAGTATCCCCAACAAAGCCGACTTATTCATTTTGGAAAGTAGCCTACTATGTGCCTTTAGACTTAAAAATATATAATGTGCAGTTGTAAATTTTTATCGCAATCGAAACATAAACTTAAAGTGACTTAAAATATTCAACAAAACTACAAAATTTATTCATTCAAAGTTTTTCAAAGTAACACTCTTTACGTGTATAAATAAATTACCTATCGACTTAAATCTCTCGTTGACCTCGCGGTATTAAACCGCACATACGAACGGCCCAATTTAACAGCATACTTTTTAGAGAATTTTTCAGTTACTTGACATAACAGTCCATCAAATTGGAGAAGAGCTGAGAACTAAGATATCATGTCTTGGGCTTTAACTTGGCTCTACTTGGCGTCGCATAGCATTGCATAAACAAACTATTTTTGATACTCAATCAGTACACATTAAGGAAGGTAATAGCTAAGGTCATTACAAACCCCCTGGCGTTAAAAAAACCCATAGGTATAAAATGTATGTGGTTGTTAGGAAAACGTAATTTTTTTTATTATTTGTCGGAATTTTCTTTAACGCCAGTAGTTTTGTTATGACATTAGCTATTACCTTCCTTAGTTTCCGGTCACGGTCTGAATACACCCTGTATAGTAGCTGTGAAGAAAAAAATCTAAAGTATGTATAAAAACGAACATGTTTTGAAAGCATTTGTCCTTAAGTGTCTGAAAAAGTGCATGAAAAAGTTGCCAGCACGTGCCCCGCGCACGTGTGTCATGTGTTGAGTTGTGAGTTAATTGCACATCCTTGTACGGACAGATGTTCGAGCGGTTATTGATTTTCGATGTTATTTTTTTTCGTAACAATACTGAAGCTTAATGGGGTCCTGTTGGTGTGGTTTACATCGTAAGATACTGGGTTTTATTATCAGATCAGTTTCAAAAACCTATCTTGAAGTTTGTTTCTACGTCCTCGAAAATTATGTTATAAAAAAGCGCGCATAATCTTTAAATACGGTTACTGGGAGCATTCAGTTGGTATGCAGAGGCAGGATTTTAGTCTTCCAAAGGACTATATTTGGAACGCTCTGCTTTTATCGTCATCTACTTCTCAATATTTTATTTTAATATAAAACTAGCTTACTCTTACCAGACTTGTCACAAAGTACCTACTATGGAAAAATCTGCAACCTGTACAAACATAAAAATGAAAGTCAACAGTCCCAATTGGCATATCCCTTTTCCACACAATAAGCTGTTTACTCAAAGCGCATCATGTTTACGCGTTTACTAAGACACTACTGAAAGAAACAACAGCCACCCGCTAAAAACAAACCAACCAACAAAAAATACCTTATGATTCATAGTTCACTTCCCATCCCTCGCTTATCTCTTACGAAACGCAAATATCACTCCTCTAAGACAATACAAAACTTTACAAATAAGTTCTATAAACCAGCAACGAGAGATGTGCTACATCGCAGATTTAAATTCAACTCTATGATCCAACAGATATGGTATATAATTGATTGAAAAAGCAATCGGACATGAGCCTCGTACTTGTTCATTGTATCTTTATTGCTCGGAGTGAGCGTAAATATTAAAGTTTTATTATGTTTAGAAATAGGCGCGGTAGTATTGAGACGAGCCGGTGTGGTCGCCTCCCATAGTGATAGGAAAAAAACCATCCGCCCCTTACGTTTTATGGCAATGACAGCTTCAATAAGTAGCCGTTGGATTTCCTCCGGGAATTGTGAAGGCACCGCCAAATTCAACACTTAGGCCGCCAGCAGATGATTTATATCCAACTGGCAATATCGACTTAATGAAAATATACGGTGTCATCCCCCTTTAATCCTTATTTCATGGTGTTGTTATAATGGAATATTTTTGACGATTGGGTTCGACTTTTTTAAATCATGAAGCGCTGTGAACTGCTCTTTCATTGTGGATAAAAAACATATTTCTTGGCGTGGTAAATTGACGCGGTAATTATGAAAGCCTCCTTTGTAATTCTGACATCTTATTGGTATACTTTCGGTGCACTCTTTTGTATTTTCTTATGCATCGAAATGCTATACAAATTATATTTATACCCCAAAAGGTTTCGGGTTGTCGATTTTTTAAAAAATAATATTTGAATTTTGAAATATATCGCACAGTCGATAAAAATCCATTATAACATAAAGATGCATTGATTACCTCCAGACTTCAATTAAAAAAGTATGCGAAATAGTCATAAATACGCAGATAAATAACTTAAAAAAATGTAATAAAAAAACAAGTGCCCAGTTTCTGTACTAAATGCTAGACAGATTAAAACCGCTATTGCAAAATGAAAAAGTCAATGACATTTGTTAATTACCCCCAATCTATAAAGAAACAAGTCCATTAGACCACCGCTTTATTCTAGACAAAATTAATACCACGTAGGTGGTACATGCCACCAATAAAGGCACAAAATTCGCGGAGGTCTGTACCCGCAGCGCCTAGCGTGAGACAATCAAAGATCGCACATAAACAATCATAAGAAATCTCGAATTCATTTCGCATCAACGCAACGGCCGGTCGGCTAATGGCCGTTCGAACATTGTTTTCGGACTGGCAAAAACCGCAAGTAAAAAAAAATTGAGACATCGAAATTCTTGTCCGCATTTAGCCGCGATAAAATCACCGCCCTCTTGACACCTAGATGATAAAGTTGCAGAACGGATACATCTTACGCTGTACATACGTATGTTACAAAATGTTAAGCTTAAAAATCTAGTTCACGACATGATATTCATAAGAAGGAAGTTTTCCAGAATTTTTGAGATCTGTTATAATTTTTCTATGGTACATATTTCGGTCAGTTTTGAGCATTTTGATGCTGATTTTTATGTTCATACAAAGCAAGGTTGTTAATAGTATAATATATGTATATTTTATTATAAAATTAATACTTTTTAAATTCTAAAACTTATTTATAAATAAGTTTTTATTTGATTAATATTATAGACTTTAGACTGAATTTAAAAAAACGAAACGATAAACGAACAATTTGTACATGTTGGTTGTTTCAACACATATAACGAACACGCTTAAGGCACATACTAAAACTTCATTCGACAAATGACGCATCTGTTAATATTTTAATCTATCTCACGAATGATATATCGAGCGCTCATCTAGACTAATAGCGTTTTAATAATCATGGGTTAGTCATTGAGAATACGGCACCGGACAAAAAGGCGTGAGTGATCCCTATTCGGCAGAAAAAAAAGTTAAATAAAAAGTGTTACCTACCTACCGATTCCATAAAATTCACCTACGTTCGCCATGTAATTTGAAGAGTACATAATATCCATCGTACGAACTTTAAAAAGAATTTTTAAACTTTTTATATTTCGTTTACTTGTTGCTATCGTTAATGATCCCAAAAATGTACCGATTGGTCCCAAAATTACCATAAATTGAAATTCTATTAATAACTACAGACGTGGGTTTGTATTATAGCAAAGACAAAAGATTACACTGCTCAAGGCTTGATAGGCAAGTGTTAATAGCAGCAGCATTATGTCAATCATTCAGAAGCCGTGTGAGATATTCTGAATGTCATGTTATAATTACTGCTAGCCATGAAGCCTCACCTTGAACGTCTGGCACGTAATTGATTATTAAATGTTCATTATGTTAGGTGTTTATTTGACAGCGTAAATGGCATAGAAGCCGTCTGAGAAACAAGAACGGTGGTGGTCGATCTTCAAATGTTTGTTGTGCTAATTTCTTCAACTACTTCGCAAATTTTCTTCAGTTTTGACTTAGGGCGTCTTCTGGTATGATTTCAGGTATAATTTATTGAAAAAATATATCCTGATTTAATAAGATAAGATGCCAGTAACATGATAGTGCCGTGTTCCAAGCTCGATCATCAATCAAATGACAAAATATAAGTACTACATCTATGAAAACCCACTAAACTGCATAAGGCCAGCAAGATAATTCAGATTTCGCTTTTCCCAATCGTAAATGAGTTTCTACGTATTGCAACATAGGAAAAAATATGACTGCCTCGTGGTCTCGCGGTACAAGTATGTGCCGTGCGATCTAGAGATCCTGAGTTCGTTTCCCGGGTCGGGCAAAGTGTTATTGGGTTTTTTCATTAGGAAATTCTCAGTAGCAGCACGGAGTCTGGAATTGTGCCCGAAAAACGGCATTAGCCTCGCCCTGTATTACGTGGGACTGATACATACTTGGCGAAATGTGGGTGCAGAAATGCACCTCTGCCTACCCCTTCGCGGAATACAAGCGTGAGGTTATGTATGTATGTATGTGAAAAAATATGCATCACCCCAATAGCTTTCATTTTCATTTCCAAGGACCAAAGTCAACGCACCTTTCCAAAAACATTTCTAGCAATTTCCTACTCCCAAAACCAGTATCGCCTGGAGGTATATCGATTTCACTTTCATACCATGTGAGCATTCTATAATTGCTATACAACATCCGCAGTGGTTCAAGGCCGCAAACGCGTCAGAGACGTGTCAAAACTTGAAGGAATCTGTTTAGTACTATTACACCGTCATTAACTAGTTTATTTTATGGTTAGGTCCAAACGAGCTTGAAATTTTACTGATGAAAGAAGTAGCTATATAACCGCCTAATAGATAAATAAGTATTAAATATTGTCGTCATGGCCTCGAGGTCTAGGCGACGTGATTGAGAATCTCGGCGGTCGCGGTTTGACTTTTCGAAGTTATGTATATTCACAAATAATTATCACGTAATAATTTAACGGTGAAGGAAAACATCGTGATGAAACCTGCACATCTAAAAGTTCTTAGGAATTTCTTAGGTGTAGGTATAGTCCGCCAACCCGCACTAGGCCAGCGTGGTGGACTAAGGCCTAAACCCTCTCAGTTAAAGAGGAGGCCCGTGCCCAGCAGTGGGACGTAAATGGGACGATGATGATGAAACATTGAGGAGAAAAAGAGAATTGTGAGGGCAGACTGGCAGTCTATGCAGGAATGAGAGATTATCACAATGAGTGAGATCAGAAGAAACGTAAGTAAAATAAATCTAATCGTTTTCAATATTTCTTGCAGGTAACGAAGTTGCTGCTTAGGAAATATTAGTTTCATAATACACGGTAAATACGATTTAGAATGGATGAAGTTAACTAAAATACAATTTTTGTAAGTTCTATTGGTTTTCCCGAAACATAGCAATAGGTTCACGCCTACTAAATTTAACTTGAAAACATAACTGGCAATACGTTAGTGTTTACATCCACTACGGCCTACCCTCTCGGTTACACAGTACTTTTTTAAGCTTTTGAAATGAAATGAACGTTTATTTATCATGTAGGCAATAATATAGCACTTATGACACAACAATTCATGTTTATAAATAAAATAATAGACAAAATTAATTGAAATATAATTAGCGTAAAATACACTGTTAAATTTTTATTAAGACTAAGTATGTATTTTATTTATATTTTTTAATGAAAAACCTGAAAGAAGCGGCTCCTGACTTGACAGAATTTAATTTTAGAGCTCTAAATTCTACTTGGTATTTCTATTGCCATAATAACCACCCTATCGTCACAAGGTCAGAAAGTTAGTAGACATGAAATAGATCAATCACTACATGACTCATCGTAAAGGTCACTCATGCAAGGTCGTATCGTGTGTGATTATGTCCGAATTAACATTTTAGCTGCTCTGGCCCCGGAGCTAAGTTTGCTCAGGTGGTAATTAAAGGCAGATATTTAGGATTCACGACTGGTACAGACCAAATAACATTTTGATTCGTATTATGCTTCTCCAGACGATAATTTATCATGTCGGTTTGTTGTATTTTGATTGCGGTATTGTGTTGTGCTTTATTTATATTCTGTGTTTATTGCTTATAATTAGTATTGAGGTTTTAGTTTTCCATTTTGGAAATATAAGTAACGCAAAGGAGCTATCTATTCATGAGTTGGAAATAGATTATTATTCGAGCCGATATGTTGCCGGTATATTGTATGTAAATCGTAGGTTCTATTTAATATAGTAGATATTACGAGTAGTTTTAACGATCTTATCTTGATATAATCCTGTAATTTTTTAGAGGACGCCATAATTAGATAATAATATATTACAAATGGAATAGGTTATGATGTAACATATGGCAATGTGATTCAATTTTTACAAATAGGTAAAAATGCCGTGTGAACTCCGTACAAAGAATCACTTAAAATGTGTTTAGAGTTAAGAAATATTGTGCAATTAGGATTTCATCATTACTCATATTGGCAAGACAGTCTAGACATACTTTGCGGGCTAAAGGAAGAATACATAGACAAGTATTTTATTGTCTTTATTGATAAATTCATAAGATTCAGCCAATATTAGGGAAAAATCATGTAGAAATTCTAAATTTTGTGGCAGAACAACAAACCCTTGAACACCCGTATTACTCATAAATTCCTCAAGAGCATATAAATGAGTAATCCACGGAGTAGTGAGGCAGGATGCGAGGTCTCACCACGTCTGAGGTGGGCTCAGAACGTCTGAGGGCACGTCGAGCCAACAATAAAGTAATTGATCCGTCAAGCGAGCAGCCCGCGGGCGGACCACACCGCAACGCCTTAAACACGTTATTTTGCGATATTCACAGCCACGCAGATTTATGAAATTATAGATGCGGTGCATAGATGTGGGAATGCCGTGAAGGGAAGTGTTGGGTCTGGATAGTATGGTAGGGTAAGGTAGTAAGGGATTGAGAATGTAATTAATGCTGCAAGACAAATTCGAAAATTCACTTAATTCGAAATTGCCGACTATTGAAATATATATATACCTATAAATATATAATATATAAATATGTACATATTTCAATAGTCGGCAATTATATTTCAATAATCGGGTTCGATTTCCGGGTCGGGCAAAGTGTTATTAGGGTTTTCCATTTGGAAATTCTTAGTAAAAGCCCAGAGTCTACTCAAAAAGCGGAAATCGGCTCGCCACCCATTAAGTGGGACTGATCCATACTGGCGAAATGTGGGTGCAGAAATGCACCTATGCCTATCCCTTCGGGTAATACAAACGGGAGGTTATGTATGTATGTATGTATGTATTGAAATATAGTCATGACTGTTGTTCGCCAGCTAACTCTTGACTCAAACTTCATTCATTACGCGATGTACACAATACATATACTATATATATTATACTAATGTACATATCTAAGAGGATTTTCCGCGTGTATAATAAAACTTAGCAACTCATACTTCAGTAGCCTCATAAATATTTATCTCTGATGCTTTACATTTGACTTAATCGGTTATAGATGTCTGAACGTGGGGATGATTCCTTGATAAAAACTTGATATTGTCAATTTCGCCTAATTATATATTTCTTTTATGAATTTCTTTGTAAGTAAAAGACAAGCTAGGATTCAATGGACAGCCCCGTGGTGCCGTTGGCTAAATAACAGCTAAATAAACGAGAGGCGTTCGATCTCCGCACCGAGACAAATGTTTGTGTGATCCACAAGTACCCATTTATTTCGGGTCTGGGGGTTTGTGAGGGCGAAAAGTCTCTCGTAGTTTTTGATACCCACGACACAAGACTTGTATCTTAATGTGGGGTTAGAACTACTATGGATGTGACTGTTAGGTGTATTTATTATTTATTAAATGGACACTCGCTAGGTATATTTGCTCATTATGATTATGACAGACTCAAAAAAAAACACCGAACGCATTTTATACAATTCTAGTGCAAAAAATCATATCATATCAGCTAATTATGCTGTCTAGAAGTATATAAAGGTAATTCTAAACATTTTATTGAGTCTACATCGCGGTTGGCGCAACATGAAGTCGCGGTAACAACAAAACACATTTTAATATAATTAAGACGCGTCCAAGTTCGCGCCGGTGGGGCCTCGACCGCCCGCGCCTCGCACATTAATTTATAACACGCTGACCGGGTTAAAATGTTGCCAGATTAGTGTATTAATAGATGTATTAGCCGTAAATCTCGCAAACAGGGGATATTAATGTCGCCGCGACTATTGGGATGTTACGCGGTAAATTATGTGGATGATTCGCTCTTTTTTTTGTTACATTGTAGATTTTTTTTGTTCCAAAAATGTTGTCGTTGCGTCTAGAATGTAAAAGCGATAGGACCACTCGGTAGTCAGTTAATTGTACTTGGACTGCTCCGAGTTCGGTAGTAAATTGAAAATAATCTATCGGCTTCACCGATCTCGCCTGAACACACTTTAAAATTGTGCTTACTCAAAAATGATAAAACAAAAATATAGCGGGAAATGTATTTTTTATTTATTTTAACTTTAATTTTAATAACATTTTAATTTTACAAAAATTTAATGTTAATAACAGACATTGACATATTTTATACTATAAAATATGAAATGCGTTAATTCAGATCAACTATCCGTGTAGCTTCATCATCAGCCCATTTACGTCCCACTGCTGGGCACGGGCTTCCTCTACCATAGAGAGGGTTTAGGCCTTAGTCCACCACGCTGGCCTAGTGTGGGTTGGCGGACTATAACACACCTAAGAAATTCCTAGGAACTTTTTAGGTGTGCAGGTTTTATCACGATGTTTTCCTTCACCGTTAAAGTAAGTGATGATTCATTATGAATACACACATAACTTCGAATAGTCGGAGGTGTGTGCCTGGGGTTTGAACCCACGAACGCTGAGATTCTCGACCGCGCGCCTAAACCTCGAGGCCATCACTACTTTTAGCTTATTTCTACCAAATCCATTCAGCTGTGTTTGCATGAATGACTTGGTACTCATACAACCGTCATTAAACTTTCGTAAGTGACATTAAAGCACACACTCGAACAATATTTCACAAACGTCATCAGCAGTAAAGTGCTAGAAAAAACCGACCATTCGCGGTATTTCCGTTTAAAAAATCATTAAACGCTCTGCCATAAACTCCGATATAGATATTAGCATAAATAACGATTTTATCTGCAACCGAGACCGAAATTAGGTGGGCATTAAACGCGTGTGGTCACTGTCCACGCAACAAAAAACTTATTATAAATCGAAATTAGTGCTTATTCTTAGAGCGTATGGCATGATAATTTTGTTAATACCTCGGAAATTTAAACTTGGAAGCTTATTTACGTAATAAAAGTTTGCAGTTGTTCTTTCTGGCCAGTAGCAAAAATTTTTTTTGGTTTTATTTATTTACACCAATCATATAAGAATCAGATTTATGAGTATTTTTACGACAATTTTGTAATATAAAGATACACATTTATTTTATACTTTATTAAAATATAGATGAAAAATGACTTGTGTATGTTATGTATTTCGTACAGTAACCTATTTCTCGAACCTCTCGATACAATAAGGAGTTTGAAACTCAAATCATCTATTTTAAATCGAAAGCCATTATAGACCTGTCAAATAAGACACATGGACAATTCCATTTTCAAAAATTGCCCATAGACACTTCGGGTTCTATAATAATTCGGCGCCAATTTGAAAAAATCGATGACATAACAAAGATATCAAAACCCTCAATCGGCCCGCTGGAACTAATAGCTGGCCGATTGTACCCCGAGTAAAGACAGAGAGCGACGACGTCTCACTTTCGACCGTGTGAATCTTTGATCTTCGGCCGGAGGTCGAAAAAAAGAAAAAAGGGCAATGGCGGCCATTGAAGAAATGTATCGAAATGTTAGTGTGGGAGCGGGCGCCACTCTTTGTCGTAATAATGAGTTGGTATTTCATGTAATGGCGTACAGTCGTTCGCTAAAGGATTATATTGAATTACATTACTTTTGAAATATTTTGCTATCGCTATGTTCCACGATATTGCATCAGAATTAATGATGAAACATTATTTAGCAGCAGAAAGATTGAAATGTGTAATGTATTTTAAAAAAAGGACACATTTTGAAACTCTTCATTATTTCGATCATAAATTTATTCTTCTACCTGCATTTATTCATTGGTATGTTTGCAAATTATTTTATGGTCAACAGTAATATTTGGCAAATAAGTTTACAACATGACACCTGTTATTCCAGGCAATAAATTATATTTTGTAAACGTGCTCCCTTTACATCCACCTGTTTTTATTTCTGCAAAGTATATACATCATGCATTTTGAAGTATGGTTGGGCTTAAAATTTTACGACTGCGAGTGTTTAAAATCTCAATTATTTCAAGAAAACATTCAAGTAGATCCTACCTAGCTGAGAACCTTGAAAAATTACGATTTACGACATGCGGATATAACGCGACGATATAATGCATAGACTTTTGCGACTTGCATAAAGCGTAGCGCGTCGGGGATGTTTGCAGACGCCGGTGTTGACGTACTTAGAAAACGAGCAGCATCCCTGATGCGGCGGGTGCGTGGCAGCTCCAACGGTTACCTGCAACTCATTGCGAACAGAATGGCGATGGATTGTCCATTCTTTTTAGCATGGAATCGCCTACATGTGGCGGGATAAATAATTGTATTTTTCAAACTGTTCTTTTTATATATGGACTAAATTATGGTCTGAAATAAATGATTTATTATTATTATTATATTATTATAAAGTAACTTTAAGATCTTACTAGTTGTTATTGAAAATTGTATCATTTCTTTAACTTTGTCGCCTTATCCATAAAACAAATGAATAATTCTTAGTGTTAAGAATTTTAAACTCGACTGTACTTCCCCATTGACAAGTGTTACTTGATTTAGTTATTTTTCAATATAATTACCTTTCATTTGACCTTGTAACAACATTTGAAAATAATACAATATGGCTATGTTATAAAATCTCTACTGAGAAATATTTTGATTATAAAAATATCATAATAATTTTAAAGATACCTCTAGATTTTATAAGTCTTGTTTAGTCGCATGTAAAGCCTATTCATGTTTACAGTCGAATACGAATCCGTGGTGTACAAAATGCAATTTTGTAGCGCCAATAGTTTGAGGTTTCAGACCAATGGTTTAAATTAAATTGATTTACAAAGAGGTCTTGTGCCTAGCCATGTAGAAAAATTAGCAATAAATTTTATACGATGTATTAAAAGATACTTGGCGACAAAATGCCAAGAAGAAGACGGCAGTGTGGCGCTATGGTTCCACCTTGGTTGAACTAGACCATTTTTGTATCGCAGACTACGACATACGCCTATGGCTTTTAAATCAAAATCTACACCAAAATACAGTAAATTGTCAAAATATTTGAAACATCGTAAAACCCTCAAAGATAATATAAATTAATCGTATCGTTCCAACGCACAAACATACCACATTCCGTCTCAATACACTGGAAATATAAAGCAATAAAGCGAGGGACGAAAGCAGTGGGCATTTCGACAAAGCAATCGTAGTTTTGACAAACTAAATGAGCCCTATCTGGGCACTCAATTTAGTTTTATAACACTCACCTACTGCATCGTGTTATCACATCGTAAAAGTACCGGAAAGGGCGGCCGTGTAGCCTCAAATTTGTTAACTTGTAACATCCAAATGCTACATCCCAATTCTAGACAATTGGCTGTATTTTGTATGTAAATGGTGCTTTATTCGCCTACATTTTCTATACACGTATCCAAAATTCATAATTCTTCAATAATCAAATTAATTTTAAATAAGAATAAAATTTCTAATCCCTATCTAAAGAATAATAGGAAGTCGAAGATCGAAATTTTTGCCGTTCAAGAACATTCTCTGGCTCCGTGCCAATACTGTAAATTACCTACGGAAAACAATAATATTATGAAAAACTACATAATACGTACATGGACCCTTCCGAAGAATTAGTTTAGAATATTTGGACTACCGTGCACTACCTTGGAGAAAAAGTAATATATTTTTCCGTTAATAAACACAATCCGCATAAAAGCATCTAGAACCGTATGTTTCTACGAATATAGTTTTAAACTTCACCTTTTAAAAATCTAGGTACTTTCAATTCTCATAAAAGTGTCCATTGATGAAAACCAAACACAGAAAAACACACAAAAACTTCGTGGAAAGTTATCAGATAAGAAATCATTGTTTCCGTAAAACGTAAAATGGGAACGGGCGGTGCTTTTGTCCCCTCAAAACAATGGCATATTAACTAAATCCTTTTAAACGATGCCTCAAAACAAGAGCAGCGATGATCGACGAATTCTTTAGAAGACACCGCTTTATGAATACTGATGTTTCAACTAGACGTTGTTTTGCAAATCATATGAATATATTAAAAACAACACATAATTATTATTCAACATATAATACATAGATATTATAATTGAATTAAAATGAACTGTATTTAACGTAACAAATCTTGTTTTAAAATTACTTGACCGTTTGACGTTGTTTAACCTCCATGGAGTAAAATACATATTTTTCCCTTCTCTCAAATTTCGAACTGCATAAGATCTTTAAATTTAAATTGTTAAATTTTTATTTCAGATAGTAGCTGCCAGCCATATTCAAATATGTAAAACACCCCAAAATACCAGATAGCAGAGGTGTAAATTGGGTATTTACACTGTCATAGTACAGTTACAAGTTTTATTACGAGGCGGCTGTAAAGTTTATTGAGTTGGTTGCTTGTGGCTCGGAATTCTTGTGTTTCGTTTTACAATTCACATTTGCACTTATTTCGCACAATCACATGGTTAGGTTCCAAGAAGGATTATGTCTAATTTTATTGCCTCTTACCCTATTTTTTAGTAAACAAAGGATTATCCTTTTTACTTGCCGTATGTTTGCTAATTTCCAATTGTTTCGTCGGACCCACGTAATGTCCGACATAATGAAGAAATATGCTTGTAATAAAGCGAATGGGTTCGATTGTATTTTAACATAAGAAATAAGCACTTGTATTGTTCGAACATGCGCGTAGAATAGGTGTTGTCTTTTAGCTCAGCCAGGTAACTTTCATAATGAATAAAGATATAAATAATAATAAATCTCATTGGACAGTGGCTTTGTTCGTGAATAACAGATACAATATATATATATACGTATTTACAGAATTAAAAGGTCTATAATTTTAAATAAAATACCTAATTCATATATAAGAAATTAAATTACAGTGCTGCCAAATATAATTTTTAAATTAACGATTTCATCATTTCTTTCTTTGCCTTTTAAACATATTAAGGCTTGAATATATCGGGTAGAGGTTTCCAAATCGATTTATATAACCATTTTAATAAGATTTTATTCAATTTTTTTGTGTTGCAAGTAGATAAAATTATGCAAGACTACCTTAAGCCGTAGATAAAACGGTTGATCGCAAAACTTGTATGAGTTTTTTATGACATTCAATCATAAATTTTCCTACACACAATTAGAAATAATTCTCAAAGTAGATACATAAAACTCAGACTCATTATATTTCTATTAACAATAATCTTTATAAAAAATCAGAGTACAATAAACGGAAGTCAATTACAATATCAATACCAACTGGTTCTTTTCAGTTTTCATAATAAAAAACCATCCAAAAGCAATTAATCGAACGCGCTTCGAGCAACATTCTTGAACATAAAAAATATGTTAACAACTAATTCAACAAATCATTACACCTCCCACGCATCAGGTACACGAACACCGGCATTAATAGGCACAGCATTGTTGAAAATAAAATAATATTCCACAATTAATCTTTGGAACTCACAATGAGTCTGACAAACGCTTACTCATTTTGGCAACGTTACCGAAATGGACGGACAAAAAATAACAAAGAACGATTTTAACAAATTAGGCGACAAACTCGTCACATTTTGGAAGTAAATTATATTATTTAATGTTTGCGGGAGGATATTGATGGGATGGGGCGGGGCCTAGGGATGTACCGGGATCTATTCACGTCGATACTGCGGTAGATCGGTTTTATTTGTCTTCAGGCATGGACTCCAAAACAAGAAGCAATGCTTGTAATATCTAATAGATTCAATGTACCGTTAATGAGAACTCCTTTTATACTGCTTACGCAATTATGATGTATCTTTGATGGTAAATCTTTCTGTAGAATGGAAGGTTAGGACCCGTGCAGTGTTACCATTTTGTTAAATTCACAACAAGCTTTTGAGATGCTTTTTCAGATTTAGTTTAAAAAATGGTATGTTGATCACTTTCGATAATCGCACAATTGATAGAAACCTTCAATTAATATAAGCTGAATTTTAGACAGTGCAGCTGTCCTAACGCCATCTATCGTATTTAAAACGAACTATTAAAATACTATATGAGGTATGCATAAACCATCATTGGTAAATTTTCTGTACGCTAAAAATTACTTTAGACAGCCAGTGAAGACGAAAAGTAGTAATTTTTTCTCGTGATATTTTTAAATAAATATAATAATGTAAACAATATCAGCTACATAGAATTCATCGATAATCCCATAGCAACAGCACTACAAAACCACAATTTCTCAAATGAAAATTAGATGAGCGTCACGAATAGACCCACGGGGGTGAGAGGGATTCCTCGGGAAATCATTCCTGTAGTATACCTGTCTCTGTCACACCTAACTAGCCAGAAAGGGAGGGATAAAAGGAATTTATTAAAACATTACAGTGTGGAGTGTTCATTATCGACGTGTGAGTCCAACACTGCTTTCACGCTGCGGACGGCTGAATAGATAATTAAAGTATTTTATGTTATAATACAAACACGCCTTAGTGTAGTTGGAATGTTTTAAACGCACCAACGTAAAGAATACGTGATACGAAAATCTCTGTACTTTTTACTAACCATTCGTCTTGTCTTTTTGGAGTGGGAAAAATGCATTAGTGACATCGGTTGACAGCTTGTTGCTGCACACTATATTATAAGTCGTGATGGCCTCGAGGTTTAGGCACCGCACACGGTCAATAATCTCGACGGTCGCGGGTTCAAACCCCAGGCACACACTTCCGACTTTTCGAAGTTATGTGTGTATTCACAAAGAATTATCCTGCACTTTAACGGTGAAGGAAAACATCGTAATGAAACCTGCACACCTCAAAGTTCTTAAGAATTTCTTAGTTGTGTAGTCCACCAACCCGCTCTAGGCCAGCGTGGTGGGCTAAGGCCTAAACCCTCTTAGATGTAGAGGAGGCCCGTACCCAGCCGTGGGATGTATATGGCCTGATGATGATCATGATGGTCCATACTACCTGCAGCATAAATGTGTGGTTTGCGATACAGAGGGAAAAAAAACATAAGCCAAAAAATCTAATCTCGCCTTCTATTATGTAAGACTAATTTAAGCTATTAGCTGTTAATTTAATACACCGCGGCCAAACTTTGAGGGAAACACGGAAGATTTTGCTATAATATAATAAAATTACAAATTAATATTTGAAATATAATAATAAATTAAAACCATTAAATCTGATGGCCAAACATTCTCTTAATATACAGAAAACCCTGAAATTTCTGTCGTCATACAAATTTTATACGAAACAAAATCAATTCAATCCCCACTACAGGCCCCTGGTCATTCAAGTGTTGAGTATATATTTTTAAATTTCTCTTTCGTATTGTAATACACGCCGACCCGTTTTGTAACATCATAATAGCAATATCCTGTCCATTGATTGTAAAAGTTATGAATTTCGGCAATTATGTCTCACCTCCCACGCGATGCACACAAAAAAACTCGCACCCGGCGCATCCAAATTTTCTTAAAAGATCCGACATCTCTCTTATAATTTTTGTTCAATTTATAAGCGAATGCGGTAAAATAACAAGTATGACTATTGAGCATGAATTTTATTAAATTCGTAAAAAAATATAAGTTAACCATGAGTTTATCTTTCAGAGAGTCACAACATTCTATGACACAAAGGATTCTATTATTAAAATATGGGTCTTATGTTTATAAAATATTGAAAAATTAAATTGTTTGTCACATCAAAATACTTTGGACATTCACCTGCAAAATATAAAGCTAAGTACGAAGCTCTTACAATTGCCGCATCCTTTGTTTTACCTTTATCATAGAATTTGCCATTTGAAACCCATATCCACTAAATTTTAAAAATTACCTTCTACCACTCAAGGACAATAAACGCTACTCCAGAATCGGGGTTCCTCCAGGATCATAGGATCATATAGCACTTTATGAAATCACGTTTCCAAACACGGTACGCCCTACAAATCTATAATGAAATATACTTTGATATAAAATGCAAACCGCATCTGCTTATGAATTGGTCCATGCAAGAATCAGTAGTTTTTTCTTATTTTTTTCCTTTTTGTGCCCTTTGTGCGAGCTAGCGCCGGCACGAAAGCATCCCCGAAGGTGTTCCAAGCGTTACCCCTGTGAACAATGAAGCATATTTATTTTTACGCCGTGCTGTCATGCCTTGACAATTTAATAACTGTTTTTCGTAATAGTTTTGCGATTTCGCGCATTCCATTTGTCAATTAATATGCGTCTGTTAGCTTTTTATCAATGACTTGAAGCACGGCGTGTGGTCTGCGATATTTCAATTATGTCAAAGAACCCTATTTAGCACCACAGGTATGTAATTAAAGACCAGCTCATGAACTGATTGGTCTCGCGTTAAATATATTGTGAGACCCAACTGCTTATGAAAAAAATTGACACAAATGATTCCAGGCTTATGTCCTTGTATAGAACAAGAACTGTGTACTTGACTGTTTAACTATTATAGAATCTTAATTCTTTATATATTTTTTTCTTAAGGCATTAAACGAACAAAAAAAATACTAGTCTGGTCATTGATGATCAGTAGCATGATCTCATGGAACTACTTAAATTTCTCTCATCTACACTGCTGAGTTATCGTACCAATTTTCTCAAAATTTTATTTTAACTTATTCCCTGAAGGTTTAATCTACGTAAAATTCCTTCGCGTTTTCGCATTCCTGGCTCCAACCAAGCCACCACCAAGGTCGTTTCCCATGAATGAAACATTTATTGGTACTAATTCCGTTAATAGGAAGAAAGGGCTTACTGAATGAACTTTTTAAGAACAATAGATTTTTGAGTGCGTCCAATTTGTACACCGACTGAGTGGCGCCAGTTACGATTGCGTAATACTGCTTGAAATTGGTATTAACTGTTCAAGTTTTTTTTTATGTCATAAGAAGTCCTGTTACGTCCTCGACGAGAAATAGAAAGTAGAGAGAAAGCAAGAAGGATATTTATCAATCACAGACACAACAAAATACACATATGGTAAAAGTAACAGAACAAATAATCTCCCTGCCACTGACAATATTTAAACAAAAGATAATTCCACATAAATTAATGAACGTAGGTAAGTATGGGAGCCTTAGTAAGCTATGGCTGTGATAGGTATATTCTTCTTGGTTAAAAATACCTGATTTTGGGACTTAAGGTTGCAATAGATGCAATCGAAACGGACGAGTAAGTTCTTCTTTCACGTCAGTTGCCTTTGAGACTATGGACTACCGCGATAGGCACGATATGTAGATCAGATGTATATGTACGTGGCTCCACAACAATCTTTTTTTTTATTCAACAAATAGGTACAATCTAGTATAGTACTTCGTCTAACATACATAAATGATCATTAAATAAGATACCACTAAGCGAAGCAAGGCTCTATCGCTAGTTATGAACAATTTCAAATATATACCTACATATCTTAACATGTCGGCCTGTAATTCCGAAAAGGTAGGTAGGATTTTTCAGATTTCCCGGTGGTCTCGCGGCACAAGTATATGCCTTGCAATCTGGAGGTCTTGGGTTTGATTTCCATGTCGGGCAGTGTTATTGGGTTTTTCCATTAGGAAATCCTCAGTAGCAGCACGGAGTCTGGAATTGTGCACGAAAAACGGCCAACTTTTTTTACCTTACACTAATGTTTCTAAAATCGTAGATATAATAACGTAAGAGGAAGCGAGCCTCAAACCTAAAGCACAGCGTTACCAATAAGACAATCATCCAGCAATTGCAACATAAATAAAAATCCAAAAAAATATAAAATTGTCAAAACACAATTAAGATTGTCAAAAAACATGAAGACAGTAAAATGTCGAGAAAACTTGGAGACGAAACGAGTCGTTTGGCGTTTTTATAAATGAAAAATACGAGCTAAGCAATCATTAAGAGTTCTAAAATAATCGGCCAACAAAAAAAGAACAACGCCAATTAACGATATATTTGGGGACTGGCCGTTCAATCAATTCTGCATAAAATGAAAATGCGTTCGAAAAAATGTTTATTGAATGCATTAGTTAACATTTTTATTTTGTAATCGTTTCGACATGTGTTGATATTGAGATCGCAAGGCCAGATAGCGACGCCATATATATACCCAATCGAAATTAGGGAATGTGCATGGTGACATCACAATTGAATATTATGCAATTTAACCTTAAATACTGAAAGCAGTTCATCAACATTTCGACAGCAGTTGGTTAGTCACTAGCATGCGAAAAAAAAGCCGCGGGTTCGATCCCCTCACCGAGACAATCACAACAAATGTTTGTGTCATCCACAAATATTTGTTTCGAGTCTGTGTGTTTGTGAGACCGTAAAGTCTCTTGTAGTTTCTGATACCCACGACACAAGACTTGTATCTTAACGTGGGGGGGGGGGGGGTGATTGTTAGGTGTATTTATTTATTTAATAAACACAAATAATGAAATTTAGATTGAAAAATATGACGACCTAGGTTTTTATCTTGTAAGCACATTAAGCATTGAGGCTGGCAATATAATTTAACAAACTTTTATGTGTATCACGATAGCGCTGTTTTCGTTTAACATAGATATACATACATATTGTACTTCTTCACATAATCCAAACGCGTCTTTGCCGTTGATGGGATTTTTAAGACAATTTTCCATCAAGTGACGTAATATGACGGAACCGTTCAAATAAATAAAGCATCACCGTGAATGCACTCCCTGATTTGAGGAGAAATGGTTATCGTCGATATCAGTGTCAATACCGCGCAACGGAATTAAACGGAAAGCGCACGGCTCGGCAAGAAATTCGGCTACATTCTGCGATGACGGCCGATAACTTGTGATTGAGAAGTGAAATTACACGTGATACGAGCAAAATATTTGATTCGAAGCTCGTACAAAGACGTAAGATTTTATGTAGTAATTGAAAATATATATTTTTTTATTAAATTTCTACGATTAATTTTAAATATGCTTATAAACAACGCAATGAATATTGCTGCAGCTTGGTATATTCAATAATCATATGTATATTAATTTAATTTGGTTGATTGTATGATTGGGACTTATTACGACCGAGCTTTATACCGATCCCAGTCACTAGAATTGAAGGATTTTAGTAAAATCAAGATCTTTAGAGAGGTAAAATATCTTTATCGCTGCACATTTGAGACCATAAAAACGGAATAAACAAATATACATAAATACTTATTCCACTTCACTACTGTTTATTCGTTATGAAGTATGAGGACTGACCACTTGAGCAACTCCAACCGCTTTAACTCAAGTTAATCGTTGCTGTCATCGACGGAGCAAACCACTTTAACGCTATATTTTAATTCAAGTGGCAAAGGCAAAGCAAACACTGCCACCGTATCAAATGACGTGTATTAATTATACAATTTTAATTGAATTTAAAGTTCAAATTCTTTTTTCCAAAAATATAGCTCTTATTGAAAAAATAAAAAATGACGCGATTTATTGGTGAAATGTTCTTTACTTTCTTTTTTGTGATTTAAAACTTTCTTTAATAATTTAGAGTCAAAGTTTGCTTTAAAAAAATCCTTATTCAATTGGTCAAGGTTTTTAGGAAAAAAAATATCTTTCTTAGACCTGTCAGTAGCATCACCATAACAATAATGTTATCTATATCAAAACAATAAATCAATATTTAATAGATTTCTGCACTAAATAGCTGAATATCCATAGACTAAAAAACATAATGCAAACTGAAATGGCGCGAAATAAAAACTTGGCGACAAAAACGCAGGTGTAACACTTGCAGTACATACTTAAGCAACATCTACTAAAACATGAACGCACATTCTTTATATTAATTAAAAATATATACATTTAAACGAGATCACACTTACGAATGTCACTAAAGATATATATCAACGTGTGTTAAGAAAATATTTTCGCACGCAACTCGCTTGCTGGTAATGTTGGGCATACGTTATATTTTTTAATTGAAAATATATATCACGGGACCAAGGAGGCGTTAATTAAGAGACTTTACTAGATACTGCGAGAGATTGTGAGAGGATTACAATGTCGCATCTGCTTACAATAATTTTAAATACACTGAACCGACTTGACACAAAGTTAAGATCGTGATTGTGTGATAGATTTTTTTCATTTTTGTGAAGTTATTTTGTGGTAGTGCTAAACGTACGGATACATATAATATGTAGGTACAGCCAAGCGTTTTGCGTTGAGGCTACCAGAGAAAACGTACAAAAAAATTTCTTTTAAAAAGTTACCTTTATGAAGACAAAAATACAGGGTCTTTGTAAACAAGACACAGACCCGAAACAATTATTTTTTATCACACATTTACTATTAAATCGCTGAACATTCTGTAATATCGAATATTCATGAAGAAAATAAAAATGAATCCAATTAGCGACAAAACAAACAATCGTATGGATTTACGCGTACTATACGATAAAATACGATTTTGCCATCTTGTCATTGCACCTTTTAAATTATGCATTGCAACGTTTTATGTATTATTTAACACTTAGTCGGGTTTCGACACATTTCTTGCGGACTCCCCGTAGAGTCTCCTCTTGACATACGCTTGGTACATGGCGGAGGATAAGAGCGATTGAAATAATTTTTAAATCATTAACACTATACTATTGTGGTATAAATAAAAATGTAATACTCTTCATAATAATTAAAAACTTTTTGTTGCACATATTGAGTAATTTTAATATATTTTTTCAATAGGAACAATTTTTAGTAATCATTATATTAAATTCTTTTTAGTATGTCCAACCCCTCTCAGTTGTAGAGGAGGCCCGTGCCCAGCAGTGGGACGAATTTGGGCTGATGATGATGATGATGTCCAATCGACAACTCTGCATCACTTTTTGAACTTTCCGAAATGATTAATAAATAAGAATAAGTTTATACATTTATATGCACTATTTGTTGACTATTTTTATTAACCCTTATTTTATAATTTTCATCTATCCGTTTTGTTGTCAAAGTGATAAAAATTTAAGTCGATCTTTTGGCAATTTGTTAACACTCTAACGCTCGCAACTTATCACCGAGGGTTGTCTTTCAAGGTGTCTGATATTTTTTTCATCCCAACGACATAGGATTGACAGGTCGGACGGGTTAAGAACTGATATAGCAACAGTGTTTGTCCATCAACGTGGGTGACGAACCGCTGACCGCTTTTTGTCTGGCTAACTGAAGAAATTATAAGGCAGCGTCCGAGCTTTTTCTTGGTGCTATTTGTATAGTTTTATGTCGCGACAGATCACGTAGAGGTTTAGTAATAGTTTTTTTTTAAATTTCAATTCGTACTGGCACATCACCAAACATGTAGATATCTATCAGTGGTGGTACTTCCATAGAAGCCTAAAAGCCCAGTTTGTCTTACAAAATTCCGAACAATGATCTTTAAGCACTAAATCTTTATTTTACAAAAGCAATTTGACATATAAATGAGAATATCAAACCCCACGATAAACAATTATGAACTATTGTCATTACAAATTAACTTGTAACGCTTTTGGGCTTCTATGGAAGTACCGCCACTGGTATCTATATATTTATGTATATGCAGCTCCTTTTTTTGTATTTTCTTTCTTTGAAAACTGCTGCTGAAATTTCTTCACAAGGTTTTTTTAGGTACATGATGACCGCCAATCGGTACCAAAACAGGATGGTGGGCTCAGGCCTAAACCCTCTTACTTGTAGTCGACAGTTGGACTCAATATCATCCAATAAATAAAATTTTTCTCATAGATTTTTTCCATTATTACATATAGGTATACAACTCGCACTAGGCCAGCGTGGTAGACTAAGACCTAAACCCTCTCAGTTGTTGAGAAGGACTGTGCCCAGCAGTGGATCATATATGGACTGATGATGATGAATTACATACATTAGCATACATACTATGAGTGAATCCGAAGCGAACTTAGCGGTAACTGACAATTCTTTCTCTCAACTTGCCTATCAATCGTTACTTCCTAACTAAAAACACGTTACATCAACCAAAGTGCGAGAATCTATAAAACATAGTGAATGACTCAACTGGTCCGTATGAAGAGATTAAAATTATTAACAAACTGGGTTGGGACCCGTCGGCCGTCATTCCCGATTATCAACGGACATCACTCCTCCAGCTTTTAATTAAATAATCAAAAATATTCGAACGCTTGCTCTTGATGCACCACAGTACTACGTACTTCGATATGTAGGAAAGTATAACGCTTAAAATCACGATGTATAGTTTAATGATTGAGATGAGTGATTTAAATAAATAAATAAATAAAAAATTTATTTGTACAAAAACATTACAATATTTTTACAATACACATAAAATGAGGGCTGTACAATATCAGTTTGCAATTTTATGTCTCATTGACTCCCAAACTAGGAATAAACCTGTAACTTGGGAGTCATTGAGATTCTTGAATATATATAGCAAAAAGTTAGTCCGCTTTAAGGTCGGTTTTAATAACACAGCTTTATTTATGTTTATTTATTTAAAAACTTTATACACAGAACTGTATATAATTTATAATATTTAAAAACAAAACATAAACAATATTGTGGTATGGAACGCGACATCGTCTATACCCAAATGTCAAAATGAAAGTGACAATATAAAAAAAAACAACAACATGAGGGTAGTATTAAAAATATAGACGAACACTAACAATTAAATAAATTGAAATTGACAAGACAAAAAACAAACAGTTAGAGGGTATTATTTTAAACTGACGAACAATACCTAATAATTATATGAAATGAAAGAGTATTAGTAAGCGCTGAGCAATCGTCATGGCTTACGCGGTTTTATATTCGAGCGCGATGTTTCCGTGGACCTGTGGCTTATTACTGCCGATGAAGATAAACTTGATGTCTTGGGATACTTTGCCAATTAGGAATTAAGTTCGTCTAGTGTTGTGATTTTGACGCGGCTTCCATCCGGAACTTTGACTACAACAGTGCCGTCTTGAGTCCAGCAAGACCGCATGCCAAAATGCTGCCGACTTTTACTGAATATGTTTTGTCGTGATCTTATCAGGAACTCCTTAACCGAAACAGATGAGCCTTTCAGCTTGGATTTGGCTCGCCAAACAGCTGTCCTATAAAGTACACTGGAGAACCTGACTAGGACAGGCCGATGGTGTTCTTTGTTTGGAGTCCCTATACGATGACCGGCAGTGATAGAGGAACCTGTGACGTCCTTCAGCAACATCGGACCGTTTACTATGGACAACACGGCGGCAGTACAGTTTTCGTCGTCAGTCTCCGGCACGCCGTGAAAAAGTAGTGCTTTACGACGGTGTCTGGTCTCCATCGCATCGATCATGTTTGCGCATTCAGTTATTTGCTGCCTCAGCAATCGAAGCATGTTGAGCGTGAGCTCCCGAAAGGTCCGGAACTCTTCGGCAACCCGTGCGACGGTGTCCTTGGCAGCTCCCCCAGTCTGAAGTTGAGCTTCGAGTTGGGCCATTCGATGCGAAAAGCTGTCTTCAAGCGTCTTTTGTGTGATTAGATGTCCGCTAGTGAAGTCATATTAACTGTCTTAAAGTGAGGTGTTGTTCTGGTGAAGTTAAACGCTGGCTGGTAGTGGTGCAGAGCAGGATTACATTCAGCAACACAAAAGTGAGTACATTCACAACGTATTTTTGCAAAATTCACGAGTTTGGAAAGTATATAAACACAATTTAACTAATTGAATTTAAAATTTTAACCGAAAGCACGTCCACTCAATACACCGACCATAGACAACGGTTTTTCTGGTACGACAAAATCCACACTTTACCTAATGGGAAATATCGTGCAGTCCAAATGGAGCTTCAAGTGACGAGAGTCTCCGATATCTCGTCATTCGATATTCTGAAAGTTCCGAAAGTTTGCGAGGTTATAAGCTAGACTATGCTTATGTTTAACGTATTTCAGATAATGGCTAATTTAAGAGTAAGTGCTGCTCTTGAGAAATTCGCAAGTCGCACGCGCTAAATTAAAGCATGAAATCAAGGGATTGATAAGTCGTGATGGCATCGAGGCATAGGCACGCGGTCGAGAATCTCGACGGTAGCGGGTTCAAACCCCAGGCACACACCTCTGACTTTTCGAAGTTATGTCTTCACAAAGAATTATCACGTACTCTAACGGTGAAGGAAAACATCGTGAGGAAACCTGCACACCTAAAAGCTCTTAGGTGTGTAGTCTGCCAACCTGCACTAGGCCAACGTGGTGGACTAAGGCCTAAACCCTTCTCAGTAGTAGAGGAGGCCCATGCCCAGCAACGGGACGTATATGGGCCGATGATGATGATGATCAAAGGATTAACCCACAAAGCAATATAGATATTTTCATCAACGTTTTGTTTTGTGCCAGTTTAATATCTCAGCATTATTACACGTACTTATCGGTAATATAGATTTAAAGTATCGATTAGCTATAGCGTGCAAACGCAATCCCCTTTTCCTTTTAACGTAACGCATCACGGCTCGCGAATAATACGTATGTAACTGTAAATTTCGTCACAAACAAATACTTGTATAAAAATTGAATGTTACATTGTGCTCGGATTATGCTCTTAATGCCCATTGAAGGGGCAGGTAAGTGAGCTGTCGGGATAAGTATTTTTTAGTTAAGTCCTTACGCTCATAATTGGTAGCATTCGTTTTGGTAACAGACGATTGTGATCTTTTGTAACGCATCCCCGGCTTTGAACTCGACTGGACGTGTTTTTAAAAACAGATTTGTCGAGATTATTCTATAATCCTTTATTGAGGGAGTTGTTGAAATTGCGAAATATTCTTTTCGTACACAACATTTTCTTGGCATAAAACTATAATAAACCTTCATATTCCTGATACTTGAGTGTAATTTTAAAGTTTTATTTTTACCTCCAACGCCCTTTAGTCATCAAGTAGTTTCAGGCCTCCTTCACACCACACATGTGATACAGAAAAGTTTACATACAAAAAAAGCTTGATACAAAAAAGATTCAAAGCAGATGAGTATGCGACCCGAATGGACAGGCCCGACTAAGGTGGTACCACTATCTTTAAGAAAAATGTCGAGAAAATGTTGCGTTTCATTCTACATGTAGGATTGCCTGAGACACGATTTCTTGGTGACTGGATTTTAGACTACCATAAAGGAATCAAAAAAACTTACCATATGTGTACAGCCTGTGAAAATGCAGTTCTCAACACCCTAGCATAATTATATCGACTGTTGGAGATAACTATTGCAATTACTGTTAGTGAGGATAGATCCTCACAAGTCAAGACAATTTAGACTCAAGTGTGCTTACCATCAAATGGCGGAATACAAAAAAAAATTAAGCAGAAATCATTATAACAGAATCCTCTTCAAACCCTTCATAAACACATAGTCCTTTACGTATTCTGCTACTCTTTAAGCATGGTAATTACACGAGCCAATGAACTTCAATTAAATAAAAAAAAAAACACTGAAAACTCCTACCGGACTAAGCTATGTGTGAGGTTCTACAATAACTTGCGTTCCTACTCAGCATTGTCGATGTAACAATAGATCTTTTTGTTTTTTAATCCTTTGGGTGCAATTTTAACGACCAGTGGTCCTCCTTTGTGGCGCATAATGTGCTCAATTATGCGTGCATTATTTGCAGTTATTAAACCACTAAATGAAATGGCATAATGGTTTTGGCTGGCGATTTAGGTGGAAATGCGTAACGTTTTTTGGAAGATTTTTTCTGAAACTTTTGGTCGGTAGATGTCGGATATTTCGAAAAAAATAGTTTAGTACGAAAAAACATTTTACTCAATTAATGGTATATGGTGACATTCGAAATGCATCTATATATCTATAGCTTGTCGCCTCAGATCATCTCAAAAAGTATCTGTGGTGCGGCAAACTAGCTTGAGAAATGTAAAGCGGTTTTGAATCTCGAAAAGACAAATGTTTGTATGATCCACTGATGTATTTTTTTTGGGTATGGATATTTGTAAGACCGAAAATCCTCTCTTTGTTTCTATTAATCATGGCACAAGACTTATACCTTACTGTGGAGTTGGAATTATATATACATGCCTGTTGAGTATATTTATTTATTTAAAAAATGCGGAAGAATGACTTTTAGGCCGACATGACTGCGTGGAGTAATAGAGGTCCATTCTTTATTGCTTTCATAAAAAAACAAAGTAATTGTTAAAAGCCTCAATAATATATCTATATACTCAGCCTATCGCCGTCCACTGCTGAATGAAGGCCTCCCCAAGTAGGCGCCATCCCGATCTTGAGCAGACCTCATCCATCCGCTACACGTCTGACACCAATTAATAAGTAAAATTACGTCACCATTTCTAACTAACGTGTTTAAGCGTTGAAACAAACACTAGACTATTACATAACATAAACTCACGCCTGTATTCCCCGAAGGGGTAGGCAGAGGTGCATTTCTGCACACACATTTCGCCAAGTATGTATCAGTCCCACGTAATAGGGGGCGAGCCTATTGCCGCTTTTCGGGCACACTTCCAGACTCCGTGCTGTTACTGAGAATTTCCTAATGGAATCTAGATCGCACGGCACATACTTGTACCGCGAGACCACGAGGCACTAGACTATTAAAAAAAATTGAAACACGAAACCAATTCACACAATTAATAGTTTTAACCACTGAACATTCGTGGCAACCGCACAATGAAATAAAACGAGAGTCAACATTAATCAATCGGGGATTCCGCAGTGTAGCGACGCGTGTGATGCGATATGCATAATATCACATTATTTAACATAATTAATTAATCAGACTTCCATCCACTGACATATTCGAATATGACAAGGATGTCTGTGACGACATTAGAAGGTTCCGTACATAGAAAGAGAAACAAGAAACTGAAACATAGAACGGCGCAACGCTTACTAATTTCCTTATTATTTATATACTGGAAATCTATGCATATTCTTATTTATAATGTAATGATGGCCTTAAGATTTACGGGCGTGATCGAGAATCTGATCGTTCGCGGGTTCCAGCTCCTGGCAGAGTACCCTCTGGCTTATTACTTGACTTACCTTGAAGTTATGTGTGTATTCACAATGAATATTACTTACTTTAACGGTGAAGGACAACATCGTGAGAAAAACTGCACACCTAAATGTTCTTAGGAATTTCTTAAGTGTGTAGTCCGTTAACCCGCTCTAGGCAAGCATGCTGGACTATTACCAAAACCATCTCAGTTGTAGAGGAAGCCCGTGCCCAGCAGTGGGACGTATATGGGCTGATGATGAAACTATGCAGTGCAGTACAGTTTAAAGTGGCAACTGTCGAGAAAATATTGCAATTTACTCTCATTCATTGATACAATTATTCCGTCGTATTCTACGCCAGATCTTCACTGGCTATCATTGTCACTTCACTATCTTTGTGTCAACAAGTCACTATAGTAAAACCTGCTGGAGCTTTATGGTTGGTTATTTATGGTCATGAAAACTAATTGTTACACGTATAAACAAAAAAAAATTTAAGAAGGCGTAATGCTTTAATCATTATGTTTAATTACATATTTATTATATTTAATGAAATTTTTAATTTACACTTTCTTATCCTCCCTCCACGGAACCCTACAAGTGGACAGTTTGACAAAACAAAAAGCTAAAGCATTTTACGTCTCTATACAAGATATCGACAACTTCATCTGTTTAAGCAAACATTAATAATCGATCATGACGTTTGATTTCCTCTCCATATTTATAAACACAGGCTGATACAAATACATCAATAATTTATATGCAATATTATTTAATTTTGACAGTGTTTTTGGCATTTAGTATATGCTGTGGATACGATCTGGCAATGAAAAAATATTGAGTAATCTAATAATATTTGTTACGCGACATGTGTAAGTTGTATAGTTTCTGATAATCACAACATAGGACTTGTGCCTTTTTTTTGTTCTCGAGAGGAAAGCTGGTTATGGCTCTACTTCCCGCCATCCCTGGGGAATGATGGATAGGGAGATGGGCGGGAAGCGTATGTCGAGGTCACCGGCCTCCCAGCCATGCGCGCGGCGACGTCACGTCGGCGCAGATGTTAATGCCGGGCTGGCTGCCTAACAAAATCCCTATGCCGGCATACCGACCAAAACCCCCCGGTGGCCATCTCCGCGCCAGGTGAGGCGACCACGGTGTATGGGCAAGAAGCGCCCACCATTATTCTGCAGCCGCCTGGTGCGCCTCCGAGACGAAATAGTCTCGGCCGTTTCGGAGTTTTAGGGGGTGCAGTTGCACCCCCACTAGCTGGGTTCGGGCGTGAAAATTGTGATTGAAATATTTTTTACTTTTGCTAATAATTGTTGAACAACGACTGCCTCGTGGTCACGCGGTACAAGTATGTGCCGTGCGATCTAGAGGTCCTGGGTTCGATTCCCGGGTCGGGCAAAGTGTTATTGGGTTTTTCCATTAGGAAATTATCGGTAACAGCACGGAGTCTGGAAATGTGCCCGAAAAACGGCAATAGGTTCGCCCCCTATTACGTGGGACTGATGCATACTTGGCAAAATGTGAGTGCAGAAATGCACCTCTGCCTACCTTTTCGGGGAATACAGGCGTGAGTTTATGTATGTATGTATGTTGTTGAACTACTCAAAATTGGAGAAACTCGAAACGCATTTTATTAGATTCATATTTTTAAAAGTAAAGCCGGAATAAACTCTTTTTGAAAAGCATTTAATGTTGGGGGCACTAATGTTACGTGGGGCGCTAAGCAATCTTAAAGTTTTATGGCATAATTACTAACCAGTAATTATAACTTGTCAGAAACAAGTTAGGTACAGAAGGTTAAAATGTGTCTCGGAAAAAAATAGGTGTAAAGATCCAAAATACATTAATTATAAAATAATTAGATGCCACTATTCAGAATTTAATTTTACGAGCGTCACATAAATTCCCAGTTTTCCAACAATGTGCACCAGTTTATAAAACTAAAAGGTGGCCGATATTATATTTAAGAGCGGGCGCGAGCACAACATTAAGCTATAAAGAGTTTTGTTTAATGGTCTGTAATTGGTCGGAATAACATAATTTTTATTGGCATTGTCTTGGCTAGCTAACGGTTGCCCATACTGTTGCAACTCGATCGAAACAATGAATTAATGAGGAAGTCACTTAATAGTCGAATATTCAATTTTATATTTGCTATTCTGTTTAGTGACGCATATAGGGTAGACCGAGGCGAATCGGATCAATGGGCGAATCGGATCAAAATAAGAAATTGGTTAATATTTTCAAAAACGCGTTACCAAGGTACACAAATGACTGGTATCTTACGACCCCCTCCCCCCACGCATCTCTCGCCATCGGCAGTATTTTGTTTCGACTAGTACAATAGACTCAGCACTGCTCGACAGTAAAGCAGGTGTTAGTGTACGTTACAATTTCGGCGCCTATGTAAAATATGGACTTACCATTTCTTTGTGTCATTCTAAAGTTTTGTGTTAATACTTTGAATTATATGGCCTACATTCTTAAGAAAGGTGTCTTTTTTAGAAAACATCTTAGATTTTAAGCAAAATATTACAGGTTAATTTGTAAAATATTCATTTCAAAAGTGTTTAATCTGGGGTTATTCGGATCACGTCGTTGGGAGTGAATTGGATCACTTTTATAAAATTATTTATTTTAAATTTGAGGTTAATTTTGCATTTTAGTTCATTGTATATTGTTCGTACGTACAAAAGAAAGAAAAATGAGGGAGAATGGTCCCAAGAAAAAATAAGAGAAGCCGCAAATAAAGTTCTAACCAAAGAATTAACTTTACGCCGAGCTGCGACTATTTACGACTTGCCATATACCAGCTTACAAAGAAGAGTCACACTCTCCAGAGGTGTTATCAAGACACTTGGACTGGCAGCCTCAGATGAGAAAACTGAGAAGATTTTAGCAGACCGGTTACTGCACTTAGCGAATCGGAGTTACAACCAAGGCGGTCCGTACCAACCAAATTTGCATATGAATTTGCAGAACGTTAAAAAATTAAAGAAGAATAAAAAAACGCCTGCAATAAAAATCAAGGGTTCAAAACAGAGAGATTGGCATTGTATTTACTGCTCAGAAATATTCATTAATCCACCATCAGAGGATTGGATTCAACGCCATGCATGCGAAGAATGGTGTTACGAAAAATGTTCTAATACGGGAGGGAAAAAACCCCTTATATATGTGATTTATGTGTTAACAATTAATACCCTATCTTATTTCTTATTATTTTAATTTTGGTAATGGTTACAAAGCATATAGTATTAAGAACATTTTAATTTAGTTATATAATATGTATGATCCCATTCGCCCCGACATTTGGGGCGATTCGGATATTTATGTCTTTCAAGTTTTTAGACGACATTTTGTACAATTTATGACTAATTGAAGTTTTTAAATGTTTATTGTGTAGCTAGAATGTTACTGATTGCCAATTTGTCAATAAAAGTCACATATAAAACACTTGAATATGATTTTCATACGCTCAAAATAAAATTGATCCGATTCGCCTCGGTCTACCCTATTCCAAGAATGTCATGCTATTTGTTTGTGAATCTTTCGACCATTTATATATTTCATTATAAGATAGACGAAAAGAATAAAACAAGATTAGTTCTCGGTGCTATTTATTTTCATATTATTTTATTTAGCTACGTATACAAACAGTACCAGTATACCAGTCTACTTTACAATAGACATTCCAAGATGTTAGAGTACTATTTAATATATTTATTAACTTTGGCTCATATGAATGAAATAATAATTATCTTAAGTACTTATGTGTTTATTTTATGTCTTTATTTGTCGTTTAATTTTATTGAATGATTGTAGTTAATATTAATAATATCAGACGACCGGGCCAGATTCAGCACAAATACGTAGTATGTTTTGATGCCGTCTGCCTGCTCATGCATCGACTGTAAACGATACTAATATTATTGTAGTGGAAATATTAATAGTGTCCTATACTGTACAGGAGTCGTATCATAGATGAACCCCATTTGTACGGTTTAAATATACACTACACTCGAATGCATGAAGCGACTGATGAAAGTTGACTACACAATGACGTAAATTAATGTAATATAAGACAGGAGTATCCGTTATAGTTTTTTAGAGCCGCCACAATAGATATACCTTATGTACAACTTCTACTGGTATCATCATCATCATCATTATCAGCCTAAGGAAGTCCACTGCTGAACATAGGCCTCCCCCAATGACTTCCATAGTGACCTGTTGGAAGCAGCCTGCATACCACTGGTATACCACTCTTAAAACTTTCCAGTCACACAAACGAAAACATAGTGAGTAAAGTTCGAGTACGAACAAATAGTAAAACCACGTCTCGCTGCAGGGTCAATAAATAAATAAATCTCAACGCTGCCGTTTTTTCAACTCATTTTTCATTAATATCGTAATTACGTGTGTTGGCATCGAAAACAAACCGCAATTTTGTGGTCGGCCTTAATGGTTTATGGGTCAATTATAGGCGTCATAATAATAATGTTGCGCTCATCTTTAGACATTCATTAATACACAGTTTATTGTGAGGGGAAATTTGAATAAATGTGCAAATAAGTTCTTAGGCGTGACTCACGTATAGTGAGACTTACAGGCATTTGGCAAGGAAGGAAATCCGTGATCAAAATGAAATTATATTGCTATTAATCACTTCATTCAAATTGATGCCTGCATGTCTAATTTGGGAGAGAAAAGTTTTCTCGGTATAAGATGAATCAAATTTAGGGTTTTTACTACTACATAATTGTTATAATAAAAAACTGAGTATAAGAAAGGTCAAGCAATCGACATCCACTAAATATACTCCTCATATTTCTTAAATGCAGGTAAAATAATCAACTAGAGAAAGAGCTGGCACTAAAGATTAGCTGTTATGTGTTGACACAACTATCCCGACAAATTTGAAATCGCAGATATGTTGACTTATTTTACAATCCAAACAAACGCAACGGTCATTATCGCAGATGTTAATAATAAATTTATAATCTTCGTTAATAAACATTGAACATGTTACTTGTGGCCAATAAACTTTCATATATTCATTGTTTACCAGCAAGAACACTTTTATTAACAAAATCGTAAAGAACTAAAATATGGTATAATGACATCTATCGGCAAACACTGGAACTACTTCCATCATGCCGTCCGATCCCTAATAGTTCATAAAAATATAGTAAATGTTAGCTCCCCCTGTGTATGCGAGCAAGGCGGGACATTTCAAATATTATGAGAAGGTTAGTATAGAGGTGAAATTTATTTTGTGCGCGCTCCCTCAGTTGCGGTCCGTAAACGTCGTGTACGATCATTTACGTGTGGACGGAGCCATCGTAAGCTTAAAAGCCATTGATTTGGTCCAAGTCATGCGAGAGAGCGATCACAAACACGCGTCATAGTTCTCGGGGGTGTTTGCCTTCGACAAATAAAAGAACATCAACCTATCGTGGCTAACATTTGTTTTATGTGGGAATTAAAATATTTTGTTAACCAGAAATTGTCTAATAGTCACTAGTGCTAATATCGAAAATATGTACGTAAATTTCAATTGTTATCAGATTTATGTTTTTAATATTCCCTTATTAAATTTTACTAATAAAATATCCATGAAATCACTGATCGATGAAAATTCATTTTTATATTACTGTATTCTAGCGTTATTACCATGAATAATACATTTTTTATTTAACAATTTTTACAAAAAAAAACCCTATTAATTACAAAATATGAAAGTAGATGATGTCTTTGTCTTGTCTCTTGCTGTAAGGAATATTTATTATGTTTTGCTAAGTATATCAACCTTTCCACGCGTATAATATTTCTCGATCCACATGCATTAAGACACGGACTAATAATGTGATGTTATCGACGGAGCATCTTAATTCTGTTGCTGCAAAACATCCAGATTGAATCAAACTTGACTGACTCCCAGGAATCCGAGACTTTGTGCACTAAAAATAAAATTATATATGCTTATGACCAAAATGCATGGGTTTATTTTATCTTTTATTGATCATATTTTAATAAAAATATGCCTGTGTATTAATTGGGTGTATAAAATTATTTTAAAATGTAAACTTAAAACAGCGCCATCTGTGCACATTATGATGAACTATTTGTAAAGTAAGTAAGGTTAGCATACCTGAGTCCAATGTAGAAAAAACTGTTTACTTTGTACTTGTACTCTGTGTACTTTGCAGTTCAAGTCATTTAGTGTAGATGTCGCTCAATGAGTTATTTCTTTTTATTTTATATTTTATAGTATAGTAAAAATATATTCCGGACAAAGTATTATGTGAATAAAAGTAAATAAATGAAATGCTGGAAATAATTTATAATTTATTTATATAAAACATTAAATTTAACATGACTTGCATCCTCTGATATACATCTTAATACCTTTATCACAGCACATTTCCGAACATGAAACACAATTCTCAATATTAAAATATCACATATTACTGACAATAATGTTACGTATTTATTCTTAAATCCCAATAAATTATATAAAATGGCTCTACCTTACAGTGTATATATAATATAAGTTCGTTTGACCATTTTATATAATTATGAGCTATGATGTATAACAATATAAAAAGTTATAGGAGAAGGTGGTAATGTGGCCCCCCACTTTGTTTTTTAAGGTTTATTTCTAAAGTAATGGAATTAAAAATATGGAAAATGTTTTATTGGGTTTCGTATTTATTTGTGTGTACATATCTTACTATGAAACAAAAGAAACTCGCTAAATAAAATCAAAATTTTCATTTATTCTTAAGTAATCAAATTTGGCATCTCGAGATCAACTGATGGTAATGTGGCCCCCGGGGTAATTTTATCAATAAAATGCCTGAAAATTTATCAATAAAATGCCTGAACCATTCAGTGAACGAATTGGATCGAATCCAACCAAATGGATGAACTTTGCCAATCGTTCCAGGAGGTCCACTTTTTAACAAAATATCCGTAAAGTTTTTGCTTGGAAAAATCATCGTAGGCGGCTCAAATATACCTGATGCACTCTTGCATGCACGTCTCTGGTTTCTTCATCGAAGATAGAGGCAAAACAGTTTGTCTAGGCATCTGAAACCGCAAAATAAAAATATGTGAATGATAAGCAAGTCATACTTGTTATGTGCCCCCGGGGCCATGATACAACCAGTGTCAGGGGGCCAAATTAAAATTATTGAAAATATTTTGATAAACAACCTAAAACAATTGAAAAAATGTAAAAAATGTATATTTACCTTATATATCCTGTAGAAGACAGTGTCACGAACACAATATTCAAAACAACAGCAAAAACTATCATTTTTTTATAAATTATGGAATAAAACTCACAGTCGAAAAATAAGTTTGTCGGGTACGAGTTTCGACTTGTTCAAATGACGAACGAACGTAACCGCCCCAAGCAGATTTGTAGGGTAATAAATCAATAGTATACGGAAATGGTCCCGTTGCACCAAAATAATATAAGACGGCGTTATGCGAACTAACTATTATTCAAGGGGGTCAATATACCTGCGGGGGTCACATTACCACCTTCTCCTCTATTTTTTTCGTATCAATGTAAACAAGTAAAAATACCAAAAAATCAACACTGTAAAATGTATTATTACCTTCCTATTATGAATGACAGCGATAGTTATTTATTACATTTTTAATGGAAAAAAAATAGTTTGCTCCGCCCGGAAACAGACTTGCAGCTAATATTAGTGAGTCATACTTAAACGTGTACACTTTCAATGATTACATCATAGAAGCTTTGCCAGCTTTAAAATTATTGAAGAAAAGGAACAAGTAGATAGCGAATGTTAGAGAATTATATATTTGTCTGTCACTCACCAACCATATAGAATACACAAAATTGTCTCTGATCATTTGATCAGAGATTGAAAGTGTTCATTTGAACACTTTTTAAAGTTACCACAGTTGCAACCAAGTTACTTGCAAGTGAAATAATCCTCTTCAGTAATACAAGTATCGCATTGTACATAACAACAGTTCACCATTTTACATCGACACCTTGAACTAACATTCCTTTTAGAAGTGATGTACCCTCGTCCACAACACAGCGTGGCACAATTATGCCTATCCCTGCAAACCCTGCCTTTTGTACTAATGCATAAATTTGGAGTTCTCTGCAAATAGACCAAAGTCTTTCTGTCCATATTCATGTTCTTCTTACGACTACGAGTCGCTGCTCTTTTAGTGGTATAATTTACTATTCGTTGCTTCAATGCGTGATGGTAGTGTTTTTTTAACAAACCCATGGCGGAATTGAATGGTCCAAGCCTCTTCCAACAGGTCTTTGTGGTACAAGAACCAGAAAATCCGTGACATTTACACACCTCTCTTAGTTGTTCTCCTATCGATTCTACTCCTACCATGACGTCTTGCTTAAAGATTTCTGCGATCTGATCGTTCCCAGCATGTTTGAAGTCTAGGAAATTTCTGGTCATTCTTTTACCATGTTTAAAATCATCACCACATCCGCTCACTCTCCAAGTAGCATTTCTGCCAAAATTCCCGGCGCATGGGCAGCTTATGAGCTCTCCTGAAGCACAAGACTTCGCAATAGCGTGGGTTATTGAAGCGGCAACCAAAGCATAAATGAACGCCGTCTCTCTGTAAATCTTGTTAAATATCCTTCTTTTCGCCTTTCTGTTATAAATGAGGGAACAATTCCATCTGTCGTATTGAAATGTTTCTTCACAAGACGATATTGCCTGTTCCTTAGCGGTACTTAACACGTTAGCGAATCCGATTTCTCTGGTACACATTTTCGTTTGTCGTTTTGAAGCTCTCAGTAATTTGCATGCTCCGGGGTAACTTATTTGAGATCGGTCCGTAAATAAAGCTTCAACTGTCTGTTGTAAGGCTGGTTGAGATCTGTAAATTGGATAAAGGCCTCATTTGTAGTATCTTTTGCCTGAGATATGAAACGATAAATTGAATCGTCGCAAAAACAGACTAAGTTTTCCGAGATAGCTATTTTAAGTAACACTTTCAAGAGAAAATATTGTATGGGAATAATATGACGATCAAATTCTGTTTTTTTTACAAATTATAATTTTTTAGTAATGATACTTAAAAAGCTTACCCTTCAACAGATTTAGAGCCTAAAATAGAAACGGCACAAAATAGTAGAAACGCTAACACACTACAACTAAACATGTTTGAGAGATCTTAAGAATCACATGCCCAATGGATGGTACACCTCTGGTACTCATGAGTGCAACTGGAATATGAACCAATTGCGACAAGACAATGGCGCAGTGGTTATCGAAAAAAGGATGGGTCAACGCCAAAAATGGTAAAGGCAAACTTAGAAATCAGTGTTCATACATCGCCAATCTAGAATAAACATTAACGTGGCAGACAAAGTGTCTACATTTTAAATTATTTGTAGATGTGTATTTGCTGAAGGAAGTCGTTGTGGAGAATCCATTGGTAATAGAAATTTTATTCTATTAATAAGATATTTGCAAACCTTTGATAGGCAATTTGATATAATCTTTACTAATGTGTTCAATGCATAGATCAATATTTCTGTAGTCTTTAAGTAGGATGCTTGCTAGGATCAAAAGTTTTAAAGAAAAAATTAAGAAGATCCATATTATTCGTGCAATAAATATTCTTGTATCACGAACTGTGAATATTGGGACCAATAATAATTTAATTAATTATTAAATTTAATTTACAGTGTGTATACAATAGAACTTAATGCCAAATAGAATACAATAAAATACAGTGTAGCAGATATGGAGTTAAATAATCGTGACCATGTGGTTGATGCGGCTTACAGTACAGAAGATTAAAAATTTGATGATGATGATGAAAATTTAGCTTACTGTCGTTCACATGCACCCAGACGCCTAAGTAAAATCATGATATCATTAGAATCAGAATTTATGATACATTTTTACTAACAGTTCAAATAAAACTAGGTCGCTTATCAAAATAGTTTACGACCTCATACAGTTACATAAAACTAATACACTTGAAATGAACCTGACAAAAGCTTAAAACATGCTTTCTCAAACATTGCAATGTTACTACAAATTTTTATCCCGAAGTGATTCCAATGCATACGGATAGACGTGAAGTCAGGGATAATTTCCTTTCTACGAGCCATTATGCAATCCAATATGCAATCTTCTTGATAACGCCTACAGACCCAAGTCGAGGTCCAGATGATAAATGGATGCTACGGGGTCTTAGCAAATTGGTAAAACTCGAATGTTATTCTCTTTTGAACCTAAATGATTAAAATAAAAATGTATTTATGTCCCTTTATCTATTACAAGCCTATGTTAATGGCATGCTTCTTTATTTGTATAAGTTTTTGGCAAATAGACGTCCAGCGTAAAAGGTGCAAACCTATTGCAGTTTTCGGGCACATTTCCAGACTCCGTGGTGGTACTGAGAATTTCCTAATGGAAAAACCCAATAACACTTTGTCCGACCGGGAATCGAAATCGAGACCTCTTGATCGCACGGCCACATACTTGTACCGCTAGACCACGAACTGTATATTAGAGCTTGTAATTCTACTGCGAAACGACACTTCTCGTACTTTCTAAGCGATTAACTTAATTTTAAGTCATAGTTACTGATACAAAGATATTCATAACTTTATATTTTATATCGCCGGCATAAGTTGAGTTATGGCGTTGGCTTCAGACGAGGAGGTAATCTGATTGTAAACATTTAAGCCGAATTTTATTAGTCATCTTTTAACAGTAACTTGGAGTTATATTACCAACCAAATACTGCGTAATTCTAAAGGTAACCATTATGAATACGCATACAACGGCAAAAACTACAAAGTTTATGCTTTCAAAGCAATAGGCAGATGACAACCGCGGCTCGAACTGAAAAGTTTGCTAACTCTTACTTTTGCCGCACCATCAAGCTGTGGAATGGTTTGCCGGCTCACGTGTTCCCTCCTTCCTATCCTGGATCCTTTAAGCGAAGCGTGAAGAAGCATTTGTGCGGGCCGGCATGATTGTGTCGACCAGCGGGTGACCATATCGTTTCTCGCTGGTTGGTATTATTTTTTTGGACTCCACTGTGCTTACCATCAGGTACAGTGGAGTCACTTTGTCGTGCCAGAATAAAAAAAAAATGTCGTATAGTAATGCAACAGAAGCAGTTTCACCAATTTATATACAAACACTTATAGTATATCGTGAATTTGTGTGAAACGTCCCTTACAAAGTGCTCTATCGCGTAGAAACAGGGCACATTTAATTAAATCACTCGAGAATAATAGCATTAGGCTGCGTTCCGATCGGTGACCACAAATAGCAGCGGCATTCGCGCTGTGTGTGATATAAGTTCAGTCACATGTTTCCAGTATTGGACTATATGCTCAGACGAGTGATAGTCGCTACGTAGGCTGCGAATACAAAAGTATGGAGGTGGCAGATGCTGTGAAATATTCTTAATGAGTAGCCCGGCCCAGATACATCATCATCATCAGCCCATATACATCCCACTGCTGGACACTGGCCTCCTCTAAAACTGAGAGGGTTTAGGCCTTAGATTACCACGCTGGCTTAGTACGGGCGGACTACACACCTAAGAAAACTCTTAATAACTTTTCTTTTAGGTGTGCAGGTTTCCTTACAATGTTTTCCTTCACCGTTACGGTAAGTGATGATTCATTGTGAATACGGCCCAGATTCATCCGGGGTAGTATAACAAAAAATGTTATGACCTTCTCTATACACCCAACAGACACACCTATGTGAGTCAGAACTTTATGTGATCCCACATGGTGTTATGTGACAGGTCTTACAAACACCCAGAAATAAGATGATCATACAAACATTTTTCTCAGAACGAGCATCGAATTCGTGGCTTGTGCACATATTCAGTAAATATACATACGTACGTATTTTTTTTTTTTTTTTTTTATTATGTATGTATTAGCTGAGTACGCTTGGAGGGCTCGGCAAATGTGTATTTCTACACTTACTTGTCGATTTGCCTTAGTTCCACTTTATATCATCATCAGCCCATATACGTCCCACTGCATGGCATAGGCCTCCGCTACTATTGAGAGAGTTTAGGCCTTAGTCCACCACGCTGGCCTAGTGCGGGTTGGCGGAATACACACCTAAGTAATTCCTAAGAACATTAGGTGTGCAGGTTCCATCACGATGTTTTCCTTCACCGTTAAAGTAAGTGATAATTCATAGTGAATACACACATAACTTTGAAAAGTCAGAAGTGTGTGCCTGGGGTTTGAACCCGCGACCGTAGAGATTCTCGACTACGTGCTTAAATCTCGAGGCCATCACGACTTTGTGCACATATTACGGCTTGTTAACTAGACATATAAGATTGATCTAATTTCAACAAATATAACCTATAAACTAGAATCAGGACTGCGTAGTCAACTAAAGCCAACCCACTCAACTATAGAACACTATTTCTACCTGTGAGATGTTTAAGTACAACTGATGTAATTAAAATAATGATCATACCCCCTCCATCAAAAAGTCTTCGTGAATCGCAGGTCGGCGCAGTCAGCGCGGATCGATACGGCACGGGCCGGGCGGAACGCGCGTCGCCGACCGCTCGGTACCATTCGAGTTGACGCCGCGCGCCGCCTATGCTCGTGTGCAACTTCACAATATCCATTGTTTACTCTGTATCGAACAGCCGACACCTTTCTGCGTTTAAATCTATACATCTATACAAATAAATAATAATAACTGTTTGTAATATTGAAATAACCGCTTTTTAATAAATGCATGGATGTATACCTATGGTATATATGGTACATAATATACCAAAATAACGTTTATTAATTTTTTTGTCTGTCTGTCTGTCTGTTTGTTCCGGCTAATCTCTGAAACGGGTGGACCAATTTTAACGGGACTTTCACTGGCAGATAGCTGATGTAATAAGGAGGAACTTAGGCTACAAAAAATAAAAATAAAATAAAATAAGAATCGTTAGGTGGAACGAAGTTCGCCGGGTCAGCTAGTCTTCTACTATATAAAAATAAGTCGGGTTTTCCTCCCTGACGCTATAACTCCAGAACGCGCGAACCGATTTCCACGGTTTTGCATTCCTTGGAAAGGTCTCGGGCTCCGTGAGGTTTATAGCAAAGAAAATTCAGGAAAAATTTCAACAGAAAAGCGGGAAAATCTTTTTTCACATACAGCGCCATTTTTCTCATATAAACTGTTCTACCTAATATCCTGTCAGACATTTTATATTTATCCCATCAATACGGTTAATGGTCCCCTCAAATTAAAGAACGTATTTAAATAAAGGTTTGGAATCGACAACATATATCCACAATATTCGAATAATTGCGTATTTTGGATTTTAAAAATGTAGAATAGTGTCAGTAATAAAAAGGGATTGACATATTTATTGGTTGTCAAATATTTATACGTGCGTTCAGAAATTTATTTTTAAACTCCTTGGTTTACAATTTACAAACGAAGGCGGGCTCGGTAGTCATCACGCTTTGAAATCTAAAACACTCAACTATGCAATGGAATGCACTTGGTGTTAAGAAAATTGTTGAGTAATGTTATTCACGTGACGATACTCAAAAGACAATAGGCATAACAATTTTTTGGTATGAACATAAATAAGACCCTGTGAAGTAACATAGGCTATGTTTCATCCCGGGAAAATGTAATGTTCCAATGGGATAAACATATTATAAATACGAAAATAACTTTCAGAGTTTTACTTTTACGCCTAAACCATTTGATCAATTTGGGTGATTTGATGTGATGGATAAAAACGGGACCTTAAAAAAGGACATGGGCACCGTTTTTTTTTAATTCAGTAAGTGCCATTTTGGGCACTTGAGGAACGATTTATAGATTCACTTATTATTTATTTTTCTGCACCCAACGCTCTAGTCTACGCGGACGGGGTCGCGGGCAAAAGCTATAAAAATATAAAAATTGCGATTACAAAACAGGTGTTGTTCGTAGAAGGGTGAAAATTTGGGGTTGTATGTATTTTTCAATGCTGAGTCATAAAAAATAAAAACTAAAATGTCCACAACATAAAAAAATAACTTTTGGGTTGGACCCCCCTTAACACCTAAGGATATAAAAAGTAGATAACAACCTATTCTCAGACTTACTGAATATACATATAAAATGTTACTCTATACAGATTTTGGCCATATTTTTTTGTTTAAAAATTAGAATGGCCAGTAAAAAAATAGAGGTTCATCAAAAAGAAGGGTGAAAATTTAAAATTATAATAATTTATCAATGCTGAATCATAAAACATAAAAACGTTAGGTCAATAGAAAAAAAAAATCATACCCCTAAATGTTAAACCCTTAAATGTTGGGCGATTCTCAGACCTACCTACGATATACACATAATATTTCATAAAAATCAGTCGGACCGTTTCGGAGGAGTTTGCAAAAAAACACCGCGATACGAGAATTTTATATGTATGGCAAAACAACGTTTGCCGGGTCAGCTAGTTTAGAATAAAAATGAATGAGTTGTGCTCTTGTTGTGCCTGACAGTATTTTCTGTCGAACAATGATTAAATTAATTGGTATCTGTTCACAATTTTCAGAGTAGTTCTATTTTCGAACTTTCATCGGATCGAACAAATTTAAATCCTCTGACGAAATGACAAGCGGAATGTGCTACTTTCAATCAAAATTCATTAAACAACTAGACATTTAAACATAATTGCTTTACCCAATCCTGAATATAAAACATACACTTTCACCATGCATAGGAAACCACAATAAACAATAAAAACTTCTACCGTCGTTATAAAAAGTAATACACCGTTTAAAGAAATCTTTGCATAGTATATTTATTAAAGCATTTATGTTTATTGCTAATTCTGACGAAACGACTGCATAAACTTTGGACGAACTTAGTTACATAAATACTTTAGAACTATTTATTAAATAGTTTGTTGACGTCAATTAGTATGTGCCGTGCGACCTAGAGGTCCTGGGTTCGATTCCCGGGTCGGGCAAAGTGTCATTGGGTTTTTCCATTAGGAAATTCTCAGTAACAGCACAGAGTCTGGGAAAGTGCCCGAAAAACGGCAATAGGCTCGCCCCCTATTACGCGGGACTGATACATACCTGGCGAAATGTAGGTGCAAAAATGCATTTCTGCCTACCCCTTCGGGAGATACAGACGGGAGTTTATGTAGGTATGTATGTAGGTATAATTTGAGTATAAAGGAAATTTAGTATTCGATCTTAGTAAATGACACTCCTTAGTGAACGCTATGACAATTAATCAATCTTTGTAACTTTTTAGACCTAATTCTGAAGTGTTTCTGAAAGAAGTTTCATATGGAACTTACTGATTAGATATTGATTATATTAATAAATAATATTGAAGCAGTGATGGCCTCGAGGTTTAGGCGCGCAGTCGAGAATCTCGGCGGTCGCGGGTTCAAACCCCTGGCACACACCTCTGACTATTCGGAGTTATGGGTGTATTCACAATGAATTATCACTTGCTTTAACGGTGAAGGAAAACATCGTGATGAAACCTGCACACCTAAAAAAAAGTTCTTAGGAATTTCTTAGGTGTGTAGTCCGCCAACCCGCACTAGGCCAGCGTGGTGGACTAAGGCCTAAACCCTCTCAGTTGTGGGGGAGGCCCGTGCCCAGCAGTGGGACGTGTATGGGCTGATGATGATGATGATGATGATGAATAAATAACATTGCAGAATAAGAGTTTATATTAAGTGACGAAAAAGTAAACATACCTCAAACTATACGAGTATACAAGGCACCCAAGACACAAGCTAAAAGCTTAGCTTAGTTTGGGCACCACTGTGTGTAACGAGCTCTGTCTTTTTAAGTAAATAAATATATTAAATAATTATTTCAGAACCAGAATTATTTCAGAATTCTAAATATCCAGTGTATCAAGCGGTTGAACGGTTATACTCGTACACAATAACAAAGCCGCTTTGTTGTGTCGTGAAACATTTCCGCTATTCGCCGACTAAAATTCTCCGCAAATTGCTTATTCCATCGTTAACAACTTCATATTTTTAGATTGTTTGAAAAAAAATTGACATTTTTTAAATTACCATAATCATAATCTATTGCATGTATCTCTAAAGAGGTAGACACATATATTATTTTACCCGCTTTTCGTCAGATCTATTTTAGTCTCGCGAAGTATACGACGAGTCTATTGCCGTTTTTCGGAAACACTTGTAGAATCCGTGGTGCTAATTAATTGAACCTAAAAAACCTACAATACTTCTCTAATTTAAATTTGAACACGGGAACTCACCGCCACACGCCGTAATTCATAATACATACATATTACATACACACATAATCTCACGCCTGTACTCCCCGAAAGGGTAGGCAGAGGTGCATTACTGCACCCACATTTCGCCACGTATGTATCAGTCCCACGTAATAGGGGGCGAGCCTATTGCCGTTTCTCGGGCAGATTTCCAGACTCCGTGCTGTTACTGAGAATTTCCTAATGGAAAAACCCAATAACACTTTGCCCGACCCGGGAATCGAACCCAGGACCTCTTGATCCCACAGCACATTCTAGTACCGCGAGACCACGAGGCAGTCAATTCATAATAATAAAAAAGAAGCTACATACACCCGTGACTAAACTGTAAATCATACATAAATTGAATAAGGATTTCTGTTAGTAGGCGGTACTTCCATAGAAGCCGAAAAAGCCAGCTTGCCTTACAAAATTTAGAAAAAATCTTGATGCTTTAAATCTTTATTTAACAAAAGCAATTTGACACATAAATGAAAATATACTGACCTTACAATAAACATTTATAACTAGACATTACATAATTAACGTGTAACGCTTTTGGGCTTTTATGGAAGCACCGCCAATGAAACAAACAACACTTGAAACATCACGAGATGCTATTCCTGTAAAACACATGCGTGTTCTGTAATCCCTAGGTAGCGATTACTCTGTCAAACGATGTATTATACACATATAGTCATAAAAAGTGGTGTTTCATTGACTTTAGCGAAGCGTGATACCGCGTTATAAGTTTATGTGTTAATAGTTATTAATAATATCATATACAGTTGGTTTCCCAGCATAAGTCCCAGCGGCGTTCGATCTTGACGTCCAGGGTTCGGTTCCGTGGTGCTACAAAGTTATGTTGGGTTCTTGGATATTCGTATATTTCTGCGGTATCACCTCTTAGTTATTGAAGAGGTCCGTGCTTAACGATGGAACGTAATTATATGGGCTAAGAATACACACCCAAACCACTAAGCCGATTTCGATGAGGTTTTGAAAAACAATGGATGAGTCTAGAGAAACAGTTTTACTTTGTATCCCGGCAAAATGCTTGAATCCTGAGAATTTAATGAAATGTGGCGCAGTTGGCTAGACACCAGCTTGCGAAACGAGAGGCAACGGGTTCGATTCCCGCACCGAGAAAAATATTTGTGTGATCCACAAATAATTGTTTCGGGTCTGGGTGTTTGTGAGACCAACAAGTCTCTCGTAGTTTCTGATACCCACGACACAAGACATGTATCTTAATGTGGGATCAGAACTATGTATGTGACTGTTGGGTGTATTTATTACTAGCTTTTGCCCGCGACTCCGTCTGCGTAGACTTCAGGGTTGGGTGCAGAAACTAACTAAGTGAATCTATAAATCAAAAATTACGCTAATTGTTGCAGTAGTTCACCACCGGAGGTCATTTCTATTTTTGAGAATCGTCTCAAGTGACATTATGACATTTTTCATAACCTCAGATCGTCTCATAAATTTATCGCGAAAATGTATCTAATGTCATCTAGGTGCGTATAATGGCACTTAACATCGCATAATGACACCGAGCCCCATAAAAATGCACATGATAACATTTTACTGTACCGGTACCAGTCACCACTACTCCACAGTGCTAAATGGCATTTAACGTGAATTCAAGTCATCCAAGATACTGACTTCAAATAATGGTGCCTTTCGCAATTTCAGTTCCAAAAATGGCACCTAAATTCATAAAACGGAAAAATAGCTCTTCTATTCCTTAAGTTCCACTAAAATTCTTCTAAAATTGCCATAAGTGCCAATTATGGCACCTGTCGTCGCGTGATTTCCAATAACGGCACTTGTAGCCTTATGGATTCGACTAATAGAATCTGATTCATCCGATAATGGCACCTGACGTCACTCACCATCCACTAATAGCACCTAACGTCACTTAACATACACCAATAAAACTTATCGTCACTTAATTGTACATAACCGCACATAATCTTTCTTAAAGTTACTTATGGGTAAACTCTTCAAAATCACATATCACATAAGAGAACTTAAAACCACCCAGTAGCAATACCAATCTAATAATGGCAAGTAAGTAACCTAAGTGCGTTTAACGTCACCTATGTAAACTTAAGACCACCTTATGACACTTAACCGCACTTAACTATATTCAACGTAACGTGAATTATTTAAAAAAAAAGCCTATGTCCCTTAAAGGTCTCATTTATGTCCATACCAAAATTCATTCAAATCGGACAAATGGTTTAGGCGTGAAAGCATAACACAGGCAGTGTTACTTTCGCATTACAATATATGCTCGTATAAATCGGGCGAATAGTATAGGCGTGATAGCCCATTCTCACGGGAATACTACATTTTCCGGGATAAATAATATTCTACGTTGCGTCGGTGGGTCCTATCTAGTCCCATACTAAAAATAATCTAAATCAGTCAAATGGTTTAGGCCAGAAAGTATAACACAGGCAGCGTTACATTCGCATTACAATATATGCTTATCCCACGGGAACCCTACATATTCCCGGGATAAAATGTAGCTTATGTTACTTTATAGTGTCCCATTTGTATTCAAACCAAAAATCATATAAATCGGGTGAATAGTATAGGCGTGAAAGCCCATTCCCACGGGAATACTACATTTTCCGGGATAAAAAATATCCTATGTTGCGTCGGTGGGTCCTATCTAGCCCCATATTAAAAATCATCTAAATCAGTCCAATGGTTTAGGCCAGAAAGTATAACACAGGCAGCGTTACATTCGCATTACAATATATGCGCATCCCACGGGAACCCTACATACTCCCGGGATAAAATATAGTCTATGTTACTTCATAGGGTTCCATTTATATCCATACCAAAATTCATTCACGTCGGTCAAACGGTTTAGGCGTAAAAGCAGAATATTGACAGAGCTACTTATATCCATTCCCACGGGAATACTACATTTTCCGGGATAAAAAGTATCCTATGTTGCTTTGGTGAGTTCCATCTACTCCCATACTAAAAATCATCGAAATCGGTCAAATGATTTAGGCGAGAAAGCATAACACAGGCAGTTACTTTCGCATTACATTATATGCTCATCCCTCGGGAACCCTACATATTCCCGGGATAAAATGTATTTTATGTTACTTTATAGGATCACATTTATGTCTGTAAAAGAATTCATTCATATCGGTCAAATGGTTTAGGCGTAAAAGCAGAATATTGACAGAGCTACTTATTCCCATTCCCACGGGAATACTACATTTTCCGGGATAAAAAGTATCCTATGTTTTTTCCCAGGCTCCAACCTATCTGTGTACCAAATTTCATTTAAATCGGTTCAGTAGTTTTAGCAGGAAAGCGAGACAGACAGACAGACAGAGTTACAATCGCATTTATAATATTAGTAAGGATTATAAAAGTAATAACATAATAAAATCCATACTTCATTATTTCCCCGAAAATATTAAAACACACCTGCAAAATACTTCGAAGCATTCCATTGTGGGCGATCGTTCATCGTGTGGACTATATATTTATACTACAGTTGACAAAGCTATCAGTAAAATGGACAACGTTGGCTATCACAGAATACCGCGGGGAATAATTTAATGGATTGCATGTTTTACGTATTCCATGTACCCGTTTCGTTATTTATTCATATGAGTACCTACCTATTTTATTTATAAGTAGGCGGCGCGCAAGAGGACTCGGAATTGATTTTAGAATCAGGCAGTAGTCTTTTTGCTTTTACGTGGCATCAAAAACAAAGCACGCGAAACTCTGTAAACTCTGCTGTCCTTTTAGGGAATAGAGGCGTGATAGTAATATTTTTTGAATAAGCATATGAGGGAGGAATCCAATATTTTCGTTTATTTAAGGATTTTTTTTTAATTATAAAAGAAGAATATAAAGTGTTTGGTTTTCATAATTGTTCCGCATAAGCTAGAAATCAGAAGTCGTGATGGCCTAGAGATTTAGGCAGAGAGTAAGAGTTCAGGCACACACCACTGACTTTTCGAAGTTATATGTTTATACACAATGAATTATTACGGACATTAACGGTGAAGGAAAATATGGTGAAGAAACCTGCACACCTTCAAAGTTCTTGGGAATTTCTTAGACGTGTAGTCCACCAATCCGCACTAGGCCAGCGTGGTGGACTAAGCCTTTAACCTTCTCAGTTGAGGAGGTGGCCCGTGCCCAGCAGAGGGACGTATATGGGCTGATGATGATGATAACTTCAAAAAGGATATCAGGTACTATCCAAAATAACTTGTAGTCTCGTGGCACAAATGTATGCAGCGTAATCCAGATGTCGGGGATTCCATTCCGCATTCAGACAATTTTTATTGGGTTTGTCTGTTAGGAAATTCTTATCAGCAGCGCGGAGTCTGTCTAGTCATTTACGTGGGACTTAGAAGCAATTACTATGTGAAGAGGGACTTAAAGACACATCCGGCGAATCACGAGGGCAAAATATTAGATATGCTGACTGTATGAATCTAAGAAAATAAAATAAAAACCACGAGATAAAAAACAAAAACCGCCTAAAAAAAAATATTCTAAAACAAATGAATATGCACTAAAAAGTACAAAAATAATTCCATGTATTCTTCTATAACTTATTAATCAACTTACTTTTTCTCTTCATCGATATGTGTTTACTACGAAAGATAGTAGGTAGGTACCTATCCACTTGAAATCTAACTCAACACATGCCTATAAGTATGAATAAAAAAAAATATCAAAATATTTTGTATAGTTTAAATGGGACCACACTGGAAGCATCAGCTTTTACATAAAAAATAATCATCAAAATTGGTCCACCCAGTCCAAAGTTCTGAGATAACAAACATTTAAAAAAATACAAACGAATTGAAAACTTCTTCCTCTTTTGAAGTCGGTTAATAATACCAGCAATCTCTGAGGAATGTAAATAGCAAAATGTTATGAATGTTACACTGAGCGGTGCTATAAAGGGAATGCTGTGAACTTGGCGCAGCCCTCCTTTGAACGCTTCGCAGAATCCTTTCAAGTAAACTTGACCTAGTTGTGAAGGGTGTTTCTTGACTTAATATAAAAATAGATAAAATGATAAAGCGGTCGACTTTGCCAACAATTGTATCGACTTATGAGATACAATCATAATTATTGACTTGACAGCCCCGTGGCGCAGTTGGCTTGACACCAGCTTGCGAAACGAGAGGCCGCGGGTTCGATCCCCGCACCGAGACAAATGTTTGTGTGATCCACAAATATTTGTTTCGGGTCTGGGTGTATGTGAGGCCGAAAAGTCTCTCGTAGTTTCTGATACCCACGACATAAGACTTGTATCTTAGTGTAGGATCAGAACTATGTATGTGACTGTTGGGTGTATTTATTATTTATTTATTTTATTTATTTCTAAACAGTTAGGACTTGCTCATTAAATTGAATTATAACGTTTAAGAAGTCTGTAACAAAAAAGCATGCTATCACCACATTCCATAGAAACGACCACAGGAACTCCGCGAAAGAGAATAAAATATATTAAAAGAATATATTAATCTGGGAATTTTCCCTTCTCGCGAGAACAAATAAAGTTCACAACACACTACAGAGCACTCAGCATTATTTGGGCGCTAGCATTTACTATCTGTTGCTTGTGCGGTCACTTTGTCATAGCAATAAAAGCAAAAGTTTTAAATTTTAAAGTGTGATACATCAAAATATTCCTGTTACAGCTGGCAAAACTAGAGCTTACTCCTAGAGATTACTCCTCTGCTTATTAATATCTCTTCAGATATTAATGAGTGTGTTTATTTTTCATACAGACACGATATTGCCACAACACCGTACCTGATGCTAAGCACAAAGCTATCCAAATGGAGCATAAAGTGGCGAGGCAATTCATATCACTCAATAGCCTTATACCGGACTGCTGAGTTGCTCCTTTACGATTCACTTATATTATACTCGTACATACATGCATAAACTCACGCCTGTATTCCCGAAGCGGTATCAGAGGTACATTTCTGCAGCCACATTTCACCATTCGATTGATGTCCCACGTAATAGGGGACGAGCCTACTGCCGTTTTTCGGGCGCATTTCCAGCCTCCGTGCTGTTATTGAGAATTTCTTAATGACAAAACCCAATAAAACTTCGCCCGATCCGAGAATCAAACCCCGGACCTCTAGATCGCACGGCACATATAGTCCCGCGAGACCACGAGACAGTCTATATACTTTATAATTAGATTATATTGTACAAGTTAATAAGCACTCAAGTTGGCCGTCTTTAAGGACCCAATCGACAACACCCATACCGAAACTTCTAACTCAATTTGTTGTGTCGTGTCGCGGCTAAGTTGGACTTAAGTTTCCCCCATCGGGGTCAATAAACTCTTTCAATTTGTCTACACGTGGACGATCTATTTACCATATCATTACAAATTCACGATACAGTGAATTTGAAGCTTCAGTTAGATTCCAAATACGATTGTATTTCTTATATAGATTGACACCTTTTGTGACAATTCGATAGACGATGTGCAATGAGAGGCAGCGGGATTCATCCAACGACATGTATAATACGTAAATAAATAAATAAATCTTTCGAGTACCTAGAGCTTGTGAAACTAAAACGACGTTGGATTTTACCACTAATATTAGTACGATAAAAACACAAGTAAGAAAGTTCCCAACAATTTTACCCTGGCGCAGTTGGCTAGATAGCAGCTTGCGAAATGAGAGGCCGCGGGTTTGATCCGCGCACCGAGACAAATGTTTGTGTGTTCCACAAATCGATTCGATATTTATATCGAAATCAAACTGTCTTTATTCATTCAGACGTTTGTATCATCTTGTAGTCAGTGCAATTTATCAACGTTTCTGAATGTTTTATAGCTGTGGTAAAAGAAAGTTTCTCAGCTATTCATGTTATAAATTTTCGATACTTTTTATAGATTGAATCATAATTTCAGATATCTATACCTAGTTTTTTTGTTATTGTATAATTTTAAACTTCTTTTAGAAGATTTAGAATAACTTTCCTCGAATTTAACGTACGAGTACATATATTTGTAAAACACACGCAATCAGGCTTGTGTTCCCATGATTCACATGAGCGTATTCCACAATGGCCCAACCTGGGAAATGAATCTAGTACTTTTAAATAGCAGGGCCGGCATCAACAAGGCAATACTAGACAGAAATTTAAATAATGTTTATTTTTGTTTAATCGAGGTTTAGGCACGCGGTCGAGAATCTCGACAGTCGCGGCTTCAAACCCCTCTGACTTTTCGAAGTTATGTGTGTATTCACAATGAATTATCACGTGCTTTAACGGTGAAGGAAAACATCGTGATGAAACCTGCACACCTAAAATTTCTTAGGAATTTCTTAGGTGTGTAGTCCGCCAACCCGCATTAGGCCAGCGTGGTGGACTAAGGCCTAAACCCTCTCAGTTGTAGAGGAGGCCCATGCCCAGCAGTGGGACGTATATGGGCTGATGATGATGATGATGATGAATGTTTTTGAACTGTTGATTCAGGATAGTTTTAATTGCTATACATATTACAACACGCTTACATTTATTGTAACAACAAATAATGAAATTTTCTCAGACACATCAACGCTTTATAATATATTCGAAGATTCTAGAGCGGTTTAGTCCGCCGTAAGGTTGAAAGTTTAACAATACTCACTAATTGCGTAGAGGGTGAAACCGTAGCAAAGGTCGTTGAACCGTGGCGTAGCGCCAACTGTACTACGCTACGATTGATCAGCAATATTGTTATGTAAACAACATTATTTTTGGATGCATTCTATGAGGGATTTCACTATACTTGGGTATAATGGGATTCAGTTTGTAAAGTTTACGTTTTTGCCACATTTTACATTGCTGCTCTTACTGGTCGCCATAACTATAGCCATTATTGATAAATGGGCTATTCAACGAAAAAAAAACGATTAGAACCAGGAGTAAATAAATAAAATCTTCATCTTTTTTGTATTTTTTTGGATACTAATAAGTATAGAAGTATACATAAATTACAGTACTCATATTTTAGTGCCGTTAGTCGAATTGATACAACTATAAAATTTATCCACCTATTTCAATCTATAAATATCTCATTATTGGACATTGTAGAGGAGGCCTCTACAATTTAAATAAGTTAGGCTCTAGTCCACCAAACAATCCTAGTGCGAGTTCCCGAACTACACACAGAAATAAAAAACATTATTTTTTCCGAACCACGATATGTATCACATATACCTAATATTGTAATACTATTAACGGCCATTAGGAAAGCGTTAAAAAAATTATTTCTTTTTTTGGATTTTTTTAGCGTCAATGTGTCTTTAAGTTGGTCATGGGCTGTTTACACTTGTATAGGTTGATATGCAACCATCACAATTATTTCTATGACAACGCTTGTTATTGAATAAATAAAAGATGACGGCGTTTTTAATAACCGATATCCAGAGTTTCATTAAAAAACGTTTAAAATATATACCAAACAGACAATATTGTGGGTGCATTAATTATTTATTCCTAACACGTTTGCTTTTTATAAAGTCTGGCACGGGAGTCCCGATCGATAGAACGGTTGCGCTCCCTTGCTCCTGTAGGACGCAGCATCCCATCGATCCCATGCATCGCGGTCCAACCTTTATTTAACTCTCGCAACATTTAGCAAAGCGCTTCTAAAAATAATCTGAACTGTGTATTTTAGAAGTATTTTCCAAATAACACTGCCCTTGTACTCTTTAATTTATTTATCTATACAAATACATAAAATTGGAGTGTCTGTTTGTAATATTGAAATAACCGCTTTTTAATAAATGCATATGGATGTATACACGGTACATATACCAAAATAAAGTTTTTTACAATTTTTGTCTGTCTATCTGTTTGTTCCGGCTAATCTCTGAAACGGGTGGACCGGTTTTGACGGGACTTTAATTGGTAGCTGATGTAATAAGGAGTAACTTAGGCAAAAAAATATTAGAATCGACTGTTATAGCGAAATAAAATTCGTTCTAAAATGTTTAGTCATGTTTTATATAAGGCGCGGGCCTCCTTTGTGCGTCTAGCTGTGGGATCACTCTGACTTATTTAGTGCTAAAAAGTTCACATAAATTCAAAAATCATGTTTTGTGATAAATTATTTAAAAGGTTCTGAAAATTTTTAAGTCGAATCCGTTACGAAACGGCAGAGTTAAGTATGTAAATATTTTAGTATACACGTATTTTGTTATTGGTCTATTTTATATTAGTTTAACCAAAACGTTATTTATGCGCCTATTATTTTTTATCTCTGCATTACCGTAAAGTCGAGTGTTAGGGAATGCCTTTATATAAATTGTAAATGAAGCATTATAACTAAATAAAGTAACAATAAGAATGAAACCTCTTTCAATATTTAGTCTGCCGCTTTGCTGTGGAGAGAAGTGGACAACTTTTCCAACTCTTCCTGTATATTATTTCTGATTAATTTCGTTGCAGGATCATGACAAATTAGGTTCCTTTAGATCCACTGAGCTTCAGTGCTCAGCGTCAATACTGTGCGTGCCGCTAGTGATCCTGGAGCACAGGAGTTACAGTGGCGTGTATGTGGTGGGATAGGGAAAAATAAAGTAACAATCTTGTAGATAGATCTAGCTCGATGTTTAAGTTTTCAATCTTGTTGTGTATCAGAAAGTACCAGACTTTTATACAATACCCAGAACTGGTAGATATAATAAGTACTCGGTGCGGGACTCGTAACCACGTAAATAATGCTCACAAATTCCACCAGAAATAACTATAATTAGGTTGCAAGTGTGTGTGTGATGAAAGCAGTGATGGCCCCGAGGTTTAGGCGCGCGGTCGAGAATTTCGGCGGTCGCAGGTTCAAACCCCAGGCACACACCTCTGACTTTTCGAAGTTATGTGTGTATTCACAATCACTTGCTTTAACAGTGGAGGAAAACATCGTGATAAAACCTGCACACCTAAAAAAAAAGTTCTTAGGAATTTCTTAGGTGTGTAGTCCGCCAACCCGCACTAGGCCAGCGTGGTGGACTAAGGCCTAAACCCTCTCAGGTGTAGAGGAGGCCCGTGCCCAGCAGCGGGACGTATTTGGGCTGATGATGAAGTGTGTGTGTAAATTTCCAATACTAACATAATAACTAGGGTAGTTTGTTGTTCCCGGAGCTTAAGTGTGTGGCACGCGATCGAGAGGTCGATGATCGATTCCCGGATCTGATTCCGGGTTCAAACCCCAGGCAACACTGACTTTTTGAAGTTTGTGTGTATGCACAATGCATTATCACGTACTTTAACGGTGAAGGAAAACATCGTGAGGAAACCTGCACACCTAAAAGTTCTTAGGAATTTCTTGGTGGGGTTTCTGGGTGTTTTTGTGCTGGACTAACTAAACCCACTCACTTTTATAGGAGACCCATGCCCAGCAGTGGGACGTATATTGGCTGATGACAATTGTTTTCAGACACAGACACATACTGTTACCAAGAAGACCCTAATATAAAACCCGGTTTTGTCTATGACACGACGCACATGACCTACGACGCAGTTCGCTTCTCAATACAAAAGTATTACAACATACATATGCTACATAAACGGTATGAATATATGATATGCTTAATTAAGTACGACGTAACAACTTAATTAACCACTATGAATGGAACTCCAATTAACCACATACATGACAAGGTCTGTTTGATTAACTGTTACGTTTAATTCTCAGGCAGAGTACTTTGATTTAAATTTATGATGTACCTAGTTAATGTAGAGAATATTTTAGTATATAAATAATGGGTCACCGAAAGGGTAGGTTAGGTAGGCAAGGGGGCGTTAGAATCCCACCACGGTATCCCCTATTGTAGAAGGCAACTCAAAGGGGCCCTTGGGGTCAGCGGCGGTACTTCCATAGAAGCCCAGATAGCCTTACAAAATTACGAATAAATATCTTTAAGCTTTAAATTTTCATTTAACAAAAGCAATTTGATATATACTAGTAAATGTGAATATCCTGATGTAGGTCAACATCAACAATTATAAACTAGACATTAAACATTTAATGTGTAACGCTTTTGGGCTTCTATGGAAGTACCGCCAATGATACAGTCAAGCCTACAACCCTGAGCAGGTAAACAAAGACACCTCAATGCTGCCAACAATTACTTAGTCATTTTTAATAGGTAGCCTACGTGTTTACAATTATAAACTAGACAATACACATTTAACGAGTAATACTTTTGGGCTTCTATGGAAGTACCGCCACTGCTTGGGGTCACTGAAAGTGACCCTGACATACGCTTCCTTACCCGCTCCTCCAGGGCTGGCGGGAATTAGAGCCATAATCAGCTTTCTCCTCGAGAAAAAAAAGGTAGTACCTAGTGTATTCCTGCACCCAGTGGCGGTACTTCCATAGAAGCCCAAAAGCCCAGTTTGCCTTGCATAATTCCGAATAATAATATTTAATGATTAACAAAAATAATTTAACATATAAATGAGAATATTCTCATTAAGTCAGTTAGTATATACTGACCCCACAATAAACAATTATAAACTAGACATTACATAATGAACATGTAACGCTTTTGGGCTTCTGTGGAAGTACCGCCTAGTGTAGTACGCACCCTGTGTGTTTTAAGTGCAACGTAATCGAACACATTTCCAAACTCCGTGTGGCTATCGAGAATTTTCTAATGAAAACAACCAATACTACTGCCTGATGTGGGAATTGAAACCAAGACTTGTCTATCGCATACATATGCGAGACTAATGGAAATGGTAAGGAATATGATGTGATATTAAATTTTTAAATTGGAATATAGGTTCAGTGATGTACGCTTTAAAAATAAACAATCATACGTTCACATTTAAAATATTAGTGACGACAATAAATCTGTATTTAATTAAAATAAAATCATTGAAGTGGAAACCGTCTCTTGAAGTTTTGGAACAAATGCTTTATTAAACATAAAATAGGGACAGAAAGTGTACTCAACATTTTAAATACTGAATTATTGAAGATCGCTTAATTTAAATCGAATTAACAAAAAATTTACGAACGAATTAAAACCTAAAAGTTTAAAAATTTAGTCAAAAATTTATAAGTTGAAATATAATTTATTTTTTTATTAACTATTTTGAACTTATGTTTAAGTAAAATGGCGGTGATTTAACATTGATCATGACAATGTAATTCTGAATGTCAACTGAAGTTTGGACTTATCTACGTTTAGATCTGTGAGACTGGAGTCGTAACTGTATTAAAAGAAAAATTATGTTGCCTTCTTTGGTTTGAGGTCACAATATAAAGATTTTTTCTTCTAAAATTTGTTCTTCACTCTGCATTTTTTTAACATCTACAATGGATATGATATAAAGACCGAAAGATTAATTGACTTTTATACAGCAATACTGTCAGCTTGACCTGTCATTATGGATAAAAAAGAACATAAAAATAGAACTCCATACTCATAACTCTATGGAAAACAGCAAACAGACAATAAAATAAAGTTATATTTTATCCATTCAAGTACCGTCGCGTTTAATAAAATCCCGTCAAATATCGATACAATTTTATTGGCTTGGCTGTGAGTTATTTTGACAACAAAGCGGGAGGGTGGGTTTCGCCCCTCCAGGCTAGACAGCAGACAGGCAACGGCCTGCTCCGCCGCAAAAGTTTCTATAAATCTAGCGCGAGAATGAACGTCTATTTGAATAAATTAAATCATATGAATATTTTATACGAAGCTGATTGATAGAAGCTATAATATTAGTTTATAACAATTAATTTTAAATCAGTCTCATTATCGCAATTATTATTAGCACATATACGTCCCACTGCAAAGCAGGACCTCCTCTATAACTAAGAGGGTTTAGGCCTTAGTCCACCACGCTGGCCTAGTGCGGGGTAGTGCGTAATTATCATAATAATTATATTCTTTTATTAAAAATAGTATTAAATGAGTTTTAGATTTCTTGATATTTTGTTTGAAGCAAGCAATCGAATTTGATAATGTGCGTTATTTACGTTAGCAATACAATTCATACCGATTTATTTCCACTTATTCGACGTATTTCATTTAAAACCTCAAAAAAGGGCTAAAATTATACCTATCTTGGAATTGTCCCAGATAAAAGTGACTAGTCATAAAAAAAATTTTTTTTAAATATTTGTAATAAAGAATATGAGACTTAAAGTATACAAATATTTAACTACTATTTTGTGAATAAAATTTGAGGTTTACAGGCTCATAACATTATCCAAATATAAACCAGACGACGTGCCTTCGTAAACATCACAGGACACAGTATCCCATGCGTTCCAGTGGTAAATGCGTCCCTACAACCACGCATGCGTGTACTCTCCAAACAACTCGACAAAGCCAGACGACCGCCGTTGGCTTCACGCGGCTGTCTCGAAACGCGTTCGCAAAATACCTGCTCGACTGTCCAAGTAAAAATAATAAGTGAAGTGATAATTGTTGGAATGTAACTTTTGTTGTGGAGTGTACTCTCTTCAGTGATCGGAGTTTTGTAACTGGTGAGTTTTTATTCATAAATTTAAAAAAAATAAACATAAATATTTTCAAATTTTATGCCAGCATGTCTAAAATATTTTTTAATATGTGTTAATAATAACAGGAATTAACAATTTATGTTGCCGTAAATTTCTACTTGCGTCCTAAAGCCAAGAGGGGAAAAGTTAAGAGACTTAATCACGAACTTTGAGAATCGATAGGCGCGAAATGGCTTTCGGCTATACACTTAAATATAAATATATTAACTTACTTGAACACCTTAAACTTGTTTTAAAGATATCCGACATTTTTGCGGATATTAATTACTGAAATTCTGTAGGAAAATATATTTCATTATAAATTACACAAGGAATATAGGAAAAAAATAATTAAGACTGTAGTTATTAAAATTCAAATATAATAAATTTTATAACAGGCTAGGTAGTTGCGATGCAGAAAAAAGAACCGGCATACCTCTGGCTTTTTATTTTACAACCAGGTCATCAATCAACAGCGCCACGAAGGCTGTCAACAAATAAAACCTAAAATAGCGGCATAACACTTAAGGACTCTAAAGTATCTATAGGTACAGGCTGCAGGAATATTTAGTCTGGTAATTCGTAAATCCTCAGGTGTTTTGAGCGCCAATAAATAATAATTCTAAATAATTTTCCCCATAGAAAATATGAATAACGAGGTTTTAACGTGAAACCAACTTACAAAAAATGCTTCGACATCATCAAGTATGTATAATTGGGCGACGTTTTATCGATTGGTCCTGGGATATTCCCAAATTAGTTAGTGTTTCAAGGTGGTTCGTTTGGAAATTCTAGTTAACAGCATGGAGTCTCAAAATGTTCCCGAAACACGACAAACGCTCCTCATATTACGTCGCAATTAGAACACGATGTGCAAACGCGGATATAGGCTTTCTGCCTATCGTTTCGGGAATGCAGACATAAATTTACATATGTATACATAAAATCTTTAATACAGGATGTAAAAAGACCGTGATGGAAAACTAAGACGTTACAAAAAATCAATAATTACAATTAATAATTATGGTTTTTTTTTGTCGGATTTTTTTTTAAAGTCAAGTTGTTTGTAATCACCGTAGCTATTGCCTACTTTAGTTTTCGATCACGATCTTTTTACAGATATTATTCCGTTATTTGTAAAAAATAAAAGAATACCCTAGAAAAATACGTTTTAAATCCACACACAAGTAAGTAGCATTAAACTTGTAAATAGTAAGCCTTCCGGGTGGGTTTCCCTCGGCAGTGAAGCCGATGAAGTACGGCGGGAAGCCTTGTAGCCTTACCTCTATAATGTTAAGGGTTACCCAGTGGACATTTCAATGACTAATCAAAACCGGGTAAATATTGTTCTCATTAGGGACGTTGGGAATGGAATGTGTTACGGGAAGGTGGATTTGATCCTGATTTACAAATGACTTTAACAGATACATATCGGACAAAATGTTTTTAAAGAAGTAGCTTACTACAGTGCGTGGTATCTGTCTCTATAATCAAGTGGTTGAGCTGTTTATGTATGAAAACATAACAGGCCAGTTCACGTTTACATATAAGTCAGAATGAACTCCTTAATCTTAATTTTTGAGATGTAAGAAAAATCTTAAATTTTTATGATATGACGCTGTTTACATTCTATGAAGTTATAAAAATGTGTTTAGTTAAAGAAATATCTTATTAATATTATGTCTGTTTATTTGTCTACATAAAATACATATAGCGGCTAATGCCAGCTTCAACCGAGGTTTATTTTGTTAAAAAATTAGCTTATATCTTTTCTCAAGATTTCAGATATTATATGTAGCCAGGTTTTGACAACGCAGCCGCATATTCATTTAATTATTTAAAACTTCATTGTACACATAACACTAAAACTAAGGAGTACAGTAGAGTAGAAAAGTACAATAGGCGGCCTTATCGCACAAGGCCATACATATTAATTAATAAGTAAGACCCAAAATTGAATATTTATGCGCTATTTACATGTATAATAAAAATGTATAATAAAAATATAGAATGGAGAACAGCAGACCGCTGACGATAAGCGGTGATTGTCTTTTATGGACATTAGCAACACACGTTCCCTTACAGCTGCCTGCGGTAGGAAACCCTTTTAACCCCATTCTCGCGTAATCGATTTTAGGAAGTTTCCTCGTTTTAGTACCAGAATATCGCACAACACGTACTAGGCATAGTTATTATTGATTTGATGACTTATGTCAACAAATTGAGTTTATACTCGTAAGGAAATTTGGTCTACAGGTAAAGAAGCTTATATCCAACGTAAAAAAACACCCAACAGTCATATGCACAGCTCTGATCTCACACTAAATACAAATCTTGTGTCGTAGGTATCAGAAACTACGACTGATATTTCGGTCTCACAAACACCCAGACCCGAAACAAATATTTGTAGATCACACAAACATTAGTCTCAGTGCGGAGATCGAACCCGCGGCCTCTTGTCAAGCCAGCTGCGCCACGGGACTGTTAAAATAAATTCATGATAAAATAAATAAAATAAATCCCAACAATATAATTAGTTAAAAAACATCGTGATGAAACCTGCACACCTAAAACTTCTTAGGAATTTCTTAGGTGTGTAGTCCACCAACCCACACTAGGCCAGCGTGGTGGACTAAAGCCTAAACCCTCTCAGTTGTAGAGGATGATGATAACATTATGACTGGAATAATTTTGAAAGAAACATTTTCCAACATTTAATGTATACGCTGTTACAAAACCACATTCCTTTAGCCCGCATTGCTAGAGTGTATCGTACAACTAAGCGGAAGTAAATGTAATGGTTACAGAGGGGTTACAAAGGGTAAAATCAATTGACCACTTAAAGGCTCACTGACTGGCAAGATTGTATCGCGTTGATTAACTAACGAGGGAATTGTAGGGCTGTAAAGTTAAGGTAAATATCATCATCATCAGCCCATATACGTCCCACTGCTGGGCACGGGCCTCTACAACTGAGAGGGTTTAGGCCTTAGTCCACCACGCTGGCCTAGTGCGGGTTGGCGGACTACACACCCAAGAAATTCCTAAGAACTTTTAGGTGTGCAGGTTTTATCACGATGTTTTCCTTCACCGTTAAAGTAGGTACGTGATAATTCAATGTGAATACACACATAACTTCGAAAAGTCAGAGGTGTGTGCCTGGGGTTTGAACCCGCGACCGTCGAGATTCTCGACCGCGTACGTGTCTAAACCTCGAGGCCATCACGACTTTACTAATCTGACTTGACTTTACATCACGACTAAGGTAAATATATATTTTTTAAATTGCATGAATAATTCAACTTTTTTTAATTATTACGTTATAGTACGTTTGACCGTCCCTTTGCCTGATGTTAAGCATAGACTCGGCTTTAAATGTAGCGTGCTTACCTAGAAGATTATTCGCTGGTGATTTAAGTCTACCTTTCTTATGGGAAGGGAGGCAAAAGAGCAAACTAACTTGGCAACGAATTTCAAAGTTTAGCTAAGTTCTTTTAATAATTTATTTAATATACAAATTGTGAAATAAATCGCTTGGATTCAGTCGTATAAATGGATCAAAAGGCAGTCGTAACTGAGGTAGAATGGGAAAGGAACTCTAACTTTCAAACACACTGGTACAACATTGATAGTAAATACATTGTTTGGGGTCCCTATCCCACCACACACCCGCCACTGTAACTCCTGTGCTCCAGGATCAACAGCGGCACGCACAGTAATGACACCGAGCAATGAAGCTCAGCGGATCTAAGGGGACCTAAATTTGTCATAATCCCGCAACGAAGTTAATCAGAAAGACAATATAAGGAGGAGTTGAAAAACAAAGAGTTGTTCACTTCACTGATAGTAAATACATTTAGGACCAAAAAATAAGATATTTATTTATTTTCTTCTAGTTCTTTTTCATCCTTCAACCGTCAACAAAACTATACCATCATATGCGGTACTGGATGTATCCAATATTTCACTTTCACAAGGCATTACGGCGAGTTTTCTAACACAATGGTCGTGGTATGTACTATGTAGTATGCATGACATCAAATAACTTGGGCCTCTAGCAACCTGACTCATCGAATACAATGCTACAGGGTTGCCTCCCTTCAGATTTCTGCTAGTCAGCGTGATGACCCCAGCTCTTTCATGCAAGTTTAATCTGAGTATCGCAAACCTTCATCCCTAAAGAATAATTGTGTCAAGGATATTCTACGCTGGCGGCCATTTTGAACAGTACAGAGCGTTTCTCGTGTTGTAAGATCCCATACCGTTTGTTAAGCCTGAGATGGTCAAAAATATTTAGGTCAACGACATACAGACTTACTAATGTCGGTTCGTAGGCTATTTGATAAAATATTATTAGAGACAAGAAAATTTAATTCTAAACCATTATACAAAAACCTCACGCCCATATTAGCCAAAGAGGTAGGCAGAGGTCTATTTCTGCAACCACATTTCGACAGCTCAGCATTAGACCCACATAATAGGGGGCTAGGTTTTTCGGGCACAATTCCAGACTTCGTGCTAATATTAAGAATTTCCTAAAAGAAATGCCCATTAACACTTCGCCTGACCAGGGAATCGTATCCGGGACCTCTAGATCGCAAGGCACATACTTTTACCGCGAGACACGAGGCAATCGTAAACTATTGTACTATTTTTAATTAAACGACAAAGTCATAACACCGTACAATTTAATACGCATTTTATTTATTTTATGAACAAATTAACTTCCAATATTATTTATAGAACGAATTATTTCGCCCAGAATAAACCGTTGACGAGACAATTACTGCTTGATGACGTACATATGTAAATATATGCATACGTGAATAATTAACTAGTTTAAATTCGAAGCGCTATTTTGGTTGAATGGTTTGTATTGCTACATGCTAATTTCGTGTACCACGTCAGTAAGGTAACTAAACAAAAGGTCATTTATAAATTCAGCATCATCATCATCATCATCATTATCAGCCTAAGGAAGTCCACTGCTGAACATAGGCCTCCCCCAATGACGTTCCATTTAGGGGGGGTTTTGCCGATACTCGCCACGCTTGGCAGGCGGGTTGGCGAGCGCAGGAGGGGACTCGCGTTGATGACGCTGCTGCCCGTCATCAACCGGGGAAAGGGAATAGGGTTTGTGGGTAGAGGATGACATGGCAAAGGAAAGTATGGCCTGTAGGAGTGGATACTGCAGTCACGGAAGGGAAGGTTGGTAGTGACTGCAGTAGCTCGGAGGGCCGAGGTCGCGTACTCGAAGCACCTATGCTATGACAGGCCATGACCACTAGATAGGAGCACCCCTGACCATTCAGCATACCAACATCGATTTTGATCAATAGGACAACCTGAAATGAAATCTTTTGAACCAAATAAGTATCCACGATTTTTATATACACACTTTACTCTGTCTATAATATACTTTTTATACATCTTATGTTATCTTTTTCATAAGTATACTAAGGTAATGGCACTAGTAGTTGACCATGTACCTGTAGTTGACCACCAATGCACATAAACAGATAAAATAAGAATTCGCGGCATATTTTTAAACTAATTCCATATTGAGTAGTCAGTGCTGTCATGTGGTCTACGAAGCGCGCAAACTACGACTCCATTATTTTCAAATATTCAAAATAGCCTCCAGTTGTTTGTTGATTGACGCACCGTAAATCTATTATTCGTTTTTTTGTCATAATTTTCTTAAGGATTGAAAAAGTTTGAAGTTAAATATTAACAACTTTGTCACTTTGTTGATGATAAGTGTTTTGCTTTTCTTATTCGTTAGGGATTAATTGAGGTAACAGGGTATTTAAAATACGAAAATTTGTTTACAAGATTGAGATGTGGGGGTGGTCCACTACTGATTCCGTTTTAGCATGATTTTCTAGTAATTGACCAGGATGGTCAACTTCTGATGAATTTCTGTATCATGTAAATGTACTGTACGGAATAATATATGAAGGGCATCATCAATTAGAATTAACTATTTTATTTACTTTTACAATAACTTAATTTTATTTAGTAGTTGACCACCTTTATTGTAAGGTACGATCAGTTACTAAAACCAAATTTTCACCTTGTAGATGTCTGGGAAAAGGGGTACATTCCTAAAGTATACTGAAGCTGCAATGCTCTCAGCAGTAAATGTCGTTCGTCTTCATAAAACACCCATAAGAACGGCTGAAAAAAAAAATCCTCTCACAATAATGATGGTGTTTTGGAAACCACAATGGAACCATCGGCAACTGCGGTACATATTACTGTTGGTGACGAACTAGTGCTAGTGACGATCCCAGGATCACCAGCAATTCGCATTGCTGACGACATATTTGAAACCACTCTAGATCAATTTGACATCATAGGCCCTAACGATATGCTTGAAAATATGCGTAAACTTTCAACTACTGTTGTCTGATTAAGAATCTGACAAAAGCCTCGGCAAAAAGTAAATGTTGAATTTGTCATATTTAAGTACGGCATTGAGGTTTAGGCACGCGGTCGAGAATCTCGACGGTCGCAGGTTCAAACCCCAGGCCCACATGACTGACTTTTCGAAGTTGCATATGTGTGTATTGATAAAGAATTATCACGCACTTTAACGGTGAAGGAAAACATCGCGATGAAACCTGCACACCTAAAAGTTCTTAGGAATTTCTTAGGTGTGTAGTCCGCCAACCCGCACTAAGCCAGCGTGATGGACTAAGGCCTAAACCCTCTCAATTGTAGAGTAGGCCCGTGCCCAACAGTGGGACGTATATGGGCTGATGATGATGATGATGATGAAGTACGATAATAACTTTTATCCCGGAAAAGTACTTAAAGCTATAAAAAAAAAACAGCTACAATATCATCGATGAAAGCAAACGGTCGATTGTGGAAATGGCCAGAACATTTATTAACGAGCGGGGGATGTTATTGTTATTATATTTCAAATAAAACGCAAAGTTGTCTTAATTTGCCTTCTTATTTAACAAATAATAAAAAAATCTGAATGGTCAACTACTGATGCAAAACATGGTCAACTACTAGTTTTTAGGTGGTCAACTACTAAATCTCTTATATTAAGTTTTATTTTCATTTTTTTACTTGAATGCAACCATTGTACAAGAAAAAATACTAGCTCATTTCGTTAAAAGACTTGCACAGAGTTAACAAAACAAAACACTCATTGAATTCGAATGATGATTAAAGTTAGGCATTAAAAAAGAAATTTCTGTGTCCTTAAGTGGTCAATTACTAGTGCTATTACCTTACATGAATTTACTGTCCCCTAATATACAGAATGACCGTTTGTAGTTTAGTTGAGCCTCTAGACGGTACAGCTAAATGAAAAGTACTTTTGCAAAGCCGGCAGTACTGAATATTAAGCTGGGATTAATGTTTTTCATTCTTTCTATGTCCTTGATTCGTTATTTTATAACTTGGACGGTTATACGTTGAATGCATATACATTAAGATCGTAACTAAATGAGAAATATCTGAAAACTTACGCGGATGTTACACGGAAAGCCGGCCAAGTGTATAAATTGCGGACAATGAAAAAAGGGCAGTCTAACCGATCGGAATAAATACGGGACAAGCGCTTGCCACGCATCCCTGCGTTCGTGCCAGTCCAAATATTTTATTTATTCTCGTACACGTGGCATACCTTAAGCCAGAGACGTGGCAGAATGTATTTATAAATTCCTTTCGCATTTTTAGATTTTTGCTCGTCTTTTTTATTTGGTATTTTCTTGAGTTGGTCTGTAGAATTCGGAGGGCTGTCTATCAAGACAATTGTCGGTCGCGAGGCTAAATCTGTTTCACCGTATTTCTGATACTATATATTAATTCACTAATCATCGTATAAGTCCCACTGCTGGGCACGCGCCTCTTCAACAAGTGCGGGTTTACGGACTACACGCCTTTTGTTCACCGTTTAAATACGTGATGATTCATTGTAAATACACACATAACTTCGAAAAGTAAGAATGCACTGAGAGGTGAAAGAAAACGTCTTCTCTCCTCTTATATATCTCCCTTAATAAAGGTAGACCGTCATTATTGTAAAATAATAGAATAAATCACTAACATTCACGTTCCACGAACATACTATTAAAAAGAAGAAACAAAGTTTTATTGATTATGTCTCTAATCTACTTTGCAGCTAACCACGATCAATAGTATAGATTGCCTCGAAAATACATGAATTAATTGAAAATGTTTACACTGAAGCGCTTGTTTTAAATTCAAAACTAATCTTCTTTCAACCTCAAGGCTATTCATATTACATTTTCAATAATTGAAAGCCAATTGAACGGACAGATTTGAATCGCTAGAACTAGTTTCAAAGACATTGATTCCACCCGCTGAGCAGAATCATCGGATTCAGATCGAGTTGAAACAAAGACATACCTACGATGTTACACTGAATTAAGATGCCAGAGATAAGATTTTGAGTTGGAAATTATTGTGGTTACCTTTGATTTAATTTTAATCTCTCTCTCTCTCTGGTCGGTCCCTGATATCTGAGGATCGTGGTCGTGGTTAGGGTGACATCTGGAGCGGATGATCTGCTTCCACCGGTTTCTGTCCAGCGCGTCCCTTACGGCAGTATAGAATTTGGAGGACAAATATTAATTTTAATATTTAGACGAAATTTTAACCTTCCCTCACAACGCTAGTGCGACATGATGGAATCCATGTAGGTACCAAAAAACGAAATATAGTCATTTCATCCGCGAGTGATAAAAAATTACCAACAGTTTAGCGCATTTTTTAACTCAAACCCCTTTTAATGAATAACTCCTTCCTGAGTAAGTCTAAACGCTGTAGAGGAGGCCCGTGCCCAGCAGTGGGACGTATATGGGCTGATGATGATGATGAAGTCTGAATAAGTCCTACGGTGTTGTTGTGTTAGTATGCAATCGTGAAATTCTTTACTCGATTTTTAGCTCGGACTAATTGTGGATTTCCATCAGTCAACTTTCAATAGCAAGGAGGTTGGTAATGTCTGTTTATCCCTTCAGATATATGTATGTAGATTTATTCACTAAAGATAGCCTTAGTTACATAATATAATAATAGAAGGCTGGGCAAAAACTGCCCCAATTGTATTAAATCATAAAATACTTACAAGAAAAATTAATTTTCCTAGCGGTAGCCAACCGTAATTTTGTCGATACACATCGCGTGGGATGGCTAAGCTCTCTTCCAAGACCAGAATAATGAAAACATAAAAGACATTGTATCTTATTCCTTTGAGTTGTTTCGGCGCAAAAAAATTCATAAGCCGCTGTATTCTTGGAACATTTGCCTTCTCAGGATCACTGTCTAGGTAAATAGGATCGGTAAGCTGAATTCGACGTCTTGATCGAAATAAAGGTCTACTATCGTTTGCTATTCATAAAATATACCGTGGGCATATTAATTGTTTATTTTATTTATTTTCAAAATCTTGTTTCACAACACAAATAAATTCTTGCTCTATACAAAAGCTTAAATATTTGGGCGTTGTTTTAAATGTATTGTCAACGGTGGTATAGTTAACACAAGGTGACATGATTCCAATAAGGGCAATTAGGACGTTCAATGATTTTATTTAAATAAAAATATACTGATCTTTATGACCAAAAATTGTTAATTTCTTTAGGAAAAAATCTGCGTACAGTTCCGCGTATGCCATCCGAAAAAAACATATTCCAAATTCAAATATTAAATTGAAACCATAATGCCAAATTAGGCTTCCAATGTTTTACTACCTTGTAGAGGATTTACTAAATAAAACTATAGTTAAAAATATATTTCAAATTGATAAATACACCGAACAATCACTTACATACTTCTGACTCTAAGATACGAGTCTTGTGTCGTGGGTAACAGAAACTACGAGAGAATTGTTGGTCTCACGAACACCCAGACCCCAAAAAATATTTGTAGATCACAATCATTTAAATAATTCGTGTTATATTTTGCATCAGGTGTCTGGAACGATTGAGGCGTCTTGAGTTACCAGATAAAATTTTTAGATCTAGAAAATTTCACAAAAATATTGCAAATATAGCTTGAAAACAAATTTGAAAGTAACGTGAACTGTTGTTGACACACGACCATTCATCACGACTGCTTCTATTTCCTAAAAAAATGTGTCACTTTTCTAGATTGGATTTGAAACTGTAAACATCATATATCACCATGCTTTATCCGGGTTTGAAAAAATAGCGCATAGCGTTGCATTCAATCTTCGTCCTTTGACATATGTAAATAAGGTTAAAGTTTCTGATAAGTTTTTTTTTTGTTTCTGTTATGATTATTATGAATAATATAAAAACTAGTTGTGGTACAATTTTACAAAATTAAGTACCAAGATTTCTTCTACCTCCATACCAAAAATCATTCAAATCGGTCCAATGGCTTAGACATGAAAGCGTAACAGGCAGACAAACAGAGTTACTTTCGCATATGTAACATATGCATGTATAGATTAGTATAAATAAATAATATTGTAACTTAAATCTTGGCATGATTATAAATAATCTTTGTCGTTTCTTCCTACGCACTCTATTTAAGCTTGAACCATACTGCACTTGCGAACGTCATGTGCTAGCTTGTCAGTTTGCAATTCCGGGATAACCAAATAATAATTCAACCAAAAGCCATGCCTTAAAAATCTATATTAATATTATAAAGAGGTAAAGTTTGTGAGCTTATAATAAAGTGACACGAAAATAACCTTGAAACGCTTACACTAAGCTTTATAAATGATATTTTGGAACCATTTCAATCACGTCAACCACAAAAAAAACCCGCTTCGCAATCAGTCCATTCATTTAGGAGCTACGATGCCACAGACGTTAAACTTACATCCCCATTTTCGTCGAGAGATAATAAATAGTATACAAAAATATAATAAATAACATTTTATCCATAAAAAACAACTATTCACATAAAACGTTAGTTAAAGACAAAAAGAGTTAGCATGTGTTGATAAGCAAACATGCTAACGTTACCTCTGGGTCTACAAACTCGGAATAAACACGATGCGAGAGAAATAATTTATGAGTTTTCGTATTGTTTGTGGGGAAAGTATTTCTTTTGTAGCGCTTATTTATGGAGTATGACAACATTAAAACACTTGAACTATTCACACTCAGAGTTTATTTAATGTATTTATCTTGTATTAAGGTTTTTCTTCCAATTGTGTCGCTTTATATGATGTATATTTTTTGCCTTTGTTTTGTTGGAGCCTTGTAATATTTATATGACTTGACTTGTCGTCTCGTCAAGAAGTCGCGGGACGTCGCTGGATGCAAGCTGCTTCCAACAGGTTCCTGTAGAAGTCATTAGGAGAGGCCTATGTTCAGCAGTGAACTTCCATTGGCTGACGGATGATGTTGTCTCGGGGCACAATATGTGCCGTACGTAGAGGTTCCTGGTTCGATTCCTGGGTTGAGCAATGTTACTAGTTTTTTCCATTAGGAAATACTCGGCATCAGCACGGATACTACATAAGTGTCCAAAAATCGGCAACTGGCTCACCCTCTATTACGTGGGACTGATAGATTGCTAGCGGAATGTGGGTGCAGAAATGCACCCCTTCGGGGAATACATCATCATCAGCCCAAATACGTCCCACTGCTGGGCACGGGCCTCCTCTACAACTGAGAGGATTTAGGCCTTAGTCCACCACGCTGGCCTAGTGCGGGTTGGCGGACTACACAGCTAAGAAATTCCTAAGAACTTTTAGGTGTGCAGGTTTTATCACGATATTTTCCTTCACCGTTCGGGGAATACATGTGCAAGGTTATTTGTGTGTTTAATACTTATATCAGCCAATACTATAATTCCCAAATTTCAAATATATTTTAATGGATTCACGATCAGTAGTAATAAATTATAGTCTTATTTTGACGGTAACATAACAATCAACAACGCACAGACATTGTGATCATTTCAGAACTGTGGCGCGACGTGTCAAAGTGTCAGGTATAGTGTCGTGACATTTTGTGAACGATTCTCTACTTGATTGACATTTTATTTAGTAACAGGTTGTTACGAACAATACAAATAAAGATCCTGATCTTTATATTCGAACTGTTTTTAAAATTTGGCCAATAAAGTATTTCATGGATTAAATAGCGATTGATTTGCAGATACGTAATAAGGATTGTTGATTGCTGTTAGTGTTAGCAGAATCAATGGTAAATACAGTATTTTAGCATCTAAATAACAACACCGTGGTTTATTACAATAATAGCAACATTGGTCCTAGATTGCATTAAAGTCCGATAAAGTGTTACTGGGTATTTTTTGTTAGGAAATACTCAACGCAATTGCAAGGAGTCTAATTCCCGACGGCAATAGGCTGGACTCAATTACGAGCAAAGCGATAAATCATAAAACGTGAGTACCCCTTCCGAAAACATCGTGATGCAACCTACACACCTAAGAGTTCTTAGGAATTCCTTAGGTATGTAGTCCGCCAACCCGCACTAGGCCAGCGTGGTGGACTAAGGCCTAAAAACCCTCTCAGTTGTAGAGGAGGCCCGTGTTCAGCAGTGAGACGTATATGAGCTGATGATGATGATGATGATGAGTACCCCTTCCAGAATACAAGTTTGAGAGTATGTTCTTATGAAGAAAAAAAAGAAACATAAAAATAGCTAAGCTAGCCTTTTAGCTAATTACATTATGACTGTTCATTTGTAGCTAAAAGTTAAGCTATTTTCGAGCCTCAAAGTACTTTAGACCTTGTTATGCAAAAGTTATAATTAAAACAACACAAGTTTCTAGTATGTAAATTATGTAAATTTTTTATAATTTAATTATATAAATTGAAGACACATGAATGTAGTTTTCAATGCAATTAATTTTTTTTTTTTTTAAAAGAAAGCTTTAACTTTTATTGTGTCATGGCTGTGATTGAATCACTACCGTAACACATATAAAAACGGCTAGATTCTAAACCAAAAACATGTCTAAACATTTACTATATCACGTGTCATAGACGGTTCGATTACCTATATTTAAAATTTTATGTTCTTTCAAATGCATTTTGAAATTAAATTGTTAATATCAAATACACAAAATCGTTTCAATGACCTAGGAACGCAAAAATATTCAAAAAATTTTGTGATTCCTATGGAAATAGCCTGACCGCAAATAATATAAAAGAATTCTCCCAATCGCAAAAGAGACGACGAAAATGTACGCGAAACAGGAAAGGGAAATCTACTGCTCTTAAAAGGCAAAGACATATACGAGCTCGTAAATATATTAAGTTTCAACTACGCACTTAGTAACAGGGTAATAAAGACTAATGCTTTGAGTACGTGACAGGAAACGCTTTGAAAGTTGCTCTACTTTGATAAAAACTTGAGGGAAATTGAATTGCCTCGTTTATTTCGCGACACAAATGCCGTGCGGCATAGAAAGAGATCTCTTGTATTTTATTGAGTTTTCATTAGAAAATTGTCACTAGGAACTCTCAGTCTATAAATGTGGACGAAAAGGACACGTTGATCATTAACTCTGCCAGACAGTGATGCTACCCCTGTCTTCATCATCATCAGCCCATATACGTCCCACTGCTGGGCACGGGCCTCCTATACAACTGAGAGGGGTTAAGGACTTAGTTAACCATACTGGCCTAATGCGGGTTGGTGGACTACACACCTTATAAATTCCTAAGAGGCAGTGATGGCCTTTAGGCGCGCGGTCGCGAATCTTGGCGGTTGCGGGGTCAAATCCCAGGCACACATCTTTTTTTTTTTTTATACTGGCTCGGCAAAGTGACTCCACTGTACCTGATACAGTGGAGTCCAAAAAAATAATACCGACCAGCGAGAAACGATATGGTCACCCGCTGGTCGACTATGCCGGCCCGCAAAAATGCTTCTTCACGCTTCTCTTAAAGGATCCAGGATCATAGGAAGGAGGGAACACGTGAGCCGGCAAACCATTCCACAGCTTGATGGTGCGGCAAAGGTAAGAGTTGGCGAACTTTTTGGTTCGAGCCGCGGTTGTTGTGACCACAAAGCTGTGGCTTCGCTTGCCAGCACGCGTGGTTCTTTGACTTTTCGAAGTTATGTGTGCATTCATAATGAATTATCACTTACTTTAACGGTGAAGGAAAACATCGTGATGAAACCCCTGTCTTACAAGTCATAAACACAATAGTCTCTTCATTGATACTCCTAGATTCTATACAGTTACATTCTATTGTTCTAGTCGTCTTCCGACATTTTCCATTGTTCAGAAGAGGTCTAAGAGGCGGCTAAGCTGTCCGTTGGCGTTAACTTGTTGGATGCTAAACTATTAGAGCATGCGCTAAAGAGCGAAACTTTAGAACGTAATATATTGTTGCTTGAAGTTGCTACACAACAGTGTAGCTGTACCATCTAAGAAGATACCGTTTAATTTATCTATACATACATACAAATAAATAAAATTGGGGTGTCTGTTTGTAATATTCAAATAACCGCTTTTTAATAAATGCATATGGATGTATACACGGTACATATACCAAAATAACGTTTTTTACAATTTTTGTCTGTCTGTCTGTTTGTTCCGGCTAATCTCTGAAACGGATGGACCGATTTTAACGGGACTTTCACTGGCAGATAGCTGATGCAATAAGGAGTAACTTAGGCTAATATATATATATATATATAAGAATCGACTGTTAGGCGGAACAAAGTTTGCCGGGTCAGCTAGTTGTTAAATAAAAACTGGACTATTTTTTTCTAAATCAGATTATATAGGTACGTCCCTGTCCTGTTGGACACGAATCTCATTAAATGTAAAAGGTTCGGCTTTAATCCACAACGCTGTAATAAGGTGGGTTGGCGGACTACAAAAACCGTAGAGTTAGCTAAACTCTCAGGTAGCCTACCTACCTAGCTTATCTAGTTTTAATACGTAGTTTACGCCAGTTTTATAATACATCATTTTCTTTTATATATAAAATATGTATTGATATAATGTCTATGTTATTGCCTTCATGATAAACAAACGATCTTTTCATTATGAAATTCGTTGCTTAGGACTCTTAGATTTGAACCCGTGACTCTCGGGATTTGGTCTCCAATCCTCTACACCATCACGACTCTAAATGTTTATGTACATAAAAAATATATATCACAATTGCTACCTTCTTTACATACAGCTCAGACGAGTCAAAAACATTTTTATCCCCCAGCAAAAATGGTTTTCATGATAAAAAGCTAAGACCCGACAACGTTGAGTCATACTTAAGAGCGAAAGCAACCGTTACAGAAATCTTCTCAGGTAATTCGCCTTTTAAACGAGAAAGGAACATGCGAGATCTTAACATTTAGGTGAGACGTGTTACAGAGGAAATGTATGTTATATAAGTCCTTAAATGTGTCTTAAAGTTATTTTTATCGTGAGTAAGTAGGGAATAAATCTGGAAAGGATTGTTACAGAATCTACATTGAGAAGTTTTCCCTGCGACTGATTCCATTTTGTACGAGTATTTCTTTTTCAAATGATTTTTAGTAACTTGAATTCAATCCATGGTCTGCGTTGTAGGTCTCTCGGCATAAGAACGCTGCAGGCCGTAGGTTCGATTTCCTGATCGCCATGTAGGAAATTAACAGCGGCGGCAATAATTATCGAAATATGCCCGAAAAACGCCAATAGGCTAATTCTTATTTATTGAAATATAAAATACATCATGCGAAAAGTTGTTATACAGTTGGTATATATTTGACAGCCCCGTGGCGCAGTTGGCTAGACACCAGCTTGTGAAACGAGAGGCCGCGTGTTCGATCCTCGCACCGAAACAAATGTTTATATATATGTTTCGGGTCTGGGTGTTTGCGAGACTTAAAAGTCTCTTGTAGTTTCTGATACCCACGACACAGGACTTGTATCCTAGTGTGGGGTCAGAACTATGTTATGTGACTGTTGTGTATATTTATTATTATTATAATAAAAATACACGTAAGCCGTGATGGCCTCGAGGTTTAGGCACGCGGTCGAGAATTTCCACGGTCGCGGGTTCAAACCACAGGCACAGACCTCTGACTTTTCGAAGTTTTGTGTGTATTCTTAATTAATTATCACGTACTTTAACGGCGAAGGAAAACATCGTGATGAAACCTGCACACCTAAAAGTTCTTAGGAATTTCTTAGGTGTGTAGTCCATCAATCCGCATTAGGCCAGCGTGGTGGAATAAGGCCTAAACCCTCTCAGTTGTAGAGGTGGCCCGTGCCCAGCAATGGGACGGATATGGGCTGATGATGATGATATAAAAATACGCTTATTCTACTCCTTTAGGTATAAAAGCGTGAGTGTATAAGACGCAGAAAATAGGTTAAAAAATAAAAAAAATAATTTCAACATTACTCAGTGCTCTTGACGCGCCAGCTACTCTCATACTTAGCTGCAGCTGAATTCAAAGCCTTATGAATAGGTAACCAAACACGAATTCATTTCTTTCAACGTCAAAGTTGAAAAAAATGTATGGCCACAATGTAGCGTCCATTTCCATTGTGCAGAGATGAATACAATAGTTTGTTAAATAAAATATACGGAACAGTAGCCTAGGGATGTCTCGTTTTAATTGTCCCACTGGTGTGCTTCAGTTATACGTAGTTCTGTTCGAGTCTATTTTTATTGCGAGCATTCGGCAACGATTTGAATGTTTTATTGGATTTCAACGAGCAAATGTTATTTTCATAGTCACGGTGATTTATCTCGCATTTAATCGGCAAATGAAAATATGTTGACCTCATTACATAACATCACGGCTGCATGACCCGAAAGGGTGGGCAGAGGTGCGCTTCTGCACCCACATTTCGCCTATTATTTTTTCTTTCCACGTAAAAGAGGGGAAGCCTATTTCCGTTTTTCGGACACAATTCCAGACTCCGTTCTGCTACTGAGAATTTCCTAACGGAAAAACCAATTAAAACTTTTCCCGACGCGGGAAACGAACCCAGGACCTCCAGATCGTACAGCACATACTTGAACCGCCAGACTGCGAGGCAGATAGCATGACGGAATATGCTTTGGACTCCCAAGCACATAGTAGTAATAAGAACCAAGAAACCTGAAAAAAATGATGGCAAAAATTCTCACGAAATGTTTCATCATCAGCCCATATACGTCCCACTGCTGGGCACGGGCCTCCTCTACCATAGAGAGGGTTTAGGCCTTAGTCCACCACGCTGGCCTAGTGCGGGTTGGCGGACTACACACCTAAGAAATTCCTAAGACTTTTTTAGGTGTGCAGGTTTCATCACGATGTTTTCCTTCACCGTTAAAGTATGTGATAATTCATTGTGAATACACACATAACTTCGAAAAGTCAGAGGTGTGTGCCTGGGGTTTGAACCCGCGACTATCGAAATTCTCGACCGCGTGCCTAAACCTCAAGGCCATCACGACTTCACGAAATGTTTATTATACGGCAATTCTGAGTATTGTCATGATTTACATAATTTGATACTTTCAATCCCACGAAATCGTCATATTCTTTTAAATAATATCACCTGATATGGAAAGATCAAATAAATGGAAGTTTAATATCGTAAGATAACCAATCTTTGAACTCGACCGCGGCTTGACCTTATATCACTGAATTGACGCTACGAAACTATCTTTAGAATTAATCCGACCACTGTATTTATTTTCTTAGAAAGGAGAATTGAGAAGCTCGTATTATTAAACATTGAATAGATTTTTATAGTGGGTAGGTCTGACCCCACACAAAGATGTAAATCTTATTTATTTATTTCTTATCAATACAACCCTTACAGGATAATTATCCCAATACAACCATGTGACACGTGTCGTCTTGTGTCGTGGATGTCAAAAACTACGTGAGACTCCCACGTACCATCCTCCGATGTATCAAAAGGCGTTTTCCTCTTGGAAAAAAGCCGTGCCTGATTCCCGATTTCGGTACCATTTGTACACAAAACCTACCCAAAACCAAATTGCCCGGGAATCAATCTCAGAATCTCTGCATTTGCGCCGTGCGGTCTTCAAATTATTGTTGGTCTTTTCATTAGGAAATCCTCGTTATGGCATGAAGCCTGTTTTTTTTTTTCGAAAAATGTAAATTATTATTACTGGTATTACTTATTACTTAACTGCCTCGTGGTCTCGCGGTACTAGTATGTGCCGTGCGATCTAGAGGTCCTGGGTTCGATTCCCGGGTCGGGCAACGTGTTATTGGGTTTTTCCATTAGGAAATTCTCAGTAGCAGCCCGGAGTCTGGAAATGTGCTCGAGAAACGGCAATAGGCTCGCCCCCTATTACGTGGGACTGATACATACGTGGCGAAATGTGGGTGCAGTTAATGCACCTCTGCCTACCCTTTCGGGGAATACAGGCGTGAGATTACGTATGTATGTACTTATTACAAGGGGCTTAAAACACAGTTATTGAAACTCTACCTACACGTTTTCAATTACGTATTCATTCCCGTATTATAATGAGTATAATATATTAGCACAGGGTTTCTGAAAGTGGGGTACGCGGATCACTAGGGGGTCGCCATTCGACGGCAGGGGGTTCGCGACAAGATTTACGTAATGGTGACTTGATGTCTAGCAGGCTCGTGCGTCTGACATAGAGGTGCGAAAGTAAGGTTAAATTTCTATCCCTAAAATTAACTCCATTTCCGACAAGAAAAAAGCACACCCATCACATTAATATTAAAAAGATTGTTTTGGCACTTTGTTTGTTATCTTTTAATGAAATAAAAACCTTACTTTATTCAACAGACAAGTTTATTATTTTTTTATTCTTGGGGGGGGGGGGGGGATTAATTAGTTAATTTAGGCTTAAGAGGTTCGCTGTCACCTGGATGCCTTGCTTATATTAAATAAGTTTGAAATAAAATTTAACTTTAGTTATCCGATGGTAAATGCTTATCATTCCGAGAGAGTATTTGATAATAAGTTTCACAAGACTTGGAACAAGGGTCGTGTTGCCTTAACGAGAGAATCGAGCCGAGTGGCTTGCGCCAGGAATTGCTAACATCGATATGCTTGTGAAGTAAATGGGTCAATTTCGCGGTAACTAGAATATCGATTATTGGAAGTTTGTTTAGAACAAACGGCCTGGTTCCGGAAAGTGTTTATCGTGGTATTTTAAATATACGTCGAAGCGTCGACGCATCCCCACTGTGGCGTCCAACGTAGGGTATAAATACAGCCGCTCGATCGATAATGATTCATTCTCGCTCGGAACACCGGACCGAACGGAGCTCTGTACTAAGTTTTTGAAATTACCTCCAGCAGTTTTACCTGTCACTATTTAAAAAAAACAATAACGCACAAGACCCTCCGACATATATGTGTTGTTTGTAACTTCGTATTTAACACTTATATTTGACTAGCTTTTCCCTGATTGCCGTCGGCTTGAGTTTGACGAAATGACTAAATAAAAAAAAAAACATCATTGTCGTCAGCCTATATGCAAGTAGGACGGTCCTTTTATACAACTGAGAGGGACTAGGCCTTAGGCCGCCGTGCTGGACTATTCCCGGTTGGCGGACTACACTCTACTCTTGACTACAAGTAATTAAAACATTGCCTGTAACTGTATTCAGGACCCCGTCAAGTTTGCATCGATATTCGTAATAACTAGTAAAAAACAAATCTTATTATTTTTTTATACATCACACCTGTTTATAAAGGTGGACTTAATGCCTCAGACATCTCTATCAGCGCAATTCAGGCGTAGATATAAAAAGAGTTATATTGTTTACCAGACACAATATTCGTATTATAATTTACCAACTATTAGAGATATACAACTTAATACTTTGTCATTTGTGGTACTGCCTCGTGGTCTCGCGGTCCAAGTATGTGCCGTACGATCTAGAGGTCCTGGGTTCGATTCCCGGGTCGGGCAAAGTGTTATTGGGTTTTTCCATTAGGGAATTCTCAGTAACAGCAGTTCCAGGGGTCTGGAAGTGTGCCCGAAAAGTGGCAGTAGGCTCGCCCCCTATTACGTGGGACTAATACATACCTGGCGAAATGTGGGTGCAGAAATGCACCTCTGCCTACCCCTTCGGGGAATACAGGCGTGAGTTTATGTATGTATGTATGTTGTGTTATAAGCATACATCGACCAAATAAATTCATACGACAGATCTTCTGATTCAGATTTATACGTGACTTGTGTCGGATGCTTGTTTCACTTACTTATTTAGACAATCGGGGTCCGCGAAGAGGGTTGACGGGGCCGCGCAAAAAATGACGTCACTAGATAGGATTGAGGTCAGTGGAATCCTTTTTTAACAGGAACCAACACATTTTAGTGTCTTTAGGTTCGGGAGTGGATATATCTATTGTAGCTTTAAATTGGAAAAAATTAAGTCCTTTAAGCATAGCTCGAAAAAATGACTGGACAGGATTTAATTAGGTTAAATTGCCATCGGCCAATATAGGGTCCAATACCCAGTTCTCAACTTTATGGTGTCAGAATCACTGCAAGACTGAGCTGGGACGGGACATACATATATACATGTCCAAGCACACGTATTAGCTTTCTGTTCCATTAATATACATTGCGCGTTTGTTACTCCAGAGAAGGAAAGGTAATACCGATTCAATAACTAACTCACAGGCTCGTTGTTACCCTAATAACAAAAGAGGTAACGTAATCAACAATTTTTATGATAGGAACTTTTTTCGCAACCTCGCTCTAGAGAAGCTTTGCATATGTAAATAAATACGCCGAACAGACATATACATACATACATAATTCAGACCTCACACTAAGATACATCTTATATATTGATCTTATATATTGAAAAACTCAAAGATATGTACATATATTGTATATCTAAGATGAACACATAATAATACTAATGTGACTTCTAATAAACTGTACTAAAACTAATGATTAAGTTAAAGATCTACTAGTTACTATCCAATACATAGAAGTGAGTGGGAGTCAGTAAATGGCGCGACGTTTATATCGCAATATTGGTATATTCCCCTCCCTGCCTTAATAACCCATTATCGAAGCTATAATTTCATTATGGCTGTAATTACGATGAATGTAATTATGGATATGTTCCTATAATTTCGTTTAATTACCGCATACACAGATATACAGAGCTATTAGGCTCGCGTTATGGTTTTACTTGATACTATGTTGCCCAGTTAAAATGTGAAATAGGTACCTACCTACTACTTTTGAAGTCTCGAATCCGATTCCAAAATCTTAATAAGTTTTTTTCCTTAAGGTCTAGAAATGTAACTGAAAAAGGTGATGAGCTTGCTTGTGTTGAGACGTGGGTAAAGAAGTCATCATTATAAGCCGATATAAGTCCCACTGTCGTGCCCTCCTTTATAACTAAGTGAGTCCACCACGCTGGCCTAATGCCCGTTGCCGACTTACACACCTTATACGAAATGTATAAGAATATTTAGATGTAAAAGTTTCTTTACGATGTTTTTCTTCGCCGTCAAAGTACGTGATAATTAAGTAAAAGAATTACACCTCACGTATTTTTTACTAGGCTTAAATGTAATGTATTTTTTTGTTTATCATAACCATATTTTATCTATACAGTAGCTCAAAGGGGCCTATTAAACTCAAAAGAAAATATTTCTTATAAATAATAGATTGCCTTCGTAAATATATTCAGAACATAGAATACTTACGCTTAAAATATTCTAACATCAAAAATCTGACTGCGAAAAAAGCTTTAAATAAATATCGCGTTGTAATCACTACACTTCAGAATCATGCCTTTTTCTAATTAATTTAAATGGATGGCGTCATTAATCTTATTCAGAATACATTACGGGCGACGATGTTTAAATAAACAGGAATCTGAACTCACAAAATTTCTTCATCATTTTGTATTTTTTATTCAAGGAACTCAATAGCATAATTTCGACTGCCTCGTGGTCTTGCGGCACAAGTATGTGCTGTGCTATCTAGAGGTCCTGGGTTCGATTCCCGGGTCGGGCAAAGTGTTATTGGGTTTTCCATTAGAAATTCTCAGTAACAGCACGAGGTCTAAAATTATGCCCGAAAAACGGCAAAACGCTCGCTCCCTATTACGTGGGACTGATACATACTTGGCGAAATGTGGGTGCGGAAATGCACCTCTGCCTACCGGTGAATAGGGGCGGGAAGTTATTTATGTATGTATGTAGTATGTATGTAACAGCATAATTTCTTCGCAACCTAGTGTGCATGGGATATTTAAAGCACAGCTGAGAAAACGTGGGCGTATACTACTCGTATATACTCAGCCTATCGCCGTCCACTGCTGGACGTAGGCCTCCCCAAGAAAGCGCCAACCATCCCGGTCTTGAGCAGCCCTCATCCATCCGTTACCCGCCACCTTTCTCAAGTCGTCGGACCATCGTGCTGCAGGTCGTCCTACACTACGTTTTCCAAAGCGCGTAGAGTATAAAATATAAACGAAAAACCTACTATAAACGAAAGGAGAATAATGTAGTGATATAATTATGTATGCGACAAGACAGAGATAGGTCGTTTATTGCTTATAAAGATAAGCTGAAAAACTTAATAAGTTATATAGTTTTAAAAATACAGTTAAGTATGTGAAGAATAGAAAAATATACTAATTCTACAACTAGACATAATCTTTCCATTTTTAATCTATTATTAGGTATACGTGACTCCAACTTTGATAAAAATTAGTTTGCAAAAATGTATGTCTTGAAATACAACGAATAGGTTTTTATGAGACGTCTTTATACGTTTGACCGTGTCAGAATTATTGAGGCCTTTAATTTACCAGACAGACTTTGTCATGAACAATAAAAAGAAAGTAGTAAAAACAAAACGCTTGTTACATAATTGGCCAATTTCATTGTAACAAGACGTAAAACAGACTCGCAGACTAATCGAATTATTTTGCGAAAGTATTTCAATCTGTCTGTGGTACACATTTTTATTTCTTTATTAGTATCACAAAACTTATAAACTTTATATTATTTTATCAATATCACTACTACAATTTGTCATTCCAAATTTAGAACAAATTTGAAATTTAAAAATAGAATAATTGTTATTTTCAAAATAAATTCATTCATGGATACTTACTGTCCGGAAACATTCGCAATAACGAATCGTTAGAGTTATAACAGTACAACTGAGTGTAGCTTTCCAAAATGTGGATTGTGAAATTTTTAGATAACATTCGGACGGTTTCGAGGCGGCGACCAGTGACCTGAAACATGAAAGGAACGCTTGGATGAACGATCGACGGAACAAATAGATCTGCTACTTTAATACATACATACATACATAAACTCACGCCTGTATTCCCCGAAGGGGTAGGCAGAGGTGCATTTCTGCACCCACATTTCGCCAGGTATGTATCAGTCCCACGTATAAGAAATCACACAACATTATTTCGATAATAGACTTTTATTTTCTAATTCCGCTTCGCTACATATTATCGCTGTGAAGAAGAAGCGGCAAGAAACTCCCTCAGCGTTACATTGTGGTTTTATTCTACTTTTATGACTTTTACAATCACTTTATTTATACACTTAATTGTACTCTATGAATTAACTGACAGAATTAACTCAACTATGACTAAACCGTCTTGCTAGGGAACTTGAAGACAAGTGTCGTGTTCCACAAATGCTTTCCTTAATATACTAACAATTTACTAATTACCACTTTCTACACGAAAAAAACGGTGTGCTGGTGACAAAAACAATCATGATTTATGTAAGTTCGCTTAGACGATAACACAATAGCTTTTAAGCTATCGTGTATCGTTTACGATACAACATAAATCAGTTACTAATTACTACTTTCTACACGAAAAAAAAGGTGTGCTGGTGACAAAAACAATCATAAATTATATGAGTTCGCTTAGAAGATGTCAATAATGTTTGATAAAAGGAATGTGTTACATTACTTGAATAGGAAATGGTATAACACTGTAACTAAATGGTAAATGAAATATTGATATCTAACATTCGGCCATCCTGCCCTTAGTTTGTCCTCAAACTAATATTAACATTAGCATCTAAGTCTGTTAATTCCGTGATCCTTTTGTGAAAGTGAACACTTTTTTAACCTTGTTTCGAAAATCCTCTCAATATAGTTCTCAGTCCGGAAAGCACGTCGGACGGTAGTTTCTCTGTGCTTCGCTTTCTGCCCGGTATAACACGCCAGGTAGAATATTAGGTTTCCAGTCCGGTTTAACACGTAGGACTGAAATATCTCTGTGCTTCGCTGTCTGCCCGGTATAACACGTCAGGCAGAAAATTAGGCTTCCAGTCCGGTTTAACACGTCGGACTGAAATATCTCTGTGCTTCGCTTTCTGCCCGGTATAACACGTCAGGCAGGAAACTAGGCTTCCAGTCCGGTAACACGTCGGACTGAAATATCTCTGTGCTTCGCTTTCTGCCCGGTATAACACGTCAGGCAGAAAACTAGGCTTCCAGTCCGGTAACACGTCGGACTGAAATATCTCTGTGCTTCGCTTTCTGCCCGGTATAACACGTCAGGCAGAAAACTAGGCTTCCAGTCCGGTAACACGTCGGACGGAAATATCTCTGTGCTTCGCTTTCTGCCCGGTATAACACGTCAGGCAGAAAACTAGGCTTCCAGTCCGGTAACACGTCGGACGGAAATATCTCTGTGCTTCGCTTTCTGCCCGGTATAACACGTCAGGCAGAAAACTAGGCTTCCAGTCCGGTAACACGTCGGACGGAAATATCTCTGTGCTTCGCTTTCTACCCGGTATAACACGTCAGGCAGAAAACTAGGCTTCCAGTCCGGTAACACGTCGGACGGAAATCTCTCTGTGCTTCGCTTCCTGTCTGGTAACACGTCAGGCAGGAAACTAGGCTTCCAGTCCGGTAACACGTCGGACGGAAATCTCTCTATGCTTAGCTTCCTGTCTGGTAACACGTCAGGCAGAAAACTAGGCTTCCAGTCCGGTAACACGTCGGACGAAAATCTCTCTGTAACATAAAAAAAAGCAGTATCAAATTTAACTTCTTCTAAATAATTTATTTTATCTGTCGTTAGTAATGCAGAAATAATAATTTAAAACAATCAAAATATTGGAATATAAAATCCTCTCTATAAATAACACCTGATACGTAGTATAAACTCCATACTTATTGGTTTTTCCATAAAGCATATTGGACTGTATTTTGTTTATGATTGTTTTTTTTTTCTCATTTGTTATAAAATTGTTTAAAATAATTCATTTCTAAGTGTTACCAATGTTACACACATTTTGTTATTAGTGGAAACTGTTGTGATATATGTATTTATTTAAAAAAAATTAAATACAAAGAAAATGTTTTTGTATGTCTCCTAAAGTGAATAAAATATGTGCTAGTGAACTGAATACTTCCCATTGCACGAACTTCCAAACTTTGTCCATGTTACCTTCCTTTTTAAGGTTCCGTACCCAAAGGGTAGATTGGGACTCCATTACTAAGACTTCGCTGTCCGTCTGTTACCAGGCTGTATCTCATAAACCGTGACAGATAGACAGGTGATGTATTTTCGTTGCGGCTATAACAACAAACACTGAAAACCAGAATAAATAAATATTTAAGGAGGGCTCCCATACAACAGGCATGGACTTTTTTTTGCCGTTTTTATAAATAATTGCACGGGACCCTTCGTGCGCTAGTAAGACTCGCACTAAATAAGGAAGGTTGGTAATAACCCTTTTTTTTGTAAAGCTTTGTTTTTGTTGAATTAGTCTTCAAAAATATAATTAACAGTAACAGATTACTATTATAGTATTTTGTAATCTCCGTATAATATACTAACTTATTTGTGGCTTTCTTCTGAGTCAAACTATTTTATTTCGATGCTACTCTTGATTATATAATTTATCAGTAGAAGAGCCTTATGTTCAATGAGCAGCAAAATTAACTGTTATAGTTTAATATCATTTTTCCAAAATGTAAAAATAAGATTTTGAAGAATGTGACCCCTTTTTTTTATATATATATGTATATATATATATTTGTATATTCTTTTTGTAGAAAATAAATATAATAAAATAACATTGCTAATTTTGTACATACTAGGTATAACCGACTTGAGACAACTTAATCGTCGTCATTACAAAATTACCTTTAATTTTAATTTCCCTTTATCAATGCTATTATTTTGTGTCCTACTTAAAGAAGCCTCTTCGGTAAAAAAAAAACAATAGTAAGTAAAGTTGCTTTAGATTATTATTTTTTTTATACTACCATAATTTTGGTTTTCCTGGATAAACATTTCATGTTCTGCATTTAATTATATTCGATTTAATGATTTCTCCTACTATTGCTCTTTCAGCTACTAATCTAATCGTTTCACCTGAGACTAAATTATGTTCCTGTTAAAACTTCAATAAGTCTGTTGCGATGTATTATAATGATATAGCTATTGATATTCTGCAATTTATTCCAGCTGTTTACAATTGTTTTAAACATAATGCCACCTTTGTTTTATATCTCTTACAAGTTCGCCTTTTAGTGAAATATTAATGTTGGACGTTGGTGTGTTAATAATTATCTAAAGCCTTTATTTGACCATACGAATGAATAAATAAAATATATGTATTTATGACACTGACTGGTAGGTGTACATTTTTTTTTTTAAATATATTAATATTTTTAAGCAGAATATTCCGTGTGTTATATATACTATGTAGCTTGACTAGTTAATAAATGAAACTTATGTTTACAGTAAATTAATTAGACAATTCTTAACTGAAATAAATTATATTGTATTCACTGCATAAACTTATATCAGACTGTTTCATCTTTTGAAATTTATTCCAATACAAGCTATATACTTCTACTTGGTCAACATATAGTTAGGTTTTATTTATCTTATTTATAAACTCCTAAATCTGCTTCTATCTATAGTTTACAAAATATCATAATACGAATTTCACTGTAGTTTTTCGACTTTATTCAGAAAGTTCAAGTAATCTGCCAATCTTCAAATCCATAATCACATCATCATGTATTCGACATATTATATTACTATTGCATTACACGCTATAATTGTTTCTCCTTAAGTATCTTTATTGGTTGAGTTAAAAATCAGCGTCTTAACAAAAAAAAAGAAAAAGCAAAGAAAACATATATTTGCAAATATATCTACAATTATAATATTTGTCCTGACATATCTGCGTTAGGACTTCATTACAAGCCCGTCTAATGTTCTATCGTGACGATTGACTGTATTATTGAATAAATAATAAAATAAAAGAACCAATTCTAACTTAACCCGTGCCCAGCAGTGGGACGTATATGGGCTGAAGATGATGATGATGATAATGATTTCATCTCATTCAAGTTTAAATATCTATTTCGTTTTCTAAGCACGCTCGCTATGACGAACTCTTTCTTTATGATTTTACCCACTTATATAAATGCTTTATTTAACTTGCATCACTTATTATATAATATTTAATTGTTTTAAACACAACATCGCGCATTAGTTCTATATCAGATTCCTTGTCTATGTGTGTTTGTATCGCTCTCATGCCAACTGCGCATATAAATATTGTTGTCCAATATAATTTATTTATTTATTTATATTTTATAATCATTAATTATAAAATATAAACACTGCGAGCAACACTGTACTGTACACGATACTTATACGAAAAATATTATGCATTTAGATAATTTTAGAAGAAAACTCCGGAAACAGCTTATAATGGCAAGTCAACATCTTTTACTACTCATAACAGAATCGTCGGCATGAAAATTATAACTATCGATAAGGGACCTACATCTTTATTTAAGTCTTTAATAACAATAAGTCCATACGCAGATTTGGTGAATGTAAAGAAACATATCCATTATTTTATTCGTTTTTGCCTGCTATTTTAACCTTTTCGTGGCATGTTTAACATCTGGCGTCGAGGATAAGCTAGTTACTTCCTATTGATAAATTAATACAACTTTGAACAGAAAACATGTAGGTACACAATAATTTGAATCTCGATAGGTTCCGTAAAGTCCTTAGCTTGAGCACCTGTTTTATTTATAGCAACGAATATATACAGAAAATTAGCCGAAGCAAATTTAATTAACACTGTCTGTATTATTTAATTTCTATTTAATGGCAAAATACTTTGGTTCATGATTGTTGCGGTGCCCGTGTTTTTTTTTTATTGTATACACACATATATATATATATATATATTTTGCAATCAATCACTTGATCCTTTAACCTATATGTAAATGTATTTATTTAATGACAAAAGCACTATTTTCCTTGATCCAGATTTCTATTATTATTTGAATAGCTATTATATTATATTTATTTTGCGTTCAAAACGGATATTATCATAATCTTTAACAATTCACTAATATATAAATTAATATTCTGAAAAGGCATGTCACATTGAAGTGGTTATATATCAAACGTGTGATTCAAGGAAAGAGAGAAAAAAAAAATACTTAAGATTTTTTTTTTACGGCATGGCTTTTTGGTAGGCTATTGAGTTGTAAATAATAAAATATGACATTACATTGTATTGATTTAAGAACACTCACTATTTGGTATATTTAAATTCTTAGATTTGCATAGACACAAAAAAATCATGGAATCATTGGAATCTATTAGTTTATGAAACTATGAAGATGAGGTAATAAACTTTTCCACAAAAATCCTTATTCATCAAAACTAAATATTGATGATACAATCACTAAACCATAACAGCGGTCGGCAAATTATCGAAAGTTATAAATAAAAATCATAACTCACCAAATTTACAGCATCAGAAGTGATAGTGAGAATGTCACTATTTCCTTCTGTTGTACTTACTTTTCTGCAGACTCCACTAGGTTTATACATACTTGATTTATGGGCCTTTTGGTATAATCCCGCTTCTGATATAAGAAATCACACAACATTATTTCGATAATAGACTTTTATTTTCTAATTCCGCTTCGCTACATATTATCGCTGTGAAGAAGAAGCGGCAAGAAACTCCCTCAGCGTTACATTGTGGTTTTATTCTACTTTTATGACTTTTACAATCACTTTATTTATACACTTAATTGTACTCTATGAATTAACTGACAGAATTAACTCAACTATGACTAAACCGTCTTGCTAGGGAACTTGAAGACAAGTGTCGTGTTCCACAAATGCTTTCCTTAATATACTAACAATTTACTAATTACCACTTTCTACACGAAAAAAACGGTGTGCTGGTGACAAAAACAATCATGATTTATGTAAGTTCGCTTAGACGATAACACAATAGCTTTTAAGCTATCGTGTATCGTTTACGATACAACATAAATCAGTTACTAATTACTACTTTCTACACGAAAAAAAAGGTGTGCTGGTGACAAAAACAATCATAAATTATATGAGTTCGCTTAGAAGATGTCAATAATGTTTGATAAAAGGAATGTGTTACATTACTTGAATAGGAAATGGTATAACACTGTAACTAAATGGTAAATGAAATATTGATATCTAACACACGTAATAGGGGGCGAGCCTATTGCCGTTTTCGGGCACATTTCCAGACTCCGTGCTGTTACTGAGAATTTCCTAATGGAAAAACCCAATAACACTTTGCCCGACCCGGGAATCGAACCCAGGACCTCTAGATCGTACAGCACATACTTGTACCGCGAGACCACGAGGCAGTCATAGTTCTACTTTAATATACTTTTGGTATCCATACAGTCTTTTTATCTTTCATACATCACGAAAGTTTTCTTTTTTCGAACAAATATTCAGATGTAAATTAAAACCCAATAAGACTTTGCCCTGGGATTTTTGACGCGGAAATTTAACTCTAGGACTCTTGCGCGGCACTTCGCGGTACTTCGCGGTACTTCCGCCGATGACGCAGGCATAATTAAACCATGCGTCATCATTATCATCATCAGCCCTAATACTAGGTAGAAAAGCTTCTATCAAAGAATGCATCAGTGCTTAAGTTTTCCTAATTTAAAGAAATTTATCTAATCATTGTAAACGTTGTATAAAAAAAAACTGAGTTAGCAATAAACTTTCTTCATAAGAAACTTTACGACGCAACAGCAAATTAAGTACCTATATTTCGACGCGAGTTTGTAGCGGCGTAGCGATAAACTTTGTACTAAGTATAAGTTCTTTGATTTAAGAGCACTTTTGAGTCTTTGCGTGTGGTAATTTCGAGTAGCAGACGTAGACGTATGTATTTTTGTTTGATTTACATAAGGCTGGATCGTAGTTTTCGAAGGCACTGTATATGTTAGATATTGCCGTAAATGAAGAAATAGGGGGAGAGAGAGTAGCTAAACACCTAAAGATCTTAAAATCTACGTATTTATAACTTTATTTGTAGGTTGATAAAAACAACTGAAGGTCGCATTTGATGGCTTACAATTTATAGCTAAGACCTCAGTGAACCGCTTCAAGCTGATGATTATTATATGAACCTTTGTATTTGCATGTCCCGCATTTCTTATTAAAAGTGTTTGAAGTGAATGAATTTTTATGATGATCTTCGGAAACCTGACACATCAAGGCTCTCAACATCACATCTCTGATACTTGTATGTATGTATATTACAGTTACATCATGAAACAATTTATCATTGAAGCATTCTTACAATGGCACTCATATCTTGAGTTGAAATTGAAATTGAAATTTATTTCATAAAAACATATACATTTTTGAGTATCAACAGATCCCAATATAGGCAAGCCCGTAGCTTGGGTACCTGTTTATTTACATTAACGAGTTAAATAGTACATTAGCTGAACGACAATACAAATAAAAGTGAAACAGTTTCAATCATCTTAAAAATACGTTAACAAAATTATATAAAATAAAACAAAGCAAAACAAAACAAAATACAACAAATAAGTAATTTAAATATGTGTGTGCGTGTGTGTGTGTTTGTGTGTACATGCGTGAGGGTGTGTGTGTGTGAGTGGGTATTGAAGTATTGTATTCAATGAATAATTTTAAATATATCTTCAATTTGGTCATAGGACATATTAATTAGCAAGCTTTGCAATTTGGATTTCATTTCATACTGTGTACAGCTTAGAAAATTATATATTTTGAGCATAGAATTGTAAATTCGGGGATGGATACAGTATGGGTGTCGTTGTGCAAAAACAGATTTAGGTGCAGGAATGGGAATCTTTGGTATACGTTTATTTTGTAGTGTGGACACGTTACTGCGATTTTGAGCATGAATTTTTGTTACGACATTTTTAATACGAGTTTCCTATATTGAATGTAGATTGACATCAGTGTGAAGAGCCTCATATGGTACAACTAATAAACTTAACTCATCTGGCGTACTTTCACGGAAGCGCTCATTTCGCGCATCGTTGAAGACTGTTCAGTGAAGTTTTCGGATCGAACACGTAGTGTGCGGTTGGCGTTCGTTAATTAACTGGTTGTATCTTAAGATTAATTAATAGTATATTTTAGTCTATGATCATCATCATTTCCTTGCCCTGTTCCCAATTTCATTTGGAGTCGGAGCATGTTTATCCTTTATAAATAAATAAATAAATACACCCAACAGTCACATACATAGTTCTGATCCCACACTAAGATACAAGTCTTGTGTCGTGGGTATCAGAAACTACGAGAGACTTTTTTGGTCTCACATACACCCAGACCCGAAACAAATATTTGTGGATCACACAAACATTTGTCTCGGTGCGGGGATCGAACCCGCGGCCTCACGTTTCGCAAGCTGGTGTCTAGCCAACTGCGCCACGGGGCTGTCAAAACATCCCTATCAGCCGTCATGTCTTCATTCACCCCTTTTTCTTTCATATCTTCTGTCGCGCACTCCACCCATCTTTTCTTTGACCTTTCTCTGCTTGTCCATCCAATCAGATTTTATAGATGGTATATTTTGTTGATCGTACTATAATTTTATATAATGTTAATTTATAATTTTTTCGCTATGTTTTATATGTTTTTTTTGTTTTTTTTTTCCTTGTATTCTTTATTTTTATGTTTTTTTTATATTGTATAGTTTCTTATCGATAAGTGTAATTGGTAAATAAATTAATTAATGTTTTTATTACTTTTACTATAGCTATGGTAGAAACTTGCCGTAGTCAGCTCGGATGTCTCGAACGAGGTACAACACCAAAAATTTACTTTAGTTAATGTTATAGAATTCCATTCGGTAAAAGTGCTTGCCAGACGCTTAAATAAGTGGTGGTAATATTGTAACCAACCGGAGAACGAAGATTATACTTAATGTGTAATGCTTACAGCCGGCACTCTTAACTCTCGAGCATTTCCTTAAAATAAATGATAAAAAAGTTGTGTCTAAGTCGTGATGGCCTCGAGATATAGGCACCCGGTCGAGAATCTCGACGGTCGCAGGTTCAAACCCCAGGCACACACCTCTGACTTTTACAAGCTATGTGTGTATTCACAAAGAATTATCACGTACTTTAACGGTGAAGGAAAACATCGTGATGAAACCTGAACACCACAAAGTTCTTAGGAATTTCTTAGGTGTGTAGTCCGCCAACCCGCACTAGGCCAGCGTGGTGGACTAAGGCTTAAACCTCAGTTGTGTAGACCGTGCCCAACAGTGGGACGTATATGGGCTGATGATGAAACGATAAAACTTGAGAATTGAACCCCAGACATCGCAGTCCTCCCCACGTGGCTAAATGTCGCGCTGAACCACCTAAAATCCTTTTGTATAATCTACTCCAAATAAAATAATTCGTAATATAAGTCCAACATCAATATTCCCTATTTGTCCCGTAACATTAATATTTTTTGCCTCCTTGTTACTCCGGGGAGGGAAAGGTACGAGTAATATAGATTCAATAACTAACTTACAGGCTCGTTGTTACCCTAACTACAACGAGAGGTTGAATTGCCACCAACCATTTTTATGAAATCAACTTTAGTTTATGAACGTTATAAAAAATACATACGTAAACTCACGCTGTATGCTCCGAAGGGGTAGGCAGAGGTGCATTTCTGCACCCACATTTCGCCAGGTATGTATCAGCCCCACGTAATTGGGCGCGCCCCTATTATTGCCGTTTTTCGAGAATAATTCCAGAAACCGGGCTGCTACTTAGAATTTCCTAATGAAAAAATCTAAAGCTTAGCACGACCCGGGAATCAGACCCATCGCACGACACACACGAGACCACGAGGCAGAAAATTTTATAAAAAATACTTTAAAAGCCATTTTTTTTTAGCTTATAAGCGTCAATAGATTACTATCTATGTGGGTACTAAAATTAATAGAAATAGATATCAAAAATTCATCGAAATAGTGTCACTTTTGATTTAATTAGACGGAACTCAAAAGAAAACACTCCTTGGTAAATGTGCTGAGAACTACTCTTACCAACCCATGAGGACAAAGTGTCACAGCAGAGTATCTAATTTCCTTGTACTAGCAGTACAATGTAGTACGTAATATGGAATCTACTAATAAATAGGCATCAACGAGGAGCCTATAAACTGCCATTGAACGGACTTTGAAATAGGTCGCGCCGGTGTCGGCTGAAAGAGGCGCATCGGAAACAATGACCTTAATACCATAGTAACAGATGCAACACTCATCCATAAGTTTTGTTTAGACTTCCCAAGATACAAAAAGCGAGCGAAATTATCTTGACTAGTATTTTGATATTTAGAATTTATAGCTGTGCCCGCGACTTCGTCCGCGCGGAAAATTAATTTTAATAAGAAAATTTATAAACTAAAAGTAGCCTAAGTACATAAGCTACCTGCCAATAAAAGTCCCGTCAAAATCGGTCCAGCCATTTCAGTGATTAGCCGGAACAAACAGACAGACAAAAATTGTAAAAAATGTTATTTTGGTGTATATACCGTATTTACATATATATTCATATATATATGTAGTAAAAAATGGTTATTTCAATATTACAAACAGAAACTCAAATTTTATTTATATGTACGTAGCCTAAGTTACTTCTTATTACATCAGCTATCTGCCAGTGAAAGTCCCGTTAAAATCGGTTCACCCGTTTCAGAGATTAGTGGGAACAAACAGACAGACAGACAGACAAAAATTGTAAAAAACGTTATTTTGGTATATGTACTGTGTATACATCCATATACATTTATTAAAAAGCGGTTATTTCAATATCACAAACAGACACTCCAATTTTATTTATTTGTATAGATGTATAGATTTAAAGATTAAAACCTGGGCATATTTCAGGGATTTTAGATCTCTCCATATTTTCAATATATTATGTAGGTACCTATTGTATGATTCAAGAACGCCAAAAAAAAACAGTTGAATGGTGCCCCGTCATTGTTTTGCTTAAGCCTCTACCAATCATTGTGGTTGTGTTTATTAATACTAGAAATAATCTAGTCTCGTTTCCAGCAGACTTTCTGATTTTGAATGGGCAAGTATTAAATTTTTCTCCCTTTCTCCGTGTGTATCGAATATTCAAACCCTTTTCAAAAGATTAAAAAGATTCTACGCCACATGATGAATGAGTTATTGCTAAGAACGGTCCTAAGATAGTCGAAACCCTTAAGAATATTTATCCGTTATAAGAAGCGATTGAAAATACGACACGACTGAATGAGTTCTTATTATGTGTGTTGTTGTGTAATCACGTATATTAAATCATTTTTATGACTGCCGCGTGGTCTCGCGGTACAAGTATGTGCCGTGCGATCTAGAGGTCCTGGGTTCGATTCCCGGGTCGGGCAAAGTGTTATTGGGTTTTTCCATTAGGAAATTCTCAGTAGCAGCACGGAGTCTGGAAATGTGCCCGAAAAACGGCAATAGGCTCGCCCCCTATTACGTGGGACTGATACATACTGGGCGAAATGTGGGTGCAGAAATGCACCTCTGCCTACCCCTTCAGAGAATACAGGCGTGAGTTTAAGCATGTATGTATGTAAAACATTTTTAACTTAGTAACATATTCTAAGGTAGGCACTACATCTGATATATTATAAATACATGACACTTAAGGAGTGCATAGCGTTCTCATATACAAGTTAGAGAGCAAAGTGAAGAGAAAAGCAATTAATAAAAATAAAAATTAAATTAACAATTTAAAATATTTAGTGTGAAAAAAGTTTAAAGTTTTTATGATATGAGACTAGTTTATATATAGCTTCTATATTTAGTGTAATTTTGTTCCAAAAAATAAAATTATCTAATTAAATACCTACTTGTATCTTGTACTCTATTCAATTGATAGTTTCCATTTTAACTGCTATATTAATCTACAGTTGTGCCTTGGGTAAACATCCTGATAAATATAAAATAATGTTTAATAAACGTTTGAATTCTTACCTAGGTACATTTACTCCAACTACATTGTCCATTGAATAATGGTGAATCTAATACTCAGAATATGGTAAGAGTTTTCCCTAGTGATTTCAAATGGAGATTGACGGTAACTGCTCGGCTGTTCGTTCCAAGTTATCTATACAATAAGATGTTGTATTAAGTAGAGGGTTGCTTTTATTTAATACGATTTATAAGACACATGCATACATACGTAACCTCACGCCTGTATTCCCCGAAGCGGTAGACAGAGGTGCATTTCTGAACCCACATTTCGCAAGATATGTATCAGTCCCATGTAATGTAACGAGCCTCATCATCATCATCATAAGCCCAAATACGTCCCACTGCTGGGCACGGGCCTCCTCTACAACTGAGAGGGTTTAAGCCTTAGTCCACCACGCTGGCCTAGTGCGGATTGGCGGACTACACACCTAAGAAATTCCTAAGAACTTTTTAGGTGTGCAGGTTTTATCACGATGTTTTCCTTCACCATTAAAGCAAGTGATAATTCATTGTGAATACACACATAACTTCGAAAAGTCACGAAAGTAACGAGCCTATTAGGCGTTTTTCGGGCACATTGCCACATTTTCCGTGTTGTTGCCGAGAATTTCCTAATGGAAAAACCCAATTACACTTTGCCTCAACCGAACATCGAACCCGGGGCCTCTAGATTGTACGGCACATTTTTGTGCCGCGACACCACGATGAATGATTTATAGCATACAAGACGTACTCACTTCCTATTACAAGACAAACCCCAGCTTTATAGCATTAGATGACAAATCAGATTCAGGGCCTCGTTCACCACTCTCAATTAAAGTGTCAAGTAGGCTAATCGTCAGTTAAAGTCACCCGTAACGTCACATGTCAATTTCACGACGTCCGAATAAACTAATCATACGATTAAACTGACCAGTAACTTACTTGCCGCATCGTCTGCCAATTAGCGTGTTTACTTGACGGTTAAAATTTGAAGTGTTGTAATTTTTATACGCAAGTGAATAAAATGATTTTAATTGACTTGATCGATTATCACATCGAAGAATTAGAACCTTCTTCTATGCGCCAAATACCGAGGAATCGTGTATTTAATGTGCGTGTTGATTATTTGACGGGCCTAGGCGAAACTGACTTTTTTGCAAGATTTTCTTTCTCTCTTAACTTTATTCATAGTTATAGAAATACGAACAACTAGTTTTAAGCAAAACAAATAATGACAACAGCTTTATTTACGTTTGACACTAAAATCACATGCGGGGCCAGAGCGGGGAGTGGGGACGAGACACGTGTGACATTTGACGCAATATTGAACGAATGATGAGTATAATTTCTTATGTCATTCACTTAACCGGTAAGTTGTTACTCGAGACTTTATTTTCGCATGTGAAATTGACAGAAGATACTCGGCACTTTTACTTGTCAATTAACGTTAACTGAAAAGTAACTAATCAACATTTTACTCAGACATTGTGAAAGAGACTATCAGTGTAATAACTAAACGAGATGATTTCATCTGTACTCGTATGTAAAATAATTACTGCCTTGTTCTAATTGCGCAATAAATCGAAGCGTGCGACTGAGGGACTCCAAGTCTGATTCTATAGATTTGGTAGAGTAAATACGCATTTTTTTCCGGAGATTCTCATCAGCACCGAGTCTGGAATCGACCCTGATAAACAACAATAATGTCTTCGCCTGTTACAGCGGTCGTATGTTATGGGTAAACAAGTCAAACTCTATTGACAGCTTTCCAATAACCCGCCGTCGAAATCATATACGAAGTCGTGATGGCCTTGAGGTTTAGGCACGCCGCGGCGGTCGAGAATTTCGACGGTCGCGGGTTCAAACCCCAGGCACACACCTCTGACTTTTCGAAGTTATGTGTGTATTCACAATGAATTATCACGTACTTTAACGGTGAAGGAAAACATCGTGATGAAACCTGCACACCTAAAAAGTTCTTAGGAATTTCTTAGGTGTGTAGTCCGCCAACCCGCACTAGGCCAGCGTGGTGGACTAAGGCCTAAACCCTCTCAATGGTAGAGGAGGCCTGTGCCCAACAGTGAGACGTATATGGGCTGATGATGATGATGATGAAATCATATTCACTTTTACCAACAGTATTACACAATTTATTATCTAATATCAAATTTAATACAGAACAATTTACTAAAGGGAGGCAATTAACGTTTTCACAGGGTAAATCTGAGACATTATGTCTGTAGTTTATTATCTCACGAGACAAGTTTAGCGACGAGACGAAAATATATCGCAACGTGTATTCGAGCTTATTCTTTTTTAATTAAAACTTGAAGCTTACACGCGATTTATGAAATCTCCGTCCCAAGTTAAGCATAAAATTTTACTCATAATACGGGTAGTCGCAAAAATCCGCAGGGATTAACTGGATATATTAAAATTTTAACGCTTCTTTATGGGTATTTGTGTTTAATTATTAAAATTTGTTGCGAATAAATAATTTTACATTTCATTTTTATCACATAATTGATAAAAAAGTAAAATATGTTGTGTCACTATGACGGGTTTTACACCTTACGCACGTTAGTCGCTATCCGAGGGAATAAAAATATTCTTCCATCAATTTATTAGTTTCGGCTTTCTCATTCATCGAACTAAATGCAGTATTGCTTTTCAAGCCTGCGTTTTTTGCAATTTCCTGTAAGACAGTGTTACTAACCCGCTTAAGCTGGCCCATTCATCTCCCAGTCCAAGCTAGTTACGGCGTGGCTCTAAAACTAAATAAACCGATCTAAGACTTAATTCCTTGCAAACAAAAAATATTAAAGTTTTCTCAAATGTCTTCTCTTTCTTGTTCATTAATAGTGAATTAAGAAGACCCAATTTTGAGGATAGTGTCCTTCAATGACAGTAATCTCTTAATTCAATGTAAGCGATCTTGTGTTTCTCATTTTACGATGAAAAAATAAATAACATTTATTTCGAGGCGAGGGTTAAACGCTTCGTGAATAATAAGTAGCTTCATACGCGTGATTAAATTAAATCACAGGATTTGGTATCTCCATATCTTCTTTAAGCTTGTAATCTTCATATTCCTTATTTTCGTTTACTCCGATTTACTGTAGAACAGTGCTGTCGTCATGTCTACATTCACTTCTTTTTCTTTCATATCTTCAGTCACACACTCCATCCATCTTTTCTTTGGCCTTCCTCTGCTCGCCCATCCATCAACTTTCATATCCGTAGGTGTCCATAAATTTATTATTTCCATTTATTTCAACTTAATTATTATTGTTATTATACTCAGACTATCGCCATCCACTGCTGAACGAAGGGCTCCCCAAGTAGGTGCCAACCATCCCGATCTTGAGCATCCTTTATCCATCCGCTAACCGCCACCGTTCTCAAGTCATCGAACTTGTCACCAACCCGCTTCCCAAGCGAGGTGACTATAGCAAAATCCCCCAAATGGCAACTCCCGTCTGGATGAAATAATAACGGTATATCCAATTTTACATAATCGTTTGTGTATGATTCAGTAGTAAACATACACATGATACATATTCACCGATGTAACCTTGTCAAATTATTGTACTCGTACTTTTCAGTCACAAAATATTATTTTATTTCGTTTAGTTTAGCGTGCACGTCACTGGACACAGGTCTTTTTAAAAAGCTTTTATTAGTGACTATTATAGTGTAGTGTGTACTACAAAAACTGGGCATAGGACCAGTAATGGATTTAAAGTGACTTGTGGTATATGGCCTTTAAGATCGAGCCCAGTGGCGTGCCATAGGAAAGGCCTATGTCCAGCAGTGGACGTAAGAAAGGCTGCTGATGATGATGATGATGATGATGATGATGATAGGGCCTTGCAAAGATCCAACGGGCTGACTCGTTCCGCCTTAATGTTACGAAAACATTAATCTATTAAATGACTTTTTCGTCCGTTGAAAAACTTGCAAGAGTGAATCATAACACCAAATTTAACCAACATTTGTATTTCCTTTGTCTGGATTTCAGCGACAGTCTAGGAGTATCGAACCGTCTGGCCGTCTAGTCTAGATTCAGTCGTAAACCCGTGATGTAAGTTCTGGCCGTGGCAAGTGTTGTCGGGTACATCTTAAGGACGAAGTTTTTACATACTTTAATCGAGTAAACAAATAAATTTAATTGAATCGCTCTGGTACTTTTAAATTTTTCAACTGTAAAAGTGGCGAATACACAGGGGTCATAAGGACGATATAAAACACTTAGGTATAGAACACTTAATAAAAATTATTTGTAGATACTTTATACACCTTAATTTTACTACATGAATATTGCTCACTTAGAATAAACCCTTCACAAATTCTAAATTACTCAAAGATTCCTATAGTATTTAGCTGTTCCTTTTAATTAAGGGTTAACGTATTTTGGAACAAATATATATTAAGCCGGCCTTACAACCGCAATGTACAAATATATTTACCAATTTTGCCAATATATTTAAGGCGCAGTCACACATGTCACCATAATAATGCGACATGCAATCGATAAGAGCCCTGGGTCCGATTCCCGGGTCGGGTTATTGTTTGTTAGATTTTTTCATTAGTGTTTAGTAGCAGCTCGGGATCTAGATACGAGGGCAGTCCGATAAGTACTTAGCCTCACCGCCCGATGGCACCACTATCGTAAGATAAATTTACCATCATGTAGCACATCTTCGTAGACGGCTATTGTCAAAATTTCAGCCGAATTGGATTTGTAGTTTTGTTTTGACCGCGTGTGTAAGCGGACGTGTCCGCGGATTTTCGAAAAATGGAAAAAGAGCAATATCGGCCGGTGATTTGATTCTTGTTTTTGGAAGGGAAATCGCGCAGCGATATCAAAAAGCGCTTGGATGCTGTTTACGGTGACTCTTCTCCTTCAATGGCGACCGTCAAAAATTGGTTTAACGAGTTTCAACGTGGTCGCACGTCAGTTTTTGATGAGCCACGCCCAGGTGCCCCAAAAACGGCTACCACGGAGGATAACGTGAGAAAAGTCCCGATCTTGTATTGGCAGACCGCCGATTGAAGGTGCGCGAGATAGCTGAGACAGTAGGCATCTTAAAAGACCGCGTGGGTCATATCCTGCATGAAATATTGGGCATGAGAAAGCTGTCGGCTCGATGGCTGCCGCGTTTGCTCACTTCGGACGACAAGCGCATCAGTGACACAACTTCAGAGCAGTGTTTGACACTGTTTAGGTGCAATCCGAAGGGGTTTCTGCGTCGTTTCGTGACCGTCGACGAAACATGGATTCACTGGTACACACCAGAGACCAATAAACAGTCGAAACAGTGGACTTTACCCGGCGAATGTGCTCCGAAGAAGGCGAACACTGTCCCATCGGCCGAAAAGGTGATGGCCACCGTTTTCTAGGTTTCACAAGGTGTGATTTACATCGACTACCTGGAGAAGGGCAAAACGGTCACAGGGCTCTACTATGCCGAACTATTGGGCCGATTCAACGCTGAATTGTAGAAAAAACGGCTCCATTTGGCGAAGAAAAAAGTGCTCTTCCACCATGACAACGCACCGGCTCACACCTCCGCCGTCGCAACGGCCAAATTGGTCACATTAGGCTACGAACAGCTGCTCCATCTACCGTATTCTCCAGATTAGGCCCCGTGTGACTTCTTTTTGTTTCCAAACTTGAAAAAGTCCGTCGCCGGACAGAAATTTGAGTCGAATGAGGAGGTTATCGCCGCCACGGAGGCCTACTTTGTAGACCTCCAGAAAACGTTCTTTTCAGACAGCTTAAAGAAGTTGGAGCATCGCTGGGTCAAGTGAATCGAGTTGAAAGAAGACTGTGATGAGAAATAAATCGCCACTTTTCCAAAATTTTCGTTTTTCTTTTGTAGGCTAAGTACTTATCGGACTGCCCTCGTATAATATAACCAGAAAAACGCCAATGAGCTTTTATTTTATTAAGTAGTACGCTTCTGCCTGCCCATTCGCAGATGTAGTCATAAGTATACGTCGGTTTATCGTAGCTAATATCATAAATACAATACACCCTAAGGTCTGTAAATTTATTACACAATACACAGCAACGCCAAGTCCAATACATCATACAATATGATACGAATATTAGCGCTGTCATGTTTTCCCTAGGGCCAGACAGCTATACATCAAAATGTATAATAATATGTCAGAAACTGAACCTTTGCGAGTAACAGCTAGAGCACACTGAAGTGCGAAATTAGGCGTATACATCAGATATAATCCGTTTATTCATAGTAAAGCTTAACATACAGTAAAAAGGCCGTGATCGAATACTAAAACAGGTAATAGTTACGTTAATTACAAATACATTGACGTTAAAAAAATGTCCCGAAAATTTTGTCTTTGACGGTCAAGGAGATTTTCATTTAAATTACCTATAGAGTATACAGGCTTTTTTTAACGAGAGGAAAGCGCCTTAATTTACCTTTCGGTACCTCGGGGGAGGGCGGAAGGGGTATGTCGGGGTCTCTGGCCTTCCAACTCGGCGCGCGGAACAATTGTCCGTGTACCTGAGTTGGGCCCCTAACCAAAATCCTACGCCAGCATACCGACTAAAACGTCTCGGTGGTCATCGCGCGCATTTCGGGCGGTCTACGGCATCGCAGGGCGAGAAACCCTGCATTACTATCCGCTGCCAACCGGCGCTTCGTCCAATCATGGACTCCTCAAAATTGGGAGGGCTTGAGATGCCCTCCACTCACCCTATTTTTGACGCTGACTTATTGGGAGCGTCCGCGACAGTCAAGAGGCCACGCTCTCTGCCGCACACTGCGACTTGTTTGCTTGTATTCGACTTGTACTCCATTATCAAGGGCACTATACAACTTCTATAATGTTACATTTCGTTTCTAGTGAGTGAGATTTCGGAGGCCTAATTGCTTACATTTACTACTCCTCCTTCTCTCTTTACTTTTTCTCTTTGTTTTTGTCGCCATAGATATTCGTTAGAGGTTTAAAGTAATAACTATTTTCCCCAATATAAAAACAGCTGAGTTTAGTGACCCCAAATCCTAGTAAACCTTTTTGCTGTGTCTAAATCACATTATTTATACCCATAGAATTCGTTAAAATCATCACTTCGTCAAAAGGAATATTCTTGTACAGCCTAATGAATATTTATAAGATGTCGTAATACAGAAACTCACTACTGTCTAAGAGCTGAGATTAAAGGAAATCCATCTGTTTGGATGAGATTCGTCTTTTGTGTACACTTGTAATAAAATAATTATTTTCTTTCATTAATTATGTAATAGGATCTTGAATATTGTGGAACATAATCTTATAGATCTTAACACACTCACATTGACAGCCCCGTGGCGCAGTTGGCTAGATACCAACTTGCGAAACGAGAGGCCACGGGTTCGATCCCCGCACCGAGACCGAGATAATGTCTAGTTTATAATTGGTTATTGTGAGGTCTTTATTAATCAAATTTCTTTTTTTAAATGAAGATTTAAAGCTTAAAGATTATTATTCTGAAATTTGAAATGCAAACTGGGCCTTCGGGTTTCTATGGAAGTACCGCCACTGATATATATGTATGTGTGTGACAACCAATAGCAACTCTTCATTTTTGTTTTAAATTTTTACCATTGGACGCGACAGAGTACAGGTGACAGACAAGCGGCGTCACTCGTCCCGATACAAGATACTGTCTATTTCCCTTCTAATCTTATTCAGCTGTTCCGTGATTGTGATTACTCACATCACCGCCAACAGTCAGATGTTTATAGAGCTCGAACCCACGACAAACCTTTTAATCTGCTAATCTTTAATTTAATCTAAATGTAATCTGACCTCTATTAAGACGGAATACATCCCCTAAAACAAGACATATTTTTAACGAGTCTTAGTTCTGTATCCTACTTTAGTTAAATTATCCTGAAATCGGAATTAATGACACAAATATTTACTTAACTATGAATTTGCTTGATTACTCCAGTACCTAATTAATCTGTTAGGTCAGTCCACAAACAAATTAAAACTTAGTAATTAACGTAGTTTTGAGTAAGCGGTAGGATTGAGTTTAATCTAAAAGAAAAATAAACCTGGAGAAAAATACAAAGGTAGTTTTAATACTACCATTCCACCTTAAATTAAAGGAAAATGAGTTTTTGATTCTTTGCTTTACTAAAAGTGATACCTTATAGTTAGTGCAGTCCGGTCCAAATCAGTGGCGGTACTTCCACAGAAGCCCAAAAACGTTAAACGTTAATTGTGTAATGTCTAGTTTATATTTGCTTATTATGGGGTCTTTATTTAACAAATTGCTTTTGTTAAATGAAGATTTCAAGCTTAAAAATTGTTATTCGAAATTTTAAAAGGTAAACTGGGCTTTTGGGCTTGTATGGAAGTACCGCCACTGGTCCAAATAGATCAACAGGAGGGAAACAAAATCAAGCATTCTCTCAACAAAAGACACATTTATGCCGGCCTATTGTAGTTTACATAATTTTTAAAATAGTTAATTTAAAAAATAATCATAATAGAAACAAAAATATTCTTAATAATCATAGTCCTTTTATACATTGTGAATGAATATACATATACTCAGCCTATCGCTGTCCAATGCTGAACATAGGCCTCCCCAAGAAAGCGCCAACGATCTCGGCAGACATGGCCGGCACTCTTCTACTTTAGCGTGCTATTCTTGCGGGCAATGTCAATAAATAAAACATACATACATAGATTGAAAATGGGAAAAATTCAATTATAAATACTTCACCTTATCTCATTACATCACTTCATACTTATCCATAAATAAGTTTTTTAACCAAGTATGCATATTTTCTTTGACCTTCTTTTGAGAGGAAAATTATTAATGACTCTAAAAATAGATAAGGTCTATATTTTAAAGAAAAATATACCCGTAAATACTTACTAAGATATACCTAAGTTTCTTTTCAGCCAAAATTATTTATATTTGGACCGCACGCGTATTGAATAAACTAAGAGCAATAGTATACGAACCTTGCTTCCTACCTTCGTTTTCCGCTATCGCAACCCTTCCGGTCTTAGCATACTTAACAAACCGTAATACTAGAATCACGAGAAGCGGAAAATATTCGTGTATCTTTCTACGTTAACTTTATTTGGATATAAAATGTTATTTTAAATTGAAAACTTCAATATCGGTTCGAACTACGTTTGAATGTAATACATAAATTTCCTCACGCCTGCATTCCCCGGAGGAAAAGGCAAAGGTGCATTTTTGCACCCACATTTCGCCAGGTATGTATCAGTCCCACGTAGTATAGGGTGAGCTTAATGCCGTTTTTCGGGCAAATTTTCAGACTGTGTGCTGCTTCTAGGAAATTTCTAATGGAAAAACTCAATATCACATTACACGACCCGGGAATCGAACCCTCTAGATCACACAGTACATGAGACAGCCAAGAGACAACGAGGCAGTAAAACCTGTTTGATAATTTGCAAAGTATTGATTTTATTAATAACACAAAAGTCAATATCACTATGCTCCAGTAATGTCTTGAAGGGCAGAGTAATATTGTTGTACAATAATAAACAGAAAGGTGATAAAGATCATAGGCTTACTTTATGAATACATCAAAGAAGTTGAAAATTAATCTGAGAGTTTATTAAATCGCTCTCAATCTTCTATGTACGTTACTTCTACGATACAAAGATAGCTTTTAGCGATACAAGGTCACCTTACGAAAAAGGTCAGAGAAATTTTGATTTATTTTATAAAACACAAGTTTGATATAATTTTATATTCTGCGAAATTGTATTTTGAATTTTAGGCAGACTTAGTAGGTATACAAAATAATTTAATTTTGTACTTTGTTTTATTTTGTAAATCCATAAAGTAGCATTTATAATGTAAATTTAATCTTCCATGACGAAATACACTTTAATATATTTTTTCAGATATTTTCATACATTTTTGAATAGCAAAATTTAGTCATTAGTGTTCGAGAAGTAGTACGGCACTAATTCTATCTCACTATAAATAATAAACATTTTAATGACGAGTCCCTGTCGCAATGCTTAGATTTTTTAAGAATAAAGTCTCCTTACGAATCTTTCTCTTACATAATACTTGCCCCAAAGAAGGATTTTTTTTAATATGATTTTTATTATTATGGAACCTGATTGCAAGCAATGTGTTGTCCAAACAAAGAAACGAGTGGAGAGAGACTCCCACCACATGTCACTCGACACTAATACCGGCCTGCTGAGACGTTCCCTGCTACACTTAAAGGATCGATGATAATAAGAAGGAAGAAACACTGACATTTGTTACTAAGTACAACTTTCAGTTTTCAACTTTGCACTAACATTAGATTACATCTCTTAGCGGGTATGGACTTAGGGCTTGTAGATTCGGAGCCGGTTCTCATCGCCAAGAAGTATTAAGTATTACGAAGACTTTATCAAATATGTAGGTTTTAACACATTTTGTTGAAACCGGCATCATCCATTAGTTTCGATATATTTAAGATGAAAACATATAAATTGAGCTAGGCATAGAAGTGTAATTTAACATTTAAAAACTTTATTACAAAATCATTGTTTCTGTATTTCAGAGATCCATTTATAATTCAACTGACCAAAACCCGCTCAGTGAAACGATGTCACCTCCGCTTAAATTAACAACTGAGGGCTTGAAAAATTTATAAGGATTGCGGTCGGGCTCCAACCGCGCTGAATACACGCCTTTGTTAATATTCACGCTGTAACAAAATCTAGGTTTAATCATTAAATGTTTGCGGCTAACGCTATCTGTTATTTACGCGTTGGCGTTTTCTATTTAATCTATCTATGAAAAAGCCTACAATATGTAGAGTGGCACGATATAGCAGACTTTGTTCCTTTCAAACTTTATCTAAGTAGTATTGCGTTTTCCATTCAGTCAGTCACTACTATTTCAGTAATTCTTATACGCTGAAAAGTATTTGGCTTTTTGAAGTGAAAACTTCTTTAGCGGCGCTGTGCACTTTTTTTGGGGTGGGTAATTTTTTTTGACTCGCATCAGATCACGTGACCCTGATCGAAAATGCGTAAGATGCATTATATAATATAAATTGTCATGTTTGTGTACGATAGCGCAATAAATAATTTATTTTACCACGTAAATTATAGTACTTTTATATTGATAAATAAAGCAATTTCGCACAATTATTCCCTTACCATTCCAAAATATTAAAAACGACGTAATATAGATTTTTTTTATTTCTGCCGACACTCCCGGAGTGCCACCCGTTGTTTTTTTTTTGGTTTAATACTGTCAGCGTAAAGTGACATGATGGCAAATCCGTCCGTCCGTCCGGCTATTCAAATAGAGAAAACGACAGAATTGTCACCTTATTTTATACTTTACTAGCTAACGAAGCGAATACAATTATCTTATCACTGGCAAGCTAAAAGATCAAAGCGCACCTTTGATGTACCATAAAATCCTTTCAAAACTTTTTTAGTTTAAAGTGATGTCAAGTAAACGCTTTGCCATCGCGTTTCGTTCACAGAGCTGAAAATCCCTTTAATCCTTACTTTTACTTGATCCTATTTTAAAAGCTAGTATGTACATACAATAACTACACACAGCGAGCCATTCTAGCCGTTTCTCAGTAATATTACTCAAAAAACTTCTAAAAATGTGATTTACAGAAAAAAATATACTATAGATACACTCGCTTTTATAAGTATTACGTTGGACTTAAAACTCAACAGCCCCGTAATGCTGTTGGCTAGACACTAGGTTGCAAAACAAGAGATCGCGGGTTCGATTCCGGCACCGAGACAAATGTTTGTGTCATCCCCAAATATTTGTTACGGGTCTTGGTGTTTGTGGGACCGAAAAGTTTCTCTTAGTTTCTGATACCCACATTAAAAAGACCTGGCCATCCCTCGGCCAGAATATGTATATGTGTGTGCGCGCTTTATTGCAATAGTATCTTACTAAAAATAGATGGTGATCTGTTTTTGCCAGTGGGCAAACATTTAAAAACTATGAATAACATATTAAATCTCCAATGAAACTAAATTTTAATGCTTAATTTTCGGTACAAATATAAAATTGAATCTATTCGCCAACTCGACCCACTTGCCATATATGGACGGAAATACTTGCAGGTCACAGGTCACCTGAAAATACACTGACCATTATTCAAAACGAATAAATAGAGCTATTTTAATTCCCAAGGCTAAATCGAGGGCTCATACATTCACTGGAATTGGGTCGCATTAATTCCGATCCATTGGATGCAAGAATAAACTTACTATACGGGCTGTACCATTTCTTTTATATTTGACCTATCTTATATTTCAATTCGGGTTTAATTGTTGCGCAGACTTGTAGCCTCATTTAATTTATCCTTCACTGGAAGTACGTCAGTGTTAAATAAATGGTATATTTTATTTGGGATTATTTTCAATTTCAGCTTTCATAAACGAGTTATTTTATTCTATGTTGTATTTAAAAGGCTTTAAAATGTTAAAAAGAGTTTTAACGTAACGATGATGTATACAAATATATAGGTAACAAATACCTCACAGAAATTTTGTGGTGCCACGTGTTAGTATCTCTAGCGATGTTGAATATCGCTTTAAAGAAAAATGTATTTTTCCAATACAATTAATTAATTAATCTTGTATAGTTTCTATTTTAGTTAATTTAGTTGCATTTAACAATGCTAACCTATGGATTTATTAACAGTTTTTTGGTAATAATTACAAAGTATTCTAAGAATTAACATAACATTAATAATATAATCAGCCGTCGACTACTGAACGTAGGCCTCCCCAAGAAAGCGCCAACCATCTCGGTCTTGAGCAGCCCTCATCCATCCGTTGCCCGCCACCTTTTTTAAGTCGTCGGACCATCGCCCTGCAGGAAGTCCCACTACGTCTGCCTAAACGCGGTCTCCACTCCAACTTATCTGGTCCACCGGCCGTCCGACCGTCGGCAAACATGGCCAAAACGTAACATTATTGTTGATAAAATTATCGTGTAGTGTTTACCAGTATGATTTTTTCAGACGTTATATAGAACGCCTTTAGGTTATATGATATTAGAGATAGAGAGAATGAATTTATAGAGTTTCGGCACCGACAAATCTAAGAAAAAAAAAACAGGCTTGTAAAATCTGGGAGGGTAATGCCTCTTTTCTGTTGTATATAATATTTGTAATAGTCTAATATAAATTCGAACAAAGGAAAAAACTGTAAAGACATTTTATGACACAGGGTTCGTGAAAACACAGACCATTGCGCTGATATGAAATGTAACGATACATTTATGACACTTACGCCCTATAAAATGTTTTTTTGTAATAAAACAGGGGTCATTAAAATGACATCTGAAAAAATCGTTAAATTGACGACCCATGATATCCAATCATACTGGTGATTTTTTCCAAATGTGTTGTCTGGTTAGTCTGCGTTTATTCGTCTTCATCAAAGCGATATAATCATGTCAACTATTATGACGTTATCAATTATTTATTAATTTACTCTTTCTTATACAAAAAAATAATCAATAGAGAAAGGAAACTTAATAAAAAATACTTGTGGCGATCTTATTGCTTTAGAAAATTTCTTACAGACAACCTTTGGATGGAAAATAGAAGATGAAAAATAAAGGGTAGCGTAGGTAGAACGGAAAGCAAAGGCCTACCCTAGTGTAGGTTTATTATGTATTTCTTCAATATTGCACACACACGCAAACACACATACACACACTAATTATTTAAATATTTTATAGATCTGTTTTAAATTTAAATTTTGAATATACCTCGTTGTTTATCTTTATTTGTAACATATTCTAAAGAACTACACAGTTGTTTTAGATATAGAAGAGCAAGGCCTTCTGGCTCAAGTATTTAATTATAATTATTAGAAGGTCTCAACCCTACAATACATGAGATTGTATTCATACTTGTTAAATAAATATTTTTATCAAATCACACTCACTAATTAGCTAATTATTAACGCACACGTTTGAAGAGCCTGTGCTCTAGGCACGAGCCAAGTAGAATACACACGAGATAGCGTAAAATATTCATGTTGCTAAACACACTCCATCTCATTACAGGTGTGCTCTCATTAGCCTGTTATTATACAGGGCGTGTCTGCCGGCTCGCACATAATAGATAGTTACTGTTCTAATAAAAAAAGTGTGTGTGTGTGTACTTATGACTGAAGTAAAACTTATTAATACGCCCACATACATAGTTCTTAGTTTACACAACATTTCTGAACACACTCATAAATATTTGAAAACTAATAAATTTGTCAATCCTTTTTTATTACTGTCACTATTCTACATTTTTAAAATGTAAAACATATAAACTTTTGTTGAAAAATATTCGGTCCGAAACATATTAAAACCTTTCTGATCCATTTGACACTTACATTTAACATAGGCAGCTTTAAAGTCTTACTTTTGTGTTACAGTGATGCGCGCGCATCTTAAAATTTCACTCTCATCATTTTTTTATAACGCGCCTAAAGAAGTATAACTTCAAAAAGATGGGAAAAAATAATCACATTCTCGGATATATTAAAATCGCTTGCATTTGAAAATTGATGCTAGTGTTAGAAAATCTCTTTCTCCGTCCGTATTTAAGTCGCGCTATTGAAGATTTACTAAATAGCAATAAAATACCAGTAAATAATTTAGCAAACTTTCAATTTCGCGCCGCACAATCCACTCAAGGATGAAAACAGCCATTATTGGCCAGTCTCCGAGAAAATATATTTCCGAAAATAGAATTTTATCAAGAATTTTACTCTCAAGTACCAATATTTTATGGAAAATAGTTTAAAGTTACGTATTGGTCCGCTCGAAAGCGTATCGTGGCGAACTCGCTTCAAAAAGCTATAAAAATCCGGTACAAGTTATTCTGTCGCCGCTGCTTTTATGATACACAGCTTATAATAAGCTTACACAGCTTCCAGTTTTATGAAAGTGACAGGAAAGTTTTATGAATTAAAGTGCTGCCAACATTTTATATTTTAAATTTTTTTTTTTTTTTTTTTGGGAAATTGTAAACTTATAGTATTGATAGAATAATTATCTTCATCAGCCCATACATGTCTCACTGCTGGGCACGGGCCTCCTGTATAGCTGAGGGTTTAGGCCTTAGTCCACCACGCTGGCTTAGTGCGGGTTGGCGGACTACACACCTAAGAAATTCCTAAGAACTTTTAGGTGTGCAGGTTTCCTCACGATGTTTCCTTCACCGCAAAGTAAGTGATGATTCATTGTGAATACACACATAACTTCAAAAAGTCACAGGTGTGTGCCTGGGGTTTGAACCCGCAACCGTCTAGGTTCTCGACCGCGTGCCAAAAGCTAGAGGCCATCACGAATTGATAGAATACCTTGACACATTCTATCTTTTTATTGTTGGACATAGTCATAAGAATTCTTAGCGTAATGTAAGACAGCAAACAGTTTTTTACTCTACCTACTCTGGGCAGAACAAACGAGCTTAATATTTTGGACATGCCATATTTTGTTATGCTTTCTGGATTGATCACTTAATTATTCAAGGACAAAATACGTAAGACAATATTTCTAGTTTAAGTATAGCATCTGTTTCGATTGAGAACTATTTCATATTACTCTTTTTAATGAAGAAATAAAAAAAAAACATATTTATTGCCTGGTTTAACTCTACTTACTACGTCCTATTCCATATCTCCAATGCATACCAATATAATTTAGATAAAAACCTTAATGAAAAAAAATATCTTCCCGCTGAATAGTACACTGACAACCCTAGGTAAAGTCATTGACCGTTTATGAACTCTTTACGTCTAACATCCTTTGAGACATTTTGTGGAAAGCAGAATATTACAACTTCAGGGACCTTTTTATTATTTTATATATTCTTTATGCTTTTAGAAACTAAAGTCGTGCATAACACATTCGCTCTGAAGAAAACACATATGAAGTACTGATTCCCGCCGAGGTATACGGTTCAATCTACTATTTGTGACGGCAGCCTACTATAGTAGTAGACGACCGCACTATAATTCACAAAACAAAGTAGTCACTGCTAGTGATAATAACCAGCGGAAACTCATTATTGGAAACTAACATAACAGCTCGCACTTTAGGTCCATTTATTCATTAAATAGCATATAGTTATTTACCCGTGGTGCGTTAATAACGTCTAATTCCACTAATTGTATTTATCTTTTATGTAAGGGTTATGACCTCATAGGTCAATCTTGTTTCCCGCTTTGCTGTGGAGGGAAGTGGACAACTCTTTGTTTTCTATATCCTCCTTTATATCTTTTTTTTAATAACTTCGTTGTGGGATCATGACAAATTATGTTCCCTTAGATTCGCTGAGCTTCAGTGCTCGGCGTCAATACTGTGCATGCTTGATCCTGAAGCACAGGAGTTATAGCGGTGTGGTGGTGTACCAAAAAATACCTAGCGGAAAAGGTTTCCTCGAGATTTGTTATAAAATTGGTTTTATTAAAATAGGCGGTACATTAAGTATCTTATTGTGATGATTTTCAACACCTAAATATAACTAGTCTGGGCATGAATACTGTTACATAAAAAAAAATCTTTTAATTATTTTAAATTACATAAAAAAATAATACGTATATTATTCTGCATATTTTTTCGTGTTCATTATCAAATTACAATATGGAATGGGGTGTTAAAGAAAATAGGATTGCAGTGATCGTCTTGCACAAAGTGTTTTTTCCATTAGGAAAATCTGTCTAAGTACCTATATGACTATTTAAGAGACTGACCTCCGAAGAGATTGGGCTAGTTGTGTAGCCAAAAGATTCTTATTTATGTGTCATATAAGATGTAATGGCCTCGAGGTTTAGGCGTGCGGTTGAGAATCTCGGCGGTCGCGGGTTCAAACCTCTGACTTTTCGACGTTATGTGTGTATTATTGTATCGGTGAAGGAAAACATCGTGATGAAACCTGCACACTTAAAGTTCTTAGGTATTTCTTGAAATGAAATGAAATGAAATTGCTTTGAAATGAAATTGCTTTATTTGGTCACCTAGGCAATCAAATAGCACTTATGACAAGTCAATACAGAAAAGAAGAAACATTTTATTATTACATTATAATTTAACTATGGTTCATTTTATATAATTTGTACAAAAATATTTACGGTTTTTTTATATAGGTGTGTAGTCCGCCAATCCATTAGGCCAGTGTAGTGGACTAAGGTCTAAACCCTCTCAGTTGTAGAAGAGGCCCGTGCCCAGCAGTGGGACGCATATGGGCTGATGATGTGTCAAATAGTATATTCTAAATAACCATATGTTTGTTACTTATTTAGCTAATATACATATACCTCAATAAGTTTATAGTTATTTTTTTATTAGTTAAGCTGCAATTACCATTAGTTTGTGCGGAAACTTTGTCGGACTACTACAAAATATCCGCGCAACTCTACTATTAATAATAAAAAAGTATTAACAACGAGAACGTTACTATTAACTCTGAGACTATCTTTAAAAGGCAGAGCTCAGATTAAAAGTTTTGTTGACAAATTTATCTTAGAAGTAGCGTTTTCTTGAAAAGAATATCTTGCATATAAAATACCTCATTTCAGCTCCGTTTTTCAATGATAATAGAAACTTTATGCTGAATACTTTAAACGGATAGTTAACCGTGATTTAAAATACCAGTAACATTCTTGTTTGTTTAGAAAAAGTTTGAATAAAATGTACAAAATAATTTTATTCTCATCCGCAAAACAAGACGTCGGAATTAAATGTGCATTTGAGAAAAAACTTGGCTGCCACGTGGTCTCGCGATCTAGAGGTCCTCGTTTCGATTCCCGTGTCGAGCAGTGTTATTGTTTTTTTTTTCATTAAGAAATTCTCAGTAGCAGTTGGAAAGATACATACCTGGCGAAGTGTGGGTGCAGAAATGCACCTCTGACCACCTTCGGTCACAAAGTCATGTGTAGAAAAAAAAACGAAAATTGCCCATTCGATAAGTATTTTCTAAGTAGTCATTTATATCGTTATAAACTGGATGTAACTTAATACTACGTTATTCATTTGTTTCGGTGATAAATACCTCGTTGCCTAGTTTACGGTTCAGTGGAGCGTGGTTTACGTTTCAAACCGCCATTGCTGGTGACACACAGACGCCGTGAACGTTTTAATTACGTAAGCATATGGCTGAATACATCAACCTTTCAGAACATCAGTCGGGTGTAGCTCAGCTGACGAGTACATTGATGTAAGCTTTGTGAAAGTGGTGTTGTGAGTTTGGACAATATTTGTGAAAAGCTTGTTCTATTTCTAAGATTTTTAAAGTACCTTTGTTACACACATTATTAATTTTAGCGAAATTTAATTAGGATTTGACGGTAGGCATTGAAGAAATCTATCTACTGGTATTAATACTGACAATGGATATTTGCGATGACTTATTATCGTGGTTATAATCAAAGTATCGCAGTGTATTCTATGCCTAAGATGCATGATACCTACTCTTATATTTGATTTATATAAAATTCATATTCTATTCGCCAAAATTAATACGAACTATAAATACAAAATCTCGCCAATGTCACTCCGTATAATGTTCTCGATTTCCAAATCAAATAAATTCTAGCGGACCCAAACACTTCGCAAGTCTAGAGATTCGAGATAAGAATTAGCGTCGGATGTCTCAAAGAGAGGCTAAGGAGTTTTAAAAGTGCTGAAAATTCCAATACACTCTTCAAAGTGAACAATCACGACATTTATCTTTGTGTGGAGTCAGAACTATATATGTGATTGTTGAGTGTACTATTTATTTTAAAAGAAAAAATGTGAATTAAAATTAAACGTCCTCGCCACAAAAAAAAAAGCAAACCAAAAAATAAAAATAAATTCCAATTGACCTTTAGAAATGAGTCCAACGAAATGAAACGATTCAAATTACGAAATATAAGGAGCAAAAAATATTTTAGACAACATCAAGAGATTTCCTTATTGATCGATAGGATGAAGGGACGGAAATGTTTCACCGTGTTTTGCGGTCCGACTGATCTTTTCTTTTGCAAATGTTTGTTTGATATAAAAGTTTGCTTTGTTTCATTATTTGCTTTTGTCTTATTCACAGTAGGTACTTATATACGACCTGTTTGTTTCATGATTGATATTGACGGTTATAAAATTGAAACTTGGAAGTTGTATTGTACACTAAATAAAAAAATATAAACCTTTCCTCTTTATAATATTAGCATAAATCTAAAACGCCTGTCATAACTTTCTGAGCAATGTGTTTCGTGAATATGTTTTATAATGTGCCTGAACCTGTTTCGCCGCAGGTAAATTTTATAAAAAAAGTAGCCTATCTGTTCTCATACCAAAAATAATTCAAATCGGCGAGCGGTTTAGACGTGAAAGCGTAACAAACAGACGGACAGAACTACTTTCGGATTTATTTATGTTATTGTTATAAAATGGATTGAAAATTATATTTCATATTTATGTCTCCATAAGTTAATGTTGAATTTATAATATTAATATGGATAAAATGGGAAAATATTTTAAAGTAAATAAATTACGGAGTCGCAGTATAACTTATCACTTTGAATTCATGTGGTGTATGTAATAGCGATGTAAGCGTCGACTCTAAGGTAATATTGGCTCATAAAAAGCTATACACACGGAATAAACAATATATTATTATTTTCCCATAAAATGGCGCGTGTTTATACCACGGTAAAGTCACAAAATGACGCCCTCACACCGCGCTTTTATGAACGCTGTTTAAATTCGATTTTTAAATATTCACGGAAATATTTTTATTTTCGATAATAATTTTATTTTTGTAGATTCTATTTCGACAGCCCCGTGGCGCAGTTGACTAGACACCAGCTTGCGAAATGAGAGACCTCGGGTTCGATCCCCGCACCGAGACAATTTTTTGTGTAATCCACAAGTATTTGTTTCGAATCTGGGTGTTTGTGAGACCGAAAAGTCTCTCGTAGTTTCTGATACACACGACACAAGACTTTTATCTTAATGCTGGGTCAGAACTATGTATGTATGTGACTGTTGGGTGTATTTATTTATTTATTTTCAGAATTGGTCACCGTGCAATTGACAGTTATGTTGCTATGTTTTTTAAGATTATTTTTTAATATATTTTTATCTAACTAGTAAAAATGTTTCAAAGTAATATAAGCGAAAAAAAAATGAGTACCGAAAATAATTATATATCGGGAAATTCTCAGTCGCAGCAAGGAGTCCGGAAATGCGCCTGACGGATCCTCACTTTATAGTATATGGCACTTAAAACATAGTTGGTGAAACATTGGTGCAGAAATACTGAACTTCCCAGACATATATTTTTGTATGTATTCTATTCTTAATTCCACTAGTACTCCTACGACCTTTATTTCACTAACATCTTGTATTTATTATTTTTACATACATATATACATAACCTTACGCATTTTTTTCCGAAGGTGTAGGCAGAAGTGCACCCACATTTCGCCAGGTATGTATCAGTCCCACGTAATAGGGGGCGAGCCTATTGCCGTTTTTCGGGCACATTTCCAGACTCCGTGCTGCTACTGAGAATTTCCTAATGGAAAAACCCAATAACACTTTGCCCGGCCCGGGAATCAAACCCAGGACCTGTAGATCGCACGGCATACTTGTACCGCGAGACCACGAGGCAGTTTTTATTAAAAAATAAAAGGTATTTCTCTTTACCATCGATATTTCTTTAATGCCCTTATCATCAGGTGTTGATAACATTACATGCTTCTAAAAGAAAATAGAAAATAAACTCGAAAAACCCCTTGAAAGCAGTGGCGGTACTTCCATAGAAGCCCAAAATCGTTACACGTTAATTGTGTAATGTCTAGTTTATTATTGTTTATTGTGGGGTCAGGATATTCTCATTTACATGTCAAATTGCTTTTGTTTAATAAAGATTCACAGCTTAAAGATTAATATTCGGGATTTTGGAAGGCAAGCTGGACTTTTGGGCTTCTTTGGAAGTACCGCCACTGCTTGAAAGCTAAATAATAATAACATATAAACATATTACCGGAGCTTGCAAATCTATAACACAAAATGATTACAAACATAGACATGATCAAGTAGCTGCAATAGTCCACCAATATTTAGCTTACAAATATGGATTAATAACCAATAAAACTCCGTATTACAAATATTCACCCAAAATAATTTTAGAGTCGGATAGTTATAAACTTTACTGGGACAGGACTATTATGACCGACAAGACCATCCACCACAATAGACCGGACATTACCGTACATGACAAAAATAATAAAATTGTTTTCCTTATCGATATCTCAATACCAAATACACATAACCTACAAAAAACATATACAGAAAAGATAGCTAAATACACCGATCTAGCAATAGAACTAAAGACACAGTGGCGAGTAGACTCCGTGCGTACTATCCCTATTGTTGTATCCACTACTGGCGTTATTCCAAAATATTTACACAAAAGCCTCAAAATACTTCAGATACATCCACTTACATACACACTTATACAAAAAGCCGTTATCCTGAATACTTGCCGAATAGTCCGTAAATTTCTGTCAATTGAAACCTAATGTCATACCATCTTTTTATGTCTTCTAATTAAATCGTCACCCTATCATCATCAGTTGCGTTTTGGCCACAAGCCTGCGTAACTGGTTACTTCGCCAGCAATGGTAGAAAAAATAAATATTGTATATAAAATAATAATAATAATAAGCCCCCTAAAACCCAACCACACGCCCGAATCCGAACACCTGATCTCGTGGGGGGCGGGCAACACTGAAACTACTGGAGTGGCTAACGTGGCAATGGTAACCCATATAATATGGAGACTAGGTCTATGAAAAAACGTATAGGATCGCTTCCCGGGGGCGATCGCCGGGGCGCACTTGGAGCTGGCGCTGAGTGCCTCAGCATACGGACCGCCAGTGGTAGTGAGCTGAGCAGGCGGGCTCCTACCGGGTCACCCGAAACATATGCTACAGCCGAAACACCATCATCATCATCCTCTTCCCCAAAATCTCTTTTTTCATCGCTACCTTCATCATCACCTTCTCAGTTATACCATATCTCTGAAAATTCTTTTTCTTCTTCAACTTCTTTATTAAATATTCACTCGTTAGCCGTGGATGCTGTGCAGGAGGCAGTAGCCGATAAAACTGCACCCACCACTGGCAGAACACGCGCGCGAATAAAATGGACTGAGGAAATAAATAAGTTCATCTGGCGCAACTACCTTATAGTTACAGAAATGGAAACCAAAGTACGAGGATATTTAGACCCACTTCACTCCCGATTCATTGAAAAATTTCCACATATCGATGTTTCAAAACAACGTATAGGGGATCAAAAGCGAGCAATTTTAAGATGTAAATTACTGTCAGATAGTACACTACAAACCATTAAAGATGAAGTTACAAATCTACTGCAAAATGAGAAACATTTAACCACCAACTCTGAAATCTTTACACACCAAGGATCATCACAAAGTACTCGAATGAGATGGACCGACGACATAAATGAAACGATCTTAAGAGAATATTATAAAATCACTAAGTTAGAAACAAATAAAACTGCATACCGTAAGCCCTTGCACGCTTCTATAATAGAAAAATTTCCACAAATTATAAATGTTTCAGAGCAGCGAATTTCAGATCAATTACGCGTAATTCTTCGCAATAAACTTATTCGAGAAAGTAGACTAGAAGAAATAAAGCAAGAGATTAGAGTTAATCTGGCTTTATTAGATATGCAAATAGACGATATAAATACTCCATCACAATTAAACGCAACCTCAGATGTACAAAGCTCTATAGTTTCAGAATCATTAAATGAAAATGTACCACCTAATCATACCGCCATAGCCTCGGAAGAAATACTGAACAACAAAATAAGACAGACTTTTGAAGATATATTTCAAAAATATAAATTTAGTAATCCTACTCAAAGACCGTTTCTTCCAAGACAAAAATCATCAAAAAAATTTGCTCACATAACATCATTTTTGAATACAGAAATTATACCTTGCTATACCTCCAGTGATGATAATTTTATTGAAACACACACAATTTTATATTGTGCCGCTCATACAGCAGCTTTATGCAACGGCTCGAAAATTAAAGATCCAACACCTACTTCCACGGTTTCAAACACTCGAATAGATAGGAGACCAAACTGGTTAAAAAGGTTAGATAGTAAAATTGAATACATACGTAAAGAAATAGGTAGGTTCACTCAATACATGCGAGGAAATATAAGCATAAAACTAATGAAACACGTAGAAAAAATAAAACACAAATACAGAATCCATTCGAATTATGAAGACCCTAACACTACTGATAACCAATTCCTTGATAGCTTAAAACAAAAACTTAACGCCACGACTAATCGACGCAATAGATATCTTAACTGCACACGAAGGAAAACACAAAATGCTCAGTTTAGTAATAATGAAAAACAATTCTATAGAGAATTATTAGATAACACATCAAACACACATAAAACAGAACATGCTTCGGTGAATCACATCCCCACATCAGAACAGATACATGATTTCTGGTCCAAAATTTGGGCACAGCCAATTCAACATAACTCGAGTGCTGAATGGATAGAAGCTGATAAGAGACATCTAGAAAAAATCCCTGAAATGATATTTGATAGCATATCATTAGATGTATTTATACATGTTCTCAAAAAAGCCCATAATTGGAAATCCCCTGGCACTGATAATATACATAATTTTTATTATAAAAAATTCTCCTCATTACACGCGGCATTCCATAGACACATTAATAATTTTCTAGAATACCCAGATACGGTACCGAATTTTGTTAGTCAAGGGGTCACTTACATGATCCCCAAAGATACGGAAAAAAACAACCCAGCTAAATACAGACCAATCACTTGCCTACAAACCTTTTATAAATTAATTACCTCCTGTATTTCTCACGTTATAAACGAACACATTACCGATAATAATATAATTGCAGTCGAACAAAAAGGATGTAAAAAATTCAGTCAGGGATGCAAAGAGCAACTCATAATAGATTCCATAGCCATGAAACACAATATTAAACAAAAAACCGATTTATGCACAATGTATGTAGACTATCAAAAAGCTTATGATTCCGTACCACATAGCTGGCTTACATATATTTTATATCACTATAAAATTCACCCGACCATAATAGGATTTTTAAAAACAGTCATGCAGAAATGGGAGACGAAATTAAGATTGGGCAAATTACTCGAAACGGCGCCTATTCAAATAAACCGGGGAATATTCCAAGGTGACGCTCTTAGTCCCTTGTGGTTTTGCCTAGCACTAAACCCTCTATCAAACATCCTAAACCTTTCCGATAACGGCCTACCCATAGTTGCAAATGACGCAACTCTTAAATTATCTCACCTTATGTATATGGATGACATAAAACTGTATAGCAATAGTATCTCTTCTTTACATCAGCTTGCAGACCTCACTCAAAAATTCTCTGACGATATTCACATGGCCTTTGGTATTAATAAATGTAAAACTTTTACAATGCGTAATGGTAAAAATATTGAAAATAACCCGTATAGATTAGCCACAGGACAATTAATAGACTCTTTAGACAATAATAATTCTTACAAATATTTAGGATTCGAACAGTCTCATCAAATAAATCAAAAAGACACGAAATTGCACCTTACTAAAAAATTCAAACATAGACTCAATATTTTAATGAAATCCCAGCTTAACTCCCGAAACTTAGTTAAATCAATTAACACCTTTGCTATTCCTTTACTTACTTATTCCTTTGGCATCATTAAATGGTCAAAAACAGACCTTATAAAACTCCAACGTGTAATTAATACAACCATGAGTAGTCACCGAAAGCACCATCCAAGATCTTGTATACAGAGAATGACGCTATCAAGGGAAGAAGGAGGCCGTGGGCTCATCGATATTAGGAATCTACATAATAGACAAATTGCCACATTAAGAAAATTCTTTTCCAACACTTCTCATCATTCAGCTCTCCATAAAACAATAGGCCTCGCAGATACAAATTACACACCACTTAATTTACAATCAACAGACACACAGAATAATGAAGAAATCGTTCGTGATGAGGATAAAGTTTCTGAATGGTCCCGTAAATCTTTACACGGAAGACACCGCCTAGACCTGCAACAACCCCATGTCGACATAAAAGCGTCGAACGCATGGTTGCAGCGAGGTGAACTCTTTCCGGAAACGGAAGGATTTATGATCGCCATTCAGGATCAAATTATAGATACAGCCAACTACCAGAAGTTTATAATCCATAGACCAAATTACTCTGACCTTTGTCGTCGCTGTCATTCTGCCTCCGAAACTATTCAACATATTACAGGTGCCTGTAAATCCATAGCCCAGACAGATTATAAACACCGACATGATCAAGTCGCCGCAATTATACATCAAGCCCTAGCCATCCAAACAAATCTTGTCTCAGAAAAAGTTCAGTATTACAAATACAAACCGGAAGCAGTATTAGAAAACTCAAATTTTAAATTGTACTGGGACAGAACAATCATAACGGACAAAACAATTTACAATAACAGACCTGATATCACTCTACACGATAAATACAATAAATCAGTTTACCTAATAGATATTGCCGTATGTAATACCCACAACCTCTTGACAACACACACAGAAAAAATAACGAAATACACAGATTTATCGATAGAGATTAAATCACAATGGAAAGTCAATCACACTCGCACAATACCTATAATCATATCCAGTACCGGAGTTATACCAAAAACACTACATTCTAGTTTGTCAACCTTAAAATTAAACCCGTTAATCTACCTGCTGCTACAAAAAGCTGTGATCCTCAATACTTGCCGTCTAACCAGAAAGTTTTTAAATAGTGAAAATACAGAATTGAACTAATTCATCTACTACCTGCACTTGGCCATGGCCCGTGCTTTTATCCCTCAAAGGAGGAGAAACGAAATCGTTGATTCATAATAATAATAATAATAAAAGCCTTTATTAACAATCCTGCATGTTACATTTCATCTTATAACTACTTATGCACTACTAATATTAATCTTGGTTGTTTCTGAAAGCAACATAATTAAATGTTATTATTTGTATTAGACACCGGTTTCGTGATTGTCTTGCTCTTTGGCATAGGCCTCCCCAAGTGTTCTCCACAACGATCTGTCCCTTGCTATCCTCATCCAGCATGGTCCTGCTATCTCCTTAATATCGTCCTCCCATCTTCGATGCTGCCTGCCTTTACATCTCTTTTTATATCTAGGGCACCATTCCGTCACTTCGTTCGTCCACTTTTCTATCCTACTTCTTGTTAGGTGTCCTGCCCATTTCCATTTCAGTTGTTTGATTTGGTGTTTTATATCTATGATGTTGGTTTGTTTTCTTATTGTTTTTAACTTAATTTTGTCTCTTAATTTTATGTTGAGTATGCTTCTTTCCATTCGGTGTTGGCAAGTTTCTAGTGACTTAATATTTTTCTTTGTACAACTCCATGTTTGACATCCGTATGTCATGCTTGGTAGAATGCATGTATTGAATATTTTCTTCTTCCCATCTATTGGTATAGCCGAGTTTTTCATTACGTCTTTTAGAGCCCAGTATCTCTTCCATCCTAGGTTTATTCTATTTTGAATTTCTTTTGTTGTGATGTCTGTTGGAGATATTATTTGGCCCAAGTATGTGTACTCGTTTACATATTCCAGCTCTGCAGCATTTTCTGGTTTAATGGGGGTTTTAGTGTAATTTGTCATTAACTTAGTTTTACCGGTATTTATTGATAGTCCTACCTTTTCGCTTTCGTTTATCAGTTGTTCAATCATAATCTGTAGAGTGTTTGGATCACCACATATTAATACAAGATCATCTGCAAATCTTAGATGGTTTAGCAATTTTCCATTAACATTTATACCATATTCTTTCCATTCCAGTTGCCGAAATATATGTTCTAGGGTTGCCAAGAACAGCTTGGGTGATAAGGGATCTCCCTGTCTAACTCCTTTCCTAATAGGGAAATATTCTCCTACCTTTTCTGTGCGTATTTTAGCTTTCATATCTGAGTATATGTTCTTTATTATGTTAGTGTATTTACTGTGGACCCGTTGTGCGGTGAGAGCTTCCCATATTTTCTCGTGTTTCAGCGAATCAAATGCTTTGTTGTAGTCTATAAATGCTAAGTAGTATTTTATTCCATATTCATTGCATTTCTGGATCATTTGTTTGATGGTATGGATGTGGTCGATGGTTGAAAAGCCACTTCGAAATCCTGCCTGTTCTTTCGGCTGGTTTTCGTCTATGGTCTTTGTTATCCGGTCCAGTATTATCTTGGAGAAAATTTTGTATACGTTTGACATTAGCGAAATGGGTCTATAGTTCGATATATTATCTGTTCTCCCTTTCTTGTGAAGTAAGATTATTGTAGATGTGGTCCATTGAAGAGGTATATATTCAGTTCTTAAAATTTCGTTAAAAAGGTTTGTTAGTGTGTCCACGATAGTCTCTGATACTCCTTTTATAAGTTCATTAGAGATGTTATCTTCGCCGGGTGATTTTCCTCTTTTCTGTGATTTGATAGCTTTAATCACTTCATCTTTCAATATATTAGGAACTGTTTCTTCTTCTGTACTAATAATTGATTCTCTACATGTAATTGATGTACTTGGTTCGTCATGATAAAGATCACGATAGAAAACAGTTGCTGTATTTAATATTTCGTTTCTTTTAGATTTATTTTTTTGGGTTTTGTGATGTGTTACATTAGTTATCCAGTTTGTGTGGTCTTGAAGTTCTTTCCATGCATTCTTGATTCCACCTGATTTTATAATGTGGAGTTGTATTAAATTAGTTTCTTGTGTTTTTCTGTGTTTCCTTATTTCAGTGTATATTTCTTTGCTGATTTTAATTATGTTTTGTCTATTATTCTTCCTGTTCTCGAATAGAAGTGCTCTTTGTTTTATTAGTCTTCTTGCTTCAGATCCTATTCTATCTTTGAATGGTTTGTCTTTTTCTAAGATTTTATTAATTCCTTTTAGTTCTTCTTCTAAGGTATCATATTTTTCCTGGACTGTTCTTAGATCGCTTATTGGTATTAATTTATTTTTTAGGGATTCTAGAATATGACTTGGTAATGGTAGTGTGATTGGTTGTTTAGTATTTTGTATATGTCTCCTAGAATTTTTAGGTTCATTTAGGTGTAATTGACCTCGGAGTAATCTGTGATCAGTAAAATAGTCAAAATTGTTGAGGACTGCAACGTTTAAGAAAAGCTTCGGTTTATTTGTAGTTATGAAATCTATCTCGTTTCTTATTTGGCCGTTGGGGGATTCCCACGTCCATTTTCTTTTAGGTTTTCTTTTATAAAAAGTATTCATAATATGTAAGTTATTTTCTAACGCGTAGTTTATCAGTCTTTTTCCATTATCGTTACGCTTGCCGGTTGTATAGGGTCCAAGTATTTTGTCTTCGTTCTTTCCTCGTTGGCCAATTTGGCTATTAAAATCTCCCATCACAATAATATTGTTATACAGGGTCTCCATTGTCTCATTTAGGTTTTCGTAGAAGCTATTTTTAATTTCCTTTTTCGCTACCTCAGTAGGAGCGTATACTTGGACTATTGATGTCGGGTGTTTGTGACCAGGAAGTATAATGTTTAAGACAGCTATCCTATCTGAAACTCCTTTAAATTCTATTATGTTATTTTTCAGGTATTTTTTGACTATGAAGCCCACGCCATACATTCCTGGTATTTCATTTTTATAGTATATAATGTATTCTTTATGCTCTTCAATATATTCTTTCGATCTCCGTACATCACTTATGCCGAGAATATCCCAATTTATATTGTTTAACGCTTGTTCAAGTTCTGTTAAACATTCTTTTGACTTTAATGATCTTGTATTCAATGTTGCTATGTGGAGTCGCCTTTTCTTGTTGTTAATTTTAGTTTTATTTTCCATTTCTAGTGTAGTATTTTTTTGGGGGGTTTGGTCGATAACCCCGCGGTGACCAACCGTATTGGGGTTTTTCTTGTTTTTTCCTTTGTTCTTTCCTATATAGTTTGTTTTGATTTCGTTACCGGTGTCTGACATTTCCTATGCGTTATGTTGCTGAGATGGTTTTCCAGTCAAAGACGCAGATCTTGCCCTCATGTACTCAAACGCATTTGTTTTATGTAGTTTAGCAGGTGCAATAATATTTTTCGAACCACTGGAGAGTGATGTGTTTATGTTGTTAGGTGATATCGAGGCCTCTCTCTTCCTTTTTTCTGTATCTGGTGTTTCTCTTATGACTATTTTATTGTTTCGAATGAATGCATCCTTTCCATTTTGTTTTTCTTGTTTGAGTTTTTCCTGTAGGTTCTTCCGCATTTCCAACGTTTCTTTCGAAAAATCCTCAGTAATGTAAGTTTGTTTCGGCATTTTCATTTTATTTTTCAGTATTATTAGCTTCTTTTGAAATGATGTAAAAGATATAAGTATTGGCCTTACTTTACTCTCTTCTTGTTTCTTTCCTAATCTATAATAAATATTTATTTCGTATATATTTATGTCGATATCCAGATTTTTCAGTGTTTCTTCGATTAGATTGAATAATTCTTGGTGGTTCTTTTCTGTTTCTTTTATACCATGTAGTAACAAATTATTTTTCCTATTTTTTTCTTCTAAATATTTTACTTTTTCCTGTAATCTTCCTGAAAGCTAAATAAACCTAGTGTAAATTGCCCCAACGCATGAAGGAAATAAGTTATCTAAAGTGCTAACACGAAAATGATATTAAATTGGTACCATTTTGACCCTTTTTATTATGTCGTAAACTTTTATATCTGTGGGCGGAATTATGTCATTTTAGTGGAATACCAATATCAATGAATAAAATTGAACTAATATAGAGGTAACTTTATGCAAAAAAAATGTATAACAGTTTGATTTCATAATTATCCTTTACATACATATCAATTTTGTACTTCGTCGGTGTAAGCGGAGAAAATGAATCTCAAGATAGCTTTAACCTGGCAAATCATTTTCGCTTTATCAACTTCTTTTATCTCTTAATTATTCTATAGACCTTAAATTTGACATGAATTGTTTAATAAACAACCCCAATAGAAAGTAATAATTATGTACATAAATCAGTCATAATGACTGCTGTAAAATCAATTTGTGACCTGCATTTGGGAATTTCCTAATAAAAAAAAACAAAGAACACTTTTCCCGATCCGGGAATCGAACCCGCCACCTTAAGATCGCACGGAACATACTTTCGATCATAATATTGAATTACCTTTCTGCAGATTGTGACAATTTTGATTTTATATTCATCAATTTAAATTAATAAAATCACGATTGTTTTTCAAAGGGGTAGGCAGAGACGATAAAATTCTAAATTCTAAATCTTAAGATTGCTCAGTACTGGCAAAATAACTTCACTTCATCAACTTCAATTAATCTTCGTTAATTTCAACACCTGGGCCTTAATTTGACATGAATTGTTTAATGAACGGTCCCAACAGAAAGTAATAATTATGTACATAAATTATTCAAAATGAGTGCTGTAAAATCAATTTGTGAACTACCTACGCCCTTTAATTTTCTGGAGCATGTCAACGTTCAAATTATTTACTAGAAACGATCAAGTTCTTTAAGTAGATTAGTAAACCAGTTACATTCCACCGGGAAATTAGAAGGAAATAATTTATTGGTAATAAAATTGAAAAGAATATCACTAGTTTTACTTAAGGATTCTTTCAACTTACCATTCCATAATAAATGCTTATTTTTGTTCATAAGAACAAAACACATTGACGTTAAAAAAAATACCGACAAAAATACAAAAATTGACGTTTTCCTAACAATCATAAGTATAAAATGTATGTAGTGATTAGGAAAACTTCAAAATTTTAATTGTTTGTCGGGATTTTTTTAATGTCTATGCGTTTGTAATCACTTTAACTATTACCTGTCTTAGTTTTCGATCACGATCTTTTTGCATCCTGTATAATGCTGGTATTATTAAAACAGAGCCACGACTTCACGACTTTGAACAAATATGACTAAGTATATCTTTTCATCAGTTTTATGTTTTGGGATTTCACATCCAAAAAGTGGTTATTACAACATATTTAACAATAAAATACCTTTAAATGGACAATGTTGCCTTTAAAGGTTGAAGTAGACACACAAGTCCGTGCCAGAAATTGTTTCTGCATTTCCATTTCGCCAAATAACACCTCATTTCTGAAAATGATGAATTATGCGAATATTCAACAGTAGAGTTCGGAAATTGTAGCCCTTTAAGGTGCAAGAACTAGTTAACTTTGGGTTAATTCAGACAAAGTTTGTAAACGCAGGTGAACTGTTTTTGTTTATAAAATGTAAACATTTGTAAGTTATTACAGTATTTTTAATAATTTAACGTTCTCTCTCTCTCTCTGGTCGGTCCCTCATATCTGAGGATCGTGGTCAGCATTAGGGTGACATCTGGAGCGGATGATCTGCTTCCACCGATTTCTGTCCAGCGCGTTCCTTACGGCAGTATAGGTACAATTTGGCGGTCGACGACTCTTTTACTTGATGGGACCATCTCATTGGTGCTCAATTTAACGTTACTTCAACTTAAATAATAATTGGTATTGATATTGTTTCGTTCTGTTAAAAATCTATACAAATAAATAAAATTGGAGTGTCTGTTTGTAATATTGAACTAACCGCTTTTTAATAAATGCATATGGATGTATACACGGTACATATACCAAAATAACGTTTTTTACAATTTTTGTCTGTCTGTCTGATTGTTCCAGCTAATCTCTGAAACGGTTGGACCAATTTTAACGACACTTTCACTGGCACATAGCTGATGTAGTAAGGAGTAACTTAGGCTAAAAACAAAAATCGACTGTTAGGCGGAAAGAAGTTCGCCGGGTCAGCTAGTCAATACATACATTTTCTAGTCTGTAATCCCCGAGGGATGATCGACAAACGATATCGTGTAATATTTGAAACCCCTGTGGTGCAGTTGATTAGTCACCGGCTCGTGAAACGTGAATCGGGATCGAACCCCGCACTGAGACAAATGTTTGTGTGATCCACAAATGTCTTTTTCGTGTTCCGTGTTTGTGAGACCGAAAAATCTCTTGTAGTTTCCGTTCCCCACGACACAAGACTTGTATCTTAGTGTGATGTCAGAACTATATATGTTTATTTATTTGTTACACGTGTATTGCCTATTCCGAGAACATTTTTAAACTCCTAGCTGTTACCGACAAAATTCCTAACCGAAATACACATTGATACTTTTATTAGAACTATCTTTGTCAGATTTTTAAGCAGTAGGTACCTTTTACATTGAAAAAAAAAATAAAGTATTATTGTATCGTGATATAGGATGTTTCCAACATCGAATACAAATGACGCTGGGGAATTTACACGTGGCCAGGAAACTCCCGCTTGTGTATATACAGCCGACATTGCTTCGTTTTTTATTTTACTTGATTCAATTATATAGATAATGGGAAATTGTAGTGCAGCGCTTGAGCAAAGTTTACCTAACTTAATGAAGTTTCAAACCGGATAATGCCAGTTAGATCTATGTGGATATTGGTAGTAAGGTAGTATTCTTGGACTGTGGTACAATTGGGCATGTTCTGATCGTCTGGGCTAGTACCGCAGTCACGCAAAACAAAACTAGATTTATTGCTGACAGGATATTCGTATTAACTCGGATAGCAACCACCGGATAGCGTAAAATACCCCAAAGCAACCTGCAAGTTAACTTATGAGGGACGAATGTGTTTTTTTTAAGTCCACTCTTTATTTCCACCGAATTGCCATCCGGAGTGGTGTTGTTACTTTGCCATACTAGTATTAAAGTATGTTAATAAATAATGTATGTAATCTTTTAAACGTCTTCTTTAGTAGACGACTTAAGCATATCGCCTAATATTATTTATTTTAGAAATTAAAAATAAATTTTGGTCCTAGTCTGCAGCTTGCCTCACAGTCAACATGCGCCTATAATACAACGTTCTTTAAACATTTAAATTAAAAAAAATGGCGACTATATTAAGTAACAAAACAAAAGACCGTAAATTGCTAGTATCAAAATTTATTTCGTACCTATTTACCCCAGTTTCATAGACAATGCTTCCATTGGATGTTTAGACAATAGCTAGTCCCCATTCAGGTCGAACAGCTATATTCAATAATAAGACAATATAGGTACGCGGTTATTATCTGGACATAATCCTAATGCCCCTAATGCAATCGGCCATGAAAGCAATCGATCATGATTCCTTGTCCCACAATAAAAGGAAATCATATTAAATCTTCGCTTGATTGACACTGAACATCAATTCTGCTAATAGATTTGATACAAAATTCTACAAACATTTACTTTGAACAATTACATGTTTAAAATGCCAGCTTCCTTGTATAGCCACTTGGGCTAGCACAAATGGCCCAGTTTGACCGAAACAGAATTTTTTATTACGATTAAACGGCTTTACCTTTAGCCTATTACTCACGGTCACTTATAAGCCAAACATTTGCAAGCCGTTTTTTTAACTTCCACGAAATAACAGACCCATTATCGTTTCATCATCATCATCAGCCCATATACGTCCCACTGCTGGGCACGGGCCTCCTCTACAACTGAGAGGGTTTAGACCTTAGTCCACCACGCTGGTCTAGTGCGGGTTGGCGGACTACACACCTAAGAAATTCCTAAGAACTTTTAGGTGTGCAGGTTTTATCACGATGTTTTCCTTCACCGTTAAAGCAAGTGATAATTCATTGTGAATACACACACAACTTCGAAAAGTCAGAGGTGTGTGCCTGGGGTTTGAACCTGCGACCGTCGAAATTCTCGACCGCGCGCCTAAACCTCGAGGCCATCACTCGGTCACATTTTCAAACTCCGTTATGTTACAAATTATATCCTATCCAATAAAATCCTTTAGCTTTTAACATCAGATCAGATCAAAAACATGATCATTGTATGATCAAAAACATGATCATTTGTGTGGCACTGGATGTCCTCTCATATCACATCCTATACATACGTTACTGCATACATATTGATGTTATTTATCTTTAAACATTTTGCGTACATCATTTATTTTATAATCTCGTGTTCTCGCGGTACAAGTATGTGCCGTGCGATCTAGATGTCCTGGGTTCGATTCCCGGGCAAAGTTTTATTGGGTTTTTCCATTGGGAAATTCTCGGTAACAGCACGGAGTCTGGAAATGTGCCCGAAAAACGGCAATAGGCTCGCCCCCTGTTACGTGGGACTGATACATACTTGGCGAAATGTGGGTGCAGAAATGCACCTCTGCCTACCCCTTCGGGGAATACAGGCGTGAGTTTATGTTTATGTTTCAATCATTTGCATAAATTGTCACCACCCACCCTATGCTTCCAATCTCTCCAGTCCATCTAACGGTTGCCTGGAAGAAATCGCCGTCAGCGATAAGGCTGCTATTTGTGACACTATCTTATTTAGAGTTACTTATACCTATGTTGTTTTTATTATATGGTGTACAATAAATAATAAATAAATAAATACCTTAAATAGCTTTAAGTTAAGTTTTGTTTGTTTTAATTTTAAGGTATGGATGTAAAGGATCCGACATAAGGAATTTATTATTTTTATTATTATAAAATCATTCGATAGGTCACGCCAATTCAAGCCACGGGACAACCGAACTTCTTTTATTTCATAGAGTTCAAACAACTTTGAACTTCTTTTATAGTCGACTAGTGTACCTAGAAAGCCGTTGAAATTCATTAGGTCTGTACTGTCATAATATTTAGGTACTAGGTGTGTGAACCAGAAATCTCTAATAGGAATAAGTAAATCGTGACGTGGTCACGTGGTGGCGCCGGTCACCCGCACTAGGTCACGGATAACGGCCGAAGCTTGTGACTAGCATACCGCTATGTTAATGAGTAAGCAGCTCTCAAATCAGTCATGTGATTTCTGCTTAGATCAATACCTTTCTATGCCTCACATCCTTATTGGTCGATACTATCACTTAAATCTAGAGTTTAAATGACACATTCCAGCTTCGTAAATCTGTAGTATAAAATCTGTTTTCATGGGCATGGGCCTCCTCTACGACTGAGAGGGTTTAGGCCTCAGTCCACCACGCTGGTCTAGTGCGGATTGGCGGACTACACACCTAAGAAATTCCTAAGAACTTTTAGGTGTGCAGGTTTTATCACGATGTTTTCCTTCACCGTTAAAGTGCGTGATAATTCTTTGTGAATACACACATAACTTCGAAAAAAATATTTTTTTAAACTCGGAGGTGTGTGCCTGGGGTATGAACCCGCGACCGTCGAGATTCTCGACCGCGTGCCTAAACCTCGAGGACATCACGACTTTTTTGGACAATTTATTTGAGGCCAACGCAAACTTAACTCAAAATTAACTCATTTAATAGTTGATATATAATTAGACTGCCTCGTGGTCTCGCGGTACAAGTATGTGCCGTGCGATCTAGAGGTCCTGGGTTCGATTCCCGGGTCGGGCAAAGTGTTACTGGGTTTTTCCATTAGGAAATTTTCAGTAACAGCCCGGAGTCTGGAAATGTGCCCGAAAAACGGCAATAGGCTCGCCCCCTATTACGTGGGACTGATACATACCTGGCGAAATGTGGGTGCAGAAGTGCACCTCTGCCTACCCCTTCGGGGAATACAGGCGTGAGTTTATGTATGTATATATATATAATTAGATTGTAACAAATATACATGCAAACACACTGACGGTAATCTATTAATAGGAAGGTTTAATGTGATCAAATGATAAATTTTTCTAGGTCCAAAATTTAAAAAATAATACGATAAAAAGATATTTTAATAATCGTCCGATTATTTCACAACAACAAACTATTGGTATTAGGTTATTTCCATGATCGTTAGTGGATTCAACCCTACTTTTATACACAATCTATCAAGTCAACATATGTATTCATTATATACATTTTATAGCTATAAACCTCTAAGCCAATGTCATCGATATGAATCTTATTATGCTTATTACCGCGTGCCAGTTACCCCAATCAACAAATATCGCATGACTATGCCAAGTTAGCGTACAACATCGCCATTATTACAATAATTATCCAATTATATGTTCATGGCTATTTATTTGATTAGCACACTTTTTATACCATTGTATCATGATCTATGTCGTCAAAACTCAGTGGTTAAGACGCCATAGAAATTTAAACATTTCCATTTGGGCAACGCTATTTTCTAAGGCAAACGGAAGATGGAATTCTCATCACTTGGCAATATTAAAAAGATTATAAATATGTCGAAGCGTCGACGCATCCCCACTGTGCATCCAACGTAGGGTATAAATATAGCCGCTCGATCGAGAATGATTCATTCTCGCTCGGAACGCCGGACCGAACGGAGCTCTGTACTAAGTTTTTGAAATTACCTCCAGAAGTTTTACCTGTCACTATTTAAAATAAAACAATAACGCACAAGACCCTCCGACAAATAATTCATTATCGGTAGAGATGGGCAAATGAAAAAAAATCGATATTTAAAAAAAAAAAACGTTTTATATCGTTTCGATAATTTAAATAAAAATCGATATTTTGATATATCGATATTTTTTGCCCATCCCTAATTATCGCAGCTGTACTCGAAGTCATCATCATCATCATCAGCAGCCTTTCTTACGTCCACTGCTGGACATAGGCCTTTCCTATGGCACGCCACTGGGCTCGATCTTCGGCCCTCCTCATCCAACCGCTGCCAGCCACCTTGCGAATATCGTCACCCCACCTAGCCAGAGGGCGCCCTACACTACGTTTACTCGAAGTACTTTCCTTTAATAATTAAATGTACACAATTGGACGGTGATTTCCATCGTATGCCCGTTTAAGAGCTCTTAATGTTGATTTAATTGGTCGTGTACTGTCGATAACATCTTGATGGGTTTTCGGAAGAGCTTCTCACGAATTCATTGTTTGTCTCGAATAACAATTGACCCGGTTACAAAAGTCAGCTGAAGATGTAGGGAAAATTTGAGTCCTTAAGACAAAGAATAAATTCAGTTTACAATAAATACAATAACAATCATATGAACGATGTTTAAATTATGTTTTCAAGCCCAACCCAGTGAACACATGACCTTAAAATGATGTCATACGTAGATCATACAGAAATCATCAAATTTTATGACGTAGTGACGTAAACATGACGTAATGGTGACTTTATTTATGACCTCAATATGAAGTCATATTGGATTACATCATTATGACATGGTACTGACATTAAATTTGACTTTAATATGACGTCATCTTCATGAATCCAATGCTACGTACATGATACGTCATATACCGTCATTCGGGTGACGTCATGTCGAAGTCATGTTCTGACGTAAAAGTTACATAAGAATTTCATCATATTCTTACATAAAATATGAATCAATATTTTGATATAAAATTTACGTAAAAATTCCATCACATTCCCGACTAGAAAAAACATAAGGCGCAACCAGATCATGTATCTGGACCCGATCAGGATAGAATGAGACATGCCAGATCCGGCAAGCCCTATCAGGACCAGATCTGGTCCAGATAAGGATAGCCTGATGTTAAATATAATCAAGTATGGTAAGGCATACTGGATCAGGACCAGGTCTGGTCCAGATAAGGATAGCCTGATGTTAAATGTAATCAAGTATGGTAAGGCATACTGGATCAGGGCCAGGTCTGGTCCAGATAAGGATAGCCTGATGTAAAATATTATCAAGTATGGTAAGGCATACTGGATCAGGACCAGGTCTGGTCCAGAAATGTAATTTAATATACAAACGTAGGCTTATCAAAAAAAAAAAAACTAAAGAGTTATTAAAATATTTTGTGTAGGTATAATACCTATAACAAAAATATGTGTATCAAACAAATAAATATCCTGATATCTAAGTGTGTTGTGCATTAAATATAAAATTACATTGAATTGTATTCAAAAAATAAAAAATTACAAAAATATTAATATAAACACAACATTAGCAACGCATGGGGTTTATAATATAAATTTAGTGATGGCGCGTGACGTCATGAAGCAACATGTCGGAACTTGTTCACAGTGTAGTTGAAGTGTTTATCATTTAAAGACTTTTGTGTCATAAAAAAGCATTATTGAATGTATCACTAATTATACTTTTTATATTATTTAAAATTGTATATCGATTAGTATATTAATGTAAAATATAATGTAGGTGAAGATTAAATAAGTTCAATACAAAAACCTAATCACCTTAACAGTACATAGTTAAAGAATAATTAATATATTGTATGTTTAACAAAAAAAAGTGTATCAAGTACTATAAACCTATATCTAGACATTTACTCAGTTATTATTTAGTGTGTATGTGTACAAAATACGAACTTGTGGACTAAACTAACTAAATACAAATTTATGTGTTGTGTGTAAAGCTTCGTTTTTAAGTTTAATTACGTAAAACATTTAAGGTTAGTAAAAAATCATTGAAAAAATACATTACAATTCTTTGCTATTTTTAAAATAATTTTATATTTCAATAATCCGTTTTTTTTTTCAGATGACTTATACTTATGCATTAGTTTTATTTGTAAATGATTCATCCAATAAAGAAATTGATATACTACCAAGTTCTTGGTTAGATCATTACAAAGAATATGGTGGTGGTAAATATATGCCTGAATCATTGTTAAAAAGTGCTAAGTATTGTAAATTATTACAAACAATGGTGAAACATTGTGATGAGCCTGATCCGACATGGCCAACGTTTCATGTTCAAATATGTGGCACAGCAGGTAATTTATTGTTATTTGAATTATAGATTTGTGAGAATTGATATCTTATTGTCAGAATAATAAGAAAGTAATGCATAATTACAATTAATGTTATCAGAAACAATGGAAGAGGCAGAGGAAAAAATAATAAGATTGGACAAAGTACCCTATGCTTTCTCTACTGATAATGAGCAGTCTAAAGCAAAAGCAGCTGCTGTTGAAAAAACTTCCAAATTAAAAGCATTATCAAAGGATTGATTAAAAATATATAATATATTTAGCCAAACAGCGGTAGAGTTGAATGACAAACCCGCTGAAATTGCAGGTAATATTTATTGTTTAAAATGTAAATATTGTTGAATAATTAATAATAATTTTTTTACTAATAACTATAACTTAAAATAAAAATCAACTCAAATTTGAGGGACATAAATATGGGTATAGAAATAGCACATAAAAATGTACATTAACAACAATTATGAAGATATAAGATACATTAATTAAGATAATTAAAATACATTAATGCTATAAAGCAAGAAAGATAAAAAAAATAAAATTAAAATACATATATGAAAGATCTAATATAATATGTAGTTGCTCTATCTGACAATGTTGAAATTTATACTTTTCTCTTTATGGGAAAAATACTACATAATATGCAATGAAATAATATTTATTTAATCTATAAAATGTTAAATAAATCACTTAGATTCAGTCATTTCAAAATTTTGTGTCCCTGTTCGGAAGGCAGTCATCACAAGAATAATTACCTATAAAGAAGAAATATTGATACATATTAAAGACTGAATTTCTCAAATTAAAGCAGTTCATTAATACATACATACATACATAGCATACATGCATACATACATAACCTCACGCCTGTATTCCCGGAAGGGGTAGGCAGAGATGCATTTCTGCACCATTTTTTTTATTATTACTTATTTAATTAAATACATAATTAATTCAAATTTTGTATTTTAGATGCAAGAAGACATAAATACCAAAATAACCAAGAAATTATTGCAATAAATTGCATCAAGCATTGTCTTCAGTATTGAATAATGCTAAAGATTGGGATGGCTATGGGATGGGTAGCCAGGATCAAAAAACAACCATCTAATGAAGATAAATCACAAGCAAATAATAGCTTTTATTTTATTTACTTTAAAAAAAATATACTGTGTAACCAAAACAAAAATAAAAATGATATTTAAATTAAAAACAAAAAAAAATTGGAAAAATTAAATGTAAATAAATATAATAATATGTTAAGTAAAATATTTATAATATCAATTCATAAATAGTTTTTTTTTAATTAAACATATTTTTCAAGACTATACATTCATGTTTTTTTTAAAGGACCGGACCAGGCATACTCGATTTGGATCAGGCAAGGTTTTATAACGCAGATGATTGATTTGAATAATAAAAAAATGGAATACAACCCGACTAGAAATTTTTTCGTGTTCCTTAGAAGGACCGGACCGGGCATGCCTGATCTGGACCAGATAAGGTATGTAACGCAGAAGATTGGTCTGGACCCGATCACCACCACCACCACTAGGCCAGCGTGGTGGACTAAGGCCTAAACCCCCTCAATTGTTGAGGAGGCCCGTGCCCAGCAGTGGGACGTATATGGGATGGGATCATACGTACGTCATGTTTATTACGTAAAAGTCTTACGTCAAGAAGTGTGAAATAATGATTCACAGGTGACTCAAATCTGACCTATATCTTACGTAAATCCTGACATAGCGCAATATCATATTGACGTCACTTTGACGTAATCGTGTTTACTGAGATATATGACACCTCTATGACATCATTGTTATATCAGCTTAAGGTCAGTTAGGTAATAATGATGTCAACTGGACATCATACGGACGTCATGTTTATTACGTAAAAGTCTTACGTCAAGAAGTGTGAAATAATGATTCACAGGTGACTCAAATCTGACGTATATCTTACGTAAATCCTGACATAGCGCAATATCATATTGACGTCACTTTGACGTAATCGTGTTTACTGGGAAAGAAGAACTTAGGACCATGTTTGTGTCGAAAGGCGAGAGATTTTCGTCTCTTAAAATTAGATACTCTAACTGGACAGCACTGTATCAACCATCAGGGCTCTCTTCACTTCGCTCCGCCAGTATAAAATAGCGTGTATCAATCTAATAAACGGACCTTTATTAAAAGAAAATGTTTTTATCACCATCAGCTCCAAAGATTTCAAATAGTAACAGCCGTTTACGCCTGATATTTAAAAAATTGCAATCAATATACTATGTCATTTATTATTTTATTTGTAGATATCGTATATCGCTTAACAGAACACATATAATATTCATTTCTATTACGTTAAAGTATGATATAAGTAGTTAACAAAATAACAACAATTATTTTTTTTGCCACGAATGTACGGTTGGAACTAATTTTTATTTATCATTTTTTGTTTGTTATATTAGGGGTACCAGAAATTACAAGAAAATTTCACTAACAACGAATAATTATTGACTACACAAGCACAAAGTTATTTCTTATGCAGAAAGTCAATCAACTACATAAACAGGTCATAAAGTTTTGTAGGCGATGATTAACACTCCCATATTTAGACTGATACAAAAACATACCTAGTAATTTGTTCAACGCGACAAATTTGTTCTGTTACAATCCTGTTCAATTCCATATTAAATAATTAATTAGCCATAATTTTGTAAACAAGAAACAACCTGTTTAAATTGTTTCACGTGATCCTTAAGATTGCCCAATGTGAAGTATTTATATTGAGAAAGTATCTGACTGTGTTTGAGTCACTAATCTTAACGCCTCAAGCGCGGTTCTCTCGCAAAAAACAAATAAAATAACAAAATAAACTATGAATAACATTTTTATACTTATATTATTTTAAAACATCGTATGAAATGCGATTAAATTTTTAATATTTAAGAAAAATTGTGAACAATATCTGGAGATGATAAGCAAATAAAACTGATATTGCCTATGTTTGCTTCGTATCACAACAAAGGCGAACTCAATATTATGCAAGCTGTCTGGAGTAATACTAAAACAATGTTACGATAGAAGATGTAATGAAACTCTAGTGTATATGCAAAAGGTTATTTATAACTTTGGAAAATGAAATACGATATTTGAAAACAGACAATTGTGATGTTCAAAAGTGTTCACTTTGACAACTGCTCATACAAGCGCATCAAGTTCAACCATAATGACAGGTGAGTAAAATAAACAATTTTTTAAATAAGTGGCCAGCAGTGAACTCTTAGCAGTGTCTTTTTTTTTATAGAAATGTGTTCTAAATTTAAAAAAGATCAAGGTGCATAAACTGCCACCATAGTTCCGAGATATTGATGATTGAGCGCGATCTGTTCCCGAGTCGAGCTGTAATGTTGGGTTCTGCACCTGTTCTGACTTAAAAATACAGAACAAGTCTGCCTAATGTGATTCACTAGATTTTAATTAGTGCCTATCATAGTTTACTCGCCTAAACCCACGCAATTAAAAATATTGTAACCGACTTAGCTGGCTTTATAATCAAACGGCTTGCCTCTGGGTGTAATTAAAAAAATGTTGAATAATTCCTCGCTCACATAACGTTACCCTTTTCATTCGCGTGAAATTGTTATGTGTTGTACAGCAGTTCTCTTACAAACCTAATTTTTTCTGAAAATTTGGAATTCGGCATTTTTGTACATCTGGGTAAAATAGGATTAAAGTTCCTGAAATAAATTTTACCACTTTCGGTATCATAATTGATGGTTTTTTAATATTATTTATTTTAAAAAAAAATAACCGAATTCCATTTCAGTGTATTCTATTGTGAATTCCCTATTTATAGTTTTCTAATATAAAGTTATTGTCTGACCTAACTTTTATTATAAGAAGTAACTTTTATGATTTACGAATACATTGCTTTACATACATACATACATAAACTCACGCCTGTCTTCCTCGAAGGGGTAGGCAGAGGTGCATTTCTGCACCCACATTTCGCCAGGTATGTATCAGTCCCACGTAATACGGGGCGAGCAAACTCCGTGCTGCTACTGAGAATTTCCTGATGGAAAAACCCAATAACACTTTGCCCGACCTGGGAATCGAACCCAGGACCTCTAGATCGCTCGGCACATACTTATAATTTTTACATTGCTTTATTTAGACTGGTTTTGAGACAGCAAAAGTTTTTGCTGGAAATTAAATGTTTGTCAGTAAATTAAAGTTCAAATTAAAACAAATTCTCTAAATTAGTAAAAACTAGTTAGTCATTAAGCGTTTATTTTTTGTTACTAATGATATTCCCAAATGGATAAAAACTTTTAATTTCTCTCCCAAGAGAGCGATACTACTAAAAACCCCTGGTTTAAGCGAGTTTTACCGATTAAAACGCGAGTCGAGAGGCAAAAGGGAAATTTAAAAGCGTATTTTTCGCCGACCGTACTCACTTTCTAGTGCTCTCGCATATTGTTCAAAAATTCTCGCCTCCCTTTTATTGAAAATTTAATGACTTTATTAATTAGGGAGTAACGTAGATGAACAAAATTTCTTATTTTCTTTGACGTGTATGAATTTTTTTATGAATAATATTGGATAAGCTGTCATGTCCAGTGTCGACATTATTAACATATTCATATAAAGGTAAACATGAAAAGACGTCGATTATGTCGAGCTTAACTAGATGTTTTTATTTTATTTAGTTTATTATGCTTGATTTATAACCTGAATCATATTACATCTTCTTTACCTTTATCACCCAACGGTCAGACACACAGTCGTATAAATATATAACTACGACTATATTGTATATAATAAACATCGTGATAAAACCTGCACACCTAAAAGTTCTTAGGAATTTCTTAGGTGTGTAGTCCGCCAACCCGCACTAGGCCAGCGTGGTGGACTAAGGCCTAAACCCTCTCAGCTGTAGAGGAGGCCCGTGCCCAGCAGTGGGACCTACATGGGCTGATGATGATAGTATATAATTATATAGTTGTTTCTCATATTTAATATATATATTATGTTAGTCCTGGATTTTAAAAAAAATATTTTCGAATGATTAATAAAACAAATATGTGTCTTTTAGACCAGTACAACGTTTAGTTCTCAGTACTTCCTTTCAAAGTTGTATCCAATATCGTAAGAACATGTCGACAATAACAATTGGACAACTTTCGTCTTCTTGCGTTATAGGCAATATTTGATCCAATATTGGACGATTGAGTTGGCAGATTCCGTGGCGCAATTGGTAAGAAATAGTTCAAGATATAATAATAATAATAAATCGCAACAACGTGACAATACATGTGGGCAATATTTTTTTCGGCTCTAGATGTTTTTTGTCTCTCTAATATAAGTTTGCCTGTTCAATTGTTTGTGTCAGAATATTAAATTTTTCATTGTATGCTTCGTTCCTACTTTGTGGTTCAAATTGATAGCTATTAAGACATTTTACGGCTATAATTATCCTAGCGCCTAGTTCCAGTTGGTAGACTATGACACCTACATATTCCTTACATTGAGATCGTTTAGTGTGCAGGTTTTGTCACGATGTTTTTCATCGCCGTTAAATTGCCTGATAATTCATTTTGAATACATATAACTTCGAAAGACGGCCAAGGTATCTCGGAAGACCATGTGCCTTATACCTGAGACCTATACATAAATTATAAAAAAAAAAACTTAAAAAATATGGAGGAAGTATCGGCGGGACCGCCTCAGAGGTGCTCAGCCATGCCAAGTCTCCTTGTCATTCAAAAACCGAAATAAACAATGAATTCCTTACCATTTCTGACATGGAATAATTGATTAAAAGCGTCCAACGTCGTATCCTTAACTATTCGCCGCTCGGTTATAATTAATATCTGAGTTTATTCCTGAACAGATGTACTGCTTGTGAATTACCTGGAATAATTCATAAACTTTCGGATTTTGTCGGTGTTTAGAGGGCATTTCAAAAGCCAAAAAATGGTAATTTTATAGGTATATTTTACACAGCATCTAAACTATTTCTTGTTCGCTTCTCGCTACTTACGAAGGGTCGAAGGCACCATCTGATTTGCATTGTTATTAATTTTTTATGACTATTTAGTTGGTAGTCAGTATAACATGCAGACGGATATACTAGAAAAAACTAGAAACTTCATAATAGCATTTAATGCAACTCATGATCTACATACATACATAACCTCACGCCTGTATTCCCCGAAGGGGTAGGCAGAGGTGCATTTCTGCACCCACATTTCGCCTGGTATGTATGAGTCCCACGTAATAGGGGCGAGCCTATTGCCGCTTTTCGGGCACATTTCCAGACTCCGCGCTGTTACTGTGAATTTCCTAATGGAAAAACCCAATAACACTTTGCCCGACCCGGGAATCGAACCCAAGACCTCTAGATCGCACGGCACATACTTGTACCGCGGGACCACGAGGCAGTCTACAATTTTTACAAACTAATTGAGAATATATGGATGACTGCAAAAAAACTAGAAATTTCATAATCGAATTTAATGCAACTCATGATCTGACTCTCAAATTGACACGGAAGATAAACTTGTTAAGCATGTCTAATCAAATTAACTGAGGGTATGGGCGGACTATAAAACTGAAACGCTCATTTCCTTCATAACCGCAAGAATTGATGATCAACACCACACGTCACTTGCATCAAACACTTCCTCATATATATTGTGCACAGCACACACTTACTCGAGAAGTAGGCCAGAAGATTTTGTTCGAATGACGATATCCAGATTTTCTATAGCTCCTACGGCTTTTCTGAGCTAATGGTTGGTGGGCATCTAACTCAATATTTTTGGTGTGGGGTCTCTAGTCAATACTTTTTGCTTTGGCGACCATCACATCGGCGTCCCTCCATCGTGAATACAATATACCAATCTCCTTAGTTATTAGCTTATGCATTATGAGGTAGTGGTTAAAATGCCTGAGAATGACGCCTTTTACAATGTGTAGTCACTGGCCACATCGTAACGTTATACATCTTAATCATCAAGAAATATGGCCTCGAGGATTAGGCGGGTGGTCGAGTTTAAAATCTTGATGGCTGCAGGCTCAATCCCCAGGCAAACGCCTCTGACTTTTCGAAGTTTTGTGTGTATTCAAAATGAATTATCACATATGTTAACGGTGAAGGAAAAAATTGTTAGGAAACCTGCACACTTAAAAAATATTAGGATTTTTTACGTGTATAGTCAGCCAACCCGCACTACGTTAGCGTGGTAGACTAAAGCCTAACCCCTCTCAGATGTAGAGGAGGCCTGTTTGGACGTATATGGGCCGATTATGATGATATGTATCTTGTGCTATGCGTTGCGATGCAGTCCTTGATAATGTGCGCTAGACTTTAGTATTATTAAATGTTCCCTAGTTACTCTTTTACCTAGATACCAGATAACTACCAGATATAGTGCACGTACTGTTTAGTAAATTTTAATAAATACAGATTTTTAGTATTACATCGATCTATTACATGCTTATACTAGTGACAAACATCCGTATCTTTGAAAAGCATTTTTTCTCGCCAAACCGAAACTAAAAGGTATGTTTTATGTTTATTTACATTGCTTAAGATTTAAAATTGTCTTATATATTTTTCACAACCTCATTTAGAAGTATTAAGTTAGTAGGAATGACCGGCCATTTTGGTATTTTACTTTTCTCCAGTCAGTAATTAATTTTTCTGGTAGGTAAGTCTCAGGTTGACTGCCTCGTGGTCTCGCGGCAAAAGTATGTGCCGTGCGATCTAGAGGTCCTGGGTTCGATTCCTAGGTCAGGCAAAGTGTTATTGGGTTTTTCCATTAGGAAATTCTCAGTAGTCTCGGGGTCTGGAAATGTGCCCGGAAAACGGCAATAGGCTCGCCCCCTATTACGAGAGACTGGTACACACCTGGCGAAATGTGGTTGCAGAAATGCACCTCTGCCTACCCCTTCGGCGAATACAGGCGTGAGGTACATAACGTATGTATATATGTAAGTCTCAGAGGCAGTACGGAGTCTAGAATTACGCTGGATGAATGGTGGATGCAATAATTAGTGAAAAGTGAGTCTACCTTTGCTTTTAGAGCACGCATTGAGATTCTTGTATGCATAAATAAAAGTCTCGCATAATTTCTAATAACCACGGCGCAAGTTTCATATCTTCACATCTTGGTGTGGGATGAGAACTACGTATTTGATTGTATTTATTTAAAATCAATTAACATGAGTAATCAAAATAGGAGAAACACGTAAATATAATTTACAATTACACGTAAATATAATTTGACAGCCCCGTGGCGCAGTTGGCTAGACACCAGCTTGCGAAACGAGAGGCTGCGGGTTCGATCCCCGCACCGAGACAAATGTTTATGTGACCCACAAATATTTGTTTCGGGTCTGGGTGTATGTGAGACCGAAAAGTCTCTCGTAGTTTCTGATACCCACGACACAAGACTTATATCTTAGTGTGGGATCAGAACTATGTATGTCACTGTTGGGTGTATTTATTTATTATTTATTTAATTATAATGCATTTCCATTTAGCCATACCAGTATAGCGTGACAAGCGAAATTCTAAATGATTAATGATCAAGGAAACAGACGCCATGAAACACTTCGTCATAATTAATATCCATTTACTTCTAACGATGTGTATTACAAATGGGAAATTGTAGTGTTTCCAGAATTTCGTTTTCTTGTGGGGTTAACAATAAATGAAAACATGTTTAGGGTAAATTTTATACCTAAAAGTCCCCATAAGAAGTCTACCAAATTGCAATAATATGAAATTAGATATACGGGTTTTGTATAATTGTCCGCCAACCCACACTAGACCATAATGGTGACTGAAATTACGTAATTACGTTAATTTTTTATATATTATCTTTGCACATTTATCATTAACATTTGGAAAAAGAGAGAAGCTAGTGAGTCTGCTTTGTGCTGGCTTAGGATTTTCTATCTTTCTGGATGTTAAATCTAGCAATAAATAATCCGACATAAATATGTATGTCAATAAATGATTTACTACTATTTACTCACTTACATACATTACATATACCAGGAAAAATTAAATTATAGCCCTGTGGCGCAGTTGGCTAGAAACCAGCTTGCGTATCGAGAGGCCGAGGGTTCGATCCCCGCACCGAGACAAATGTTTGTGTGATCCACGAGTAGGTATTTGTTTCGGGTCTGGGTGTTTGTGAGACCAAAAAGTTCGTAGTTTCTGATACTCACGACACAGGAATTGTATCCTAGTGTGGGTTCAGAACTATGTATGTGACTGTTGGATGTATTTATTTTATTGAGTTATTTACATGAAATTTTACATTAATTTATACAAAATACACGATAAAAGACATCATCAAATTAATTTATGTAAAATAAATCCCTCCATCGCTTAAATGGTTATTTAATTAACGGACAAAACCGGATTCGTGTTTTCAAAGACCTTTGAACGTCTAAATATTCAAAGCTTGAGGTTAATTCATTTACCGCTTCGTATTGTAAAATATTTTATGAAGAACGTTGATTATTCTTTTGTAATTTGGTTCTTGTATATCTATACGAAAGGTAGTTGTTTAAGATCTCATGATGACTAACTTCCAATGAAGAGATAGGATGTAAGCGATCTCTTGTTGAAACCCTTAAAATACAAGTCAAGTAAAGAGAAAGAGAGAAAGTCAAACACAAAGCAACTGAACACAAAATTGAAAGTCAATGTTGTAATTTTGTAGACCACCACCACTCACCACATCACCCAGGTTGCCCTAGTCAATAATATTCAGTCCAAGCTGACTTAAAATATCACAAACGACGAAATATGGTTGAGGAACTGCAGCATATTTGGAATACTAGTTTTTTTTTAAATAAATTTAATGAGAAAGGGGATAGCGCAATAAAACATACGTAAAATTATTGGCAATTTATTCAACTTTAAAATTTTTATCATTGGTCGTGTGACCGTAGTAAAATCAATAGGCAACACGAGGCACGACAAGGGGCAACACTCGTCCCCATACAAAATACTGTCTATTTCCCTTCTAATCTCATTCAGCTGTTCTATGATAAGAGTTCTCGTAATTTTGTATACTACTTATACATATACATACTCGTATGTTTCTTACCTCATTAACAAGAGTCGAGGGTAGTCTATTCCAATGATACAAAAAAGTGCTTTGTAAAATAACAGCATTGGACAACTACTAGCCTGAAATAATTAATGTTACATTAGATTTACATTACTCACTATTATGGAGATATGGGCATGTATGTACATATGTATATAGGTATGTTAGAATAGGTTATATAAAACAGATGCTTGTGGAGAGTAACAAGTTTCAATATACAATAATAATTAAGATCTGTATTACAACTTCTAGGTAATGTTATAAAAATTACCAATAATACTTATCTGGTCTCTCTCTCGTTTTTGTTCCTATCAAAGTAATTTCACTTAGCTCTGGCCAACATTTGCTAAAATAACATCATCCTCCAGGCGTTTTAGATATCATAACAAGAAAACTCATTACAACAAAAATTGTATGATTCTTGAATAATAGATATTTTTGCTGGAAACACGGATATTTTTCCAACGTATAATGTAATTAGGGATAAGAAAATCAAAGGAAAACTGTGGAATAGTACCAATTTTGCAAATTGCTTGTAATTTTAGGAAGTATAATAAGAAATTTGCTACGAGCTACAGTCGCGAAAAACATGGACAGTATACAATATATGTACAGCAAATCAATGAAAATAAATGAGAATAATTAGTGAATAAGCGAAAAACGATGATGGGCAATACGAGATTAGGTGAAATTATTTGAATTGGTTGTGTTTTTAGAATATTCAGATCCGTTCAGAGAGCAATCGTGATATTTTCGTTCTATAATGGCTAATTCAAAGTTAGGTAATATAGCCAACTAAGCTTCTTAATACTTAACTAGCTACGCCCGCTGTTTCACATTCGTTTATGATTACTATATCATCATCATCATCATCAGCCCATATACGTCCCACTGCTGGGCACGGGCCTCTTCTACAACTGAGAGGGTTGTTGATGTTGATTATATCACAGCGTCATAATATATAGCCTATAGCCTTCCTCGACAAATGGACTATTTGATACATTATTTTTTTCAATTCGAATCATTAGTTCCTGAGGTCAGCGTTTCAATCAAACCAAGAAACTTACAGATTTATAACAATAATTATATTTTGTTCGTGTTTTTTTTTTTTTTATTATACTCTGTTCCTTTTGTAGGTAGGTACTACAATTCGCAGCCTTTTTTAAACAACTAAAAACTTTTCAATTAATTACAGGCGCTAAAAGGGACTAGGTCATGACATTTATACCTAAGTTTCGACAATGAAAACTGCTGAAAAAGTTTTTTTTTAATGGGACGGCAAAGTTATCTCTCCACCTAATGGTAGGTATATTAGTGAAGTACAAATAGTGTCGATGGTTCCCTTAAAAAAAGTTATTTAAAATCCTGTGTTAGTTTACAAACACGAGCACACATTCTAAGTCTATTGTGTTTTGATACTAACTTTACGATCTAATGAGAAGTTGCCAACCACTAACCTCACTTTAAATGATTGCTCTATATTTGTCCTCAGGCCGTGGATCATGGAGACCAGGGCGGATGATGAAGAGGCCCCGACTGACCCAGCGGCGCGGAAGCACACGCACCATGACTACACCGAACAAGACTTCGAAGGTGAGTACCTTGGTTAGATAGAGAATTTATGGATCAAAAATATGTCTCGTTAGTCCCATAGTATGTGTGCCCTATGATAAGTAATTAATGTAAATTGTATCAAAAAAGTATAACTAAATTCAACGAGGCTTTGAAATGAAAAATACAACATAAGCATTTATAAAAATAAAAATATCAGAATTAATTTTGTTATAAAAATTTCAAACCAAATAGAGACTCGAAGGATTTAAAGACACAACTTAAAATAGTAGTTCTTCGGTAAAGCGTAATAAAAGAAACAGCAGAAAGAAACAGAAGGGAAAAATCCCAATCATAATTTCTACACATGCTTAATTAATTCTTTTTTTGTTTATTTTCTTTTTTTGTTCAAACTATATTGTAGGTCTTTTGATGTGGAGTCATGCTGTAATAAAAAATAAAACACATTAAAATTTCGATTTGCGCCGACATACATATAAGTACCTAATGGATCACTCACGTCGGCAATATGCATGCCATTATATGAAACCACGTGTGGCTGGCCGCAAAATGGCTGTAAATGTATTAAACTAAATTTAATTTCACGCATTACATGGTCCGACGACTTGAGAAAGGTGGCGGGTAGCGGATGGATAAGGGCTGCTCAAGACCGGGATGGTTGGCGTCTACTTGGGGAGGCCTTCGTTCAGCAGTGGACGGTGATAGGCTGAGAATAATAATTACATTATTGTTCAATATTCATTAATAAGTTCCCCTGTCCTTCATAAAATAAGTTTGTTTATCAAGAACTACTGAACATATTAAGATGAATTTATGTGCTGATAAAGATAATTTTATGGAAGTGTTATCCCAAAAACCACGGGTAAAATTATTGTATGATGTCGATATTCTGTGAAACAGTGGAATCACTTGTACTCGTGCTATAAATGTAAAAATGATATTAAAAATAACCGATAAAATCGTGTTATTTCAAAGATATTAGCAAACACAAAATTTCCAGCTTGTTCTCTTCCAACGTTTCTAGATTTCTGACACAGTTCGCCTAAAATAAAGGTCAGATGTTAACGAAGTATAACAGTAGCATGTCACGACGTAATAGTATGCGATTTGTGACTGCTTTCCTCCAAATCAAATATCGGTCAAGCAATTTCTTAATTGTAATACAAGCTTTATTCAATTGCATGAATGATTTATAATAACTTACAATACAACGATGACATTTATCCCCCAGAGCTCTATTTTAAAATTGAATCTTAAATAATATTGACTGCCTCGTGGTCTCGCGGCACAAGTATGTGCCGTGCGATCTAGAGGTCCTGGGTTCGATTCCCGGGTCGGGCAAAGTGTTACTGGGTTTTTCCATTAGGAAATTCTCAGTATCAGCACGGAGTCTGGAATTGTGCCTGAAAAACGGCAATAGGCTCGCCCCCTATTACGTGGGACTGATACATACGTGGCGAAACGTGGGTGCAGAAATGTACCTCTGCCTACCTCTTCGGGGAATACAGGCGTGAGATTATGTATGTATGTATGTATGTAAATAATATTACTTGCCATTTTAGTCACGTTTTCTTTAAGCGAAGTTATTGATAGCAGAAGCACTTCAATGTGCAAAAAGATAGACTATAAGTAAGTACCTGTGGCGATACATAAATTTAAATACAGATTTAGAGCTTAAAGATTATTGTTAGATAAAGTAAAGATAATGTTGGGCTTTCGGGCTTCTATGAAAGTACCGCCACTGCAGTATACATACAGACTTAAGGTTATCTATTAATGTGCCCGTACAACGACAATAGGCTCGATAATGTGGGACTTAAAAAACAATGCGAAACTGAGTCTAAAAGTTCACGGCCCACCCCTTTTTGGTTACAGGCGTGCACATATGCAGATTTTTTTAATTTTATTATATTTTTGTCAGATTTATTTAAATTCCATATGATGTGCATAAAATGGTGAAAGTATATATAAAAAGTCGTATAAATACACTCAACAATCACGTACATAGATCTCATAAACAGTCTTACAAATACGAGTAAATATAGAAATAAATACACCCAACAGTCACATTTGTATGTACATAGTTCTGACCCCACACTAAGATACGATTCTTGTGTCGTGGGTATCAGAAACTACGAAAGACTTTCGGTCTTATAAACTTAATCACAATTTAATTAGGTACTACGAGTATTTAAACTCACAATTTAATTAGGTGCTACGAGTATTTAAACAGGCTTTGTCTCATATACTTAAACATTACGGGTCAATGAATAGAACAGGTCAAAGCATGTTTTTTAGCAACTTTTATAACAAAGGCCGAAACTCAGTACGAAATAAAAATGCTATGATGTGGGCGGGAGGCGTTAGATACCCCTATAAAAGCGTAACTACAAAGTGAATAAACAATCCCACACGTTTTCGGAAGCGTTAGTAATGTCTAAGTAAATTTGCCAGATCTGAACTGACGCCCACGCGCTCCACCTAATTGCCTAAGGAACAAGCTCGCGTTACCTAATCTCTCTATACTAAAGTGCTTATTTATATCGTACGTTCGTGAAACATCATTTGAGATCGATTTTCTGAAAAACTTTCTGAGTTTTCTAGTTTGTTGATTAGTGTTCGAAGTTAAGTAGTCTTTTTATTTAAGTTTGAGTAAATTGTACGAGTATGTTAAATTAGTGGCCGTTGTATAAACAGGGTAAGTTCTAGAGTATGGCTACGATAACGAGACCAACAATGTTCAACACCACAACTTAGTGGCTCGACTCTGAAAAGCATAGATGTGCTAAAAAAAATCTTTATGAATAGCACATTCAAATGACATAGTCCATATCTAAAATTAGTCAATAATTGCTGCAACAACTACTGATAGTACGAAAATTAACACAAATAACAAAATACATGTGCATAGTATTAATAACAGCTGTCTTCTAAATATTTACGTTCTCAATATACACAAAATGTATGGAAGCATTATAATCAAACTACAAATACCCTGTAAATTCCCGTCAGAAATTGGTTTAAGAACACAATTTCCGACAAATAAATTAACGTCAGAGGATCCTTAGTACAGCACAAATAGGGGAGGTTGTCGTCACAAAACGTTTCGAATTAGGTCGCACCTCTGTCACGAAGGAAACACATTGTTTCGTGTTAACATAAAGATGTATTGGTTGGCGATAAAATCAGCTGTTAAGGCTAAGGATTAACGCTCGGTGGCTCTACAAGTACGCGAATAATTTTTGGATATCTTTTTCATTGTTACTTTAGTTCTCCTACGGATCTCCTCATTTCTGACTCGATCTCGTAGGGAAACCCCGAGCATAGCCCTCTCCATAGGTCGTTGAGTGACTAAAGTAACCAACATAGCCCAGCGGATTAGCAAGTTGAAGTGGCAATGGGCCGGGCACATAGCGCGGAGAACTGATCGCCGATGGAGCCTAAAAGTTCTCGAGTGGAGTGGAGTAGAAGTTATTAGGAGAGGCCTATGTCCAGCAGTGGACTTCTATTGGCTGATGGATGGATGGATGGATGGATGGATGGATTTTTAATTGTTTAACACACGCAAGGTATATGTAAAGCCTTTTAAAGTAGAATTGAAGATGTGATTATACTGAAAGTGTTTAATTTGGTCATCGTGCAAATAAAATCTATCGAAATCTGGTAAAAGCAAACAGAATTTCTATAATTTTGTGTTCCGAAAAAAAAAGGTTGTAAATTTATTTTATTAGAGAAATCTTGATAGCAGCGAGGAGTCTCTGATCACTGAGTATCGATGCTGATATATAAATAAATATAATAATAAAAAAATCAATGTGGAGAACGTAGCGAGTGTGGAGATGATTACAGCCTCCAATATAAAAAGAATCGTGGTAGTATTATGATGCACTTCTGCTTAGCCTTTCTGGAATACAGGGGTAAATTAGATTAACTCGGCAAACAGCCACAAACACATCCATTATTACGACGGAAACTACTCAAATAACTGGCGAAATGTGGGTGTAGAAATATGTACACGTCTGTCTTCCTTATACGCGCTTGGCACATTATGTATGTGCAAAGTCACACTCTTTCATCTAGAACAGGGTTTCTCAAAGCGGGGTTCGCGAGTTACCCCTAGGGGGTTTGCCATTCGACGGCAGGGGGTTCGCGACAAGATTTACGTAATGGTGACTTGATGCCTAGCAGGCACGTGCGGCACACATAGTGGCCACACCATACTTATGTGAGAGTGAGTTTTCACACCTGGTCATTATAAAAAGTAAATACAGAAATCGACTTGTATCGAGTCAGAATGAAAGTTAAAATTTTCCAAAATTACTTATAAAATTGACTCCATTTGCGACAAGAAAAACCTAAGCCAATTTATATTAAAAAGATATTTCTTTTGAAATAAAAATCTTATTTTCTTCAACAATTTTATTATTTTGTTGGGGGGGTGGGGTTAGTCACTTAAGACTTAAGAGGTTCGCTGTCACCTGGATACTCTAACAGGGGTTCGTGAAACCAAAAGTTTGAAAAACCCTGATGTAGAACAAAGGCGCTTATATCTCATCTCAGCGTAACAAGCTTCGAACTAAATCAATTAAAATCTACGGACGAAAATAGAAGACGTTGAATTCTAGAGAACGTTCTTCGTAACGAGAGTAAAAAGTCCACATTGTGAGCCATACGAGCGTTTAATTGAGTTACTCTGTCCAGTACGTGGAAATTCAATGGTAAAATTCATCGGCAATCTCGTTACGGGTTTTATAACGTTATTGGATAGGGGGCGCTTGCGTTCATTAACTAGTTGGCCTACTGAAGGGAATTAGATTTTGGACTTGTTTAGTAGTTTATATTGTAAACGTTTTGGTTGAAGTTTTGACAGCTATAATTTTTAATTTTATATATTAGCCAAATTGTTTAGGTAGTTATGACTATTGACTCCTGCGTTGCTCTCGCGACATGAGTATGCGAAAAGATCAAGTAATCTCTGGAGCGATTGCCAGTCTGTGCAAAGAGTTATTGCGCGATTCGATAGGAATTTTTCTGTAGCTAAACGGTATCTAGAAACGCGCTCGGTAAGTGACAATTTCCTCGCCCCCTATTTCGTGTGACGTAATAAATGACTAAACGTGGGCTAAAAATATACGTACCTCGGTCGTCATCTTTACCTTTGTGTATGATGATGATGTACATATGTATCTTTAGTGACAATTTATATACCTACATATTTTAAGAATGTGCTTATTTTTGTCAGGTTTAGGCAATTTTTATATGTATCTTTAGCGACAATTTATGTACATACTTTATGAATGAGCTTATTTTTGTCAGGTTAAGGCAATTATATTAAAATACTTTTTAAAATGACTTCCTTTTACGATTGTACTTTTTTAAATGTATAACATTATTATCTTTATGCTGATATTTTAAATGCCTGCTCACAAAAGCAATTTTCATAAAAACCCGTCCCAGTTTTTACGATTTTCATTTGCAACAGAGATGTTTATGCCTCAGCGTTGAGTCTGGAGCTACCAACAATGTATGGTGTACAATTTAATGTACCCTCTTAGCGAACTTGGTTCTAGAAGTTTCTGTCTTTATTGCACCTTAAAATTAGTACCATTGAGTCGTAAATGCAAAGTTGGAAGATACACTAGATTTTGGAAACAATGTAATGTCTTTTGTCTTTTATTATTATCCCTTTTGCCGGTTCTACGATGGCTCACTTATGACCGGGTTTATTAACAAAAATGGCGATGTATCGGAATCTATGCAAGACATTTACTTCGATAATATACTTTAGACTTTAAATAGCAAGGCAAATTCTTAACTGATTAGTCTTTTAGTTTAATTATAATTGTAAGTTTTGTTCTGCTTATTAGTGTCTTACATCAAATATCAAGAAATTATAATTTAACGCCTTACATTCAGTGAATTTGAAAATACTGCAAAAGGTCAGGCCGGTGTGGGGAACGCAATTCCTATCAAACGTTTTAATATTTTTTATTAAATAATTATTTTATATTCACTAAATATTCAAAACACAGGTATCTGACAACTGATTTTTCTCAGGACCGATGTTAAAAAAAAATACTTTAAAGGTAAAATGATTGTGTCGACCAGCGGGTGACCATCGTTTCTCGCTGGTTGGTATTATTTTTCTGGACTCCACTGTGCTTACCATCAGGTACAGTGGAGTCACTTTGCCGTGCCAGAATAAAAAAAAAAAGAAAAAAAAGAAAAAAGAAAATCGTTACAATAAATTACATTCACTCTACAGAATTAAACACATTTCAAAACTCAGGAAAGCAATATATGTTCCCGGTGTGCACGTTCGGTACGTAAGCTTAAAGCATCAAAAGCTCCATAAAAGCTCGCAGGCGAGCTAAGCTTTGTCAGTTAAGTCTTGACCTCCAGCTGTGAGCAAAACACTACGCGGAATGAATTTTCATGTCGCGTATTTTTCTGCGTTTTTCTTAATGACGCCGTTTTCTTACTCTTGTTGATGTTTTGTTTGGTGCAAGAGAGTTGCAAGATTTTTTTTTATTTCATTTTATTTAATTTATATTTAATTATTTGAGCAAACTAAAAAAATAAGGCGTTGTGAAATATATGTTTAGCTACGAACCAATCGAGACTAATATTTGTATAATCTACAATTCGGGTCTTCGCGTTTGTAAAACTTCGTAGTTTTACACGACACAGCAATTGGAATTTTCTTTGAGATAGGAGGAAGGTAGGATGTGTGTAGCTATGACGATTTTTATGCTTCACGTAAGCGCTATTCATCTACGTGTATTATCTTTGATCACCAAGATTAAAAGATAATTAAATCATTCATCAATTTTAAAAGTTATACAACAATTTTACCAGCAAAGCTTCTGCCAATTTATGCTGTACTGAAATCCTCCACCAATAAATATGGTACATGGTTGCAAAACTTTATTCCAAATTCTACGTTACATTTTATATCGAAATGAAATAGAAATCGGAAAATCCGTTCGATTGCACTTGACCCGCACGCTATTTCCCTTCAAGATGAGATTTCTCGACGGCTTTCGTGCTTCGATTACGATGGCTATTTTTGCATCATCGATTTATGCAAAGCTCCCAGTAGAGACGTTAATGTAATGCGAATTGCCTTGAGTGTTGCAATAACTACGTCAGCGTGGAATGTGCAAGTCGCGCCATTTGAAATAAAATGAAATAATACTATTAAGGTGGCAGAGATTGCTTTCCCATATTCGTCTATTTGTTATTATATACTTTTTATGTAATAACGTAAGCGTAATAAAGTGTTGTTGTTGTATTATACAATAATTATGTATAATTACATAATCCAACTACCCGTTGGTCCTACGTTCGATCGAAATTCGATTTCATTCTCGGCCTTTGCGCAATGTTGTTTGTTTTTTAAGCATGAGTTTTAGTATCAGATCAGGCTTTTAACGTGCTCAAAATAGACAAAAGGCTCGCGCCAAATAACATTGCTGTCGGATAAAGACTTGTATGTATGACACTAGGCGTAGGCCAGCATAGTGGACTAAGGCCTAAACCCTCTCAGCCGTAGCTGCTCGCGGTCAGCAGTGGGACGTATATGGTCTGATGATGATATATCATCTAGATACTATATTATGAACTATAACGATTTATAAAAACCTAACAAATGCTTGTTAATAACCAAGGACATCTCCTATATCATAATGGCTATTCTTATTAAGTCATCGAGAGCTATAAATATTATATCCGCAATAAAATAGAGGGTGCGAAAAGCGGTATTACCGTCGCCTCCTTCAGTAAGTTATCGTGTCCCATTTGTCTTAGTCAGACTTCTTGTCGCCCCTTCGCGGTCTTTGCAAAGCACGTTTAGTTATTTTCTGCAAAAAAATATAAAACAGCTACGCTGAAATCAAGATTTCATCTCTTATCGAATGAAATTTATAAGTTTTTTATTTGAAGTCTATATTATTTTTGTTCCATGTACGGCTTTAATTACAATGATTTAAAAATTAAAGTAGTTTTTTATTTATTTTAGTATAATGAGTCGAACAGTTATTTTTATATTTTTTCAATTAAAATGTCTTCATAAATCTAAGATCAAAGCTTTCTATGTTTTTATAATTACTGTTCGATTTTTGAATTGCGGTCCAAGAATTTAGTTTGGTACGCAAAGTTCGTAGTTCACAGTATTATTAATATAACAGAAGTTTGAAAAAGGGGATTTCTTATAAATGAATTCAGGCAAAACAATATACTTAATTTTTTACAAAATTACAATTTACTTGCGCCCTTGCCTGCTGTGACTGCTGCTTCAAGTGACACTCCACTCAATACACTTTCTTGATATTTGACGGTAGTAATAAAACTTCAATAAGTCAATAGACCTTGTTAATAAATTAAGTAATTTTTTTTTTAAATTAAGTAAATCAAAACTGTTTTTAAAAATACATAGATTTATTTTGCTCGGCACAAATCCCACATCCACGCCTTATCAATTAGCATGGAAGCAATCTTGAAGCGAATCGCCTATATGCATGCAAATAGCAGCGGAAGCTACATTCAATCAGGTTACATCAGTAATTAGTTCCCGCACGCTATTAGTTAAATGGGCGCGAGCATGGCTTGCTGTCGCTTGGTTGGGATTTATGTGGGATTATTTATGGTATGTATATCGTGTAATTAGCTCGGTGGTATTTGTTGTGGGATATTTATACTATACAATATATTACAGTGAAAGGAAACCGTCTGTCGTGGTATGGTCATATTATGAGAAGGGACGAAACGTATGTTGGTAAAAAAGTTGACAAACATTAGGTTGAAGTATTGCAAAGTATTTCTAAATATTGTGAATTCATTTGAAATATGAAATGAATATAATTCAATTGAAATAGACCAGCGTGGTGAAGGCCTAACACTTCCAATTGAAGAGGAGTAGTGCGGTGTATAATGCAGTGGCGATACTTCCATAGAAGCCCAAAAGCGTTACACGTTAATTGTGTAACGTCTAGTTTATAATTGTTTATTGTGGTGTATATCCTCATTTATGTGTCAAGTTGCTTCTGTTAAATAAAGATTTATAGCTTAAAGATTATTATTCAGAATTTTGTAAGGCAAGAGCTGGGCTTTTGGACTTCTATGGAAGTACCGCCACTCTTATTATACATACATACATAAACTCACGCCTGTATTTCCCCGAAGGGGTAGGCAGAGGTGCATTTCTGCACCCACATTTCGCCAGGTATGTATCAGTCCCACGTAATAGGGGGCGAGCCTATTGCCGTTTTTCGGGCACAATTCCAGACTCCGTGCTGCTACTGAGAATTTCCTAATGGAAAAACCCAATAACACTTTGCCCGACCCGGGAATCGAACCCAGGACCTCTAGATCGCTCGGCACATACTTGTACCGCGAGACATACTTGTGACGAGGCGAGTCTTATTATGACTTATATAAATGGTTATCTAACATTTCCTTAATATCACTTAGACCAAATTTAACGTGCTATCATCATTATCAGCCCATATACGTCCCAATATGGAAAACTAAGGCCTATCTCTTGCAAGGCTTAGGAAAACTAAGGCTTGTATAAATAGCTATAGATATTTCCCTAACATGACTGGGAACAAATAATACTCATCAGATCTAATTCCAAATGCTGGGCCTCGGTTCACCACGCTGGCTTTTTCAAACTTTAACTAGCAATAAATAGAATAACAAATTCTTCCAAGGTCGAACATTACTCGTAAGGCGCCTTTAGGAAACTTCCCAAGGACGTGAAACAATATGGCGAGAAGTTTAAAAACACAATTAAAGTGTATGTATGCTGTATATACGTATGTATGTTGTATTATATGTATGTATGTTGTACACACTGACTACCCTCTCATCTATCCTTTTTTTGTTTCCATCCTATGGTTGTCTCTAAAAGATCGCCTTGAGCGATAAGACCGCCAATTGTACTATTTTCTTTCTTGTGTGTTCTTTTGTTAATTTTCTCCGTGTGTACAATAAAGTGTTAATAAATAAATAAATAAAGTTTAGCTTTGTGGGCTGATTACAGAACTTCAAAGTGTCGCTGGCACAACGACGTTGTTATTTATAAACCGAGTAAAAATAATATTATTTGCAAGTGAAATTTATTGCCGACAATGATTCTGTCGTAGGTAGGCAGAGATGCGTTTCGCCAGTTTTCAAGTCCCATAAAATAGAAGGTTTATAATGGTCCTTTAAGCAGTGATGGCCTCGAGGTTTAGGCGCGCGGTTGAGAATTACGGCGGTCGCAGGTTCAAACCCCAGGCACACACCTCTGACTTTTCGAAGTTATGTGTGTATTCACAATGAATTATCACTTGCTTTAACGGTGAAGGAAAACATCGTGATAAAACCTGCACATCTAAAAAGTTCTTAGGAATTTCTTAGGTGTGTAGTCCGCCAACCCGCACTAGGCCAGCGTGGTGTACTAAGGCCTAAACCCTCTCAGTTGTAGAGGAGGCCCGTGCCCAGCAGTGGGACGTATTTGGGCTGATGATGATGATGATGAATGGTCCTTTTACAGACACCGTGATGAACTCAGAATATCCTAAAGGTGAAACATTTAGAACGACGCGGGAATCGAAACCAGGACCTCTCAGTCCTATGCTATAACATACATCTTTACGGTAGTGAACACCATAGTAAGCTCATTGATTTTAGATTGCCACTGGTAAGCTACAGCCCAAGTATTCAAATAGAGGGTACACATATATACATATAACTTCACGCGTGTATCCCCTGAAGGGGCAGCAGAGGTGCCGTTCTGCATCCACAATTCGTCAATTATGATTCGTCCCACGTAATAGAGGGCGAGCCTATTGCCGTTTTTCGGGCATAATTCCAGACTCCGTTCTCCTACTGTGATTTTCCTGGGAAAACCCAATAACACTTTGCCCAACTTGGAATGGAACTCAGGGCTATAGATACAGCACATACTTGTACCGCGAGAGGACGAGACAGGCAATTACGATTATCTCACAACAATCTACACAATTATTCCATTACTAACAATTTTATTTCAAAACACCTTATTTTCACACATATTCATTTCATGGTTAAACCCAGCCTTTATTTGAAATTTTCAAATAAATCACAAAACCTAACATTCGACTTTCGAAAGGTACCTTCGTTGAAACCTTCCACTCGTAAGGGGTGGGTCCAATCGATACACATTAAAAGCAAGTGGAACTCAAGTTTTACGTCACAAAAAGCCTTTACATTTCAGTCAGGTCGCGTTGCGTAAAATTCTAAGCGTGTATTCGATTGGAAAATATAGGGCATATGAATACCTTAAGTACTTTATAGAATTCTTCAATGACGTCACATATTGATCGGTGCCAAGTATTCATAAATACATCTACAATTCACACATCGAATTTGATACACCTACTCACTACTATATCCCTGAAAGGGGTAGGCAGAATTGAACTTATGAAGACTCATTTTGCCAGATGTGTTTCTAGGGCGCTTATCCAAACTCCGTGCTGCTACTAAAGATTTTATTATGGAAAAACTCATTAATACTTTGACCGCCCGGAAACCGAACCCAAGACTGCTAGATCACACGGCACACACTAATGCGCGAGACTAACAGACAGTTTTACAGACCTTATAAATTTAAAGAGAGGTCTAAAAAAGTCGTGGTGACCTCGAGGTTTAATCACGCGGTCGAGAATTTCGACGGTAGCGGGTTCTAACCCCTTTCACACACCTCTGACTTTTCGAGGTTGTGTGTGTATTCACAAAAAATTATCACGTTCTTTGACGGTAAAGGAAAACATCGTGATTTTCTTAGGTGTGTAGTCCGACGACCCGCACTAGGCCAGCGTGGTGGACTAATGCCTAAATCCTCTCAGTTGTAGAGGAGGCACGTGCCCAGCACGTATATGGGCTGATGATGATGATGATGAAAGATAGTTCTATTTCGCTGTATTGAATATAATTAATTTTTATTCAGAGATATATACGAACTCGAAGGCTATTGTGTATTCCGGAACGGTATAAATTTCTATTTTGAAACCACGGTAAAAGCAAATTAAGATATTCTTGTGCCGTGGTTAACAAAAGACTACTCCTAATCAGTCATTTTGCATGTATCTAAAGTGTATAAAAAGACAACAGAAAGACTGAATTATGAAAAGACTAATCAAATAGAACAGTGACTTATTCAACTGTTTTGTAACTCAATCACTTACTTTTTGCATATCATAGTATAAGCTACATATATTGGCGCTGTGATTTCTAGAGTGTCCTCTTATAATTCTAATATATCTTTTTATCGAGTTATTATTAATAACAATATAATAATAAGAAAGCCACATATTACTTTGATCCAGATCCTGAAAAAAATGAAATTAAGTCCGTGGAAGAAATAAAAAATGTTGTCGACTCAAGACAATTTTCAATTTCACAAAGCAATTTGTTTCATATTACTTCAGAAGCTTGCGTTTCACGTTATTATTAATTTCATTCGACGCCCACGAGACTTTCCATAAAATTAGGTTTTAAAACATAAATCTCCGATCCATGTGGTGAGTATGATTACTAAAGACTTTGCAGGTAGAAGGATATTCGTAACCACCTGGATATCAAAGACTGTGTATAAGAAGTATAACTTTCGGGCGGCTTTCTGTGAGATTGTGGTACCAATCCAGACGAGCCCGGTCCAAGCCGAATACGAAGTGGGTCTACCCCTTAAAGCCAAATAAATTAGAAAATTATGGTCTGTTAGACTCAGGGCTATTTCAATCTCGTTTCAATCTCGTTATTTACTTTAAAATAATAATAATAAGATTTTATGTATTTCCTGATGAAAACTAAAAATAAATTATAAAAAAAACCGTAAATATTTTTGTACAAATTATATAAAATGAACCATAGTTAAATTATAATGTAATAATAAAAGATTTTTCTTTTCTGTATTGACTTGTCATAAATGCTATTTGATTGCCTACGTGACCAAATAAAGCAATTTCATTTCATTTCATTTCATTTCAATCAATGTTTTGGCATGGAAGTGGATACGGTACTGTCTAAAGAAAGCATTACGTGGCAAGAAATGTTATTGAAACGTAGGAAATAGCTTATTTATTCCATTCAAGTTTATGTTTGAGAGAGGTATCAACACATTTGCTACGGAACATTCAAGCAATACTAAACTACCATTTTCGATTGTTCGGGAATGTTCAACAATTGTCCCAATATTTGTCTAACAACTGAATTCACATCTCTATACCAAATGTTTGATACAAACACAAAGTTACGTAATTGGAGCCTTGTGCCAATGTGCATATATTCAAACATACAAACATGCAAATAAATTGTCCCTTTTGTAATTTACTTTACTAATTTATGTTTTTTTTGTCAGTCATTCATGTTTATATTTCCTATTCTCATCCGTCAGCGCAGATGTTAGTGACGCGCTGGGTCTCACAACCGCACAAAACCCCGGTTTCTCATTTATGATATACTCGCTGACGGGCTCGCGTCCATCAGCCACGGCTTACGAAGCAGGCAACCTCGTCAAGGTTAATTTTAATTTTAAAAAAATACATCCAATTCCCACGAGTACGGAGGAAAGGCAGTCCGCCCAGACAGTGTCCCCTGTGTATAGTTAAGCCTTGCGTAACTCGTACGGAGAATCGGCCGGTACTCCGGTGGGGCCGCACTAACGACCAAACCTCCGATCAGCCGTGCATTGCCTCACGGTGCGCCGCCACTTGAGATTTGTGGCGACATTTATAGAGGCCTTCTCATACACAAAAAATAATACACAATAAATCATACACAATAAATATAAAGGGTAAAATTTATAGTACTTTAGTTTGCTAAAATAATGATTATGGGTTTCAGTTACGCAAACTTAACTTATAATACGATGCTCTTTATCTTGGAATTCTGAGGAATATCTTAATTATAGACGATACCATCGCAAATAACGGGAATTTATAATCACCAGCGAAAATGACAGCCCCGTGGCGCAGTTGGATAGACACCAGCTTGCGAAACGAGAGGCCGCGGGTTCGATCCCCGCACCGAGACAAATGTTTGTGTGATCCACTAATATTTGTTTTGGGTCTGGGTGTTTGTGAGACCGAAAAGTCTCTTGTAGTTTCTGATACCCACGACACAGGACTTGTATCCTAGTGTGGGATCAGAACTATGTATGTGACTGTTGGGTGTATTTTTTTATTTAAATTAACAAACAGCTTTATTTAGGATTCTCTTGCTCTGGCAATGAATATTTAAACATTCAAACTTGTTGCCTAAAGTTTAAAGTATATATTATATTGTAAAATACCTACTGCGTATGTTTCACTTTTAAAAGAAATATAAATCTTTTTGTTAATATGTGTCTTCAATACAATCTCAAAGAAAAAAAATGCGAAAATATTGAAGAAAAAAGAATTCACCACGATATGAAATAAATTAACTGAATGTTATAGAAAAAGAGGAAGACTAAGAAATCCTATGATTCACCGTCCCCTTCGTTCCTTTTCCTTTTTGAGTGGAAAGCTTATTATACTCGTATATCTCCGTTCTGCAAGCCTTAGACCTCCCTCAGGCCAGAAATTTTCGCGTGCTTTTTAAATTATTTTTCTGGCGACCCTGAGCTCCATTCACATTAGCATGAGGCTCCATTAGCTTCCTTTGACAACAGTGAATGAATTCTATTGTATAATTCTGGCATCTCATTAGCACAGGACTGGTCTCACCTTATTTCCTAAATTTCTTCAATGGATAAGCCTTTAATATACAAGTACTTATTTATTATTATGTACAATTTAACGCTTATTATGCAAAAAAGTATCAGAAGACAACTTCTCAGTTCTGATGCTCGACTAATACTGACTTAAAACCAATCTGACGTTCCGAATATCACGTTTGATACCATTTTATTTTTTTAAGCTACCCACCTAAATTGTAAAGTTGAGTTATTAAATAAGATAATACAATTATATTCAAAATGGAATGGACACATTCTACAGTATATACGTATAATAACCGGCTGAAGTAATAAAGTAAATTGATTGTTCGAACTGCTTTATTATTCCAATAACTAGTTCTAAATTTACTTAAGGCGGACGCGTTTAACTTTAAGTCTGTTTTCGTACGAAAATGTATTTTGTAGGCCTTAAATTACTTGTAGCCTAGTTTGAAGTTAAACTTAAGTTTGTCAACAGATGTTTTTATTAAGAATACGACCTCTTTTAAGGATGTTTAAATTGCGAAACTTTACGCTCGACACGCTTTATGTTTTGGTTGTTTGTTTAAATTTTAACTTCAATTGACGTAAGGGAACTTTAAAGTAGAAGAAATTTAGTTTACATATCCTGTCCTGTGGTATAACGAGCGCTGGACGATCAAAAGGAACCAGTTGTGAGACTCCGGTCGAGCAAAATGCTATTATGATTTTCCTTTAGGAAATTCTCAGTAGCAACACGGAGTCTGGAATGTGCTGTGCATATGGAAGCTTGCAAAAATACTTTAATTTATTTAAAAATAGATAATAACAATATCTTAATTCCTTATTTTTTTATAATACACCTTGAACCGATTTACAGCTCAAAAGAGTCGAACTTTCATACAGACACAAAAAAAACCCTGCCTCGACAAAAAAGACTGCCTCGTGGTCTCGCGGTACAAGTATGTGCCGAGCGATCTAGAGGTCCTGGGTTCGATTCCCGGGTCGGGCAAAGTGTTATTGCGTTTTTCCATTAGGAAATTCTCAGTAGCAGCACGGAGTCTGGAATTGTGCCCGAAAAACGGCAATAGGCTCGCCCCCTATTACGTGGGACTGATACATACCTGGCGAAATGTGGGTGCAGAAATGCACCTCTGCCTACCCCTTCGGGGAATACAGGCGTGAGTTTATGTATGTATGTATGTACAAAAAAAACAATGACCGGCAATTTTGTATTTATTTTTATGCAATAATATTTTGATTCTAGGACTTACCATCTCCTTTACGTAAACGATTTATTACCACACTAATTCCGAATTTAAAATCACGTTTACAGGGCATCGCGCTCACACGGTATTTGTGGGAGTACATGTTCCAGCACGGCGACATTCCCACAGGAAGCACAAACACCATCACCGCAATGGGGAAAAGGAGGCTGATAGACCTGGTGAGATAAATTAAATTGCAAATTGAGTTTACGACTGACAATATTAATAAAGTGTTGGTAATTTTTAAATATTATTTGTTATCTTAAATCTTTTAAATAAAGAAATAAAATATGTTAAAACTAAAAGTTATTCACAAACGTAGAGCTACATATATCCCTAAAGCAAATAAATCTAATTTGAAACTTAAAAGTAATTCAGACGAATAGCTTTTTCCAGTCTATACTTTTCTTATTTATTACCGTTGTAATAATGTTTTGCTCTCTCCATTTCAAAGTTTTACTAATATATTGTGAAACTTTAATTCATTTAAAAAGTTGGAGTAATGTGAAAAAGCTCTTAGGTATCTGAATTCGCTAAAAATGTACAGAGATGTTGTTGAGAATATGCTGATAAAAGGGGTTTCCAAATAGATTGAATATCTCGAGAAGATTGAAAAAGGGGAGCTTAGCACTTGTTTTTACTTAAGGGAAATGTATTTTAAAATGTAATTTGTTAAGTTAGGTATATTTATCTGGTATTTTGATTATTCAAAGATAAAGTTTTTATTCGTTACCACATCCAAAGTCGAGGACGTGAAGTAAAAACTATAAAATACGACAAACCTAGAGCAAGACAACCAATTCAGAAAATTACAGATATTGTTTAAACACGAGACAGTCAACAACAGATAATTCTTGAAATTATAAGTGTAATAAATATTTCTTCTAATCACAATGACAGCAATAAGAAATGAAGTCAAACGAATCATGAACACCTTATTATCAAAGCCACTGGAAATGAACTAATGAAACTTGATTGTCGCCTGCAATTTGCACAACGTATGAAATTATCTTGTTTGTTACAAACAAGCAACTCGTTAGATGTCGAGTCTTCTGCAATTTACTTACGTGATGTGATAAAATCCCTTTGCGTTGAAATAAAAAGACCTGTTTTGCTGAAGAGCCATATCAAACCAGGCTTGTCTAGCAAGAGATATATATTAAAGGCACTTAAAAGATTTTAAAGCGAAATTATACTACAATGATGATTCGCAACTAATTAGCAACTTAAATTATTATATAGCCTTTGGGTGAAGGACGTTCCTACTGTCTACAGAATTAGCAATTGGATCCAGGGTAGCTATAGAAACAATTTTCTGGCTTATTTTTACTTTGATAAGACTAATTATAATATAAATACGATAATACTTTAAGTGCCGTTTTTATATTTAATAAATCAATCTCAATTTCATAAATGTTATAATTGCATTATAGATTTGATGTTAATACTGGTATATAGATTTACCTGTAAATTAAATCAGATACTATGCGCTTCCCTCGTAATATTATATGCAATAAAAAGCACGGGGGAATAACAACAGATAGATTAATGAATCAAATTAATTCCTTTTACTTCCATCAATGTCAAATATTTGCACTTATTGGTTTTATTGCGACAAAGAAAATTCAGGTAATGCAAAAAAGGTCCCGGAAATTCAATTACAGTTATTGCGAATACTCAAGTACGAATAATGATTCCAATTCTTAGGGACCGGAATAATGTCTCGAGTCAGAAGATTGAGTGTTACGGATGACGGAGAAACATGTAAGAGTTATAGATTATAGGACGCCTTGTCACTTTCCAAAATGCTATAGAAATCAATTTCTTTACTTCCTCGAGCATGAACCATCTGGCCATAGTGTAGAGTAATTACTAAACTATATTTTTATTACTTCATGTCATATTTGAAGTTTAAACCCATTCCTCAGTGTGCATGATCTCCATGACATTTGCTTAGAAAATAATATTTAAACATGCTTCTTTCAACAAAGATATTTTTTAGATCATGGAAATGTTCATAAATTAATGTGACTAAATGATAATTTTTAATACATTTTCCAGTAACACCGCCAGCTCAAAGGGTGCAATTTATACTTGGCGAAGATGTGGACGACGCTTCACTTGAATCGCATCCATTATTTTCTGAAATGGAAGAACTAGTCAAGGATGGTGACGAACTGGAGTGGAAAGAAACTGCTCGATGGATAAAATTTGAAGAAGACGTCGAGGAAGGTGGCAATCGTTGGTCTAAGCCTCATGTTGCCACGCTGTCACTTCATTCACTTTTCGAACTAAGAAGTCTCATTCTAAACGGATCCGTCATACTCGACATGGACGCGAGCTCTTTAGAGCAAGTTGCAGATGGTGTGCTTAATAATATGGTTGCAGACGGATCTTTAGGATATGATTGCAGAGAGAAGGTAAAAGATGCTTTGCTGAGGAGACATCGTCATCAGCATGAGCGGCGAAATCATAACATGTCCAGGTTGCCATTAATCAGGTCACTGGCAGATATTGGTCGGAATCACTCTTCATGCAAAAGTAAGTTGATAAATTGATACCTTATATTATACTTTTTATGAATATGACATCAAGGTCGGAGTGATACAATGGCCGCGTGATCCTATCAGATTTTCAGGAGGGAAACTCTCGACGCTCCAGTCCGAGGAGTTGTCGGGGGTCAACCTCATCTCCTCACACTGCTCTTCTCCATGCGTCCGATGCGAGAGGTTCATACTTAGCCGTGCCAGGTTAGCCAATTACGGGGATATGGTAACACTGTGTGCATATTGCTCACTAACTACACGCCCTTTGAAAATTCACCATGTTAGAAGTGCACGCACTGAAGCTAATACTAATATTGTACATATTGTTTTTGTTCTCTTTACACCAGGTTGTTTAAATGTTATTAACCTTGATATGTATAAGATTCTTCAAAATTGGCATTTATATTGCAGTGGAAGAAGGCGGTGCAACATGTGGACATTCTCACAAAGGGGAATTTGGTCGTTTCCTAGGCATCCCTAGCGCGGGTACCGCTCCTCCTCTTCAATGTTGTTTCTATTCTAATTTTTAATTTAAATACTATAATTACTTCTTCTTCTTCCTTACTTCAATTGGTGCTCTTTTTATCTGCTGCTACATTGGTTTCCGCTCATGCTTGCCTCATCCTACCGAAACTTATGTGTTGAAATTGTATTTCATCCAATACGAAGACAAAAAAGATTTAAGAATCATTACAAATTCAAAACTATTTCATGTTGATGGTTATTCATTGTACCGTTTTTTGTCCAAAATGCCTCACGATTTTAAATGCTTAGTCACAAAACAATTATTTGCACATTTGCGGCTCGATGTGATTGTGTTATTTAATTTGGTATTTGTGTTAAAGCTCACATTACCGCGGTGTATTTAGTTTTCATTATTTTTTTCAGGCGGTGTGAATGATGATGGAATGGTTAAAAGTCCTAGCAACATGTCGATGAATCGCAACCATAGTTCTGGAGATCTACATATGAACGGAGACATAAATCACAAATGCAACACAAACTTTATGAGAAAAATACCACCAGGCGCAGAAGCCTCCAATATTCTCGTCGGCGAAGTAGACTTCCTCGAGAAAACACTATCAGCATTTGTAAGACTTAAAACGGGAACAATAATGGGCGACTTAACCGAAGTTCCCGTTCCAACAAGATTTATGTTTGTATTACTCGGACCACCGAATAGCAATTCCAGTTTTCATGAAATAGGTCGTGCAATGGCCACATTAATGTCGGATGAAATATTTCATGAAGTTGCCTATCGGGCAAAGAAAACAGATCATTTGCTAGCGGGTATAGATGAGTTTTTGGATGCTGTAACTGTTTTGCCACCTGGTGAATGGGATCCAGCTATACGTATAGAGCCTCCAGCAGCAATACCATCTCAAGATCCACGAAAACGTCCCACAGATAACAATCCCAAAGAGGAATTAGACGAAGAAGAAGAGGAACAAAAGCAACGTGAGGAATCGGGATTGGCAAGGAGTGGCAGGCTCTTTGGTGGTTTAATTAATGATCTAAAGCGAAAAATGCCTTGGTATTGGTCAGACTTTAAAGATGCTCTAGCACTGCAATGTATTGCATCTTGGATATTTTTATACTTTGCGTGTTTATCACCTATAATTACATTTGGCGGCTTGCTCGGGGAAGCAACTGGTAAAAATATGGCCGCCATGGAGTCGTTAGTTTCGGGTTTTGTATGTGGGATGGGCTACGGATTCTTTTCAGGTCAACCATTAACTATATTGGGTTCTACAGGACCTGTTTTAGTATTCGAAACGATAGTGTTTGAGTTTTGCAGACAAATCGGCTGGGATTATATGTCATTCAGATTTTGCATCGGAACTTGGATTACAATTATTTTGGTCATACTCGTGGCTATCGATGCAAGCGCTCTGGTATGTTACATCACGAGATTTACAGAAGAAAATTTTGCCACGTTGATTGCGTTCATTTTTATTTACAAGGTAATTGTTAAAAACGAGCCGATACTCAAAAATATCATTCACTATTTATATTTATTTAACCCTAATATTTTTTCAGGCCGTGGAAAATGTCATTTCTATCGGTAAAAAGTATCCTCTGAAAACACGACCTGATGAAGTTCTCAACTATGAGTGCTATTGTTTACCAAGCAATTACTCTAAAGTGCCGGAACAGTTTAATTGGACCTCTGTTGACAAGGAGTCTTGTCAGGTACCCGAGCAATTACTTAATAGCTTTAATGGACAAACTAGCAACTTTGCACCCTTCAAAATATTTACTTTTCGATGGTCTTGACGAATACACAAATGTAGTGACATAAAATAAACCTTTATTAAAATTGATAGCATACATACGGATACAGCCTCATAGAATGTACTAAATCTAAATTTATCAATGGTGTATACAAAAATTAAGTAGTGTTTTCATCAAAGTAAGTTAATAATAACTATGGCGACGAAGCTATTATCAAATCTAACATCGCTGTAGCCGTTTTAATAACCAAGGTTTCTGTAAATTTTGTGGTTATGAATTAAATACAATGTACATTTTTCATTTTAGATGTACAATGGAACGTTAGCTGGAGGTGGATGCTTCACCAAAGTCTATGTACCGGACGTTTTCTTAATGTCAATAATACTTTTCTTGGGCACCTTTACAATTTCGATCATTTTAAAAGACTTCAAGAATTCTCTCTTCTTTCCATCGAAGGTAATTATGTCTAATTAATGCTTTATTAGATTATTATAGTTTTTTCTCACAATACACTATTATGTTTCAGGTCAGGCAAATCATAAGCGACTTTTCTGTAATCATTGCTATACTGTCAATGTCATTTCTGGACTACAAAGTTGGAGTGAAAACTCCTAAATTGGAAGTACCATCAGAATTCAAACCAACGCTACCCACAAGAAATTGGGTCATTACACCATTCAACGGAAATCCCCTCTGGTCATCATTAGTTGCAATTCTGCCAGCTCTGTTAGGAACCATACTAATATTTATGGATCAGCAAATCACTGCAGTCATAGTGAACCGCAAAGAGAACAAACTGAAAAAGGGATGTGGTTACCATTTGGATTTATTCGTGCTGGCTATACTGATACAGATTTGCTCTGTGATGGGATTGCCGTGGTTTGTGGCTGCTACTGTTTTAAGCATCAACCATGTTAACTCACTTAAAGTCGAATCAGAATGCGCAGCTCCGGGAGAAAAGCCACGATTTCTTGGTGTCAGAGAGCAAAGAGTCACTCACATCTTGATATTTCTGACCATCGGATGTTCTGTAGTACTAACTCCTGTCCTAAGCCATATACCGATGCCTGTGCTATTTGGAGTATTTCTGTACATGGGCGTTGCTTCATTGAAAGGCCTTCAGTTCTTTGATAGAATTTTGATTATGTTTATGCCTCAAAAATATCAACCAGACCATATGTTCCTGAGACAGGTACTAATGCATTTGATATTTTTTTGCCGCGCGGTGTTGGTATATTACTAATATTTTTTTTTACAATTTTAGGTACCAATTCGTCGCGTACATATTTTCACTGCTATCCAATTGACATGTCTAGTCTGCTTATGGTTGATAAAATCGTTCTCGATGACTTCAATTCTGTTCCCACTGATGTTAGTGGTCATGATTGGGATAAGAAAATCGTTGGATTTCTTCTTCACGAGGAGGGAGATGAAGATACTTGATGATGTCATGCCAGAGATGACGAAGCGAAACCAAGACGAGTTACGGGAGCTTGGAGATGCTGAGGTGGGCTGGCATATAAAGATCTTGCGTCTTTGCCGTCGAAACTAACCTTTCTGGCATATTACTTCCCTTAGTTAGCCTTAATCATGTCGCATTTTTGTTAGTACAAATCATTATTGTTTTACAAAATAAATTCAGTTTTATGTTCATGATGTTGTATTTTTTTTGAGTGTACGTTATCCTTTTTACATTAGTTTCTCATCATTTTTTTACTCGCAAATCTGTTGTACAGACCCTATGAATCCATTGAGAACGTGAATCGGACATTTCAATTTATTAAGATATGGGTAATCATTTATTAGGTAAATATAAATAAGAATTAGGAAGGCTGATGGTAAATTTGACTGATATTTATGTAAAAAAGGTTTCTTAAACGTAAGTAACGATGGAATGTCCTTTGCGATCAAGTTTGGATTATAAAAGCTTCTTAGGCCAATACCTTGTAGGAAGCAAACAAAAGCAACCCACCACAATACGAAGAGAACCTGCAAATACCACTCATCAACGGCAACATCATGAACATTCCGCTAACATCCATTAACATATCGGAAGAAGTGAACAAAACTGGCATATGGAAACAAGTGAACAGTAGCAACAAAATAAAAACTAAGAGTGACGCAAAGGAATACAAACAAAAATCCGGAAAGAAGAAGTAAGTTGATTTAACTAACATGAATTTCATCGGCACGTTCATTAGCTTCATTCCACAACACTTGTCACTCATAATTATAATTTTTCTATAAACAATTTCAGTATAAAACACAAAAAACTAATGTCCAAAAACGCACAATCAGAAATAGAGAGGAGATTATCTACAATGGACGAGGTTGAGGAGGATGACCCCTCTGTAAAGGTGTGCGTTAATGACACCAAGTTTTAAGGCGCATGACATGTTATTCTCATCGTCTACTGCAACCAACAATGCATGCTGCACATTGCCAGAACAACGCATGAAGTCGATCCTAGATTAGTTAGTTTAGTATTGAATCCAGTAAATTTTCAGATATCCTGTAAATCACATTGGAAATTTGTACACTATAGTAACTAGTAAATGTGGAGACGATGCTATATACATATATGTACAACAAACATTTTCATTTTCTAAAATCCAACCATTTTCTGTTGTAAACGTCTAGAAAGTAAAATATCATTAGTTTATAGACAACTTGTTTATAAATACATATAGTAGATGTTGTTACATGTCTAGAACAAGTGGTAGATATTTTACAATGTTTTAAAATGATTTAACACTCTTACAGTCAAAAACACTTAATATTACCTACATACACAATTCTGAAAAGATTATTATTGGGCCGTTGCCCGTTTGACCTACTTTTTCAAATAAATTTCTGGCGTAAGAGTGTTAAAGGCTAATACTCCTATTGTAATCACAAGCTCTCGTTGTATGTTGCTGTATATTAATAGTATATTATGTATGTATGTATTTATTATTGTACATAGGTGTATTATAAATCGTAAAATTGTGGGGATGATATAATAATGCTGGTGTTACAGTACTTATATGTTTTAAAATATAATATTCGCCTAACGCCAGCTGCACTATTTTGGGAACATACATTTATAAATTACGTGTTGCAAAAATTTCAAATCAGGACATTGCGATGGTAATTTTAGTTTAACTTTTAATTTATTTAAGTTTGTATACATTTCTTAGCATCTATACTTTTTGTTTTCCTTATGTTTTCAACATATTTTATATTACTAAACGATTTTAAATCTTGAATGACATACATGTACATATTTTTGGAACCTATCTCCAGTAGTTTTATATATCATGTAAGAATCTGTGATCGCATGAATTCCTTATCGTTCAGCACGTTTATTTATTTCCCTTATTTGTTAGTTTAGTTCACATACTTTATTATTTTTAACATTATTTTCACAATGTCATCTTTAAACCTGTGGATTTTCAGAGCGATGTCGTAAGGCGCAAGGAGTCTTGGAGCGGAGGCAATAAAAAGAATGAATCTAGAATTAATAATACATCTGCTGAAACCTCAGTGTAATGCTTACTTTTTTTTATATTATATTTATAACTATATTCTGCATTAAACGGAATGTTGGTCACAAAAACGGTTAGATTTAAATATATTTGTATTGAAATATGTATGTAATTATGTTATCAATGTTTAAAATAACGTTTACGTATTGCTAGACAGTTTAATTAGTTGGTGTGCTTAAAAACAATTGTGAAAATGAAGCGTGATATTTGTTTAGTCGTTGTATGTATGATGCTATATTATAGAATTAAATATTTGTAATTTTAGTGGCCAATTATAAATGTTTGGGCAGTAAAGACGTTAATTGCACCCATATTTAATTTTGAATCTCACAAAAATACTATTCTATTATATTTTATTAACTTTCATACCGTTGCCGACAGCCAAATTTAATTTTAACTAAGTGCCAATAGCATACCACTAGAATTTTAATATTTGACGTCCCATTGTATTATCATAGAACTAGCCAAAATATTGGAATGCTAGACGTTTAGTTGGCTTGGGCATTAGATGTAACATTTTAGAGTTATTTCTGGATAAAATTGCAATAGAGCGTTCTTAAGGTACATGTTTTCTACAAATTTATCGTATTGATTTGTTATCTAACATGAAACATCTATGAAAAAGAAAGACATATTGACCGCTTCATCGCTCTCATTTTAGAGTTGACAAATTTTATGAGGATATTTTTAGTCCTTTCTCTATATCTATCTTTTTTAGATATATGTAGATTGTTATAATTGCGAAATATATGTATAACATATCCATTGATTTTCGTAATAAATTATGAGAAATGCACCTAATAATTAAAAATCAAATAAGTAATGCCAAATAACAACGTTGTAAGTGCTAAAACAAATGTATGTTTTTTTTTTAGAAATTCTAAATAGTCGTAATTTCAGCATTTAGCAAAGTAGATGTAATTGTACGTTCGCTTAATGTATAATAAGTATTGTTAGTAACATTTAAATGTAAACAATTATTTATTTGTACCTGGGATGTTTGTTATTCGGATTTGTATCGTTTTTCGATAACATTATTGTGAAGTATTATTAATAAATGGGTTTTTATAAATGTGACAAATATGTTTTATTGACCTCTTAAACGCATAACGCCATCTATTGAGAGAAATAGTGAAATAATTGTATTGTAGAAACATTGTTTAATAATAATTTAAAATAAAATAATTCTTAAAATAAATCACTATACAGAAATTATGCTAGCATTGGTTATAGGCGGTTAATTTTTCTTCTTCTTCTGGTCGGGGAGTAGGCCCATTTCCTCTTGGTATTTCCTGATGAGCTGTTCTTGTACATCCGGCAGGCACGGCGAGTACCGACTGTACTCCATGCTGAACTCGCCCTTACCTTGTGTCATTGACCTATAAGGAAATAATCATAAATTAAATTTATTATATAACCAGTATATTCTCTCATTTAGTTTAAAAGATCTTAGAATTCCTTGTGATGGCTTTAGTTCTTTTAGATGTACAGAAGGCCCACGTCTAGTGAGTAACATCATCAGCCCATATACATCCTACTGCAGGGGTCTCTTCTACATTTAAGAGGGGTTAGGCCTTAGTCCACAACACTGGTCTAGTGTAGGTTTGTTAAGTACACACCTAAGATATTCCTTAGGCTTTTTTGATGTGCAGGTTTTCTCACGAGGTTTTCCTTAACGATTACGTGTAATTTGTGAATACACACATAACTTCTAAAAATCGGAGGTGTGTGCCTGAAGTTTGTTTCCAAAATCGCGCCTAAATCTTATATAAGGAGATATATAAGGACTAAAGACGAAAACAGTGATGACCTTGAGGTTTAGGCACGCGGTCGAGTTTCTCGGCGGTCGCGGGTTCGAACCCCAGGCACACACCTCTGACTTTTCGAAATTATGTGTGTATTCACAATTAATTACACTTGCTTTAACTGTGAACGAAAACATCGTGAGGAACCTCAAAGTTCTTAGGAATTTCTTAGGTGTGTAGTCCGCCAACCCACAATTGGCCAGCGTGGTGGACTAAGGCCTGAACCTTCTCAATGTTAGAGGAGGTCCGTGCCCAGCAGTGGAACGTATATGGGCTGATGATGATGATGATGGTGGTGATGATGATGATGGTTATGGCGATGTTGGTGGTGATGACGATGATGATGAGTGACCTGAGTTCCCCGGCGTATCCGAACATGTTGTTGAGCGGCACTTCTGCGTAGATGGTGGTCCATCCCTCGGCGCCCTCTGTGCCGGTGATGATGCCGCCGCGCTTGTTGAGTTGTCCGATGACGGTGCCGTGGTACTCGTCCGGCAACACCACCTCCACGAACATCACCGGCTCCAGCACCTGCCACGCGCCGTCCTCGAACACTGCAAATCACATTTTACTGTGTCAATACCTTGGAGTGGTACTCATTCTTCTTCTTCCTAGTCGTTTCCTCATTACTGAGGGTCGTGACCACCATGCGTGTGGCTCTCCTGTACACTTCGCACCATCTTCCTCCAGGCATTCTTATTCAGTGCCATTCGTAGAATCGTAGGCAAGCCTGGGCACTAGCTCCAGTATACGCCTCATTACTCATTAGATGTACTTTAAAAATATTAGGTATAAATAATATTTTTTTTAATGGATAATTCTAAAACTACTGAACCAATTTGAATTACAGTAGAATCCGGTTATAACGACGGCCAAGGGACTGATGATATTACGTCGTACTAACCGGACGTCGTACTAAACGAACAGACATTATTTATTTATTTATTATATTAAAAGCAAACATATGCCTATACTTACGTCGCTAAAAACGGTTGGTTGTTATGAATATAGAAAAAAGTCACAGGAATAATAATGTAGCCTGGACGAATCAACGCACAACCACTAGACATCGATTTGATAAATAAAATTTACATCTAAATTAAGCTCGTTAAGTTAGACCCACTTCATTATATTTAAACATCAAATATACTATAATTATGCAAAAATAAGCATGCATTGAGAGAAATAAATAACTACAAAAATTTCTCGTCAATGCACACTGAACTTTATTCAATTCAGGTCAGGTCCTATAATGATCAATAAAACCTCTTAAGGATCTCACCTTCCTTAACAGCTCCCTTAGCAGCGAGGAAGAAGGCGAGCTCGCTGGAGTCCACGATGTGGTGGGCGCCATCTTGCAGCCGGAATCTGACCCCTGAGACCTTGTGACCGGATAGGTAACCCTTCAAGCATGTGTCCAGGAACCCCTTCTCAACGCCTGGGATAAACTGCTTCGGGACGTTCGTGCCTATTGTCTCGTCGACGAACTCCAGAACTGAAAAAATATGTCAAAATTAAGTAATAACGCCATCTATTTATATTTTTCGGAACTATTTGCTGTATAGGTTTTGTATGAAACTATGAACTAGTTAAATAATATATACTCCCTGATTTCCACTAAAGATATTGTTATTAGTTAAAATATTTTGCATTACTCATTAAAACGTCAACATCTACGTCATCAGCCCAAATACGTCCCACTGCTGGGCACGGGCCTCCTCTACAACTGAGAGGGCTTAGTCTGGACTACACACCTAAGAAATTCCTAAGAACTTTTAGGTGTGCAGGTTTTATCACGATGTTTTCCTTCACCATTAAAGCAAGTGATAATTCATTGTGAATACACACATAACTTCGAAAAGTCAGAGGTGTGTGCCTGGGGTTTGAACCTGCGACCGCCCAAATTCTCAACCGCGCGCCTAAACCTCGAGGCCATCACTGCTTTTTTTTAAACTCACTATAATCATTAAAAGAATCTTCCTAATACCCAAAAGTGTTTTAGAGATAAGCTCCTAATAACAAGATATGAAAGAAAGGAAAGTACCTGTATTCTGATGAGGTGGTAATGGCTCCATAATACCGGTGACTTTAGCATACTGTCCCGCACCACCGGACTGCTTCTTGTGCAAATAGTCGAATGAACATGGCGACATCATGGTCTCTCTGTAAAAATAGTAACAACATACATACATACATAAACTCACGCCTGTATTCCCCGAAGGGGTAGGCAGAGGTGCATTTCTGCACCCACATTTCGCCAAGTATGTATCAGTCCCACGTAATAGGGGGCGAGCCTATTGCCGTTTTTCGGGCACATTTCCAGACTCCGTGCTGTTACCGAGAATTTCCTGGAAAAACCCAATAACACTTTGCCCGACCCGGGAATCGAACCCCGGACCTCTAGATCGCACGGCACATACTTGTACCGCGAGACCACGAGTTGTCAATAGTAACAAATATGGATTAAAAGTAGCGAACTGGTATGTTTTTTTATGGAAAAAAGAGGCAAACGAGCAAGTGAGCCACCTGATGTTAAGTGGTCAACACTCCCCATGAACACCCACAATGCCAGAGGAATCATCGGTGTGTTGCCGGCCTTTGAGGAAAATATAGGCTGAAATATATGTAGAAGCATGTAGAAGGCCCGTATGTACACTACCGACAAAAAGTTTGGAAGCACCTATAATTTTTGTAAAAACAAATAGCAAATTGATAATAACAAATTTTATCGATGTTGTAATAAAATATAATATTATTTTAGTTATAAAAATATGGTTTTGTTTCATAGTTTAATTGTTGTTTTAATTAAGTACCTAATCATTCTTAATTAAATAATACTATATCTTATATTATTTCTAAAGTAATTGAGAGTATTAAAAGTGCTTCCAAACTTTTTGTCGGTAGTGTATGTTGAATGACCAAAGATGAGAGAATTTTGTCACTTATGCCATGTTTGAATAGCACCATGCTAACTATAAAATGCAGTGTTGTTACTGTGGCTTGCCGGTTTATTTGACTTGGGTCTATGAGACAAAAGTTTCTCTAAATGTCTCGCGGTCTTGCGGATTAAGTATGTGCCGTATCAAAACGTCTCGGGTTCGATTCCAGGGTCGCGCATTGTTATTGGGTTTTACGATTAGGAAATTCTTAGTAGACGCACGGAGAACAAAGTTTAGAAATGTCCTCATATTATGTGAGGCAGATACATACCTGGCGAAATGTGGGTGCAGAAATGCACCTCTGCCTATAGTTAATACGTGCATGAGGTTATTTATGTAAGTATAAAACTATAGGTTTCTCTGTTTCGGAAACACTAGTCTCGCCTAAGTCAGAACTATGTAAATGTTAGGTATATTTATTATTTAGGCTACCTTACCTGAAAGCTACTTTAGGTTTTCCAAGCTCGACGGGACAGTTGTACTCCCGTTCCATTCTCTGCGCGTAGATCTCCAAGTGCAGCTCCCCCATGCCGGACACGATGGTCTCTTTGTTATCGGGGTCGTAACGGAATTGGAATGTTGGGTCCTCTTTGGTGAACCTGGAAGATTGAGATAAAAAACATTTTAGAGTAGAAGCTTAAGTAATTCAAAAAATTTTCAAGTGTTTATAAAATTATATTTAAAGAATATGACGCAAAAAATATGAGAATAGATTGATAATAAATTATGTTACATATTTTGTAATGGTCAACACAATTTTTACATATTAAGAAACAAAAATAAATGAAGAAAATTAAGCCTACCTAGCAACAGCTTTGGAGAAGTTATCTCTGTCCTTATTGTTCTTCGGCTTGATGGACATGGAGACGACGGGATCTGGCACGTGGATCGACTCCATTGATAAGTTCAGTTTACCGTCGTTCACGAACGTGTCACCGGACGCGCAATCTACACCGAAAAGCGCGAAAATATCGCCAGCGAGCACTTCGTTTACCTCCTCCATGTTGTTAGAGTGCATGCGCACGAGACGAGAGACTTTTACCTAAAATTTAAAAATGGAAATATAATCATATATTAAATGTATTTTGACCATACCCTAAAACATAGGAAAGTAGTGTAATAAAGATTAGGACAACTAAAATCGGCTATCTGATGGCAATCTCAAAGTGATCCAAACAGCGTTTGGGTTGTCGAGAAACGAAAAATAGGCCTATGCCTACCTATATATGTCTATGATATATATTATTACTCAAACGCAACGCATTTGGATACAAACCATCAAATTTAACCTGACCATTGATAAGCTTATTATACGTTGAATTTGAAATTAATTATCTAATATTGTTCAATGACTCACCCTTTTAGAAGTCCTAGCATTATAAATATAATCTCCCCGTTTCAACATCCCCTGGTAACATCTCAAATAAGTCAGCTGACCGAACTTGCTCAATTCCAACTTGAAGGCTAATCCCACAAACGGTTTGCCATCATTCCTTGTGGGGTCCAAAATGATTGTTTGCCCTTCATTATCTTTGCCTTCGTTGATAATAGCTGTGTTCTCAACTTCTCCCGGATGTGGAAGGTAGGTGAGCACGGCGTCTAGCAGAGGCTGAACTCCTTTATTCTTCAAAGCTGTACCCAGAAGTACTGGTGTGAAAGTCCTCTTTAGTGTGGTTCTTCTTACAGCCTGCTTAATGTCATCAACGGTTGGCGTTTTCTCTTCGAGGAATAACTCTCCTGAAATAGGTATTGAAGTTCAATAGTGTGTGAATTATACTTCCACACTTGTATATTGAACTGTCACTGTCAGTTTTCCATGCCATAGCCTTTTTTAAAGGGTATGTCAATTGCATTATTCGCATTGGTATAATAATACAATTAGTATTCAAATTCATAATAGTTAATAAATATCACTCTTATTTTATTGAATCAGTTGCTGAGGCTTCTTACTTGAGCAGTTCTTACAGCGCTTCCATCATAGTGTTAGCCAATAGCACATTGGGATGGTAGCATAAACATTTCCAGTAGTAACATACACGGTCACACACTGTCCATTAATATGATGTTTTGAAAGAAAACATAAATAATCCTTGAGGCTTTGACCTATTTCCTGTTAATAAGTTAGTAAACATTTACTTACCTAAATGCTCGTCAACATTGGACAAATGCTCAATCAACTCATGCCTACTCTCCTGTACTTCTGCCCTCCGGTCCTGAGGGACCTCATCGAACCGAATGACTTCACCGTAATCTCCATCGAAGTACATTGCCTTATCTTCAATAATGTCAATTATACCTTGGCATTCCTTCTCCAGACCCATTGGCAAGTGGATAAATGCAGCATTGTGGTTTAATTTTGAACGCATTTGTTTTAATACTCTGTAATTTTTTAATTAACACCCTTTTAGCATGGACACTTGATATTAAGTGGTCGCGACAAGACAGAGTGGCAAGACACATGACATAAAAGTTTTTATATCAGGTAATGAAGACGCCGGTGTAATCTTAGTGATAATTTTGGGATCTCTGACTTTTCGAAATTATGTGTGTATTCTCAATAAATTATCATGTACTTTAACAATGAAGGAAATCATTGTGAGGAAACATGTGTAGTCTGCCAATCCACACTAGACCAGCATGTTGGACTAAGGCCTAAACCCTCTCAGTTGTAGAGGAGGCCTATGCCCAGCAGTGGGACATACATATATGGGCTGATGATGATGATGATGCAATATAGAAAATTAAAACATCACCATTTTTTTTTCAAATAATAACCTACCTGTAAGGATTAGACCCTAATCTATCCAATTTATTAATAAATGCCAGGAATGGAACATTGTATCTCTTCATCTGTCTGTTTACTGTTAATGTCTGACTCTGGACACCACCCACAGCACATAAGACCAAGACAGCGCCATCTAGAACTCGCAGAGCTCTCTCCACTTCCACTGTGAAGTCAACATGGCCTGGTGTGTCAATAATATTAATGTTGTGGTCCTTCCATATTGTGTATGTAGCTGCTGACTGAATGGTAATGCCTCTTTGACGCTCCAACTCCATGGAGTCCATTACAGCACCAACATTGTCTTTGCCTTTGACCTACAAACATGAATGAAAAATATTTGGAAAATACTAAATATGAATACATCAATGAAAATGCATTTTAGCAGTTATAATAATAATGGGTTATAAGTCACAATTTTGGTCTCAGGTTGGAAACCATTAAAATAATGGTAATAATTTATTTTTTATTTTTTTTGGTAATTATTAAAAGCAAATTATTGACAGCAAAGGTAAACATTGTCAGGAAATTAAAAATATTACAATAGTATTGAAAGACAGGACAGTGATGAACAAGACAGTTAATAAAATTAGTACATATAAAATCTAGGCTGATACTATTTAATGATAGTAATAAATTAATAGAGATTTTCTGAGAACATTTTCCAACAGCACAGGCAAAAACTCAGATGTCACTCGCTCTAAAGCAGTCTTTCCCATTTGCTGGGTCGCAACCCGGTACCGGGCTATCAAAATAAAATACTGGGTGGCAACATTGCCGGCTTGTTTTAAAAAATAATACCTATTACCGTTCGACTAAATATTCGTAGGCGGTGACCAGCTTGAGTTTAAAAGTATTCAGTTGGTCATGAAGGGACAGTGTGAAAATTACTGGGCCATGGCAGAATAATGTTTGGGAAACACAGCTCTAAAGCATAAACTTACCTCATGCATTGCATCTATTCTCCCTGTGTAGAACAATATTCGTTCAGTTAGTGTTGTTTTGCCAGAGTCTATGTGGGCTGATATACCAATGTTCCTGATCTTCTCCAATTGTTTGTGTTCTGCATATTTAGCATATGATGCATATTTCTGAAAAGTTATATTAAAATATTAACAACCCTTAAAGAGTTAGATTACTAATTAATTCAACCTTATAACAGGTTGGATAAATAGAATTATTTTATTTTGTCATGCAGACATTTGTATTGAATGTGTGGATTACACCTGTTGTTCTTGTTTCATCAACCAAAAGCAAATTTGCTCTGTGCCCTGTGAATTGTGATAGAAAACTATAGAGTATTTAACCAAGAAATACATCTTATAATTACGTAAATTCTTGACCGGGTATATTACTTTTTGTACCAGTGAAGTAAATAATAATTAACGGTAATTTACCTGAATTTGAGATACGTTAGATTTGCTGGTACTTCTAAAAATATTTGCTACTCTCAAAGCATTAATAATAGTCATTTTGTCTAATTAAATTATCACAGAACACACAGAACACGAACAATTTCTAGGTTAACTTTATGTCAATGTCACGCAGTTTTTAACAGCTGTCACATGTTATTATGTTTGCAACAATGATAACTGAAGTCAGGTCTAAAACATTCCTAGCGGTGATTATAATAATGCTGTTTTTTGATTTTCGGAAAACTATGTCGAGATAAGTACTTTGTATTGACTCTTTTCAATAAGTACTATTTTGAATGGATGTGCGACTGAGTAATACGTGTTAGATTAAATGTTTTATACTCGTAGCCCAAAAAACAATCTTACATGAAAATGAAAATATAAAATAATCTGATTTTTTATTGGTGATATGGAATAATCGGGTTTCAATAAAAGCTTCCGTTCTATCATCATTTTTTAATCTACCATTTCGCTTGAAGTTAGTAGCTATTGACATCATGATATTGGCAGCCATGTAAACGACAGCAGAAAACAGTTTTCTTTTCAGTTTAAAAAGAATATGGCCGTGTTAGGCCCGTATGTGAGTGTAAATATGAACGGGCACAATAGTATTCATAGTCAGTTAACAAAATCGTTAGAAAGAATTATCGAAGATGCTTATCTGAGTGGTGAATTAAAATTGAGTGGACGAAAGTTGAGAGAGTTCCCTAAACCTGTGAAATTCGACTTGAGCGATACAGTTGTTGCTGGTAAGTCCGTGTTTTATAAATAAATCTCGCTGCATTTGTAGGCTTATTATTTTATTTTGGGCTTGTTTTGTATATCGGGATGTGTGAAGAGTGTATAAGAGGCGTAAAATTGTTATTTTAACGTGCCGGCGTTTACGGCGTCGCGTTCCGTTTATTTGTCATCAAATCGATCGGAAGCGATAACCACTCGCTGGGATTATAAACCGATAGCAGATTGCATTTCTAGGAAACTTGAATTACAACTTATTTATTAGTTGCAGTATCAATAAATTTTATCCTCAGAATTTATTTAGCAGTTTATACTTAATAAATAACAGTTATAAATGCTAATAAAAGAATCGACCACACAAGCAATTAAAATATTGAAATGTTTATTAACGTCGTTTGTATTTCGTAAGCCGTACAATGACCTTAACGCACAATAAAAAGTTCGTTTGTGATCCAATATATAATTTTAATTAGAAGTTATCTCGAACAAGAAACGGTTCGTATTATTTATATTCCTTATCTGCTAACCTACATAATACCTATATATCGAGGTGGAATTGGAATTTTGCTGGCATATTAACATTTACACTTTATTTAATGTCTTAAAAATAGTTAATTTAAAAAACTAAAAATGTTGTCAAGAGTGTTGTTTCTTTCCTAAATTCTTTGACTCAATACCATGTCATTAAGGGCAGAAAAATTATAATCATTCATACATAAATACTCACTCGCGCTGGTATGTCTTAAAGGGGCATGTAGAATTGCTTTTCTAATATTTACATTTATTAATACCAAAAAAAGTCGTATATTATAAAATAAATATACCTAACATAGAAACGGGAAGAAAATATAAACGAAAAATGTAAGTACTTAATATTCATCTTGTCTTGTATTTATAAATTCTTTGCTAGTGTAGTTTGCAACAAAACAGGAAAACTATAAATTCCATTAACCATGTGGTGTTATTTCAGATTGTAAGTATATAATGTTTATATATTATAAACTCTTCTGACTTTATGACATGTAATATCGTCCCTTAGCTTACAACACCGCTCAAGTCGAAAAATGGCGGTTTTTACATTTGAATGCCGTTAGATAGAGCTGTTTATTGCGCGTCTAACCATTCATCACAAGATATAGATTTCAGTCAACCAGAAGCCGTAATTCGAAATCTAGTAACAGCGCGCAAGTCGTTTGGCCCCTCAACACCGCACAAGTCGTTATTCTGTCATACTTCTGTACATGTTGTGAGGAAAGATCGAGCCAGGCAAGAGAAAGATGCTAACAAAGGTATTGCACAGTCAAGAGCTTGTCACGTATTCACACAGGATGTTGAATCGGTAAAATTGGCTCCGTATCTTCAAGCTAGTGCAATTTATTGTAAAACTAATGGTTCGAGTCGAATAGCACGCTTGAAGCCTCTGTATTTGCCTCATGCTTAGAGACCATTTAGAGAAGGTTTTGAGTCAGAAATTATTGCCAGTGATTTAAAAAAATTGTGATTACTCAAAAGTACCTGGAAAATGACCATACCCACACGGAATTTGATTCCGTACACAGCGCAAGAGTGTAAAATAAAAAGTAAAGAAATTTATTTTCCATAACAATACATGCCTTACGAAGCTCGTTATTTGGACTATACCTTTTTTAACGACTTTTCGAAAGAATTTATTTATAAATCTATACGGCCTGGTAAAAAAGCAGGCGACCTAGTCGTCACAGATGTACGTATACTAGAATACAGACCAAATGGCAGAATTTGTTATAATATTGGTTTTGATGACGAGCTTCAGCCTTTACATCACCCCACACCAATTAACAACATTAAACAAATAAATCACCTGCAAAAAATGTATGCAGCTAGAATACCAATAACAAAGCGGAAGTATGAAGATTTGCAAGACCTAAAAAGTGTATTACCATGTAGTTACCACTCTTTTTATGATGACCTTCCGCACAACAATCGCTAAAGACTATAACTAACTATTAGGATAGAGATTTCGAGTATTCTTTTTCATATTTACTTACATACATAAACACACGCCTGTATTCCCTGTTGGGGTAGGCAGAGTAGCCTTTCTGCACCCATATTTCGCCAGGTTTTTATCAGTCCCACGTAATAGGGGGCGAGCCTATTGCCGTTTTTCGGCCACATTACTAGACTCCGTGCTGCTACTGAGAATTTTCTACTGGAAAAACCCAATAACACTTTGCTCGACCCGGGAATTGAACCCAGGACTTCTAGATCGCACGGCACATATTTGTACCGCGAGACCAGACATTTTTTTTGTTGTTACTATAATATCTTGTTTCGTTGGAATTCGTTGGAATGAAATTCTTTGGAAGACTATATTTTAAAATTTAATTTATTTTAACCCGCACTAGGCCAGCGTGGTGGACTAAGGCCTTAACTCTGTCAGTTGTACAGGAGGCCCGTGCCCAGCAGTGGGACGTATATGGGTATATTTTAAATATTTACCTAGTAAATTGAAAATCAAATGCGCTTACGCTCTAAAGATTCGTGTGTCACCTTTAAGCAATTTTATTGATCTCAACAATGTGATTCTTACGGTTTAAGTTATAAATACTTATGTTATAACGATTGTTAATTATTATTGAAATATACCTTAATAAAAACTATTCTTTGTAAATTACCTATTAATACCTTTATTCCCAACATTTCCGCAAACAACACCGCCTAAATCTATAAAATATCAGTCAACACAGCTCAAGTCATAAAATTAATGTTAAAATAAAGTAAATCATCAGAATAAGTAAAAATAATTATTTATTAACTGCTAACTAGGCTATTTATTAAGTAATCACAGAAAATTTCCACCGATTTTTTAAAATAGATAGTTTTTTTCGTCTCCTGTAAAGTTGGTAAAAACGACTTGTGCGGTGTTGTAAGCTAAGGGACGTTACGTATTGAAGGTGTAGCAAATTCAAAAATATTAAATTAAATCTTTAATTTTAAATTATTTTTTATAATGAATATATGCCCTGATTTTTATTAATAGTTATTGGTAAAATATACAAATTTATATACTTAATATAAAAACTTATATTATAATTGGGAATAAAGTTTTTTTTCACATCAGTGTTTGGATATTGTGACTGCCAAAACAAATATGTGATAAAACATTCTTTCCAAGCTTTTAAGCTATGTAATAGGTTGACATTGTTAGCAGTTACTAGACATAGTTATTGAACTAATTGGCATCATCTCCATACCTTAAATGTTTAAGAGTGAATGACAAAAATTCTTAAATTTTGCAGATCATAGATATACTCAAAAATCTTAAGTAATGGATGGTATGAATGGTAGGCCATTTTATTTTTACTATATCATTTTTTTCCCTCTACACACAGCAAAGTAACAAAAGCCAGTAACATATTATACTTTTCAATAGATACATTTAAGAAATTTATTTTTAAAATGTAAGCTCCAGGACATAGGTTTCTTATTAAAATTGAAAGCAGTATAGTATGAAAATTCCCAGAGATGCGAAGGTTAAGCAACATTCAAATTATTAATAGACTCTGGCAGCCTTCATCTAAAATGGTTTTAAGACCCACATGTATAATTTAAAGGGTTCTGACTTAATTAGATCATAGTCAGTTAACAAACTGAGTAACTTCTTGATTCATAAGTAACCAGCTGTGGTCCGTGGCTCCCAGTATAATTGGATTTAATACACATTCGGGGGGGCTTCAATCATGGTGAAAGGATGACCGTGCCGGCATTTTTTGGCCGGTTTCTCGCGGTCGGTCCTTTGTTCACCATAGTATTAGTCCCCCAAACTTCTTCACAAGATAGGTGAAGAGGTTTTCGGCCGGCATGATTGCGTCGACCAACGGGAGATCATCATCTCTCGCTGGTCGGCACTTTTTCTGGACTCCATTACACTTACCATCAGGTGCAATGGGGTCACTTTGCCGTGCCAGTATAAAAAAAAAAAAAAAAAAAACATTGAATTATAATGTGTATTTTTAAATGTGTTTTCCAAATACCCTCACATTTCAGAAGTAGATAATTTGTTAGATGCATTAACCATAGTTTGACTTTACAAAATATGTTATAACCCATATTTATGATTTAAATATATCCATCGCCTCGATTGCGTCGTGGTCTCGCGGCACAAGTATGTACTGTGCGATCATTCCCGGTCTCGGTTTCTTTTTGATGTACTTAAAATTTTACTGTTCAACTTAGTGTACGTTATAGTCCGTGATTACGTGATCTATGTTGAATTAATGTTTATTCCTAATTTATCTAGTTTGGCACTACAATTTCATACATTTATCCAATTTCAATATTGGCATAAAATATCTAAATTACGGCAGTACACATACATAAAACTATATGTTATAAAAAGCATGTAACTTAATTAACAATTCAACGCATTCGAAAACTAGGTACGTCATAATGACAAAATTATCATCAGTTTAAAAAACAACAGTGAATGGATTACGTGCATGGTTTTTAGTTAATACTTGCGCCATATGGTCATTAAAACAATATCTGTTGGAAAACGCCTAACGGGCTACGGCAGGGGCCGTGTCTGGTTTGTTGTGACTGTGGCCCCGACACAACTGCACTAAAAAATGCTTTGTTTATTTCAACAATTCGCTGTTCTTCACAGACCGCTGATCTCGTTTACGTCTTAAATTTCAAAATAGAGTTATAATATGTATCATGTGTTACCAATTTGGACGATATAAAACTTTTTATATACACACGTCGAAGCAAATTGTGTTAACTTCATTATAATTAAGTATTCCCTTGCAAAACGCAATATCTTTGTTTGGGCAACGTCGCTACATCAGCCTATGTTTGGCGTATAGCAAGGCTACCTCAATAATTGGAAGGGTTAGATCTAGTCAGTCAATCAGCTGACCCAATGTGAGTTCATACGACATCTCATCAAATCATTATTATTTTGCAGCCATATAACTGTCCTCACGATGTTCTAACGTTTTTGTTTTGAAAAATGTAATCGCGACATATTGTATTTGATAGCGTAAATTATGAAATTCTAAACAGCGATGCAGCGTGTATGCATGTTAAAGAAAGTGGTTGTAAAATTGCCTGGAATGTTTTCTCTCGTGTATTCAAATATGCTCGCAGTCAGATGTCTGCAATGCATTAATCCGGAAAATCGACGCGGTGCGACACTCGGCGGAACTTGACATGTCGCGTGTAAAATTTAAATTCCGATATTACATTTGAAAAGTTTCTTGATTTTGATGCTACTATAGAATAAAAGTAGCTATTTTATCTTTTTCTTTTACACTAACCGTGCCTGATGACGCATAATCGTACTCAAGAAGTAATTATAGAATTTAGTCAATCTACAAAAGAATTTCCTTTCGAAAGTAACACTTAGGGCAATTAATTAATGTTGACGTTAACCCATTCCTCCCCTCTGTCCTATTTTTAGTACACTATATTCAAATTTTTTTTTAGTTGTTAGGACTCTTATTTTTATTGTTTCTAATGAAAATCATAATTTTACACTATTTTTCCAATAAAATATTTTTTTTTCGCTGTAAAAAAATGTTAAATTGATTATAAAGTAATTTTTTCAAATTGATAATTTTTGTCGACTAAGGAAGAGCATTAGGATCAGACTTCAAATTATATCGCGAAAAAAAAATACTATTTTTTTTCTCATATTTTTTCTTAATGTACCTACTAACAACTTAACTTTATATATATATTTCATCAAAAAATTCCAATGTTTTCGATGCTTGGTAAGTAATGGGTTAATAATTATAATTTGTTTGAATGTTAAGTGATGCAACTTATACCTAATTCATTTTAATGTTAAACGTTTCATCATCAATTTATTTTTCATAAACCAAATGCTTAAAAAGTTCAAAAAGCATTTTAAAAGATATCTATCTAAAACTGTCCCACGGAATAAAACGATCTTCAAAATCACTTGCATAGCCGCAATAAAAATGAGAGCAAATTTTGACTGTTATTACCTTACTTTTAAAAGCCTCTGAAATCTACAAGTGTGCAGAAGGAGTTGTATACGTCATTATGAAGAATAGCACTTGGAAATTATAGCCGGGAGCTATGTTTGGAGTTTAATAAACACGCACATGTTCAGCATGACAGGATCCCTCCTGAAACAAGAGCTGTCAAGTGGCTTGATGATTGAATACGTAAACAAAACATCGATTGTAAGCAGTTGTATTGTACGTGAGTGTAAGAAGAAGACTTGTGTGTTCAATTCGTCAATTGTGAATCCACATCAAAGCAGTCTGCTTTATAACACAAAATTTCTGTATTGATTTTTTTTTGCAATTATCTGTTGCCGTATTTTGAGTGTTCTCCATAGTCAATCACACAAATTAACAAAACAAAATTATCCTAAATTTCGTTAAAGATAATGATAAAAATGTACATTAGAAATTATAATTTAACTAATGTTCTAATAGTTTCCAATATTGAAATGGAAAACTTCTAACGACATCTTTCTGTAGGATTGAGAAGACTTTACACCTCGGATTTCTATTCTGGCTTAGAACGACTTGGCGGATTTCACATGGCTGTCACAAGCTGTATACCTATAGATTATGAATACACAAAAAGTAACATGTGTTTGTTACTTTGAGAAATCTGTACTTTGGGATTGAGAATTCACGAGGTTTCCTATTTTGAATATTTCTGATAAAGAAATAGAAAACGATGGTAAAAAGTCCTTAAAATCGTTGTAACTCCCACCTCTCTCGAATATTTATTTCTCATAGGAAATTAATCTGCGGTCGGCATTTGTTTTTGGGATATTTATAGATCGCGATGACCCCTCACCATCAAATGAGCAGCTTGCATCTGCAATGAAAAAAAAAACCCACGGTGAGATCCCGTAAAGCCTTGTCGTTGTTACCAGAAAGTTTGAGAGATTTATGGGTCAAACGAACATTTGCAAAAATCGAAACTGTCGCCTCCAGTTTCACACCTGGCTTCTAACTGCGCAACTGCAGCTGCGTTTATCCCTTGCCAGACCTGTTTCTTAAAAATAAAAGGTTAAGAATAGCATTTATGTAGCACAGTAACTCAATAAAATACATTTGAATCGTTGCACGCTATCGTAAAATAGTCGAAGCGCATCCATAAAAATTTGTTCCTCCCTAATCTAGTATGTTAATCGATTTTACTCGTCGGTTGTTTAAGTAGCGAGTGTTTAGTGCGCATTCGATTGTGCCCACTTCAAACGAGAGTCGTGGCCTAGCGATGCTGAAGTGGCTAGCCGATGTTACTAATAGGGTTGTCTGTGTGGTAGATAGAGATTTAAAACAATTTACGACCTCTGCTCTCTGCGTCATTGGTACATACATACATACATAACCTCACGCCTGTATTCCCCGAAGGGGTAGGCAGAGGTGCATTCTGCACCCACATTTCGCTAGGTATGTATCAGTCCCACGTAATAGGGGGCGAGCCTATTGCCGTTTTTCGGGCACAATTTCAGACTCCATGCTGCTACTGAGAATTTCCTAATGGAAAACCTAATAACACTGCCTGACCCGGGAATCGAACCCAGGACCTCTAGATCGCACGGCACATACTTGTGCCGCGAGACCACATTGGTCATCATCAGTCATTGGTCCTGCGGTACAACTGTGCTGCGTGCAATCGAGAGGCCCTGAGTTCTATTCACGGGTCAGGCAGTATCATTGGGTTTTTCATTAGAAATTTGAGTTAAGCAATACACCTTTGCTTTTCGTTTCAGTCATACATACCCGAGCATTACGGCTCTATGGCCTGTGTCATTCATTAGGTCCCCTCCTCTAGTGTGTTAAATTACAGTAACCGCTAAAATTTTATCGTCCTAGACCGGTTTTTCAAGTAAATACCTACCTACTTAAATACAAAACTAAATAAATAAAAACCAGACACTCGATAACCCTGGTGTTAGACACAGAGCTTTCGACACAAGTGGATAAACAGTAATGTGATAATCATACAGAAAAGAGAGTGTGTGCACCATTGTATTCGGTGATTTTTGCCTTTATGTTTTATATTACTTTATATTGTTTTTTGTATTTAGTTTGTTCTATTGCCTAATTAATGTAGGTAAGAATCATAAACTTAGGAGCCATTCAAATATTGCGTAAGCACTAAAGGGGAGTAGGGGGGGGGGGGGTAATTCCCTTTGCAAATTTTTGATGACATTGGGGAATGGGGGGACTGGATGGTGATTACGTAAGAAATATTTATTTTGTCTTTTTCGGATTTTCTACATTTTTTTCCTAAATAAAAGTATGTGAGGGGGGAGTACGATATATGCTTACTTTTGCTGACATGGGGGTTAATAATTATGAAAAATTCGCTTACGTAATACTCTAACGGTCCCTTGCCAAGTAGCCATGAAGAATGGACGCGTCGTCCAGATCTTAGTAAATAGCTGTGCAGTGTGCAGGTTTTCATGAGTGTTTTACGTCAAGAGCGCTTTAAAGTGTCTTTATAGTATTTTTATTAACGCGATCTACGTGGATTTTCTGATGTGACGTGACTGCAAATCGCTTGATCTCATTAAAACTAGCTATGCTGTGCGACATTGGCAGTATTGTAAATGTATTAACTGATTGAAGGACACTATTATTTTAATTAATTATTATTTTATTTAACACTTTATTGTATCTACACTATATTAAACATAAAAAAGAAACATAAAAACATACACGGAAAGGTACAAACGGCGGCCTTATCGCACATGGCGATCATTTCAAGGCAACCATAGGAAGGACTTTCTGAAGGGATTTATTTTTGAGGGCAGTGTATTTAATAGTAATTATCTGGGTTATCTGAGTTGTTCATAAAGCTGTATATCATCTAACACTAAAAAAAAATTATTTTTCTTCATTAATATCAGAGGCGAGTGATCGTGCTAACAAGGCCGGATTCCGAAGAAATTCTTGCTTAATTATGATACTCAGTCTCATCTATGTGTAATTGTTAGATTTATTAACTAATTATGTTACTAAATAACGCACATACTACTTGTTATTGAATTTATGTTGCTGAACGGTATTCCGAATTGGAAAAAACAGATGCTCGTTCACTGTTATTTATGTTGTCTAATATCTGCCGTTTATTATCAACAGTAAATTGTACGCTTGGAATTACCGCGCCGGTTCTAGTTAACCAGATTGTGTTTAAGTAATGCCCAGATAGTTTAAGTTAAACCGTTGTTTCCGTTTTCAAATCTCTCATCTCGACTTGTTCTCGCCGTGCTGGGCCGAGTTTGGAGTCATTTCCGTTATGTTTTACTGAGGCGGAGTTGACGGGCTCTGCTCTCTCGTGTTTAATATTATGTTGTGGCTTTGTAATGCCAGTGTTAGGGACCTATTTCATTTCTCTATGTTTTTTTTAATGAAATTTCACGCTCGTGGGGCTCGCTATTTGAAGTTTGCTGTGAAAAGGGAGCCTGTGCGTTTGACTTGCACCGAGAGTTAATGTTCGACTCCAGGTGTAATATGTAGGCCAAACTTAAACCCTGTTCAAATGTATTTATAAATAAAATAGAAATTTGGCTTTTACTAAAACACGCTAAAGAGCCTTCTATTTAATGTTTATGGTATATTCTAAATTATATTAAAGTTGCTTAACAAAAAGACTACAAAATGAATATATTTTATCCGAGAGAAAACGCATACCCGCATGACGGAAACCCCTTTAGGAAATTATCATTCTTTAGCCCGCACGCTTCGAAACCCTTCGTTACACTCCTATTCAAATCAAAATGCAAACAACTACAAAAAAAAACCGGCTGCCCGTTTCATGAATAACTTAAAAAACGAAAATGGAAGGTTTTTGAATTAAAACTTTTTAATCGTCTAACTCTTTAAATAAATTAAAAACGTGGAAGAAAATACAATTAAAAAAATGCTCGATCTCGTTTTTGCACAACTTTTTGTCCTCTGAATAACATACCAGTTGTCGCATTTTCACTGTCTACGAATTTGTTTATGTCAGTCATCCAGCTTATTGTAACGAGCAACTCTCTCAGCTTGAATGTATTAATAAAAATAGTTTCTGTGTTTATGTGATGTTATTGCAAGGTGTCCCTTTTTATTTCGGATTTTAATTTTTGACGAGCCGAAGTTGCAGTTAATTGACAGTTGATAGAAATTAGGGCAGTTTATAAATAGGGTTTTAAGGTTTTACATTGACCACAAAAGTGAAGGACGAGAGTTGTTAAGATTTCTACCATGATGCGTAAATCAAAATTAGGATCAGTGTCAGAATCTGTATAGGTACAATTAATAAATGATGAAGTTTAGGTCAAGTTTAATACCAAAGTGAACATCACACATGTCGATGCATATAATATTACGAAATCTGGTTTGCGGCTGAGGCAGGTGAAAGTGTGGAGCCACAAAATTGATTCGCGAAATGAAAACGAGTAGGTATGGATGCATCGATTTGACGTGTAAATGTGCATCGGAGCAGCTGCAATGCGCTTATATATATATTATATATTTTATTAGTATTTCGTATTACAAACGTCTTTGTTCTTTCATGTAATTACACTCAAATTAACTGTTACAATTATACAACTTACTTACGAGGAGCAATTTCATACAAAAATTCCACACAATTAGATGTTAAGACAACGTGTGTGTTGAACGTGGTTTAAAATAATGTGTTCAATTTCGCGCATTGTCCAGAAATCGTGTAATAAAATAATGTGTCTCTATTAGCCCCTAATACGTCGTATTATTAAATTTAGTAGGCACCCTGAGGTTGGATTATGAAAGCCTTTAAAAATATAGATACAAAGTGTAAAAAAATAAATTAGTATAAAAAATATAGATATGAACTCGACATTTCAGAAAGAATATGCAGTATTACGAAGCTCAGAACAATGATTTTAAAAGTTCTCAACCTTTATTCTCGTGTGAATTTCGCAATATTTCTTGCTAATTCGTGAGGATGCTAAGACTGTTAAGTAATTAAACACAATCGGTGTAGTAAACATTGCGTGGATGATGTCATTATCAAGGTCTTGTGGCGCCACTGAGCTCACTTAGGAAACACAACCAAAGAAATAATTTTAACTGGTACTTACCTCAGTCTATCCACGTGAGGTATAAGTCTTATGATATTTTGCAGACTAGGTTTGTCCTCTAGCTAGGGAATAATGTGTTCTTCCATTAGCAATTTTTTCAACAAAAATATTACCTAATATTATTCCCCTATTAAGGTTCGTTTTTCGGGGATACAGGCGTGAGGGTAGTAAGAAGATTTTATGAATAGTTATTTATATGGCGAATAGGATATAATTAAAGCGATTTTGTTTGTATAGGGTGGTGGATAACTTAAAAAGCAGTTAAAAATGGATCAAATTTAGTTCAATAGTGTCTCTTTTCTTAATGGGTCCTATTAAATATATGGTTTTAGCCGGTTTCATTCGCTTGTATATGCCTAAAGAGTATAAATGCCTAAAATAATATTGAGAGGGTAAAAAAAATACATAAAAATCCATTCACACCGGCATCCTAAACATTTCCTTTCTGAGCTGTTATTTTTTTCCAATGGAAGTTTTAAAAAGACTGCCCGGCCCAGGTACCTCGGGATCTCTCGTACACTTTACAAATACAAATTTGATTACGTGGTCTAAGGAATGGATGAATATTATAAAAAAAAGCGCATATTAAATACCTACATTATACCAAATATACAACACCACCACTATTTCAAGAAACATTATTTTTTAATATCAAAATAGTCCACAAGACGCCTGACTTGACTGTTGTGTAAACGTAGAACATAAAATTTTATCAAAAAGTATGAATGTCTGCGTTAAAACTTTATGTATCTATTACAGTTGGCGTTACAGTATCTATGTCTTTGACTTGCCAGAGATGTGAGCCAACACGTTATGCAAAACTGAGACACGAAACGTATACACAAACATTGGCATTTGCTCGTCCCACGGGTTTACCACAGGAAACCATAATTTTAGGTTTAGTGTCGCCCATGAAACTGCATATTTTACATTTTCATCAAACATGTGAGATTTTAATTACGTTTTATTTAATAGTAGAGGTGTTTATTTAACTTAGAATCAAAGAATATCATAAAAAACATGATTATTCAAGCATACGTAACCTCGCTCCTATAACCCTTTGAGCCTTGAGGTAACCCGCCAAAATATGATTAAATGAAATCTAAATTTTCATTTAAATTATAAATAACTTTAGGGAACTGATATATGATTGAGATTAAACTAAAATGCTTGTTTAAGATTTCTTGCGTTGGATCTAAGGATATGATATTCCCTTAGACAGCTTATATTTTGCAAATAGAGTTGAACACGTGAATGTTATTAAAAACTGGATGTACTAGGTATTTTCTTCGCCCATTAGATACGTGTTGCGCATTTTGTGAACATAAACATTAAATTTAGTGGGCAGTTTGTAGCACGATCGTATGGAGAAATCGCCGTTTCGTGTTTAAAACACTTGTCATTCGAAATCGCACAGTTTGCGCGAGTCGCCCGTGCGTGATATATAACCGATGAAAGCGTTTATTATCTGTTTCATTTATCACGTTATCTTGTTAGAAAACTAGTGTATGTATTGTCACGTGTGCGCGTCTTGACGCATTCTGTCTTGCTCGTGCGAAAACTATATATTTCATCGATCAATAACTCACACTTCACGCTCCAAATCTCAATTTAATTTAGTATTTAATAGAGAAATACATGCGGACTAACATTGTTTTCTAAATAAAATGTAACAACTATTAGCTTGCAAATAATAAAAAACTTTACAAATTGTTGATCGGCAACTTGTTTCTAACTTGTTGCACGTAAATAGAAATCCTTGTATACAGACACAGTATAACGTATCCTGCAGTGAGTATCAAGTAAAAGTTAATAAAGTTCCATTTAATCCAACTTTGCATATAAATACACGCCGAGTTATCCAGCAAATGGCGACAGGTGCACAGGCGTGCGCGCTCTAGCGACACCCCTCCGGATACAGGGGGGCGATAACACCACCAGGTTATTCCATTCCACTGCCTGTCTAAACGAAGACAAACTCATTTGAAACCTTAAATATATTCTCAATAAAGCACTTATTGAAACCGTAAGGAAAACACAAGTGGCGCTAGACGAGTCTGCTAACACAGGAGGCGTATAATAGTCGACGGTTTCCATTGAAATAGTGACAACCATAAAGCAGGTAAAGAGTATTTCAATAGCCGGATGAGTGTTAGAAAAAAAGTAAACAAGCACAATACATCACGGTTCGTTAACACATTAAACATTTAACGTTCTCCTGTGATAAAAGAATATAGAATGGCCTCAGTACCAACAGGGCTGTCAAGAATAGCACCCGTTAAGAATATACGACCCTTTTAATTTTCCACTAGTCGCTTCATTAGCTCATTAGTACTCACGGTCAAATGACGTAATATTGGCCGCTGCAGGGCAGTTCAAACAAAATATTCATAGCTCGCGAGTCGGAGCCAAGTTGAGCCTTCACAATGCTACAACTCAGCCATAGTTTTGGCGAACTTTAAACCTTACAATGCTTAATTGTTATTCAACTCTCATTGTCCGGTTTCCTCGTGAGGAATACTGATGCGAGTTTAACCGACTATTTATGTGAGACTCCAAATGGCGCCATGAAACGTTAGAATCGAATGTTCTTTTCTGTTGACAGGGTTAAATATCGTAATGTAATAAATTTGTATGCAAGTGAGCCGAGCTTCGTCCGCGCCAGTGTTGTCTGGCCATGTCCTTTAAAATTTACATAGGTGTAGTCTGCGATGCTTAAGCTACACGGCGGTTGTTCCCTCGTTATGTATTCTGTGGAAATTGTGGGCTTTAACCCGGCATTTTTTGCTGTATGTGTGAATTTTTAAGATGGTTGCTTCCGTTGTTATTTAATTAATGAGCCAAATACAAACACCTTTATAATTACTTGTGGGAAAAAGGAAATTGACGTGACAAATTTAAAGCTCTAAACTTATTGAGTAATAATATAAGGCAACGATAATGAAAACGGCATAATAAACAATATAAAAAGAACAACGGTGATCATAGCTTTCAAGTCGTATATTAATGTCAAATTCATATACCATGACAATGCGAAAACACAGTAATAACATAGCTTAACTAGCAATCTGCAAACGGCTCAGTTTCTGAGTTTGCGTGCAAGCTAATCTCGTGGGAAATGAATTGATTCAATTAAGAATGAGTGGTAAATTAAACGATGCATATAGTTTTGCACAACTTGATGTTATCAAAACCAAAGCGCAGCGCTTTCAATGCTCGATTTATTAGACAACGAGGATTGTGTTCGCAAGCCTTGAACCCCTTTCAAGCTTCATACGGTCTCGTTATATTTTATTATCAACTCGAACAATAGCCCAATTGTATCTTATGCTTCGTTTTATATCAAAACAACGCCTTCTCTTAGATTTTATCAATTTCTCAAGCGATTATAATCCACAAGAAGATCATGTTTTTGTTGTCACATTGTAAATTCTAATAATACTGCTTAATATTTATATTATAAGCTACTGCTTTTCGCAATCCTGATTAAGTGAATCTATTTTAAAATTAATGATAATAATTTTTTGTAATCGCTTTTACACGTGATTTGGTCCAAGTTAATAGGATTCAAAGTGGAATAAAAAGTTTAGGTAATAACATGTTTCTTGGTAAACCATAATAAATCTGTCATTTTTCCGGCATAAAAATAGGCCTACTCCTAGCTCTTTCAACAAACTCATGAATTTAAATATTAGTGTACCTACTTAATGATTGTTTCATCTTCTCATGTCTAACTTAAAAAAATCAATTTATTCTTCCTCGTATTATAATAATGATTCAATTCAAAGAGTTACATTGTCGTCCAATTAATTAGGAATTTTGTAGCTGAACAATATCATGTCTTTATTCCGGCTAATGGCACCACGGCCTTTATTAATTTGCCTTAATTGACAACATTTACTTTCGTAATGGAACACACGGACACTAATTTAGGTAATGGATACAGGTTGTCATTAATTTTATTACGTTTAGGAAGATAACACTGCCTGAAAAAAATTACTTACTGTTTTGTAGAAACTAGAAAGACGTTCTATTTTAATATTTACAAATAATTGTATTAATCAACTTCAATGAAACACAGCAATAGGTTAACGTTAATAGTCTACCTCAAAATCATTAATTAGTAACTAATGCTTGATATAATTTAATTCATTTTTTTTCTGACGGAATGTGTTAAATTTCCGATACATTAAGCAAATAAACACATTAGAATTTTCCTTCAATCAATCTGAAACAAACTTGAGGGATTACAATAATATTTACAAGCGCTGCTCCGGAGCAATAAGGGTAATTTATTACATCCGAGCCAATTCCCCCGAGGAATATTCGATTTCTGCTAAAACCTTGGGGAAAATGTGGGCATTATACATGGACACGATCTATAAATAATGAAAAATGTCAATACGCCTCCACATAAGCAAGGAGAGCTCCCTATTTCAGTCACCCCACTCATGTCACCCTTTGCGTTTCTGCATCGACTGCGGCCTATGCATCGTCACTGACCCACATTGCTGGCGTGAACGAAACAACTGTTGTGTCTGCACTATGCTTAGGGTTGGTTTCCTTATAATGAGGGGAAAGTTCTTTTTGAATTTCAACTGTGAACAATTCTAGCGCTGTTTTGCGCACTCGTTAACGAATAATTTGCATTGGTCGCCAGTTGCGCCGTGTTCAGGTAAAAATGTAGTTCATTTGCATGATTATGTTGATAATTATACAAATGTTGGTTTGTATAGGTACATATTTTAGTTCGTCGTTTTGGTGAATTTTAAAAATATTGTTATAGTTGACTTTTTGTCAATTTAAGACTACTCTGGTTGCAGTCCCTTGGAGAAAAAGGATAGTGCAATGGCATTTATAGAAGAAATGTAGTTTTTCCGTTGCCTTAATGGTTAGTTCTCTCAGATTTATCGATATTTCCTTGAAATAATAATTGTACACATAATTAAGTTAAATTTGATTTCCATGAAGAAATTATCGTTGTATTCATACACCGCAATTTACGATTAATACAAAACTTAGCGTAAACGTTGAAATACACCGCATAAAACTGGCGTAATTCCGCAAACCCTAGTCGGGTCGCAAGCTCTCCGTATTGCAGTGTATCGATACTTTAAGAAGTCGCCGTGAACCGCCCACGACGGCTTTCAAAGCCCTTGGACTTATGTAATTGCGTTTTACGCTCGCTGTGACAGCTTGTGTAATCTTTGCAGGATTTACGAGCCTAACTGTACACATTAATGTTTGATGTATTGCAATAGTTGGAATGAGATTGGTACATACATACATAAACTCACGTCTGTATTCCCCGAAGGAGTAGGCAGAGGTGCATTTCTGCACCCACATTTCGCCAGGTATGTATCAGTCCCACGTAATAGAGGGCGAGCCTATTGCCGTTTTTCGGGCACATTTCCAGACTCCGTGCTGTTACTGAGAATTTCCTAATGGAAAAACCCAATAACACTTTGCCCGACCCGGGAATCGAACCCAGGATCTCTATATCCCACGGCACATACTTGTACCGCGAGACCACGAGGCAGTAAACATTCCGATGTGACCTCAATATCTTGTGTCCAATCCCCAAGATTATTAGTCGTGTATGTATATGATTATTTGTTGGTCGTGATCATCTCTCAGAATAAATAATATCCGTGTATGAAATATGACGAAGTGTAAAGATATTTCCGGTACTAAATCCATCTTTTTATATGTTAGTTATGGAGTATTAATTAGTCATCATTTGTCGTTATGTGCAGATTCTGATTATAACTCCTATTAACGTTATATATGTAGTTATTATGATTGATTTTTAACCATAATAACAACCCAAAACAGAGTATATCATTAATACATTGATTTCTTTGTCAATTATCGTAATTTGAATGTGATAATTCAATAGATAATTAATTAATAACATTAATTAAATTAAATTTTAAACGATTCAATCATTATCATCACGTATATGAGATACGTCCCACTGCTGGGCACGGGCCTCCTCCACAACTGAGAGGTTTAGGTTATAGTCCACCACGCTGGTCTAGTGTGGGTTGGTATATATTACACATTATAGGATCTTATACGCCTTCATGTTTGTAAAATTGTTTGATTTTCCTTATATATTTTTTATCGATCCAGAATTCCTATTAGTCAGTGCAAGCGGTCAAAATTTCCAGTGAAGAACTGGGATGCGTCATTGCAGAACAGGATGCCACGAAGCCGGTTACAGTGTGACGTCATATTGCAGTTAATGCACTTATTGCAATGCATTCTTTTTAAATTGAAGTATCGATCTCTTTTACAGAAATTTCAATTTAGTGAATATTAATATCTTTATTAAACTTCTATTACATGCCTAAATTTAGATCTTTTTTCTTCATATCTGTTGACTGTGTCTGAAATGAAATTTTATTTTTAGGGGAATCAAGCCTATACACATAATAAATAAGAACATTTGAAACGCATCTGTTGGCCCGCTTGCAGTAAATTTTAAAAATATCTCGCACAATCAAGATTTTGGCCGAGACTTAGAGTTTTGCCGTGAAATCCATTTTATGCAGACAAAGACGAATGCTTAGATCGCAGTGCCAGCCTGTACGTTGGGCAACTAGCTTATGCAACCGTGGCTATTGTTTCTAGTACGTTTACATTTGATATTTTGTTTCTTCATAAGCGACTAGACTTATGAAGATGTTTTATGTAGAACGCCAAGGAGTTTTGATTTTGGATATGAAAGAAATGTGAAGCTAGGTCATTTCGAACATACGATTTTAACTATATAAGAGTATATAAGGCGAGTAAATTAAGATTATTGTTATGGTGACGTTAACAAGTAAAATATTATGTTGGAGACGAGCATTGTAAGCCCATATAGGCCACGCTTTACTCCAGTTAGTGAGTTTTTAACTTTGTCAAAGAAATAACGTGCAATAACTCTTAAAGCTAAAGAAGTCTAAAAATCCCTAAGCCTTGGCTTCTAATCCTAAGTAGCCTTGGCTTTTGAACTCGCGATAACAGAGATGATGTCATGGCAAATCGCACCCCTGATCTAGGTCATTACGCACTTACGACGAATCTTTTTCGTTTTACTGTCAATCTGAAGTCGCCAACATAATTTTGTGTAATGACTACCGGAAGCGTGGAATGGATTTCTTACACCAAATTAAACACTCAACGGAAATTATGACATCATCAAGATAATAGAGCCTTAATGCTTCGACCTCAATTACTGTGCCTTAAAACAAAATAGAAGGTTGTTTCAATTTGAACGTCTCTAGTTTTAGCTCAAACTTTGCAGCCTTATTAATACTATATCTGGTGTAATGAATTATTCAATAAGTAGACTTATTACTATTATGGGTATTTCGGTGTGATATAGCTATGAAATTGTAAATTGTGTGGATTGGCATAAAACAAGGTTTTTCGCTTATTTACATTCCGAACGATAAATCTAGTCAACACAGCCCTATTTCAGTGCAATTTTACTATAAAAAAATGTTTACCATAAAAAAAGCGTCCAGTGATTAGGGGGCGTTTGAATTGTACAGCTATCACAGCCTCTTACAAAAGGCAACACGATGATAGAGGTTTGCCAGTAGGTACCTATGCTTGGTAAAGACCCCGCATTACCTTGACATCGGCGAGTGCGGCTTCGACGGCTGGATATACTGACATATACCCCTCCCAATTGCCATCGTAAGAGCTGGGCAACATTGCTCTCTAAAAAAATTTAGGAGAAAGACAACCGTGAGAGCACCATTATTATGTCAAGTCTATCAACCCTTATTACGCCCGTACGGAGGACTATGATCGTAATCCTATTACCATGAAGCCGCCTGATACTGAATTTATGTGCGTTGTATAAACTAATGAATTGCGGTAATCTGTGCTAAGTCTTAAGGTGCATAATGCAGTATCTAAGCCGTAGGACATTGATAAAGTTTGTGGCAAGTTGGCAAACCCTCCCATTCCTGTTTACGTAACGTCTGGTCGCTCGGATAAAGTTTTAAGACATGGTGTGTTATCTCTGGCATATGTTGTTTAAATAACTGTATGCGCGGGGTAATCGGGAGAATTTTAGTATATTTGTAGAAACCGCTTACTAGTTTCGTAATCCTATAGAAACGTTTTTAACTTAAAAATGTAGAAATTAAAGTCAATCATAAAGTGGCTGATTAAATATTTAACACCCTCGGTTTATTTCCATAATATATTTAAAAAGGTACGTCGATTCCACGAGATTGAGGATGTGCGCATAAAAAAAATCCTTTCCAAAATTATAAAATTATTATCATATTTATGATTCATATTATAATAGGTACGGACTGAAAACTGAAAAGATGTTGAGTCAAAAAACGTTTCCAACTCCCTTACTTTCTTCTTCTTTTTGCTGACAGTTGAAGAACAGTCGTAGAAATGTCATGCTATTCAATAATCTATTTGGCCTGCAATGCGCACATATCATCAGTTTCTAGAAGAAATCCTTGCCACTGTAAGAAAAACCATAAAAAACTCTCACTTCTAGTAGGTATTAAGAGGGCAATGGGCAGCTAAATAAACTAAAATACAAACAAGCTTGAGACATCGATATCCGCTTCTAGAAGGTTTTTATGTAAAGCGTACACGGTGTTCCGGCGTAATATCCTTGTGTAGTGTGGGACGGAACTTGGCTTCCTTTTCTTTCCACTTGGCTGCAACCCGTGGGCAGACGGCCCGTCGCACGCTCGAGTAACACCTATTGTTTCCACACATTGTGCCTTTATGGCTTTGACTTTACAAACATGTAATCATTCTGAACGGATGACTAGGCTGCGCGAACTCCGACTTAAACACTTGGGTTTTCCTTCAAGCGACATGACCTATTGATACTTCAAGCTACTTTAGGTCTTTTCAAAATTGTTAGACATATTGTCTTGTTAAAACTATGGCGCAATGAGCTTCTCTAATTCCTAAAACACGGTTAGAATTTCAGCAAAGTTTTCTTGCAACTGCCAATATTGGATAAAGCAAATCACACTTGGATTAATGATTCATTGTACTTAAATCGATCTCGACTCATCAGCTCTAAGATGATTGCGACACGGAAACTATCAAATTAATTCTGGTAATAATATAAAATTACTAAGACATTAAGCTAAATATATGACAAAAATGCAATGTTGTGTTGGCATCATATGCTTGTATCTCAGTTTATTGGGGTCGAGACTCCCGTGTTGGCCTATAAGCGCTGGCGTGCCGTTGTCAAGGAAGATATATAATTCAATTGTCTCACAAAAGAATGTGTGAAATACCGTGTGGAATAAACGAGGTCAAATGGACATAGTTATATGAAAAGCACTTAAAGTTGTTTCAAATAAGCAGAGGCCCGTCTCTGTTTCTTTAATTTATTATAATTTTGCTGTTGGTGACTAATAATAAATAAGTATGTGCATTAAACAGTCGTATAATTCTGATTCCATACTAAGATATCAGTTTTAAACGAGAGGATGTTCAGCCAGGTGCATTAAGGCGCTGACGGTAAAACTGCAAAAAACGAATTTATGTCCGCACTAAGACACCCAAAAATATTTGTCGCGAGTTTGGTTGTTTTTCAGGGTGAAATTGCCCAGATTGTGATACACACACACAACTCAAGAATAAGGTGGAAGTGGCAGATTGTTCGTGTTAATTATTTATGTGTGATACAACTGGCGATCGTTTTTAAATTCTTTAGCATCGATATAACACTATTATTTAATATTCCGCATAGCGCAGTCAATTATGTAACGTATTTATTACCGCATGGGTAATTTGTTTCGGTGCAAACGCACCGCGTTCATTGGCTTATTGACAAAACACAGTCGCGTCAAGGAAACTATGCTGTGCCTAATAACCGTGACAATGGATGGCATTAATTAAACATTTGTATCCTTGTTTGAATTCCTAAGAAATCTTATCGTGGGATTGTTGTATTTAATTAGAAGGTAAAACTTTTTATGGACAAATATTGTTTCGCTCGCAATGGTTTCTTAATCCCGTTTATTGGCAGATTTTTTTTAAATTGTAGTACTAGATTGGGTAATCGAAAAATAGAAGTGTCACAAAAAATATTTGTCAGGATCTACAAGTTAATCCCGGCTTCGTAGTCTAGCTTAGAAAACCACCTCGTACTGTTAAAGAGCTGTGCCATTGAATTGTCAATTATTATTAATCAATCTTAATCAGAAGTTTATTATACTTTTGTTGTGTCTGATTTATAGAAAATAATAGACCAAATCACCAATGTCCCCCGCAAAGATCTAGGAAGAGTCCGGAATTAATATAAATATTTACTACACACTCGAGACTCTTGAACCGGCAAAACGTAAACAAACGCTTCGTTTCACGCTCCCAGTACAACTTACTGTTACCGTAACTTACTGTTGCCCCGTGGCGCAGTTGGCTAAACACCAGCTTGCGAAACGAGAGGCCGCGGGTTCGATCCCCGCACCGAGACAAATGTTTGTGTGATCCACAAATACGTATTTGTTTCGGGTCTGGGTGTTTGTGAGACCGAAAAGTCTCTCGTAGTTTCTGATACCCACGACACAAGACTTGTATCTTAATGTGGGGTCAGAACTATGAATGTGACTGTTGGGTGTATTTATTTATTATTTATTACTATTACGAAGTAACGTTGTTTAGAAGATAGTTATCGCTCATATTATAATCAGTGAAGGAAATAAAACCAAAAGAATGTGTTAAGACGACCTACTGAGGTCTAATTCTATCCATAGGCCTACCGGCCGTGCTGATTAAATTTAGAGATATTAAATCAGCAAATTCTCAATATTTTTATAATTTAAATTAATTGCGGGCAATCGTTCATTAAAAAACAAAGGTATTTGAAATTCGTAACAATTACCATTTTACATTTTCATCACAATGTAAGGTTCGGTTAGTTAGTTGGATAGTTTGGATACTTGTTACTAAAACTTCTATTATTGATGTGTTTTATTTCAGTGCAAACATTTTTTAACAATACCTTCATAGGTATTCTTAAAAAATGTTTGCAGCGAATACGAATGTTCGTAGTCGCTCCTGTTACATTGCAGTAAAATTATTTTACCTAAACTGTTCAATTCATTTTAATAAAGTTCTTAATAAAATCTTGACACATACTTACCATTCCTCGCATTGTTATGAAGAAGGCGATACTCGCTGGCCACGTTACGTTGTTCATGCTAATCTTGGCAGAGCGCGTACTGAAATTCGGGTCACATACACATGTATAGCTGGATGTATTCCCTCAGGAATATACACGCGTGTCCTACATGTGTTTGACTCATGGCACATGTATAGACTGGCGACGGTTAAATTGATTGGCGGAATGATATATTACTGTAACAAGCGCCGTTTGAAAATCTACTAAACGAAAACATGTGTGAACAATAGGAATAAACAATTTGAAGTTTTGGTTCTCATAGATAAGTTAAAGCGGCGTTTTGTGTAATCGAAAAATAGAAGTGATAGTTCTAGTTACAATCCTGGTACTGAATTGATAGTTGAGCTGATACCATATTTAAAGAAGAGTAAATCATTTACATGTAAACAAAAGTGTATGCCCTTTGTCCAGTATTGTAGTACAAATGACAGCAACTTCCAATGTAATTTATAAAAATAAATACCTGTAACAAAACAAATTAATATATACAACGGAAAATGCTGGAAAGGGTTACTTTGGTAAGATAGATTAGAAAGTCCTGCCACCAGTATAAATGTGAACGTAATATCGATAACATGTTCAACGACTTCGTAGCCATTAAAGTAAATCATAATAAGAAAAATGACGAAGCGTGCAATCTAGCACAATCATAAGAAAAGATTGAAATGTGTAATTTTTGTCCGGTGGTGACTGCGTAAGTCGAGTAATATTGCCATCAAGCTCTTGCGTACAGGATACGGTAGAATGAAAATGTGTTATTAATATAATAATTTCCGCAAAATCAATGACCGCAACAAACGATTATGTTTGTTATTTCTTAAGTGGCAAATGTTAGATACTTAATATGAAATAAAAGGGTGAAAGTAATAAACACAAGAGGGATTTCAAAGCAAGTTTCAATTTGCTCCATAATGGAAGTTGACGCGTGCCTTCATTCTTTATCAAAATAGCCCTTCGGCGATGTGAGAGCGCATGTCAAGTGCGAGCTTGGAGCACGTTCTCAATTATGTATTCAAATCGGCTCGAATAAAAGACCTACTGCGATGATTTTAGATTACATGTAAACAATATACTTCATATACCTAAGCTGTTACTTTATTATATTAACATAATAATTACAAGAAAGTAAAATAACCGTTACTGTTCTTACAGAAATAATACATTTAATATGGCGTAGAAATAGCTTCCCTCAGCATTAGACGAGATATAATCTAAAAGTCAATAAATTCAGATTCGTAGCGACAGTACGGCGCCGGAACAATTGGCTCCTCTTCGTATTTCTCGAAGTTGCTTGTGTCTGTAGCGGTTTTGCATTTTGGCACAAACGGCGGAAGTGCTCGGCAATTCAGGATAGTATCCCATTCTATCCCCTTGAACCACTTATGGTTCTTGTAGTCTAAAACGCCATTTTTCATCACGCCGAATCGTTTGCTAATGTCCACTTGAAGAATATTGCGTACAAGATCTCTTAGATCCGAACTGAAACTAGACGGGCATCTATATTTACCAGCAACTATTTTTTCGTACGTTTTCATCGGATCATTCGCAAAGAACGGGGGGTATCCCGCATTCATCTCATAAAGTAAAACTCCGAAGGACCACCAATCCACCGAGAACCCGTAGCCCCTGCTCAGTATCAATTCAGGCGCCAAGTATTCAGGAGTTCCACACAATGTCCACGTCCTTCCTTGCACAATTTTGCAAAAACCGAAATCCGTTATTTTTAAATAGCCGTTCCTTTCAATCATAATGTTTTCAGGCTTCAAATCACGATACACCAAATTGCAGAAATGCAGATATTCCAACGCCAAAACGACTTGACTGGCGTAAAATTTCGCCAATGGCTCATCGAATTTACTCATTCGGCGAAGATGCATGAACATTTCACCGCCAGGCACGAAAGGCATAATAAAATAAATGTAGCTGTTATCCTTAAAACTACATTCCATGGAGACCGTAAAAGGAAATCGGATTGCTTCGAGAACGCGCTTTTCATAAAGTGAGTGCTCAACTTGCTTCGTCTTAATTATTTTCTCCTTTTCCAAAACTTTCATCGCATACAATTTGTTGTTTTTAGAGTGTTTGAGCAATAGTACTCTTCCAAAAGCGCCTGTCCCGAGTGTCTTCACGCGTTCCAAGTCAGAAAAGTTGACGCTAAATTTTGATTTTTGACACCAGCGATTTTCGAATTCATGTTTCAACTTTTTTAAATATATTGTATACTGCTGTTGCTGTTCCTCTGTATAACCGTCACGTACCTCTGCTGACGAACATGGGGACCCTATTCTATACGTGGTATTCTTTGAAGGTCCACAAGATTTATTAGAATACATTTTTATTACTTATTTCAATGTCAATTGTTGTAATAACTCACGAGTCATAGCCCTCTAGATGTATGAATCGATTTTTCATCAACTTCAACCGAGTGAGTTGTTTATATTTACAAGAGGCTTCAGGTTCTCCTATTCATACAGCCCGGAGGGATCCTAAAATCCCTCACTTTAGCGAGATCGAAAGTACGAGGGTGAAGAAAGGCGGCGGCCGTGAGGGTTGAACGAACTGGCGAGGGGGCAAGGTGGAATCAGCTGTGTTTAGGGGTGTCACGTCGTGCCGACGACAAACGGTCGCCGTCCCGACAGGCTTATTGATCACACTACCACGTGCAATTTATATGTTTTAGGAAACTTTCGGTGCTCACAATTTTCATTGTACTTCGTCAGTTTTAACAATGTGGCGACGAAAATCTTAACATTGAATTGTTATAACGAAATAACAGTCATATCTCTTCGTCGACATTGTCTCTTCTAAATCTTATACAACGCTACACATGTTTTGGTATTTTCTAACAGAACTGGTAAATTCTCACCAATAAACGAGTCGTCCAACAACTAGCAGTTTCGTTCATCCGTGCCTTTAATTTCCGAAAGACATTAGTCTCTCCAATCTGCTCAAAGATCACACACTGTTATTACTTGATCTACTATCGCGTCTGTGTTTTATGAAAGTGATGTATCAACGATAAACAACGCAGATTGATCGCGTTCCAGCCACTTTTAATCTCCATTATCGTCCGAATTGTACGAAACGTGTCAATTGTCTATCGATAAGCATTTCGTGTCCATTGGGGTCGAGTATTACACCGCACCTCCGTGCTATACAAGTCGCTAATAAAATGGTATATGAGTTAATAACGGAAATGGATTTTATTACTCGGTTCGTCAAAATGAGTACTGCTTTTTTGTTTTAATATATTTCATGCTATTGTGTTAAATTCGTAAATTGTTCTCATCTATGTGAAGGAAATGATAAAGACAATTCGGTATGCCGACGTTGGTAAGAATAGTGAGTAATGATATAATGTTGATTTTTATTCGTATCCGTCTTGAACAGGCCGGCATAGTTTTGGCAACTGGTTAGAGATAGTCATGTTTGCATCTCACTATTCACTAACCAACTTGTATGGAAAGCACGGCCCTGCACTTATCATAAGCTGCCAGTGCCAATACAATGCTGTACTATTAAATAGTGAAAAAAGTTTTAAAGCTTGAGTAATTTATTTATTTGCTTACATTTTTTGTAATCTATTATCAAGATGGTTTACATTTGTTCCAATAAGTGATAAAATGAACTGTACGTTCTTTATTTTTTGCACTACAACCGCATGTTAATGCGCATTTAATCGTAGCCGATGATTTATTTTGTACTCAGTCTACAGTTAGCACTCCCTTTTATTATCATCACGATTTCCTTCTTAGTGTAAAGTAATTGGGACATTAGATCTTATTGTGTAGTATTAAGGTCTAATGTCGCGGGTAACGGACAATCGCGAAAAGAAAACTATCGCATTTGGCAGTTAAAGTACCGTTATCGAGACGTACTCGCACGAGACTTCATTTTTATAAGTATGACGCATAGTAACATAGGTACTCGCATTGTGTACTATACTGATTAATCTATTTAGTCCTTCGAGCCAGATGTTTTCCTTAATAATACACGGATGATCCGCTTTGTGGTGTATATTCTGCTATAATTAACTTGCTATGTTTTATCAGGCAAACAAGACCAGTGCAGTGATCCCCATAAGGTTTATTAAAATTTAAATTGATAAAATGTACTGAATCCTCAGAATGCATGCATTTAGATTTGGTTGTTTTTGCTTTACAGTACGATTAAGAAGACAATATTCGCCAGAGAAAAACTGATTAAAAGGTGCTCTTTTCGAAGTCAATATTCATTTTCTTAGGGCTGACGCGAATAAGTGACTACACTGGCTCTTAATCGTAAGTGCATTGTGAAACGAATAGAAAAATAACTTAATAAATCATTTTCAAGACAATATACTGACAAATTATATAACACATCGTCTAAGTTACTGACAAGACAAGCCCACGTAATAAATTCCTTTTAATCTTTGTATCTTTAATGGGATTTACGTCAAACCAACCTTGTCTCAAGATCTCGATCCGATGTCGCGTGATTGACAAATGTCGACAGTCATCCGTGCGTGTTTGTGTCACGGCTGTCGACAAAGTACCTACAGCATGCGTTTAGAACAACCGTCTATAATAATGAGCTCTCATGTTCTATTAATTTCTATGATAATTAACACATGCCGCAAAGTATATTTAAACATGCTGTTGTTTTGAAAACGAGCATCGTATATGGCTTAAACATGTCTACTATTATACATTTCAAAATATAGAGCATTAATTTGTCGACGGACCTATCACAAAAAAATATTGATACCGAAACTTGATTTGTGTGATCAGTCAACGTAAAATCGAAAAGTTTGCCCAGCTTTATGTGTAAGTCTGGTAACAAATATTTGTATTCAAAACTAGCTTAATTCAGGATATCAGATACCTGCAAACTAAAACCAAATTTTATTAAAACTGGCCCAGCCGCTTGAGCGTGAAGAAGTAACAAACACACACTCACAACCTTTTGCCTTCTTAATATTAGTGTGATATTTTTAATTACCCGTCCTCTTCCGACAACTGGACCTAAACTAATATCATCAAAACTTGCACAAATAGCGTGACTCATGTATGTTCCCGGTATTTGGTCATATATGGGTTGATTTGATACAGATAAAGAAAGTGAAATCATATTGTCAACACATGATACTGAAAACGGAGCTTTCTTTGTTACAAATCTACGAAGTACACACGATGATGGAATGTTGTGTTTGCAAGTTCAAAGAATTGTGTGTCCCAGTTATGTACTTTCAATGCTATTTGATCAGTCGATGCTTTATTGAGCGTTCATAATTGATACATGATATGGTGGTCTTGATGTATGGCAATTTTGCTAACGAAATCTAGTGAAATATTTAATAAGTAGAAGTCATCTATCTTATTCATCTGCAAGGTTTAGTTCTTCATAACTTTGATTATTTTTGTAGTTGCAACGTTGTCCCATTTCTGTCATTGTTCCCATTTGAGTTCATTTCAACTTATTAATTAGATCTTAAAGAATTCTTAATTTATGTTGAGTCCTTGGTCCACTAAATCATGGGTACTTCCATGACTTTCGCGTTTGTTATGTTTAATAAGATATATGGAGACGTAAACGCTTTTAAAATCATTCTAAAGACGCGATTGTAAGAATGATTTTTGTATTTCTGCGTGTAAAAAGTTTTTTGATTAGTATTAAAACATCAAATTTATAACACGATGTTTTCCTTAAATTTAAATAACCGATCTTATTTCTTAATATTTAAGTTTCCTTGTTCAACAATCTTTTTTGAATCATAAAGGTGTAGATAGCTAGCTCACATTATTAGTTATTCCTAATAGTTTCAAGCGAAGCTGGCCTGGCAAACGCTTTTAATAAATGATCAGGACCACATAATCACCTACATCTGATAGTAAATGTAGTTTAGTCCAAATTTATACTCGGGAAATTTCCAAACATGTCGCGGTATAGCTTAGCATTTAACTCAAATCGAACTATTATATTTTATTCAGTATAAGCCGACTTATTGTTATTGTATGGTCACTTTGGCGACTCGGATATAAAAAAACAATCGGAGTATGATAAAACGTATTCTCATAAACTGTAATATAAAAAATCATGAATATGCTGAGCACGGACTTATGAAAAGCTCTGTATACAAAAACAAACAAATAACCTTGAACTTCTCAAACGTACGCGACGCTACTACGAATAAACGTATAAGACTCTGTAACACATAACAGAAATTTGCGGCGAACACTATGAACAATGTTTATCAAAACGATCTCATTGCTTTGGTTGTCGTAAACCTAATGTGAACCATGAAATGTTGAAATTATTTCCCATGTCGGACAAATCTTTGTCTGACTGTCTCGGTTGAAAAAACATGGCTTGTGACCGATATGGAAAATGTCTCGTCTATGGAAAGTGTGGGTGCGCCAGTTTATCTTTCACCCTTTTTGTGTAAATTATATAAAGTGGCGTAGGTCAGCCTAGCGACAGTAGTAGTTACTGGTATGTGGAATTTTAGGCGGTTTTCTGATACTTGTTCTTAAAAAGTAAAGATTATTTCTGTTTTCTCAAAGTTATTATTGCGTGGCATCACAGCATTGATTCTTATCGTGTTAGCATCCACGCTTAGTGAATAAGACTCATGTACTTGTACATCAAACAAGGTCACGGCGCCTGCTAAGGATCCTACGTGCCGTATCTCAACGTCTTTTACGATCTGATGTGATATACATGAGCTGCTGATGTTTGATACCTCTTAAAGAATAAATTAGAATTTTTTCAAGGTCCGCCACACGTATTCCTTCCTTTAATGTTTGGGTGGTCCGCATTGTAAATGATTGATGCTGTCCTTTTTTATGTTATGTGCCTCCGATACTGAAGATGGGTTACTGTATTTTGGTGGCATGTTTTAATCCCGTAAATGCCAAAGCAATTATTTGGAATAAGTTCATCAAAAAATCAAATTAATTATTATTTTTTGAGTTTCACGCCAAAGCGACAAATTAAACACGATGCAATTGATGTAAGTCTTAATTTTATCCTTATAAGGTATTATAACATGTAGTGATGTTTTACAAAACATCGTCTTTGATTTTTTTTATATTCACATCGCGTCTATTCGCTCGCGAAGTATATTTCCAAGAATAATAGTCGCTGCAATGCATTAGAGATTGCCTAACCCAGCTGCAAGCGTTCGTTGAGATTTATGCGTCGTGGTGTCGGTCAAGGTTGTGGAGACCCGCAGAACTCGCCGCATGTCTGTTGGCACATAACCAGAAATAGTTCTTCATAATACAACCCAAACGATGGGACATGCAGAGACGAAATGTGGAATTTCTTTTAACTATTTTTACACATCCGGACATTATATAGGATGGATTGAGGAAGAGTTACTAGAAAAGAATTCGTTAACCACGTGACGACGACGGTTACGTTTCGAGGACACTAGGCCGTGTAAAAACTTGACAGCGAACCCGTTTCAAAATGTGCGATGGCAACCGGTCACGTTGAATATTCATCGCTCGCTAATTTCGGTACGTGTTTTGACGTTAATACGAGAACGCTACGTAAACAGTGAAAGTAAATACTCAAAACGCGAACTATTTCCGTCGATCGGATGTATTTACGCGCGACCTCACACCGACGTAAACGAATTGTTCGACAGCGTCAAAATTGTAAAATATGGTATGTTTTATAAATGATCTATAAGCTGTAGACGGCGTCGGAACCGTATCGAATACAGCGTTTTGGTCTCTTGTTAAAATCCAGATTGTTGTAAGAGCGATCTCTCGTTCAGCACTTATCACGCGAGCGTTTATCAAGATAATTGAATTAATGCCGTTATCCATTAACATCGTTCGCGTGAACACTAAAAGGTTTGGACACGTACAATATCTGATGACACTGGGATTAATATCCAATGTCACTTATCGCTATAGCCTCGTTGTTCTTACTATTTAAATTAGCGCGTGCGATCGAAGTACAATTCCCGGGTTAGGCATTGGGCCTTCTGTACATGATTGGCTCTCCTTATTACGTGGGAAATTAGCGAAACGTGGATGTAGAAATATACCACGGCCTAGAACTTCGGTTTCAGTCACAGTATGAAATTTAACACTACTGGCATTCAGTGTCGCGTAAATTATTTTCAAATGTTTATTTTATGTTCTTGGCAAACAAATTGTACCTACTAATGTATTTCAGGGATAGCAGTCTGGTGTGCACATTAGCACAGTGTCAATCAAAAGGTCATGGTCGTTGGTCTGTATAGCCTGTCACCCAAACCCAAGCGGCCCTACCTTCATTAGATAAAAATACACGTTACCTTTGCCCATTACGCTTGAAAGCAACCTCGTCACTGGTGATAGATTTCTATTACTAATCTTTATACTGATACCAATATGTTATCATTCGATTTTTTAAAACCAACGAGTAATTTCTCTAAGTAGATAATTAGATCGCGCCAGCACCACGAAATCAAAGCAAAAATATTGGTTTTCCTTTCTTAACTAGAGTTTTAATACTGTAAAGGTTTAGATATTGATGTATCTAAAATTTCGGATGATAACAATTTGTTAATATTTCAACTAAAATACATTTCAGACAAAAACAGACATTAGAAATAACACCTACGCTCTCAATATTTCGATTTAAGTTGTGAACAAAAAGTAAATTGCCTCTAGATTCTATTCAAACGTAATTGCTGAAACAGACAGTGTGTGGATAAATTTACAGGCGCCCTGTGTTTACGTTTCAATTTCATTTAACGATCGTCTCGTCTCGAAACCATTACATCACCTACAACTGCAGCAACGCTCTTGAACTTTTTTGTTATTTTTTTTCTTCCTATCAGTAGGAGGCCAGTTCCCGTGCAAAGCTTTGATGTTTTTCTACCGGAATGCTCCTCTGGTAATTGGTATACGCTCATTACATCACGATATAAATAAGACATTAACATCATATTTTTAATATTAACTGCTCATTTTCACATAGTTCTTATTATTATAGTTGAATGATTTTATTGAAGTAATTATTACGGTGAGTAACAACGTAACTGTCTTATAACTCATGTTCTAATTAATTATTGTCTTATGTCATCTATACACAGGGAGATGCGTTGAATAATCATTTTTATTTGTTTATATATTTCATATCACAGAAATTACTATAAAGTAGGTGAAATCCGCGGAGAATCAGCATTCCTGAAATATTTAGTCGAGTCGATGAAATCGCATAAGACTAGTATGGTGTCATCATTCACGTAGCTAATAGTTAAATTAATATGGGCTAAAGTTATAGGAGTAGCTTAGTAAGTAGGTACGAATTGAAACCAGTGCTCATAATTTTAATGCTAATCCCTAATGTAGCATTCGAATCTAGTATCTCATTATTAGCTGGCTACTCGCCCGCCGCTTCACGAATAGTTGGGTTGTACGGTCCAATCCGACTGCGAACATTAATCTCAGTTGAAGGATTCCATTTGATTTCGTCTTGCGCAAGACGGCTGATGGATTTACCAATAGAGGTGAAGATAGGTGCATTGCGGCAAATGTAAAGATTTCCACTATGAAAACGACGCTGCATAGGGTAGACTATAGAATGGATGGGCTGTCTCTAGTTCGTACTCACAGAAGACCCAGGAGACGTGGAAACTATGGAAGCGGTTGCTTAGTTCCGTTCGACCTAAAAATTACTTTTCTTTCGTTTTATTTCTTTTCATACATAATAAAGTTCTGGCACCATTGTGAAACAATGAGCACCGAAATTATTCCTGCTTTTAAAAACTGTAGAAAATATTAGAACTCGACACTTAATTTTTCAAGTCTTTTCTTTCCCATTGTTCCTTTTATACTAGTTTCCGCTACTTTCTCGGTTTTTGTGCCACTATGACATCAATTACTTTAGACTGTGTTATTCAAGTTAAATTGACAGTTATTTTATGTTTTTTAAACCCGTTTGTAATTGAGCAGACATACATTATGTATGTCCAGCAGTGGACCGCTATCGGCTGATTTTATGAAGTATTTCAGCTTGATGAATGTTTACACCATTTTATGAAGCAGTTTAAATTATATACCTAAATATCCATAAAAATATTTGTTTGGTAGGATAGTAATAACAAAAAATAAAATGTGAGTCTTTTGTACTATTACTTTCAAACGCATTAATCGGTAATTGTTAAGATAAAACATTGAGCAAAAAATTGTGTTGCTGTGGCAACATTGTACATACATATTTTGAATTTTCAATCCACTTTCAGCATTGAATTACTGACCCAACAGTTGCATAATATTGTCGTACCATCAGTCTGTGAAATATTTCAATATATAAGATAAGACTACTGATATATAAGACTTACCTATGACGCGAAGTACCTAATGCTTAGTCCTAATTAATCGATCTGGACGGTAGTAAGCTTAATTCGATGTTTTTCTTCCAGCTGATATTTCCAAAACAACTTTAATTCTGTTGTTATTTATTATTTATTGCTTCCAAGCAATTGACGCCCATGTCCAACTTGTACCTGACATTCACGTTGAACGCTAGAGATTCAAACTCCTGGCTAGTATTACATTATCATACCTAAAGAGGAGGTTTGCAAATGCTCTCTTTATACAGCGGTTCTTATCAAGTATTGTTTATTATTGAATTCTGTATACCATGAGCTATCTCATCCAAATTATAGTGACGGTTGTCTTGGTAATCGTATCGCGTAAAGAGGGAACATTGTATTAAGTATAGATTACTCAGTGCAATGACTCACGCGTCTTGTAATGAATACTTTGTATCAACAACGCCCACAGGAAATTGCAAAGGAGGTTATTTAAAAACGGCAACTTTACTGTCCTGGCATATGTCATTCATGAGGGTGCCTAATAGACTGTTGGGTTGTGTTTTAGCTGCTTTGTTACCTAACTTGTGGAATAAATTTTAATGAAGACCTGTGAATTGCTATATATTGACATTTCTAATTTAGGTATATTTGGTTACTTATATCGACGTCAACTATAAATTGGTTATCCTGACCTATGTATATACTTACCCAGAAATAGAATGCGACATTCACCAGATTTTGTGTATAAAAAAATTTCGTTATGATAAAACTCATTATTTTTTACCAAGTAAACCATTTTATTTTGCACCAGTATCATGATACTGACTAGAAATGCATCCCTCGTCTTTTTAAAACTGTGTATCTGAATACTCATAAAACCTTTGTGGTGTTTTTTCATATTGACAAACTCTTGGCAATATCTGTATCCTGAGATGCATAACTATGCACGATTTTCAATACATGACCATGTGTTAACTCTTTGGTAATAGAAATAAAAGAGTGTTGTAGTATTTCATAAAATATATTTACAGTTTCATGTATTATATTACGACAGTACCATCGCTGCCACTGTCATAAAAATGAAATGTCTCAAAGACAAGGCTTTCAGTACCAAGCATTTTCGGTCACCGAAAAACGCTTTTAGAAAATCAGTCACATATAAAGGCACACCACTAAACATTAACCAAGGGCGAATTTAGCCGCGCTTTCAGCGATCTCGCTTCAAAATTGTGCATTCATGTGTTCAAAAATTTGTCGCATAATCACAAGTTCGAAGACTTACAAACAAGCCCCCCAAGCGGGGTGGAACTTTCAGTCTCACGTAGTTAAAGCCATCTACATTGTTAAGGGTCGCCTGCCGCCTCTCATTAATGTTTAGGAGCTCCATCTTTTGTACTCGGCCGCGTTGTCAAAGAAAATATTCTTGTTCGTCACTGCGCTGGCGCCCGGCTTGATGAACTTTGATTTAGAACCAAGGTAGCATTATTCGTGGCATGTGCGTATTATACGGCCGATTAAAGTAGCTACGGTTTGTTGCCACAAATGGAGTGTGAAAAGGGTACTTTATGATTCCCATTATGCCACGCCACAAAGAAGTTCTGTGAGTTCTGTGATACTAAGTGACGGTGAAGACTCAGTAAGTCAGTCTGATTAAAATTAAATCTTTCTTCTTTGTGATAAATAACTACAAATATTCAAAGTCACTAACAATAATGATATACTTAGGAAAGCTTTCTAGGACGCTTTTTATATGCGCCTTAAAATATTTAAACCAAAAATAGATATTTGTTTACTTATCTGCAAATGGTACAGTAAGTTCAATTCAATAAGTTCGATAAGTACGTACGATGCGATACAATGCGATCAGGGCGATATGTTTGTCTAATAGATCACCGAGTTTAAGTAAAAGCTTTAGCTTTAAATAATAGGATTGTTGGAAGCGATATCACTTTTATTTTTGTTATCCTGGCAGATTTTTTACAATTCCGGAGTTTTTTCTTCTTCCCTGAAAGTAGTCAGTATTAATGAGAACTGAGTCGTTCAGACCGTGTAAAATATTGCGCAAAGCCATTTTTTCTATAAATATCAAATATCGCAGGCAATTTGCGATCTGGTCCGTAGTAAAACAACTTTATGAGGCAATTTTTTTCGGCCAGTTGCTAATAAAGCTGCCACATAAAATAGGACATAAAGATTTATACATATTGAATTAGTTGCCTCGCAGTTAGCCGCAGCTATTCTTTAATTAATTAATAGGTCGTGACTTCAGCTCCGAGTCTGCGGGTACCGGCACGCTGTTAAGTATTCAATACATCAATCTGGGACACGGCTATTAACGTTGTGAAGCTCTCACATATTCGGCTGGTTGGTTTTCGCGGTGCAATTTACGTGTATACAAACGTTCTAATTGTTTGGTTAATTAAATTCATAATGATCATAACATTATGAAATTTAATATTTAAATTCAATCCAATCCACTCGTTTTCTGTTACTGAGACATAGCCTGGGTGGTACACCTATGTATACTATTATACTTCTTTATGGGATATCCATAGACCATTTTTAATAAAGAACTGTCGCTATAAACATGAAAGAAAATGCATCTAAATAATGTGTAATTGTAGGCGTAATCTAATCTTTCTCATTCGTAGAAGAGTATTCGTAAAATATATATATACGCGATCATATATAATAGTGTAAGAGAAATAGCATTAATGTCTTTTTAGCATTAGAATTTTGTAAAGGACATGAATATTCAATAATTTACTTTAGATATAGCGTTCGATTTGTTTCGTCATTAATCAAATTAACAACAAAGACTAATATGCCTGTATAATTCAATTTGAATGTACAAGAATAAAATGAGTGACAATAATCCTTTAAAGAGGCGTCCGAGCTATTTCAACCACACCCACACCATTTTTAATTCGATTATAGTATCTTCAACATAATAGATCCCAAGCTTTTACTGTGAAATGCATTTTGTTTTTTTAATTTTCTTTGTGAATGAACAATAAGCCGCTTAAACACATACATGTGGCTTCCTTCGTGCAATTATTTAAATATGATCCTGTTATTTCATAGAACGTTCGCCTATGCCAAGCGCGATACATTAATATAGAATGGCTTGTATCAAATTCATTGGAAGGTGAATGGACAATCGTTACAAATTTATAATTAATGATGCAATAGATAAATGCTGCACGCTTAAAGTTATCGTCAAGTATAAATACTATTTTATAGGAACACTAGTTTACCTGGGGACATGTCAATTATAGAGTCAGTACAATTTCATTTTCGCAGCATTAATGTTCAATAACAGAAATTGTAAATAGTGAAAACAAGCACTTAACTGTCCTTTTGCTTAAACTGATATAATGCACGTTTATTTTGATCGCGTGAATAGTTAATTTAGTAAGTTTCTGAGGGCAACAATCTGATATAAGGATTCCGATTTCTAATAAATTTTATGTCACGCATAAACAATAAAATCATTGTAAATATTAAAATTGGCCCATATTAAATATTAATAGAGTTATTCAAACGTAGAGTGAAGGATTTAAAAAAAAGAGTACCTTTTTGAAAAATCAAATTAAAAGCCTCTCAGCCTACTAAAAATAGTGAGAGTGGATAATTGTTTCATCTGATTAGTATGTTTTTACCTCGTTGATGATATCAGCGATTATTTTGATAATATGAACTTGAAGCCCTTATGACAATGAAATAAACATAACACAGATAACACGATGAGGGCTATTTAAAACAATACTATCATACAACATATTAATTGATAAATTTTGTGTCCGCTATTACAGAAAATCATAATAAAATTATGAAATACAGAAATTTCTCTAACACACCTACCACTTTAAAACGAACATTACAATATTTCATACTTCCCCCCACTAATATTGAGCACGCGACAATCCCATGACAATAAACTATGCGTTCCAACATGCTACACCATCAGATGGCTTGAGTCATTTTTTACTATGCAGCTTGATTGTCATACCTGCCTGCTGGTGGTAGGATTTTCGTATCCGCCCGGATAGCGACCACCGTACACAAGGCGTAAAACCCGCCATAGTGACACATGCAAGTGTGTCGCGTTCCGGGATCAGTCAGTGTACTTCCGGTTTTTCGGGGGACTTCAGTCGTGGTAGGGGGATGACCGTGCGGGTATTTTTTCCTCGACTGGTTGGAGGTGTATTGACCCATCGGCCAGGGAGACCTGTAGAAACGGTTGTTCCGCTGGCCGCCCGCGGTATAGTACAGGGGCCCAATCGTTGCTAACCACCTCGAGAGGCTGCCCCACCATGCCGCGCATAATCTTGGAGTAGGTCGTCGTGCCGGTTGGTGACCGGATGTGGGGTCCCGGCGGCCTATTCCGGGAGGGTACGGGGGCCCTTCCGTCCGATGGATCAGTCTGCCTCCATTCAGCACTAATGTGACTAAGTTCCCGTCGCGGTCTTCTTACTACCATGACATAAGTCCCCCCAGCTTCTTCACACTTTCCTTCACACATACCCATGACAGTGCATTACAATAGAGCAGGTTTTACAGCGGTGCACAACCCCACCACCGCGTTCACAATGGAGTTCGCCAACATCCGCGGACTCCACTCGAACATCAATGCCGTCCACCACCATCTAGAGACGGCCCGGCCTGCCTTGCTCTTCTTGACAGAGACGCAGATTCGTTGTCCGGCCGATCTATCGTACTTGCACTACCCCGGCTATTCGCTTGAAGAAAACTTCAAGCCTAAGGCCGGGGTGTGTTTGTATGCTCGGTCGGATGTCTGCTGTCGCCGTCTGCGCTGCATGGAGGATCCTTCCTTCTCCACTCTGTGGGTACACGTTGACCTCGGCTGTCAAAGTCGTGTCTACGTGTGCCTCTACAGATCTCATAACGGGGATGAGGAGACAACCCGGTTATTTAAATACCTTGGCCAGGCGACAGACATCGCGCAGGAGCAGTTCCCCACAGCGGAATTGGTAGTTTTGGGGGACTTCAACGCACATCATGAGTTGTGGTTGGGTTCCTCCAAGACTGACCATGCTGGAAGAGCTGCCCATGCGTTCGCTCTTACTCATGACTTGGTGCAACTGGTGAACCAGCCTACCAGGATCCCAGATGTGTCAAGTCATGAGCCTTCTCTGCTGGACCTTCTGCTGACGAGTCACCCAGCCGGGTATCAGGTGACGGTTGGTGCCCCTTTGGGTTCCTCCGACCATTGCCTGGTTGGGACGTCAGTTCCGCGCGCTGCACCTCCACTACCCGTGAAGGTAAAGCGCAAAGTCTGGCACTACTCGTCAGCAGATTGGGATGGTATGCGAGAATACTTCGCATCCATCCCTTGGCGGCAGCGCTGCTTTGAGGGCTTGGATCCTTCAGCGAGTGCCGACGCCGTTGCCGACGAGATCAGATTAGGAATGGAATACTATATTCCTTCCTCTGAGATCGCCGGCAAGGGACGCGGACGCTCCTGGTTCAATCGCGAGTGCGCCGACGCTGTTGGTAATAAACAGGCGGCGTACCGCGCTTGGATCAGGGGTCGCGCAATGAAAGATCCCAATTTAAGTTTACTCAAGGCAGCTTATAACCGTGCCGTCAAGGCCTGCAAGAAGGCTTATGTGAGAGCGGATGCTCAGCGCGTCTCCAAGATTGGACGTGCCTTGGCAGACCATCCGACGAGCAGCCGTGCTTATTGGAGTCTTGCTAAGGCTGTCCAATCCAATTTCTGTCGTCCTTCGCTGCCCCCGCTGAGATATCCGGATGGATCACTGGCCCATGGGCCGGAGGAGAAAGCCAGTTTACTGGCGCGCCTCTTCGCGGCTAATTCTCGGCTCGATGACTGCGGTTCTCAGCCACCTACGCTGCCCAGCTGTGGACACACAATGTCTGATATCCGTATCAGGCATTGTGATGTTAGGCGTGAGCTGCAGTCACTCGACGTCCGAAAAGCCAGTGGTCCTGATGGTATCCCGGCGGTTGTTCTTAAAAAATGCGCAGCCGAGTTGTCTCCTGCACTAACACGCTTATACCGCGCGTCTTATCTTTCAGGTGTGGTGCCTCAATCTTGGAGAGAGGCTAATGTGCAACCGATCCCTAAGAAGGGTGATCGGTCAGACCCTGTTAATTATCGCCCAATCGCCATAACCTCAGTGATCTGCAAGGTGATGGAGCGGATCATTAATATCCAATTGGTCCGCTACCTGGAGGATCACTCGTTGATCAGTGATAGGCAATACGGCTTCCGCCGTAACCGGTCAACGGGTGATCTTCTAGCGTTTGCCTTGCATCACTGGGGGGAGGCGATTGATCGGCATGGCGAGGCTCTTGCCGTGAGTCTCGACATAGCCAAGGCATTTGATAGGGTCTGGCACCGTGGCCTTCTCTCCAAGCTTCCGGCATACGGTCTTCCCGGCAACTTGTGTTTGTGGATTTCGAGCTTTCTGCATGGGCGTAGAATGCGTGTCCTCGTCGACGGGCACGCTTCACAGCTCATGTCAGTTAGTGCCGGGGTCCCACAAGGCTCTGTGCTATCGCCCACCCTGTTTCTTCTGCATATCAATGATATGTTGCCGCTTGGCAACATTCATTGCTATGCAGATGATAGCACGGTCCATGGGCGGTACTGCAGTAAGCCACCGGGTTGCCGGGTGGATACTGAGAGTAGACGCGAGGAGCTTGTCATTGAGCTCAATCGGACCCTGGAGCTCATTTCTACTTGGGGTTCCCGGAATCTGGTTGAGTTCAATGCCAAGAAAACCCAGGTCTGTGCGTTTTCGTGCAAAAAATCCCCGTTTTCCCCTCTCCCCAATCTTCAGGGCTTTTCACTCGCAATGCGGAAAGGCCTTAATATCCTAGGCGTAGATATTCGCTGCGATCTCAATCCAAGGACCCACATCGAGGGCATTATATCTGCCACTTCGCGTAGGGTCGGAATCCTGAACAGGGTGCGCCGGTTTTTCACGCCCGGTCAGCTTTTGCGCTTATACAAAGCGCAGGTTCGGCCGGGTATGGAATACTGCTCGCACCTCTGGGACGGTTCCGCCAAGTACCTCCTCGATGCCTTGGATGGATTGCAGCGACGTGCCATCCGCATTGTGAATGATGCAGACGTTACAGCCAGCTTGGAGCCGCTACAGTTGCGCAGGGACATTGCCGCACTTAGCGTGTTCTACCGTCTGTATCATGGTGAATGCTCTGAAGAATTGTTTAATCTTGTCCCATCCTCTCCTTTCCTCACCAGAACCACGCGTGCTGGCATGCGAAGCCACAGCTTTATGGTCACAACAACCGCGGCTCGAACTAAAAAGTTCGCTAACTCTTACTTTTGCCGCACCATCAAGCTGTGGAATGGTTTGCCGGCTCACGTGTTCCCTCCTTCCTATGATCCTGGATCCTTTAAGCGAAGCGTGAAGAAGCATTTGTGCGGGCCGGCATGATTGTGTCGACCAGCGGGTGACCATATCGTTTCTCGCTGGTCGATATTATTTTTTGGACTCCACTGTGCTTACCATCAGGTACAGTGGAGTCACTTTGCCGCGCCAGAATAAAAAAAAAAAAAAAAAAAAAAAAAAAAAAAAAAATTTCTTTACACTTTGACTCACATGTTGAAAACAATCGCACGTGTTTCCTATTATGATGCCTCCACTTAGGTATTTTGTTCAAGATATGCATAAGCTCGTATCGAGATCCATACTCGAGAGAATTACAAATCCACAAATATTACAATCATAACATTTGTTTTGGCGTATAATATCTTAAAATAAAATTCCGTATGTTGAACAAACCCACTGAATTAAAATAGTATCACAATACTGATAAAATTAATCTAATCATAAACAGTTAAGATTATTGTGAAAAACACGAAATGTTTTCATACTTATTTCATTAACCTCATTAGTTCCGTCCGTCAAAATCCCGCTGATTTTACTGTAGTCGTAAATAATAAAGTATACAACATTAAAATAGTCGAATCAAGCGTTTTCTCTCACACGTGTTTGGAATGAAAACTCATTAAATACCCCGAAGCTGTCCAAATTTATTTGAAGTAAATATGTTTTAACGAGCTCCTAAATGTAGGTACGGTGTATCTGCCCTGAAGCGATGTTTAATGAGTCTCTTCCTTTCTCCGCTTCTATTATTGTAATTGCTAACTACTCGTATATAAAAATGTAAAGACTATTTGTGATAGGACACATTCAGTTAATGTCACCTTACGGCTTAAATTACTCAACCTCGTGGTATCATGTCCATAGAACTTTTACCATATTTTGTACCTTTTGTTTTTGTAACACTATCTCTCTTTGTGGAATAAAGTGCGTAGCTGTTATTGTCTCTTGGCGAATTTCCAATTTACCGTCTATATATCTGAAATAGTATTAATTATACGTCCAATAATAAGGAAAACATAAATAGATCAATTAAAAGCGTATAAATAATTAACAACTCATGATTTTAGTTCGTAACGTTGTGGTAGCACGGTCTGCGGTCGGATTGGAGCCGATCAAACCGCACAGCACGGGCACGTTTTGTGTCAACGAACCTATCAACAGGTTTACATAGATAGCTTGCATATGATAACAATATTCTAGACGTGAAACTAAATGTCTCGCATCCTGTACAGTTTAATTTAAGTATTATTGAAACGTGATAAGATATGCACGTAAAGCGACAAGTTTTGTGCACTCACTGTCAATGTTTTTGTGTTTCTATGTTATCGATTGTTATTCTGATACGATGTTCCATATAAATTCTATGTTCTATCAATGTATCGCACACTTATAAAGATTATGTTTCTTGTAATGATATACAAAATTATCTAAAAATACTATTCCACTCAGTGTTTACTTACCATTCAAGTCTGGTACATTCGTGACGATTTGAATCAGGTCTCTCACAAAATCCCCATAAACAGTACCTACCAGTTTCCCGTTTCGTGAGATAAATTATTAGATGCTTAGTATTTTTACAATTATTACTACGTTTACAAAGCAAAGTGTTATTGGGATTTTCCATTAGGAAATTTCTCGGTAACAGCACGGAGTCTGGAAATGTGCCCGAAAAACGGCAATAGGCTCGCCCCCTATTACGTGGGACTGATACATACTTGGCGAAATGTGGGTGCAGAAATGCACCTCTGCCTACCCCTTCGGGGAATACAGGCGTGAGTTTATGTATGTATGTACTAAGTTTACATCTTTCCCAAATATTCTGATTGCAATTTTGTTTCATGCACGAGTGTAGTTTTACCATGGCACAAAGAGGTAGTCAGCATACTGATTTAATTTAGAATGAAATGGTACATTTCACGTCGTCACAATCGTCAGTTATTTACGCGGCGTAAGCCCGCAAAGGGCGCCGTTAAAAATTGTCATAAAACAAGTGGTCTTTAATTTACGAAACTATTCTCATTCAACATTAGTTTTATAGTTCTTTGTTTGTGTTTATTTTAAGACTAGATGGGCCTCTAGCCATTACCTAATATTTATTATCCTGACGCCTTAAGTTAAATCACCCCGAACGATTCTGAGTCATAAATTCATATGTCAGCCAAAAATATTGTTGCCCCTAGTACAGTTGCGGGATCGAATTTCATACAAAAAAATGTAAAGCATTTCTAAGGCATCAATATTGATTGATGTTTCCTTTGTTTCAGATTTATCAAAAAATCGGTTCAGTGAAGTGCCAGAGGAAGTGACTAGATACGTTTATTTAGAAAAGTTATTGCTGTCGCAGAATATAATCAGATGCATTCCGGACGCAGTTGGAGGTCTTCAATCACTCACATATTTGGACCTCAGGTAATTAAAGTAATTTTATCTTTTAATACGTGTTTAATTGGAAATTATTAATTGAAATGCACCAAAAGGCTTTTAGAAAACATTTTACAGTAACCTATATGTAATAAAATAAGTTCTTCATTATAACTTTCTCAGTGGCTAATAAACTTTTTCAATGATATGATTTAAAATAAAAAATAAAATGTATAATAAGTTTATTTAATTGGAATGTTCTAATATTAATAGTCTTCTTTATAATATTTTTATTAACTACAACATATTCACGGTAAACTTAACAATTTACTACAATGTTAACTTGTATAAAATTATTACAAAGGGAATTTTTAACTTAAATAATCTTGTGCTCTTTCGCTGTTGCATAATTCGCGTTTCTCAGTACTTGCATCAATTCCATCTTGACGTTAAGACGAAAGTTTTCCGGTACTGTTTTCAAATGAGGCAGCAATGAGAGGAGGAATAGTCTGTCGGGATCGTCGTTGTCCGTTTTGGCATCGACACTAGCGAAAGCAAATTCATCAGTATGGATACGATTTGTTCTAGGAACCTTCATTTGTGGAATGTTTTGGTCGATGCCTTCGTTGGAATCTTCTCGAACGTTGTCCATTATGTCTACATCTGCGGTGTCCTCGTCGGAACTTTGCTCCTCGTCTTTGATGAGTTTTAATTTCTTTTTAGGACGCCATACTTTTTTGCTTCTCGGATCTTCGTCGGACTCTGTGGAACCGTCGTCTTGTATTTCTTCTTTTCGTGGTAATTCCTGGTCTTTTAACAGAAACTGTAATTGTTTAGCATATATGTACGGCCTTCTCGTCTTATTTGGCCTCAATAAGTATTTTTGAAAACAATCTCGGATACTCTTCCATTTCTTTTGCAGTTGGATCTCTGCAACAATAAACAATATAATTTTAAAGCAGTGTTAAGTAAAGTAGCGCCATCTGTTGACAATGTAACGCAATTCACAAATCAGCTGTTATTTGCATTAAAGTCTAAACAAGTATTAAATTTCCGCCAAATATAATTTGAATTTTGAATATGTATAGTGATGTTATTACCGAGCTCTCGCACTTCGCTCTTCGTCAACTTCACGTTTGTTTGCATTAGCTCGGTGACAACCTCGTTCCACAGATGAAACCTCATGTTTTTCGCTCGATAGTCTGGATGATCGTAATCCCATATTCCCGGTCGTTTCTTCACCTCCTCTATTAGTCTGTCTGGGTCGTATTCGAACTGCATCACTGGGGTAGTAATGATGGAAAGCGTATGTACTACAGCGTTTGTATACACGAGCGGGCGGGCGTCGGCCAACTGACGCGCAGCGGGGGAACGCGGCGTTTCGCTTCAAAATGGCCGCTGTTACTCGGGTGCCTACGTATGCCATCGAGAAACGCCGGATTTAATTGTTTAAGAATAGAATAGCATAGCAAAAGCATAGAATAGATTTTATTTTGATTTTTTCGCTCTTGTTTATGTAATGTTTACGAATTGTAAAATTGAGCTTTTATCGGCTTTACTAATGCAATTATATATTTTAATATGGTTTTGTATTTCAAATGTTTACTCTGAGTATTCAAAATTGTTTACCGTGAATTTATATCCGACTGTTTTATAATTCATAAAACAGTTAAATATGTAAGTTCTATAGATTGAATATAAACCGAATATTTTTTTTATTATAGCAAAAATGAAATGTTTTTTCACCTTGTTCTTTAAACCTACCGGCTAATGATCTGAGTTGAATGATTTTTGTCAATTTGTGTTACAAATTAGTTTTTAGTTACTATCATTTCACGCACACACCAGTTACTTTTTCTTGCGACCTACATCTAAAGTGTTAATCTATTTGCAGACGGACGCTAGTAGTAATGTTTTAGCCACCATATTAGTAATAGGTAATAGTCAAGATTTTTGATACCCACGACTAAGTCAAAATAACAACACTTGTAACTTAGTGTCGGGTCAGCGCTATGTATGTTCTACACATCACACATATAACTCTAATCACATCATCAGCCCATATACTCCCACTGCAGGGCACGGACTTCCTCTACAACTAGAATATTTAATTATAGAATATTTAACCTAACCTAACAAATTCCTAAGAACATTTAGGTGTACAGGTTTTCTCACAGTGTTTTCCTGTACCGTTAAAGTGAGTAATAATTCATTATGAATACACACATAACTCGAAAAGTCAGAGGTGTGGGCTTAGGTTTTGAACCCACGACCGCCAAGATTCTTTACCGCGCGCCTAAGCCTCGTCGCCATCGCTATAAGTCACATTTATTTTTATTTTTAAACATTAATTTTGAAAGTCTCATATTAACGCTAAGCGTTTGGTCAGCGTACACGGGCGTGCTTATCTATCGAGCGGCGCGCGGCGTCGCTGCCCCCGCCGGTCGTGCCGCGGGCCGGCGCGGCGCGGCGAGGGGAACACCGCGCGGCTTGTGCCCAGACTTGCGACCGCTAACCGCAGCGCGCTACACTCCGTGTCTTGCCTTCCACTCTCTATACATACCTATTATGATATTTGTCGACGATTCACCTTGACGCGCTCGCTTTGATTGAAAGCCGTGTCATAACGCTGTCACTTATACGAATTTGGGACGTTTAACCGTTGCGTTTTTTTTTTTTTTTTCGAATTCATTTGAGGTTTTGTAATAATTATTTATGGTATGGAGCTGGGAGACGTTAACTTTGACTGGTGATTATCGTAATACATACATCGTACAGCCTTGGAACGTATTATGAAATTGACATATAATAATTTGGCTACTATCTTATTATTTTTGGAGATATGGTACAGGTGTATACTGAATATACCACTTTGTAAATAATATAAAATGCTTTCAGTTTTTACATAATTATTACAATAACAATAAAGAACATCTTGATAGTTATGTGAACATATTCAAAGTGATATACATAAACATTATGAATTATTTAAAAGCAAATCAACATAATGATGAGGTAAAAATGCACGGCAAGCTTGTTTTTACGCTTTCACACGAGCGATTATAAAATCGTTACCCATATGGCTACTGTCCTGCTATTTGTTCCGATTATTGCGGGGTATCTCGGTTTGATCGAGTGTTACAAGTTATCGCTGTCTAACATATGTACATAGTACTTACATACTCATGTAGGGTTCATATTAAGAATTTAAATTTTTTTTTATATAATTTTTTATGTATGTTTTGTATGCATTACATGTTATAATGTATTTATTTCATTTTAGTACTCATAACTTTTACATACATAGTTCTGACAGTGGCGGTATTTCTAGAGAAGCCCAAAAGCCCAGTATGCCTTTTAAAATTCCGAATAATAATTTTTAAGCTTGATTTTTTTTGCTTGAAAAAGCAATTCGTTAAAGAAAGATCCCATAATAAGCAAATATAAACTAGACATTACACAATTAACGTTTAACGTTTTTGGGCTTCTATGAAAGTCCCGCCACTGAGTTCTGAACTCAGAAAGATAGAAGTCCTGTGTCATGGGTATTAGAAACTATAACAAAATTTTCAATCTCTCAAATAACCACATTCGAAACGAATGCTTGTGGATCAGGCAAACATTTCTCAATGTGAGGATCGAACCTACAGCTACGTTTTATTGTTGGCTACTAAAAGATTTTCACCACGTAAGCTATCAAGAAATATATCTTAAATATGGAGTAATGGAATTTTTTCATCACTTCTACTTAGGTGTCTGAGAGCTCAAACTATAATTTTTGACAGACACGTCATATTGAATGTAACGTATCTCGGATAATCTGGAGACGGTGACACAAAACCCAAATAAAGTATTGTTTAATAGGCACATGTCCCAGTTCTGCTCCCCGTTTTGGCATACACCAGTCATATTGTATCAACTTTCGCATGCACTTATAGTCTGGGGATTATTACATATGGCGCCATATTGAATTGGCAAACTCCGCGGCGCCTCGTGTTCTGTATTGCTGTTTGTCTTATTTGGATTATTTTAAATTGAATATTTTACATTCTACTTTTACGGATGTTGACTGTACAATGAATAAAAATATCGGGAGTAATAGGAAATCATTTTATATAATCTTTTATATGTCTCTCTACAGGGCCTTGTGCTTCAAGGTCTTCCAGAGCCTAAGTTTACTACCATCTCATATAAAAATCAAATTAAAGCCGTCTAATTAATGTGTTAAGAGATTAAGAATTTAGAGGAAAGTATTTTTTACAATCAAGTTTTGATGCCATAAATAGAACGCATTTCACAACTTACCGTCTTCTGGTAATCATTTGAAGACACAGCTCAATGTAAACACACCGAAAACATCAAAGACGCCATCTTTCACTTTGTAAACTGTCAATGCAATACACTTAAAATATTTGAAGCATTTTTATAGCTTGGCCATACACGGCGTTCTACTAACACAAATGGCTGGCGGTGCATTTTGGATGTGAATTCTCGCTTTGAACTCTGTGACACGATTCATTACGAGTTATTTTTAACTTTTTCTGAAGACGCCGTGCCGGCGCGGTCTCGTGTATGCGTGATTGTTTAATTGCACATTGTGAGTGTGATCCCTTTGAGAGGGCGCTCCTTGGAGATATTATTTATCTTATAATAATGATTCCTCTATTTTTGTAATTGGTGACAGACAGTGACGTGTGTTGTTCATGCGCTTTTAGCAAAGGCCAATGGCTTTTAGTAACCTTTGTCAACTTTATTACTCCCTTACAAGAGTGTCTGTGAACCAAGAATGGAAATACAAAAAAAGTTGTTAACATTAATGCATATGATAATAGTTGGATTGATGATCTGATAAAAATTAACGATAGATGCAAGCCACTTTGAACAGGTCCTTCTTAAAGTATTTTTAGGAGGTCTATGTCGAGCAGTGGAGCATATTTGGTTGGTGATGATAATTGCATAACAAAACACAACAATTTATTCTTCCATGATCGATTACCGGATATATTGAGGTGTTTATCGGCTAATCAACGAATAATTCAATGATATTTAAGGATAAGAGTCTATAAATAATTATCGTTTGTATGATAATAATTGGCACATTTTACACAACACGTGTGGGTTTTATTTTCATAAAATGTTCATATGGATATTAGATCATAACTGTAACAGCTGTGTATACAGTCAGTACATAACACTTATGAATACAATAACATGCATTTTTCTGTATACTTTCAATGTTTGGTCTAAAGAATTTAAATATGTATATCTTCCGGATTATTACACTATTAGCGCAGCGGAAGAATAGTGTGCTTTTAGTGATAAATATTGTATTATTTTTTTATGACGAATTTTTCATCTATGGTGTCTTACAAACCCAGGTCCAAAACAAATATTTGTGAATAACATAAACATTTGTATCGGAGCGCGAATCGAATTTGTGTCCTTAAATATGGTGGCTGTCAATTACAATTGCATCGCATTTATATTTTTTATAATGTGTAAGTGCGGTCACTTTGCCGTGCCGTTGTTCGTATCAACACAGTTATATTTAACGCACAAAATCACACAACGTGAATATCACTGCACCATAATTGGAATCACATATGTATATATGTATTTCTGCAACTATTCATATTTCTCTGCATCGCCCAAAAAATATCAATAGACGCCCTAAGGTTGACTGGTAGAAAATGGCTTAGGCATTAAGTCCCCTCTTTATACATTCATTGTATGTATATGTCACCGTAAAATTGCAACACCGTTAGATTATAATCTATCTAGCGATATTGTAAACTGTCGAAAGATTGTGAACCGCAATGGATATAAACGCACCTCGCGCGCTGATTGGTTGAATACTAACCTAACGTAACCTAACTCTATGGATATAGAATGGTCTACTGTAAAGCCGACCAATCAGGGACAGCCTTCGAATAATAACATGTTAAATTGTAAGCAGTTCACAATCTTTCGACAGTTTACAATCTCGCTAGATAGATTATAATCTAACGGTGTTCTCAATTTTACGGTGACATATATAAAGCATAAATAAATAAATAAATAATTGGAGATTTTTTTCCTCTCTCTTCATTGAGTGAATTTCTACAATGTTTCAACTCACGTCAACCCGATAAAGCCTTGTATAGTGCTACGAATGAAATCAGGTCACTGCCTATCCTGCGCCCGTGTGCTGTTTTCAGCCTAGTTTAACACGCGGAGCAATTGACACATTTTATTTTATAACTCCACTTCCTGGTCCCGCATTGCTATGAACGGTAACGCAGTACGTAATGAAATGAAGTAACGAGACTAAAAACTTAAAATTTCTGAATTTTAGTGTACGATGTTCAGTCATTGTCAGTGATGATAATTCGGAGCACAATTTTCAAAAGTTTATTTGGAAATTAAAGACAGCGTTTTCGACTTGAGAACCGAGAGGAGTGTTTATTTGATCCGCGTATTTATCCTGAGGTTTCGAATTATGTAATAGAAACCCTTCTAGTAGTTTCTTATACCTAGTACTTACGACTACTGGAGTTGACACCTAAGTATGGCGTTTTTAATCTAAATAACTATTTTGTTACCAGTCAAAGATCAACCCGTCGCGTCGCGTTGACAGTGTGGTTCTAAAATTTATGGCGTAAAACATTTCTATTGCCATTACAGTGCGTGACACTGTTAAAAGTATACGTAACTCCAAAATAATCGCCGTTTTACCCAACAAATTGCAACCTGTGATCGGCCAACAGTTGCCGTTTCAATACTGACTAAGCCATAACGCGCGTAGAAGTACACAAACATAGGTAATTTTATTTTTCATAGCAAGCACTTTAAACAAGTCTAACAACAACATAAAAAAGCAGTATGCTAACACTTTCCACGGTGTCTTGTAGTTCCTCTTTCGTAGCAATTGTTTACTGTTACCTCACATTTTTCTTATATCACGGGACCCATATACTACAATGCGGAACAATGCAGATGACGTGTTCAACGGGACCTTTGAAAGTGAACTTTATATCACTGTGATAAGGGCGTAGGTAAAAAGATTTTGGGTCGACGTAAAGATCAGTGGGCGGGGTGAATGACCGGAGATGTCACGGCCGCGTAATTTACTCCGTTACAGTCGATTGCTAATTAGTGGTGCAGATCTGTTACGTCACTGTTTCTATTGCGGTAATATGTTGATAGATGTAAGCGTAGTTATGTGTTATGTGGTGTTTGTTCGTTAATTGTTGTAATAGTACTATAGTATTACAAAATTAGGTGACTTATATTTTGCAATGTAAATACTTTTAGATTATTGAATTATTCCGATCTAAATAAAAGAGTAATACATACTTAAAGCTTGATTGATAAAAAATGTATGAGAGACACATAAATCAGTGTGAGCTACAATACTGAGTAAAGTTTTAGAAATGAGGGCTTTGAGGTCAGTTAAATTTAATAAAATATTTATTAATTACACAAATTATTTCCTTGTTACGTAAATAATTGCGCCTTAACTACCTATTATGTTAAGTTTTCAGCAACATAAAATAAAATTATAACTGTCAACACTGATTCGTATGTCTATTCAATTAGCAACATTGAATGTGCTTTTTAAAAACGGTCTTTAAAGTTTTTTTTAATACACTTCACTCATATTACTGTTACCGAATCAACTGTGGGCCACAAATAGAGCATACTTGAAGCACGTGGTAAAGGTGATAAGTACCAAACAAAAGAGCCGTTATGTAGTCAAGTATGCGCAACTTAACCTAATGATGTGTACACGCGTAGTTAAGGTTGACACGTTGCACTCACTATGAGACGTTATGTAAAATGTCGAAGTAGCGTAAATGGGGTAAATGCAATGTCACTTGATACCTTATTAGAACACGTTGGGATACGAATTGGGAAAGTTTCCTCAAACAAGTAGGTATCGGTAGATGGTTGTTAATCTGGTGCGTGTTTCCCCAATAAAAGTCTCATTAGCTTTGGAATCTGCTCTTTGCTATTCACATAGAAAGAAAGTTATATTAAATTATTTTGCTATTAAGGAAATTCTAATAAACATACAATTTTCCTACTTTGCGATACTCAAAAACAAATGTTTATGACTCACAAGGTTTCTGTTAGTGCGGGGTACAAACTCTTTACTTCTTACTGTCACTTTAATTTACTATAGAATTTTAAATAGCTTAATCAATTCTACGGCCTAAATGTAATAAAAATACACATATTATGTTGACAGAGATGATACTTATGTCGTATCAATCCTGCACGTACTAGATCATAATAATCTAAAAATATTAAAATTAAATCAATCACTTACTATCGATGTGTAACTTCTCTATAAACGTCATTTGTTATTTTTTTTTGTTTAAAAATAGTTCGTTAATTTCGCGGCTATACGTACGGCGTCACCAAGTTAGTTGACTCAATTCCAGAACAACTCCGAAGCAATCAGATAAATATTTACACATGTCTGTTCAGGAAATGTGCGACGCGCCGATGTACCTAATCTCGTCTTCACTTTTCGGTGCTAACTTATGTATGTATGCTGTGCTCGAATACAAAGTCACATTCAACAATCGTAATAGCTAAATATATATATATATAAACAGAGAAACATGGTTCTCTGCGACATCATCATTAGTGGATGCTTGACTATCTTTACATTACGACTTGATTCTTCAACATCACTCCAAAGAATGTACTACACAACTCTCTGCCAGTCAAAATATGGCGTCGCCTCGACCCCGCTCTAGAACGTATTTCCATACGTTCTCTGCTCTGATTGGTCATTACATCAAATCCGATATTCTTTTATTACATTTGTAAGGTTCTTAAATTTAGAAGACAAAACTAAAGAATTTTAGAAACAAAAAGGAAATATATATATATATATATATACACAGAAATTTTGACAAAAAATAAAAAAAATGACTTTTTCCATACAACCATCTGTATTAAATGTATGCGGTTTGTATGGAAAACGTCAAAATTTTTATTTTTTGTCAGAATTTTCTTTAACGCCAGGGGATTTGTAATCACCTTAGCTATTACCTGCCTTGGTTTCCGATCACGGTCTGAATACATCCTGTATATATATATAAAATTATCACGTACTTTTCCATAACCATCATCATCATCATTATTATCATCAGCCCATATACGTCCAACTGCTGAGCACCGGCCGGGTTTAGTCCACCACGCTGGCCTAGTGCGAGTTGGCGGACTATACGCCTAAGAAATTTCGAAGAACTTTTAGGTGTGCAGGTTTCCTCACGGTGTTTTCCTTCACTTTAAGTACAACTTCGAAAAGTCAAAGGTGCCTAGGATTAGAACCCGCGACCGCCGAAAGTCTCGACCGCGCGCCTAAACCTCGAGGCCATCACTGCTTTCCTATAGGTAAATTATGTCAATTGCATACATTTTGAAGTTTTTAATTTGTGTTTGCTGTTGTTCGATTGTTGATTTTTTCACCCAAGCGACCGTTGAAGTTATCTAAGAGATAATACTTGTTTAGAGAAATGCTGTAAGTCCCGGCTCAAGATAAGGATTGCTTCATACTCTTTAAGGAATGTGGGAATATTTCCCTATGATAAAAGGTACTCAAGTGGGTGGCAATATAAAATATATAACATTTGCTCAGTGGGTGTAAAATATGACTCTGAAAATAAGTTTTTCCCTTTCATTCGTCCATAACATGTGTTAGATTATAGTCACAAGTTTCACACTACAGCTTGACGCAAAATTCACATTTTTTGTCAAGTTTAAAAAGCTCATAAAAGCTTAAGTAGTTCTTAGTTTTAATCGTCTTGAGACCCTTAAATGTAGTGTAAAGGTGCATATTTTGACGAGGAAAAATATGTAATTTTGAAAAAGAGGCGTTAAGCTAAGCATTCACAGCAGACCAACCTGGACTAAACTTCTTGCTTCGCAGACCTGACAATATAGCTAGTAAGTTTCTAGTAGTACTTCTTGTATTTTGTGACTATATGGATAAATGGTTTAGAATTTAAATCAAATATACCAAATTGCTCTTAATGTTAACAATCTGTTTTTACCCATGTTACATAGAAAACAACTAATCGTATTAGCATTGAGCAACGAGTTGGAAAATTTGTTAACGAAAACAAACAGCCATAACAATATAACATATTCTCAAAAGTAAAATAAAATGAAGAGTGTTTTTTTACTGTCAGTCATTAACATGAAGTTTTACGACTTAATTAGCACTTTTACTTTTACAATGCATTCATGTTATGCCTATAATAAAAATTAGGAACCATCAAAATTGTTTGAAGCATTTATATATTAACATACTCGTATGTTTCGTTTCCTAATGGTGATTGAAAATTACTTATGTAGAGCTATTTTATACGATGCTTGTTTCATATTTAAAGTATTTTATAGGAAAAGGTGATTTGTGACATATTTAGAAAGCTACGAACAACGTTTCATACTTCATAACTCCATTGAAAACATTAGTTATGCTAACTTTCATATCAAAATTGGTAATGGTCAAAACACAGTCATGAAAGCGTCGTGTAGTCGGTACGCAGTAATTCACGCATTGTTATTGCTATTCATAGTGGGCGTGCGCACCGTAACGGCATCAACTCGTGCGCACGCGTGATACCATTGATAGGATGTAAAGTTGGGTAGGAGAATATAATCAGATGCATTCCGGACGCAGTTGGAGGTCTTTCACTCACCCATTTGGACCTCAGGTAATTAAAGTAATTTATATATACACTATCAGTCACATACATAGTTATGACCCCACACTAGGATACAAGTCCTGTGTCGTGGATATCAGAAACTACGAGAGACTTTTCGGTCTCACAAAATATTTGTCGATTACACAAACATTTATCTCGGTGCGGGGATCGAACCCGCGGCCTCTCGTTTCGCAAGCTGGTGTCTAGCCAACTGCGCCACGGGGCTGACAAAAATTTTATCTTTTATTACGTGTTTAATTGGAAATTATTAATTGAAATGCACCAAAAGGCTTTTAGAAAACATTTTACAGTAACCTATATGTAATAAAATAAGTTCTTCATTATAACTTTCTCAGTGGCTAATAAACCTTTTCAATGATATGATTTAAAATAAAAAATAAAATGTATAATAAGTTTATTTAATTGGAATGTTCTAATATTAATAGTCTTCTTTATAATATTTTTTTTAACTACAATATATTCACGGTAAACTTAACAATTTACTACAATGTTAACTTGTAAAAAAATATTACAAAGGGAATTTTTAACTTAAATAATCTTGTGCTCTTTCGCTGTTGCATAATTCGCGTTTCTCAGTACTTGCATCAATTCCATCTTGACGTTAAGACGAAAGTTTTCCGGTACTGTTTTCAAATGAGGCAGCAATGAGAGGAGGAATAGTCTGTCGGGATCGTCGTTGTCGGTTTTGGCATCGACACTAGCGAAAGCAAATTCATCAGTATGGATACGATTTGTTCTAGGAACCTTCATTTGTGGAATGTTTTGGTCGATGCCTTCGTTGGAATCTTCTCGAACGTTGTCCATTATGTCTACATCTGCGGTGTCCTCGTCGGAACTTTGCTCCTCGTCTTTGATGAGTTTTAATTTCTTTTTAGGACGCCATACTTTTTTGCTTCTCGGATCTTCGTCGGACTCTGTAGAACCGTCGTCTTGTATAGAAATACAGAAAGAAAAATCTTTTCGTGGTAATTCCTGGTCTTTTAACAGAAACTGTAATTGTTTGGCATATATGTACGGCCTTCTCGTCTTATTTGGCCTCAATAAGTATTTTTGAAAACAATCTCGGATACTCTTCCATTTCTTTTGCAGTTGGATCTCTGTAACAATAAACAATATAATTTTAAAGCAGTGTTAAGTAAAGTAGCGCCATCTGTTGACATTGTAACGAAATTCACAAATCAGCTGTTATTTGCATTAAAGTCTAAACAAGTAGTAAATTTTCGGCAAATATAATTTGAATTTTGAACATGAATAGTGATGTTATTACCGAGCACTCGCACTTCGCTCTTCGTCAACTTCACGTTTGTTTGCATCAGCTCGGTGACAACCTCATTCCACAGATGAAACCTCATGTTTTTCGTTCGATAGTCCGGATGATCGTAATCCCATATTCCCGGTCGTTTCTTCACCTCCTCTATTAGTCTGTCTGGGTCGTACTCGAACTGCATCACTGGGGTAGTAATGATGGAAAGCGTATGTACTACAGCGTTCGTATACACGAGCGGGCGGGCGTCGGCCAACTGACGCGCAGCGGGGGAACGCGGCGTTTCGCTTCAAAATGGCCGCTGTTACTCGGGTGCCTACGTATGCCATCGAGAAACGCCGGATTTAATTGTTTAAGAATATATCGCATAGAATAGATTTTATTTTAATTTTTTTCGCTCTTGTTTATGTAATACTTATGAATTGTAAAATTGAGCATTTATCGGTTTTACTAATGCAATTATATATTTTAATAAATTGTTTACCGTGAATTAATATCCGACTGTTTTATAATTCATAAAACAGGTAAATATGTAAGTTCTATAGATTGAATATAAACCGAATATATATTTTTTTATTATAGCAAGAATGAAATGGTTTTTTTTCACCTTGTTCTTTAAACCTACCGGCTAATGATATGAGTTAATGATTTTTGTCAATTTGTGTAACAAATTAGTTTTTAGTTACTATCATTTCACTCACACACCTGTTACTTTTTCCTGCGACCTACATCTAAAGTGTTAACCTATTTGCTGACGGACGCTAGTAGTAACTAGCTTTTGAAGTAATGTTATAGCCACCATATTAGTAATAGGTATTAGGTAATAGTCTCAAGATTTTTGATATTCTAATCACATTATCAGCCAACGTCCCACTGCTGGGCACGGACTTCCTCTACAACTATAATATTTATTTATAGAATATTTAACCTAACCTAACAAATTCCTAAGAACATTTAGGTGTGCAGGTTTTCTCACAGTGTTTTCCTTCACCGTTAAAGTGAGTAATAATTCATTATGAATACACACATAACTCGAAAAGTCAGAGGTGTGGGCTTGGGTTTTGAACCCACGACCGCCGAGATTCTTTACCGCGCGCCTAAGTCTCGTCGCCATCACTACAATAGTCAAATTTATTTTTATTTTTAAACATTAATTTTGAAAGTCTCATATTAACGCTAAGCGTTTGGTCCGCGTACACGGGCGTTAGGCCAAGCGCCGGGGTTTTTTTTGCAACGTACGGGACCTAATTTTTTTTTTTTGAATATGTTCAAGGGTGTCCCCTGAATGTAAATCCAAATTGGTGCGGCGGGGGGCGGTTCACTTCAGCCGCCATCTTGGAAAACACGTTTTATCGAATATCTCGCGAACCGCGCATCGTACGACAAAAATTGTAGAAATCATTATTGTAGATAATAATATTTGCCATCTTTTTTATTTGATTTCTTTTTTATAACGCATAGGTTTTTAATTATAGCGCTCCATACAGAACTGACGCGTCTACGAAAATTTCAATACACACACAGGCAAGGGAACGATCCTAGCGTCACGAGGGGACAAAAATGGTTAGGATTTATACCTGAATACTGTTGGAATGTTAAGAGGGGGAAATTCTGAACGACCGGAAATATATACTGCAACTTATAGGCGAATAATTGAATATACAGCATTATAATCTCATTTACAGCGTTATAGCTCCCAAACTATAAACTTGAAACGCTTGGACTACGTGCTTATCTATCGAGCGGCGCGCGGCGTCGGTGCCCCCGCCGGTCGTGCCGCGGCGGGCCGGCGCGGCGCGGCGAGGGGAACACCGCGCGGTGTGTGCCCAGACTCGCGACCGCTAACCGCAGCGCGCCGCACTCCGTGTCTTGCCTTCCACTCTCTATACATACCTATTATGATATTTGTCGACGATTCACCTTGACGCGCTCGCTTTGATTGAAAGCCGTCATAACGCTGTCACTTATTCGAATTTGGGACGTTTAACCGTTGCGTTTTTTTTCTTTTCGAATTCATTTGAGGTTTTGTAATAATTGTTTATGGTATGGAGCTGGGAGACGTTAACTTTGACTGGTGATTATCGTAATACATAAATCGTACAGCCTTGGAACGTATTATGAAATTGACATATAATAATTTGGCTACTATCTTATTATTTTTGGAGACATGGTACAGGTGTATACTGAATATACCACTTTGTAAATAATATAAAATGCTTTCAGTTTTTACATAATTATTACAATAACAATAAAGAACATCTTGATACCTATGTGAACATATTAAAAGTGTAGTACATTATGAATTATTTAAAAGCAAATCAACATAATAATGAGGTAAAAATGCACGGCAAGCTTGTTTTTACGCTTTCACACGAGCGATTATAGAATCGTTACCCATATGGCTACTGTCCTGCTATTTGTTCCGATTATTGCGCGGTATCTCGGTTTCTTCTGATTCCTCTATGTTTGTGATTGGTGACAGACAGTGACGTGTGTTGTTCATGCGCTTTTACCAAAAGTCAATGGTTTTTAGTAACCTTTATCTACGTGATTATTCCCTATACAAGGGTACAAGTCTTTAGAAAAATAATAAAATCCAAAAAAAAAACCTTGTTAACATTAATGCATATGATAATAGTTGGATTGATGATCTGATAAATCTGATAAAAATCAGTGTGTGACACTGTTAAAAAGTACACATAACTCCAGAATAGTCGCTGGTCTACCCAATAAATTGCAACCTGTGTTCGGCCAACAGTTGCATATTATTAGAACACGTTGGGATATGAATTGGGAAAGTTTCCTCAAACAAGTAGGTATCGGTAGATGGTTGTTAATCTGGTGCGTGTTTTCCCCGATAAAAGTCTCATCAGCTTAGGAATCTGCTCTTTGCTATTCACATAGCAAGTTATATTAAATTATTTTGTTATTAAGGAAATTTAAATAAATATACAATTTTCCTAACTTGTGATAGGTACTCAAAAACAAATGTTTATGACTCACAAGGTTTCTGTTAGTGCGGGGTACAAACTCTTTACTTCTTACTGTCACTTAAATTTACTATAGAATTTTAAATAGCTTAATCAATTCTACGGCCTAAATGTAATAAAAAACACATAATATTTTGACAGAGGATAAGACTTAGGTATGTCGTATCAATCCTGCACGTACTAAATTACAATAATGTAAAGTATCAAATATAATCACTCACTATCGATGTGTAGCTTCTCTATTAACGCTGTCATTTGTTATTTTTTTGTTTAAAAATAGTTGTCGCGACTATACCTACGCACGGCGTCACCAAGTTAGTTGACTCAATTCCAGAACAACTCCGAAGCAATCAGATAAATATTTACACATGTCTGTTCAGGAAATGTGCGACGCGCCGATGTAATCTCGTGTTCACTTTCCGGTGCTAACTTATGCTGAGCTCGAATACAAAGTCACATACGACAACCGTAATTTAGCTCAAAAAATGTATAATATGAAACTAACATAAATGATCACGTACTTTTCCATCACCATCATCATCATTATTATCATCAGCCCATATACGTCCCACTGCTGAGCACCGGCCGGGTTTAGTCCACTACGCTGACGTAGTGCGAGTTGGCGAACTCAAAGGGGCCTTGGGGTCGCTGGGCGCGCTGCGGGGCAGTGCGTCCTTACTGAAAGTGACCCCGAGAGGGGCGGCGGCCCTGTGGCCTGTGTCCGTCGCGGGCGCCCACTTACAACCGGGGCGCCTAACCAAGATAGTGAGGGTGCAACTGCGAGACGGCCGAGACATTTTCGTCTCGGAGGCGTATCGGGTGACTGTGGCATCATCGTGGGTGCTCCTCGCCCACACACCGTGGTCACCCCACTCGGCGCGAAGATGGCCACCGGGGGGTTTTAGTCGGTATGCCGGCAGAAGAATTTTTGTTAGGGACCCAGCCCGGCATTAACATCTGCGCGGACATGACGTCGCTTTCCCTTCGAGAGAAAAAAAAAAAAGGACTATAGGTACGCCTAAGAAATTTCTAAGAACTTTTAGGTGTGCAGGTTTCCTCACGGTGTTTTCCTTCACTTTAAGTAAGTGATAATTCATTGTGAATACACACATAACTTCGAAAAGTCAAAGGTGTGTGTCTAGGGTTAGAACCCGCGACCGCCGAAAGTCTCGACCGCGCGCCTAAACCTCGAGGCCATCACTGCTTTCCTATAGGTAAATTATGTCAATTGCATACATTTTGAAGTTTTTAATTTGTGTTTGCTGTTGTTCGATTGTTGATTTTTTCACCCAAGCGACCGTTGAAGTTATCTAAGAGATAATACTTGTTTAGAGAAATGCTGTAAGTCCCGGCTCAAGATAAGGATTGCTTCATACTCTTTAAGGAATGTGGGAATATTTCCCTATGATAAAAGGTACTCAAGTGGGTGGCAATATAAAATATATAACATTTGCTGGGTGTAAAATATGACACTGAAAATAAGTTTTTCCCTTTCATTCTTCCATAAAATATGTTAGATTATAGTCACAAGTTTCACACTACAGCTTAACGCAAAATTCACATATAATTTTTTTTTAAAGTTAAAAAAGTTCATAAAAGCTTCAGTAGTTCTTAGTTTTAATAGACTTGAGACCCTTAAATGTAGTGTAAAGGTGCATAATTTGACGGAGGAAAAGTGTTGAATGACAATAACTTAATCAAGTATTTAGCTATGAAAAATAGACGTTAGGCTAAGCATTCACAGCAGACCAACCTGGTCTAAACTTCTTGCTTTGCAGACCTGTCAATAAAGGTAGTAAGTTTTTTAGTAGTACTTCTAGTATTTACTGAGTATATGGATAAATGATTTCGAATTTAAATAAAAGATACCAAATTGCTCTTAATGTTAACAATCTATTTTACCCATGCTACATAGAAAAAACTAATCGTATTAGCAATGAGCAATGAGTTGGAAAAATTGTTAACGAAAACAAACAGCCATAACAATATAATGTTATATTCTCAAAAGTAAAATAAAATTAAGAGTGTTTTTTTACTGGCAGTCATTAACATGAAGTTTTACGACTTAATTAGCACTTTTACTTTTACAATGCATTCATGTTATGCCTATAATAAAAATTAGGAACCATCAAAATTATTTGAAGCATTTATATATTAACATACTCGTATGTTTCGTTTCCTAATGGTGATTGAAAATTACTTATGTAGAGCTATTTTATACGATGCTTGTTTCATATTTAAAGTCTTTTATAGGGAAAGGTTCTTCGTGACATATTTAGAAAGCTACGAACAACGTTTCATACTTCATAACTCCATTGAAAACATTAGTTATGCTATTATTATATCAAAATTGGTAATGGTCAAAACACAGTCATGAAAGCGCCGTGTAGTCGATACGCAGTAATTCACGCATTGTTATTGCTATTCATTGTGCGCGTGCGCACCGTAACGGCGATCAACTCGTGCGCACGCGTAACACCATTGATGGGATGTAAAGTTGGGAAGGAAGGGGAAAAAAACAATGGTTTGAACATTAGGATTGCGTCGCTTTTGTTTTGTCAGAACTTTTTAAATAGAAATTTATTTCTTGCATTTTATTAATGCGTTCGAAAATAATTAATTATAACACAATCTAATTGTGCCTGTAAACTTATATAATCCGTCTAATTTTCAACTACATTTATAATTACTTAAAAATTTACTTTCATTGCGGAGTTTGTAACAAAATAAGTGCATAAAATATACAATAGTAATAAGGCCGCCCATTGTACTTGATTTGTTTACTGTACTCCTAAGTTCATTGTATTTTTATGTGTACAATAAAGTTTTAAATAAATAAATAATAAATAAATAAATAGTAAAATAATTAATAACTCTCTTTTTGCAATGATATTGAATAGGTAAGTAAATATTTTAAAGTACAAATCATTAAACGGAAAATTGCCAATATGACAAAGTTAGGTAACAGTTTCATTGATGTTTTTCTATAGTACAAAAAAGTTACAGAATCGCCAGCGTGGTTCATGGAAACCGGGTTCACAGCACAATAGTTAAATTGTGTAACTTGAATGGACAGATCCGAAACCTGTTCCTTTATCGCGGTTCTGGTTTGGTGAGCAATCATTGGCAATCGACACTGTGAAGAGCTCTGATTTATGCTGCGTTACCCAATTTCATTCTACACGTGTCACAATTTTAGATATCTTGTGAACAAAATGAGATTATGTTGAAAGATAAGATTCCTAATAGTTGCTGTATATATTCGTATGCATGTTTTGATATTATAGTGAATGAGTTATTCATAAAAACAGACAGATCGAAGTGTATTGGCTAAAGTAAATTTATTGGTAAATCATTTATTGCCAAGTAGCTTGTTATGAAAATACTGCTCTTGTTAAAGACAAGATAAGTATAATGATTTCTCCTAGTTTTATAATTGCGGGCTTGAACCCACCAACATATGTTTTTCTAGTTTTCGTAATTTAGGTGAATTGTTAGTAAATTGTAGCTCACTGAATGATCAGATGCGTAAAACACATAAGATTTTTTTCAATAGACTGAAGAAAATCCGCGACGTGTATAAAGATTTAATTATGTTAAGCAAATAGAGAAGTCTCTTGTTACCTGTTTTCGATCGAGCGAAGTCGTCCAAATAAAGACATCCTTTATACGTCATTCATTTGTCATTTCGACACGCAAGCAGTAAGAAAGAGCATTCATATTATTATGTATAACATCATCAAAGTATGACATACCATACAACCACACTCGGGTATCCATTACCTAATCGATGTAAATTGTATGTAAATAGATCGCTATATACTCAGTCAGACGAGCACCTTAACGTTAATGGGAACCAGGAAGACACGTTTGAAATATAGTCATCGCCACTCCGCTTTGATACGACCTATTAAAACTAGCTACGGTCTACTGAAATTACTTTGGGAATTAGTCGGTGCTGACTGCGATAATGTTCTCTGCTCTGGTTTTAGAAATTATTGCAGTAGCAACTGCGAACTGAAATTAAATACATTGTATAACTAGTTTTTAAAAATATTTATTATAAGAACGTCACTGTCGAGTCGAGTAAAGTGTAATTGGCTTTTCACATAAGGAAATTCTGAGCGACACGAGTCTGGAATCTGAATATGTGTTCAAAAACGACAAACGACTCTCATACGACGGATTATTAAAATACAGCTTACGAAATGTCAAAGAGTAGTTGTTGCTAGTTGTAAAGTAACGATTACTTTTTGCAGTGTAGTGTCGTGTTTTTACAAAAAAAAAAACCTGTAAACAGATAAATCTATAAAATATTTACTCTTATTGACCTTTCTCTTCTCTAAACATTATTACTCTATAATATTCCTCTAGAAATCAATCGCATGTCGGAAATATTTTCATAACGATAAAACTCAGCAACATACCATCATAGATACAAATTTATTGATTAAAAACACGTTCAAGTGGATTGAAATAGTTGACATCAGTTGTTCAGTGGCACGTTGCAATTTTCTTTCACCCCAGCGCGGCGGCACAATCGATATTATGTCGACCTTGGATCCCCGAAGCGGAACGCACTAATCATTCTCACTGCACCGCTGAGCTGGGGGAGAAAAGGGGCACGACTCGTGTGTCATTTAGATAAATAATTAATCCATTGATTGTGTAACAGCAAGGGAATTGTGTTCCAAGAACAAGAAATTCTATTATGAGGGCAATGTGAGTCACGGCAGACATTTAAGAATCATACTATCAGTCGCATACATAGTTCTGACCCCACACTAAGATGCAAGTCTCGTGTCTTGGGTATCAGAAACTACGAGAGACTGTATGGTCTCAGAAACATCCAGACCCGAAACATATATTTGTGGATCACAAACATTTATCTCGGTGCGGGTATCGAACCCGCGGCCTCTCGTTTCACAAGCTGGTAACAAGCTAACTGCACCACGGGGCTGTCAACTGAGTCGAATATGTGGCCGACATGGCTATTGTGACGCTTTTAAATCAATCAGTTGTTTTTCCACCTGTCAACATCAATCAAATCAGAAGGTACTAGACCTTTTATATCAAACGAAGTGTTATTTGCGCATTATACACGGTCGCGCAGTCACATTTTCCGAGCCGACGATACCGCCGTAGCTCACGTACCCTCGTATAGGGAGCGTGTGACCCTCGGCGGCAATAAACGGGCCTCGTGGGCCAATGTTATCGTTGTGTCTACTAATTTGACGTGGGTTTAATTGGCTACGACGCTGAGGATACACTAAGTCTCAATATGTCTCGTGTATGCCTTGTAAATGTTTGGACAGGATAGCAGCGTGTTTGAAAGGAAATGGATGTTGCGATAATGTAGGTAAAAATCGTTGTTATTTGAATAGACTTAGTTTACGATGCTATGTTGATTTCGCGAGGATTTTTTTGTCATGTAGGTTATCATGTAGGTTTAGGCACGCGGTCGAGAATTTCGGCGGTCGCAGGTTCAAACCCCAGGCACACACCTCTGACTTTTCGAAGTTATGTGTGTATTCACAATGAATTATCACTTGCTTTAACGGTGAAGGAAAACATCGTGATAAAACCTGCACACCTAAAAGTTCTTAGGAATTTCTTAGGTGTGTAATCCGCCAACCCGCACTAGGCCAGCGTGGTGGACTAAGGCCTAAACCCTCTCAGCTGTAGAGGAGGCTCGTGCCCAGCAGTGGGACGTATATGGGCTGATGATGATGATGATGATAACTTGTGTGTTAAAATATAAAATTCTACATTAAAGCTTGTTTTGTAAATGGTAGACACAGATAGTTTGAAAACGACCCGACTCTATCGGGTTATCACTATCTACAGACTTGAAGAAATGCCTCACAATATTACTTATTTTTGCTTACTGTGGGGCTCAATGCCGCCCGGTCGCAATTTTATAAAATCAGTACTCTAATATTTCTATCTTAACACCAAAAGTCATTCAAATCGGCCCAGCGGCGGTTTAAGCGTTAAGGCCTAACTGACAGACGACGAACTGAGTTACTTTCGCGTTTATAATATTAGTAGGTATAGATTACATATTTTTGGCAACTGTTCAATTTAAATTAAAAATGATTTTGACAGCCCCGTGGCGCAGTTGGCTTGCGAAACTATAGGCTAGGGTTCGATCCCCGCACCGAGACAAATGTTTGTGTGATCCACAAATATTTGTTTCGGGTTTGAGTGTTTGTGAGACCGAAAAGGCTCTCGTAGTTTCTGATACCCACGACACAAGACTCGTATGTGGGGGTCAGAACTATGTGTGTTAAAAAAAATATTATTAAAAAAATAGTAAATTAACGTAGAAATAGGCTGCCTCGGTGTCTCGCGGTACAAGTATGTGCCGAGCGATCTAGAGGTCCTGGGTTCGATTCCCGGGTTGGGCAAAGAGTTATTGGGTTTTTCCATTAGGAAATTCTCAGTAGCAGCACGAAGTCTGGAAATGTGCCCTAAAACGGAATATAGGCGTGAGGCACGTTAATTGTGTAATGACTAGTTCATAATTTTTTTATATGAATATTTAAAGATTAAAGATTATTATTAGGAATTTTGTAAGGCACACTAGTCTTCTTTGGAAGTACCGCCACTGGCGTGAGGTTATCTGGCAAGTGACGCTGTTAAACAAAAATCTTTAGATTAAATTTAATCCTGTGACTTAATAGTAGTTAATTTGATTCAATTAAATTAGTCCCAACTCTTATGATCGTAGCAAAATACAATAATATAGGCATCACTATTATAATGCTTAATACTTTTTAAAATGAATGTATGTATATAAGTACCCCACTTAGTACTAAATGCTCAGGGTTTATTCATCGAATTTATTATTGCGATACCGCCATTATTTCTGCAGCGGGCAAGCTGTTCATTCTACATCGCGTCTTATTTAATAAGTCATGCAATTTGTTTTATACTGTTTTTGTGAGCATTACTCGTGTAGAAAGCTTATTTACATTGGAGTCGGCTGTCAATCCATTTTCTTGTTTGTGGTGAAACCGCATGCCATGTCACCATTTACGGGGTGTACACTGTAACGGTAGCGTCAAATTGTCTTGGAGGCTTATATGATTGTCTTTAGTCTTATAGTTGTAGTACAAAAACGTTAAATATCATCGGTATCAGGTTTAGTTCAGAATATATAGGTCACAGAATACCAGGAAATATTCGTTGTAAGCCTTTGAAAATATTCCGAAAAATATACTGCATCCTAGTCATAAGGTACAAATAGATGCGAGCTTATGTAAAATAGAAATTACAAAGCCAAAGCGTTGTTGCAAAATACAGACATTGTGGCGCGCCACAAAGCATTTTGGAACACACCATCTGGTTTCACTGTTTCAGATTCGGAGATATTAGCCAAGCCAACGTTAAATGACATATGTATGTTCTACTGGCAGCGGTTTGTTGAAATTAATACGAACGCTGGAATACGGCTTTGGTAAATCTCATGAAAGTACACTTGAGCACGTACGATCCTTTTAGCGAGCAAGTTTATTGCAAACTGCACAGCTATTCCAGTCTGCTGAATCGCTCTTGCTGTAAATTAAAAACGAAATTGTATTGTTATCACTGAAAGCACGCGTCGACAGGAGTCCTTTAAATAAAGCAGCTGCAAATTGCTTAGTTGGACTCGTTGTGCTGCCATTTATTAAATTAGAGACGAGAAGCTAGTCATTTCGTCTTGTTTACAGCAACAAATCATCGCTGTATCAATTTTTATCAAGGTTCCTCAATGCACGCCGAGCGTTGACCTCGCATCTATTATTGATTCTGAGTCTTGGTGTAATGAATCCAGTTTCAAAGCAACATGTCTAGGCGTCTAGACAGCAAAAAAGTCGAGTCTAGCAGGAACACACCTCGTTCGAGTACACCCACTTAAGCAGGGAGCGCTTGCTAATTCAATTGCTTTTCTGCTCCCTTTGATATCACATTTAATTTCGTACTGCAAATAAATTAGTTGCCTTTGTGTGCAGCATTCGGAAACCAGACGCATATTAAATTTTCCATTGAAGTTATTGTGTGTGCCTTTGGTTCTTATCCGCTTTCGGAGTCTGGCATAAATAGGCTGGCTTTGTTGTGGTCTTATTGTATGTCGTTTATGCATTATTTTATTTTATAATAAGTAATGGATTTTTACGTATAGTGTAAATTCCTATTGTTGCTTGATATAGTTACTTATTTTAATAAATACAAAATAATTTCCATAGCATACAAATGTTATGGCAAATTATAAAGATTTTTCCATTAAAATCCATTAATGTAAATCGAAGCAATATTTTTTGTGTTTGTTTTTACCTATTTTTAATATGCATAAATCAGAGTCATTTCTGCTGCTTTCATATCACTTAAAACTTCAGGTTTCACAGGCTTATTACATCGAGGTATAACACTATGTACACAGACGAACTTGCAATTCGTTACAGAGTTATTTTGCTTTTCATAATGCCGTTGATACGTAGGCTCGTGCCAACTATGTTTACGAATCCAAACTCAGGACGACTAATCCAATTATCTACGCTCTAGTTCTCGCGTATGGCGCGTACATAAAATGTGAAAGCATTTTTTTATCCATTCTGCCGCATACAGGAAGTTCGTCTGTACACTTAACAGCAATGTTTACAAGAGTTTTCTTGGCACAAGCTTCCACAACTATTAGGTTAAGCGTAGAGCGATTTATGTTTCGAACGCTCTAATTACATGCAGTCTATGGTTAAAGTAGGTTTCTGGCGTAAAAATAGATTTTTGTGTGTTGTTCGAATCGGTGCAATGTTTTACGAGTTTGTTCATTGAGTTTTACGCTAACGTTAAGTGTGCGCACCATTTTAACGTACTGTGTTGTCAGTTCCCGTTGTTTGTATGAATATTTTGAATTCATTTCCGTAGTGATTCGTATAAGTTGTTTTGTATGCGTCAGAGCTTCCATTATTGGATCAATTTCCTGACTTCCGCAAATGTAACAGCGGAAACTAGAGAGGCGCGGCTTCTATTTTATATGGAAGCAAAATATATTGATGGCATTTGATTTTTCTTTTATGTTACATTAAAGAGTATTGCTAAAGAAAAAACAACACTTATATCAGTTATAATACTATGTATCTTTCAATTGTTGCAGTTCAAATCAACTGACAGATTTACCACGGGAGATATGTCAGATGCCGCTGCAAGTCCTGCTGCTGCCAGACAACATGCTCACCACATTGCCGAAGGAGATAGGCAAGATGACGTCACTGGCGGAATTGGACGCGTCCAACAACAGGCTGACGCAAGTGCCGATGACCCTCGGGGATTGTGCGGGGCTGCGGGCTCTCGACCTCAGCAATAACCAGCTGGGATTGCTGCCTTTACGTAAGTGCTGCCGAGATTTATTTATATGCACACCATGTATCCTGAATTGGTTAACTTTATTGCGAGAGCTGAGTATCTGCACCGTTGGTGTTGATTTACGGCTACCACTCTGCTCATATGTTAATTAAATTATATTTGTATTTCAAGATATGTGCGCTGTAAATAGCGCTGAGTTTAAGTGTAGACATCTGAATCCAATTTCTACAGTTAGAATATATTATGTTATTTATAACATTTTGGGAGCCATGACAGAAGTAGGTATAATTGTCATTTCGAGTGATTAGGGATGTACATTGTACATGCCCCATTAATAATATTCTAATATTTCCTCTGACTGATATAAATCCAAACATTGTATCAATTTAATATAAGGTACAAATTTTGTTAACCGTTACCACAGTAAAATTTCAAAAAATTGCGTGCTTTCCAAAAAAAATCATGCTTTTCAAAGAATTGCTTGAAGTTGTTTTACTTTAAGTTTAGTTTGTACATACATACATAAACTCACGCCTGTATTCCCCGAAGGGGTAGGCAGAGGAGCATTTCTGCACCCACATTTCGCCAGGTATGTATCAGTCCCACGTAATAGGGGGCGAGCCTATTGCCGTTTTTCGGGCACATTTCCAGACTCCGTGCTGTTACTGAGAATTTCCTAATTGAAAAACCCAATAACACTTTGCCCGACCCGGGAATCGAACCCAGGACCTCTAGATCGCACGGCACATACTTGTACCGCGAGACCACGAGGCAGTCAAGTTAGTTTAGTTTGTTTTGCAACATATATATCTTGTTCTAGAAATAACGTACCTGCGTCTGGAACACTTGGATGTTAGTTGCAACTGCATATCGTCCCTGCCGCTGGAACTTCGCAACATGAACACACTGGTCACGCTAAACCTGGACAACAACCCACTGGTCTCACCACCCACCACGGTATGAGTTCGACTTTCTTTTAAAATACGAGTACGGAAAAGAAGTACCTAATGCAAGAGATTAAAGCAAGCGGTCGAGAATCTCGACGGTAGGAGGCTTAAACCCCAGGCACACTGACTTTTCGAAGTTATGTATGTACTCACACTTAATTATCACGTAGGTACTTTACCGGTGAAGGAAAACATCGTGGGAACCTGCGCACTTTTTTTTTATTTTTATTTTTTATACTGGCACGGCAAAGTGACCCCATTGCACCTGATGATAAGTGTAATGGAGTCCAGAAAAAGTGCCGACCAGCGAGATATGATGATCTTATTATTATACATATCTTATTATCACACTTAAAAGTTCTTAGAAATTTCTTAGGTGTGTAGTCCGCCAACCCGCACTCGGCCACTGGACTAATACCTAAATCCCCTTATTTATAGAGGAGGCCCGTGCCAAGCAGTGAGCAGTGGGACGTATGAATGATGATGATATTGGAGTATGAAAAAATATTTTAATGATGTCTAGTGGTAAGAGCAGCACGGACCAAGTAAATTGTTGATGGACTACTGACAGACAGACAGACAGACTATGACTGTTTTTCACCAGTTTAAGGAGTAATTACCCGGTTACTACGAATTTGTTAGATGTCGAAAATTTTAAGTGCTTTACGCTTTTATACATAAAATATATTTTATAAATAAATACACCCAACAGTCACATATATAGTTCTGACCCCACACTAGGATACTAGTCCCGTGTCCAATACCAACTATCAGAAACTACGAGAGACTTTTGGGTCTCACAAACACCCAGACCCGAAAAAAAAAATTTCTCAAACATTTGTCTCGGTGCGGGGATCGAACCCGCGGCCTCTCATTTAGCAAACTGGTATCTAGCCAATTGGACTGTCTAGACTATACAAATGATTTTATAGGTTACCTAGAATATTTATTCTTGATTTTCTTTAACGTTTTAAAATTCGTTGGATCAATAATTTTTTTTTTTTAACATGTACCAAACTAATGAAGTTTTCTGCATAATGAACATTCATAACAAATGCATTATCATGAAATTAATTCTACAGTCAAGGTTAAATACCATAAACAATTTATGATCAGGTGGTTTTTCACTATGTCATTTACGTACAAATTGTTGAATATCCTCATTGAATGTATGTCACACCTTATTTATTAGTAATAGCATTATATATAATTTGTATCGTCTTTAACAATGCCATCTACATTTACAAATCCGTCATTTAATGTTAGAAAATAATTTACTTATGGGTATTTTGTTTCGTATTTCTTAATAAAGCTGTATGTTTAGACGATAGAGCCGATATTTGACGTCAAAACTTGTCTGTCGCTGTTATGGGTGAATTAATAATAATTTATTATGAACAATGAGGAAGAAAAACATCGTCACCTTGGTAAGAGTAAAATCCGTAAACTGGCACTTGCTAGCCTAAGGTCAAACTGCATTCAATAGTAGAGTCAAATCCTAGGAGTGAGCGTATTTACCATATGGACCAATATAATAATAAGAAGTGTAAAATTGACGATTCAAAAGAGCTTGTAAAAGTCTATTTGAATAAAGATAATTTGATTTGATTTATAAACAATTTAAAAATTGTCACTACGACTGTGTTAGGCTAACAAAGTTTTGGCTTGTTCTGTGCAAGTATCCATGTATGTGGTAGGCTAGTACGTATGCATAAGTTAGAAAAAGTTTTAATCAGTTATTAGGCGAAGCGTTTATCATAAGCAAGTCCTACTTTATAAGTAAAACACCTAACAAACTACTGAATGATTGCCTAAATGTCATCATCGTCAGCCGATATACGTCCCACAACTAAGCACAGGCCTTCCCGACAACTCAGAGGACCCCTCTCAGTCTAAATATCATAATGCAGAAATTGCGAATATGTATAATTTGAACGCTATTTACTGTGGGTACGGCTAGCTAGCGTAACAAAGGAAATATTTAGAATTTTCCTTCTTCTATCGAACCATCCCTACGCGGGAAGAGTCACGTACACCATTTATTAGAATTAAACTTTTCTGAAAGATGCATTCTTTATACACTTATGAAGCAATAATGAAAGTTATAAGAATTTGATTCACATAGCGTCCTAACTGAACAGTACAGAAATCTTATGATATTATTTGAATCACACAAATAATTCTCTTATTACCGGGATGGCCATGTTATCTGACCGAACGAAATTAGTATATAAATATGTCGGAGAGTCTTGCGTGTTATTGTTTTTTTTTTAAATAGTGACAGTAAATCTTCTGGAGGTAATTAAAAAAAACTTAGTACAGAGCTCCGTTCGGTCCGGCGTTCCGAGCGAGAATGAATCATTGTCAATCGGGCGGCTGTATTTATACCCTGCGTTGGACGCACAGTGGGGATGCGTCGACGCTTCGACAAATATATTGTTATCATTGGAAATATCTATAAAATGTAACAAACTTTAAATACACCCAACAGTCACATACATAGTTCTGATCGCACACTTAGATACAAGTCTTGTGTCGTAGGTATCAGAATCTATGAGAGACTTTTCGGTCTCACAAACACCAGTTGCAAATATTTATGGAACACACAAACATTTATCTCGGTGCGGGGATCGAACCCGTGGCCTCTCGTTTCGCAAGCTGGTGTCCAGCCAACTACGCCACAGAGCTGTCTTTCTTATATAGATTGTACTTTGTATAAATACACTCAATATAAAAGGGGATACCCCCAGATAACTCAGGAGTAACACGTATTATAAAAACATTTATCTAACAACACGAAAATCACCAGACGCGGAAGTGCGCAATTTTGAAATAATTCAGACTATTTACAAGAGGCAATCAAGCGGGCAACTGTTACGATGTTAGACTATTATCAACTAGAATATCTCGTTGAATCTAGGTTGTTAACCGTTTAATTCCTTGAATTATTTTGTTCTATATTTTATCTGAATTCACTTGAATTATTAAGTCTTTCTTTATTAAGCTTTGTATATATGATTAGTACAGTGCATCATGATCATCAGCCCATATACGTCCCACTGCTGGGCACGGGCCTCCTCTAAAACTGAGACGGCTTAGGCCTTAGCTCACCACGCTGGCCTAGTGCGGTTTGGTTGACTACACACCTCAGAAATTCCTATGAACTTTTTAGGTGTGCACGTTTTCTCACGATGTTTTCCTTCACCGTTAAAGTAAGTGACAATAATTCATTGAGAATACACACATAACTTCGAAAAGCCAGAGGTGTGCGCCTGGAGTTTTATCCCGCGACCGCCGAGATTCTCGACCGCGCGCCTAAACCTCGAGGCCATCGTACAGTGCATACGCAGACTTAATACGGTGCTAGTTTTATTTTTTATGTTTTCTTGTCTTTTTTTAATGATTAAAATAAAATTACTCTATGCATTTTCACAGGTATGCATGCGCGGGCGCGTGCACATCTTCAAATATCTCGAGAACATGGCGAACAAAGACACATTACCAGCACACAGGAGGGTAGATGAGGCGAAAAGGTCTGCCAAACACAACTCATACGACAACAATTCGCCTAACCAAAGCACATCACATCAGATTACATCAGGCAACGCGACAATAGACTGTCTTAGGCACAAACCAAGGCATGTTGTCGACAGTGGCTACTGCACAGATGGCGTGGAGAAAAGATGGTCGAATGATGGTAAGAATATTGCACTTTACACTTTTAATTGTCCTTACGATTGGCTGTTATGTCCTTGTATTTCAATATGTCGCAATAAAACAAACGTACGGGTAACGATTCTCAATCGAAATCAATTCAGGACAATGTTTGAGGTTACTTCGATACCTATCGATAACAATAACACGCCACAGATACTGTTGTATCTTTGTGGCTATAAAACATATCTAGGTTGTTTTAATTAATGGAATGTATTAATGGAACAACGATTTTTAATACATTGATATTTATGAACGATAAACGATATATGATTAAAAAACGATGTATCTTTGGAACCCTGCACAAAATCAAAAATACATTACGTATTGCCAAGATTTTCGTCAGATACGCTTCTGATTTCGGTACAATTTTTTAATCCCCGAAGGACGTCGTAGTCCAAATAGGTTTATGCATCATAAAGGGAACCCCAATGTCAACTGTTGAATACAGTTGGCATACGTAACTGGCCGAACGTGCCATAAAGTTTATTGAATGACGCGATGAGTCTTTTACGACCGGAACTGCTTCGATATTTGGCGCCATTGTGAGCCTATATGTTACTGGGGCGATAATATTTTTATGGATCATGACCATAAAGCCTGCGGCTGTTTGAGTACCTTCCATTTATGAATTAGGTTTCATTTTACAGGCCAAGACATCTATACGATAAAATTAATTAATAAACGATATGAACCTGGCTTAATTGTAGAGGAAGCAGTGACGGTATTTCCAAAAAATCCGAAAAGCCCACTTTGCCTTACAAAATTTCGAATAATAATCTTTAAGCTATAAATCTTTTATCTAACAAAATCAATTTGACATATAAATGCGAATATCCCCAAAATAAACAATTATAAACTAGATATTACACAATTAACGTGTAACGCTTTTGGGCTTCTATGGAAGTACCGCCACTGAGAGGAAGTCCGTGCTGTACAGTGGGTCGGATATATGGATTTATATAAATGGATAGAGCATAATGTGACGGAATGTGTGGATTAAAACAATCCCAGTCTCATTTAAAAGGGAACTCCCTCACTCTGGCGTTTATTCATCGCTTGACTTATTCATCATAACTGGACAGACGTAAATGCCTATTAAAATAACGACGTAGAATATGTATCACTTTTATAGTTATTACCTACACGCAACAAATATATTTTTAAAAAGAATATTATATTTTTATGGCTATGTGAATCCTTGAAAAAGAGACGATGCATAATTATTAAGAGAAATATGTAATTCCTTTTGATGGCAATTGCAGACACAATACAACTGAATATTCAATTTTTGTTGCGTGTGAATCGGCGCCAGACAAGAGTTGTGTGAGCGAGTCGTTGAGACGGATTTTTACCGTCTGCTTAATGATCGACATTGGAGCTTTTGTTAATGGCCTCACAGACGCATCGCACTTTTAAACCGACACACATGAGATGTAACATTTGATTGCTGTTGTTAACTAACTTATTGTAGTATAATGAGATGTTAAGATTATACTGTTAACCTACTCTATTGTTGAGAGGCTAGAGTTTAGTCCACATTACTGGTATATAGCGATTTGCTAGACATTATATAGCGCAAAACGAAATGTATAGAACTCATCTTACGTAAATTGGTGACATAACGATGATTTTGTTCACTGTTGGATTGTATGATAGTTACTTAAGAATAAACATTCACGCAACTATTTTATTTTCAACAAGAGCATTCAGTATGATACTTACATCGACAATAAGAACATACATATTTTATTTATTGCGGAATAGTACTTTATGTTAAACACAAGGGACATTTGATTGATAAATTAATTCAATAAAATTCAATTTTTTTTTAATTTTCCTCAGGTGGTGGCGAAGCTGGTGGAGGCGGAGGATCAGGTCGGTCCACGCCAAGTACACCTTCGACCTTGTCTCCGGGAGCGGCATTGTCCAGGGCGCAGAGTCTCTCTAGTGAAACTCCTTTAGCGCCAATGACACCTCTCCTCTCCGGGTGAGTCCAATGTCCAATAATCCCTAGCTGCGTAGTACATGATGTAGACTAGAGTTTAATACGGGCTATGCATGGGGTGATTTTCAAAATATTTCTTTATAAGCTACCAAAAAGGATGAAAGTGAAGAATATATTTATTTTAGAAGAGTTGTGTTTTTCTCTCAACAGATGTCTCTTTTACGCCAATACCAAAAGGAAACAGGTTACTGTTTTGTATGATAGATATAAATATTAGCTAGTTTCAATAACCAATATCGACATAGTACCGTTTGATGTGGTTTTAAATAGTATTACCTTAGACACGTGTGTATTATAATTTTATTTATTTAATTCTGTTTTATTTATGTTGCATCGGCCGAAGCAGAGGTAAACAACGATATCTAAGCCCGTTATGTCACTATCATCATCATCCGATCCTCTGTCGCATCGTCGCTACAATCTTTTATTTTTTTTTATTTCCACCTCTTTTATTATTAACCCCGGTGTTGTCCCTTTCAGCGTCCGTATATCACCCGATGGGAACATGTCTAACAGTGAAGATAAGAGTAAATTAGCCCATCAACAAACGTACAGGTACATTGTCATTCATAAACACGACGCTCACTTACATTGTGGCACTGACTTTTTTTATTCTATTGTATGTAATATGGCTATATTGTGCAGTAATGTTATATTAATTGTATATACACCTTATTTATTAATTTTCCCTGCTCTTTCTCAAATATAACCCGCTAGTTTAAAATATATGCTACGTAAATATTAATTGAATAACTAATACAAGTTATACAGCTCACTTTTCCGCCATTGCGACATTAATGTTGCAAATGCGTACTTGAGTTGCTTTAATATACTTTCATTAAATGCAATCTCATAATAATTACGTAGACATTCCCAGTAAATAAACTGTCTGGCGCAAGTACGTCTGTTGGAGACCGCAGCATTAGCTCGCATTATGACTACTGCACAATGTACCTCGTATACCCCGCAAGCCCGCTAACGAGGGTAAATAACACGTAGATTTCACATACTAACAGTTTACTGCTCATCCTGGCTTGGTAACTTGGGCACGGTCCGCTTTGTACTAACATTTGTATGAACCGACGACGACTAATGAACTCGCCGGGTCCCTGGGCGCTCGCACTACCCACTCAGACTTGTTCGCGCTGGTTACATTGTTCACGAATAGCGATGTATGAAAATTAAATTAATATTAGTACCGACTCTGTACTCAGCGTGTTTCGGGTGTAAAAAGGTTAACATAAAAATATAAGTTTGCAAATTTTCATTTATGGCGGCGTCTGTTATTTTTTAATGAGTTTTTTTCTATTATAAGTAACCATTTAACTTACATTTAAGCATGAACGTTCTCGTAATAAAGATTTCTAAATAAAATTGTAATAAGTGATGAAGTTATAATTCCTAAAATAGTCGGGTTTTGTGTTTTTTGTCCCTTCAACATCGCCATGCGATAAATAAAATTTTAAGTATTTTAGTAATGTTAAAATGGCTCTTATATTTAATTAAATCATAAATAATAGGGAACGTGTGTTTTGGATGTTAAAAGCTGTACATTCGCTAGTCGTATGCAACATAACTCCTTATTTCAGTCTAAAACAAGAAATCTCAGAATGTTGTTAGTATCGTAACATTTATTACTTTTACTAAATTTATGTCACTAACAGTCAATAAAATCACACACTTGTTCCGTTTAGTTTGATTTGTATCTAATAAAAAGTGAAATCTATGTGTTATTAAAAGCTTATGACGTCATGTCACTCTGTTCCGACTTGTAATTATTCTTTTGGTGTTCCAGACAATACAAAGAAGCCTTAAGACAACAACGCCAGCAAGACATATACCGACCCCGCACAGACCAACCATCCCCCGAGCTCGATTCCTCACCCCAGAACCAAAGTCCAGTCCACCAGAAGTCCAACCCTCACTCACCGATCAACGGTTACAGTAACGTATCCCCTAGTCTTTACAAATCCACCTCTTCCAACTCAAGTATCTCTACCTCATCACCCAACACATCCCAAGTGCCAAATTCCCCCCTATTACATTCGACACCTCGTAGATTCCAAGGTCAGAATGGGAACCCTGAAAAGCAGGAGGAGAACAAAAGGCCAGTGCAGAAAGTCGTACCGTCGAGGAATGTAAATAAAATATACTCTGCTGTTAACGGCAATGTCGATTACAATAGAGTGAACGGTCAAGTCGACGCATACATTAAACCCACATCACCAACAAAATCACCAACGAACACATTAGGGTACAACAGTTTAGGAAAGTCGAGTATACCGCGGCAAGTGAACGGGGACGGCTCGAAGTTGTTAACTACGACCGTGTCGTACTTGAAAGGTGCGGCACCGAAGCCGCCGGGCAAGATGGCGTGGAACAAGGACGCCGCGCCGGACAAACTTAGCTTCACCATGAAGAGGGAATTCGATAAGCAAAAGGAGGAGTCAGATTTGTTGCAACAGTTGAGGACGGTGAGTGATTTCCTAGTTTAATTTTTTTTGCTCTCGTTTGATTTTGACAATCTGTGATCGTCGTTGCCTTTTGTCACCCACGACGCTTGGTCTTAGTTGCGTTCGTTTATAAAAAACTAGCTGACCCGGCGAACTTCGTTCCGCCTGACAGTCGATTCTTTAAAAAAAAAAACATTTTTTGTAGCCTAAGTTACTCCTTATTACATCAGCTATCTGCCAGTGTAAGTCCCGTTAAAATTGGTCCGCCCGTTTCAGAGATTAGCCGGAACAAACAGACAGACAGATTTTTTTGTAAAAAACGTTATTTTGGTATATGTACCGTGTATACATACAGTTATTTCAATATTACAAACAGACACTCCATTTTTATTTATTTGTATAGATAGGGAAGTAAAATGAGAATGAAGGAAACAAAGCTAAAAGTTGTCATTTCGGTCATAACACTTTACGAACAACTTAAGTATTCACAGTATTCTTCAAGTCTTCCCTTATATAGTGATAGAACTTCCGTAACGTTATTCAGAAGTCGAGCTGGCTACCTATACCTCACTGAACTTGTCATCAGAAGCTATTGCAATCAGTTTATTTCGCGAGTTGAAATGTTGATTATGTTCATTTTAGTTATTGATGCCTGTGTAATGTGTTGTGTATTGTTCCGCGTCAGATCCTGGAGGGTCGGCTGAAGATGTCTCTGCCGGAGCAGCTGGCGCCGGTGCTGTGCGACGGCGTGGTGCTGTGCCACCTCGCCAACCACGTGCGCCCGCGCGCCGTAGCCTCCGTGCACGTACCCTCGCCCGCACAGGTACGCACTATTCACATTATTTCAACCAAGAGACGAGAGCACTTCATCATCATCAGCACATTTATGTCCCACTATCAGGCACGGGCCTTCTCTACAACTGAAACGGTTTACGCCTTAGTCCACCAGTGCCTAATGCGGATTGGCGGACTAAAGAAAGAAATTCCTAAGAATTTTAAGTGCGCAAGTGTCCCCACGATGTTTTCCATCACGGTTAAAGTACGTTATAATTCAGTTTGAGCCCTCGATCACCGAGATTTTCGACCGCGCGCCTAAACTCGAGTCCATCACTACTTCAAATGAACGACGAAGGCTCTTACCTGATGGTAAATTATTATTACTAGTATGATGAGTTTTGAGGGTATCACATCTAGGCAGTTATAGTGTAGGGTGTTTTGCTACACGATGTGTCGAAGACTTGGTAGAGGGGACGGGTACCGAATCGAGGAGAATGCTGAAAACAAGGATTAACTTCAGCAATGAACGTTAATGAGCTGAGTATAAATGTCAAGATAGGAATCGTAGATGCACAGCCAGTTTTTTCGGTGGGAAAGATTGATACATGAGAACAACTCTTATTTCACGTCAGTCTTTCGAATTGGCTTATTTTTGAGATTTAAATGACATAATACAACTCTTGTAGAAGTTATTGATTTTGTCCTATTTTCCATTATTCCTAAATGGACGATATACAAAATGTTGAATATTTTAAAACAAAATAATGTTTCTTATACAGGCTAATTCGCTTGACTTGACAATGTCATTAGTTTAACATCAAAATATATACGAGATGAATAAGCATAAAATCGAATAATCTAACACAGATATCTAGCATACTCATTCTACGTGGATATAATATCCGTTACGACAAGCAGATTGACGTCTGAGGTGTGGCAAAACCTATCGTCATTAAACCTGAAGATAGGTACAGGTCGTTAAAGTTCGATATAAATAAATAAATACACCCAACAGTCACATACATAGTTCTGATCCCACACTAAGATACAAGTCTTGTGTCGTGAGTATCAGAGACTACGAGAGACTTTTTGGTCTCACATACACCCAGACCCGAAACAAATATTTGTGGATCACATAAACATTTGTCTCGGTGCGGGGATCGAACCCGCGGCCTCTCGTTTCGCAAGCTGGTGTCTAGCCAACTGCGCCACGAGGCTGTATTCATCGAAATGAAAATCTGCTGGAATATTTACAAAACTTGCAAGTGGATTATAGATATTATAGATCTTCTGAAACGTATTAATTATAAAAATGCGCCAGCAAAGCTATAGATTAAATTTCTATAAAGTGTCTTTCTTCTTTAACTATAACTACAGCCCAATTCAACTACAACGTGGGTCTAAATAAAACTTACAAAATGTTTTTTTGTGATTACTAGGACAAAGTCAAATTATCTTTATTCAAATAGACTTTTAAAAGCTCTTTTGAATCGTCAATTTTAAGCTAATTTAAACTAAACTATTGCTATTTGATCTTACATAATCTATTCTCTTTTCAGCCGAAGCTCACAATGGCCAGGTGTAGGAGAAACGTGGACAATTTTTTGGAAGCGTGCCGGAAGATTGGAGTGGAAGAGGTAAGTTATAATTTTAATTACATTATGGTTTATGTTTCAAAAATATATGTATTTATTTTTCATTTAAAGTATAAATTGGGGTTGTGTAGTGTTTATTTTATTTATTATTTTATTATATCTGCCATTTGCGTCAATTAATCATCATGTCATTCCATCGTTGCGTGTATTACAAATGGTATAATTAGTTTACTTAATATGTTTTGGAAGCCGTGTCCGTTTCGAGTGTTGCAGGGCGTTGTATATCCTTTCGCGAGGGCAAATGTATAGAAATGTGAGACTAAGAGACGGGTGGCGTGTGTTGCAGGAGTTGATCTGCTCGCCCGAAGACATTCTGGGGAGCGAACCCGCCGACCCGCCGCGCGCCGCCACCCCCCTCGCTCCCCTCGCGCGCACCGTCGCCGCACTCCTGCAACACGCGCATGCGCCAGCCTCGCCTAAGGATATGCAACCGCCCTATCACTTTGCGCAAATGCAAATGTGTGACCTCACGGTCGACGTGGGCGACCACATCGAGATGGAAGCCAACTACCAGAGACAGCTGCGGAGGTACTCCGACGAGCGACACGTCACCAACTTCAACTACGAACACGCGCACTACACCATCGACGAGGCGGAAGAGTACCAGATGAATTATGAGAACAACAACGCTGAAACTCAGAACGGATACTCACCAGTATACGGCAACAATGAGTTGCGCAACAGAGGACCGTATTACCAGAACAATAGAATCCAATTTGTGACGCCGTTTTGCAAGGAGGATGGTGTATTGAAAAGCGACAGCCTAGAAATATATGACACGGACGAAATCGACTTTCCCGTTGCGATGCAAACGCAAGAGGAGGTCGAAAGATACGACAGGGGAAAGATGAATCTCGACATACAGAACAATCTTAATAAAGAATTGGACTTAGAAACTGAAGCTAAGAATGACGACAACCGAGTGTTCTACACTTGCCTGTGTCTCGGCACTTTCTTTGTGTCAGCTATTGTGTTAATTATGTATCCCTTGTAAAAAATAACCCAGTTTGTATGGACGATAATGTGATTGTGATAAAACGGTTATTTGATTGATATGTTGGAAATTTTGAAAGGAATTTACATTACCAGTGAAAATTTTATCTTGAAACCTGGTTGAGTTGAGTGTCTGTGGCAACTATGAACGTTACTTGTGATATTGGTGGTCCACGAAATATAGGACATAAGCATTTCACGGTTAACCCTTTCACGCGTACTTTTATATTACAAATTCGAAAACTGCGTTGAGAAAATTCTAAATTAGATTTTTTTGTATTATGAAATGTTTTAATACTTCTTGTAATGTTGCAAATAATTTACTTAAAGTTCTGCCTGGTACAATAAATGTAGTTAATACTCTCTTTGTGTGAAAGGGTTAAGGGCCAAATAGATCTTAAACTGATGTCGACACCAGGGTCAAGTTAATTTGCCTTTTCTCACAGTATAACTGTGATTGTGGTCTGAAATGTAATTTTGAGGCTACATTCATACCTTTTTATGGATGTCTTTTTTGTATTTAAGGCTGATTATGCGGACTTGATGGTTGGAAATTGAGAAAAAATGTTAGTTGAATTTGGAATCGTGAGCTTTTAGATTGAATAGGGTTGTTTTTGATTTGTTGAATGTTTCGAAATAGCAGATCTTATACGCTGCAGATTATAAAGACAAAATTTAAAAAAAAAATATCCTGGAACGACAAAGTGTCTTTTAATGGATGAATTCGAAATATTTTTCCTGATGTGTCTGACTCAAAAATCCCATTGGCTAACTTTGTACTTCTCTTTCACTTCTTGTTAAATAAATAAATTTTATCTATAATATTTGAAGATAACTTTGACCCGTTTTTTCCATATTTTAGCCTTTTACTTCCAGGAAACAAAGCTCTGTATAAGATCTGAAATTTTACAATTTATCCTAAAATGTTTGAATTGGTCTGATTTTTTTTTAATTCCAGTGTTTATTAGTTCATTCCTGTTGGAGGCATTTAAAATTAGTAATTAGATTTCGGTTTCGTAATATTTTTTGCCAATTGGTTAATGTTGTGTGCGTTTTTCGAGTTGCGTTTGCAGTGTTTATTTTTTTTTTATTGAATTAGATTTTTTTACGCTAGCATTCACCAAAATTCCAGTGATTCAATGAAATGAGAAAGAAATTTTATAAATTGTTTTTTTTTATGACTTTGGTGAATGCTAGGCTTTATTCCAGAGATCTCAGTGTTTTCGTTGTGTTGGATAATGATTTTCGAATTAGATTAGAATTTAGTTTTTATTAGTAGTATCCCCTTGCGACTTCGTTCACGGGAATTTTGAGTTACCTTTAATATGATTATGTCTGCGTTGTAACGAATAGATTTGAAAAATATTCAGAACTTTGATTAATATTATTTTAAAGTGAAAAATCTTGTTTTTATAAAAAAAATGGTGACTTTTTCCAACGCCTTTGTGAACGAATTCCTTAATTAATAGTTAAAAAAAATAGAAACAGATTTTTGCTTTTCTCATCATTTATATTCCTTTTAGAAAAGCTAAGCATAAAATAAGTAAATTTGTAGGCGGACTTTTTGCACCAAATTACGATGAAATTTTGACACAATTAGAAAAAAATGCATTTGAGTACTTACACAACTAATGCACATTAGTATACGGTAGCGTAACGTTTTCTTATGAAGCATAACTTACGAAAATACTTTAATTAATGAAATAATAGTTAATTTAATAAATAATCTTTTTGATTATTAACTTAACAGAGATAAATAAATAGCACTTTTTATTACGTCTACAGTTGTCTAATGACTTACTTTAAAATAAAGGTACAATTCATAATGTCGTAAAATGATGGTGCATGAAGTGTTATTGATAAATGGCAAATGTAAAGGTATTCGACTAACTTAGCTTAGCTGAACATATTTTCTTATGAAATAAGAATTATATGCCTTAACTGAAACATCATATCGTTATTGTATTGTTAATACAAAAGTATGTATTGGAAGAGGGCAGCTTTTTCATGTGACACGGTGACATGCGATTAAAACATTTTTTATTTATTAAGGTTGTCTTTAAAAATAATACTACAATAAATTCATTTTTGCGTTATAATAGTATAATCGGAAATAACAATATCTTTAGTGTTTTGTTTTTTCATATTTTCGAAGTCACGTGTGAAAAAGTTTTCTACCCGCAATCACTGTGTCTCTAAAGCTGTGGGACTGTAGCGTGTAGTGATAATTAATTAGACTGTATTTCGAGGCTTTTCGCATCTAAATTATAAAAAAATATTAAAAGACAGTTTTATAGACTTTTTTAATAATATAATAACAGATATTCCTGAAATAAGCCGACTGTTTAATATTATATCTATGCCAATAGGATCTGTTTTAAAAACATATTGTTTGAAACGATTACACTAATTACTAACTTTTACATAATTTACTGTCGTTTAGATTACATTTTATGATATTTTCTAATCATTCCAAAGATGTGTTAACATATAAAGATTGTAGTGTCTGTATTATTTATGCTATCTTTGAATTCAATATATTCCTATCAACAAATAAATTATTTTTGTTGCTATGTGCTATGAGTTGAACAAAATGTAATCATAATTAATGCTTTAGAGTTACGGCTGTCAGTCTGTTTAGGTTTTAATAGTTTCTCAATCATATTCTACATTGAATGTTGTAATTCTCAAGATTTATAATTATTGGTTGAGTTTTGTTCAACTATACGAGTAAATACTTACGTATCTGAACTGTTTTTGTATTTATAATATTAATTAAAAAGATATAGCAGCTACAACCTACCTGCTACCTGAAGAATTTTATTGCTGCACAATGCATAATATGGAATATTCAGACCTCATGCCAAAATTGCCAATACTCATTGAATAGTTCCATTCTACTAATTGAAACATATATATATATATATTCTTATACATTATTACGGTATATATTATTAATTTTACTATACGTACTTACATAGAAGATATAACACCTAATAAGTAATGTTGTCTGAACATTGTCGGTTGTGAACTTAATTCTAACAAGTCAACTAACAATATCTTTATACGATTCAAATACCTCTTCATAATGTAAGTAACAAGATTTTTAATATTTAAAATCACTAGCTGTTTACTATCAACACCGTTCAGATAATATTTTACGAATATAATAAATTTTCATTATACAGCTCGCAATGAGAATTGTTGGCGTTATATTTTGTAATCTGGTCATTAATATATTATGTATGTATATACGTGAGTTTGTTGTTTTCTACGCTTCTTAATCTTTTTTAAAAGCTTTAAATTTGCCAGTACAATGATAATTATAAATATATAGAATGTAACTTAATATATTAATTTTTAATGCTTACGCGTATATTTATTGGCTTTTGGTGCTTGGGTACTTATTTATTTAGTTAGTGACGACTGGTTTTGATTATTCCTCATTGATGGTTTCCACTGCCTATATTAAATGTATGCTGAATACCCAATGGACGTTTCAATTGACATTTCAATATTGTTATTCAAAATATAACAATATTGAAAATAATATGGTCTCGCGGTACAAGTATGTGCCGAGCGATCTAGAGGTCCTGGGTTGGATTCCCGGGTCGGGCAAAGTGTTATTGGGTTTTTCCATTAGGAAATTCTCAGTAGCAGCACGGAGTCTGGAATTGTGCCCGAAAAACGGCAATAGGCTCGCGCCCTATTACGTGGGACTTATACATGCCTGGCGAAGTGTGGGTGCAGAAATGCACCTCTGCCTACCCCTTCAGGGAATACAGGCGTGAGTTTATGTATGTATATATGTATTCAATGCCAAAAATGTCCTAAGACTGTTATAAAGCAGAAAGACAAAATTTTCATACTCATTTTTCATTACAAGTTTATTTTTTGAAGTTACATTCCTCAAGAAAGACAATAGACTTCACTTAAGACTCGGTGTATGTGTCGCTCGAATTTACAATGTTCAGAGTATATGTTGTGTGTCAGTGTTTTGATAAACCTTTATTTGTCTGTGATATTGTGAACTTAATCTACTTACAAACTGTGTACAAATGAGTCTTGTCTGCCTGATTGTGTATGTTCTTGCCAAAGCAATTGTGGAAATATTGAAATCAGTCTGTCATTTTATTAAATTAATTTACGAGTTCATATAAAATATTTTGTTTATAAACTTTTGTTTTCATGTAAAAATTCTCAGTATTAATGCGTTTTTTGTAGAATAAAATTAGTGTTTACAAAGCACGCGACGCTAAAATGCACTTTCGATTAATTTAATTGTAGAAAAAATTGTTAGAATTTTTTGCTATAATTATTGGGCTATTATAGTTTTTATCAACTAATAACTTTACGAAAATGTACTTTTTTGTATGTACTTATAATGTTTTCTCTAAGTAAAAATAAAATTTCTTATTGGCAACTTTTGTTTTATTCCAAACGTTTGGATGTGGTTAAACTAAAATAATTTGGCATTTTTTTATATGGTTATTTTATAATATAACACGTCACAACATATTATATACGGAACAACGGTTCTAACATAAAAGGTTGCAGAATACATTTTTGGGACGACAAAGTGGCAACTGCACCTATCGGTAAAGACGGTGCTGTGGAAATATTAATCATGAAGATTAATATCACGTAACTCAATACAATTTAAATATGAATATAATACAATTTTATATAAAAAAAATTGTTTCTGTTTGGCAGAAGCTGATGTGTTGCGCGGCCGACGTGCTGGAAGGCAAGGGCACGGTGCAGGTGGCCATCACCGTCACGGAGCTGGTGCGCCGCCACCCCGCCCACCGCTCCTCCCCCGCGCCTGCGCCATCGCACTCCCCGGCGCCGTCCCCCTCCCCCACCGCCGCGCTCCCCGCCGCGCTGCCGCCCGCGCCCGCGCACGCCACCTAGCGGCCCACGCTGGCGCTCGCGCCGCACTCCGCCCTCTCACTATAGAGTACACACTCAAACACTCTCACATCTTTCACGTGAAAGTCTCGAGAGATTCTAAAGAATCGTGCTTATTGACTTATGTGTCCTAATATCACTGAAATACTGAAATACGGTAAAGGTGTTGCCATGTATGAAAACTTTAAGAGATGCTGATAATGGTGTATCTATTTAAATGTAGCTTTCGTATTTTTTTTCATTAATTTAGATGTTCTCTTTCGTGTCATGATCAAATTATAATCATTTTATAAATATTTCTAATGAAGATGACGCTGCATTCGCTAATATTGTGTGTTTTGGGACTTGTTGCACTAATTTGATTCGAAATGCACGTGTGGATGCTTCAAATGTTTGTTGCATTTCAAATAAAATGTCTTTTTTACGCACTTAAGAATGATAAGGTGATGTGTAAAACTTTTTATCTTACGACTACTTGTTATAATAAGGATTTAAAAGAACAAATGGAGACCTTTGATCTAACATTCTAATTCATTCTATTCTATTCAATTAATCGTTTATATTGTAAAAACCTTAAGCGAGGAGTACCTAGTTCAACTTATTAGTTAATGTTGTGATAATTTATTGGAATAATTTAATTGCATGTGTGAAAAATAGTTCCATTTGACTTTAGTAATTTTGTGCAATTACCAGCGCAATTTCTTATAATAAAAAACTAGACGATTAGCAAATGAAAAATTAGAATTAGATTTCGTAATCAATGCTAAGATTTGGTAGAAAAATATTGTAAATTTAAATTGGGCCTTGAACCTATTGTCTTTACCCGTTAAAATTAGAAGACGTGTTAGTGGAAATATAGATATGTCGAGTTGGCTCTGTAAGATACGAGCAATTATTGTAAGTGCAGTTCTTGTGTCAAGACTAGGGACATACTTCTATAAAAAACAGCTTCTCATAACCCACGTGGATTAGAACCTACGAAATCACAAAGTGCTTTAAACTTGTGCACAACAACACGAATTTACTAGTGATTTTTCAGATAAATTTACACACGTTAACTAATCGGCGTATAGTTGTTATGACGTCATTTAGACAAGTGCCTCACGCATCACACACACTGCCGAGAGTAGTGGAAGCCATTGTAGGTTAATTAATCGATTACATTAAATTGTAACAATAATCGAGTGCATAGCAGACCATCGATACTAGTTCGATATTCATCGATATCGATTATAATATTCTTAATCTACGAAATGTAGTCAGTCTGTTTTTCTTTTCTAAGTAAAACATGAAAGCCTTAATCGGTGTTTCTGATTAGAAGATAGACTTTTTGTCGTTGTGGTTGAATTTAGAATTACGAGATGGAAAGTTTGAATATTTTTTAATATTTACTGTCCCCGTATTGAGAAATTAATATAAATTATTATCTTAGGCCCATGTAATGAATTGATTGATGGACTTTTCTACCTTTGTAAGTGTAAGTACGCTGCATAAACATGGATTTTGATTAACTTGCAACATGCAATAACAAGGTGATAAATGCGTTTTGAATAGAATAAAACTTTTTGGTAATGATAAGTAGGAACCAGGCAATAAGTACTATAATATTTGAAATCTTTGTGTCTATATCTAGAGACCAGAATGGTCTTTTGCATTAAATAAAAGCAGACATAATGGTCTTATCAAATCTTGTTGAGTTCAACAAGATCGCTGTTAATTATCAACACAAAACTGTAGAACAAATACAAATGGAATGTGATTTAAAAATAATTTGGGCTGTGCGTGTGTCATTAGAAATTCCTACTATTATTGAAAATAAGTAGTGATCCCGACTCGTATAGATCGTGTAGGAGTCTATGTATCGGATGTGAGATATAGGTACTTAATAAATTATTCAATTATATCTATTTTTTATGTGTTAGAGTAGTAAGAATTTTTGGCTATAAATATATATATAAATTTTGTATTTTATTGATAAATTTGCACGATCGATGGTACTTTGAACTAAATATAAAGTGAGAACTAAAAATATATATTTATATACTATCAGCATCCCTAGGTGTCCTTTTCCTATGGGTTTCATTGTCCCGTTCAAGAACAAACGTTTAGTATTTCTGTATTAATATAAGGTTAGAAGTAGCATACATGCCAAAAATTGTTGAGTGTGTGTTACAGTGGTCAAAAATTCATATTACTTTAACATAAATAATCGAACAAAGGATTTTTGTAAATAAATAATAAAAAAATGTAATTCATTATTACATATCTACATTTTTTACCACCGAGTTCTGGACTTGATGGAATACTCCAATACTCATTATAGTTAGTTAATATTTAGATTTAATGTATGTTCTCGTCACATTTATAAATTTAGTCAATTCTCGTTAGGTATACACAGGTGATGTAAAATATTCAAAAAAGAATTATTGTGTCATTGATTTTTTTTATTTATCGGATTATGGAATAAGAAAGCTTTATTATTTTCGTTTAATTTTAATAGTTGGATGTTTTCGAGGTTTGGTAAAAAAATTGTTGTGCGATTTTGAAAAAATGTACTGCATTTACAATTTTGCCAAGTATGATTTGATCTTATGATGACGATATCTCTCTACCTTAGCGATTGACTACGAAAACGTCCAACTAATTAATGGATTTATTTGCTTTATATTTTGTGTTATTTCATACTGCCAACTACGTTCTATGAGTTGTGAAACTTTCTTTGTTTATTGTATTTTTAATTATTCTCTATAAATAGCAATTTTCTTTTTTCATGTAAACGTGTTACCACGAATTCAATTTAATTATTAAGCTACATATTATATAAATGTATGTATGCATATATAGTTATTGCGAGCTACAATATGTATTTGATGATGTATCGAGCTTTATTCATGGTCGATTAAGGCAACGTCGATAGATAGATTACTTATGTTAGTAGTTACTTTTTCAACTGTGAATGTAATTTTAAAAAAGCCCTTTATATAAAGACGTCATGCTTCAATGTATTCCCATATTGTCTAGAATAATTCATTATAAATCAATTTTGGGTCGACGAATGTCGGAAATTCTCTTGTTTATAAAAGATGTTTTTTTTTGAGAAAAGAAAATAATTATGTTTGATTTATTGTGTGTATTAGGCAGCAAATAATGTATCATTATTTTACATTTATTTTAGGAGGGAAATTCCGCCTACGCTAAAATACCAATTTCCCTTATTTGCATATCATTGAATTGATTTTTAAATCTAGGATTTGTTTATACAAAAAATGAGTTGTACTTATAAATAATTTACGTAAAGGATAATTGTAAACAAGGTCTTAATTCGACTTATGAATGGAGGCAAATGATATTTTGTCCGTTACGGGCGTTGTATAACTGAAAAATCTATTATTTTTTCTCAAGTCTGTGTAATGGAATCTGTATATCATTATTAAGTCATACACTGTTGAAGAAGGGTAATTTTTTCAAACCCATGGATTTGAACCAATAAAATGTTGTCTCAGTCGACCATGCACTAATCCTTAGTCATTGGAATGTATAAAAATAGATGTAATGCATAAAGAACTGAAAGTTAGCGTCGAGTCTTTGTCGTCAAAGATAATGTGCCAAAGACTAAAGGGTTGAGGGAATTATATTGTAAATGAATGTCTTGTGGAATGCACTGGTCTCTTAGCGTAAGCGTGTAGCAATATAGCATCGTACACATGTGTTTATATGTAGATAAATATGAAAGTATATACATTTTCGAAGTATATTATGATTTTTATTTTACTACGAACCTTGGAGCAATTTCGAAAAACTTTCTTAGAGGTCATCTGTATATTCTATATTAAAAATTAATTTCATACATTGTACATTTTCACGCCTCATCATCATCATCATCATGAGCAGCCTTTCTTACGTCCACTGCTGGACATAGGCCTCTCCTATGGCACGCCATTGGGCTCGATCTTCGGCCCTATTGACTAGTAAACGAAAATTTTACGTTAACGTTGCTCCAACCAGAGAGAAACAGAGTTGTAGAGTTGAAACCTCTGAGAGTTCACCTCTTAGACCCTAAGAGCTCAAACCTCTCACCCCATCAGATAGGTACATATGTATGTCTGTTACCCAAATAATGTTATAAGCCCCACAGAAGCACGTAACAGAATGAGAACATATTGGCATTAACTTCTCATATTATAATAAAACTATGCTGAAAAGTCAGAGGTGTGTGGGGGTTTGAACCTGCGACTGCCGAAATTCTTGACCGCGCGCCTAAACCTCGAGGCCATCACTGCTTATAACAACTCAATCGCTTAGATAGAGTACACTTTTGCCAAAGGACTATTCAGTCACGTTGTTACTGTCCGCCTGACGGCGGGAACAAATAAGTAGGTACACAATTCAATTTTACAATCGATTTATTAAAAAAAAAAAAAAAAAAAAAAACTATATTTATGACTACACCCAGGGTGTGTATTCTTGGCACAGGAAAGTTGTTGGTCTTAATAAACCCTATGTGCACTGGGGACTTAACTTTGGTCTTTCGATCCCGTGACGCGTGGGGGGTCGTCGGTGATACTTCATAAAGCCCTCAGCCGCAGAGGCCAGCGGGAGTCGATGGGCCGAAGCGTTGCCTGCTCTCCCCTACGGTGGACGTGCAGCTCGTGGTTTTCAATCCGAGCGGTGGACGTGCAGCTCGTTGTTCTCAATCCGAACGGTGGACCCCCAGTTTCCTGGAACGCGTCGAAACGACACTTGTAGCGCGAAAGATCCGACACCCAGGCACTAGACGAGACCAGGAATGGGCGTCGGCATCTTTCGCGAAACAATTAAAAAATAATTGCGGAATGGAATGGCGACATATAGATCCAGTTAAAAAAAATATTTAATCGAAATATAGTTAAAATTCAAATATAATTAATAATTATTATTTTAATTATTTAATTAAAATAATACCAATTACCCAACCCAGGATCAAACCCCAACTGATTATATTGCCAAACGATCACCATTCCATGACGCGATGAGAACAAAAGAAATAATTACACTTAAACTTCTACACAAGTACAGGTAGTTACATACGATTACAACGAGCGAAGCAATGACCTTTGGAATTTATTTCGCCGGTACATCGAGAAATTTCTCTTATCTTAACATCACGCTAATCTAGAAATAAATCTCACAGCTATGTGTTTGTATTACATTATATGAACTACTAACGTTACAACAATTATAAAAATTAACTGGCTTTAAAATCTAAACAAACTAATACAAATTTTCGGTGGCAATTTTTAATAGAATACTGATATTATTTACAAGTATGTATTTAAATTTAGAATTTTACGAACAAAAAATATATTTTAGGATTTTAAAGATCTTATTATGATAACACACAAGCCACCGATATTAACAACATACGCGTGGAATACACAGTGGGAATTAATTATCGCGGCCATATTGATTTGGACTAAATTAATATTAGGTATAATAGAATGTTAATGAAGAAAAATACCGCGGCGAAACATATTTAAAACTTATCGGAAAGATTAAATAGATAAAGTTATATTTTACCAATTTTAAGATACTCGCTGTCACATTTCGTTACGTTGTTAAACCACTATCAAGAAATATACACAGCCATAGCAATTTTTACACTATTAAAAGGTTGAAGAAATCACTTGTTGGATAGTTAACAGCAACCAAGCCAATATTGAAATTAATTATATTAAACTTACCAAGAGGGTTGAAAATGATGCGATCCGCTTTTAATTTCTTTTTTTATATTTTAGTATAGCACTGGTTTTACTACTTTTCAAATATGCGGACAATTAATCACAAATACGAATCACATATAGTTGTCGTGGGGACTCTCTGGCGTCGAAATTTCTGATTCTCTCTCCGCGAATTCGTTCTTATATAGGTACTTGTTCGACCCGGTGGTCGGCCTATTTCCTTCCTGAGGCGACAATGCGTACTGCCAGATTCTAGATTGTTCCGTACGACATGAGACAGAGATATGAAAAGAACGGTATAACCGAAGCAAGTCACGCCACAACTACCCTCTATACTTTTGTAAATCCCTGTGGGACCGAGATAGTAATTATAGAAACGAGCGAGATGGAATCATTCGCAGGAAGTTGAACCGTCGATCGCTATTGTATTTTTTCTCGAAATTTCTGACTGTGGCGTTTGCTATCCGATGTTCTAGAAATAATTTGATTTCCGGCACCAACGAATACCTTATATGGTCGTTATGCTGCTATCGCTAGTTAAAGCGCGCGGTTTCCATTCAATTGTAACAACTGGTTATTTGTTTGTTTGTATGTAGTTATTATTTGTATTTATTTTATGTTTTTAAACTTGTTACAACGTAACAACGTCCAAAAAAACATAGGAAGTCTTAGAGGCGTGTTGTAATTGTATTTTTCAGTGGCGGATTTACCAAAGTACTAAGCAGTCTAGAGGCGGCTGCCAAGGGTGGCAATTTTTTGGCCTCCTTTTACGTCATACAGAAAACAGCAATAAAAATGGTAACAGCAATGAAAATATAAGGCATTTAATTGCAGAGGTAGAGGAGAGGAACACTTAAAATCGATGTTGTTTTGTTTCTATACGAATAACTCGGCTATTTAATTAAGTTTTTCACTTACTTCCTACAACGCCACAGCAGATACATTGGTCCCTGAGTTTTACTGGAGTATCGTCACAATAGGCACAGGTACCTAATAACATCACTTTAAACGAGTAGCAAATTCGAAATGATTTAATAGGCAGATGTTTCTTGGAGCCACAATAGATGCGTCAATAAAATATGGAACATACATAGGTACAGTATTTTTGCTCAATATAATTACAACCCCTTATTTTAAAATTAGTTCAGATTAAATACTAATGCAATGTAAACTATTTCACAAAATGACATCCACTTTTAAAATAAAATTTAAAAAAATTGTTCTTAGATTTGCCGCCAAAATTATTTGTGGCGTTTTCTTTTTATAAATGTGGACAAAAGAATTAATACAAACTTGAAATTTTAATGTCGCTATAAGTATTCTATTATTACTGTTATCATATATTATAATTAAACAATTTATTTTTTTAACCTGCTATTGAGTGTAATAGAATGTCGACATAGGATTTTTTTAAGTCATAATAATTTCTCATTTTTACCACCTAAAAGTTAACTCCTTCATTTAGCTTCGTATTTGTAATATATAATTAAAAATAAAACTGCTCAAATCATAAATTACATTTTTTTTTTATAATCGCTTCAAAAACACAATCCGGCAATGTAAAAACCCACAACAAGCTTGACAGGAAAGAAGCATGGCGCGTTAACAAATACTATTTATTAAAAAAGTTGCATGTAACTGGGTGTATTATGGCGTGGATGATTATACTGAATACCGTTGGGCGTGGTTCGTGTAATCGGTGCAGGCTGACTAGCAACTTGTGGGCACGCCCTGGCCGCACGGCTACTGGCGCCGATTGAATTTTCGTATAGTTAACATCGATAAAAAAAATGGATATCGGTAATTGAAATTCAGTTATATTGCGTTAGTTCGGAGGCGAGTTTTAATAATGCTGACTCATGTGATGTAACTGTACTACATTTATGCACATTATTTTATTTAAATAACTTTTGAGGACACCGCGAGAAACCGTACAGTTCATTGGCCTTAGTATCAATATAATTTAAAAAACATGTCGTAGGTGTAGCTCAAAGAGTATAATAATATATAGGAAAGTGTAGCTATAAAAACATTTCTGAATAGATCGATGAGACCGAAGTCAATCACAGTTTTCACGATCTGGAGACCCTTGCAAAAAGCATAATAGTTATTTTAATACCGGTATTATATTTTATTGCCATATTGTAAATATCTGTCCGCGACTTCGCTTGCAATAGGTATTGATAACTCCTGGAGAAACATGAAGCAAGTTTAAGTAAATAGACTAATTAAAATCAGATGCAACTAAACCAAATTGTAATTGCAAAAAAAAATCCTTTGGTTTATTTTTTTTACGAAACTGACGATCACTTTTAAATTATTCAGAAAAATGTTTTTTAGCGTAGACTATTGCTAAGCATCTCGGCGTTGGCAAGTATGAATCCAAGGTAAACTTATCATTTTTCCTAGTTATGTGTGTATAATTGAACAATTCTAAGCCACAAACTTGACTCGTACGAGTTTACTCGGCGGAGTAACGCCAAATTTTATGCAAATCCCTACAATTTTATCACTTTATTAACAAACATACAAACATTCATATTGATAAGTAGGTATGAGATATTCAAATTCAACAAAATTGGTCCTAGTCGTTGTGATCACAAAATCAAAATACTTATATCATTGTTACCTTGTATTAGTGAGTCTCTATATGTTCCTAAATAAACAATCAACAATGTTTTATTAGAAGTTATCGAGTTGCCGCTCCATTAACTCCATTGATCAAACAAAAACGAAGGAAACAACGCTTTTGAGCTTGACGCCGATTCATCAATTCAATCGCAGACGCTTTCACGAAAAAAAAGTATAAAATCAACTAGCATTGTTAATTTTACGCTGAATATAGTTTTCTACTATTTATTTTTCTGAATATCATCGTTCTTGTTTACATCTTATTAATTAGAAGCACACAAAAGCGGTCGGCGTATTAGAACAGCCGCTTTTTTTTTTAATTGTCTATGACCCGGCAATGACGCCGTGGTTTTGAATAATGGAGCTTGTACATTTGGTGCGTAAATCGAGCGGAAAATTGCTATATAACTGGATCCCCTTGTTATGGCGTTGGCGAAAGAATGGGGAGCGATTGAAGGTGGTTATATAACTTAACTAAGTAATTAAGGTGAATATTAGGATCTGTTTTTTTTTATATATGAACGGTTAAAATTCGCCATGAATTTTTATTTTCTTATCGGGATGTAACGTGACGTAGTTGAGTCCCCACCGATACTTGAAACTTCCTGTTTATTGGCAAAATTTGTCCCCGTGTTTGGTTTATACCTACTTCATTTAGGTAGATAAATAAACATTAGTTGAGTATGATATTTCTATACCTAAGTTAAAAGTTGTGTTTCAGGAATCAGTTCATTTTGGCTGAACAATAGTTACCTATTGCCATGTGCCATGTACCTATCTATTCACCTATAAAGGAAATTCTAATATGAAACTCCTAATCTGAAACTAGTATTTAGTTCTATTTACTCATATATTCATGCTCCGATAAAAAATAACAATCCCACGGAAGAAGGCTGAGCCTATTGACGTTTATCGGATAAATTTACAATAACAATACTGCTATCTGTGAAGTAAACCCTGGACGTCTCAATTGCATGCGCCGGTGGCGTTATCCAAACTCCATTTATTTCAATAAACTTTCAATCTTGTTAAATAAGTTCGATTGTCAAAAATAACATAGCAGTTAATAATATATAAGAGGAATTTATTGCATAGATTCAAACTAATCATAAACAAGATACAACTTAATTAATGCAAAAAAAATCACTACGCAGCTTAATACAGAAATTCCAAAACCATTAATAGTTTATGAATACTAAATTAATTATTCAAATAGTTTGATCATCGCGTGGTGCATACCACCTACGGTTGCATCATAGAGACATCATAGCAACACTAAAACTCAATGAATATAAAGCCAAAGATGTGTCAAAATATTTTACAAGGATATTAAATTCAGAATATGATATAGTTGCCAGAGTATAAATTCATGTCGCGGACACAAATGCACATTCACTGAATGTTGCGGTTACGAAGACTCGGCCACTCTTGTTGTCACATTACTGGCGTGGGACTGCGTAGGGACACCATGAATAGCGCCACAAACAACGTAATATTACAGGTCATATTTTGTACAATTTAGTGAGGATAAAACAGGAAACTTTGTTACCTATGTTATTCTAGGTTCTTAATGATTTTTGTCGTAAAGTTCAGTGATAAAAGATTGGGTAATAAATTCAATATAACATATTACTTTTGATAAAAAAAGTGCGTCATAACCTAATTAGTGTAAACTCTTTATAACGTTATCCTTTATAACGATAAACTCCCTATAACGTTGGAGTGAGCCCAAGTTGGTTGGTTTGCGTTAAAACTCACATATTGAAACACTCTTTATAGCGATACGCCATTCTCTATTACGAAGAAATGTGTTCATATTTGTAGACAGTAAATATTTATTATCGGTATTATTGTTTATGTTATGTTATCAGGTAACAAAAGACTTTGAAGCTCCGAAACATCCGAGGTCGGTCTAGCTTTTGTTATCCTTAATTGCCTTGTACACGTGCAGTATGACGCATTGTTTTCTCGGAAGTGATGGTCTTCGACCAAGCATACTGGGTACCTATCGTATATAAAATTCTTGTATTAAAAATTCTTATTAATTTGTTTTTTTTTGTTCACTCCATATAATGATAACTCTCTATAACGACAAAAAATGCTCAGTCCCTCGAGTTTCGTTATAAAGAGTTTACACTGTATTTTAAATTTTAATAGTATTTGCCTATCTCTCCTACTCTATAACTTTCTATGACTATTAACTATTTGAGAACAAAATTAATTTTGCGTTAAATAAATACTATTTGAAATTGTTATCCAAAACTTACCTACTTACCATCTCATCTTGCTCACCTTACCATCTCTATCTCGTACTTTATTCGTGAATGATGTTTAACGAAGTTAAATAGATCTAATATTTTAGAAGACGTTAAATCATAGAACCTGCCAGAGGGCAGATCCATGTTATGCTTCTATTTGATATCGATAACAATCATGCAATTTCTCTGTAAAAATATAGCACGCGATTTTAGATTGTTAATATGCGTAAGGAAATGTACGAATTTTATCGATGTTTCTGGTCAATAGGCACAATGAGTCGAGGTGTTGGTGTGGGCACGCGTTCGCAGCATGTCGCCGATGCACGCAGCGCCATTACCATACGTGGGCTGCTCTGTGACAATTGAATTAATATTATCATAATATCACTATTAGAAACACGGCCGGCTCACACGGAATCATTTTGAAATCAATGCTCAGCATCTGTTGTTACTTTTATATTATTTTTAAGTATATTTGTGACACATTTTATTCTGTTGTTAGAATTTTTTTCGTACTCATCACAGTCAGCCCATATCTATCTATAACAGCCCGAATGCATTTATTTACAAGTGAAAGGGTTTAGGCCATGATCCACCATCCTGTTACCAGGGTTAGGCAGTATTTGAATTACTTGTAATTGAAATACGTAATTGAAATACAAATACGTATTTTGTATTTGTATTTTAATTACTTTCTTAAAATGTAATTTGTAATTTGTATTTCAAATACGTGAAGCCGAAGTATTTTGTAATTTGTATTTCAAATACTCGAGGCTTCAAAATACATTGATTAAAATACATTTAGCCTTCATTTAGTATTAAGTTTGTGCTCATCAGGACCTGCAATAACAAAACAAAAACCGCCTTCAAAAAAAAACTATTCCAAAACAAATAAATAAGCATTATTTTGCATTTTGTATTTTGTATTTCAATTTAAAATAGCTAAAATACTGTATTTTGTATTTCAAATACCTTACTTAAATGTATTTTGTATTTCGTATTTTAATTACTTGCGATACAGTATTTTGTAATTTGTATTTCAATTAAAGCAAAGCATGTATTTTGCCCAGCCCTGCCTGTTACGTATCCTGTTACGTGTGCTAGTTTTCTTACAATGTTCTCCTTTACCGTTATGATTTTGTCTCAACCTCCTATTCTTTGTGGTCATAACGACTTTTCTATCATTTATATGAAAGATAAAGATACTACCATCAAAAACACACAAAAATAATATTTGTCTCTAATTTTATCCTAACTGCGGTAGGTGTCGCTACAAGCGTGGCTGGTGCGCGGGAGTGGGCGCGCGCGAGCTCACGCTGGGCGACACGACACTAGCGGAGCGCTGCACAGCGCTGTGCAGTGCTGTGTAGCTCACTTGTTTTAATCACATAAATTATATTTAACAATGTTATAATGACAATGCCCTTCCTGTAGACTGTAGAGACTAATCATAATATATTTCTGTTTACGCCTTGTAAATAATTTCTGGTACAGTTATTTTGTAACCAATTAATTAACTGGATAGGTACATCCTCACGTGTCTATTCCATACACAGAGATTTCGGAATGTGGAGTACAATTTGACTCGATGTACCTACATATCCCTTTTTTTCTTATATTTAAGTAAATCATACATTTTTGTCGGTTTATGAAGTTCTCGATTTCTATAAGATTCTCACAGACGCCCTTTTCCGACTATTTAACCGATATTCGCGCAATAAATTTCCTGCCTAGTGCATGTTAGTCAATCCTATTTAGCGCAATAATGACCCAATATCCTGAATAAATTTATCTCATCAATAAAAGGTATTGATGACATAAATGAATTCAAGATTTTTTTCTCTTTAATTCAGTATTATAGTCCAAGCGCCGCGCCGCAGCAAAAAAAGTAGGTAATACGTTCAAGGGCGTCCACTGAATGTAAATCCAAGTTGACGCGGCGGGCGCGGGGGGGGGGTTTCACTTCAGCCGCCATCTTAATATTTGCCATCTTTTTTATTTGAAACTTTTTTAACTAAATATTTAGTTAATGGTAACTGAATTGTAGAGCATAAAATTACCTATAAATTTTATCAGAAACTTTTCCCGTAGCATTTATAGTTTAGGAGCTATAACGCTGTAAATGAGATTATAATGCTGTATATTCAATTATGCGCCTATAAGTTGCAGTATGTATTTCAGGTCGTTCGGAATTTCCCCCTCTTAACATTCCAACAGTATTCAGGTATATCCTAACCATTTTTGTCCCCTCGTGACGCTAGGGTCGTTCCCTCGCCTGTGTGTGTATTGAAATTTTCGTAGACGCGTCAGTTCTGTTTGGAGCGCTATTATTAAAAACTTATGCGTTAATACAAAAAAAAGTTTCTACAATTTTTGTCGTAGGTACGATGCGCGGTTCGCGAGATATTCGATAGTGTTTTCCAAGATGGCGGCTGAAGTGAACCCCTCCCCCCCGCCGCGCCAACTTGGATTTACATTCAGGGGACATCCTTGAACATATTCCAAAAAAAAAAACAGGTCCCGTACGTTGCAAAAAAAAACCCCCGGCGTTTGGCCTATTATGCGAATAACGAAACTCGTGTTCTCATGTAAGTACCTACTCTTGTAATTTGTGTAAATTCAGGCGAACTGTTTGTTCAACTGTCCCTGTTTTAACAACAGTTAAAGTTCGTAACCACATCATAAATTAGAGTTAGGGTAAGGCCATTTGTTGCTAAAAATATTTACACCATCAATAAAACTATAAAATACGATCTTTATGCCGAATATACTCTAGGAGATGCAAAAAAAATCACTAATCCATTTGAGTTTTATGACAAATTCGAAAGGTTATACTTTTGAATTAAATATATTGTCATTATGCCTTCACAAAACATATATAGGTACATGATATGCTCCATGTATATAGATGCAAATTAAAGGTTACTTAAACATACTTTATACTTCATACTCATAATTTCCTGTTCAATCAAACCGAATAAAAACATAACCTAAAAAATCTCCCGCGAAAATCCATCATTAATCTAATCAAAGACAATTTTGTTTCTTTTTTACGCTTGTTAATACAGATAACAAAGATGGCGTTAACCCGATCCAATCGCATCGGGTCTCAATTGCCAGTGTTTGTTTACCGCTCGGCTGATGTATGGGGGACATAAATAACGTGGCCCGAGGCTATTCCAATTGGAAATACATAATTATGTACTGCGCCCGGTGCGAGTACCTTTACATTTGTTAATATGGATTTGTTTATTTTGTGAAAATTTAACAGACGTTTAGTTTCAATGTATGTAAAATAGTTGCGTTAAGGTTTGGTTTTAATAAGTGAAGTTGAAAAAAAACAACTGACGAACAAGTTGACAAGGTGTATTGGATGTTGAAATGTTTTCTTAAAATATTAACGTGTTGCACTAATGTGCAGTTTAATATTATAATGTTTAACAAAAACACGCAGACAGAATTTATGACCGAGTTTTGTCCACGAAGTCAAGTACAATTTATCGGTTTTCAAAGGCAGTTTTTATTTTATACATATTTAAAACTGAGAAATAGAGAGCTTTGTCTATATTTTATCCAGAAAAAAATATTTATGGTTTAAGATGCACGTACTAGCAATGGCAGTTTTGGAAGTCTATCCTAAAATTACGGAAATTCTGGCAAAGGTCGGATCCACCAGGCCTCCATAAAGTTCTTTGGAGAGAGGCTTCTTTATCCGGAAGAGGATATATTATGGTGGTTAATTAGATTGATAACTGCTGGTTAATCATATAAAGTATTTGGTAGAGTGTAATTTTATTAGACTAATTTTGTTAACAACCATGTTGTTATGTAAATCATCATCATCATCAGCCCAATACGTCCCACTGCTGGGCACGGGCCTCCTCTACAACTGAGAGGGTTTAGGCCTTAGTCCACCACGCTGGCCTAGTGCGGGTTGGCGGACTACACACCTAAGAAATTCCTAAGAACTTTTAGGTGTGCAGGTTTTATCACGATGTTTTCCTTCACCATTAAAGCAAGGGATAATTCATTGTGAATACAATTGTTATGTAAATATCATTAGTATTACAAGACGATAAATTTTATCATATAAATTTTATCAGAAACTTTTTCCCGTAGCATTTATAGTTTAGGAGCTATAACGCTGTAAATGAGATTATAATGCTGTATATTCAATTATGCGCCTATAAGTTGCAGTATGTATTTCAGGTCGTTCGGAATTTCCCCCTCTTAACATTCCAACAGTATTCAGGTATATCCTAACCATTTTTGTCCCCTCGTGACGCTAGGGTCGTTCCCTCGCCTGTGTGTGTATTGAAATTTTCGTAGACGCGTCAGTTCTGTTTGGAGCGCTATTATTAAAAACTTATGCGTTAATACAAAAAAAAGTTTCTACAATTTTTGTCGTAGGTACGATGCGCGGTTCGCGAGATATTCGATAGTGTTTTCCAAGATGGCGGCTGAAGTGAACCCCTCCCCCCCGCCGCGCCAACTTGGATTTACATTCAGGGGACACCCTTGAACATATTCCAAAAAAAAAACAGCTCCCGTACGTTGCAAAAAAAAACCCCCGGCGTTTGGCCTATTATGCGAATAACGAAACTCGTGTTCTCATGTAAGTACCTACTCTTGTAATTTGTGTAAATTCAGGCGAACTGTTTGTTCAACTGTCCCTGTTTTAACAACAGTTAAAGTTCGTAACCACATCATAAATTAGAGTTAGGGTAAGGCCATTTGTTGCTAAAAATATTTACACCATCAATAAAACTATAAAATACGATCTTTATGCCGAATATACTCTAGGAGATGCAAAAAAAATCACTAATCCATTTGAGTTTTATGACAAATTCGAAAGGTTATACTTTTGAATTAAATATATTGTCATTATGCCTTCACAAAACATATATAGGTACATGATATGCTCCATGTATATAGATGCAAATTAAAGGTTACCTAAACATACTTTATACTTCATACTCATAATTTCCTGTTCAATCAAACCGAATAAAAACATAACCTAAAAAATCTCCCGCGAAAATCCATCATTAATCTAATCAAAGACAATTTTGTTTCTTTTTTACGCTTGTTAATACAGATAACAAAGATGGCGTTAACCCGATCCAATCGCATCGGGTCTCAATTGCCAGTGTTTGTTTACCGCTCGGCTGATGTATGGGGGACATAAATAACGTGGCCCGAGGCTATTCCAATTGGAAATACATAATTATGTACTGCGCCCGGTGCGAGTACCTTTACTTTTGTTAATATGGATTTGTTTATTTTGTGAAAATTTAACAGACGTTTAGTTTCAATGTATGTAAAATAGTTGCGTTAAGGTTTGGTTTTAATAAGTGAAGTTGAAAAAAAACAACTGACGAACAAGTTGACAAGGTGTATTGGATGTTGAAATGTTTTCTTAAAATATTAACGTGTTGCACTAATGTGCAGTTTAATATTATAATGTTTAACAAAAACACGCAGACAGAATTTATGACCGAGTTTTGTCCACGAAGTCAAGTACAATTTATCGGTTTTCAAAGGCAGTTTTTATTTTATACATATTTAAAACTGAGAAATAGAGAGCTTTGTCTATATTTTATCCAGAAAAAAATATTTATGGTTTAAGATGCACGTACTAGCAATGGCAGTTTTGGAAGGCTATCCTAAAATTACGGAAATTCTGGCAAAGGTCGGATCCACCAGGCCTCCATAAAGTTCTTTGGAGAGAGGCTTCTTTATCCGGAAGAGGATATATTATGGTGGTTAATTAGATTGATAACTGCTGGTTAATCATATAAAGTATTTGGTAGAGTGTAATTTTATTAGACTAATTTTGTTAACAACCATGTTGTTATGTAAATCATCATCATCATCAGCCCAATACGTCCCACTGCTGGGCACGGGCCTCCTCTACAACTGAGAGGGTTTAGGCCTTAGTCCACCACGCTGGCCTAGTGCGGGTTGGCGGACTACACACCTAAGAAATTCCTAAGAACTTTTAGGTGTGCAGGTTTTATCACGATGTTTTCCTTCACCATTAAAGCAAGGGATAATTCATTGTGAATACAATTGTTATGTAAATATCATTAGTATTACAAGACGATAAGTATGTAAGAATTTTGTAGGTATTACAAACTAGAATATTATCATACATTTACAAATAACAACTAATCCGAATGGAATTCGCAATCACCTGCTTTTTTGAATAAATTAAAAACAATAATAAAGCACAAATTGAAATTACAAATTAATAATTATTAAGTACTGTTCATACAGTCATTAATTTAGTATTCGAGACGTCTAAACACGCAGCTGTCATTCGTGGATATGTGGGCAGAGGCGAACTTGGCAACTATTGGTTTCTTTTAAAATTTTACTACGAAGCTGTAGAAATGAATGCTTACACGGAAATAACTAACAAAAAATACTTACTTACCTTAATTACCTTACTTGACAATGGCATAATGTCTTCTTCTTCTTCTCAGCCTATCGCCGTCCACTGCTGAACGAAGGCCTCCCCAAGTAGGCGCCAACCATCCCGGTCTTGAGCAGCCCTTATCCATCCGCTACCCGCCACCTTTCTCAAGTCGTCGGACCATCGTGCTGCGGGACGTCCTACACTACGTCTACCTAAGCGCGGTCTCCACTCCAACACTTGTCTGCATAATGTCTATAAAGAAAAAAATCTATTTAAATACTCGTTTGTTACTGGCCACAAAAATATATTTCGGTTGATAAAACATTAAATGTATGTATTGACAAGGTGGTCGGACGACCTAGTAAAGGTCGCGGGACGTCTCTGGATGCAGGCTGCTTCCAACAGGTCCCTGTGGAAGTCATTGGGGGAGGCCTATGTCCAGCAGTGGATCTCTTTCGGCTGATGGATGGATGGATGGATGATGGATGTTAAAAAATATATTCAAGAAGTGAAATTCAAAGCGCCATGGCAATAAATAAAACTCTATAAAACAATGTAGAGAACATTGTAGGTAGTTGATCAAATGTGGCAAAAGAAAAATCAAGAATAAATAGAGAACAAGATTTTACTACAAGTTTTTATTTTTATTTTAGTAATATAAATATCACTACTGCCCATTACGAAAAAAGAAGTGGAATGTCAAAAATATTGTGGCCCATGAGGGGATCGAACCCGCGACCTTCGCGTTATTAGCACGACGCTCTAACCAACTGAGCTAATGGGCCGATAGTAACATTATAGGAATTTATAGTACTATTATATCACAAAGTTATGTTCGTGACATTTTCTATTTTTGCCATTATCATGTTATCTTTAGATATAACTCAACTTATTATTTTTAAGAATTTATATTCTCTTGTATATTAAGGATACAATATGGGCGTAATAGCATTGTATAATTTAAAGTATCTATTAAATGAATTCTATTAATAATTTCAGCCTATCACCGATCACTGCTGAACATAGGTCTCGCCAAGTAAGCGCCAACCATCCTGGTCTTGAATTATTTATTTCTAGTGGATCACTCTAATTTAAAAAAAATGATACAATTCAAAATCAAAGGTAAGCAAAAGGTGATACCGATCATTAAGCGAAAATACTCTGAGTAGTGCAGTGATGGCCACGAGGTTTAGGCGCGCGGTCAAGAATCTCGGCGGTCGCGGGTTCAAACCCCAGGCACACACCTCTGACTTTTCCAAGTTATGTTTGTATTCACAATGAATATTATCACTTGCTTTAAAGGCGAAGGAACACATCGTGATGAAACCGGCACACCTAAAAAATATCTTAGGTGTGTAGTCCACCAACCCGCACTAGGCCAGCGTGGTGGACTAAGGCCTAACCTCTCAGTTGTAGAGGAGGCTCGTGTCCAGCAGTGGGACGTATATGGGCTGATTATGAATATAAGAGAAAACAAAAAAGGTGGAGGTGGAGTCCCTTTGCCGTGACAGAATAAAAAAAAAATTACTTATTCATTCAGAAAAGTGTTTTTCTCTATATATATTTTTTTAGTTTTTTTATAATTATTATACGTTTATTATTTAACTCTGCAAAAATACATAGATTTAATGGCTTATATAAATCAGTTTAAATAGGAAATAGGCTGGGGAGTTAACAAATTTTACAGATAAATTATATTTCTGTAACTCAAAATTAACCTTTTCAATTGGAGCCAAAAATATTTTGTGGCCCATGAGGGGATCGAACCCGCGACCTTCGCGTTATTAGCACGACGCTCTTACCAACTGAGCTAATGGGCCGATATAGTCTTCTAGTATAATTTGTTACTACTAATATTACGAACGTACATACAACTAATGAAATATTTGTTGTTATTTAAAATAATATCTCTACTGATTTAACGCGTATAGGAGAGGTGAAACTAAATAATAATAAATACAACGACTCTGGCTAGGTGAGGTGACGATATACGCAAGATGGCTGGGCTGATTGGATGAGGAAGGCTGAAGATCGAGCCCAGTGGCGTGCTATCGGAGAGGCCTATGTCCAGCAGTGGACGTAAGAGAGGCTGATGATGATGATGATGTCAACCAACAGTAATATACATAGTTCTGACTGCACACTAAGATAAATGTCTTGTGTCGAGGGTATCAGGAACAGCGAGACTTTTCGTACTCACGAACACCCCGACCCGAAAAAACTATAAACATCTGTCTCGGTACGGGGATTGAACCCGCGGCCTCTCGTTTCAAAGTTGGTGTCATCTGCGATACGGGGCTGTCAAATGCTGGAAGATCGTTGGAAAGTCTATTTTAATAAATAATAAACTTTAAATTAGATAGACGGTAAAAATATTTAGAGTTAGGGATAAGTTTGTTCTACGTGTTTGGCACATGAGAAGATTAAAAAACTCTTGGCCCATGAGGGGATCGAACCCGCGACCTTCGCGTTATTAGCACGACGCTCTAACCAACTGAGCTAATGGGCCGATAGTAACATCATAGGAATTTACAGTAGGTACTATTATACCACAAAGTTATGTACGTGACATTTTCCAATTTTGCCATTATCACGTTATCTTTAGGCAATTTATTACAATAATACCTATGTTTTTTTTTATTTCATCCGTCAGATAATAATTGAGTTATGGCATAATCTGAATATAAAATATTATATATTGCGTCATATTTTAAATCTAAGCACAATTTATGATTGCAAAATTTTTAAATCGCTAACTCTTACTTTTGCCGCACCATCAAGCTGTGGAATGGTTTGCCGGCTCACGTGTTCTCTCCTTCCTATGATCCTGGATCCTTTAAACGAAGCGTAGAAGCATTTATGCGGGCCGGCATGATTGTGTCGACCAGCGGGTGACCAAATCGTTTCTCGCTGGTCGGCATTTTTTTTTGGACTCCACTGTGCTTACCATCAGGTACAGTGGAGTCACTTTGCCGTGACAGAATAAAAAAAAAATTACTTATTCATTCAGAAAAGTGTTTTTCTCTATATATATATTTTTAGTTTTTTTATAATTATTATACGTTTATTATTTAACTCTGCAAAAATACATAGATTTAATGGCTTATATAAATCAGTTTAAATAGGAAATAGGCTGGGGAGTTAACAAATTTTACAGATAAATTATATTTCTGTAACTCAAAATTAACCTTTTCAATTGGAGCCAAAAATATTTTGTGGCCCATGAGGGGATCGAACCCGCGACCTTCGCGTTATTAGCACGACGCTCTAACCAACTGAGCTAATGGGCCGCTTATATCAGGTGCCAAAATAACATTTTAAATTTAGGCTTATAGCTCAATTGATGGGCACATTTTTGTATTAAAATTATCAGGGAAATTTGTAATTTTCTGTATGCCTCTAAATAAGTATCTCAGTAAGTAATAAGTTCTAAAATACCCAATAAGCTATCGCCAAGTCCGTCCCACACGCACGAGGCGCTGTCAAAAAACTCCTTGAATAATACATTGACTAATTGATTGGTTGACTTATGAGCTTAACGGATAAAAAACTAAATTAACGCACAAACACGCCCAAACTTATTAAACCCTTTTAGTATGCGGCTCGGTTAAGCCTAATTGAGTTGAGGCAAGAGGTTAATTTCTTGCGCTGGATAAATTATTGTTTTATGCAAATGTGGTAGGCCAGTTTTGGAAATAATTAAATTCGTCTCTGCCCTCGGGGTTGGATAGTTCGGACACTGTTTGTTAATGCTTTATGTTAGTCTGATCTGCGGGTTTTACTTACACTACACAGTATACTGTGGCTTGCTTGGAGTACAAACGGAAGTTTGATCAGGGCACCACGGTTAAACAGAGGACCGGTATGAGAGATGACACATTAAAATATTTTGATCAGGTGTAATAAAAGTGTGAATCACGATAGAGATCAACGCCGATGAGTCGCGTTAAAAGATTACCTTCTGTACGATGTAATATAAACACACAACAGAACAACGAAACCGAGATCTTTATACTTAACTGTCTACAAGAGTTCTGAGGGTAAACTAAGTCTATCAATCCGTCTTAATGCAGCGAAAAAAATTGAGTCTTAGCCATTTGTAATTAATCGATGAGAAAGCCTATTGGTGGACTACAGCGCAGTGTGTTTTCTCATTGATAGCTCTTAACAGGATGACTATTATCAACGCTCTAGCTTTAATTTTAGTAAGCACGATATGAGGTTTTTAAGTAGAAATACAACTCGGTTACAGGTTTTTATCTGGGGACACCTGCTAATTCCTCCAGAGTCTCCCTGAGTCATCGCTGTAAGCTGAAAACTTGTTACAACTATTATTTTGCTTGTGAACGAACCAATTATTTGTATAGTCTTTTTTAATATGATCAGAACATATTCAGAATATATATCAGAATTCAAAGTAAACCGGTAAAGCAGTTGGCTAGATACCAGCTTGCGAAACGTGAGGCCGCGGGTTCGATCCCCGCACTGAAACAAATGTTTGTGTGTTTGTTTCGGGTCTGGGTGTTTGTGAGACCGAAAAGTCTCTCGTAGTTTCTGATACCCACGGCACAGGATGTATCCTAGTGTGAGGTCAGAACTATGTAGGTATGTATATGACTGTTGGGTGTATTTTTTTTTAAATCTATCACTTGGGTATATACATCAGTAGAATAAAATGTATAATAGTATAGAACCAACATAAAAATCAATAACTACTTCGATGGTTCCGCTGTTTAAGTATCTTTGAGTGCCGTGCAATCTTAAAGTCTCGGCTATTCGGTCGAAATCGAGCCGTCGGGCAAAGCATTATGGTGTTTTTCATCGGGATTTTTTCATCGCAGGGCCAGGGGCTGGAAATGTGTTTTAAAAACGACAATAAGCTCGCCCCCCTAATTGGTAGAATTAAGAATTGTCGGACCCCCCCCTCCCGAAGCCATTACTTCTCCTCCTATAACGTAGAACTTATAATCAGCTGGCAAAACCTGGATGCAGATATCAGTGGCGGTACTTCCATAGAAGTCTAAAAGCGTTACAAGTTAATTGTGTAATGTCTAGTTTATAATTGTTTATTGTGGAGTACGATATAATTTATATGTCAAATTGCTTTTGTTAAATAAAGATTTACAGCATAAAGATTATTATTCGGAGTTTTTTTTAAGGCAAACTGGGCTTTTGGGCTTCTATGGAAGTACCGCCATTGGCAGATATGTCTGCCCCATCAGCAATTGGCATGTATGTGTGTAGAATAATAAAGGATTAAGATATCACTCTGCTGACTTAGTCTTGCAGTCTCTCTGTAGTGAAGTCTAATATCTTCTATTTCATCATCATTCTCTTGCCCAGTTCCCAATTTTATTTGGGGTTGGCGCTGCATGTTTTATCCTTCCAAACATCGCCATCAGCCTTCATGTCTTCATCATCATCAGCCCAAATACGTCCCACTGCTGGGCACGGGCCTCCTCTACAACTGAGAGGGTTTGATCTTAGTCCACCACGCTGGCCTAGTGCGGGTTGGCGGACTACACACCTACGAAATTTCTAAGAAATTTTTAGGTGTGCAGGTTTTATCACGATGTTTTCCTTCACCGTTAAATGAAGTGATAATTCATTGTGAATACACACATAACTTCGAAAAGTCAGAGGTGTGTGCCTGGGGTTTGAACCTGCGACCGCCGAAATTCTCGACCGCGCGCCTAAACCTCGAGGCCATCACTGCTTTTTCATGTCTTCATTAACCCTTTTTCTTTCGTATCTCATGCATTCCATCCATCTTTTCTTTGGCCTTCCTCTGCTTTTCCATCCTTCAACTTTCATACTCATTACTTTTTACCTACATATGTTTCATCCCTCCATCTAATATGTTCTATTTATTAACAGTAATGTATTTAGCTATCATGTCAGACCTTATGTCATCTCTTTCTACTAAGCATAAACTTCAGCGCTCATTATTGATGATTTATCGCTTATTGTCGCTTTCTTTTCCCATCATCTATAATATAAAAAAAAAGGTTTAATCTATTAAAAGTATTGTCTTTTTCTACATCAAAAACTTAACAAGGTAAGGCATCCCATGCCGCCATATTTGCATTCCTAATTATGTTTTCTAATAAATCATAATTAACACAAAAACCATTCGGCTTAAATGGCGGCGGATGCCCGAATACAGGCTTTAATTAAAATCTTTCACAGTAATTTCGATATAATATAGAAACCGCTGAGAAACCTTAACGAACGCGTTTAAGTTCACTACACGAATTAAATACCTATGGACGGCGAACGTTAACGTTTATGGACTGGAAACCCATGTGTAGACTTGGGAAACAGTAAATATCTTATGAAATTGGATCGTTAATGTTCCCGTGCGATATACGGGCTACACATATCACTGGGAATGGTCGGTATTTGTTTAATACAAGGCGCCACAATTTGTGAGTCGTAAATTATGGACTAATATCGTTCATTATTAAATTTCGAGATGATGGCCACGTATTGAAATACGTTCGGTGATTTATGAGACGTAAATATGTAAAGTGAGGAAAATTTACGTTTTTTTTTTAATTGAAGTACAAAGTGGATAAAGCATAGTTTGAGATGTGCAAATGTACTTGTATGTTATCTCTAAGAGTTGTGACAATTATGGCGGGCGGCGTAAAAAACGAGGAAATAAATTAATATCTGGCTATCAGGCCTGCAAAATAATGACTACCGTTGACAATAAATCGTAGTCGTTTTCTGCACACACATTTTGTATACTGCACTACACTATCATTGGCTAAAATGTTTTGAAGATCGAAGAATAATTTAGTTTTTATTTTGCATCTCATAATTTCAGCCACTGACAAAAGTATTGATTTGTAGATTGCTTGGATTTATGATCAAAAGTTATATCATATGATGTAGATATGGGTATCATAAGTTCTATAGAGGTATTATGATTTGTCATTACCTATATTTATTAATTCATAGAAACGCTGTCATTATTCGTTTTTAAAACAAGTTTTATCCAACCCAAGTTTTATAAACGTATTGTTTGTAATGTTTCAAATGAAAATTAACTGAATTATTGAACGAAAACGCCCGAGGCGAATCGACGTTTCAAAGAACCCAAAAGCGGATACATCTTTTACAATCAAAGAATATATATGATCGCACAAGCGCCGATACAAATGAAATATGCGCGCCGATATAACGAGCCACACCGTTTAACAATTAACTTAACAAACAAATGTAATATATTGTGGTTAAAATTCAATACTGACGCGCCGAGCGGCCCACAATAACTTATTTTCAAAACTTCGCCGATTCCCTTTCACCCCAGGTCTTTTGTGACGTAAGATTAATACACCACCGAACATATTATGCCATCGTTATCTTCCAATTTTAAAAACGTAGGTACAGACCAGTACTTATGCCGTTTCAACAATTGTCTTTGGTCAATTTTGTTTATGGAATGTTTTATCGAACGCAATCAAGCTTTTTGAAAAAAGAACATGCCTAGTCCTAAACAATACATTTAAAACGGACACATTTATAGTTTATAAAAAGAGAACGGTTTGAATTTGAAATGCATTAAATACGTGCGTTTCGGTGCCTTTCTCGGCACCGTTAAATGATTATTTCAATAGTTGATATTGCAATTGGTTCTCTCAGCGGGTCGTCGGCAATTAATAATTATTTAATAAGGCACTCATTACACGACGCTGCGCGCAATCAGCCGCGCCGAAATTATTACCGCGCCACCTACTCCATGCCGACGCTGAATTATGAACACGGTTATTTACTCGACCCGCTTTAGCTTTAGCCGGCTCAAATTGTTTTGTAGACTCTCAGCTTGGGGATGTTTCAGGAATAATACTTTCAAAATACGATTACATAAATAAAAAATTACAGAAAAGTGTGTGTGTACTTATGTACGCACGTACGAAGTTATACTTTTGTGGCGTAAGAACATAAAAATAGTAGATTTACGCCTATATTACCGAGCTTTTTCGACATTCCGGATCCGCCAGGGATTCTTAAGCTTCAAGGCCTAAAATGCGGGCTTATTTGTAGATTCCGTGCTAAATACGACAACTATTTGTCAAACTTTGCTTCATAATTGCTGAACTGTCAAGCATTTTGGACTTTGGAGTAATTCTTGCGGTTTCAGTGGGTCTAACATACACGTTTGTCGTCTGTTTTATGTTCCACGTAATAAGCGGATACTTTGACATTTTCAGACCCAATTTCAAACTAGGTGCTGCTATTTAGAATTTCCTAACAAAAAACACTTTGCTCTAAACCGAAAATCGTATCCGCGACGTCTTGATCGTCTGCTAAAGTTTTATACCGCGAAACCAAAAAAGCGATCTTTTAGTTTCCTATATAGGTACTTGTACAGAAAAAAATATTAGCATAGAATAGACTATGCTAGATTCGAAATATTATAAATTAAATAAATTTCAATGATTTACGCGACAATACCGGAACCAATTTCATAATAATTTATCAGACGAATTATAACAACATTAAAAATTGACATTTATAACAAAGCATACGTCCAATTAGGCTTAGATGTTTATAAATGCCATTCTTTAATTCATCTACCTCCTTATCCCCTAGACTATAGGGTCCAAAATTGCTTAAAATATGTGAAACAGTGGGAAATATATTTTTGTAAAGCTTAATAGTGCGACGAGGCACAGAGCGCTCATTAGTGAAAACAAATCAATATAATAAGGTAATAAAACTGGCTTTGTTCCCATTGTAAGGTAATTTTGTTGATTGGCCTTTACGGCTGCATTTGATTGTTACAAATTTGTTTATGACATCGGGCGTGTTTATTGGTGGGGCATCTAATTTTTCGGAACGACTTTCGGGTTCTTAGTACCGCGTCTTTTCGTTTTAAATTATAATTGAGTATTGATGTTATTTTAAAAATGGAACTGTGTGCTGCTTAAATATTATATGTAATTTCAAACGTATTAAAAAACGTTTATTAACCAATAATTTATTGAATTTGTAGACAGTTGACAAAGACTAAACCTTAATCCGCCAATCTGGCACAGTGTTCATTTATTAACTTGCACTAGTAATTCTTTGCGTAGTAGTAGTAAGTAGTAATTTTTTTCTTTATTTTTAATAACGTATCTCTCATCATCATCAGCCCATATACGTACCACTGCTGGGCTCGGGCCTCCCCTAGAACTGAGAGAGTTTTAGGCCTTAGTCCACCACGCTGGCCTAGTGCGGGTTGGGGGACTACACACCTAAGAAATTCCTAAGACCTTTTGTAGGTGTGCAGGTTTAATCACGATGTTTTCCTTCACCGTTAAAGCAAGTGATAATTCATTGTGAATACACACATAACTCCGAAAAGTGTGTGTCTGGGGTTTGAACCCGCGACCGCCGAGATTTCGACCGTATCTCTCAAGTATGTCGAATAATGTTTCCTTACATTATTCTTCACAGTTGAAGCGATAGTTTCATATATTTACAGAAAAGTTGTCCAGAAAAGTCAACGGTGTATTCTTTGATTTCGATTCCCGGGTCTTGCAATGTTTTGTTATAAATTTCCATTAGGAATTTCTCAGTTCAGGATGCAGAAATGTGATCGAAGACGGCCATAACTACGTGGAACTTAACACAATCGACAAAATGAGGGAGCATGAATGTATCTGCCAACTTTTCGGCGAAACAACAATAAACTTTAACAGAATTTGTCATAAATATACAATTTAAGTTTTGTTTACCATCAAGACTCCTCTGTTTGCTTTTTCTGTTTTTCAGTCAATCCGCACTTACCTCCAACTATGCAGACCCGTAGAGCTGTTTCTCAGGAGGCTGAGCTTAAGTTGAGCAAGGCACTCAAAGAACTCAAAGCATACAAAGACCAATGCAAGCAGCTTCTACAAGAGCGAGAGGAAAGTGAGGATGAAGTGAAAAATGTTGTGGACAAGAACTCGGCACTCAAAAGGGAGTTGGCTTCATTACACCACAACTATCTTTTGGTGACTGAGGAACGGGACGAACTTCAAGCGGTGACAGAGTCATTCATACATTGTTCCACATTATATGAAGAGTCCCTTTGTAGGGTTAGGGACCTAGAAATAGAATTAAATGATGCTAATAATAAAATGTTACACTTGGAGAACCAAATCAAACTCTCTCAAACTGTCGTAAACCAAAGTTTGTTTAATGAATTGATAGGTGATACTCTAGAGCACACTCCTAAAATAACTGACACTATAGATCTTACAGGAGGTGACTCACCAAATTATCAACATAGTATCTACAAATCAAGTCGTAAAAATATAAAAAAATACATAAAAATAAACCGCCAAATAAAAAAACTAAAATATCTTAAATCTAAAAAAAATCACCAAAAGAATAACTTACTGCTTAGGAAAGAACGTCAGGCTTTAGTGGCAAAACTTAATAACTATGAGATAAAACTAGAGGACAGCATAAAAATTTATGAAATTGATACCCAACGTTTGCTATCAGATATTAAAACCTTGGAGGAACAATTAAGTCTAACTTATAATAAGTACTTAGATTCGCAGACTCAGATCAAAACACTGCTCCATGATTGTGAAGAAAATAACACAAGCGGTGTTTCCACACAAACAATTGTCACACTGTCCGACTCTGCAAGTAGGCTAGTTAACCAATCTGTAGATGCAGAGGAGGATATCTTGCACACATCACAAAAGCAATTAAACCAGATTACCACACACTGCAATAGTCATAATGTTCCAAGTGTAAATAAAAACAAGTATAGTTCCATTATTGTAACTGATGAAGTAGGAAAGGGTATTGGAGTTCTTCTAAAGAATACCCTCAGTCACACACTGATCAATTACTGTATACCAGGATCTAGTTACAATCATATTGTAGATATGCTGTTAGAAAAGAAATATGATGAAAATTCATGCCTAACAGTACTCGTAGGAAGTTGCCACAACTTAAAGAAAAATGATGTCACTAAAGCCTTTGAAAAAATGTTAAAACTCAACTTACCTAGGATCATATTGTGTGCCTTCCCATACCTAAATAATGTATCAGATAAATTAAATAATTATATTCATATGTTAAATAGACATATGCAATTTTTAACGAGTCACTATAGTGACAAATTTTCATTTTTTGACACCAATATATTTATTGGAAAATATTGTAAATTGACAAGAGATACATTGTATCTACCAATTAGATTTTTAAGACTTATTGCTACACCTGTAGCTAGCTATATTAACACAGTCATAAGTAGTATGACTAAGTCCCTTTGTACCCCCACAATTAGTAATGTTACTAAAATTAATGTGGTGAATAATTTAAACTTTTAGATGTGACAAAAGGAAACGGTTCTGAATATTTAGTTTTATCTTATCAAAATATAAACCGTTTCTCTGGCAAAATATTAGAAATAGAACTTTTTAGTGATACATTTAATATAAGTATACTGTGTTTTACTGAGACTTGGTTGAAGGCACACCTTATGAGTTTTAATGTGAATGGTTTTAGGGTCGCTAGTTCGTTTAATAGAACCTCGGCGGAAGGTGGTGGTTCGATAATTCTTATCCGAAATCACATTACCTTCAAAGAAAGGAAGGACATCTCCTGCCTCTCTGTTGAACGAGTGTGTGAGGTTGCATGTGCGGAAACTGATTTATATATAATATTGTGTGTGTATAGGCCTCCTTCGTCGAATATTAATATTTTCCTATCCACAATGGAGGATATTCTTAAAAAAATTAAAAATAATAAGATGGTTTTAGTATGTGGGGATTTTAATATTAACTTAATGGTTAATTCAGTTGATAAATGTAAATTTGTGTCATTATTTAGTTCATTTAATTATACTTGTTTGTTTTCTGAACCCACTAGAATAACTACTGAAACAGCAACCTGCATTGATAATATCATAACCAATTTCGAAGTGGTTGAAAAGTATACACAAATAGGAGTTAGATCGGACCATAAATGTTTGTTAGTCAAATTGAAACATAGAATTGAAAACATAAAAAAAATAATTAAGTACAGGCCATTGACAAGACATAACCTAGGTAAATTTAATATCAACCTAAAATCAAAAATTAATATTTTAGAACCTAATTCTGACAGTCCCAACGATATATATTCTTCATTACTTGATACAATTTGCAAAGAATTCTACAAAGTGTGCAAAATTAAAACTGTAAAAATTAAAATTAATTCTAACATTAAATTTAGTACTTGGGCGACCAAAGGCATCCGACGTAGTAGAGAAATTTTATATAACTTGTATGACAAAAGGTCCTATACACCTGATGTCAATTTTATAAACTATGTCAGGCAATATTCTAAAATATTTAAAAAAGTATGCATGCAAGCTAAAGCAGCTTATATTAGTGAAAAGCTGAGATTATCTAGCAATAAAATAAAAACAACTTGGCAAATTATAAATACAGAAACTGGGAGAAATAAGGTTACTGACAACAAGATAACCTTGGCTATAAACAACAACCTGGTTTCAGACAAAGTTAGTATTGCTAATTACCTAGAAAAGTTTTTCACAAATATACCTTTAGAGACAACTAAATGCTTGCAATCATCAGCAGTCTTGGCTGAATCACTTTTAAAAGAAAATGTTGTTGGAAATATGCCCATTTTCAGTTTTGAAAGAGTGTCTTGTTCCGAAATAATAAAAGCTTTTAAAAATCTTAAAATTAAGGCTACTGAAGATATATGGGGACTGTCGGTTAAGGCTATTGAAGCTATTATATTTAATATTGCTCCAATATTGACGGTTATATTCAATTCTTGTATAAGTGACGGTATTTTTCCCGACTTAATGAAAATCAGTAAAATTGTGCCCATATTTAAGTCGGGATGTCCAAATAATCCATCAAACTTTAGACCCATCTCAATACTACCAGCTCTTAGTAAGGTCTTCGAAAAGATCATGCTCACTCAAATGCAGGAACATTTTGATAGAAATGGGATATTACATAGTAGCCAATTTGGTTTTTCAAAGGGTCGGTCTACGCAAGACGCAGGAACATCTTTGATGAAATCTGTACTGGAAGCCTGGGAGACGTCACAAGATGCTCTTGGGGTTTTCTGTGACCTCTCGAAGGCTTTCGACTGCGTTGATCACCAGACCCTTATTACGAAGCTGAGTTACTACGGCATAAGTGGTTCCTCTCTTCAACTTATAATGTCCTATTTATCGGGTCGTGAACAAAAGTATGTGTGGACGGCGTCACCTCAGTAGGATCAACAGTCAAAATAGGGGTTCCACAGGGCTCCATTCTGGGCCCCTTTTTGTTTCTAGTTTATATAAATGATCTCCCTTACATGGTACAGAAATTTACAGACATAGTTTTGTTCGCTGACGACACGTCACTAATATTTAAAATAAATCGTAAGGATAAAGATCTAGCTGTTCCAAATCATGTACTTAATTTAATTTTGAATTGGTTCTCATGTAATAATCTTCTACTCAATGCAGGAAAGACAAAATGCATTCGATTTACATTACCAAATGTTAGGAATGTAATGTCACCTGTTACATTAAACGCAGAAACACTTGACTTGGTGACTTCAACTGTTTTCCTAGGAATAACTCTAGATAGTAAACTGCAGTGGGGTCCGCAAATAGAGCGATTATCTAGTAAACTGAGTGCCGCGGCTTTTGCGATTCGTAAAATAAGAAAACTCACGGATGTTTCAACGGCTAGGTTAGTGTACTTTGCTTACTTTCACAGTATAATGTCTTATGGCATTCTATTGTGGGGATCGGCGGCTGATATTAACAGCATTTTCATACTACAGAAAAGAGCAGTCCGCGCTATCTATGATCTACGTAGCCGTGATTCCTTACGATCCATTTTCAAGGACTGTAATATACTGACCGTGCCGTCTGAATACATTTATCAAAATATTATGTATGTACGTAAGAATGTATTTAGCTTTAGTAAAATTGGTGATATACATAATGTAAATACCAGGGGTAGACATAAACTTGTGATACCCTCATTAAGATTAGAAAAAACCAGTAAGTCCTTTATAGGCAACTGCGTTAAATTTTACAATAAGCTCCCCAAATCTGTAACTGACCTATCAGATAATTCATTTAAGGTGCACATTAAACGTGTTCTGATGACAAGGGGATACTACAATATAAATCAGTATTTAGAGGATAAGGAAATTTGGCATTAGATCTCTCCCGCACATCGCCATCACCACATCTTGGAACCCAGTACCTTTCACATTCTTCTTTCTTAAACCAAATCATTTGAATAAATACATAAATAAATATAAATTAACCCAAAGCTCCAAGTGTAACTTAAACCATTATAAAAACATCAAATATATACAAATTGATATCTAATATAAAATGTGCACAAAATAAATAAAATAAAAATAAAATGACGACCGATCGAGTAAATAATTCGAGCAAATAAATAATAAGAAGGCAATTTTTATTTGGCAGGTCATATAATATAATTATGTTATCCTTACTGGACCAAATACATGCCCACTGAGTTGGACTCGCTGGATCTACTCAGGTGTGGGTCGCGCCGCGTAAATTCCAGTAGTAAAGTGAGCCCGCTGAGTTTGTTTCGCCGGGTCTTCTCAGTCAGGGTCGCGTTTGGATCCGGTGGTACCATTAAAATAATACGTGACGTTTCGGAAATACACAAGGTCCATCTCGTTATTTACTTTAAAATAATAATAATAAGATATTATGTATTTCCTGATGAAAACTAAAAATAAATTATAAAAAAAACCGTAAATATTTTTGTACAAATTATATAAAATGAACCATAGTTAAATTATAATGTAATAATAAAAGATTTTTCTTTTCTGTATTGACTTGTCATAAGTGCTATTTGATTGCCTACGTGACTAAATAAAGCAATTTCATTTCAAAGCAATTTCATTTCATTTCATTTCACTGATGTGAATTATTGGTTGGTTGGTGCATGTAATTCATTAAAATAAGATAACTAATTATCCGTTACTGTCATAGACATTTTCTCTTTAAATGAGTTAAGAAGACGCGAAAATCCACTGTAAAACACTTGTTTAAATGGATCAGTTGATAAAGCGCATGTACGATATACAACTTCGACGGTACCTACTTCAAGAGTTCAATGCAGTATACTGGGCTTATGTCCAGTACATTTTCTTTTTATGTTGACACTGGAACGAAAACAATATGTTACCTAGGGCAAATGGTAAAAGGAGTGTCCACAATAGGGACTTACCTAGTAAGATATTATAAAGAAAAACCTTAATAGCGACGATATCTATTCAGCCCCGTGGTGCAGTTGGCTAGACATCAGCTTGCGAAACGAGAAGCCGCGGGTTCGATCCCCGCACCGAGACAAATGTTTGTGTGATCCACAAATATTTGTTTCGGGTCTGAGTGTATGTGAGACCGAAACGTCTCTCGTAGTTTCTGATACTCACGACACAAGACTTGTATTTTAGTATGTGACTGTTGGGTGTTTTTTTTTTTTTGTCGTGGTCTGTCAATGATAAAATATCGTATCATTTACACAAAAACTTTATGTAAGGCATCTGTTGCTAGATCAATAGGGCGAGTACACACATGATTCCTCCGCTTGGATAATGATCCACCAATTTGTAGAACAGGCGTCACGAGCTAATGGTTAGTAGGAAACGGGTAGTAAAACTAAACAGTTAACAGTTGTGTTTTATTAACATTAATTAGGGATATTTGAAAGTAGAAACGTAAGGCGGGAATTTGACATGATAATAATAATAAATAAATAAATACACCCAACAGTCACAAACATAGTTCTGACCCCGCATTAAGATACGAGTCTTGTGTCGTTGATATCAGAAACTACGAGAGACTTTTCGGTCTCACAAACACCCAGAAATATTTGTGGATCACACAAACATTTGTCTTGGTGCGGGGGTCGAACACGCGGCCTCTCGTTTCACAAGCTGGTGTCTAGCCAACTGCGCCACGGGGCTTTTTGTCACATACAACGAAAAAACTAAGTTAATAATCTTGTACGAATTAAATTGTTTTCCTTTCGGTCTCTTGGTGAGATGGCGCTGTGCAGTTAACAAGATTTTATACTATTGATTGTTATAATGTACGAATCTTCATTATATTCGTACGCCTTTATGTCTATTTTTGTAGTCCCTTTAACGGGAATAAAATAAAAAAAAAAAAAAAATAGAAAAATCATGTTTTTTTTAGAATGTCAGAACAATAATGTGTTACGTTTTACGAGTTAAGACACTTAAAAAGATCTGTTTGTATTGTAATATAATAAATGTGAAAGTGTGTTTGACCCGCGGCATAAAAGCGTTGTGGGTTTAAGAGTTCTCGTGGTTGATTTCCCGATTGGAAAGTGTTATTAGATTTTTCTATTTGGAACTTTTATAAGCAACTCGGAGTTTCGAATGGTACCCGAATGACGGTAATATTCTCGTCCCCCTAATATGTAGGCATCCTATAGAGAATAGAAACTTGAGTACATGTATGTAAAGTACATATACATATGTATGTATTAGGTATTTAGTTGCGCTTCTATTTGATAATACCACTTCAATTCAAAATAGTTTTACGTGACTTAAAAAAAGTAAATCTGTACAATATTATAAAATTTACAACGCAAAAAATTACATTGTTTCTGATATTCTAATTATAATGAAGAATACACCTTTGCTTGTTCATACAACATCATCTTACGTCAAAGTGGGCCAACCGACACATGGCCTTCATTCAAGAATTTTTTACCTTCCTATCGGTCATGTCCATATATGTATTACTTGCTATTCCGCTAAGTTATGTGGGTAGCTCTCGACTTTAGTTCTCCTACGTGCTACGGATCTATTAGAAAAAAGATCATTTTGTTCCGTATATTCCATGCCATGTAAAAAACAAGTGAATAAGAGACGTGTGGGCACGAAAAATGTGAGGTACTAAAACCTTATAATCCCATTCGATAATAACATTAAAATACTCGTAAACACCATTTAACTAAATTCCTTCTACCATAAATGATGAGAAAAATCCATGAGTGTAACGTCCCCTAACTGGTCTCAATTGGATTCAATCACAACATTAAATGGAATTAATAACCATTTATTTTCGCCACGTACGACGCCTTGTTGGATAAGCATTTTTTCCCGCGCTTAATGTCACCTGATGAGCTCTAATTTCGCTTTCATCAACCGCTTATCTGTTCGAGAAGTGGAGCCATTAAAATTTCGCAGCTTCGCGAATAGCTCAATCAATAAGCACAATCGGTGAGAAAAACTCGCCATATTGTCGCTCGCCAGGGCTGATCTTCTGTGTGAAATCGGCGGTGATTATTGTAACGTGCGAGATTTCTCGCGAGTAGTGATTAAGTTATGGCATAGAAACATACATACATACATAAACTCACGCCTGTATTCCCCGAAGGGGTAGGCAGAAGTGCATTTCTGCACCCACATTTCGCCAAGTATGTATCAGTCCCACGTAATAGGGGGCGAGCCTATTGCCGTTTTTCGGGCACATTTCCAGACTCCGTGCTGTTACCGAGAATTTCCTAATAGAAAAATCCAATAACACTTTGCCCGACCCGGGAATCGAACCGAAAACCTCTAGATCGCACGGCACATACTTGTACCGCGAGACCACGAGGAATAAAACATGAATATGAATAAAACATGCATAGAAACAAGTGTAGTAAAACTAAATGAGACAATAGTTACATAGATTATGTAGCCACCTATTATAATTGATTTTATTTTGCATGGCCTTATAAGTTAGACAATGATTTGGTACGCATGACTAGATAGACGGTAGGATATGTATGAAGGTGGAAAAAAGTAGGAGCAAAAGGTAACAGACTTTTGGCAGCCAACTAAGAAAAACATATTTTAAACGAAAGATTTCATTATGCATTTGAATTTTGATTTATAGGCTAAAAATAAAATTAGATAAAAATGTTGCTATTGTAACAGCAGAAATTTGTCTACGTAAGTAATTGAATAAGATCGAAACGCATATCGAGCGTCTCTATGATACGGTACGTTGAAAAAAATGTCCGCATAAGCTGCGCCCGCGCACGTCCCTCGCAACGGAATGTAATTAACAGAACACCAATAAAAATAATTGGGAACAAAAAGCGATCCGCTCTCGGCCGCCATTTATTATTTTGATTACCCTTGTTATTGTTATGGGGTATTGACGTTTCCCATCTACACTTTCACGAAGACACTGTGACGTCTAAATGTAGGGGTTTTGGGGCACGCGTGGACACTGTGTTGGTTGTGTGTGTAGCGCGAGGAGGGGATTTATTGTTCCCCTTTACGGCTTTGTTTGTTCCCGCCGACCACGCGTGACGCGCGATGTAAGGCGACGACCGATGCGAGGCGTGGGCGGGGGATGAAGCGGGCTGATAAATTGTGACACCAATTATTTTTAATTCACTTTTAACCTTTATTCGCAATTGATTTTAATTATGCCTTTGAATAATTGTTAATAAATATAGAAAATAATAGTTTTCTAGAATATTAATTTTACATCTGCTGTGCATTTTTAGTTTAAAATTAATTGTATGATACTTTGATGAATATAGACTTAGATTATGTTTTTATTGCATTTGGAAGATATCGTCTTGGGAAACACATATAATTGTATTTATTTTTTGTATATCTTCAAATATCCTAGTATATTTGTCATAACTAATGTATTTTTATCTTTTTAGAATAACTTCAGAGATTCGCAATATTTTTTGGCATGAAAATTCATGAGCCATTTGCTGCACTTTAGTTCTTACGCTTCCGCTTCTCGCTACTTCCTTCACCGTAAAATCTCAATGGAACTTTTCACAGTCATAAAACTGTATAGTTTTGGTTTTAGCACGGCTATTGGTAATAATTTAATTTTATGTATAGTTTTTTGTTGTTTATCATGCACGGTGAGCGGGTAAAGACCAATTGTTAATAACTTCGCTCACTTAGTAAAGCAAACTGTGTTGTTGATATCTTTGTAAGACAAATTATTATACGGAATTGGCTGTATTATTCATAAATAAATTCACTATCTTCGTCTTGGCTCTAAAAAACTATGCTTTTAAGGCATAAAAAAGAATTATAGATTTTATTAACATACAAGACTAGTTGTTCCTGTGATAGATAATCTGAAGGAAACCGTCTGTTGTAGAATGGGCATATTATGAATGTTATAAATCATACATACATACATAAACTCACGCCTGTATTCCCCGAAGGGGTAGGCAGAGGTGCATTTCTGCACCCACATTTCGACAGGTATTTTTCAGTCCCACGTAATAGGGGGCGAGCCTTTTGACGTTTTCAGGAGTAAATTAGAAAATTATTAAAGTAAGGTTTAAAGCACATTTCTTTATAAATAATTTTGTTTGTACATACAAAATAGGTAATAGTCAAACGAAGTCTGAACACAGCATCGAGCCAGCGCCGCCAATTGTGTCCACATATTGGTAGAAAGTGGACTAGCAAGAAAGGGTCATAGTTGTCTTTTTCCAATTGACAAATCAATGCCGGGAAATTAATTATTGTGCTCGGATATGCAGATTCCAGTATTTTTAGAGGAATTTTTGTAATGTGGCAGTGGGACGTATTCGGGCTAATGATTTATAAAGATTTATTAATAAGTTAACACTGAGATTAGGGTCCGTTCAAGTATTACGTAAGCACTATGGGAGGGCGGGGGGGGGGGGGGGGGGGGGGGTTCTTTGCTTTACTTATTTTGGATGACATGGGGGAAGGGGAGTCTAGATGATGATTACGTCATTGGTAGTTAAATCTATTATAACATTATAATTATAATATTAAAAAAAACAATATATTAATTGAAAAATGTTTACGTAAGCATGGGGGGAGGTGGTAAGAGCTTTGCTTACTTTTGCTGACAAGGGGGATGGGGGTAAATAATTGTAATAAATCTGCTTACGTAATACTTGAACGGCCCCTTAGGCCTATATTTATTGAACATTCTGTTTATTTTTATTATTATTTTAATACTAAAACAACAGCCACCTCATCTTAAGATAAGTGCAGCGGTCCACGACTATATTAGATTGGGCAAGACTTTTTGCTCTCATCTATTTTTTATGTACAAATATAAAGGGCGCAAATAGAAAAAAAAATCGAACTGAACTTAAGTAGAAAATGGCCTGTGATTGCTTCAGACGACTAAATATGGGAGAGACGTTTGTTTTGCAATGCGATGACAAGACCCATTCAATACACATTCTTCAACTGTAATAGCTGTGTAAAAAAGTTTTTGTTTACTTAAGTACACGCGTTAGAAGTTATACCACACGACTGAAGTAAAACTTATAAATACGCCCAACAGTCACATAGGTACATAGTTTTTAGTTTAAACTACATATTACATTTCTGAACGCACTCATAAATATTTGACCACTAATAAATATGTCAATCCCTTTTTATTACTGTCACTATTCTACATTTTAAAAATCTAAAACATAAACTTTTTTTGAAAAATATTCGATCCGAAACATATTAACACATTTCTGATCCATTTGACACTTACATTTAACATAGACAGCTTCAATCTGTCAGTTATATTGGAGCACATAGGCAGCTTTAACGTCTTACTTTTGTGTTACAGTGATGCGCGCGCATCTCAAAATTTCAGTCTCATCATTTTTTCATAACGCGCCTAAAGAAGTATAACTTTAAAAACATCAACCACACGATTAGCAAAATCATTAAAAACACAATAAAAACCATAAATTCGTAACATAAGCTCATCTCAGCGCATTAATTAAAGCGAATCACGAGGATACATTGTAGGCTGGCAATACAGCCTGTAGTAATGAATATTACAGCTGTAATAATGAATATTATAGTGTAATTACTCGCAGTGCGGATTATTGCTTTATTAAGCTCGCCTTTAGCGGTGAATGTTTAGATGTTTATTGTCGTAATTTTGTAATGGCATAATCGAGGGCGGGAGTTATAGTGGCGAGAATCTGTAAGGCCTGTCGCGTATTGCATTTATTTTTTGAAGATATTTTCCTTTTAGGCGCGTTATGAAAAAAAAGATGAGAGTAAAATTTTAAGATGCGCGCGCATAACTGTAACACTTATGTCTATGTGCTCCAATATAATTGACAGATTGAAGCTGCCTATGTTAAATGTAAGTGTCAAATGGAACAGAAATGTGTTAATATGTTTCGGATCGAATATATTTTTTATATAATTAAATAAATAAATACACCCAACAGTCACTTACATATGTAGTTCTGATCCCACACTAAGATACAAGTCTTGTGTCGTGGGTATATGGGTGGGTATGGTGGGTATGGTCTTATGGTGGGTGGGTATGTTTTAGATTTTATAAATGTAGAATAGTGACAGCAATAAAAAGGGATTGACATATTTGTCGAAGCGTCGACGCATCGCCACTGTGGCGTCCAACGTAGGGTATAAATACAGCCGCTCGATCGATAATGATTCATTCTCGCTCGGAACGCCGGACCGAACGGAGCTCTGTAATAAGTTTGTTTGCGATTAAATTTGTAATTACCTCCAAAAGTTTGACTGTTTGATTTAAAATCAATAATGCCCAAGACTCTCCGTTATATTTATTAGTTGTCGAATATTTATGAGTCCGTTTAGAAATGTAATATGTTGTGTAAACTAAGAACAATGTATGTGAATGTTGGGCGTATTTATAAGTTTTACTTCAGTCGTGTGCTATAACTTTTAACGCGTGTACATAATTTTTTTCTGGAATAGTGAGTACACCGGAGCATAAAACCTTCTTAAATTTTATTTATCTGCTCTGCCCCGACGACCTCGTGGTCTCGCGGTACATTTGCCGTGCGATCTACGTTCCGCGTTCGATTTCCGGATCGGGTGATGTGTTATTGGGGTTTTCCATTAGGAAATTGCCAGTAGCAGCACGGAGCCTGGAATTGTGCCCGAGAAACGGCAATAGGATCGCCCCCTATTACGTGGGACTGATACATACTAGTGAAGTGTGGGTGCAGAAATTCACCCACTGCCTTCTCCTTCGGGGAATACAGGCGTGAGGTTATGTCTGTAATTGAATTTAAGTACAGGCTTTTAAGTTGTGATGACGTCGAGGTTTGTGCGCACGGTCGAATCAAAAACTCTGCATTCCTCTAATTTATCGAAGTTAAGTGTGATTTATAATTATCAGCAAAAAAAAATTGAGTGTGTGCTTAAGACCGCACGGCAGAAGTGAATACTTAATTAGCAATCGCAATCAATTTATCGACGTGATAAACATTAAATGTTTGACAGGAAATCAGGTAGAACAGTTTATATGGGAAAATGAACTTATTGTTTTTACCATATTCCTCGCAATTTTTTAATTTTTTTCTTTCATAAGAACCTTCTCCTGACAATAGCAAACACAACAAAATAACTATTAATAAAGACAGTTCTTAGGTATGAATTGTATATACTAAACACAGTGACACAACAGCGAAGAGCAGCGACTGTATTTTTCTCGCTCGGGTACACTCGGCGGTCCCGAGTTCACCCGATCGAGCTTTTTTTTTTTCCGCGGGGAAAATCCATTTACGGACCATCCCACCCCCGGAGGGGCGAGGGTGTGTCGGACTCACCGGCGCCTTCCGACCCAGCATAGATGTTACCGCCCGTGGTTGTTGCGGGCGGCCGCTGGGCCGGGTCCCTACCAAAATAATTGCACCGTAATACCGACTAAAAACCCCGCGATGGCCACCATCAGCGCATTCAGCGAGACGGCCCCGGAATACCCTGAAGCCAGAGCTATGGATTGAACCGGCACCGCCCACCCGATCGAGCCTAGCACCTCAGAGCGTGACGGGTCAGCCTAACTTACTACCTCCGGAACAATCTGTGTGCGGTGCGCCAAAAGAAGTTTTACTTTAAAAAAATAGACCCGTATTTGTATAACTAAGATTGAAATATATGTATGTCTATTAAGTACCTCAAAATATACGGTATATTTACACAACAGTCAAATACATAGTTTTGACCCCACACTAGAATACAAATCCTGTGTTGGGTATCAGAAACTACGAGAGACTTTTCGGTCTCGCAAACACCCAGACCCGATACAAATATTTGTGGATCACACAAACATTTGTCTCGGTGCGGGGATCGAACCCGCGGCCTCTCATTTCGCAAACTGGTATCTAGCCAACAGCGCCACGGGGCTTTTTGTCACATACAACGAAAAAACTAAGTTAATAATCTTGTACGAATTAAATTGTTTTCCTTTCGGTCTCTTGGTGAGAGGGCGCTGTGCAGTTAACAAGATTTTATACTATTGATTGTTATAGTGTACGAATCTTCATTATATTCGTACGCCTTTATGTCTATTATTGTAGTCCCTTTAACGGGACTTGTATAACTATAGGTTATACAGGCCATCGCGTATTGTAAACTCTAAGCAGACATAGGTTATACACAGTGGCAGTACTTCCATAAAAGCCCAAAAGGCCCGTTTACCTTTCGAAATTCCTAATACTTAATAATCTTTAAACTTTAAATATTTATTTAACAAAAGCAATTTGACATATTAATGAGAATATCCTGACCCCACAATAAACAATTATAAACTACACATTACACAATTAACGCGTAACGCTTTTGGACTTCTATGAAAGTACCGCTATTGGTTATACACTAAAGACGTATTCCGTGTCCTGTTCATTTGACAGATGTCACCAAAAGAGCGTCCCCATTGGACATTTTTTTTGATAATTATTAATCAAAGCATTTTGTACGTAATGAAGTTTGTTCCATCCCCTCACGAGATGGCGCTGTTCGGTTACACAGTTTTTGTAAATCGCGGTGTCAAGATTCGCAACCGCTAATATAAATAAGCGAATTTCACTATTTTTCACTATAACCTTTATGGATGAAAAAAATAACCTTTATGGATGAAATATAAATATAAAATCTACAAGTCGACTGACTTAATAAAATACTTTGAATGACTTTTAAGTAGACGTAATATTTTTCATTTTACTTTTTCATTTAAAGTGAGTATATAGGTACCTGACTTCCTTCTTGCGTGGTAAAAACATAGAATGTATATACCTACATATTCATCATAATTCATAAATCGTGATGGCCTCGAGGTTTGGGCACGCAGTCGAATATCTTGACGGTCGCAGGTTCAAACCCCAGGCACACACCTCTGACTTTTAGAAGTTATGTGTGAAAAAATTATCACGTACTTTAACAGTGAAGGAAAACATCGTGATGAAACCTGCACACCTAAAAGCTCTTTTTTTTTCTGAATTTCTCAGGTGTGTAGTCCGCCTTGAGGGGTACATAATTGGACGGTGCGCTGGGCGGCCTGAGATGCCGTAAAACCGCCCTAAATGCGCGTGATGGTCACTGAGAGGTTTTAGTCAGTATGCTGCCGTAGAATTTCGGTGACGGACCCAACTCAGCTATGCGGACCGAGTTGGAAGGCCAACGACCCCGACATATCCCTTTCGGCCTCCCCAGAGGTACCGAACAGGAGAGCTTAAGGCGCTTTCCTCTCGTAAAAAAAAGGTGTGTAGTCCGCCAACCCGAACTAGGTCAGCGTGGTGGACTACGGCCTAAACCATCTCAGTTGTAGAATCATGTTTTTTTTAACAAAATGAAGCAAATCATAAGCGAAGTCTTCTAAATTATTAACTATTTGTCTGTCAGTGGCTCATAGGGGTTGGCAAATGATTTCAACCTGTGAAAGTGTCGCGAATTCACAAATATTTATAAACACTGGTCTAGTAAATTCGAACATTCAGCTTCTTTTAAAATCCTGGGACTTTAAGCAACTCCATTATAATAAAACTGCAGCTTAAGTTACTTTCTGAGCTACTGCAACTGCCGAGTGGGTCCACGTATAGTAATCAGAAATATGTCGTGGAAAATATGTAACGTTACGGCGACATTAATTTTTAATCTATTTGTAAGTAAATTACATGGTTTTAGAGCACGCAATTTGTGTTTGGTAATAAAATAACAAAAATGTGAAAAAGCAAACAAAAAACTGCTCTGACTGCCTCGTGGTCTCGTGGCACAAGTATGTGTCGTGCGATCTAGAGGTCCTGGGTTCGATTCCCGGGTCGGGCAAAGTGTTATTAGGTTGTTCCATTAGGAAATTCTCGGTAACAGCACGGAGTCTGGAAATGTGCCCGAAAAACGGCAATAGGCTCGCCACCTATTACGTGGGACTGATACATACTTGGCGAAATGTGGGTGCAGAAATGCACCTCTCCTACCCCTTAAAAGAATACAGGCGTGAGTTTATGAGTTATGTATGCAAACAAAAAATATTTATTTACATACCTATGTTTTTATCTCTGCACCACCTAAGGTTCGACTGTAAGTCAATGCCTATGACATTAAGTCCACCTTTACATTATCTATGTACAAAGTGTAAATAAATAAATAAATAAAATGTGTATGAAAAAAATAAAATAGTCTCGTTTGTTAAGATACCGACATCCGAAACAGGTGGCTGCGGGTTCGATCTTTGAACCAAAAATGTTTGTGTCCAACAAATATTTGTTTCGGGCCTGGATGTTAGATGGAATATCTATATATTTTTTATGTATGTATTATAGTATTTTGGTATGTATTTATATTCATATTATATTTATATAGTTACTACTATAACTACTATTACCTACGTTAAATTAATGACTTCTTTTCTTTACCTAAGTATATTGGTCTGTAATATGTATATATATGTATGTGTATGTTTATAAATGACTTTATTTGCACACCTACTTACTATGCATCATCTCTGCATCACCCAAGGTTCGACTGGCAGAGAATGCCTTAGGCATAAAGTCCACCTTTACAATTATGTGTTAAATTGTATAAAGTGTAAATAAATAAATATCTCGTAGCTTAAAATACCACGACAAAATTGTCATCTTAGTGTGGGACTAGAACTTGTATGTGTTTTTTGTGTGTATTATTAATATTTTAAAAGGAAATCGCTATCACACTCCGTTTAAGCGTACTTATAACAGTTCGCAATCACCGACCATTTGTAACAACCGCGACTTATTATTTACAATTAACTTAAAGTAAAACGTCTATCTGGGCCTGCGTGTAGTTTAAACGCTCCGTTTTACGTTTTGTCAAGATAAAAGTAACTTTTCTAATTACTCACAATTATCTTGGGAAATGTGTTAGGAAATGTTAACGCGCCTAAGTGTTTTTTATCTATGTTTAACTGTATTTAAAAGGACCTGGTTGTTCAAGGCTGTTTGAGTTACTTGTCTTTGATAACGTTAAAAAAATGTTTGTAGGTATGAAATGTGATGAAATGTATAAGATTTTTGGAGTGTTTCATGTGTACGTAGCTATAAACTTGAGGTTTTGAAATATGTATTTATTCGGTCTACTCAAGTCCTACGTTGTAAGAAACCAAGCTATAGTCGTTTTTCGGGCATACATTCAGACTCTGCTACTAAAAAAATAGTATTTAATATCCCAATATAATTTTTCCCATTCCGATATTCGAAAGCAGGCCCGGCTTATTAAAGTTAAATTTACACAAAACGGCACTCACGACGCAGCCTTTTTTAGTTCTTTTTATAAGGCAATTTCTTTTTAATACTAAATAACAACGACCTTTACAATATTTTTTATCTTATCATAGGTTACTTTGCAAGCTTTCTATAATGTAAATAATGTTTATACGTCGAAGGAAGTTAGTGCAAAATTAAAACAATTTGTAAAGTACAAAGCCCGCTGATTTTATCGCTCCAATTATTCGTGGAATGGAATGGTACGAGTGAGAAGCTTATGGAGGGAAAATTTATCAAACCGGCGATAGAAAATTAGAGATCTAAAGAATTAGATTCTCAGTTTGAATTAAGAACGTGCAGTTTTGACATCGTTTTTTTATAGAAGTACAACAAATTAGTCACTGTATGCTCGCACGAACATACAGTGATAAGTGCGGTCCTAATTGTGTATATATGCGAAGAGTTTTTAACCAATTGACACAATTTTTCCCGGCCTGGACTGTACCTAAGGTTAGTTCCATCACGGAGGGTTTTACATAGGTTTAGTTAAGAAAAATGCCCGCTATCCTAATACGTATATTTTACCAGCAAGCAAATTGGGCGTACGACAGTCTCTCATACCTGATGTAACGTGTATATTGTAACGTTATTCTGTGAGGCAGTGTTACCACCCCGATCGAACCGGCTCAAAGTAATCCAATCTAAGAGCTGTATGGCTCTACCACTACAACCCCTCTCGATTGATTGTAAACAAGCTTATGTCGGCGACATTTTCAGAGTATGCCTAATTTAAAATTAAGTCAAAACAAAACCAATTGACACTGTAGAATTTGAAAATTGAAATCTAAAATGTTCATGTTACATGCATACATATTCTCAGCCTATCGCCGTCCACTGCTGAACGAAGGCCTCCCCAAGTAGGCGCCAACCATCCCGGTCTTGAGCAGCCCTTATCCATCCGCTACCCGCCACCTTTCTCAAGTCGTCGGACCATCGTGCTGCAGGACGTCCTACACTACGTCTACCTAAGCGCGGTCTCCACTCCAACACTTGTCTGCTCCAACGACCGTCCGTCCGTCGGCAGACATGGCCGGCCCACTTCCACTTCAGCGTGCTAATCCTGCGGGCAATGTCAGCGACTCCGTATGTATGCATACATAATTACCCATATTCCGCCAGGTATTTTTTTTTTTTTTTTTTTTTTTTTTTTTTTTAAACTGGCACGGCAAAGTGACTCCACTGTACCTGATGGTAAGCACAGTGGAGTCCAAAAAATTAATACCGACCAGCGAGAAACGAAGGTCACCCGCTGGTCGACACAATCATGCCGGCCTGCACAAATGCTTCTTCACGCTTCGCTTAAAGGATCCAGGATCATAGGAAGGAGGGAACACGTGAGCCGGCAAACTATTCCACAGCTTGATGGTGCGGCATAGGTAGGAGTTGGCGAACTTTTTGGTTCGAGCCGCGGATGTTGTGACCACAAAGCTGTGGCTTCGCAAGCCAGCACGCGTGGTTCTGGTGAGGAAAGGAGAGGATGGGACAAGCTTAAACAATTCTTCAGAGCATTCACCATGATACAGACGGTAGAACACGCTAAGTGCGGCAATGTCCCTGCGCAACTGTAGCGGCTCCAAGTTGGCTGTGACGTCTGCATCATCCACAATGCGGATGGCACGCCGCTGCAATCCATCCAAGGCATCGAGAAGGTATTTGGCGGAACCGTCCCAGAGGTGCGAGCAGTATTCCATGCCCGGCCGAACCTGCGCTTTGTATAAGCGGAAAAGCTGACCGGGCGTGAAAAACCGGCGCACCCTGTTCAGGATTCCGACCCTGCGTGAAGTGGCGGATATAATGCCCTCGATGTGAGTCCTTGGATTAAGATCGCAGCGGATATCCACACCTAGGATATTAAGGCCGTTCCGCATTGCGAGTGAAATGCCCTGAAAAGTGGGGAGGGGAGGAAAACGGGGATTTTTTGCACGAAAACGCACAGACCTGGGTTTTCTTGGCATTGAACTCAACCAGATTCCGGGTACCCCATGTGGAAATGAGCTCCAGGGTCCGATTGAGCTCAATGACAAGCTCCTCGCGTCTACTCTCAGTATCCGCCCGGCAACCTGGTGGCTTACTGCAGTACCGCCCATGGACCGTGCTGTCATCTGCATAGCAATGAATGTTGCCAAGCGGCAACATATCATTGATATGCAGAAGAAACAGGGTGGGCGATAGCACAGAGCCTTGTGGAACCCCGGCACTAACTGACATGAGCTGTGAAGCGTGCCCGTCGACGAGGACACGCATTCTACGCCCATGCAGAAAGCTCGAAATCCACAAACACAAGTTGCTGGGAAGACCGTATGCCGGAAGCTTGGAGAGAAGGCCACGGTGCCAGACCCTATCAAATGCCTTGGCTATGTCGAGACTCACGGCAAGAGCCTCGCCATGCCGATCAATCGCCTCCCCCCAGTGATGCAAAGCAAACGCTAGAAGATCACCCGTTGACCGGTTACGGCGGAAGCCGTATTGCCTATCACTGATCAACGAGTGATCCTCCAGGTAGCGGACCAATTGGATGTTAATGATCCGCTCCATCACCTTGCAGATCACTGAGGTTATGGCGATTGGGCGATAATTGACAGGGTCTGACCGATCACCCTTCTTAGGAATCGGTTGCACATTAGCCTCTCTCCAAGATTGAGGCACCACACCTGAAAGATAAGACGCGCGGTACAAGCGTGTTAGTGCAGGAGACAACTCGGCTGCGCACTTTTTAAGGACAACCGCCGGGATACCATCAGGACCACTGGCTTTTCGGACGTCGAGTGACTGCAGTTCACGCCTCACATCACAATGCCTGATACGGACATCAGGCATTGTGTGGCCACAGCTAGGCAGCGTAGGTGGCTGAGAACCGCAGTCATCGAGCCGAGAATTGGCCGCAAAGAGGCGCGCCAGTAAACTGGCTTTCTCCTCCGGCCCATGGGCCAGTGATCCATCCGGATATCTCAGCGGGGGCAGCGAAGGACGACAGAAATTGGATTGGACAGCCTTAGCAAGACTCCAATAAGCACGGCTGCTCGTCGGGTGGTCTGCCAAGGCACGTCCAATCCTGGAGACGCGCTGAGCATCCGCTCTCACATAAGCCTTCTTGCAGGCCTTGACGGCACGGTTATAAGCTGCCTTGAGTAAGCTTAAATTGGGATCCTTTATTGCGCGACCCCTGATCCAAGCGCGGTACGCCGCCTGTTTATTACCAACAGCGTCGGCGCACTCGCGATTGAACCAGGAGCGTCCGCGTCCTTTGCCGGCGATCTCAGAGGAAGGAATATAGTATTCCATTCCTAATCTGATCTCGTCGGCAATGGCGTCGGCACTCGCTGAAGGATCCAAGCCCTCAAAGCAGCGCTGCCGCCAAGGGATGGATGCGAAGTATTCTCGCATACCATCCCAATCTGCTGACGAGTAGTGCCAGACTTTGCGCTTAACCTTCACGGGTAGTGGAGGTGCAGCGCGCGGAACTGACGTCCCAACCAGGCAATGGTCGGAGGAACCCAGAGGGGCATCAACCGTCACCTGATACCCGGCTGGGTGACTCGTCAACAGAAGGTCCAGCAGAGAAGGCACATGACTCGACACATCTGGGATCCTGGTAGGCTGGTTCACCAGTTGCGCCAAATCATGAGTAAGAGCGAACGCGTGGGCAGCCCTTCCAGCATGGTCAGTCTTGGAGGAACCCAACCACAACTCATGATGTGCGTTGAAGTCCCCCAAAACTACCAATTCCGCTGTGGGGAACTGCTCCTGCGCGGCGTCTGTCGCCTGGCCAAGGTAGTTGAATAACCGGGTTGTCTCATCATCCCCGTTATGAGATCTGTAGAGGCACACGTAGACACGACTTTGACAGCCGAGGTCAACGTGTACCCACAGAGTGGAGAAGGAAGGATCCTCCATGCAGCGCAGACGGCGACAACAGACATCCGACCGAGCATACAAACACACCCCGGCCTTAGGCTTGAAGTTCTCTTCAAGCGAATAGCCGGGGTAGTGCAAGTACGATAGATCGGCCGGACAACGAATCTGCGTCTCCGTCAGGAAGAGCAAAGCAGGCCGGGCCGTCTCTAGATGGTGGTGGACGGCATTGATGTTCGAATGGAGCCCGCGGATGTTGGCGAACTCCATCGTGAACGCGGTGGTGGGGTTGTGCACCGCTGTAGAACCTGCTCTGATGTGTTGCACTGTCATGGGTGAAGGAAGGAAGTTGTGAAGAAGCTAGGGGGACTTATGTCATGGTAGTAAGAAGATCGCGACGGGAAATTAGCCACATTAGTGCTGAATGGAGGCAGACTGATCCATCGGACGGAAGGGCCCCCGTACCCTCCCGGAATAGGCCGCCGGGACCCCATATCCGGTCACCAACCGGCACGACGACCTACTCCAAGATTATGCGCGGCATGGTGGGGCAGCCTCTCGAGGTGGTTAGCCACGATTGGGCCCCTGTACTATACCGCGGGCGGCCAGCGGGACAACCGTTTCTACGGGTCTCCCTGGCCGATGGGTCAATACACCTCCAATCAGTCGAGGCGAAAATTCCCGCACGGTCATCCCCCTACCACGACTGAAGTCCCCCGAAAAACCGGATGTACACTGACTGATCCCGGAACGCGACACACTTGCATGTGTCACTATGGCGGGTTTTACGTCCTGTGCACGGTGGTCGCTATCCGGGCGGATACGAAAATCCTACCACCAGCAGATCAGGTATGCATCAATCCCACGGTATAGGGGGCGAGCTTATTGTTGCTTTATGGCCACATTTCTAGACTCCGTGCTGTAATTGAGACCCGGGAATCGAACAGGGACCTCTAGATCGTACGGCACATACTTGCGCCGCGAGACTACAAGGTAGTCATTACTTTTCATTAGGATTAAAGTATTTAATTATTAATCCAGGCAAAAATCAATCAGTACTCGTTATAGCCTCGTGACACAGTTGGCTAGATACCAGCTTGTGAAACGAGAGGCCGCTGGTTCGATCCCCGCACCGAGACAAATGTTTGTGTGATCCTTAAATATTTGTTTCGGGTCTGGGTGTTTGTAAGACTGAAAAGTCTCTCGTTGTTTCTGATACCCACGACACAGGACTTGTTGATATTATTTATTTAATCTTAATCCAGTTAACCACCTATTCATAGTTCATTTCTATTGAGTATTAAACATTTACATTAATATTGGCCGGATAATCTCCTACCTCTCGCCACCTAAGCCACACACCATTCTGCCAAGACCGCAAGCGTTTTCAAATAGACGCGAGCACATGCAAACTGTAGACCGTCTGAAATAACTTCATGGGCTGGTTCTAATCGGCCGAACAAATTTAATTTGTTCACGAACCCACATTTCGCAAAGCGAATTAGAGCCTTCACTGTGTTCAGCATTTTTAATTGCGTTTTGTTAATCTATCGAATTAATCTGTTATGAAAGTGATACAGGTGTATCGGCTATGTTGTCATAATAAATTTCGTTTTCTATTTGAGTTTTGTTTTGGATGGAAGAGTATGTAAAAGGTTAAAATTACTTACATGAATATGGAACAACGAATATGTAGTACGTTTTTAGGCTCCGCTCGGACCAATAATTGTATGATCTACAAATATTTGTATTGTCTGTTTATTTGTTTTGGGTTCTTTGAACTTTAATTGAAGAATGATCTGAGCAGGCCGCCATGTGGTATGATAAGTAAAAGATGAGTCTCTCGCTACATGAAATAAACTAACAATAATATAAAATTAACGTAAATATAAGGCTTAATAAAAATATTTTAATAGTAATCTTGAACGCTTATCGATACTATTATTACAAAGAAGAAAGATTTGTATTTTTGTATGTTTATAACGAATAAATTCACTCGATGTAAATGATTTTTGGCGTAGACATTTATAAGACCTTGGGAAATCAAAAATAAAGCCTTATTCAAGATTACAATATTTTTTGCTAAAAGTTTATAACTTATAACAAAATTAATTAAAATCCGGTTACGTCAGTAATGACGTCACACTGTAGTTATAAAAAAGGCACAGGCTCGCCTGCGATCGCGTGTACACAGTTAAACAAGTTAACTAATAGCCAACTAACCGCAGTAACACGAAATACAATTAACAAGACCGTTTTACAGTTTTCCATGTTTAATTATCCCCTGACGGGTAGGCTTTGCGTTAACCTATTAAAATTAAAAATAACAAGTATGCGTATTTAATCAGTTATTGTATATTTCTATTTATAACCGGGTCCGCCAACCCGCAGCGGTACAGCGTTTTTCTATTATGAGGTTTTTGTTAGGAAATTTGCAATCATCATCAGCCCATTTACGTCCCACTGCTGGGCACAGGCCTCCTCTACAACTGAAAGGGTTTAGTCCACCACGCTGTCCTAGTGCGGGTTGGCGGACTACACACCTAAGAATTTCCTAAGAACTTTTTAGGTGTGCAGGTTTCATCACGATGTTTTCCTTCACCCTTAAAGTACGTGATAATTCATTGTGAATACACACATAACTTCGAAAAGTCAGAAGTGTGTGCCTGGAGTTTGAACCCGTGACCTTCAAGATTATCTACCGCGTGTCTAAGTCTCGAGGCCATCACGACTTTTTACATTACCCGCATGAAATTCAGAAATATGTTCGTCATTTAAAACATGACATGTCATAATAGACATAATTATCTCACACCGTCATTTCACCATCTGAAACCTCATTCGATTTATTCCTAGAAAACCGTTTTTATTAAAAAAAAAAGTTCAATAAAAAATCACGTTCAATTTTCAAACAAGCATTCGAACTATTTAACTCGCTGGCAGTAACAAATAAAAAGAAATAAAACACGGCTTTATCCACAGTTTTATCAGGCACGTAACGTTATGTGATTGCCACCGTTGTAAATGAGACATCAATAGGGAACAATCTGCAATGAGGGAGCTTAATGTGCTCGATCACGCGACCACCGCGCTTCCACGACGAAAATACACAGTAATCATGAGCTTTCTAATGCCCATTGGGTAGGAAGGAACACTTCATATTAGTCGAATTATAATAGTGGTGAGGTTTTAGGTGTATACTATAGGGAAATTGTCTCAGTTTATTTTATTTTTGTTTTAAATTTAAATTATGTTTGTTTCTTAGGTGTGTAGTCCGCCAACCCGCACTAGGCCAGCGTGGCGGACTAAGGCCTAAACCCTCTCAGTTGTAAAGGAGGCCCGTGCCCAGCAGTGGGACGTATATGGGCTGATGATGATGATGATGATGATGATTTGAAATATAAGTGTCAGGGCGCTGTATAGGGACATACTGCTATCTCTCTTCGCATTTTAATGGCGATGACGTCAATAGTCATGCTATGCATAATAGTTACTGATTCCCTTCTTATGATTTGTAAGTGTTACATTTGTTAATTACTGCAAAAAACATGAAATGTATTTTTTAAAATAATTTCAAATATATTACATACCCGAGTAATGTATATTATTCTCATACCTATAGCTCACACTGTATTTTCCAAAATTGGTAGATAGAGGTGCATTTCTGCACCGACATTTCGCCATCTCTTACTGGAAAATGAAAGAACACTTCGCCCGACTTGGGTATCGCGCCCGGAACTGACATACCTGGCGAAATGTTGATGCAAAAATGCTCCTCTGCCTACCCCTTCGGCGAATACAGGCGCGAGAGAATATGTATGTAAAATATTTTTATATTATTAATCTCAGGTTACGTTAACGTAATTAGTCAAGGATTAATTATCCGACATCATCGATCATTAGTTTGGGGTGGTTTTCTCCTAATCATTGTTGTGCGTAAGGGATATCATTATTCTGTATTAGTACTAAGGTTAGTTGTTAAGCAATGTGGCGCAAATAAGTGAGTGAGTTTGATGCATTTTTGGAGGTTTTGGCTTCGAAACCGATTAGAATAAAACCATTGTCTATGTCGGCAATCTGTTCACTTCTTAAATAGCCTTTCACTTACTTCTCGATAGGGTCTATACCTTCGATATGAGCCGCTCTTACTGTTCTTCTCGTAGTGGTTTAGGTGGATCACAATTCTATTCAATTTCAATTCTATATTCATCCTCATATAATTAAGAATCTTTTCTAGAATTCTTAGACGTTCAAATAGCTAATTCACTAAACAAAAACCTACATGATTTTCTAAAAATATGTGCCTTATACCTGAGATATAAGAACTTCAAGTTGGAACTTCAGTCAAAATATTCAGTCGCATGCTGTCTCTAATATTATTAAGCGGCTACACAATCCACATCAATGTTTTACAATTATTCATCCGTACCATACTTTAAGTTAACGTGTAGGAATCGGACAGTAATCATGCTTGTATCAAACAAAGTACCGACGTTTTAATAAAAATTTAATGTCATAACATAGAAATGTTTTGTCTCGTGTCTTCTACCCTCTTACGCCATCCAACAGAGCAAGACAGAACACAGCTTGATCAACACAGCCGAATAAACATTTACAAATGAACAATCATTACTTGTTTGCAGGCACAGTTTAAAGCTCTTTTATGTTTTATGTTCTGCTGTCCTGCTCATAATTTCCTACAATAACACCTCTATATCCTTTTTGATTCGAATAATTTTATTAATCCCTTAACAACTCGATTGAGGGTCATAGGGCTGTTACCAACAATTAAGTACGTTTGATGTGCCATGTCTAACTGACTTTACAACAACGGTGTATTATTATGTGTACAATTTGAGTTTGACAGTTGGCATTTCACGAAGTCGTTCGCATACTGGTTGGGCAACATTTTCCCCCTTTTTTTGAAAAGGTCGCCATAACCACTTACGCAGGATGAGAAACCAATTTGCACATGCGTTCGTAAAACCAAACACCATTCCAATTTCGATTTAATTCTTATAGCATTAAGGGTTAAAGAGGGTTGTGTCGACAGCAAAGTAAAGTGTGCCGCGGTATACGTTACTTATAGCAAAAGTGATGTCATAATTGCATTAACTTAATTAACACTCGCTATTCGTTTGTTCGTATCAACAACAGGTAATTGTTTGCTTATAGAAAAAAATTGCTGATAAAAAGCCGTACGTAATTAAGAAGTTTTAAGCGGGAATTAATCGGTCGTGACGGCTGAGGGTCCATCGGTGTATACTGTATATCTTACGATTATCGTATGTGATCATGATTGATCCGCAGATGGTTTCACTTTGCGTTCCGTTCATTAAGAGTTAAAATGCGTGTTGTTATGTGCAACGTAAATGTCTCAAATAACTTTTCTCGCAGGGTTATTTTTTATCATATGCAACACGCAATGTACTTTGAAGGAAAACATCGTGATGAAACCTGCACACCTAGGAAAAAGTAAAAGTGCTTAGGAATATCTTAGGTGTGTAGTCAGTCAGCCCGCACTAGGCAGCGTGGTGGATTAAGGCGTAATAGCCCTCTCAGTTCTAGAAGGGGCCCATGCTAAGCAGCGGGACGCATATGGTTTTGATTCGTGGATGTCACTAGTTATACTTTTCGGTTGTGATTTAAAGGCCTAGGATTAAATGAATTGATTAAAAAGGATGTCATTATTATATCTAGGTACTTGAAATTAAAAACCTTGTTGATTGGTATAATTTAAGAATTTCAAATAAACATTGAACCTTAAAAACATATAGGTATATAAGAATACTTATATAGGTACATATATGTGTAATATAGTGTAATTTATTTCAACAAAAATTTCCAACTGTGTCCTGTATACCGCAACACCGTAATTTATTTTAGAGCTGGCAAAATGTACATTTATACCTCTGCCTACGACTCCCGGGCCTTGAATGAATTAATGCATAAGTAATATTGAAATGAAATGAAATAATATTAATTGAATATATAAAATGTAAATAGGTACATCACTTTGATCTGTTCGGAAGGCAGTCATCACTAGAGAAGAACGGGCAAGAAACTAGTGTTGCTCTTTTCCAATCAAGAGATTGTCTACAATATTGATACAAAGACTAAATTTCCCGAATTAGAGCAGTTCATTAATACAATCTCGGAATTTTGTATTGAATATGAGAAAAACACAGTCATCTTGAATGGAGAAACTGACATTTTACCAGGTTAAAAGTCTTTGTAATTGCGGTGTAAGTAATTGCGGTTTCTATCGTCTATATTCCACCTTACATTAACCTCAAGTGCGTTGTGTTCACTTTCTAAAAAAAAACTAAAGGCAAAGATCATAACTACGTATATACATAGAAAATTATCTAATTTGCATAGAATTGACCTGCGTAATGCAAAAACATATTAATTATACATACGGCGATGATAACATACACCGGCTTATAATTATAAACGTCGTGTTGTGTTTTGTTATATTTTTACATTGATATTATCTCAATCATTATCTATTATAACTTTATAATTATTTCCATAAATTATTTTTTCATATGTGACTGCCTCGTGGTCTCGCGGTACAAGTATGTGCCGTGCGATCTAGAGGTCCTGGGTTCGATTCCCGGGTCGAGCAAAGTGTTATTGGATTTTTCCATTACGAAATTTTCAGTAGCAGCACGGAATCTGGAAATGTGCCCGAAAAACGGCAATAGACTCGCCCCCTGTTACGTGGGACTGATACATACCTGGCGAAATGTGGGTGCAAAAATGCACCTCTGCCTACTCCTTCAGGGAATACAGGCGTGAGTTTATGTATGTATGTATTTTTTCATATGTCTTAGGAACAGTTTTATAACTAGTATTCTATGGAATAAAATGGGATGCAGGCCGCTTCCGACAAAGCGCTTTGGAAGTCTTTGGGGGAGCTCTATGTCCAGCAGTGGACGTCCCTCGGCTGATGATAATGATAATGATGATGATGAAAAGACTTGTATGTCCCGTCGCTTCAAGTGCTCAAGAGATGACTGTTTCGGTTCCCGGACAGGACAAAAATTTAGTAAGTAGATAAATAGCATAAGGCTGGAACTATGTTGGGCTTAAAGAAAGACAATTTAGGGTGGAAATACACTTTTGCATATTATGCTATCAGGGATGCAGGTATGTTTATAACATACAATATATAAACATATTTAAGAACATCGCACGATACAGGCCCTGCTGTATAGGGTTTAAGAATTTCGTTGTACATATTGTAACACAGGATATTATAAAAATAATAAAAAGTATCCGATATAGGCATATTATAATTATTATAGAACTTAACTGTTCACGTGTGCGTACTCACTGTTCACTGTGAGAATAAGTTTTCTCATGACTAACTAATTAACCACTAATTAATGAAGACCAATAATTAGGTTTTGACAGCCCCGTGGCGCAGTTGGCTAGATATCAGCTTGCGAAACGAGAGGCCGCGGGTTCGATCCCCGCACCGAGACAAATGTTTGTGTGATCCACAAATATTTGTTTCGGGTCGGGGTGTTTGTGAGACCGAAAAGTCTCTCGTAGTTTCTGATACCCACGACACAAGACTTGTATCCTAGTGTGGGGTCAGAACTATATATGTTACTGTTGGGTGTATTTATTTATTTATCTAGCCATAATTGTTTTATTATTATTTTGTATTGAGCTGTAGGACTTCCGAATAAATAAAAGTAAAAAGAAAAAAAAAACAGTTTAATGGACGCTGCACATGGAAGTGCAAACTGCATACACTCCCATCTGGTCAGCAAAAAACAATCAATTTGATTATTTTTTGAATTGTCTCATATCTGTGATTTAGTATTAACTAGTATTGTGAAAAATTAGGCGGTATAGAAGATGTCCACAAATAAAATTGGTTGAGTGCCTTATTTATAAATAAATAAATAAAAAATAAAATAAAAATAAATACATATAATGAAACCGAATTATTCTGGAAATTACATGTATCCAAGCGATTTTATGTTTTACAGTAAAAAAGCTATTAAAGAGCATTCGTTTATAAGAAGTTTAATAATATTAAAAATTCAATTGTAAACCTCGAAATACATACAGCAGTGATGACCTCGAGGTTTAGGCGCGTGGTCGAGAATCTCGGCGGTCGCGGGTTCAAACCCCAGGCACACACCTCTGTCTTAGTTCACCTCTGTCTTAGTTATGTGTATATTCACAATGAATCATCACTTGTTTTAACGGTGAAGGAAAACATCGTGATGAAACCTGCACACCTAAAAGTTCTTAGGAATTTCTTAGGTGTGTAGTCCGCCAACCCGCACTAGGCCAGCGTGGTGGATTAAGGCCTAAACCCTCTCAGTTGTAGAGGAGGCCCGTGCTCAGCAGTGGGACGTATATGGGCTGATGATGAAATACATACTAATATTACAAAAAAGTCTGTCATTCACTATAGGTAACACCAATTCCTTATTACTTTGATACGACTCTTTCCATACCAATCTAAAAGCCATCAGGCGGCTGCTAATGTCGTTTGTATATAAAAAATCAATTTGTTATGTGTGTAAGGTCGGGCAATCGGTCCCAAGTGAGCGTGGTTCCTGTTGCCACGGATTGTTTGTCAGGCCTTTGTGTCGGAGCGATTCACACCTACGCCGCCACCTCGCTCCATTGTGTGCGCAAGCTGCGTGACTCGGTGGAACTGCGGGGACTTTTTATACTTTTTAACATGCTCTTGTTTAATACTACTAGGTCTATATAATAGCATTACGCCTGTATTCCGCGAAGGGGTAGACAGAGGTGCATTCCTGCACCCACATTTCGCCAGGTATGTATCAGTCCCACGTAATTGGGGGCGAGCCTATTGCCGTTTCTCGGGCACATTTCCAGGCTCCGGGCTGTTACTGAGAATTTCCTAATGGAAAAACCCAATAACATTTTTCCCCGACCCAGGAATCGAACCCAGGACCTCTTGATCGCACGGCCCAAACTAGTGCCGCGAGACCACGAGGCAGTCTGGAGACTGACTGAGGGACTTTTTATTCTGTTTAACTTGCTCTTGTTTGATACTACTAGGTCTATATAATAACATTACGCCTGTATTCCGCGAAGGGGTAGCAGAGGTGCATTTCTGCACCCACATTTCACCAGGTATGTATCAACTATCAGACCCACGTAATAGACTCATCCCCTATTACCTGGGACTAAAAACACAAATTCCGAAACGAAAATGCATAAATGAATTATTACCTACCCTTAGGAGATATAAGCCTGATTGTATATGTTACCGCTGAAAATATTAGCTAAAGTTCTAACTAACGTCATATAGGTAGGTACGTCCTTCTACTCTTTACTCTTATTTAGGCTAACTTCGATGAACAATGTTTTGACAGTACTGTGGCGCAGCTGGCTTGACATCAGTTTGCGAAATGACATCCGCGGTTTCGACATGCGAGATCACGTTCCGGGACAAATGTTTGTGCGATCCACAAATATCTGTTTCTGATACCCACGACACTAAGATTCGTATCTTAGTGTAGAGTCAGAACAATGTATGTGACTGCTGGGTGTATCTATGTTATTATTTAATTTCACCTTTCCCAAACGGGTATTTTTTTTTTGTCATGAGATAAAATCCGAAGTTCAATGTTGGATGTATTTATTTATTTAAATTATATCACGTGGGGTATACCCACGATAAACAATATAGGGTTTCTAAAAGTCACACGACAAATAATTTTTCAAGAACAGCAAGCATTTTTACGATTTAAATATGTGCTAGAGGCTAGAGCTGTGCCATAGAATCTGATTAATAAGAAGCCAAAAAAACACAAATATTTTAATTCGATCTCTTCCGTCGATACCATACATAAACTCACGCCTGTACGTATTCCCTGTATTATACCAATAGCAATTTTATTAAAACCAAGTAATTTCTTTTGTAACACGAGAACTATTACAATGGACTATTACAATAAATACCAAAATATCTTTTACGTGCTAATCTATGTCTAAATAAGGCATATGGTAAATAGCTTTGATTAGAAGTGTCGTGTTACTTACAACGAAAGCAATCAAATCTTGGTACTGGAATGGCAATTACGAACGTGCCAGTGTGGATCGTCAAGTTCAAGGAATTTTGCAAGTATCAAGATGTTTTAGAAAATTAATAAGAAATTGCTTAATTAATTTTTATATCGTCGTTTTCATTTATTTTTATACAACAGTAAGACATGGATTGAAAGAGAAGAGATAGCAAATCCAGAAACATAGGTATATTTTCAAGTAAAGTAAAATACTTTGAGTGCGATATATAATTAGGCACAATTGATTTAAAAAAATATTGATTTCTTATTACTATTTCCCTTTTGTATAACCAAAATCATGTTTCCAGTATATTCGTACACATTTTAGTATTGTCGCCTTTGCACATTTCCGCTAGATGGCGGTAGTAGATCTAAACACATTGAACCGACAATATATTTTTTAGTTTTGTTTTTACGATCAAACTTATATTATATATTAACATACCTAAATCAAATATGTTGATGCCATCTCAATTTAAATTCAATAATAATAATAAATATTAGCATGGTCCGTGCGTATCATCGATTCAGCTTTAATTGTTACATTACATACATAATACAACCTTACACCTGTATTCCCCGAAGGGGTAGGCAGAGGTACATTTTTGCAGCCACATTTCGCCAGGTATGTACCAGTCCCACGTCGCACGCCCGAGACGATTGCAAGGCACATACTTTTGCCTTTTTTTCAGACGTGTGTGCCTGGCGTTTGAATCTGCGAACGCCGAGATTCTCGACCGCGTGTCTTAACCTCGAGGCCATCACGACTTAAATAGCATCGGGTATGCAAAAATAATGTATCTAAAGAAAATAACCAAATATTAAAATCCTCAATCATAAAAATTGTAGCATAATTCGTATTAACCCTAATAAAATTCCCGAATCTAATATAAGGAGTCATTTGGTGTCCCAAACGTAGCAGGGAACGGAAGTCACGTCCTATTCGGTTATTAGGATATATTATTAGACCCTAATGGCGCTTTAAATGACCGTTTACTATATACTAACAACATAAAATGGGACGCCAAGGGTTTTGGATGCAACAATTTCATTTCTCGAAATTAAAGCAATAAAATTATAAATAGAGAAATTTCTGGAACAATTGCTTTTAAACATAATCGAGATATAGTCAGGTAAATACTTTTTCGGAAATCAGCGATAAAGTAAAAATGAAGCATACGACATACATAGGTACTATTTTTTTTTAGATATAATATGTACTAGTTACTATGGCTCATTTCATTGACGAAGGAAAACAAAATAAAGGAAATATATCAACAAGAGTTGCTAAAATACGTGACATTCATAATTTCTACTCATAAAAAATGCCAATTTTTTTAGCAAGTAGGTACTACAAGTCAGAAATAAATAAAATAAAAGTTTATAGTTAGACATGTAGGTAAAACCCAAAGTTATAGAGAGAGAGAGAGAGAGAGAGAGAAGGGTGAACTAAGGGAAGACATGACAGAATAAGGGGATATTGACGACTATAACTCTGAAAGGTATAAAGTAGTGATGGCATCGAGCTTAAGGCGCGCCGTCGTGGATTTAAACCCCAGGCACACACCCCTGACTTATCGAAGTTACACATACATAATGAATTATTATGTATTTTAACGGTGAAGGAAAACATCGTAAGGAAACCTGCATACCTAAAAGATTTTAGGAATTTCTTAAGTTGATAGCCTGCCAACCCGCACTAAGCCAGCGTGGTGGACTAAGGCCTATACCGTCTCAGTTGTAGAGCAGGCCTGCGCCCAGCAGCGGGATGTATGTATATGGCCTAATGAAGAAGGCAGATGATCCGCAGTGAACAGGAGAAAGGCCATGATAAATTCCAGCTTCTCACATTAACAGAGGAAATACAAGTCCAGATATGGACTGTGTAAGATGCCCTCGCAACCATAATAACTTTGAATCACTGTAAACAATGTTTATTTATTTTTGATCCCACGGAATATTATTTGAATAAGTTTTAATCTCCTCGTAATGGCTTACTTAAAGCTATTTATGTTTTCCGTGTCTTTGTTGTGTTTAAATGTGATTTTAATTGACATAACGTATGTCGTCTTATGTAGTACAAATGAATGTATTTCCATCTCTTACTTGCTGTGTATATACACTGCTATCTATACATTTGTATGGTGGTAGGATATTTTCAGGTACGATTCCTATTTGCGTAAAGTTTTATTGGGTTTTCACTTAGAAAATTCTTAATAGCTTTACGGAGACTGCCTCGTGGTCACGCGGTACAAGTATGTGCCGTGCGACCTAGAGGTCCTGGGTTCGATTCCCGGGTCGGGTACTTAGGCTTTTTATTATTTTAAGGTGTAAAATTTTAGGTACATATTATCTCCATAATAATGTCGCGTTCTGCCAACCTTACATCGAAATAAGAAGCAAAATCATTGGCCTCATCTTTTAAGTTGTGCGTCTTGGTTTTACAACCATAAAATTCAACATTTTTTATGAACCGCAGTTCACACATCTACGAAATTATTTATATCGTTAATTTCAGAGGTTCTTAAAACATAAAAAATATCCGCCAATTCGCCATTGAAATCGAAAATTGCGTACACACGTAATAAGAGACGAGCGAGCCGTCTACGTGACGCTATTTAGCGCCCAAACGGCGCAAGCGCGAATTGGAAATCAAAACAAGCATTGATCCACAATCAAAACGAATCGAAACCTTAACGTCGTGATCGATAGCGTGCCGTCCGATTATAGAAATCACGATCGTTTGTGCATATCCAATATTCGAATTCAAAAACCTTACACACAACACTGTAGAGTCGATTTTACAGTTATTCCAAATTCAAATTTCAAATTCGAACCTTACTTCCATTACTTTAAAAATCAAACGTAAAATTTGTTCAGCCAGTTTCAAAATTGCGACCGAATTGACGGTTCGATATAATTCAAAATCGATTGTTGAATATCGTTCGGAAACGCTGCGAATACAACTATTTCTTTGGATTATATTAAATTATAGCTAGCCGTGAAAATCGCCCGGTAATGTGTTGGCGAGATTACCGATCCGTGGGACTGCGAGAACGTATCATTTGGTTTCGATCTGGTCGATGCCTAAGTGCGGCTAATGGGGCGCAATCTTTGAATTAGCCGTTACATATTATTGATTTTTGTTTTATTTTTACAAATGAACTATGTTAGCGTATGGTGTTTTGTGTGTGTGTGTGTGTGTTTTTTTTCTGGCTGTCAATACGCTAAGATATGCACTTTCATCCTCACTTATAAATTATAACAATTAAATGAACCATGACGTTTTAATGATGATGTTCAACAAATAATAAGTGGATTGTTGTATTTTATTCTTAACTTATGTGCATTGATTAAACTGTATTTGCTCAATATTTTTCAAAGTCACCTGACAGTGCAACGTTTGTTATTTCGCGGCGGTTAAACTTCTTCTCTTTCTGTTCTATTTTCGTAATAACAACCTATTTGCTTTAAAGCTTTAATGTGATAAAATATTATTGAGTGGAAGTCTCGTATTCTTCATAATAGAGCCTCTGTTATATAGAATTTAGTCTAATAGTTACAAGCCTATAAAAGTATTCGCACCAAAAATGCGGACAAGGCGCCTCAAACAATGTATCGTCTCGCAAAAAAAAAATTTTATTATTTCAACGCAGTCGCTAGTAACTTATCAGTTCAAACAAAACCTTTAATCGAATATACTCAAGTTAAAACACGTTTTTTTTTAAAGTGAAAACCTCTTTAGCGTCGCTATGCGCTTCTTTGGGATGGGTAAAAAATGTCAAACTCGCGTCAGACCACGTGACCCTGATCAAAAATGCGTAAGACGCGTTATGTAATATAAATTGTCACGTTTGTGTACGATAGCGCAATAAATATAGTATTTCACCACGTAAATGATAGTACTTTTAAAAAGCAATTCGTACGAAATTATTCCCTAACCATTCCAAAATATTCAAAAATGCACAACGTTAATGTTGAAGTTTTCACTTCTGCCGGCACTCCCGTTTTTTTAAATCTATATATTTGAAATAACAAACATGTCAATTACACTCGTTCCAAAAAATCAAGCTAATGTTCGTGTAATGTATCCCGGTGAACTTTAATCTCGAGAAATGATTTTCATGCGACAAGAAAAGAATAGCATTAAGATCTGTTAAAACAACATTACGGCGTCGACACGCTCGCTACACGTTCGGAAACGCTAATATTACCAAGTTGACGTAATTTGTACTACATGTGGACTCTTTAGGAGGGTTCTACACAGTTTGTTTGACAGTTTTTATTTTCGAGAATTCTTATGGCGTGTGGTGTTGGTTGTCTAAAAATGAGGTCTTGGGTTCGGCTTCTTCTTCGGGCTATCTATAATCTATAAATATTTGTTTAGTATCGGAGTTTTACTGCCTTGTGGTCTCGCGGTACAAGTATGTGCCGTGTAGAGATGGGCAGTGGGAAAAAACCCAACGGGAATATATCCAGGTTTTTTCCCAAATGGGAAGTTTTTTCCCGTTGGTATTTATGTGGGAAAAAACCCAAAAGACGGGTATTTTCATTATTTAACGGAATTATCACGATCTTAAAAAATCACACTTATTTTTTATTTTTAGAACAAACGCAACAAAAAATAGGTACCTACTTTGCGATGCGCACATACTTTGCGCCAGCGTATATAGAGCCCTAGCTGTTGCCTGTTGTTCGAAACGTCAAAATGTGTAGCCTGATTCAGGAACTAAAATAAAACCAGCAGTTTATTATAAGAACAAAAAGACGTCTTCTTGTTTAATCATAAGATTTTTTCTGCGAATTGTGATGGAATGTTACTTAGTTGCAGCAAGAACGTCCACAAAACAAAATCCAAGTCGTCAATTAAACCAACGTGTGAGATAAATAGATCACCAACGCGTACGCCACTGCTACTACCTGCTTCCCCGCCCCCCCCTACTCGCGTACGTAGTTTCGGGTTACTTGTCGCTAAGAGCGGATGAAAACACACAAACAGACAGTTTTATTGAATTTCATTTTATTTAATTAGATAGCATGGAGTAGTTTATGTATGTGTATGTATGTATATGGCGTGTGGTTGTCTAAAAATGAGGTCTTGGATTCGGATTCTTCTTCGGGCTATCTACAAATATTTGTTTAGTAAAGGCAAATTATAATAGATTGTTGTCTTTAAATATTGACAAAAATATGTCTAACCGAGGCCTCTTGATGGTTCGATTTTTCCATATCACATCCTATTTAACCATCTGCGTCACAGAGGCTGCCAATATATACCAACAGGCTGGTACAATTGTTTCACTGGTATACATAGTTCCATTACTTTTCGTAAACAGAGACTATTTAGATTACCGTTACCTACACTTGCATATACGGTCACTTTCCAGCACCAATAAAAAAGTGTTTGTGTACTTATGTACACGCGTTAGAAGTTATACCATACGACTGAAGTAAAACTTATAAATACGTCCAACAGTTACAAACGTGGTTCTTAGTTTACACAACATATTACATTTCTGAACGCACTCATAAATATTTGACACTAATAAATATGTCAATCCCTTTTTATTACTGTCACTATTCTACATTTTTAAAATCTAAAACATATAACTTTTTTTGAATAATATTTGATCCGAAACATATAAAACCTTTCTGATCCATTTAACATTTACATTTAACATAGGCAGCTTCAATCTGTCAATTATATTGGAGCACATAGGCAGCTTTAACCTCTGAATTTTGTGTTACAGTGATGCGCGCGCAGATTAAAATTTCACTCATAATTTTTCATAACGCGCCTAAAGAATTATAACTTCAAAAAATCATATACAGTTTGAAGTATTGTCCCACGGTACTCTAAAATGGAATATGGAAAAACGTTAGTTGGCACAGCTAATGTCTGCTTGTGTAATGAGCCTCTTATCTGACTAATTAAAAGTCGATTTAGTGCGGGCTTTCTAACGCTCGCGCCGGTGACACGGCGGAATCCTTTTTACAATATGATTGATGTTCATGACAGTTATAAGCAATTAACTAGAAGCAGTTGGGGCGACGGCATTGTTTATTTTTAAATTTACCTATCATTAATTATCGGGTTGTTATTTCACAAATGTTTGATAATTATGTAGGGACACGTCTGGTTCTCAGTTGTTGGTAGATGAGGAATCCTTGGCTAGAAAATGCGAGAGTAATTTATATTATTTAATTATTTATTTATGGAAGACTAACAGTGGTTCAAGCATGTGCCGTGCGTTCTAAAGTACCCGAGTCGATTCCCGGGTCGAGTAAAATTTTATTGGGTTTTTCCATTAGCAAATTCTCAGTAGCAGCACGGAGTCTGGAAATGTGCCCGAAAAACGGCAATAGGCGCAATTTATTACGTGGGTCAAAAATAATTGGCGAAATGTGGGTGCATAAATGCACCTCTGCCTATCCCTTCGTGGAATACAGGCGTGAGGTTATACATATATGTATGTAAGTGTAAATTTATACTCCTTTAAAGTGTTTGATTGAACAATGAATACGTACATAATTTTGATAAGTTAATTATGTTTGCATCTGAACTAAAATATAAAAAATATACCTAAATACACCCAACAGTCACATACATAGTTTTGACCCCACACTAAGATACAAGTGTTGTGTCGTGGGTATCAGAAACTACAAGAGACTTTTTGGTCTCACAAACACCCAGACCCGAAACAAATACTTGTGGATCACACAAACATTTGTCTCGGTGCGGGGATCGAACCCGCGGCCTCTTGTTTTGCAAGCTGGTATCTAGCCAACTGCGCCACGGGGCTGTAGTAACCAAAATACTACATTTTATAGACCTATATCTATCTATACTTTAAAAATAGTTTTTACTGTGGTGCAAAATGAAATCCCAGTACATACACATTAACAAAGATGTCGCACATTGCTATTAGATATAAAACTGTAGAATAAACGTTAAGCGCAATTTAATATCCTATTTTACTGCGCAGTAAAGTTGTAACATTGTGAACTTGATGTGCGAGAGATCGTGTGAAATTGTGAATTATCACGCTTTTAACGATGGAGGAAAACATCGGGATTGTTGTAATCATTATTTACATCAGGAAGGATAATTATGAGATACTTGGGGAAGGCATACTCACGCCTTTATTCACGAAAAGGTAGACAGAAGTGTTCATCCATTTATCGCCGAGTGTTCATTAAGTCCTAGTACCTAATAGGGGACGGCCGTATTGCCGTTTTTAGTATTGGCTCGATCGGGGAATCGAATCCAGGCCCTCTTGATTACAAGCCATATTAAACGGAGTGCACATATAGCCCGCTATATTGTTTAAAGTCCGTTGAGGGTCTAATCGGGATATACCAAGAAAGAACCGAAAATTCAATCCACTCTACCCTGGCTACCGTCCATATAAAGGCTCTTACCATACCTATTGTATTCTTCTACATTCTTTTGGAGATTTTTGTTGATCGTATACCACATTTTTCATGCGAAGACGATAACTAGTAGTATTCCTTGATATCAGACTATTTCTCCAGGTTTAACTCTTGATTATTTGTACAGCGAATTTAAATCAGCGATTAATAAAAATGTAGGTTATGTGATTTTATTATATTAATAGCTTCGATCAAATATACACTAGATTGAGGATCGCGAACAAAATCACTTGTCTTAAGTGGCCGAGGTTGCTTATACTTACACATTTGTGTTTCGTACTACGATATGTACAAAAAAGTATTAAAATATAAACAACTCCAGGAAACAATAAACCTTATTTCTTTAAAATAAGATTTAACAAAGCTTATAATATATTTATATTTAAGACATTATGTCATTGAAAACGAGGAAATAAAAATGCCATTTTAAAAGAAAGTCTTTAAGAAATGAGTACAAATATTCTAAAATAAAACGACACTGTTAGGCAATAAGATTGAAAATAATTTGTTGACATTCGGCGCTCACGCTGTTTTAGAACTAAATAGTTTTTGAAGCGTCCACTTCGAACAGAGTCATTATAGAAAGACATAGAGTGGCTGTTTTTTGTTATGTTTAGGCTTACTTCGTAAGTGTATTATATTCGGTTATATTTGGTAGCAAAAGTAGAAATCGTTGTTGATCACGCCACAGGTTTTGGTATCGAGAAATAATAATTAAAATGAAAACTGCAATTAAAAAACTTAAAAGATTTTTTTTTAATACACCCAACAGTCACATACATAGTTCTGATCCCACACTAAGATACAAGTCTATTGTCGTGGGTATCAGAAACTACGAGAGACTTTTCGGTCTCACATACACCCAGACCAGAAACAAATATTTGTGGGTCACACAAACATTTGTCTCGGTGCGGGGATCGAACCCGCGGCCTCTCGTTTCGCAAGCTGGTGTCTAGCCAACTGCGCCACGGGGCTGTCAAATATAATAATTGAAATCATTATGCTCAGACATTTAGGTACGCACACACACTAAGTTATCCTTTTAATTACCATGAAATAAATTAAAGTAAAATAAATTTCTAAGACGCTTATTCACTTTTTGTTAATTATGTTTTTTTTTCGAATTGCCCGTTATATCCATTTTATCAAAATGCAAAGAGCATATTGTTGATTTTTTACAAGGCTCGTAAAATTCTTCTCGTTCTCTTGCAACTATTGATACCCATTCTGCACAGCGAAATGGATTGCTAGGGAAATTAAAAAAAAGGCTAGTTCTACTCAACTCCCATTCTTGTTCTACTATAACCAATTTTGGACATAGGTTGGCGCATTGTACCAAACATTGGTGAAACAATAATATTATTCGTCAATTTGCTCATATTTATGTCTAATTCTCTATTTATATTTTAAAAATAAATATTTATTGACATAAACTTGCCGAAAAAAAGATATTCCCTCCGATTTTTTTGTATTCCGATGATTATTTTCACAACTTTTAAACGCGCACTGCGGCATGTTGACGTGTTAGCGTTGGCGACGATTGGACCATACTGATTTGAAATAAGACCACATTTTTTGTTGTGCTCTTATTTTTCGGGCCGTTTTTGAAGCGCTCATCGGAAATCTAGTATATATTTGATCGAAGATTAATAGGTTTTAAATCAGAAAAAATTATATATTACTCGTATATCTAAGTTTTTTTTGGAAAATATGATTCATAGCGACAAGACCGCTGTTTGATGCGCGTATTTTATTATTCTTTTTTGTATATATTGAAAATAGTGTTAAATAATTTTATTTTAAATCATTCAGATTTTAAAATTTAATAGGTCGCCTATATAAATAATATGTACATGCAGTCAAAAGTATAAGCGTTTCGGACGACATATTCCATTAAATCTAATTTTATAAATGTAATTAAATGCAAAAATTGTAATTTCCTAGTTGTAATTCCGAATGTGGTTTTAATTATTTATAATTTTATTCTTTTTATTTTTTGTATCGTCACACTATTTTTTAATTTTGATTTTTTTGTATAATTAATTATTAATATTATAATAGCATATTTATCATTAAATGTAATTTCCAATACTAATATAAATAATTAATCTGTCTCAGCAATAATATCAAGAATGTTGTATTCACCTATAATGATGGTACGCAATGTCCAATGCTATTTATTCAACTGTATTTTAAAGTGTATGTGTAACTGTCAATGGTGTCTCTAAATAAATAAATAAATAATAAGTAACAAAAAGCAAATTTTTGTTCCACTTGCATCCTCTACAATTTGATATTATGCATACACTAAAGTACAATTTTCCCACAGTAGGTCCGTGTAATCCGGCCAAGATCTTTAAAAAACAAACATTTTCCTTTTTCACTACAAACACTGGTTCGGTGCGACGAATCGATTCGGCCGACACAGGTCAGTTTGTTTAGTACACAACTCGACCGAAACTGGCCAAAAAGACAACTCGTGAATTGAATCCCTGGACTACCCACTTCCAAAATAAATTAACAATAATTCAATTATCCTTTGCGTGTTTTGTATTGCAGTGTATCTTGCTTTTTATATAGAACAAGCAATGGATTAAAATGTAGAAAAATAGTCGTTTTGGTTGTAAATTATCACGTGGTACAGGCAGGACTGAAAAACCCATCATCACGATCGCATCCCAGTCGAAAATGGCCGTGATAATGATATTTGTTCGTTGATTTTGTCTGTTTTGGATGGTAACTCGATTTGCTTTTTATCCTCCGCGTACAAAAGATGGTAAATTTCGTTAGTAGGTACCTCAGTCGTGGCTGTGTGTCGTGACGTCGCTTTTTGGAAGGTACACGACTGTGCGAGATCAATTATTGACGTCATTAAATAAATATTGAACTGTGATTTCGTCTCGGTGTATGAGGTGGTTCTTTTATAATGAATTCGATTTAGTTTGAACTTTATTTGACCAGAAGTTAGTAGCGATGACCTTTGCAACGCGGTGTGCGGTTTCGGAGTTGAAAGATTGTGTTTTTTATTTCATCTTTAATACTCGTCGATGAACTTTTTAAAGGCTAAAGGTTTGCACAAGAAAATAATTTCATACAAGTGATGGTCTCGAGGTTTAGACACGCGGCCGAGAATCACGGCGGTCGCGGGTTCAAACCCCAGGCACCTCTGACCTTTCGAAGTTATGTGTGTATTCACAATGAATTATCACGTATTTTAATGGTGCAGAAAAACATCGTAAGTAAACCTGCACACCTAATAGTGCTTAGGAATTTCTTAGGTGTGTAGTCCGCCAACCCGCACTAGGCCAGCGTGGTGGACTAAGGCCTAAACCCTCTCAGTTGTAGAGGAGGCCCGTGCCCAGCAGTGGGACGTATTTGGACTGATGATGATGACAACAAATCGCCTCATTAGTTTTATGGCTCAAGAGAGGAGCATATGATCAAGCAGTCATGGTTTCAATTTCCAGCTTAAGTAATGATGTTGGTTTGAATTTGAAAGCATGCCAAGGAAACACTGATATGTTACCTCCTGTTTCGTAGTATCTAAAACATATTTGAAGAGCCATGGGTGTAGAATTTCCCCTTCGCATACCCTTTAGGTATGCAGGCATAAATATATGGGCTTATATTATGTATTTTTTTGTACCTTTTTTCCATTACAGCGACAACAAACTCCCAAAGCGTAGTAGTATAAAATGATTCAAGATATAATAGTGTATGAATAAAGATAATTTGATTTCTACAATATATTGTATACAATTAATGAACCGAATACTTTACAAAATGAGGAAAACGGCAATCACTGAATCGAATTGTAACTCAATTGTCGAAATATTTAGCACCATCTCGAATCGCATTTCCTTTGACCAAAATCACACTTATTGTTACAAAACAAAGAGCTATTATAGATTCGATTGTGATTGATTAAACAGATCGGTGATTGTACCCCGTAATTTAAGGAAACCAGGGGAATGGCTCGTCACATCCGGAGTTTGGGTGACAAAAAACAACGGTTGGTGCATTTGACCGCAAGTGGTCGGTCGTTTTGGACTTTAGGTGGTTCTAGAGCGGGTTTTGCTCTTTTTTGGCGCTTCTTTTCATTTTCTTTGTTGTTTTGATTTCCTGGGATTAATTGTATTGACAGAGTGCTCTAGAAATCTTGAAGTAGGTTGGCAGCAATATTCAGCTGTGGACTAGTCTCTAGTCTTTGGCTAGAGATAATGATAATGAATTTTATTTATCGACTATTTGAAATAAATAGTTAGGATATTCTTATCTGTTCAAAATGTTGAAGCTGGTTCCAATTCCAGCCATGCATCTCTGACTTTTCGTAAGTTAAATTTAATAATTCACAATGAATTACGTATTTCAAAGGTGAAGGAAAACATCGTGAGTAAATCTGCACACCTAAGAATTATGCACATGGGATTTTTTTAGAATAGACTGTGCGCCTTTTTCTCGAGTCCATCGTGTCTTTTCATATCATTCAGGTAATAATAATATTAAACAAATTGTTACTATTACTTTATTTTCTCTCTCAAAGCGTGCAGATTTTTAATAAATGCAATTAAATGTAATTTAATATACTTATATAGTATTGATTGTTTTTGCCTTCAGAAGGGAGCTATTAGTGTTATGTCATGTCTGTAATTAATTTATTTGCTCTTGCATTACCTACGATGCAACAATTTGCAATTCATCTAGGATGTTACTTTAACCATGTCTATTTTGTAACTCCATACTCAATTTTAATAATTGGATAGAAGTTTTTTTACGTGGACATTAGAAACTACGAAGGATTTTTTTGTTTACAAAAAGTATTTGTACATTATACTCGTAGTTGTTGACCTAAGAATTAAACTCGCAGCCATATGTTCATAGGCTTGTTTGTTCAATATTGAACAATATCTACATATTACGTCGTTGCCTATACTGATTCATATACATAGGTCTTAGTCCGCCGCTGTGGCTGAATGCGGGTTCGAAAATTTAACAGAGAATAACATAGTGTAAGTTATATGTTGAGAACTTAACTCCCGATATGATCATCATCATCATCAGCCCATATACGTCCTAATGCTGGGTAGGTTCCTCAACAATTAAGAGGATTTAGGCTTTTGTCCTGTTGTGATCATTCCTCCTTTATTCGACCAATAATAACGCTAGAGAATGTCATACGACGTACGCTATAAAATATTATCTGATTTGCAACCGCCAGAATAAATAGGTTGTGTCAGGAAACAACGAATCACGCCAGTAATTCACATAACAATTTCTAGAAAAACCGTGGACATTAAGCAAACACGGGCGCATTAAACAAATTGCGACGCCATTGTTGTATTAAATGCTTTTTAAAATCATCGTAATAGAACGTTTTTGTGACATTCATACAGTGTCACCGTTACTGCGAAAGTTGATCGGCGGATGTGCGTAATTTTTTCTAACACGTCCGCTTCCGGCGAGGAGCATATTAAATTTTGTAAAAAAAATCGGTTGCCCCCCTAACTGAATTTACACGATCCGGGGCACTAACGACGGCGAAATAACAATTACCGGCGACACAGATCGTATCTGCGTAATTTGGTGCGGCCACGTCGTGTCGCCGCGTAATGTCTGCAGTTTTATTGTGTTATTTACACAAATAAAAACGTTTATTTTTACATTTTCCCAAAATTAAATATGGGCCAATTTGCTCGGACGGCGGTTATTACGTTGTTTGTTAATTTTAGACTGTATTGTTGGTAAGATATTTTGTTTCACGCGCTTTGAATTGTGGGCAATCTACCTTTATCTATTGTAGGGAGAATTGTACAACAGGCTGCGAAATAAGAGTATGAGTTCGAAATGAGAGTCATCATCATCATTTTCATCATCAGCCTATAGGTACCTATACGTCCCACTACTGGGCACGGGCCTCCTCTACTACTGAGAGGGTTTAGGCCTTAGTCCACCACGCTGGCTTAATGCGGGTTGGCGGATAACACACCTAAGAAATTCCTAAGAACTTTCAGGTGTACAAGTTTCATCACGATGTTTTCCTTCACCGTTAAAATATAAATATATTTCCATATTTTTAATGAGACAAATAATTGCATTATTTTTTCGAGTTTGCGTGGTCGTATCCCTCTATACCTATCTTAGTGTTGAGTCAGTATGAGATTGTTGTGCGTGTATATTTTTGTATTTAAATATACTTATTACTTATATATATATGAATATACAGGGTGTCCCAGCAGTCGACGATAACCCGGAAACGGGGAATAGCCCAAGTCGTAAGGGTTATCAGAAAAATATTAAAAAAAATATAAGTTATGTATTTAGAAAAATATAGGGATTTCAAAAAAATCTAGAAAATCTACACCCTGTGACGGTTTTTTCACTACTGCTGCTGCAAATCTCTACTTTTTTAAATTATTTTTTTTGTTATGTAATCCTGAATAATACCTCTGCAAACTGTTATCCAACATTTAGAGCCACCTTGCTATACTTCGGAAGAAAATGACATTGTTTACCAAACCGCATATTTAAAATTTATCATACGCCCAAATTTAACTGACTGTCCTGAAAAAAAAATGTACTACGCGAGTTTGGCAAGTAACTTTAAAAGTTGGCGCATTTAATAAGGAATCTAAAATGGTATAACACTTGCTACATTATTTTTTAAATGTGGCACAATAATTTTTATTTTTCGAAGAAACCCATTTGATAAAATTTTCTTATTAACTAAAGATGACATGATGATGAACTGCTAAGTGAGATGGAGAGGATTGTTTTACGATGTGTGAGTGAGACAGATACTCCATTGTCAGGTAGTCCATGGGCACCACGCATCGGAGCAATGATCACTTTTTTATTTTAAATTTAGGCTTTTTTTATTTGGATATCTTAGATTTATTAAGTAATTGCTTAACATCAAATATTTCTTTAGTAAAATTTACAATACATGTTCAAACTGCCTTCCTTCAGCCGCAATACACGCTCGTCATCTTCTTAAAAAAGATCGGGTTATCAGGGGCGAAAATCTTCTATCCCTAACAAATTCAGCTACTTCCATTTATTTTTTTGCCGTAGCTCAGGTAAATTTTCAATTGGCTTTAAACAAAAAAATTCTTTCACCGTTCCCCAGTAAAAAATAGCCTAAAGGATTTAAGTCAGGTGAACGGGCTGGCCATGGGATTGTGCCAGCTCGTCCTGTCCATCTACTCCGGTATTCCTAATCGAAATATTCTCTAACTGAACTAGCGTCACTATCTGTCTCGCTCACACATCGTAAAACGATTCTCTCCATCTCACTCAAATAGTATCTTAAAATTGCTGTCTCGAAGAGCCGAATAGAAACATCTTTAGTTAATAAGAAAATTTGATCAAATGGGTTTCTTCGCAAAATAAAAATTATTGTGCCACATTTAAAAAATAATGTAGCAAGTGTTATACCATTTTAGATTCCTTATTAAATGCGCCAACTTTTAAAGCTACTTGCCAAACTCGCGTAGTACATTTTTTTTTCAGGACAGTCAGTTAAATTTGGGCGTATGATTAATTTTAAATATGCGGTTTGGTAAACAATGTCATTTTTTTCAGAAGTATAGCAAGGTGGATTTAAATGTTGGATAACAATTTGCAGAGGCATTATTTAGGATTACATAACAAAAAAAATAATTTAAAAAAGTAGAGATTTGCAGCAACAGTAGTGAAAAAACCGTCACAGGGTGTAGATTTTCTAGATTTTTTTGAAATCCCTATATTTTTTTAAATACATAACTTATATTTTTTTAAATATTTTTCTGATAACTCTTACGACTTGGGCTATTCCCCGTTTCCGGGTTATCGTCGACTGCTGGGACACCCTGTATATATAAATATATAATATACTTGTAGTATATTTATTTTGTTTCCTTAATAATATAAAAATTACATAATTATACTAAGAAAATTGTTTTATATGAGTTGCTGCTCCAACAGCTTCAGTAACTGAGCTGACTATTCATTATTTCATGTTGACCACCGAATGAGTTTAATTCTGTAGAGTCGAAACAGTCGATAAAATTATGCCTACCTGCAATCGAAACTGCCTGCAAACGACAATAAGCTCCCCTCCTGACAATTAATATTGAAACAAAGTTGAAATTACGCCTCACATGTCTAAGTTTTGAGCATTGCTCGTATGCCTTTTGAACGATTATATCTCGTCGCATTATGTCGTTTGTATAATTACATGTGGGAGGAAATCTGCGTTGTGTTGTAATACGCAATCAGTTGGCGGCTCGTGTTCATTTATAGTTATTACCATGATTGTGTTTCATTATAAAACATTTACATCCAAGTGTGTCGCAAAAAATGCACGCACGTAAATATAATGAAATGATACCGAACAAAGGTTGTGTGGGTTACGCAGCAATTTTTTTAGAGACAAATAAATTATTTATTTTTGTACATCTGGATTGTGTTTATGAACGAATGAATTGTTTTATGTTTATTGATAATTATATTTATTGAGTTAAAAAATATTTGTTTTCGATTAATGCAAAAATATCTTTTTTTTAACGGAAGTCTCTTCATTTGGATCAGTAATATATTTTTTTGTTTTTGGGAAAATGCGATGAAAATCTATGATGATATTATAATAAGAACGGTTAAATAGTAAATTCACTTGCAAAAAGTATCAAAAATGCGTACAATGGGAGGTTCGTTAATATCTACCTACTCGTTTTAATAGTAATTTTAAATGTTCGGCTTTAGCCTAGCATAATGTGTCACTGATACAAAAAAAGGCAAATTTATTTTAATGGAAACATCAGCTATACACAGATTCAACCTCCTTTTAACTGTAACCCTCAGATTATAAATACATTATGAATTTCATTAAAAAACGAAAACATAAAAACAATTACATTTCACAGGAGGGAAATTCACTCAAGCTCACATTAGAGCGCTCAGTAACCACCGAGATACTTTCTACGCGCAATTTTCCCTCGAAAAGTATTCTTAGATTGTTTCGAAATATTATTATGTTTAGAATAACAATCCGTAAACCGATTTCATGTCATTATTCTTGTTGGCGTTCTGTCAAGTGCGCCAAATGTCATTTTAATAGTTTTAATTACATCACGGTCGGAGGGCTAATTGCATGCATTACGGTCGGTTATTGCGCGTCTGTGCATCATTGTTCTTTTTCTTGTCTATGGTTCTTGATGTATCTGGCATGATAAAATTTGAATTTCGAACTTCTTTTTTACCTTTTGAACAAGAGAGAAATCGATGGTATAAGGGTGGAAGAAGATTACCTGGATAACAATAGAAATAAATTTGCCAAATCGAGTTCGCGCTAAATGATTTTGTCGCTATCGAAACAATTTTAAACTATTTTAGCTTTTTTTCCTTTTCGTATGTACCTTATTCATTTATTTATGCTTTTTTACACTATGAATTAAAAGAACATTTTGTTAGTGGAGCTTTGAAATATTTAATAATTTTCTTTAAAATTTCTTCCTTTTACTAAGTATATAAAATATATTAGCATCAAAACGTTTCACAATTTACACAGAGCGTCGAACTGAACGTAACTAAGTTGCGGGTACTTCCAGATCGGTTTATGGCCCTAGGAACCATTAGAGCAAAGACGCCGACGTTCCACAAATAAATACTATTGCTAGAGACCATGTAATTACCACAATCTTAATACCTAATGGTTTTAATGTATGGAACATTATGCGTTCGTGTTTAGTCGATACTAGCTGTCTCGCGGTTTCACTGTAGACAAATTTGATTTTGATTGGGATATAAGTGCGCTATGCGCGGTTCCAGGCTAATATCTGCCTGAAAATTTTATCCAGATCCGTTCAGCCGGTGTTTCGTGATTGAGTAAGAAACATTTATACAAATATTCACATTTGTGATATTCCTAGAGATCTGTCGTCGTTTTAGGCTTTATTCTTTTTTTAAATAAGTTACCAATGTCCTAATCCTAACTAGGTACTTATTTACCAGAAATCGTCTAAATCGGTTAAGTAGTTCTTTAGTTTATCCGTAAAGAGCAAACAAATCCTTCTTATTTATTACATATCATAGGTATTAGTAGAGATTAAGTTTAAGACTGCCTGGTGGTTGTGCCGTGCGACCTAGAGGTCCCGAATTCGATTCCCGGGTCGGCTAAAGTACGTACATACTTACATAACCTCACGCCTGTATTCTCGGAAGGGGTAGGCAGAAGTGCATTTCTGCACACACATTTCGCCAGGCACGTATCTTTCCCACGTAACATGGGGCTAGTCTATTGCCGTTTTCGGGTACATTTCCAGACTCCGTGCTGTTAGGTAGGTACTTTGAATCACAAAAAATCCAAAGTCGGGAAAAGTGTTCTTGAGGTTAGGTATATATATTTCAGTTTACATTATTACATCTTTATGTGAACTATTCTAGAAGCAAATGAGTAAACTTTATATATAATATAAAAAATAATACCAATTAAGATCCATAAAGTCGTTAAGCCTAAACCCTCTCAGTTGTAGAGGAGGCCCGTGCCCAGCAGTGGGACGTACCTATATAGGCTGATGATGAAGATCGTCAGGCTTCATTTTTTTTTGGCAATACTGTGCGTGCCACTGTTAACTCTGCTGCACAAGAGTTACATTGGTGGGTTTTAGGTGAGATAAGGCAAAAAGCGTGAAGAAGTTGTTCGTAAATGTGGGATATTTCTTTCAAATATCTAAAGATAATAAGCTGCCTCGTGTTCTCGCGGCACAAGTATGTGCTGTGCCGTAAAGGTAGCAATTTAATTCCCGGGTCAGGAAATTTGCCTGAAAAACGGCAATATGCTATTACGTGGGCAAAAATAATTGGCGAAATGTAGGGGCAGAAATGCACCTCTGCCTACTAACTACTAATTAAGGCGTGAGTACGTATGTAGGTATGTACCTAGAGATAACTGCTAGATACTAGAATAACTAGAGATATTTGCTAGTAGTAGAATATTTTTAGTGCAAATTTATCACAGTGCCTAAGTTTTAAGGCTGTTTTATCGTTGATACTCTATAAGACAGATTATTCCATTAAAGTACCTATGGCTATTTATATTTATTTATAACTATCATTTAATCTGTCGTCCAAGTTGACAAAGCCGTGAGTTTATAAACTCGGTGATAAGTGCCAAATCGTCGAGGAATCAGCAATACCACCAAGCTCGATTTTTATCGAGTAACGATACCATCGTTGGATTCGTATTTTCAATTTTATAAATACAAATTTTACATATAATTTTTCTTTAAGAAATAGATAATGTCATTCATCATAGATATCGAGAAAAACTTCAGTCAATTAGGCCTTGATGGACGAAAAAAAACGTTTTTTTCTCTCTCCTGAAAAGTTGTGAAAAATGATCTTGGTGGTGTTGCTGATTCCTCGACGAAATATGAATACTAGATGATGAGATGTCAGACGATATTTCCGTTATAACTGAGTAAATTCAAGTGACTTTCGGTAAGGAAAACATTGTGTACCAAAAATAGGAATTTTCTTTCTTAATTAAACTGTAGAGTCGAAAATAGGAGTTCGATTGTTGAGTATTTATTTAAATAAAATAACTAATAAATAATTTATATAAATTCGATTTCAAAGATCAAAACAACAGATGTGATATTTTATTGTCACTTACAGAATGATTTCATCATACATGTAACAGAGCTATTAAAATTAGAAATATATAATTTACTTCAGAAATCGTTAGCAACAAATATGCACATACAATTTACGGCAGTAAATTTATTTTAATAATGGCCAGTAAAAATTAAACGAAAAAGTAAATTAAAATCTGTAATAAATTTATACATTTATTTATAAAATAATATTTCCATAGCTTCAAATTTAAAAGCCAAACGATTGAGTCAACAGAGCAAACAGGCCGGAATAAATACAGAAACATCTGACTACCGCAACAGGCGAGCCCAGCCCTCAGGCGCTTTTAATCTATAGTCACAATGCGCTTTTAACATTCTAACAATAATCTGGGCAGCTCAAATCGCCCATTAACTCTCGGCATACTTAATTACAAATCGTGGAGCCGAGTTAGTCTTTTGACACACCAGACAAACGCATATATCGTGATTCCGACCAGTAAAGTTGGTTTGTTGATAAAGTCAATTAGTACCGGAGCGGGTACCCGACCAGCCCACCCACTTCGGGTGGTGGTACGACTGTCGTCCGATTGGCGGGATGGTCGCCGTGGGAGTGGTCGCCGTCGAGTTTTTTTTTTCACCGTTGCGTAGGCGACTCGCGGTTTATTCTCTGCCAGTCGTTTGTAAGCGTTGGACTGTTAAAGTTTATTGCCTGTGACATACGTGTTGTGATCAGTTTGACGGAGTTTTGAGGTGTGAGGTGAGTTCTTTTTTTGAATTTTATTAAGTGTGACTTTTGTGATAAAAATAAAATGTCAAATTTAAAATTGGAACTATAAGTGACATTTTATTATTTGTGCCGATATTTTTATTGCATAAATTATTTATTTGTTTATGCTATTTTAAATTTATTCGCATCGTAATTCATACACTTGTATTTATTTATAGGAATTATAAATAAACACAAGTGTATAAATTGCGATGCGAATTATTTATAAATAATTTATGTGCATTAATGATTTTATAAGTAAAAATGTTAGAGATATATTTATGAACTTTAAAAAATATAATAAAAAAATATCAAACAATAGACAGGCGTTCCATAATCAATAAGATAATTAAGTGTATCAATAACCGCATTTTATTGTTTAATTATAATCATTATTGAATGCTATTAGTTTATAACTTAATTATTGTGTCTAATAATCGTTTTTAAAGTATCACGGAGTAAACAGTTATAATATTTTAATTTAAAATTAATTAATCGTTGCTATGCTAATTATTTTTACATTGCATTGGTATTGATTAATATATAATTAAAAAATAACCCAACTACATACAAAAAAAAACATCTCTCAATAAATACTAACAAGCTAGTTGTCATAACAAAATAGTTTCAAAACGCACATGTAAAGCCGGAAAAAATTTGATATAAATATAAAAAAAACAATGGCCCATTAAAACCAGTTCCCAATGCATCAATCCTGAACCACACATGACACCTTCCACAACGAGCATTGTGGGAGTCAGTAAAAGCATAATACACAATATTCCAAAGGGCATTTGCATAATTAGGTGAATTTTATAGCTTTATTGAATTAGGGCCGATGTCACACCCAAAATTGAACGCAGTGGGGCGCCTGTGTTGTTAATTTTCTTTATAACACGTATTATGGTCAGTTCTGAACGTTATAAGCCATATTTCAAACAAAACTTACGCCGGTAACAATAGGCCATTTATCGATCTCGTTTTTATTAGCTTTTTTAAGGTACCCGTAGTCAATAACACGTTTTACGACATATAAATAAAAAATGATTTGCATGTAGGTTAATTATAAAACCATAAAAATATTTTTCTACAAATTAGATCTTGTTATGGCGAACGGATGGCCGACGGCGGCGTCACAAAGACACTCGGCCGCTTTGCGTAAAATTTTATTTTCATCAATCATTCTTAATGTTTCATTTGCATAGCTATAATTTTGTGGCCCGTTAATTTCGGCCTAGTGTTAAATCGAAAATCGATTAAAACTTGCTTTACAGGGCATTAAAATTTAAATGTTCTAGACTTGATCACTTTTAGTCTTTTGTTTTATGTTGTGATTTTTTACAACTTGCATTACAATATCGAAACTTTATTATTTTGCCGTAAAATAAATGTGACAATATGTAAAACTCAATATACGTAAATGAAAATGAAAATAAATTCGAATTTTACTATCGTTTATTAGAACATAATGGATTTATTATTATTCTAAAATAATTTATGTAAAAAAAGATTTTATCTTTCAATTTAATGTAAATGAAATAATTTATTGTGTGACATTAAAAAAAATACAGATATAACAAAAATGTATGTCAAAATAATGTCTTTAGATGTAAAAAATGATTTCACATATTTAAATAGTACCTATAGCTTAAAGAACACATGCTATAATCAAAACTGACAATTATTTGCATACTTTATAATTTTACATGTGAATTTATTATCAGTAATATATGCATAATCCTCGGATTATCTACATTGCAACACGCAAAGTCGGATACAACATCCATTAATAGACACTTAGCCTATTTCTTTAATAAGTAGCGGATAGTGATATGTATTGTACCTAATAATTAAATGTATATTATGATTACCTCGTAAAAACAGTACTGTTATTAATTAAATCCTGAATAAAATGAGATCCATCCGCAAAGAAAGAAAGAACATCTTCTCAATATGGCAAAGAAATATGCGAGGAAATGTGGTAATTTCTCTAAATAAACAATTCAAACATACTCCTTAGAGTCCTTACATAGACATAAAACTTGAATTCTGGTCATGAAATCTCAAAAACACCAGAATTAATTTTTTTGGAGGTCATAACAGCCTTTTTAAAGACTTCTGCAACTTAAATAAGTTTTGATTGTGAAATGTCCTTGATGTTTTTAATTCTGGAATAAAACACAACAGGCTACAATTCATTGCTTCCACTTACCTACTTTTGGCAGTTTAAATGCTACGCAAAAAGAAGCCTAGGTTATTCAATTTTCCAAGAATGTGTCCTACTATGAGAAACGTGGGCTATAATTACGCAGGACAAACAACTTGACGTCTTCATTACCCCCGCAACCGATCTCACGTCTGACGCTACAATGTACACTAAATTGAGTTCTCACATCACAATGGCCGCTGGAATGAGTGATTTTAACCGATTTTTTACTAAAGGGTTGGCCGATCTCAATTCGATTAATGTTACCAGAACGGTAGAGCCGCCGCGTTCGGTTCCGGAGGTTCTAAATTCACGAGTCGTTTCGAAGGTCACGGCTCTTTGTAATCTGGATGCTCGAAGCCCTCGCGATGACTTGCGGATGCCTCCGAAACGCGAGCAGCATTGTTGCTTGTATTAGACTTAATTAGATCTTAATTAACATTCTGGTTTCTCATTACACGCTACTCGGAGCTACTAGTAATAGGAAAGTCGATTCAAGTCCACACGGCTCCTATCTTGATTATATTTTTTAATGTTCGGTTATTGTAATCGAAATGTTTTTTCTACCGTTTTATTACATGTCGGTGGAAATTAGTATTCCATATAGATTAAAGTGATAGTAAATATAGGAAGTAATATACGTAATAGCGTCTAGATAAAACACGGTAGCGAGGCATATGTTTGTAACAAACGAAACATGTTAGTTTTTTTGAAGCTCTCGCTTTGGAGAGGAGATTAAAGAAAATATACTTACCTACATCCAGGCAAATCTATCCCAGATTCTATCCTACTTGTGTTTTACAAATTATTTCTTAAAAATCCCACAAAGATTTGTTACTCAACGTGTTGAATACATTGGAACAAAAGAATAATTAGTCAAAGAAACAAACTTATCAGCATTCAAAAATGAAAAGGAAATTCATTTCGAATCTTATTACCTTGAATTAAGGTTGACGAAATTTTTCCAACAAACAGAATTTTGTGGAGTGAAAACTGCGGTGTGGGATTTTTAACCTAATGCGATAGATTTAGGATACTTCGCTTATCGAGTGTTGGACAGACATCAGTCAGGGACGGATGAGTCAGGCACAGTTGTTATCTAAAGGCGATATAATCCGAGACGCCATTAACACTCTAACGCACTAATGGACAAAAACGTTTAATCCCTCAGTTCTTAGAGATGTTGATAAAGTGCAAAATGGTGAATCCTGTGTTTTAGTAAATCGTCGAACGTGTTTGGAGATAATGTGACAACATCCTGGACAAGAAATATTCGCAATACTTTCCTGGCGACAGGTTAGAGCGCGTTAGGTTTTTGTTGATTCTTTGTTTGTTCAAGGATTTGTTGACATGAAACGATTTATAGTAATGTATTGTTGCGATAGAATTGCTTCATTGGTCTATACTTGAACATTTTTTAACTATTCTTTCCTTCTCATTAGATTTTGAAGTTATCTATGGCAGTTGGCGAAAGTTCTACGATCATTCCGAGACAATTTGTTTTAAAAGAAAGTAGTTTTATAAATTTGTATTCTCATAAAATAAAAGAGAAGTCTTTTTAATGTTTAGAACTATTATGTGTCTTCGTTTTTGAATTTTATTAATACGGTGTCAAAGTTCAATTTGAAAGTAAATTCAAATAAACCTATACACGGAAAACGATTGAAAAAAATATCCCTAATAATATCTTGTAGGTATAATGCACAGCATATCCTGAGAGTATAATAATTAATCTCGGTATTATTCATTCCCTTATAATGAATTGATAATTGACTAAATCCAAATTCAATACATTAATTCAAAGAATCGTGTGCGTAGACAATGGCGTGACAATCTTCGCAGTGAGAGTGATAATAGAACGTGTTTGTAACGTAACTCCAAGACAAAAATAATCTGGGAGGCGCCTACCGACCCTATCGCCCCATAATCCTATTATAATAATTCTTTGACTAAACACGCATTAGTGCTTGGAATTTATCTTATCTATGACAAGAAGTGGAGGAGTTGCTATTTTAACGTTTAAATGTTATTGGTTTAGGGTTTAGTTTGTTATTTGACAATACTCATATAAGTGTTTATACATCAGCCAAATTCGCAAAGATATTTAAAAAAATGAAATGTGTATTCTGATAAATGACTTAACGACTGTTACAATTCCACTCAGAAGATAGCCCTGAAAACTGTCTAAAGTATAGCCAGAGCAAATTGCAGTAATAAAATTGTCTTAAGGCTATTTTTTTTTTGTAATAAGTCATCGCTCATCGCTAACACCAAATATTATAAAGAAAACTAAATTAGTTAAGATTTGATAAAAATTCGAGGACTCTTATACGTTATTTTTGCAGATTGATAGATTTTACATAGTTATATTAGTAATTGTGCAAATCGCTCAATTGCCAAGAAAGCAGGCTCACTATATTTCCCTAATCATTCGTATGACAAATTTCTAGCGAACAATATGATTCTGCATTATGGCTGAAAGCTTTTAACTTCACTGAGTCTACGATATTTATAGCACCAGTTTTACTATCTCGTCCTATAAAGTTATTATCAAGCACATAAATTACAGTGCGTTGGTTATGAAAAACATAAACAAAAGAAAGACTATTGAACCGTGAGTCTTTGAACCGTGAAGAATTGGACTCGGTCACCAGGTTGAAGAAGCCTTGTGGGACTTTTTAGTTGCATTTCTGAATCTTCACTTGTCTAGTGTTGAATTTTAGTTGCTATGTCACTAAGCGTTTGGTTTAGTCAAACATGGATACAATTGATTGATTGAAAAGGCGGTCATTGGTTAAGGATACAAAGTACAGGTACATCGCCAAGAGAGAACAGGGTTAATATTTGGTTCCCTGAACTTTGCGAAATTTCTAGTAAAATAAATGGTGAAGTCCGCCAACCAAAATTAACCATGTAGGATATCTCCAAAGCACTGGGGCGTACAAATAAGAAATGAAATAAAGAAATATCGTGAATTATCTATAATAGAAAATGACTTGCTTATTGCATAGAATAATAGGCCTCTTTAAGATGATGTTACTTTTGCTGGTATTGTGCATAATGTAAAAGAAAGAGATCTGCACAATAGGAAATTTCTCTAAATTTTACACAACATTGCTCATCAAAGTAATTAAATTTTTTATCGAAGCATACAGTTCTTACAGAATAAGATTTATTATTGGCGCCAACGCACTCGCAATCTAAGGGCAGTAGAACATAAAATTATTCAGTTTATTGATAACTAGCATTTTCACATCATACTTTTTATGTGGACACTATAATTTCACACAAAGAAATACGCCATTGTACTGACTTGTACGAATAGCTTTCAATTCGTCCTCAAAAAATATGCGGGCTAAAATTATAAACGCGTACGTGAGTCGATTAAACAAATGCCATGTAAGGAGAAGATAACCAATAATCCTTATTACAAAGTCCTAAAATGCATATTTGTTTAACAGAACGATGCGATCAAAGTCGTCTCGGACACAACGCTCGTAAAACAACATTAGATATTCCGAAGGCATGTTCATTTAAGGCAGTAAAGTCGGGCATTACAACTTTTTACACTCTTTACAACAGCCCGTGTTATTCAATAGCGTATTAAATTATTACGATCTTTGCCAATATTTATTGCTAGTGTATTAATTGAAACACTAGAACGTACGCGACCATTCCGACCGCTGCAGCAGTGCTGGTGCCCTAGTAATTGAATTATTAATTAATTCACGGATGGTATGTGCATTCCCTACTTAATGGTGATTATAGCTTCGACTGGTTAAAGGAGTGTTTTGATTATCCTTTGGAATATCAGGGACAAGCATTCCTGTATATCATTCTCCAGATGTTTACATTGCTCTAATACAAGCAATGTAACATATACCCACAAATTTATGTATTTTATTGAGTATAACGTCAGCAATAAAATTATTATTAGAAACATTAACAGGTACCACAATTATACAAATATAATCAATGTATTATTACTTATGCGAATAGCAGATTCGTATTCTTAGTTTTTTACTTACTGGTTATAAGTGCTATTTAATTGCCTTCGTGATTAATTATATTGATCATTGCGTTAATGCAAATCCATCAGACTCATAAAGGTAATTTGTAAGAACTTTTGCTTTATTGTCATAACTATAAAACATTTATACTTTGAATGACGTATGTTTACATAAGACGTATTTTCAGCAGACATTAATTTCTTGTTAATAATAAATTCATTACTTTTATCAGTAGATAGCCCACATTGTACGCTTTGTAACCGCATAGAGGATATTTAACATGTATTGTCGGAATGTGTACGAACTGCTACTATGAGGCAGGAATTAATTAAGCGCTATAATATAAGTAACTATAATGTAAGTCGTGATGGCCTCGAGGTTTGGGCACGAGGTCGAGAATCTCGACGGTCGCGGGTTCAAACCCCAGGCACACACCTCTGACTTTTCGAAGTTATGAGTGTATTCACAATGAATTATCACGTACTTTAACGGTGAAGGAAAACATCGTGATGAAACCTGCACACCTAAAACTTCTTAGGAATTTCTTAGGTGTGTAATCCGCCAACCCGCACTAGGCCAGCGTGGTGGACTAAGGCCTAAACCCTCTCAATGGTAGAGGAGGCCCGTGCCCAGCAGTGGGACGTATATGGGCTGATGATGATAATGTAGGTATATTTCAAACCATATTATCTGCCCAAACATCAGAAGCAGCCAGATTGGTATAAGTATTCATGTTTTTTTTTTTTTCTATCGTTAAGTACTAAGTATAAGATAATATTAATATAATTGTATATACAATGGGACTGACATGATCGAAAATGATTCAAAGTCCCTAAAATAAATAAAGAATAAAAAAAAACTTTTATCAGCATGCAGCAGTCTTATACCGGTCATGCGCTTCTAATCAAGCATAACGGTCAATCATTAGCATTTTACTATTTTAATGATTTTTTATTTCTATGAGATAAATCTTTCGAACTGGAGTAACATTTGTAAAAAATCACAAAGCTATATTTGAGTAAAATAGCCTTTATTGAATGCAAAATCAGGCCAAGTCAAATCATCAAATGATTTGATAAAGCATGCAATTTTTATTATGATCTCGTTCTGACCGTCTCCATCAGATCTCACAATTATTTCCGTCTTGTAATTGATGTACTTATGAACTATTCAATATTATAAATAAATTTCAGCTTTGCTTATGCTTCTTTCGTGGTCGAGATTTTCGGCGGTCGCAGGATCAAACCCCAGGCACACACCTCTGACTTTTCGAAGTTATGTGTGTATTCACAATGAATTATCACTTGCTTTAACGGTGAAGGAAAACATCGCGATAAAACCTGCACACCTAAAAAGTTCTTAGGAATTTCTTAGGTGTGTAGTCCGCCAACCCGCACTAGGCCAGCGTGGTGGACTAAGGCCTAAACCATCTCAGTTGCAGAGGAGGCTCGTGTCCAGCAGTGGGACGTATATGGGCTGATGATGATGATGATGATGATAAATAAATTTCAGCTTTGCTTATTCTTCCTTCCACGGAATCTATTTTTTTGTCAGCGTTAAAGACATAACAACCAGATGGACAGACCATTAATATAACATTCACACATTAATAATGTTTTTCAATTTCTTACGGTTGTTTGCAATGTTACAAATGATTGGTTTTGAACACTTTTGTGTTTGTTAAATGGACGCGTGGTAATTGTTAAGAATCTTTAGAGATGACCAGTTGTTAATTGAATGACGTAGTTTTGCTGGTTCTATGCGGTTTATGATACGGAATTCTTATGTCTTTCGAACATCATGCGACTATGTTGATAGAATATCTGTGTTTACTTTTGCAATTGCTACTTCGTTTGCATGTTACATAGTACGCTTAACTAAGTTCCAATTAATGTTATTACCTCAACGGTCTTTTGATTAGGGAAATAGATTAGTAATTTCTGTCGTATCAAGCGCATTGATAATTAGGTTTTATTTGTATTTAACTTCAATTTTTCATCAAGTATAACTAATAAAACTGAAAATAGTCTTCTTCTTCCTCGTTCCCTCACTGCTGAGGATCGCGACCACGCAGGATCAATTTCCACTGGGTGCGGTGATAGGCGGAGTGAACCGCACGGTGCATGAAGATAGTCTACTTGACTAATAAGTAAATTAAATTCTGACACCTATAAAGATAAGTAAACCAATCGGTGGTTATAATAAACCGGATAGTAAAGAAACTGAGAGGCATGAAATTTAACCTAAAACTGGGGATCTGAAGTAAAAAGCAAAGGTATATTTAGGGGCAAACGAACTCAACACCGCTAAGTTGAAACGTGGATGAAAAAATGTCTAACAATGTGTCGATTATTCGGTCGAGCGAGCCAATCAGCGGATAATATTGTCGATATTCACAGAGAACGCGGCGGAGCGGCAAAATCTACAACTTGATTGCTTTATTTAATTTACACAATTTTTTTATAATTCGCGAAGCGGAAATCACGAGGTGTGACGATGTCTAATTTTGTTTTTACCATTGACGTCGTTCAGCGCCGAATTTCTCCGTTTAATGTTTGCGTTAGAAATTTCAAAGGGCGTTGCGTAATTTTTGTTGCGTCTGTTGAAATTTGTGATCTTTCTGTAGGCTTTAATTGTCGATAAGATGCCTGTGGTCGAAATCTTAATGTCTTTGATCAAGTCATTATTACCGCAATTTAATTACGTCTTATTTGACAGCTATATTAGTCATTTAAATTACGCCGAGAAATTATATATCTGTATGTATCACGTAATTTAACAATGAAGGGAACATTGTGAGGTAATCCGCACAGGATTCTTCTCAAGGATTTTCCTATACGTGTAGTCCGCTAACCAACCTAGACCAGCGTGGTGGACTATTGCCTAAACCTTCTCAATTGTAGAACAGATCTCTGCTCAGCAGTTGGATATATGTGGGAAAATATATAGTAAAAGTAGAAGATTATCATAAGTAAGGATTGCGAATCAAACCTCGGGCAAAAACTGTATTGTAACTTAGTCTCGCGATTACCGGCGCGTGCGACAGATGCACACTGCGCAGGTGCGACGTCATGGTTCATAGGCGCCGCGGATAGAATAACCACAGCCATTAGCAGATTCGAATCTAACCAATCGTTCGTGAACTATAACAAATTCGTTACTGCTTTGTCGTGGCATAAACTTACTCCTATTAAGTATTAATTGAGCCGTAATGTTGATCTATTGAGTTTTTATGGCATAGATTAAGGAAAATTAATTCTCATAGCACTTGGCGGTTTTATTTGCCAGTGTTTTAAATTTATGAGAAGAAATAGAAATGAAGTAATAAACGATTATTTGGTTTTGGCGGCATCGCTCTGAAATGAACTGAGTCGTTTTTTTTAAATGCCTGTTCAGAATTTTGTCAACTGCAAATAATGATTGATAGATAAAGATGAAAAGGAAAAAAAACAATAAATTGAAAAAATCAACAGCCCCGTGGTGGTGCAATTGGTTAGACACCAGCTTGCGAAACGAGAGGCCGCAGGTTCGATCCCCGCACCGAGACAAATGTTTGTCGTAGTTTCTGATACCCACGACACAAGACTCGTATCTTAGTGTGGGTTCAGAACTATGTATGTGACTGTTGGGTGTATTTGTTTATGAATTTATTTATAAAGACCAAAATCAATACGATTCTTGTTTTAACCATTAGAACTTCATCTACCTGTCTACGATACTGGCTAAAACTCAAGTCAATAGGCTTTTGGTATCTTTAAATTAAATTGACAAAATTTAATTATTCATTAACTTAAACTTAAATATCACACCCATTCGACTGTGACGGATAAACAGCACAAAAAAAATTAAATTGAAAGACTTAGTTCCAAAAACCGCAACGGGCTTCGGGCCACTGCCCAAACGGTGTAGAGTTTAATTAGCGAAACATAATTAGACATTTAATTGGAACTTGTAGTTAATTAACTGTTCTAATTGTTTATCGTTTAAACTAATTACTTTTGTTAGATTAAATAGATGCTTAATTAAACTAATTCCAAAGTATTGCGTCAACATCCTATTTCTTGTTCCGTGTTTTTATTATTTTTAACGATGAAGGAACGCATCGCGATTTTCATGGTCTACTGGTTTTCACGAAGGCAGAGTAAAATGGGATATGATATGATGGTATAACTTATTGCAAAAAGACAATATTATGTATAGTAAACAATACACAACTAACAAACTACACAACAACTATACTAAACAACTATACTAAACAACTAACAAAACAATACTAAGTAATAATCGCAATCGTTATTCTACTTTGTTCGCATTACAGTTACAAAAAATTGTAATGAAAACTACGTTCAAATTTGATTAAAAACGTTTATAATATCTTTTCAAAGGAAAACTAAAATAAACTGTTACTTTAAATAGCTTCATAAATAACTTCATTTTGCGATATTTTTAAAATTCATAATTTCTTTAATTTTTTTAATAAATCACCAAAAGTATTTATTTATTTTTAAATCAGTATGTATTAGGAAGTTATTTTTTTTTAATTATAAAAAATGATTCATTTTGGAATAAAACATAATTGTATTATGAGTGCAGTTTAATAAATAATAGTAGAGAAATAAAAAATGAGTCAATTTCTAATGCATATATTATTTTCTATGTTTGGAAAATTACAACAAATAAGGTTTGAAGTAAAAATCTTTCGGTCAGATTTACGACTTGTCTAATGTCATAATTTTGGACTACCCAACCGCGAGAGTCTGATCTTTTCTGCTACGGTCGTCTTAATGTTTTTTTTGTATTGTACAACATCTCCCAAACAACAAATATCACAGCGAATAAAATGTTAAATCAAATTTTTCTCCAACATAAATCAGAGAAAGGTATTAGAAAGTCATGTAAAAAATTCAATAGCATAAAACACAAAATTCAGTTACAATTTCCACTAATTTGTCTTCAGTAACGATTTAGAGAAACGGTCGAGTAAAAAATTCAATACGAATGTCTATTTAGCATTTCACTCGAACATTTATATTTATAATCTGTAAACAACAAAAAACATCGAAGAAAGCGGATGTTTGCGCGCACCAATCTAGATGGGGAAACGCGATACTAAAGTTAATTGTGCCTGACGCCCAAGGGTCTTATATCCTCTAGGGTTGGCATGTATTCAAAACATTGATGACTTTACCAATGTAACGAAATTTTATACTCCAACTAAAAATTCAACGATTAATCAGAAAAAAAACACCTCTCTTTCAGTCGTACGCTATCCCTGTTCCAAATCATTTTAAAAACCTTTCAATTTTCTCCCAGTAATAATAAAATACCTTGTACAATGCAGTGGCGGTACTTCCATAGAAGCCCAAAACCGTTAAACGTTAATTGTGTAATGTCTAGTTTATATTTGCTTATTATGGGGTCTTTATTTAACAATTTGCTTTAGTAAAATAAAGATTTCAGGCCTAAAAATTAATATTTCGATTTTTAAAAGGCAAACTGGGCTTTTGGGCTTCTATGGAAGTACCGCCACTGGTACAATGTATATTAACATTAATTGACAATGTTCTTCTAGGCTTTCCTTGATTACTTCAAGCGTAATTCCAGGAGGTGATTGGTCTCTTTGTGGATGTCAAGATTGTGACGAACATACTCATTGTTAATACTCTTTTTCAAAGTATATTCAAACATAGGCTTTGGTAGCCCTAAGTCGTAATAATTATTATGTTAACAAAGAATAATATCATAAACGCGTTACTTTACGATTTCTTTAAGGTAATATAGATGCCAATCTAATGTGGATTTGTGTAATGGAATTATTTTATCAGACTATTAGTGGTAATCAAATCTGATTAACCGTTGAGGCAATTTCAGTTCAGTTATTTATATGGATTATATTTTATGACAGGTAATGAGGCAGTTTATATTACTAACATTTTTGTTTGTTATTTCTACCTTTGACGTTTTGGGTCCAACAATTGTTGTATTCAGCAAATGTTCGTTATATATTTAAGTGGTGGGTAGACTGTGAAGCAACGAGTAGATCTAGAACTTTAAAAAGAGACACTGTTAACAATAATTGATACCACCGTTTGTATGACATCATTGACAACAATCTTTATTCGTTCAAGTTCCCTGATAATTTTACATCGAATAAAACATCAATATTATACTACACATTTCATAAATCAGTCGAGATTCATGTTGCATGTCACGTGCTTTGTTGCAGTACCATCAAAGTCAATATGGGCGTATCAGAACCCGGTTCTTCCACCACTCCTGACCTTCCACCGATGGAGTCTGAGCGTCCAGGCTCCGGCAGCGGGTTGGATGATGAAGATATACCCCGAAGGAAGCAGAGGCGGTACAGAACCACGTTCACCAGCTACCAACTCGATGAATTGGAGAAGGCTTTTGGGAGGACTCATTATCCTGACGTATTTACTCGGTAAGTAGTCCGAATATCCTTTCACACTTAAATTACTATAATCTTGGTAATAGTGAACTGTTCTACTATTCATGAGATCACCGTATTGATGGATATTTAGCAATGTGATTCGTATAATTGGGAATTAAAACTGTATAGGTAAAAAGCCATTCTCAATAGTACAAACGAACTCAGTTGGGGAGACAAAAGCCAAGTTCTTACACAGCTCCGTAGTTTCTTACACTTCTGCAAATTTCATCATTGTTGGAAACGAGATTTAATAAAGTCCCTGATGTTTTTAAAGGAGCTTAGTAGTTATTGTCTCTTTTCATCTTACGTATTATGTCATGCAATAGAGCAAGACAACTGTTAACGCAGACGCAATCGACGTTAAGGCCCTTGCGCTTTCAGTTTCTAATACATTACATTATATATACAAGAATTATTTGAAATTAGAAAAAGATATTCTTATCTTTAATCTTTAGAAAGTCATTAGCAAAGATTTCCATCGAGATATGTATGTCATTACAAAGAAACATTACGCTATACCAACAATAGCATAAGTAGCTGTCTCGTGGAATACGATATTTTCTCTTTGTGCATATAATTAGTTTTGAATTAAGCCTTGTTTCGCTTACCTGAAAACACCCATTACGCAGTTTTAAAATGGCTTATGTGTTTTACACTTCGAATTATGGGATTAAGATGTGATCTGTCTATTGTTGCAGAGAGGAGTTGGCACTTAAGATCGGGCTCACAGAAGCTAGAATCCAGGTAGGAATCAAATAACTATAAGTAGCTTTAGATATAAGTTCCAGGTATTCCTTGGTGGTATACACTTAATAAGTTAAGTGATTTAACTTATATTTTAATTTTGAATTTGATCTTACGTAGGTATTATTAGGTGTCTCTCTATAGCAGCTATTATTTCTGCCTATAATAAGATTCAAATGCTATTACTTACTATTTTTCTAAAACTATTTTTGTTTTGTATGAAAAGTACCCTAAGCCTTTTGTCTACAATCTGGACCAAAAGTAGGTAAAATCACACACTATAGTACACACGATTCAGTTCAACATTCCATTCGTGGGCACGGTCCTCATTTATTAGTGATAGAGATTTAGGTTTTGGTCATTTTTATATATTTCACATATATTTTAATAATTGCTCAGCAAAATCAAAGTCCTCAACGTTTTAAACGTACGTCATAAACTGTGCCCATTTGGACATAACTTCGCGTTTCGCTTCCAACTGAGTACGATAATTCCCAATTCAAAGCAGTAAAATAAAATTAAGAAATATCAGCGTGTTTTTACCTACAAAGTCGGGAATGGTGATAAAAATGAATGTGTATGCGGCGAGCGCGACAAAAAGTCGCACGTTAGCCCCCCCGCTGTCGTGCGCCGGCCGCCACTCACACCGCGCGCGGCTGGACGCACGCATTTACACATTCCATACACTATTAATATCTCATATTACATTAATTTGATGTTTATATATTGTGACATTTTGTGGTATTGTAAAAGGTAGTATATTTTAATTTTTAATATCGTTTTCTGTGCCGTCTTCTTTGTTGTTATTGAACGTGTAGGAGCTTTTAAATATGGGGTTTTGGGGTCGATTGCTAAGATTTGCAATTTAGTTGTTTTAAAATTTTTCAAAAATTTCGCTCGAAAGTGAGATAGAGTTTCTTGATGATTATCGCGATGAAGTTACGAAATAAGAGATAGGAAATGTCTTAAAAATTACATGTGTGGAACGTATGTGAGTATTCTTTAAAGCGAAAATTGAGGTTTTTATTTACCGTGATTTTAAGATACTATTAGAGACTTTTCTAGCACAAATAAGCAGATTTCAAACAAATATTCCTAGGTCATATAAGATTTTCTCGTATCAGCCCTAACTAACCCGCTGAACTACTAAGGTTACATAATCGAATGCAGTGTGAATTTTATTCGAACAATGTAAATATTTTCTCACGTTATTATCAAGATATTGATACTATTAATTACTAGATTATTATCGTGACTAACTAACGCGTATTACGTTATGAACAAAACTTTATATCCATACATACATATACATAGTTATATCAGTGGCGGTACTTCCATAGAAGCCCAAAAGCGTTGCACGTTAATTGTTTAATGTCTATTTTATAATTGTTTATTGTAGGGTCAGTAAATTCTTATTTATATGTCAAATTGATTTTGTTAAATAAATATTTCAAGCAAAAAAAATGTTAGTCTGAATTTTGTAAGGCAAACTGGGCTTTTGGGCTTCTATGGAAGTACCGCCACTGAGTTATATCCTATATATCTAATACTGACCAAAATGCGCAAGACGGTCTTCGAAAGGTTTAAGTCCGCATGCTAGTAGGATTTTGGTTAGGGATCAAACTCAGCCAAGCAAACAATTGTTCCGCGCGCTAAGTTGGAAGGCTGGAGACCCCGACATACACTTTTCGGCCTCCCCCGAGGTACCGAACGGGGAGTTTAAGGCGCTTTACTTTTGTTAAAAAAAAACGTGTAGTGTCATTTTGTTTTCTTTTCCATGTATTTCATTTATCTAAATACAAGACGGGCGACCCAACTACGTCCACTCTATTCATATCGCGCCAATTTTCGTACTGAAGAGTTATAAAAATGTTTAAAATAGAGGATAGTGGAGAAACCTCTAGGGATCCAATACTCATATTTCCAATATGGCGATTGGATCACGCCCTTCTCCAAGATTCTATCTAAGTCTTACCACAATTATCTTTATGACGTTCGTGGCTTAGGCGTGAAGGCGTAGCAGACTGAAAGACAAAGCTTCTTCGTATTTACAGTACAAATTAATCACGAGCTGACGAAGCTATGTGCCATTCTACATAAGGCATATAAAACGGATAATTTATACAATACAACATTTATAAAGGGAGAAAAAACTGACTCATTAATTGCCTGCTTATGAAAACTATTTAATTTGTTAAAAAAATTCTCACGTACGAAATGACGACTTGTGGGGCGACCATGGGCCAGCTTAATTGAAGATTTAGGATTGTAAAAAAATAATAGTATTTATTTTAACAGATACTTAAACTCTCGCGTGTATCACTGAAGAGGTAGGCAACTTAATTGTCAATAGATTAATCTTGAAACATAGCATGTGTTTAACAGTGCACTAGGAGTTGGTACCTTTTTATGTGCATATTGCAAATATTATGTTATTTATACATTCTTTTAGATATATTTGCCATAAATCATCATCATCAGCCCATATACATACTATGTACGTCCCACTGCTGGGCACGGGCCTCTTCTACGACTGAGAGGGTTTAGGCCTTAGTCCATCACGCTGGCTTAGTGCGGTTTGGCGGACTACACACCTAATCATCATCCCATATACGTCCCACTGCTGGGCACGGGCCTCCTCTACAACTAAGAGGGTTTAGGCCTTAGTCCACCACGCTGGCCTAATGCGGGTTGGCGGACTACACACTAAGAAATTCCTAATAATTTTTAGGTGTGCAGGTTTCATCACGATGTTTTCCTTCACCGTTAAAGTACGTGATGATTCATTGTGAATACACACAAAACTTCGAAAAGTCAGAGGTGTGTGCCTGGGGTTTGAACCCGCGACCGTCAATATTCTCGACCGCGTGCCTAAGCCTCGAGGCCATCACAACTTTTTTGTTAATTTATTTAAAGTAAAACTGATCTGTGTTTCAGTGTCATTCCCTCCCTTGTCGATATGCAATATAAATCTACATAATTACGACCCCGTATTGTCACATCAATGGCAAACGTAATACCCACTCAAAAGTCTTGTCATCCCATCCAATAAATTGAAAAGTCCCAGTAGCTTACATTTTGGCGAACAGTTATTTATAAATAAAGTAATTAACTCGCTGTATACAGCCGAAGGGTGGTTATTAACGGAGATTAAAACGATTAATATCTGCCATTAAGCTGTCGCATTATGGCCACAATACGACATCAAGATTCCATACAAGACATGTAGGGAAACGCCACTCGGACGGGGTCTATATAAGGGCAATAACAGATGACTGCGCTCGGCGAATGCACAACAACTAAGCCATTTGTATAATTAAGAATTGGACCCGTGCGGTCGTGAGGTGAAATTTTCGCAGTTTACAAACGAGGAATTTTAAAGAGGGGAAAGTGGATTTTCGATTTAAAATTGCAGGTTTTTATAATCGTCAAATTGTGCCGTATATCTGAAAACGAAGATGATTTATATTATTATTATTTATATTATGATTATTCATATTCACACAATTGAAACTTATAAATGCTATTAGTTTAACCATACAGGCAGATAAGTTTGTAATGATATCTTTATTATATGTGAAATTAGCCTGCCAAAAACTAATATCACCAACATATACCTACATGTACAATATATAGGTACCTATTTTTTGTTAATTTCATGCGACCTCTTACGCACATTATTTTACTAACGAGAAATTAATATTGTTTTATTGAAATGTTTAATCGTTAAACATATGACGATTTGTGTATAAATTTATTAAATTCTCATAATTTTTTGTTTCTATACCTATATGCGACGTCGTTGGGACCTTGCCAGTGGCGGATTAAGACATTTGCCGCCTCTAGGCTATTCACATTTTGCCGCCCCTGCTGACCTCTGCATTTCGATACCCTACACAGACAACAAAGGTGAAAAAAAATATTTTAGAATTTAAAGACTAAATAAGGTCTTTTTTTCTTTTTTAGGATTCCGTTCGTTCGAATAAAAAAACGGAACCGTTATAAAAAAATATATATCTGAAAACGGCATCGTGTGACATATCAAATGGAAGGTCTTGTTGTAAAGATCTTAAATGTATTTTTTTGTAATTTTAATATAAATAGTTTCCAAGTTATTCAAGAAAATAGACGAAAATTGACCATCCCCCCCCCCTGCCTCTTATCTCCGAAACTACTGAACCTAAAATTTAAAAAAAATACAGAAATTAGTGTTCTACTTATAGATTATAGGAAAACCTATAAGAAGTCCATGATATTAAAATAACATGGTAAATCACTCAATATTGTGCGTACCAACTTACATTTGCAGGTGGAATGTGTGGGAGAACATATATTTCAACTACAAGTTAAATTTCGACTGCCTCGTGGTCTCGCGGTACAAGTATGTGCCGTGGGATCTAGAGGTCCTGGGTTCGATTCCCGGGTCGGGCAAAGTGTTATTGGGTTTTTCCATTAGGAAATTCTCAGTAACAGCCCGGAGTCTGGAAATGTGCCCGAAAAACGGCAATAGGCTCGCCCCCTATTACGTGGGACTGATACATACCTGGCGAAATGTGGGTGCAAAAATGCACCTCTGCCTACCCCTTCGGGGAATACAGGCGTGAGTTTATGTATGTATGTATGTAAGTTAAATTTGTAGAATCAGTTTGTAGATGAATATTTAATGAAAAAAATAAGCCCACAATGAGCATTCTGCAGCACGATGGTCCGACGACTTGAGAAAGGTGGCGGGTAGCGGATGGATAAGGGCTGCTCAAGACCGGGATGGTTGGCGCCTACTTGGGGAGGCCTTCGTTCAGCAGTGGACGGCGATAGGCTGAGAATAGAATAGGAGCATTCTAGGGCCAATATTTTAGGAGATATTAATTATTCAATTTAATTTCCGCCCGCGGTATGACAAATAAATGTTTAGTAATGCGTAGGCTCTTACTACGGCATTGTGCGTACGGAACCCTCATCACGCGAAACTGACTCGCGTTCGGCCGGTTTTTTAATGAGAAAGGAGGCAAACGTGCTAGTGATCCACCTGATGTCAAGTGGTCAACACCGCCCATGAATACCCACAATACCAGAGGAATTGTCGGTGCGTTGAAAACCTTTAAGACAAATATAGGCTCTTTTCGTGAATAAAGTCGTATCCATTACGAAATACCGCCGAGGAAAGCTGATTCCACAAAGATGTTGTGCGACGAAGGAGTAGCAGTTCTGCAGCAGGTATTAAGCCAAAAAAATTATCAGAGCACTCCCCATAGTAAATGCGATACAGGACACAGAGACGCAACGTCTCTTCGCAATGCCAGGGGGTCAATTTTCTCAGAAAGAATCTGGTTATTGTTGATTCGTGCGGCAAGTCGTTGAATGAGGTCAAATAGAAGAAGCTGGTACTGAGGGGCTCCAGTCTAGAGATGAGAACAATATTCCAGATGACCACAGAACTGGACGGTACCTCCCGGAAATAGGCACCACGGAGCACCCAGTCGTACCCGATGTTCCACAGAAGGAATCCTCGGACCGACCCCTGTGGGACACCGCACGACATTTCTCTACGGTGCCTCCTGTCAGCGCCCGGATACACTACATCCTAGTTGGAAAGGTATGAGTGCACTAGTCGTCGGAGATAGGCTGGCACCACGTGGTACCGAAGAGCTTCCTCTATGCAAGGCCAGGGCAATGTGTTAAAGGCGTTGGTGATGTCGAGTGACATCGCCACCATGCATTTGCCCTGGGCTACCTCCTCCGCGTGCGTCTTCACCCGCAGAATTGCGGTGACAGTTGATCGGCCTTTCCGAAACTCATACTGGCACGGTGCCAGGTCCGAACCGACCCTATCCAGATGCTCGACGAGGCACGCATGAATGATACGCTCAAAGAGCTTGGCGACCTCGTCAAGCAACACTATGGGCCGGTAGGCCGATGGCGACTCTGCGGGAAGCTTCTACTTTCTCAGCAGGACCATATGCGGAGAAGAGGCCGCGGAGCCTCTCATCCAGGTACTCGACGAATTGAACCCACACACGTCCTGGGATGCCGTCGAGCCCCAGAGCGTTGTTCTTTCTCCGCAGCCGCCGTACTACTGCCTGAAGATCCTCAGGCGTAACGCGTGGAATTGGAACCTCCGAGGTCACCAATGCCGAACACGTAAATGATCCCACCAACGATCCGTCCCTCACCGACCACGGACGTGGTGGCACCGGTGGAGGAGTAAAATCCGGGGTGGCCAGAAAGAGAGCAACAACGACTTCACTTAGGAGCTCCGGTCGGAGACTTTGGATGAGAGGGGGCGCCGGTGGACGCAATTTATTGAATGCGTACGGCCGCCCCCAAGGATCATGGTCCAAAGTCCCGGACTAAATTCTGCCCACCCCAGTTAATGGCTTGATCCAACAAAAAGTCGATTTCCGAAACAAGCTTATTCCGGCACTCATTGACTTGTTCCTGAGAGGAATTTGCGCGACCAGTATAGAGTCCGAGCTTTTCAGATTGTAGTGTATCACGGCATGTGGTTGAAGTTCCTGGTCTTACAATACTGCTTCTTCCACTTTTAAGAAAACTGACAATTTTCAGCGTTTTGACAATATACTGTGACAGAATAACTAATTAAACCAAGCACATCTCACCTATAACTATGTGCATATTATGTATTTACAAACCTACCTTGGCTGACACCTACTCCAAAAATAACACTAATGGTAATTACATTATATTATCGTTATAATTCGTTTGACTTTTAAGTAGTCTAATATTTTTCATTTCATTTGACTTAGGAGAACTAAAAAAATATATTGATCATTGTTTATTATTCATAGGTACATATGTGTTGAGTTAAATTTGAAGTGGATAGGTAGAACCTACCTATCTATCTTCTTGCGTGGTAAACACATAGATCGTAACTACATATTGATGAAGAGAAAAAGTTGATTATTAAGATATAGAAGAATACGCAATAATTTTTTACTTTTAAGTGCATATTGATTTGTTTTCGAATAGTTTTATTTGTAGGCGATTTTTATTTGTGTAAGACAAAAAAAATGGGGCAAATTTGCCGCCCCCTAAAATCTGCCGCCCTAGGCTCCAGCCTACTCAGCCTGCTGGTAAATCCGCCACTGGACCTTGCTTAGTAAATATGATCAATTTATCACACACTTTCAAATACAGATTTTTTTTTTAAATTGGTCTTAAATTGTAAATTGCCAATTAGAAGTTTATATGGATCAACGACTGCCTTAGATGCTCGTTTGTTATTTTCTAGTTTAAAATTGGAACGAATATTGCTTTTTGATTCCTTTTAAGACCCGCTTGTTATAGGTTCTGGAAAATATTTATGTGTTTTAATAATTAGTTCTTCGGAAACGGTTCGATCTGTGTTTTGAAATTACAACAAATTTTCGTAATAAAATAAATTATTACATTATGTTATGGTGATTGTACGAAAGGTGATAATATATTTTTTCCATGATACCACTATCATCTAACGAATCTAATGCCTGTATTCCCCGAAAGGGTAGATAGAGGTGCATTACTGCACCCCATTTCGCCACATATGTATCAGTCCCACGTAATAGGGAGCGAGCCTATTGCAGTTTCTCGGGCACATTTCCAGACTCCGGGCTGCTATTGAGAATTTCCTAATGGAAAACCCAATAACACTTTGCCCGACCCGAGAATCGAACCCAGGACCTCTAGATCGCACGGCACATACTACCAAAAATATAAAATAACTAATAAGTGATTGTTGATTCTGAATGCGACGAAATCGTTTCTATTTTACCCTTTTTTATTTTAAATAAAGCGAGCAGTGCTTACAAGGTACATTTAAGCTCAAAGAAAAAAAAACAATAATAATAATAATTTAATTTTACTTTAAAAACTAAAATCCTTAATTAATTATCTCCCAAAAACTCTGCATGATAACCCAAAACTGTCATAAGTAATAAAAGTAAAACAAGTCCATTGCTGGATAATACCTTCCTGATTTCTCTAGATGTACAAAACATAACCAGGATAGCTTCCGGTCAATCGATTTACCTACGAGTGGTCTCAACCTCAGTAAAAATAACTATATTTAATTGATTACATTTTGTAATTACTGTGGGTTAATTGTATACGTTCTCACTACATGTAAATGTGTTCGCCAAGAATTCCTGCCATATCCAAATATGGCCTAAGCGCGTACACACGTAGTGATTTTAATTAAAAAATGTTATTCGTCTTGTTTTTATTACTTACGTTTACGGCTGTGTACTATAAATTATTCATGCGAACTTATTTACTTTATTTTTCTTAATGGCTTTTCAATTGGGTGTGATTCTATTCTGATGACTTAAGATTTCGGTGTATACTCACAAATTGGAAATATGCGAGATAGAAGTATTCAAATCAAATTGCGTCTAATGGTTTTTAATTAGGAGCTATAATATGTTTTTTTTCTTTAATAATACAAGCTATTTTAAATAGGTCAACTACTTGAAATTTGAACTGCTATAAGAATCATTAATATAATTATTTGGCATGTTATTAAACAACCTGTTTCCAATTTTTCGTTCGTGCAGTCACTTCATATTTAATTCGTAAACTATTTCCTTGTTTTTTTTTATAAATAATACACCCATCAGTCACATACATAGTTCTGGATCCACACTAGGATACAAGTCCTGTGTCGTGGGTATCAGAAACTACGAGAGACTTTTCGCCCTCACAAACGCCCAGACCCGAAAAATATATTTGTGGATCACACAAACATTGTCTCGGTCTCGGCCTCTTTTAATTGTGTGGTCTAAATATCCCGAAGCATTTACAAGCCTCTTACCCACAACCATTACATTCTAAGTGAAATTATGTTCCTTATACAACTCTATCAGGTCTATTACCGATAAAAATACACTAAAGTAATTATTTACAGACAGCGAGCAAATTATAGCAAAGGGTAGTAATTACCAAGATACTTTGTCGGCAGCGGTGTTGTGTCGCGGCCGCCATAAAAAGTCGCCGCAGTTTTAAACATGATGTCATTTCCAACATAACAGTTCATTACACCTTAGGATTATTAAGTTTTTAGTATAGTTCATTGGTGTGGATCATAAATATCGTGTCTAATAAAGATAATTTATCCATTGGTAAAGGTGTGGTTCCAAAACCGGCGGGCTAAGTGGAGGAAACAGGAGAAGGTGGGGCCACAAGCGCACCCTTACAGCGGCTACTTGAGCGGGGTGCAACCGCTGCCTACGTCCGCCCCGCTGCCAGGTCCGCCACACCCTCTATCCCAGCTCGGCTTTGGCCTAAGGAAACCGTTCGACACAGCTTTAGCTTCGTTCAGGTGAGCTCAAATTTTTAATTTTTTTTTAATGTTATTCCTTTTTACGAGGCGATTAAAATTAAAAATAAGATAAATAGCACGTTAAAAATGTATTCATTTTGCTATGTAATTATTTTTTGTCTGCGAGTAAATCGTTGATAGATGAACGCATCATTAATTAATGAAAGAGATTGCATCTTTTTTCTAATTATAATCGTAATTAACTTTTTGTAACTTTTTCGAACAGGTATGCGAACGCTCCTTTATTCGGCGCCCAGTACTTGCCGCCGCTCTCGCGTCCGCCTCTCTTTGGCGCCCCGCTCTACGCTACATCGCCCGCACATTTCCACTCCATCTTTGCCAACCTGACCGCGCCCGATCTTTCTCGGCTGCATGCCGAAGACACACGATTGTCTCCAGAAAATTCCCGTCTACCATCTGAAGGATCGAGACATTCGCCTGGAGCTACACGTTCGCCATCCATTTCTCCTCCAATATCGCCAGGAAGCGAGTCGTTGCCTATGCAGCCGAGAATGGATGACGTAAGGACATCAAGTATCGCGGCTTTGAGACTAGCAGCTAGGGAGCATGAACTAAGATTAGAGTTATTGAGGCAAAGGGCTGATTTGATTTGCTGATATGTTATACTTAAGAAGCTAATTAATTAATTAAAAGTAAATTTATCTTGTAATTTTATATTAATCTGTATATTTGTTGAGTTTGTATATAGTAAAATAAGGTGTACTAATTTTATCAATATTAATTGCATTACATGTTCGTTTGTGATTCAACTCTTTGTATTATAATGCACTCAGAAAATAAAATTATTTTTAAATATACTGAGTTTCAAAATATTACTACCCAATAACACATTTCTCCCAAAACAAATTAGTTATAAGAATATAAAACAGAAACCACATAAAAACGAAGACAATTTTTATATTTCCTTGAATTAATAAATCAATGACACAGTATTAATAATTCAAGAAATATATGGTTTCTTAGAATCACGTACAGTCGTCCAATTTGATGAATTTGATTAGCAGTGTGAGACTGTAAGGGTGGGGTCTGATTGCGAGCGATTTGAACGTTACGAATTCAAACAGGTTACGCAAAAATATTTTACAAGGCAATGACACATTTAAATCTAGTTATAATGTTTCCAATTTGTCAGTACATAAAAATATCAATGAAATGTCGTAAATTGGTTGTATTAACCGGTTATGGCGAAATTACTTTTATCTATCAATTAGCAGAGGCCGGAAGCTTGGGGCTATAATATTAGCGCCAGGGGCTATAATATATATTTTACACTTGAACATACCATAACATATCGTAATAGTGATGGAGACGTAATTAGAGACTGGATTTTGCTTGAATTACTCTGAATGAGTAAGTCGTCATGGCCTCGAGGATTACCCAAGCGGTCAAGAATCTCAACAGCCGCGGGTTCAAACCCCCAGGCACACACCTCTGAATTTTCGAAGTTATATGTGTATTCACAAATAATTATCGCCTATTTTTAACGGTGGGGGACAACATCGTGATGAAACCTGCAGATCTAAAAGTTTTTAGGAATTTCTTACATGTGTAGTCCGCCAACCCGCAATAGGCCAGCGTGGTGGACTAAGGCCTAAACCCTCTCGGTTGTAGAGGAGACCCATGCCCAGCAGTGGGACGTATATGAGTGAGTGATAAATTTATAACGTGGCCGTGAATTTTGTCATACTATGGCATATATCTATACATACATACATACATATTACTAAAGAAATGGAAAGAAGTGTATTTCTACAACCGTACACAGTCACTTGTGTTTTAAGTCTAATTATAATAAATACTTCGGCTACATTTTGATCGATTCTTATACCTTTGATGTATTTTTTTGCATCCATGCCTTTCCATAAGCAGATGGTGATTTATTTTCATACGATTCGTCCTTTATGTTTTAAGTCTCAAATAACATTAGTAAGAAGTATATTCGTAAAATGTTTGGCATCAAAAGTTAAATAAATTAGATTTATGACAATTCTTAATCCATAAATAAAGATCATTTGAATAAATCCATATTTTGATAATGCAGTAATATTTCCGCGCTCCGCTGTAACTACCACCACACCTTTCATCTACCATAGCCCGTCCTACGAATGAATCAGCGTCAATCACACACAATCATCACCAATTTGGAATTAGTCACTGTCCCAAGGCTGGTGAAGGGATGAAGACGTGCAGCAATTACGACTTGCGACCTCACCGGACCGAAACTGTGGTCGCGTAATGAGGCCTGTGGTATCGAGATGAGGAATTTCTTAATTGTACGTATTTATGCAGCGATGACGTGGATAAAGACGGATTTCTAGCTTTGTATAATAAGGTTTTTGGACGGTAATAGGTTTAATTCAACATCTAGGTATAAAATAAGGTTTCCAGCTGACTATAGCAGACAGCTCGATGCATTAAATCGTGTATTGTTTATTTTAATATTTTTTTTAATGGAAAAAGGAGGCAAACTAGCAAGTGAGCCACCTGATGTTAAGTGGTCAACACCGCCCATGAACACCCATAATACCAGAGGAATCATCGGTGTGTTGCCGGCCTTTGAGAAAAATATAGGCTGTCTTCTTGAAGGCCCCTAAGTCGTATCTGTTTGGAAATACTACCGAGGCAAACTGATTCCACAAATAAGTAGTGCATTAATCTATTTACCATACTTTACACCGAATAATTTTTGTGAGGCTATTTGTCATTTGTCTAAGTCAATAAGTTTGCTGACTGTCACTGGAAGTAGGTCGCAAGTCTTTTAAGGAGGACTATATCCAGCAATGTACGTTAGACGACTGATAGGCTATTAAATCATTTCTCTAAGCTTGGAAGTCTGGATATATCGACTGAATGTCTAGATAGTCCAGCCTATATTAAAAAAGACGACTTAAAGTTTTAGTTTAATGTCTCAGCCCATCCTGTGCCGCCCTAAGGCTGTTGTCGTATAAATCTCCAAAAGGTGGGGCTATGTGCGAAATTCTTCCACCAGCTTATATTAAACGAATATTGCTACGATAAATTAACATCGCACCTGATGGCAAGCACGTTTCTGACCTGATTGGACATCAGGTTGCAAGAGAACCCCTTCATACACTACTTGACACATTTATAGGCTTGCCAAGATGCTTCTTTAGGCTGCGCTTAGAGGACCCAGGATAGGAAGTAGGAGGAAACTACAACCGGTATTTAAATAAAATGAAAATGCCTATAGGGAAAAGATGTTATTGTACGAGTAAACACATTAAAATAAATTAGACTTTTCGTCCTGTTATGTCTTCTGCACCTAATTACAGTCACTGTGCCGGCCTGAGCGGTCCATTACCAAATGATTAATATATAGCAATAGATAGATTATGCCGCCCTCGAATACTTGGGAGTACTACAATGAGCTTTTATCAATGTTGTTAATATCGGTCATAACCACTGAACAGATGAATAAGATTAGAAGGGAAATAGCCAGTGTTTTGTATGGGGACGAGTGTTGTCGCTTGTCTGTCAGCTATTCATTCTACTACGATTACACGACTAATGATAATTTTAAAACAGAAATTAAGGGCTGCTATTGGTTTTCACAATTTATAAAAGTCTTGATATTACACGCTTACCGAATTACTAAGAAGCGGCCGTGTCAAACATATGATAGTCTATACTCGTACGTAGGTTCGGCACGCTCGGCATGCTGACATGCTGGGCACGGGCCTCCTCTACAACTGAGAGGATTTAGGCCTTAGTCCACCACACTGGCTTAGTGCTCTGTGGTCATAACTATGTGATATTTAGTCTCGTATATCGCGCGCCAAAAAGCATAAAACTTATAAGTTCGCTGGACTCACGGCTTATGTGTTACGCCATGCGATCGAGATGCCCACGCTCGATTTCCGGGTCTGGTAATGTGTTAAAGTAGGAAATTCTCACTAGCATGTGTAAAAAAGTGTCCGAAAAGCGGCGATAGATGCGCCCTCTAACACGGTGGACTCAAAAACACAGCTTATGAAATGGGCGTAGAAATAAATCTTTATTAAACCTTAGGGGATGCAAGCGTGATTTAATGTATTTGAATTATTTCGCTAATTATATCAAAATACAAAGGCAATGCACAAAAGATTTATTTATCAAGCTGTAAAGAAAAGGACAAAACAATTTATTACTCTAGAATATAATGCGCCTCCAATGAATTATAGCTTGGGACGCAATCACTAAACACTATTTTCTTTACGACAATCAAGAACGCATAAAAGGGTCCTTTTCAAAATTATATTTAATAAACATCAAAATTTTATTAGTATTTATTTGACAAACAATTACACGCATCCTTTGTGATGATAATGGCGGTTATCGTAACATTTTACGAGTTTCGGACGACTGGCCGTGTGCAGTGACGGTCGCGCATCGATATACTCTTGTATCGATTTTATTCGATTATTATTGGTACTTAAACGATTATTTGAAAATTAAGGACAACATTACTTTCGGTTACATTTGGCACTTACGAAAAAGAAAACGTAAGCCGCCAATTTGAATTTAACGACTCCTTCATTTTAGATTAGTATTAAGTCTACTCTCTTCAACAACACAAACTATCTATTAAAAATCTACATACATACATAAACTCACGCCTGTATTCCCCGAAGTAAGTCAAAGTCAAAGTCAAATTATCTTTATTGAAATAGACTTTTACAAGCTCTTTTGAATCGTCAATTTTAAGCTATTTTAAACTAAACTATACTATAGCCGCTTCGAAACGTGTTAGCGCTGTGGAGAAGAAACGGCAAGAAACTCCCTCAGCAACACGAAGCGTGGTGGACTAAGGCCTAAACCCTCTCAGTTGTAGAGGAGGCCCCTGGCCTGCAGTGGGGCATAGTTTAAGGGTTGATGATGATATTGCCATTATAAATGTTGATATATTTCGCCAAGCGTTGATGCATTGCCTTCTGCATACATCGGGTTATCTAATAGTAATAGTATACATACATAAAACATACATAAACTCACGCCTGTATTTCCCGAAAGGGTAGGCAGAGGTGCATTTCTGCACCCACATTTCGCCAGGTATGTATCAGTCCCACGTAATAGGGGGCGAGCCTATTGCCGTTTTTCGGGCACAATTCCAGACTCCGTGCTGCTACTGAGAATTTCCTAATGGAAAAACCCAATAACACTTTGCCCGACCTCTCGGAATCGAACCCAGGACCTCTAGATCGCTCGGCACATACTTGTATCGCGAGACCACGAGGCACGAGGCACGAGGCAGTATTAAGAATCTATAAGTAATAAAATTGCAGTCGATGTCTATAGTGTACTACAAGATTTGCTTATCTTGTTCGTAAAAGTGGTTTTGCTGTTATGGTCGCCCGATGCTCTCTCTAATGACAATGTTAGGACAAAACTGTGTTCCGAGATACTAAGTTTAATAGCACGATAATTTTAAGGATTCTTATACTGGGAGTAACTTTTTTAGTGGATCTGTTTATGCTATCTTGATCGTATTCCGACGTTATGTAAATAGAAGACAATGGATAAACTTTCTAATTTATTGTTTTCTTGAAATTTATCTATTAACATATAAAATGAACTTATAATAATGAATATCAGGGAATTCAAAATCATTGTTTATAAAACTTTGGTACCTAAAAAGTTCTTAGGTGTGTAGTCCGCCAACCCGCACTAGGTCAGCGTGGCCTAGGCCTAAACCCTCTCAGTTGTAGAGGAGGCCCATGGCCAGCAGTGAGACGTATTAGGGCTGATGATGATGATGATGAAAACTTTGGTGTCCCACTGTTTGCGATAGCTTACGAGTGACATATGTATGTAGTTTTTCTCTCGTCTCTCTCCAAATATTTTTCAAACAGATAGCCTGCATAGTGCAGTTAGCTAGACATCAGTGAAACGTGAGGCCGCGGTATCGATTCCAGTAATGTTTTTGTAATCTATAAATCTTTTTTTCGGATCTGGATGATCTTGAGACCGAAAAGTCTCTCGTAGTTCAGAATAACTAAGATCTTAAACATAACATGAAACAAATTAATAAGCTCCTTTTTATCATATATTAACAGAAAGAACGCCAGCACATTTCAACCTCGCTACCCTAACTTAATTAAGCCTTATGTTGGGATAGCTAAATACAAAGCAAATTCCCTCATAGCTCATTAAATATCGATAGAATCGGCACACCGTCACAGAACCGTTCTGTTTTTTAGTGCAGCGTGGCAGGCGAAGGCGCAGGCGCTTGGCTAACTTTTATTCACCGATCTTTACGTATGAGAGTTTATAGCGTATCGTAAATTACGCCAACGAATAAAGACGTTTTGTATACGGTGCGAGCGCCTCAGACATTTCCATTTGTATTATTTTAAATACACACCATTTTAATGCGGCAGTATTATAATAAGCTTTGTGTTGAATCAATTTCGCTTTAATATTTGCAATCGTTGCGTGTCACGTTCTTAGTTTATGTGTTTGCGACGGCGCTCCAATGTGTTATCGATAAACGTCCATTTCGAAGATTTACAACACTCGTTTTTACGTATGTTTTATGTATTTGGGTGTAAATTAATCAGTTTTAAAAGCTTGATTGGTACAATGTTTACGTTTTATAGTGGATTATGTTTTTATGGTGGATCCAAATGACAATAAACATGTTTTGTCCGCCCTAAAATTGTACATAATTAGGTTTTGAATGCCTTGTGGTTTTGCCGTACAAGTATGCGCCGTGCGACCTAGAGGTCTTGGTTTCGATTCCTGGGTCGGGCAAAGTGTTATTGGGTTTTTCATAATAGGCTCGTCCCCTATTAGGTGGGACTGATACATACCTGGCGAAATATGGGTGCAGAAATGGTATCTGCCCATCCCATCAGGGAATACAGGCGTGAGGTTATGTATGTATGTATGTAATTAGGTTTTGATGATGGTAAAATTTCTTGGACGTGTTTCCTCCTTACTATAGTCCTGACTCCTTTAGACGTAGCGTGATGAAGCGTTTCAGCGGGCTGGCGTAAGGATATCGAGTGTGGAGTGATTGGAGACTCCCGCTACTTGATGCTCAATTTGAACATCATCGTATGAGACCCCATTGGAAATTACCGTAACAGTTCTTTTCATCATTTGACACAGACGTTAAGCAAAAATGTTTTATCATACATTGCCATTGCGCAGTCGAGAATCTCGGCGGTCGCGGGTTCAAAGTTCAAACACCAGGCACACACACCTGACTTTTCTTTAACGGTGAAGGAAAACATCGTAAGGAACACACTGCACACCTAAAAGTTCTTAGGAATTTCTTAGGTTGTCCGCCAACCCGCACTAGGCCAGCGAAGTCAAAGTCAAAGTCAAATTATCTTTATTGAAATAGACTTTTACAAGCTCTTTTGAATCGTCAATTTTAAGCTATTTTAAACTTAACTATACTATTGCCGCTTCGAAACGTGTTATCGCTGTGGAGAAGAAACGGCAAGAAACTCCCTCAGCAACACGAAGCGTGGTGGACTAAGGCCTAAACCCTCTCAGTTGTAGAGGAGGCTCGTGGCCTGCAGTGGGGCATAGTTTAAGGGTTGATGATGATATTGCCATTATAAATGTTGATATATTTCGTCAAGGGTTGATGCATTGCCTTCTGCATACATCGGGTTATCTAATAGTAGTAATAGTATCTAATAGTTTAATAGAAATTTTTACTTTCAGAATTTCTTCTCCACGGGATTTTTATCGTATTATCTAAATATTTTACAATGTATTGGAATTGTAAAAATAATTTAACAATAGCAGTCAATAAAGTCGGTACTGCTGACAATGAAATTGTTGCATTCATTTATTTAAGTTTAATATATTTTAATCACTTTTATTTATTTTTCATCATCGTCCATCTACAATCAATTTATTATTTACGCGACAACTAACCTCTATGTGACCTACCAGTTCTATTCATCTATTAAACGATCACCAATCATTGGACGCCCACAATTCCGGATCCAATTGTCATAACGCGACAAAATTGACAACCACTTACAAATAAGGAGATTAGAATTAAATGGCTGTCTGTTATTAATCATTCTTTTAATTTTTATAATGGACGCATTAATTTTTATATAGATTTTTTAAATGACGGTTAAATGTGGGCCACATAAATCTTTTTGATATGAATTAGAAAGTGTTACCTATATGGTAATTTCGTTAAGTTTTGTACATTCAATAAGCTATTCTGTGGTCATCTAGGACAGAGGTTCCTAAACACTTTTGTTTCATAGACCACTTTCAAAATTTTTAGGATTCGGTGGACCCCTGCAGTTACATTACTACCAACTTCCAAATCTCAAAAAAAAAAAACAAGACGCGTTGTACTGGTTATGAAATATGCAAGTTTTTACAAGTAACAGTCGCTGAGCTTCTGAGGTATGGATAGGAGAAGTCAAGCCAACATTTTAGTTTGAAACCACATTTATTTTCATGGACCCCCGCTTGCGACTGTGGACCTACATTTTTTGTCACGCCCAACGTAGATCTTGGGGGTCCACCTGGACCACTTTGGGAATTACTGGTCTAGGAGATTAGATGAGAGGTCTAACTAACTACACCGAAAAGATACATACATAGTGTCGTCGGTTTTAGGAACTACGAGAGACTTTTCGGTCTCACAGACACCCAGACCCGAAACAAATATTTATAGACTAGACAAAAATACGTCTCGATGCAGGGATCGAGTTCGCTGCCTCTCGTTTCACAAGCTGGTGTCTAGGCAACTGCGCCACGGAGCTTTAGTGTTTGTTGTATGTCTATTGAGACATAATCTAGATGGACTCGGAATCGAATCCGAGGCACGCGTAACTGACATGGTGTATTATCACGTACTGAGATGGAAGGAAAATATTTTGAGGAGACCTTCATAGTATGAAGTTCATACCTATTTTGAGCATTAAGTTTAAATATGCGTAAATGCCGAGAATGTTGCTTACATCAATTTTCGTGAAATTTCGAAGCTGTTAGTACCTAATAACTTAGCTTAAATTTGTCAAAGACTAGACGAATGTTTCTATCGATCAATAATAAAATAAAATGCTTGTTAAAAAAATGGTTCTTCGATCATCGGTAGATGTTTATCGTAAATTCATATACATATATATGTATAATATCTGCCTATTTTGATCATCAAATATTTACAAATTAACGTATATTTATCCGCCTATAATTGCTTGATTGAATTCGCAACATTTATATCAAATTAAAATCAATTTGTACACGTTTTAAAAGAGATTGGGCATTCAAGCGAGAAAATTGCTTAATCAAAGATTGCTTCGTACATGTATGTACGTTTGTAGTATGACCATCGAATATCGATTAAGTCATAACAAAATTTTATAAACAGTAATAATAACCAATTAACTTCAAAACTAATAGCTTAAATGCATTAGCCACAATATACCTGGGTCCCAATTAATCGTAAAATTATTTACAACATGCACTGACATAAATTTTTACAGCACTATACATTGATTAGTATAACGAGCCAGTCGACTGTTTGATGACCGAATTAACATTTTATAGAAATTAATCGATTCTGTATTTATATCGATTATACTATCGAGTTATAAACGTATCGTTATCACTAATGGTAACGTATGGCCATTGTATGGGAATCGGGAACGGGCTGGTTTCCTGTTTATTTTTAATCAGTTTCTTTGAGGTAATGAAATAATATTGCCTTTCTCATTATGAGCGGATCACGTGTGTCGACATTTTGTGTGATCTATCGATATGAGATTTTTTATTCGTATGTTAATTGTGTGATTGAAGTTGATTGAGGTTGTCATTATGGGAAATTTTGCTATTCACGTGGGCGTATCGGGATGGTTTTTTTTAATATTGGTCAATTAACAAGATTTGGTCTCTGTCTATAATTTCCATAGTTGACAGCCCCGTGGCGCAGATGGTTAGACACCAGCTTGCGAAACGAGAGGCCGCGGGTTCGATCCCCGCACCGAGACAAATGTTTGTGTGATCCACAAATATGTTTCGGGTCTGGGTGTTTGTGAGACCGAAAAGTCTCTCGTAGTCTCTGATACCCACGACACAGGACTTGTATCCTAGTGTGGGGTCAGAACTAGTATGTGACTGTTGGGTGTATTTATTTATTTATTTTATAGTCATTTGTTTTTTCAAGCCATATTGCCAAAGGAATGAACTACCCTCTCGGTGACTGTAGCATCCTATACCCACATACACGCTTTCCCAACCCCATTCCTTAAACAATGAAACTCCCAAGGAGGGATGGCGACAGGCAAACATTTGCCAAAAAATTCAAAGAAACAAGATGGATGGAGTGCGTAGAGAAGATATGAAAGAAAAATGGGTGAATAGGGACGGCTGATAGGGATGTTTGGTTATAAAACATACTGCGCCGAGCCCATATAAAATTGGGAACAGGGGAAGTGGATGATGATGATATTGTCAAAGCATTTATGACGTATTTTATAGGAAAGAGATAGGAAATATACCCTTCTCTTTCTAAATAATTTTAGTAGAGCATTTTAATAAAGGCTAGGAACGATAAATTACTGCCATTAATTAATACACGAGCGCAAATTGCTTTTCAATTTTGTTTTATTTTTTGTTAATTGATACTGCGGAGCAAAGCAGTATAAATTTGCGATGTTTGATCAAGAGGTCCCGGGTTCTATTTTTGACCCTCATAAAGTGTTAATAGAAAAGTACCATAATAGTAAGGTGATCTCCAGAGCATCGGATACAAATGGCAAGACTCTCCCGTCTTTCATTGCTCGTCACCATCATTCCCATTAATCATGACATTCACTAAGAACACAAATATCGGACTTTATGTGTCCCACTGCTGGACATGAACCTACTTTCTAACTGAAATGACCAAGGCTAAGTAGTAACAAGTACTGGCCTAGAGCGGGTTGAAAATCCTTGAGGAGACTCTTAGGTACATATGTATTCCTCACGTACAAGTTCGTATAGGCTTAAATTTATATTTTTTAGTCCGAGAGATTTCGTAAGTTTTCCAATTTCAAAATATCGTAATATGCAATAAAAAATAATTGTGTACGCTGTACAATTTTCCTACCGCCTAAATAAAGCTCAATACGATATAAATAAACAAAAAAAATATATGATTACTCACACAGGCCGGAGTCAAAAAAACACGATATCGGTTTCGTTAGGGTCAACAGATCCGAGCCTCGAGACGTCATCGGCCAAATTAAAACTAATTTATGTTGATTGAATTCATAATAGAAAAACATCCACACTACACTCGAGCGGTACTTAAATTGCGTTCCCAAACAATAATTTATTAATATCTTTTTTATATTTCATTTTCTTAGAAAAACTTGGCCTGTGTTATTAAAGCTTTTTGAGCATTGCGCACTCTATTAAAATAATATATAATGACAATTTCAAATAATAAAAACTAAAGGAATAGACAATAAGTGGACTGAATAAAAACTTTTTTTAACAATCATGCATCGCTGCGATGGTAAGGTTTTTGATCTGTTATTAACTATAGCGATTTGTTTATTACCAGCGCCACTGTTTAAATTAAGCAATTTACTAAAGAGCTATAAAAAATTAATGTTTTGTCGTAAAATTTAAATTCAAAGGAAACACAATTTATTCAAACAACACCGACAATAGGTTTGTGATTAATCGTGAAACACTATAAAATCGTTCACAACACGCAAATAATGTTTTAATTCAAAACACTTTTTCGAAATTCGATAAAACATCGATAAAAGAAACATCGAAACTCGAGCCAAATAACATTGGCTGATAACATTAGCACGAATGCTGGCTGAATTTTTGAATTGGTGAGAAAGTTCTCAAACGAAAACGAACTCAAAAGGAACGTGATTTAAATTCAAATCCCGAACGAGCTGTAGTTCGTGACAGTTCTAAATTATTTAAAAATAACGTACCATTGGGTAAGGCTTTCCATTAGCGGGCACGCGCCGAAGCCCCCAGACAAATGACATTTATAAACTCGATTTGGTATTTGTTTGAAATTGGAACGTCCCGGTTGAGGAAAATTCTGTCTAGACTTTCGTCATCATAGAGATTTAGTGGAAACCAATATAAGAACAGGACAATAGGTATTTCGTGACACAGAGTCATAGAAGGGGTCGATAAACCGAAAATATTATTAGCTTTCTACATGACAAATCAACTGGCTTATCGGATGTCGCGATGCATTACACCTCGTTGATTCCGAGGAAATTTATTCCTGCCAGTGTAGTCAAGAGGCCCTGGGTTCGATTACTGGATCGGCAAATGTCATGAGGCAGTGATTCCCAGATAGGGAAATTGTCATAACGAAAAAAAATCTCATCTGCCTGTACCTTAGGAGATAATAGTATAAATAATAAATAATAAATAAATACACCCAACAGTCATATACATAGTTCTGACCCCACACTAGGATACAAGTCCTGTGTCGTGGGTATCAGAAACTACGAGAGACTTTTCGGTCTCACAAACACCCAGACCCGAAACAAATATTTGTGGATCACACAAACATTTGTCTCGGTGCGGGAATCGAACCCGCGGCCTCTCGTTTCGCAAGGTGTCTAGCCAACTGCGCCATGAAGTTAATATGAAGCTAATACGAAATTCAAGTATCCAATGTATCACAAAAAAGTTTTTTTCTAAACTAAGAAGAGTTGTGTATTTTTAAATTCAGCAACGTACCTATCTACAATTACAAATAAAACCTCGTTCCTCGAACACCTTGAGGATAAAAAAGCGAGTTAAATAAACAAAGCATCGAGAGCACCACAAGACAATCATCGCTATGATACAAAGCAAATATCTAGAACGATTTGTTGGAAATGATTGCGCGCGGAAGTCGCGTGCTCTCGCCACCGACGCCATCGGCCGCGTAATGCTAACGACTGCGTACATCGAGCTAGGAAAATTATAGAATAACTTTAATCGAAGATATATAGGGATCTGTAGTTCTTTATTAACCGGACCTTCTCTACTGAGAGGGGTTACGCCTTAGTCCACCACGCTGGTCTAGTGTGGGTTGACGGTAGTCCGTCACTTATTTTTCAGAACTTATATGTGCGCGGGTTTTCATAATTTTTCTTCTTCGTTTTATTGCGTGATATTTATTGAGAACACACACATAACAACTTTAAGAGGCAAAGGTGTGCCTAGGATTTTTACCAGCAGTCGCCTAGATTATGTCTAGGACCTGTTCTTATACAAGTTAAATAAGACCAAGTAGGTATGTGCCTTTGTACAAGTGACGCGTAGCAATATCTTTCTTCCCGTCTACCAAACAAACAACAGCATGAGTGGGCTGACATTATTGGTGTAGTGCCACTGTGTTTTAATAGGTTTATAGCGTTTTCATTAATTTATGTAATTACTATTTACTCAATAGTCCACAATCTATATTTTCCTTCACATAACTAATCCGGTTTTGAAGATGGGAATCGTAAGACGAATAAAAAGGGTTGTGGGTACTCAAATTATCGATGATGGTTATCATTTGCCATCAAATTAGCTTTCTCGTTTGAACAGAAAAACTCTGTTTTGAAGTAATTGTAGATTTTGCGACTAATAAAAATATATAAAAGACTCTTTAAGAAAATAAATGTTTATTTGGAACAAGGGAAATACATCCCTTATACATGGTAGTGTCTATAATTTTTCCTACAAAAACTCCAAATAAGAGCTGCTAATGATTATAAAATCAAGTAACTGGCAGATGCGCAAACCGCGCCTTGCCATAAGGAGAGAAAAAAAAATCAAGTAACAACCAGACTAATTTTATCATCCTTTCATAAGAAGCATCCTATTCTACATTTCTTTTGTTTCGTAGCTCCTGACCAGTATAAAACCGCAATCGGATATTTTGTTTGTGTATCCATCCGAGACAATTACAGTAATCTGTTCTACAGCCATTAGAAATGTTTAAATATGAAATTATTGCGATAGAAAATCATTATGCAAACAAATATTAACCGAATTGCATTGAGATTTTGCATTTATCGCGTTGCGTAATGCCATTATTTGTGTTTAAGCGATTTTTTCATAATTTGTGCGTAGAACTGACGTTTTATGACTGTTGCGTTCGGATAAACGTAATTTTTTTCCTATTGCTTTTTATCAGCATAAGCTATAGGAATATTTCTGAATTGTTAATTTCCTACTCTATCTATTTCATTGCTCATTTTTGGTATTTTGGTCGACTAAGCCTTCATTTTTCTTTTAGAAACGTAATGCTAGTCAAGCAAGCGATTGCACACTTTCGCCAAAGCAGTAGGCACAGTTGTATTTCTACGCCTACCTTTCGTATGAGGTGCAAACACACCCAAAATTATAAATAAACAAATATTACATTAACAATACACACGGAAGTATTTACTGTTTTATCATAATTTAATCAATTACCTTTAATAAAAAACCGTGTGACCTGTTCAAAATTGGGTATATGTACCTATATGAAAATAATATATATGTATATGTACCTCTACGATACAAATATACAATCCACGCTTAGTGTAGAGGTCATAGCATATATTTTTAGTATCTGCTTAGGAACATGTTGAAACTATTTGTTATACCTATAAGAAAACGTTATGGTAACAGATAAATTTATTCTTATTTACAAAAAAAAATCTAGGAATGAATTATCAAGTACTTAAACGGTGAAAGAAAACATCGTAAGGAAACCTACACACCTAAAAAGTTCTTGTGAATTTCTTAGTATGTAGTCCGCCAACCTGCACTAGGCTAGCGTGGTGGACTAAGGCCTAAACCCTCTCAGTTGTAGAGGAGGCCCGTGCCCACCATTAGGACATAATATATGGGCTGATATTATTATTGAATAAATTATATTATATATTCATTATAATTCAATGACGAAATTTCAGAGCAAAGATTCCTGCCTTAAAAGAGTACTTTCCCAAGCACTTCCAAAAGATTTCAACGCTCTTATTTCCAATGACAAAATTGACCATCTGAGCATTGAGCTCAAGAATTCGCGGTTTCTAGTCGAATTATAATATACAAAAATAATATACAATATAAAGACATATCATTTAAATCTTAAAAATAAACGGCTAATTACCACATACTGCGATAGTGTGGGAACGGCTCATTATATATTCCTATCTCATTTATGTACTTTGTCATTCTATATTTGTGAATAATAAACAGATTTTTATACGACGTCGGTATTAAACGAAAAATGTTTTTATTAATTGACATCCGAGGCGCAGTTGGATAGGCAGGTTGTGAAACGAGAGGCTGTGGCTTCGATCTGTTATATCCATAACTAGTTCACAATTAAATGCTGTTTACAATTAATTGATGTTCACAATCCGCACTATTTATATTATATATGGGGCCATACCTAAGGCACGCGGCCGGAGAGTCACAGATAGACCGCGAGCCGCAGAAGTCATTACAACAAGTCCGACAGATTGTCATTTTTAAGTAAAGTGAGGCTTTAGGTGTTTGTGTGTGTAAAACTCGATTGAAATAAACTGTGGTTTTAGCCGAAATAAGTGTTTTTTTTTAAGGCAACCCGCGGCTGCCGCCTAACAGATCCCTGCACCGATACAAAGGTTTGTGATGTTTCAGATCAGGGTGTTTGTGAACTGAAAAGTCTCTCGTATTTTCTGATACCCACGACACAAGATTTGATCTTAGTGGGAGGTCAGAAAATTTTATTTATTTAATTTATTTTATATACTTTTATATACACTATACAAGGAAATATAACATAAATGACATACAACTTAAAAGATATATAGTTACAACATGCGGTCTTATCGCTAGCTGCGATTTCTTCCAGACAACCCACTGGAATAAAAAGTTGTAGTTGTGGCAGTTGTCTTCAAAAATACATTATATACATACAAATACATATATATGTATATACATGCATAAATACACACATACATACACATACACATTCATATATTAATAAATACCTACATACATATATAAATTACTTTGTATGTGATTGTTGCTGTTGTTTAATATTAAAGAAATTTATAAGATCGTGAGGAAACCTGCACACCTAAAAATATTCTTAGGAATTTCTTAGGTGTGTAGTCCGCTAACCTGCACTAGGCCAGCATGGTGGATTAAGGCCTAAACCCTTTTAGATGTAGAGGAGGTCCGTGCCCAGCAGTGGGACGTATATGGGCTGATGATGATGATGACACGGTACCATCCTTTCATACGCTTCAAATTTATTTTCTACGCCATAACAATAAGTACAAGCCAGGATCTAGGATATTTCCTCCACAATTTTCCAGAAATTTCTGAGAACATTAAAATTAGTTAACCAGCGGTTTTGTGCTTGCGGTCGCCGGTTCAAGTTGTTGAATTTTAGTAGTTATCGCGGCGATTAGGCTGCGATTACGAAGCTCTGCTAATGACTGCCATTAGCCGGCCTTCGTGGCCTGGTTCCGGCACTACATTTTGACGACCAAAATTAGTAGTAATATTATAATTGTACTTAAGTTATTTTATAGAAATATGTATGTATGTACCAACGGTCTCGGCCATAAAAGCCGCAGAAAATACTGATGTAGGAAAAGGCTCCCAATTAGAAAACGCCATGAAAAGAATATCATCATTATTAGCCCATATACGTCACACTGCTGGGCACGGGCTTCCTCTGCAACTGAGAGGGTTTAGGTCTTAGTCCACCACGCTTGCCTAGCGCGAGTTGGCAGACTACACACTTAAGAAATTCCTAATAACTTTTTAGGTGTGCAGGTTTCATCACGATGTTTTTCCTTCACCGTAAAGTACGTGATAATTCTTTGTGTAACACATAAATTCGAAAAGTCAAAGGTTTTGAACTCGCGATCGTCGAGATTCTCGACCGCGTGGCTGAGCTCAAGGCTATCACGACTTAAGCAAAGAATATATGGGAAGGTATTAATCAAGGTATACCAATTACTTAATAGGATACAGGCTGCTACAAATAGGAGGCTATGGCCGTCTTCTTCTATCTTATATCCTGCCTACATGTTAAAGTTGATGACAGACGTTATAAATAAAATATCCAACAGTCACGTCATAACAACATATAAGTTTGAGTCAAAGACTTGACTCAATTATTTGTGGCTCACAGAATATTAGTCGCGTTGTTTATTAAACCCACAGAACAGTTAAATAAGACTAGAAAGGAAATGTCAGCATGCCGAGCGTGCCGAAACTACGATTAGACTCTCATATGTTTGACGGCCGTATCTTAGTAATTCGGGTAGCGTGTAAGATCAAGACTTTTATAAAAGTATCAATCAATGGCAGCCCTTCATTTTTATTTGAAGATTTTATCACTGGTCGTGTAATCTTAGTACCTACATACAATGAACAGGTGACAGACAAGCGGCGACACTCATCTCCATACAAAATACTGTCTATTTCCCTTCTAATCTTATTAAGCTGTTCTGTGATAAAACCCTTAGCCTCTCGTTTTACACACAGATTGTTGACGGAAGCTGCGAATAACTTACCTATACATGTTGTGACTCTTTTAAACATTAATGTATGTTGTGGTAAATACAATGCAGCCCAAATGGAGGTTGGCTTAACATGATGACGATTCTCTCATTGTTCGAAACAATTTTGTCGGCTTTGACAAAATCGAAGATATAATTCGGGAACGAGACACATGTATAATCAATAGCAAGTTTACACTTAATATACAATGTTCGCTATCCTAGCTGATAGAAATATTTTATAACAAATAGAACGTAGGCCTTGCATGATATCAACCAATATAAGGACAGACAAAACCACTAATTATAAATAACAAGACCAATAAAGCAGAACTAAGGGTCTTTGATTACCAGGAGTGCAGACTTCGTAGGTGGCTATTAAAAATTAATATTACACTGCTTATACCACTTCGCAGGTAAATATGACCGCTTATTAAAGCTTGGTATGTTTTAATAAGTACGGGTAATATCAGAAATGGCGTGGGTTTTGCTACATTGTATTTGTAATTAGTGAAATGTTAATAAAGTAGTACTGCCTCGTGGTCTCGCGGTACAAGTATGTGCCGTGCGATCTAGAGGTCCTGGGTTCGATTCCCGGGTCGGGCAAAGTGTTATTGGGTTTTTCCATTAGGAAATTCTTAGTAACAGCACGGAGTCTGGAAATGTGCCCGAAAAACGGCAATAGGCTCGCCCCCTATTACGTGGGACTGATACATACCTGGCGAAATGTGGGTGCGCCTCTGCCTACCCCTTCGGGGAATACAGGCGTGAGTTTATGTATGTATGTAATGAAGTAGTAATTTAGTTGTACTATGCGATAGAGGTATGGTTCGATTATATTATTATAGATTCGATGGCTCGAGAGTACGAAAGATCGTCCTCTTGCCCTGTTCCCAATTCTATGTATTTTTTTTTATACTGGCACGGCAAAGTAACCCCATTGCACCTGATGGTGAGCGCAATGGAGTCCAGAAAAAGTGCCGACCAGCGAGAGATGATGGTCTCCCGTTGGTCGACACAATCATGCCGGCGGAATACCTCTTCACCTTACTGTGAAGAAGTTTGGGGGACTAATGCCATGGTGATCAAAGGACCGACCGCGAGAAACCAGCCAAAAAAGGCCGGCACGGTCATCCTTTCACCATGATTGAAGGCCCCCCCGAAAACCGGATATACACTGGCTGATCCCGGAACGCGGCATACTTGCATGTGCCACTATGGCGTGTTTTACGCCCTGTGTATGGTGGTCGCTATCCGGGCGGATACGAATATCCTACCACCAGCATTATTCTATTTATCCTTCCAAACGTCCTAAACAATGGTCGAGGGGCGGAGTGCGGCGGCGGTGCGCGGCGCCGACACGTTGCAAGTAATCACTAAATTTAATGTTATAGTCAGCCTCCTTGTTCCGCAAATCATCGCCGCTCATTAATTCAAACAATGTACAGACGAGTACGGAAAGTGTAGGTAAATTTATATTTAGAAGTATTTATTTATATTTAGAAATTTAAATTTAGAACAACGAAGAGCAACGATATAGTGACCCCAGACACTTAAACTTAAGGTTAACCATGCAGTTTACGTTGCATATTATGTCTTTGTTATTGGGGTAATTAGGCTTTCTGTTTTTATTTATTTCTTTAATAGAATACGCAGTAATTTTTGGTGCTTCTTAAATAAATCAATAATAAATAGGTACACCCAACAGTCACATACGTAGTTTTGACCCCATACAACGTTACAAGACTTTTCGGGCTCACATACACCCGAAACAAATATTTGTGCATCACACAAACATTTATCTCGGTGTGGGTACCAAACCTGCGGCCTCTCGTTTTGCAAGCTGTTGTCTAGCTAACTGCGGGAAAGGGCATTCATGTTCTTAATATCACTGTTTTCTTTGCCTTATATTTATATTTCACGTAGGTATATTTTTCTTTAATATTTTTCCTGTAAATCTATTTTTAAATACTTTAGCGATTATTCGGATATCTCATTGTGATGTATCGTGTTAATATTTGGAAATACGCATCATTATATTATACTTGAAAATCAAAATTAATTTAGGAACAACTTCTATTCTTTCTCTAATATGATTTCTACACAGGTGTAAAAAGACCGTAATCGAAGACTTAGATGGGTAAAAGCTACACTGATTACAAGTACAACACACATTGACGTTAAAAAAAACGACAAAAAATAAAAATAAATCTAAGCACTACATACATTATTGTTGTCACGGTGTTCTTACACCCTGTAGAGAAACTTTTAATCGCATATCCTCTTATGACGCGAATAACTCTTCTGAAACTCAACCAAAACACAAAATAAAAACCAAAAACCATCTACCACCAAACAACCCTTTCTCCATACACAGTGAATATCGCTTATAACTTTTTCCATTGCATCTTATAATAAATCCGTGAGCACTTCTCTCGCCACATACCCATACGCACCCGGCGATGTAAATTGAATTAGTGGGCGTGTGCGAGTTAGGGCATTTGATATGTACTGCCCAACTGTACTTAACGAGCGCACGGAAGCCTCTGTATTAAATAGGATTTAAATAGGCATTAAATAGGCGAATTTGCGAACAAAAAACTTTATCAACCTCGTTGTGCGGTATTTAGCAACGGTTCGGGTAAAGCAAGTCATCTATGAATTTAATTATTTTTTGTTGTAAATTTTTGTATCGAGAATTTTTATATAAAACGGTTTTGGAAAAGGAACCTGTGAGTATGTAGGTATAAGTATACGTTTTTCTTTTCATACGGTAAAATTATGAAGGGTAGAGGTAAGGAGAGTCATCTCATATGGTAGAAAATCGAAAAAAGTGTCCTGCTGTAAGCTGTAAATAACAGTTCAAAAACCTTCCAGAATGGCGCGGGTGTAGATAAAGGGTATGGTATGAATTTAATATTATTGTCGACTAAAGTAGTTACTTATTGAAAATGTCAACTACTTGCGTAGTACAAAATAATGTAGTAAATATAACCTTTAAGAGTTATTATGAGAAAACGCGTGTAGCTAGAGTGATTTTATATCCTGAACTGTGAATAGTATGTTTATTGATTTCCGCTTCCGTTAAAATTTACCCTGATGCTAATGTGGCACCACCCTAATTTAATACATATTGACGGACACTTTTGCATGTACACAGATGATTCTCCTTATCTCTACCCTCCATAGGTAAAATTTAAAGATTGTGTAGTTAACACTATCATATATTTTAAAACGGTATATCTAATCTATTTCACTTTCCTTTAATTTTTATCTCAAAGATTTACCAAACTGTACAAATGGAAATTTTCTCACACATTAAACTTTTCCCCTGAAACTACCCTCATATTTATTATAGAATGTAAGTTTATCCCAAAACGCTTAAACTAATAACGCAACAGACTCCAAATTGCACCAATACTCGTACATATTTTACTTTACTTACTTTATTGTTACTGTTTACAGATTTATGTATAGAACAAAAGGCATATGTACGTTTCTATTGGATTTTTATCCTACTAGTACAAGGTAATTATTAGATAAATTAACTGTTATGGAATGAGATGCGCCGGTGAATTTCAACCCCAATCGTTTCCACAACCGCTATCGATGTACATACGTCACAAAATTATTACGTCACCAACCTCAAATAAATTACAATGACACATGTTATTCCCTTAATCTAGTTTAGAGGCAATTATCGTAATCACTCAATACATTGACTTGCAATCAAAGCCGGCGTCCCGGCGCCAGTTCAAGCCGTTTGAAACAAAGCCGGCGCCGCTGATTGCAACCCAGTGACTTGCACTCGGCTTACAACACGCCGTGAAATTGGGAACAGCCGGTTCAGTATGTTGACGAATTTTTGCCGCAAATTTATAATTAGCTGGAAAATTTACGGTTTTTGTTGGTGTTAATTTTTTGTATTTTTATTTTATTTTAAATCTATCGAGCTGTATTAGTATTCTACTGCTGTACATTCTTTGTGTTTGTAATAAGGCCTTGGTCCATAACAGTGGCCTAAAGCAGGTTGAAGAGTTTCACAAATAACGGTGGCCTAGTGCAAATTGAAGAGTAAAACTTATGAAAAAATCCTATTAGCTTGTGAGTGCAATTGCCTCTACAATCTTTCTTCGTCGTTTAAATGCTTGTTGAAATTATTGGAATAGTCTCGTTTTCATACATTTTAGTAATACTAGGTGTAACAAGCACTGATCAGTTTCAAACCTACGAACGAAATCTTTGAGTAGGTATTATAAATTACAAACATAACGTAACTGATCCCATCACATTCATTGAAGTAGGGATCAATAAACAAAGCAATAATTTTATTAAAACTTGAATGTCGTGATGTCCTCGAGGCACGCGGTCGAGAATCTCGACGGTCGCGGTTTTAAACCCAGGCACACTGACTTTTCGAAGTTATGTGTGTATTCACAAATAATTATCACGTACTATACCTAACGGTGAAAGAAAACATCGTGCTGAGACCTGCACACTTAAAAGTTCTTAGGAATTTCTTAGGTGTGTAGTCCACCAACCCGCACTAGGCCAGCGTGGTGGAGTAAGGCTTAAACCCTCTCAGTTGTAGAGGAGGCCCGTGCCCAGCAGTGAGACGTATATGGGCTGATGATGATGATGATGAACTTGAAATCAACGCAAAAAAATCTCCATTTCAAAACTCATACGCTTAATCAGATTGACATATAAAAACTATGCTTGATAGATAAATATAAAAAGTTTTCTTATTCCACAACGCGAGCCCATCTTCAAAATCGTTAATCTAGCCGCCGATATATCGATTTCAAAGTACGCTGGGCGACTAATCTATTTATCGATACAATAACAATACTATTTACCGATACTAACCGGTAGTGGAGGTAAAAAACGCTCTTTGAACAGTCTTTGTTGAGACCGCCAGACAAATGTAAATGATGACTGTACATTTTGTTCAGTAAATAAAATTTAATACGCGCCTACTTGTGTTCGGAGATATTTACGGTCTTGTAGCATGGAGGCGTGATGGCCTAGTAGACGTGTCGAGAGTCGAGAATGAGTCGATACAGTATCACGCTATAAGCAAATTTGAATCTTTCATAGTTAGGTATACGAAAAATCTCATAGTTTAATTGTACATATTTAGGAAGAAATTTATTTCTGCACCCACATTTCACCAGGTACCTATGTATCCCACGAAATAGGTTGTGAGCTTATTGTCGTTTCTTGAGCACATTTTCAGGCTACGTGCTGTTAATGAGAAATATCTAGTAGAAACACCCATTAAAACTGCGCCTGACATGGGAATTAAAGCCGGGACCTCTAGATCGCCGCGGGCCAGCGTCGCACACGAAACTATCCCTCGCAAAAAGTTAATATCAATTTCAATAAAGGCTGGTGTAAATTCTCGGAAACTTTTTCTCTGGGATCATAATTATAATAGAGAAAACGTTAAGAAAGCAAAGGAAGGTAAGACAAGCAGGTAGGTGCATACATCATACATGCCTTACAGCCTAAATTCCCATCCGAGCAAAGAATTATGAAATCTTTTTATCAGAAAATTATCAGTACAATTCCATCTACACATGTCTAAAATTTCAGCACAAGTATTTCATCGTTTTGACAATAATAAATTACAGATAACTTAAAAAAGTATATTTTACTCTAAATTTTAGTTACAATTAAGTAATAACGCTAATTGTTAACATCTAATTAGCTATGTGTTATAAAGAAATCAGGTAAGGAGGTCGAAAACTCATCAAACTCTATAAATCTATGCCCTAAACCTTTGTAATGAGTGAATTACCATACAAATATAGTTTTGGCCGGCCGTATGATTGGGTAGGCGCCCCGTCGCCTCCCAGCCTTTGTGGGAGCCGCCCGACCACAATTTATCCATGCTTGATAACTTCACAAATATTGGTGGACTGTGATTAAATGCAGGCTATTTGAAAGAAGAAAAACTTTTATTTATCGCAGGCACAACAAATACACATAGGATCATCATCATCATCGTCATCAGCCCATATACGTTCCACTGCTGGGCACGGGCCTCCTCTACAACTGAGAGAGTTTAGGCCTTAGTCCACCGCGCTGGCCTAGTGCGGGTTGGCGGACTACACACCTAAGAAATTCCTAAGAAATTTTAGGTGTGCAGGTTTCATCACGATGTTTTCCTTCACCGTTAAAGCACGTGATAATACATTGTGAATACACACATAACTTCGAAAAGTCAGAGGTGTGTGCCTGGGGTTTGAACCCGCGACTGTCGAGATTCTCGACCGCGTGCCTAAACCTCGAGGCCATCATGGCTTTTTACACATAGGATACAAGTTACATAACAAATAAGGTGCCTATTACAGGTATTATATAGAAAAGTACTTGCACATAAATATATTTTTTAGGCTTGTCTCGCGGTATAAGTTCCCGAGTCGGGCAAAGTGTTATTGGGTATTTCCGTTAGGAAATTCTCAGTAGCAGCACGGAGTCTGGAAATTTGAATAAAGGCAATAGACTCGCTGTCTAAATGTGGATGTATAATAACTGAGTCTTTATTTTGGGTTCTATATAATTTTTACCGCACTTTTGCATTTAAGTAGGTATATAGATTTCAGCAACCACTATTTTAAAGCATTACTGGAGTTTTTTTTAATAAAAAATTAAGTTCAGTTTATAATAAATGGTTCGATTGTACCTACCTATTGTGAGGTTCCGAGTTCGTTTCACACAATTTTCAATTTATTTTTATTTACCCTTGTCAATAAAAAAATGTGTCGGTTCTAGAACCAAACCCAAAGCTCTATTCACTGTCTCTGGCTTACCAACTACGCTAGAGGCTGTATCCATTCATAATTATTTAATAATAAACTTAAATAAGCGGACCAGAGTTACAGAATATAAATCTATTGGTAGCCTCGAGCGATGACCCGTTTTGCTAACTAGTATTTATTATCTGTGCGACAAATACAGATTAAATATTGAAGTACAGCCAAGCTCTTGTTTATTGAATGAGTTGCAGGCGGGCATAATTATAGGGATTTTTTCTACTCGATAAATTATTTTGACGGCACTGCGTTATTGGCTCAGGGCAAGTGTAGAATGGTGGAAAAAAAAATCCAATCCAATCCATCAGCCAATGGAAGTCCACTGCTGGACTCTCTCCCAATGACTTCCACAGGGACCTGTTGGGGGAAATAAATATCATATATATTTCACGCTGCGTCCCATAGGAGCAAGCAGAGCCTATGGATCTTCTTTTTCTCGGTCCTGACATTAAACTTACTTTTTATCGATTTTCGTCAACCGGTCCATGTATTCACGTTAATTCAAAGTGCTTTTGACCTGTCCCTTCTTCTTTTTTCTCACCAGTCAATAAATTATGGCTACTAATTCATAAATAAATACAACCAACAAGTCACATACATAGTTCTGACCCCACACTAAGATACAAATCTTGTGTCGTGGGTATCAGAAACTACGAGAGACATTTCGGTCTCACAAACACTCAAACCATTAAACAACATTAAACATTTGTCTCGGTGCGGGGATCGACCCCACGGCCTCTCGTTTCGCAAGCTGGTACCTATCAAAGCCTAATTTATTAATGAAACACTGTGAAAATTTCCTTGGTTCTTGCCCAGTTCCCAATTTTATTTGGAGTCGGCGCACTTTGTTTTATCCTTCTAAAGTCCAAACATCCCTACTAGCCGTCATCGGATTCTATTAACTGTAGACATGAAAATATTAACCACACATAAAACGTCAAGGAAACGGTAAAGTAATTTTATCAGCCGTTACCTAGTCACAAAAACTCGCCATACAATTGGTAGCTCAGCGCGACTTGAAGCCTAGTGACTGCGGTTGCAAACACAGAACAGTTGAACAAGACTAGAAAGGATATGTCAGTACGCCGAGCGAGCTAAACCTACGATTACACTATCATATCTTTGACACGGCCACTTCTTAGTAATTCGGGTTGCGTGTAATGTTAAGACTTTTATAAATATGTGACAATCAATAGCAGCCTTTTTTGTTTTAATTTTTCATTATTGATCGTGTAATCGTAGTAGAATGAATAGGTGACAGACAAGCAGCTACACTCGTCCCCATACAAAATACTGTCTATTTCCCTTCTAATCTTATTCAGCTGTTCTGTGGTTCCAACTACGGTAATAAGACGACAAAATAAGTTTATATTGTTTTTTTATGACGTCAAATATTTTAATATGAATTTTATGATTTAATATATGATACGATTTAATTATTAAGGACCATAAAGAAATAACATTGTATTTAATTTTACTGAGAGATCAGCTAATTAACCTTACCGAACTTCTGCGGCAACTATAAAATGCCTACAAAAATATCGTAAAGTTCATAAATGTAATCATACAAATCCACATATTTATCAACACTAAATGCTTAACTACGTATTCGGCGACGAGAGCAAACATAAAATACATAGTTTCCGAACGCACCATTATTAAAAAGATATCAATAAAAGCAATTACGAGTACAGCCATTGAAAAAATCGCACGTATGCGTCGACAAAAAAGTCGCGCGAGCACAATTAGCCCGCGCCGGCTCGCTGTGGGCGTGAGGCCCCGCCCAGAGGCGTAGGGAGGGCCGCGACAGTTTGCCGCCGGAGGAGGACGGAGGGCCAGTCGGCTTCGCTATCGCGGACTTAGCGCGCGTTGTGCGCGGCACTCGCGAAATTTCGCGCAAAGCCGCCGGCGATCAGTGCCTTCCGGATTGCATCCCAACACTAATTAAAAACACGGATTTTTACATCCATATATGTAGTGACATTTGTGATTGACTGTACGCAGTGAAAACACAAAAAATATTGAAAAAAAAAACATGTCTTAATTACAACGTCGTGACCAATCAGCGAACTCATTCCAATATCTAGTTTTTTTTTATTTCGTGTTCCAAATTTGAAATGAATTACAAACTGAAACTTTTTGGTGTGGCATAAAAATGTCAAGAGAAAACATAAAAACAGTTCCGTATAATAACCTTGTTTACGTATTGAACACGAGTGTTTATGAAAATGGATTTAACTACTCGCCGTGGGGATTTGGAGGGAACAATGCCGGAGTTGGTTTTATCTATGAACGGATCGGAGCAGGCGTGCCGTGACATTGTGAACGGGACTGAGAGGGGTTGTGACGTCACGGGAACTACTCCGGAAGTGACGACGTCAAGGAAGACGAACTCGTTCAGTATTAGAAACTTGGTCGGGGGCGAGGATTCGGATCGCGCTGCCGACGGCGCGGCGAACTCTAGCGATGGTGAGTAATTACATTCGCAATCTGAGTAATTGCACAATGATAACTAAATGACATTATAATTTTCAGTTGTAATTTTGATTTATTTCCGGTATTAAAATGATTGCTTGGTATTTTTTATTGAATTGTTGGTTACGTCTGTAAAACTATTTGCACAAGGATGTGTGCGATTAAAATTAATATTTGAAAATAGAATTTGAGTAATTATTTCTCATTTTGAATTTGGAACGTTTAAAGTAAATGTGTTTTTTAACATGGAACATTTTTTAAAGTAATTAATAATGTATTTATAAATAGTTATAGTCAAGTTTAAAGCAAATATAGATTATATAAAAGCTCATATTCATCTCTATAGAGTCTACCCACTAGCAGTTTGAAATTGAAGTTCTTATTTGATCTAGCTCTTTTATTTTTAACAGGATTTATTTAATAAAAACATACCAGATTTAAAGAAAATGTTGTGTAAAGAACATTGTCTTCAGAGAAAAAACCTAATGGTCTTGCAAGGTTTTATATGAGGTCATCTTATTAGTATAATTATCGAATAAAATTACATTATTTCATTTTACAATATTTTCAAACAATGTAACCTTTAGTTAAACAAACTGAGATTGCAATGGATAATATATTGATTGATATAGGGGGCGCCACTATAGCTAATCTAATTTTATAGAAAGTTTTTCTAGGTCATATTTAATGAACTTCATACATAAATTAATTATTTAAAAACAATTATTGTTTACTGCGGATACACATGTATCATAATACATTGTGCGACACTAGCGCCACCACAACACCACAACACCACAACTGTTAGGTTTTCGAACTACAATTTACTGCTGTCAAGTGAATACTTTCAATTTCTTATTATTTTATTTATCTATACCAGACTGCTATAAGAAGTACAAACACAAGTAGTGATGGCCTCGAGGTGTAAGCACGCGGTCGAGAATCTCGACGATCGCGGGTTCAAGCCCCAGGCGCACACCTCTGACTTTTCAGTTATGTGTATATTCATAATGAATTATCACTTACTTTAACGGTGAAGAAAAACATCGTGAGGAAACCTGCGAACCTAAAAGTTCTTAGGTGTTTAGTCCGCCAACCCGCACTAGGCCAGCGTGGTAGATTAAGGCCTAAACCCTCTCAGTTGCAGTGGAGGCCCGTGGACAGCAGTCAAACATATATGGGCTGATGATGATGATGCGACTGCTATAATGATGATTTAGGATTAATCGTAATGTTCTTGAAATGAAATTGAATGAAACTTCCGAAGTGTTCCCCAAGTAAGGGGAGTAACCCTTATCAGAAGCTTAAAAGGGTTCATATGAGAATAGGAGTCGGTATATCTAAGAAAATTCGCTAACAGGTCCAGCTTATAGGTATATAATATAGTATTTGTTTTTGTGCTACGTCTAGAAGACGTCAATGACAGAGTAGGTTTCTGATTTCCCCTAAATAAGTATCGTTATCATTCAAGGCTAATTACTGTTTAATTAATTCACATATGTTCATCAAATATCACACATCAGATATTTAAATTAATCAATTTTAATGAAATTAATTTGGCAATGTCCATCCATGATAAGAGTGAAGCTTGTTTTTTAGAAATATTAATCATAATTCAATTAACGACGTTAAAAATATGTTTTCAAGTATTATTTATTACAGACATTTTTGTACTATATTTGTTATCTGTGCTGCAAATACGGATAAAAAAATTGAGTGAATGATTGCTAGCCAGCTAAAGCAAGTGAGGGTACTTTCTTCCACTGAGTGTTTTAGATAAATTATTTGGATAACTAAAATGACCACACCAGCACCTAATGGTAAGTGTACTGACCACACAGACTGTCAACTGTCAAATAATTATTTCAGTTATCTGTCACCAGCCAGCGCCACCGGTGAGTGAGGTATATATTCGGTTCGCATTGTACATAGCTGTCAAAATTTGACATTACACGCACAGAAACAAAGTTTAACATTAAATGACATTTAAGCGACAATTTCAAACTAATGAACCCCATTTCTGTTAACCTCATTCTTATATATTAGCCTATTGTATGGCTGTATTATTAATCTGCCCGAGCCCAGCAGTCCCACTGCTGTATATGGACTGATGATGATGATGTAAATTGTAAATATCTCTGTATCATCATCATCATCATCATCAGCCCAAATACGTTCTATTGTGGGCACGGGCCTCCTCTACAACTGTGAGGGTTTAGGCCGTAGTCCACCACGCTGGCTTAGTGCGGGTTGGCGGACTACACACCTAAGAAATTCCTAAAAACTTTTAGGTGTGCAGGTTTTATCACGATATTTCCCTTCACCGTTAAAGCAAGTGATATATTGTACGCACGCGGGTGGCACGTCCAGGGGGGCGTCAAATCGAGCGATTCATAATGTAATTCAAGTCAATGTCATCATCATCAGCCCAACAACACACATAAAAGTCAGAAGTGTGTGCCTGGGGTTTGAACCTGCGACCGCCGAAATTCTCGACCGCGTGCCTAAACCTCGAGGCCATCACTGCTTAAGTCAATGTCATAATATCTTAAGTACCGAGTATAACATATATCATGACATTTTGCATACAAGAAAGTTGATTATTTTGTAGATAAGATCCTTTTTTGTAGTTGTAAGGTGTAGGTGTTTTCTCAGTAGCTGTATCGTGTCTGCAAATGTGCCCGAAAACTACAATAGGCTGGACTCTGCTACGTGGGATTAAAAACTTAATTGGTGAAACGTTTAAATACCTGTACCAGGGGCTGTACTTCCATAGAAGCCCAAAAGCGTTACACGTTAATTGCGTAATGTCTAGTTTACAATTGTTTATTGTGGGGTCAGGATATTCTCGTTCATCTGTCAAATTGATTTTTTTAAATAGAGATTGAAAGCTTAAAATGATTAGTGATTTTGTAAAGCTATCAGGGCTTTTGTGCATCTATGGAAGTACCACCACTGTCCTTTACACCTCTGTCTCTCCCTTCGGGGATACAAGTATGAGCATCTGCACATTGAAATTTCAAGGTATATGGCGCCCTCTATTCATCTTTCAACACAAATTAGCTTAACAATTGTTGTAAATCGAAACAACTCATAAAAATCCCAAACCATATTTCAAAAACAATTTAATTTTAATCACTTGAAATTAACCTGTCATTTAATTATGATCAATATTTATGACACGTATTATGGGCCATAAAGCGTCTTAACCGAGATGACATCATGCAAACGACCTATTACAGTGTTACCAGCGAAGTTGTAAAGTGTGGGGGCAAAGGATTTCGAATTGGCACCAATTATATTAATTATTGCAATTAATCACGTCGTAAAAATAACATTGTAGGTATACAAACCTTGATAATAGTGTGAAGAAGTTTTATAACGCATAATTATTAAGTAGATTTTATCTGAGTGAATAAATTTAATGTAAATTCTAGAAAGAATATGGCGACCGGTAACTGTCTGCCTTGTTGTTACGCGGCATAAGCGTGCTGAGAGTACCTGGGTTCGATTCCAGGTCAGACAAAGTTTTATTAGATTTTTCATCAAGAATCAGTCTTTACTCTATCAAGACAAAAACTGCATAATAGTCTTATACAACTATGAATAAAGCGGTTAGCTTAAGCTTATAATATAATAGTTGGAAATCATGTTAAAGATAAATTTAAGCCTATATAACTTATTAATTTTTACGATTTATATTAGTCATGAAAATAGTCACCACTTAAACCTAAAAGTTATTCCAATTACAGTATGTTATATATAAAGGAAATACTTTAAATAAACTGACCAAAAAACAATGAACATAATTTATTTAAATAATAAATAAACTTTTATACATCAATGCTTAAATAAATGCAAATAACAAATAAATTTTAACGCAATAATGCAGTTATACCGTTGATTGGCATCAATCAAATCCCAGTTGATACTTTGAGCTGACTTTATTGTGTTTTACGGCGCATGCAATGACCATAAACGGTACAATGTTGGCGACAATTAAAATAATTTGCTTCGTACATCCACGCCACTTATTAGGCACATAAATGGACTCTTTATAGCATTCTCGGACTAATTATTGCCTTGTGATGAATTCTTAGACATTTATAGGCATTTGTGATGCGTCATTATGAGAAGTTAACTTATATGTCGATGTTTTTTAGTGCTAATAACTCAGCGGAGTCATAGAAAACTTAGTGCGAGAGCGGAAACTTTTCTGAACCAAGATTTGTGATGGGCTAAGGTGGGTAAAGATATAGAATTGTTACGAACACTACTTTGAACTTAAATTTGTGATGGACCCAAGTTTAATTTTAAACAAGTCATCAAAGAGAGACCTTAAACATTGATATTATTTCCTTATATATTTACAAAACTACTTGCTTAGTGACTAACTGAATATATAAAAACTATAATAAAAACAAAATTAATTTAATTATAATAATTACAATAATTTTAATTCCAGATCTTTCGATTAGGACGCAAAAACAATATGTTAATATTTCACAATTTACATGTAACTCCTGATATGTCGCGGTAACCTCATGGTGTCTATAAGCCATCCTGTTTTTGCCAACATATAATTAGTAAGCTAATTCACATACCAAAACGACATTTACTTATATGTAGGAGAAAAATATAACTGCTTAATTAATTATAGAAGGGTAAGAAGACGAAATGCCAGCTGACTTTACAGCAGGACCAGCTGATCATTTGTTAAGGCTCTGTAGATAATCATCGGATTAATGTACGTCCCACTTTTGGGCACAGGCCTCCTCTATAATTGAGGCGGTTTAAGCTTTATTCCACCACGCCGACCTGGTGCGGGTTGGTGGACTACACACATAAGAAATTCCTAAGAATCTAGTTGTGCAAGTTTCCTTATGATGTTTTTTGCTTTGCCGTAATATTTTTTTGATTAATAGGTAATTATTTATGAAAAATTTATTTGAGAATACCCATATAACTTCTGTTCTGTAGGTAGTAAGGTATTATCATTCAGAATCATACCGTTCAGGACACAGATGACGAACGAATGAAACGTATTACATTGACCAACTTATAAAAGGGATAGTTTTAACTTTACAAAACTATTTTTTTTATATCAGTATAGAAATTTTCTTAAAAAAATACTTTTGCTTTTTGTAGCAACTGCTGATATTCGCAATGCTAAGGTTAATAAAGGAATAAAATTAATATTTATCACGAAAACATGACAGGTTTTACGCTTATATGGAAAAGTGATCAACTCCGCTCTTCATTTAATTTTGTGAGAATCAGTGAGAATAGCTAACAAGTATCCCTAGGTTAAATAATAGCCCATGGAATCCACAGGAACCGTTTTAACTCACTCATGACTTGTGTTTTTAATAGAACAATTCCTGTTAATATTTCTATGCCATAAATAATAGTTTACTGAAAAAAACTGTTGCCTCACTGACAAGATGATTTAAAAGGGACACTCCTCCACCTGTGTAACACCAGTGTCCTTAATAGCTTTGCCGTAAATATTATCGGATTATTTACAACTTTGTAATATCAAAAGTTGTGTTGTATTTTTATAAGGATTAAACTTAATGAAATATGGCTTTTCTTCCGTTAAATGTTTTGTACTGGCAATGTTGATATTAAAAAATTGATGTAAATATGGTTGGTGGATAGATAGCCCTGTTGCGCACTTGGCTTGACACCAGCTTGCGAAACGCGAGGCCGCGGCTTCGATCCCCAGTCCGAGACAAATGTTTGTGCGACCCACAAATATTTGTTTCGGGTCTGTGTTCGTGAGACCGAAAAGTCTCTCGTAGCTTCTGATACCCACGACACAAAACCCGTATCTTAGTGTGGGGTCAGAACTATGTAGGTATGTGACTTTTGGGGTGTTTTTTTTTTTTACAAAAGCCCATGCAGAGTATTAATGCACAAGAAATGATATGACATCATTACACTTAATATTGCTGGCCTGCTGATATTCTGCTTCACACTTAAAGGACTTAGGATAATAGAGAGAATCATGTGGACTAGCAAACTATTCCGCAAATTGATGGTATGATGACATAAGTGACCACGTAGTTGTGGCATCGAAAACACGCGCCGTTGCGTTCTCGATAGAAAAATGAAAAACAAATCAATAACCACATCCTTAACAACAGTGTGAAAAGTTACAGCTAATATTTGAAAATAGCGGACATACATTCAGGCTTGTATCCCATAAGGAGCAGAAAGAGTTGCATTTATCCATCCACATTATGCCAACTAGTGTGGGACGTCCTGCAGCACGATGGTCCGACGACTTTAGAAAGGTGGCGTGACGGATGGCTGAGGGCCGCTCAAGACCGGGATGGTTGGCGTTTTCTTGGGGAGGCCTACGTTCGGCAGCGGACGGCGATAGGCTGAGTATGTTATGCCAATTGGCCTATTGTATTACTCCCACGTAATTGATGTCGAGCCTATTGCCGTTTTTTGGCTAATTCAGCCTGAACCACTGCTAAGAATTTCCTCATGAACCTTTAGATCACTGGGTACACACTTATGACGCACTTATGTTCTTCAATATACTTAGGCATTAGATAACTTCAAACAATATGACAGTTATCAAATTAATATGAACAAGATAGCATTTTAAATTTGTGCAAAAAACTGTATTGCTTCAAACTTTTTGATCCTTTGACCTAAAGATCAAGAGACAGTTATTATTTATCAGTCTAAATTGATAAAGTTTGTCTTTAAACCAAGTTTAGACAGTATTAAAAATAGATCTTCGTGCATTTTATTACACCAACTCAACTCAAGAATTCACAAGTAAGAACAAAACGTAATGAAATTCTAATACAAAATATTTGTGTCGAAGCCACCCTAAGTAACACGCCACCCACAGGCTCCGGTGTCACAATGCTCCATATAAATTGTTGTTTACGACATTGTATTGTGAATGCTCTTTATTGTCCAATACTGGTTCCAATACTATAATACACTATAAACTCCACAATAACACTTCGATAGACACTTTATTTCACTTAAACATGCATTTTTGCCGGAAGAATATTCATATATTTATTCGTCGAATTATTCATAAAATTTTACTTCTTGTGTGAGTTGTATTTACCTAATAAACTAGAACATAATTTCAATGCAATTTATTTAAAACATTTCATAACAAATACATTTATTGTATTAGATAATTGTAATCTTAACTGCAAAGTTAAATTGCTTATAAATTAATTCAGGCAGGGTATATTTCTACATAAAATACTAGAGTAAATTACGTTTTATGTCAAATGAATTATCTACAACAAATTATATTAGTACCGCGACTCCGTCCGCGTAGACTACAGGGTTGTGTTCAGAAAGAAAATAAGTTGTAGTCTTACTCCACAGAGTCCCATTTATGTCCATATCAAAAATCGGTTACATCGGTCAAATGATTTAGGCGTGAAAGCATAACAGACATATAGTTACATATAAATACATAGTTACAGTCGTCTACACGTCGTTTCATCATTCTAGCTTTAAAAATGACAATACTTCCATACAATCTTTCATCCCCCGTTTCAACCCCTTAAAACCCCTTTTTCGCAATAAAAAGTAGCCTGTGTCTTTTCTCAGGGTCTAAACTATCTGTGTTCCAAATTTCATTGAAATCGGTTCAGAAGTTTTAGCAGGAAAGCGAGACAGACAGAGTTACTTTCGCATTTATAATATTAGTATGGAAGTATGGATTTCTAAACACAGTTCGCTTTGTACATGAAAGCTTAAGAACTTATTCTTAACGTATAAATATTGTAAGAAGTTTTTAACTGACTCCGTAATACACAGCAAGCCCCCCTCCTTCATTTCTGGGGTGAGGAGAGCCATGATCAACTTTCTTGTTGAAATTATCGCATTCAGCCCCCTTCATAACAGAAACAAGAAAGTTATCTAAAGCATCAGTTCCGAAGTAGGTACATTACTCGTATTAGAATTACGTAAGACTGCCTCGTGGTAGACTGCCTCGTGGTCTCGAGGTACTTGTATGTGCCGTGCGATCTAGAGGTCATGGGTTCGATTCCCGGGTCGGGCAAAGTGTTATTGGGTTTTTCCATTAGGAAATTCTCAGTAGCAGCCCGGAGTCTGGAAATGTGCCCGAGAAACGGCAATAGGCTCGCCCCCTATTACGTGGGAGTGATACATACGTGGCGAAATGTGGGTGCAGTAATGCACCTCTGCCTACCCTTTCGGGGAATACAGGAGTGAGATTATGTATGTATGTAGAATTACATGCTTGATCAGAACAAAAAATTATGAAGGTTTGTATCTTTGTATTCTTTGTACGCCATCATCGTTTAGAATAGTGCCAGCCCACGTGGTCAATCTTTATAGTTCTAGGTCTTTTAAGTGTACCGTAGAAAAGCAAGATTGTGTTGTGTGACGAAAATTTGATATTTCTTAAGAATTTATTATTATACGCCATCCTTTTCCCGTCAAGTGTAGTATTGTCACCCCGCCGTCAGTAATAAAACCTATAGAAATTAAAGCGATATGCTCAAGTACATGAGCTAACCTTTGTCCCTAAAGTACTTTTTAGAAACATGAAATGGCCAATTGCATTCATCATCAGCCTATACCCATATACGTCCCACTGTTTGGCACGGGCTTCCTCTGAAACTGAGAGGGGTTTTAGGCCTTAGTCCACAACGCTGGCCTAGTGTGAGATGGCGGACTACACACCTAAGAAATTCCTAAGAACTTTTAGGTGTGCAGGTTTCTTCACGATGTTTTCCTTCACCGTTAATAAATAAATAAATAAATACACCCAACAGTCACATACATAGTTCTGACCCCACACTAGGATACAAGTCCTGTGTCGTGGGTATCAGAGACTACGAGAGACTTTTCGGTCTCACAAACACCCAGACCCGAAACAAATATTTGTGGATCATACGTAATCATTGTGAATACACACATAACTTCAAAAAGTCAGAGGTGCCTGGGGTTTGATTCTGCGACCGTCGAGATTCTCAAACGCATGCCTAAGCCTCGAGGCCATCACTACTGCCCAATCGCATGCTCGAGGAATATTACCAACAATTCGAGGATAAAGTTTACGCTGTCACCACAATACAATCGCAATTTTTTTTTTTTTTTTTTTTAGTAGCCTATACTAGATCCCACTGCTGGGCAAAGGCCTCCTTCTTCTTCTTCCACTCTTCTCTATTTTGTGCTATGGTACGCCACTCCTTCTCAAAGGCGTCCAGGCTGTCTCTCTAGCGCATTCTCGGTCTGCCACACTTTCGGCGGCCCTCACATGGAATCTAATTAGTGGCGGCTTTCGCCCATCGGTCGGGATCCATCCTGCAAAGGTGGCCGGCCCAGTCCCACTTCAGCTCAGCGGATCTTTTGCCCACATCAGTCACCCGAGTTGCGGAGCGCAGGTCGATGTCGAATCGCAATATACCCCAGCTAATATTGTTGCATGCAAAATCGAACCAAAGGTAATAAATCATGGAGATATCGCAACGATTACTTGTTAACGTTCATTATTCGATACGTGCGTTTAAGGTGTGCAGGTGTCTATAGAAAAAAACATAGTCAGTGTTGTAGAATGTGGAATGTTTTTTAAGGGCACGACAAAGTGACTGCTTCGGTCTCGCGGCGCATGTGCCGTGCGATCCTGTCCTGGGTTCGATTCCCTGGGGGGCAAAGTATTATTAGGTCTTTCCATTAGGAAATTTTCAGCAGCAGCACGCAGTTTGGATATCTGCGCCAAGAACGGCAATAAGCTTGCCCCCTATAACGTGGGCGATACATACCTGTGGGTGGGTGCAGAAATGCACTTCTGCCTACCCCTTCGGGGAATACAGGCGTTAGGTTATGTATGTATGACAATCGGACATGTCGTAAAGAGCGAGATTGAGAATGTATTGCGGAAAGCGATTTTGATCACCATTCGACCAAAATATTCTAGCCAGTTTGTTATCAGACGAAACAGGCTGATCTTAATGTCGTAGCCGATTCACATTCTACACACGTCGTCGCAAATGAAGAACATCCAAATGTATAAAATTAACATAACATATAGGAAAACCACGTGATCATTAAGTCAATTTCACACATTTTTATCTTCTCTATTAGCGAATACGATTGTCGAATGTGATTTTGTCACTTTGAGCCCATATTTTTTTAAGAATTATGTTCAGTGGTCGGAGTTGAATGTTCATAAATACCCAACCATCAGAATATTTCAACTATAGTAATAATAAATAGTCAACTGCTGACTCGTGAAACTGCAGAATGTTCATAACTATAATTTTCTGTCTATTTTTGTATTATATTTACCTATTTTATGTTTATATGTATTTATATATGTATGCGTATATGTATATATGTAAATAAATAAAATAAATAAATACACCCAACAGTCACATACATAGTTCTGATCCCACACTAAGATACAAGTCTTGTGTCATGGATATCAGAAGCCACAAGAGACTTTTCGGTCTCACATACACCCAGACCCGAAACAAATATTTGTGGATCACACAAACGAACCAGCGGCCTCTCGTTTCGCAAGCTGGTGTCTAGCCAACTGCGCCACGGGGCTGTCAAATGTATGTGTATTATATGGTTGTATTTTGTCAAGAGTATTGTTTTGATATTTTACACACCTGCCTCATCTCATCTCTGCATCACCCTAGGTTCGACTGGAAGAGAATGCCCTAGGCATTAAGTCCACCTGTAAAAACTTTGTATAAAGTGTGAATAAATAAATAAATATTTGCTATTTTACGAAACGTTCGCTACACGTTTATATCTGCTAAATATAACCCAGCCGGTTTTAGTATATCACCCATTCGTTTTTAATCGTGCCTACTTTGAAATAAAGATGGCGGTGAATTAATTAAACAGCATCAATATTAATTATACTTGTAATACACGTTGATTGTTTAACGATATTACTGTTTATTCTGGTATTTTAAGCAGTTGCAAATTACACGGCCAGGTGTCATGGACGATGAATGACGTGTGACGTTCTCATAAAACGGACGGGTTTACAGCAGGTAGTCATAATTCAATTCATCCAATAATCGCGCAGAAATCGAATGTCATAAAATTCCTTTCTTGTTTCATCGGGTGACTGTCAGGTGACTCTGTCTCTCATTTTACACATCGTAATCATCATCAGACCATTACGTCCCAGTGCTGGGCACGGGCCTCCTTGAGAGGGTTAAGGCCTTATTTCACCACGCTGGCCTGGTGCGGGCTGGCACTTCTTACACAATATCTTGTTACTAATATCCACGACTAGTCTCGTATCTTAGTAGGCGGTCGAGACTATCTCTGTAGCTATACTAGCGACATTTGGACTCTGAAAAACATGACACTGAGATATAGCGTCGTGATGGCCTTCGACTTTTCGAAGTTATGTGTGTATTCACAATGAATCATAACATACTTCAACGGCGAAGGAAAACATCGTGAGGAAACCTGCACACGTAAAAAGATGTTAGGAATTTCTTAGGTGCGTAGTCCGCAACTCGCTTTAAGCCAGCGTGGATGACAAAGGCTTAAACCCTCTCAGTTATAGAAGAGGCCTGTGTCCAGAAGTGGGACGTGTATGGATGATGATGATCATGATCATGGGGCCCTAGTAAATAAGATAGAAACTGAAAACCGTTTTGTTGAAAAACTAAGACCTATAAAGGAACAGTGTAGATTGTTTATAATATCTAAATCCAACAAATATATCGTTAATGCCTCATAAATGGCAGCAATCAAGCATTTTCTTTCTAAATTGTTCACATGTCCATTCGCAAGCGATCCATTTAAAGTGAACGGGTAATTGCGACCGTTCCTAGAACACATTATTTTCTCTATAGCCGAAGACTTTATTAATTTTCATAAACATTAAACGCTTAGGCGGCCAGGTAATAAGACCTATTAGGCCTTTGAAAAAACCGTTGGAATGAATAGAAATCTCGTGTCTAAGTATACTGGATTATAATACAACCCGCGTTTATACATTAATCTTAGTATCACAAAGCTCGCACCTTGAGTAATTTCATTGTTTGAAAATGTATCGGACGCATCTAATTTATGTTTTTAAAAAACTCGCGATGTTATACCCCTTGCAATGTATTTGCAGTAATTTTTATTTTGCACGCAAAGTTCAAAATGTGTATGGTATTGTTGAACAATTAATAGTAGTTTCACATAATTTAATGAAATAACAATAAGTTTTTTTATAAGAGCGTAATCGCAACTCGATTATCCTACATATTGTTTTAAATTGTGTGTTTAAACAAGTTTACAATTGTTACTTTTTAAATTTTGTTAATATGGATGACCGAGTTTAATTGAAGTTGTAATTATTTCATATTTTTTAAATTTTAGTCTTTTCATATACAGGATGTGATCAGAGTGTAATATGAAACTAAGACAGGTAATAGTTACGATGATTACAAACGCGTTGACTCTTTCCTTACTACCAAAAGTATTAGCTTATTCAGTTTTCGATCATGGTCTCTTTACAGCCTGTATATGTATGTATGTTAAAGCTTGTTAGGATTGTATAAAATTTAATATAGGTAATGTTTGTTACACGCTAACCAAAAAAAATCTTGGTGGATTAAGATAAATATTGGCGGAAAAAGAATAATTTTTATTCCAACAAAATATCATAGTTTAATGGCTGTGTAAATAAAAAAAAAATTTAACCCACTTTTTTAAATGGTTTTTTTCCGCCTACAAGTATAAAAAAATAGTATATACTTGTGACACATAAGGGGAGGATTATGTTTTGAATGGAGTGTATTGTTTTAGTTATGAGGAAATATGAGAGGCTTAGGCTCTAACACCCATGTCGAAATAAAAGGATGTGAACTGCACAAACATGTGTTTTGAACGAGGATAGAATCCAGGGCATATCGTTTTACATATCGATGCCAAATCAACTGCGCCTCGAAAAATGTATTAAGTGATGTACATATGTACTAACATCATATTACTGACAAGTATAAATAAAATAAACTTTACTATTTACTATTCTGATATTCAAAATTAACTAAATTCCATAAAAAAATGTTTTTAAAAAACAATAACATACTCTTTAGGCTAAACGCTTTACAGGACCGTCCATTTGTCGACCACCAAATTGTCTCGTAAATAAATCTATTAAAACACTCGTAACCATCACAATATAATTTACAGTCAAGTTGGAAACATTCCAAATATCCCAAACATTCGTGGCGTAATTTAAAAAAACAAACCTTTTGATATTCAGAAATCTCGACTCTAAATAAAGTGCTGATAGCTTAACAAATGACTTATGTTGTTGGAATTTAAAGTAATCACGGGGGTGCGACGGATACTGTACCTAATGCTTGTGGTTTAGAGTCCATAATAGCCTATGGTTTACCGCGTTCAGGTGGAGGGTGACATGGATATAAAAGGATTTAAAAGTGAGAGTTATCACGGCGAGCCATTTGGAGCGCACGCGCGGACTTACAACACAAAAAAAGGAGCATGGCGGACACTCGTAAAAATAATGCCGTCTGGTCAATGCTTGATGTGACGACTCCTGTCCTATTTACTACCCGCTGATAACAATTGAAAGGATTTAAGGATTATCACCGGGAGAGGCGCATAGCTCAATTGATAGAACGCATTCTAGCGTTGGTAAAGGTATGACGTAATTTTTACCCTGACGCAATTGGGAGCAAAGCTTTAGGAATTCAAATATTTTACCTATCATAGTGGTTTCAAGATCGCGATCTAGGATAATCTAGGATAAATAGACTGGCAAAATTGGGTTAAATCGGTGGGAGGTAATTGTCATAGTTGAATTCAGGTAACTGATAGCCCAAACTATTTGGACCATTTAATTTATACCTATTTTAATGCACCATACAGCAATGTCAGCATCAAAGAGATTTAAAGCAAAAAAGTGCTGTTTTGTGCCCATGTCGATACAAGATATAATATATTTTTGTCTGTGCCCAAAATTGAGGTGTATTGCTACATTCACTTTTCGGGTGCTTCACTTCTAAGCCCAACGTAATAGAGGTTTTCACTGAGTCCCAAAAGTCTAATAATTTCTGATACATTTTTAACAAGACTTTTAATATCGGGTCGAGACCTTTCGGCTGGCTTTCAATTATTGTTTGTACCTATGTAACTACTTTTTTATCCGTTCCCAATTTGGGGTCTGCTCAGTTTATTTTCTCCTTCCGAAACACGCCTATAGGTAGGTACTTATATAAATAGGTATTATTTATACATCATTATTACAACGTGCTTAGAAAACTAAAATATGTGTGTATGTTTTAATTTGCATTTATGTCTGCCTTTTGAACACACTGCTCTCCCAAAAAAATCCCTACAGAATATCCTTTCTATGGTTTTCTTGAAAAGATCGCCATGTACGATAAGTCATTTTAAATTTCTCTATGTATTTTTTTTAATGATTTATATATTTTTATTTATTTATTATACAGATCAATACGTGCACATCAGATTATCCCACAATCTCTGCACTAAGCAGAGACAGTAATACCTACGGCAGATACATTACAAACAGTTTCGTTTTTACAAGTGTATAAATGGTTAAATAAATATTTTTTCCAGCTATTCCAAACACAAGATTTCACATTAGCAGATAACAAAGGAAATATAATACAACAAACCGCTCCGCGCGTAATTTGCTAGCTAATGACGCGTCTTATCTCGCTAATTAAAATCCTATTTGGCACATGCTCGCCTCTCCGACAGAACGGCGATACTATCTCTTTGTTGCGCATATCTCGTGGAATTGTCATACTTGTATACACTTAACGCTGGTGTAATTAAACACGTAATTTACTAAGATTTGCTTTTTATTTAGCACGTTTTTAAATTTAAGTTTAATAGCCTGGCTGTTGGTATTTTTTTTTTCAAGATAACACGCAATGGCAGCGATTAGGCATGATTTCTTGGTGGGGGTGAAATAAATGATACACTAGATTGTTAAATACATATATAGTTACACACACTAAGATACAAACCATGTGTTGATTAACTTCTTTGGTAATCGACTTTGGTATTTAAATGCCTTTATTTTTATGTTGAACTGTTTGACGTGGATCTCATACAATTGAGGTGGTTCCAAGACTTAATCTGCCATGCATTTGGTGAGCTTCATATACCTAAAAAAAACCTCTTTAGGAATTCTTGAACATGCCGAGCTTCTTACGATTATTTTCTTCACTTTTAAGTGCGTGATAATCTATTAATACGTTAATAATTTCTAGAATTCAAGTATTTGCCTGAGACTCGAATCCGCGATTACGATGGTGATTCTACGACTAATTCGAAAGGCCATCACGTCTTTACTCTAATACTCGTATAACGTTTTATTTACCGTCAAGCAAATTCCGACAACAAAAAAAAACAACAAAAATACCCCATAAAATTATGACACCACAACTTGGCATTATGATAATGTGAGCGTAAACATACCCCATGGTACAAAGGGGTACTCGTATGGTGTAATGGGGACGGACAGAAGGGTTGTAGCGGTGTCGTCCGTTTATCGCCACGTTCTAAATTGATTTTTATTATAGGCTTGGGGTACGTTAGCGGATAATGAAGCCTGACATATTGTATTTCTGATGGTAATTTTATGTTTTTTGTTATTTATTGTTATTTGAATACTCGCGGCATGTGTACGCCGGGCGATGTAAAGGTCTTTTAGCTTTTTTACTAGAGAATTTTCAGGTGGTACAAAGTCCGAAAATGTTCCCGAAGAACGGCAATAAGTTCATCCACGTTTCACACTTTTTTAAACGTTTATTTTGTAATGTCTACATAGTTTAAAATTGTTTGTTGTGGGGTCAGTATATTCTCATTTATATGTCAAATTGCTTTTGTTAAATAAACATTTAAAGCTTAAAGATGATTATTCGAAATTTTGTAAGGCAAGCTGGGATTTTTTAGCTTTTATGGAAGTACCGCCACTGCCACCATTATGTAAAACTGAAAAACAATGCCTATTCCTTCGGGGAAACAGAAGAGTGTATGGTATATAAAAAAATATTATTGATTTATAAAAAGAGGCTTAGTATATGGTTCTAATAATTCCGTTGTATATTTATGCTTTTCCACTAAACCATAGTTATTGAATCGTGGTTCTTGAAATTCTCTCAGGCGTAATATACGTGTTAAAACTAAATTAATATCAGACAGAATACGCAATAAAAAACGAAAGGTGTGGAATCGGCAAAACAAACGAAATAACTAGTGATAATACGCAAACAAAAGGATTATTATCTAAAGGTTCCTCATAATGAAAACGCCATAACAAAGTCATGCAACGTAATACAGATAATCTGCAATTACATGTCTAGTCTCAACCTGACACAATTCCCCCTTTTTGCGAAGCAGACAACGAGCCATCGTCGCTTCAGATATAATCCTACATAACAATGGGATACAAAAACTGTGGGATCATTTACCCGCCGTGGGATTCTATTCACGTGTCAATTTTAGTAGTAGAAAATTTAATTCATACGTTAAAAATACTATAGATTGATTTTTTGCGCGTTTATTCGTTTACTCGCAGTCCGATCTATCTATTGACATAAATCACTACATAAAATAAAACAAAGTCCCTGTCTGTTGTGTCTGTTCTTTCGTGATGGCCTCGAGGTTTAGGCGCGCGGTTGGGAATCTCGGCGGTCGCGGGTTCAAACCCCAGGACTGACTTTTCGAAGCTATGTGTGTATTCCCAAAAAAATAGCACGTAGGAACTTACGAGGAAGGAAAACACCGTGAGCAAACCTGCATACCTAAAAGTTCTTAGGAATTTCTTAGGTGTGTAGTCCGCCAACCCGCACTAGGCTAGCGTGGTGGACCCTATCAGTTGTAAAGGAGGCCCGTGCCCAGCAGTGGGACGTATATGGGCTGATGATCCTGTCTGTTTGCCTAAAACTCAAAAACTATTGGACGGATTTTTAAGCAGCTCACACAAAGACAAAATAATTCACCAAGAAGGTTTAATTGTCAAATTCTCACACCTGCCTTTATACCCAAAGGAGTAGACCAAAGTTTCTTAAATCTTGACTAGACGTTTCCAAACTTCATGCTAGTACTTAAAAATTGTAACAAACACATTAACTTGGGAATCATTATCTTCCAGTTAATGTACTATGGCAAGGTCCTAATTGGATGTCTGACAGCCGGCAGCTGTAGATAGTTTGTATAGCACCAAGGTATTAAGCCCTGGCCCCAGTCAAGATGAGATTGAAAGCCTGACCTTAATATCTAAGCTAGGATACGTTACATAGACACATAGGTACACTGGGCAAGCAGCTTAATAACTTTCCTAGCGGTATTAATCGCATTTTTATCTTAAATTATTAATATACCTAGTATGAGTTATTTTGCACTGCAGCCTTTGGTTGAACATTCGTATCTATAATGCAACACATTCAAATAATTTCATAATCAATTATCGCTAGTAACCACTCTATTTGCCCCCAAAACACTTATTACGCCATCAGGTGCAGTCATTCCAGAACAAATAAATGAATGAAAGAATAAAAGAATGCGTCAGTTCTCAGTTCGGTTGGTTGTCAGCTTCACAATGGTTGCCCTTACACGTCACTAATTAGCACGCTCACTTAACTGAACACGGCAATTTCCAGCACTACAAAGTAACAACTCTTTGTCCCGGCAACACTGTAAGAACACAAATTAAGTAAACAAAAAAACTTGCATCTACAAAATGTATGCCGAGAAAAAGCCACCCAGACGCGATGAATTGGAGCACTTTTTGCCCATTTCCATGTAATTTATTGTGTAAATTCTGTAACTAAATTCATCAGCGGCAGATCGACAATGTTTCTCACAAATACTCAAAAAAGCGTGCAACTTTTGAGCTGTGTTTTTTCGTCGTAAGCACGGTTTACATGCCTTGTTTACATATTTCGTGGGTCTAATGCGACGATATGCGTCATATTTGATCTAATTATACAATGACTAGCTCATTTTAATGGGATTCTATAGTTGGTATTAAAAACGGCAATAGGTTTGTCCCCTGATACATCTGTATCAGTGGCGAAACTTCCATAAAAGCCCAAAAGCGTTAAACATTAAATTTAATTGTGTAATGTCTAGTTTATAATTGTTTATTGTGGGGTCGGTATATTCGTAGTTATATGTCAAGTTGATTTTTATTAAATAAAGATTTAAAACTTAATAATTGTTATTCGGAATTTTGTAAGGCAAACTGGGCTTTTGGGCTTCCATGGTAGTACCACCACTGATCTTTATATACATACATTAATATACGTTGACCTATCCCAGCATTCAATCACGCAACTCATCCTACCGGTGAAGGAAAACATCTTGAAGCTTGCTTAAGAATTCTGCATAATTACATTATATTTACCATTGTAAGTGAGAACTTTTGAGACCAATTTAGTAATTTTTTCCTAAGAAGTTCATAGTAATGCCAAGTTTCTGAAAAATTTATTAATAATACATTATTTAAAAATCTCTATGTTCAACTTCTCGCTGTCGACTTTCAATTATTTTCTATGTCAGATGGGGTTTTAATGTTTCTGCAATTAAAAAAGTTGAATGTACTTTTAGAAGTAATATTAGAGCCAATTATTTCATATTTACTTTAATCGGTCTCTCTCGGGATCTAAAACCTCTACAAATGCACAAAATCGTGTCAATGGTCCAGCAAATATTTACGTCAAAAAAATATTCGATAACACAAATGTTGGAAACTCGCATTCAATTCATACTCACAGACTTTTCAAAAACAATTTAAATAAATCGCGTACGATCCAACGAACCGTTTCGCCGAATGTGAAACGACCTTAAAGCCCTTCCGAAAACTGAGTTCACGACAAATAATTAGTTTATCATTAAGCCACACGCATCGCCGCCACTGGGCAAATGGGTTTTTTTCACCGAGTGCCGACTGCCAAATTGCCCTACCATGGAATTGAACTATCCACAAGTATTAAAATAACATTAGTTGGCGCTTACTCGCTGCTTACCGTTCACTATTATCGTGTGCCTTCTGTGTCATCCAATTATGTTTTGTGCCTGGTCGCTCGAAAGTGCCTGTAAGTACATGAGTAAAACAATTGACAGTCGGTATAGTGTCACACGTTTAATGGGCTATTAAACTTCGTATGTATTTTTCGGTTCTTTTTTTAATTATCAGAAGTTCTTGAACCACACTGTACTTACGAAGAGCAAGTCGCTATTATTTATATTCCTACTAACAAATTGGTTTTCTGTAAGAAGTGGTATCATCCTAGTCATGTTCGTTGTCCTATTTGTCTACGGCAGCGTCTTGTCACTTAAAAAAGGGCTTGTGTGGTTGATGATGATGGCGAGTAAATCGTCAATCAATTTTATTTAACAACGCACAACCTAATTAAGAAATATTTTAAAAACTTCTACTAATATTTGTTAATTTAGTCCAGAGACAATTTCCTAATTTGATAATGGAAACGTTTATTGCAATGAAAGTGACTTCTCAAAGTGCACTACTTAAGCAAAATTACTGCACAATTTTCTTGGTATTTTTTGTCGTCTTTCGAAACCAAACGAAGTAATGAAAAGAAATCATTTTATTGAATTTCAATCCATTTACCTGTCACACTTTGTCTCTAGCTTTCCCGAGTGAAAATTCATTTAATTTAAAAACTATTTTGATCTACGACAACTGTTATAAGCTCGTCAAATGATTTGGGAATTATTTTAAAAATCCTTACTAATATTATAAATGCGATTGTAACTCTGTCTGTCTGTCTGTCTGTCTGTCTGTCTGTCTGTCTGTCTGTCTGTCTCGCTTTCCTGCTAAAACTACTGAACCGATTTAAATGAAATTTGGTACACAGATAAGTTGGAGCCTGGGAAAGAACATAGGATACTTTTTATCCCGGAAAATGTAGTATTCCCGTGGGAATGGGTATAAGTAGCTCTGTCAATATTCTGCTTTTACGCCTAAACCGTTTGACCGATATGAATGAAATCTTTTACAGACATAAATGTTATCCTATGAAGTAACATAGACTATATTTTATCCCAAGAATATGTAGGGTTCCCGTGGGGTAAGCATATAAAGTAACACTGCCTATGCTATGCTTTCACGCCTTAACCATTTGACCGATTTAGATGATTTTTAGTATGGGGGTAGATGGGACCCACCCAAGAAACATAGGATACTTTCTATCCCGGAAAATGTAGTATTCCCGTGGGAATGGGCTTTCACGCCTAAAATATTCGCCCGATTCATATGAATTTTGCTATGGACTTAAATAGAACCCAATGAAGTAACATAGACTATATTCTATCCCGGGAATATGTAGGGTTCCCGTGGGATGAGCATATAATGTAATGCAAAAGTAACGCTGCCTGTGTTATGCTTTCTCGCCTAAACCATTTGACGATTTAGATGAGTTTTAGTATGGAGGTAGATAGGACCCACTGAAGCAACATAGGATACTTTTTATCCCGGAAAATGTAGTATTCCCGTAGGAATGGGCTTTTACGTCTATACTATTCACCCGATTTATATGATTTTTGGTATGAATATAAATGGGACACTATGAAGTAACATAACCTACGTTTTATCCCGGGAATATGAAGGGTTCCCGTGGGATGAGCATATATTGTAATACGAAAGTAACACTGCCTGTGTTATGCTTTCACACCTAAACCATTTTGACTGATTTGGATGATTTTTGGTATGGACAAAAATGAGACCTTAAAAAAGGACATAGGCTATTTTTTTTAATCCTTATCCTTACTAATATTATAAATGCGAAAGTAACTCTGTCTGTCTGTCTCGCTTTCCTGCTAAAATTTCTGAACCGATTTAAATGAAATTTGGTACACAGATAGTTTAAACTCTGAGAAAGGACATAGGCTACTTTTCATCAAGGAAAAGGGGTTTTAAGGGGGGATGAAAAGTTGTTGTTGTATGTATGTATTGATTAAATATAAATAAATATGACATTCAAAGTTTGTAAAAAAAAATTACCTTTAAGGGGGTAAAATAAAAATAGGGGTGAAAGTTTGTGTGGAAATTCGTCATTTTTGAAGCTAGAATGATGAAACGACGTGTAGGCGACTGTAGCTATACGAGTATTTCTGTTACGCTTTCACGATTAAATCATTTGACCGATGTAAACGATTTTTGATATGGACATAAATGGGACTCTGTGGAGTAAAATAGACTACAACTTATTTTCATACTGAACCCAACCCTGTAGTCTACGCGGACGGAGTCGCGGGCAAAAGCTAGTACAAAATATTTTGTTATCAAGTAGTCTTATTATGAGAAATGCAGGTGTAGAAATGCTCCTCCGACTACCCCTTCGGAGAAAAGAGGATACATATGCATGGCTACGTAGGCTATGTATGTATTAATTATATTTCCATATTTTATTTTAAGTCGCAAATTTATCGTATCAAAATTCGATGTGTTTGTGTATAAATTCTTAAAAACTTATAGCGACTCCTAAACAGCAATACAAAATTATATTGATGTATCGAAGTAAATCATTTGAGTGGCCAACGAACAGCTTTGAATACTGCGGTTTCGTTATGGAATAAAGTAAATGTAATGTGATTTAACCCCCACATTTTTTAAGTTATACTTCTTTTGGCGCTTTAGGGAAAAATGATGAGAGTAAATTTTTATGACGCGCGCACACCGTCACAAAAAACCGACACCCTGAAGTTAGCTAGTCAACATCTACGTATGTTTGCGTGACATCTGGCAACTGTATTCATGATATTTTTTTAATTATGTAGAAATATTTTTTCTATGATATTTAATATAATTTGTTATAATAAAACTTTAAATGTATTAAATACCTTTTATTCTTTTATTAGTGTCGTTTTTTCAACAAATGAAGGATGACGCGAAAGATAAAATTTATGGTTTTTTTATCTTGTTACGTCAAAGAAATATAACTTCTTAGTTCTTGCGTGCGTACATTACACTATTACAGTACACACACACATTTTTATTTCTTTCATATTCATATTCTATAATTTTCTGAGCTAAATATTCATTTTAATCTCTTATTGCTTTGTGCAACATTAGTAATTCAAACAACACTATTTACTCGGTACATTACGATAATCACATCCAATACTAAAATACGGTTTGGTTAGAAATATCGTCTATAAATGAAGCCATACAATTTGTTTAACATTGCCTGAACGATCTAACCACAAAGTTTCTTGGTCATACGAATGTACAGGTGCGCACAACGAGCATACTCTAAAGGACCTTATATTTATATTTTCTTTATAAGTATCTATATTTATTTTTAAGCAGTGATGGCCTCGAGGTTTAGGCGCGCGGTCGAGCATTTCGGCGGTCGCAGGTTCAAACGCCAGGCACACACCTCTGACTTTTCGAAGTTATGTGTGTATTCACAATGAATTATCACTTGCTTTAACGGTGAAGGAAAACATCGTGATAAAACCTGCACACCTAAAAGTTCTTAGGAATTTCTTAGATGTGTAGTCCGCCAACCCGCACTAGGCCAGTGTGGTGGACTAAGGCCTAAACCCTCTCAGTTGTAGAGGAGGCCCGTTCTCAGCAGTGGGATATATTTGGGCTGATGACGATGACGATGACGATTTCTTTTTAATACTGCCACGGCAAAGAGAGAACTTCGCATCTGATGCTAAGCCTGCTGTATAAACAGAGTATCAAGTGGCAAGATACTATCATTTTTCGTCACTCGGCACTTTATGTTGGGCTGTCAAGCTTATTTTAACTTAACCATTATTCTATGTATGAAAGCTATTGCTTTATTCAAATTAATATTTGATTCGTGATGTTCTCCGTGAAGGCCAAGTTAGGAATACCTATAACCGACCTATATGTTTGAGGAGATGTATGGATGCTGAAGAAGCAAAACAGGTGTGTCAAGCAAGCTAAGATGCTCTTTCGATGTCTCAATAGTCTGTGCCTAGTCCCGTGGGATAAAGGCGTGAGTGTGTATGTATGTATGAATGAAATTATTACATAAATAAATGGTTTATTTTTTAAAACTACGACTTCCTTACCTTACCTGACCGATCTTAATAAAACATTCTAGGTATATGTTTTGTAGAACCTCGTTACTGACATCGAATCGCTTCCAATCAACCTTACTTCACCACTACCCCTAATCCGTCACAATTTTCAGCTATCTTCTATCTTTCTTGTCTGTACCTACCTTTTAAATTCGCTTATTGCATACACAGCCAGTATATAACTAAAATTCCTTGTACATTATTAACCAGACAACGTCAAAATTTGTAGCCGACTGTACAAATAGTGTTGTTATCAACAATATTACATATTACCTGACATTATTGGATTAATGTTCAGCCGAAATTGCTCAATAGCGCCACGGCACGCTCGTTAGCAGTAATGTTTCTTCACTGAAAGTTACAATCAAATCATTGGCTTGATGGATGTCTTCATAACAAACCATATTTGTATGCATGCTATAAAAAATAATCGATTTCCTAGACGTACACTCAAACATCGATTACGTTTGGTAGTGATGTGAAATGTTTTACAAATTACTACTCAAATGTAATTGAAGTTAACTGCGAGAGTTTTCGATGTTTAAAAATAATATTCTAAATATTTTAATATTTTTTTAATTCGTCGTGCAAAATTTTATGTCGCCAATGTTTTGGGTTATTAAAAACCGTGTAACATAAAAAAATAATGAAAAAATGTAATTACAACTTATTGAAGCAAAAACATTCTGCTGAAGTTGGAAATTAATTCTTTGTTCAAAATATAAGAACTATGTTTAAAATAAATATCTTTGATATTAAATGCGGAGAGAATTTTAAAATTGATTAGTTACGCGGCAATATTTTGGCCAAATAGAAAAATTTTACACGGACATGTCCCTATTTGCAAGTCACAAAATATCAATATTTGCATTATTTACTTCAATTTGCCACTTTACCAACAAATTACATGGTACAAAATGAAATATTACATTTTGTGTTAAATCAAATTCAGCAGTCACAAAATTCTAAAAATGATTTTGAGTACTAAATTCGATCGCAGATAACTTTATTTCGGCAAATTTCGCGCTTAAATCGATTACCTCAGCGCGCTTTATTTTTTAATCCCCATGTAATCGATTCGTGTTTCTACGGAAAATTTAAAATAAATGGTAAGAGTTTCAACTATAGAGTTAATATAATAACAATAAAAAAACATTTCCTTGCATTAAAATCGGTAATTTCTTTATTTATTAGTATTCAATCAATTATATCATAATTATAATCGTTTCTCGCCTAATAGACGTTCTAATTGACCAGCACTTTCGAGCAGGTGCCAAAGTGGCCATATTGTTTTAAATATTCTCCTTATTTTATAAATATAAAGTATAGATGTCTCTATTACTCTTTTATTGAAAAACAGAAGAGTGATTTTAGTCAAAATTCGGCGCCCATATTTTAGTTCAGATAATTTATAACATGAAACACCATATCCAGAAAATACAATGGCTTCGTGCCCATTATCAACTTGTGTATTACTACTTACAATTAGTTATAAAGTCAAAGTCAAATTCTAATTATCTTTATTCAAATAGACTTCTACAAGTTCTTTTGAATCGTCAATTTTACACTTTTTAATATTTTTAAACTATATTTTTATCCCATACGTTTTGACCTCGTGGCACAGTTGGCTAAACACCAGCTTGTGAAACGAGAGGCCGTCGAGTTCGATCCCCGCACCGAGACAAATGTTTGTGTAATTTATAAATATTTGTTTCAGTTCTGGGTGTTTGTGAGACCGAAATATCTCTCGTAGTTTCTGATATGCACAACACAAGACTCGTATTTTAGTGTGGGGTCAAAATGTATGTGACTGTTGAGTGTATTCATTTATTTAATTTCCTGAAAGCAGTGAAAATCGCAGGTGGAATGTAATGTATAATAATTTAAGTAAATATATTTTCTTATTTCTTTCACCAGCCACAGATACTGTTAGTGAGAAGTGCACAATAGCGCGAATTATAAAGTTATTCAGGCCAAGCGTTTATATAGACATTAGCGTATGAAATGTGATTCTTTGGAAAAGACGCATCTCAGTATCGCCGTTAACAGTTTAACCTCTTTTACCACGGACAAGGAAATTGTTTTATAATTAGGTACGTATCATTTTCTTCGCCATGAATACTTGATAAAAAAATCTTGACACTTGGACACTAATAATCAAAATTTTCCATAGTTAAATGAATGTGTGTGCTGCAGCTAAATAAGCATAACATCTTGAACTGAAGAAAAAAAAACTTGTTACAATGTCAAAAATCTCCTAGAAAAAGGTATGTATGGATCTGCACCTGAATAAGCCCCCGCAATATTTTGAACTGAAGAAAAAATATTCTTGTTACAATGAGAGAACTCTTCTGGAAATGGTTCTTTGAAATTAAGAGTTTCATTAATGTTTACATTTAAGAGTCATATTTCTATCAGGCTTTTGATGTTATTTAATGATGGATGCTTAAAATAAATTACAGCGTCACAAGTGAAATAAAAACATGAAATATTTACTTTCAAAATAAAACCTTTAAAAATCGTCGTTCGTGTTTGTTTCACAATTGTATTTTACTTTGTATCATTGATGATAACATCAAAATAAAACTAATAAAACGCTCCCTTTCATAATGACAACCACTTCCTCTCATCAAACGCATGATGCGTTTCCGTTTTGACACTTTTTTTTCCAAACATTATGTTGCAAATTACTAGTTTTGTATCGTAGAACTCTCGGCAGCCCACATCCGGAGCGTGCGCATAAAAAAACCATTCAAATCAATGCGCACCCGACGAGGAAACCTCAAATGAACGTTTCTTTCGCCACGACACCGATACTTTGTCCACTAATGTATTTGTATCTGCGATTACTCAGCGGTCGAAAACATTTTTTGCCAACAAAACAAATAAATTGATTTTTTACTCAAAATAACTGTATAACACTCTACTTACCCCATTATGGATACAAGAATTATTATTATAATTGAATTTGTTTTATTATATTTGGCAAAAAACGCGCTGTCACGAAAAGAATCAGCTCAGTATCACTCACGCGAAAAAATATAATCAATGTTTCATACGATTCGTCACTGTTTGAGCGGGACAAATGTGATTCTAACTAAATCGCAACAGTACAGTTGGGCGGGAAAAAATGTTGGCGAGGTGCGGTCCGTGGCTCGTGTCACTTCACCGCGACTCCTGCGCGCGCCGCTCTATTTCCCCCGGCTCAATGGACGATGCAAATCACCGCAAACCGCCATCTTGTTTATTTTTTTCCTATTGCATTCGATAATTCTCTTTCAGTAAGTAATCGATGATTAAACTAGAGTTCAACAAACTGACATTACTTAACTGACATTTTCAATTTTCACCGTGACTCGATAGATTTCAAGGAACACCCACACTTCTGACCGACTTAAACCGATACAAAAACGATAATGAGCGCGTTTAGTCTCGCCCTAACAATTTTTTTATTGTACGAAAATTTAATTTTCAGCAAATCACCGGAACGCACCGTTAGACACGAAAAGGATGCGATCATCGCAATTTGTACAGACAAAGATGTTCGATGAAAACAATGCAGAACCGATTTGGGGATAATGAATTTATTATGTAACACATTTCGGGACGCGCCGCATCCCTCGGGAGCGGAGCGGAAACAATGAGATGCCGATTGGTGCTATAATTTCATAGTCGATCCGTTAACAATATCTCGGCGATGGTAAAAAAGTGATTTAGTATTATTAGGCGGATGGTACGGCGGAGATGCGATCGAGGAAAATCGATTTGGCATCGCCGCGTGAAGTTTGTTTAGCGGAACGGTAGCGAGGGCGTCGGCGGGGCGGGGTGCGGGAGCGCGCGGCGCGGGCGGCGGGCAAAAAGCGTGCGCCGGCGCAGCGTCACGCTCGCCCCGGGCTTACATTACAGCCTCAATGTTAGCTTTATTGGAGTACATTTAGAGACGCTTTAAGTAAATAACTGAGCGCTTTGTTTCATACCGCCATCTCCGGCTGTTTTAACGGTTCAATATTAAATAATGTACAACAGTCACTGCCCTAGATATTGACTAATAATGTTACCAAAATATCGCAATAATTTTCAGTTTAAATTAGCCGTATTTTTGGTTTGCGTTTGAGAAGATAGATAGTACCTAGTCTAAGTGAGGTTATAGGTAATTTATGGATTCCTGAATGAATAGGTGAAGAGAAGGTGTAAGATATCAGATGGGGTTCATACGGTTATATAAAATCAATTGAATTGCGTCGGTTTTCGATGAGACCAGTGGACCAGGGAACAGTTACAATAATCTATGTGGCTCTACCATTCACTATTTGATGTGTAATTAGTTTCGATTTGATAGCTAAATTTCATTTTATATTATTATGATGAATTGCAAAATTTTAATATTCTCTTACATTTTCAGTAAATTGTAACAATGGCTACATTTTCAACCATAAACTAATAAAAATCGTCGTGCATTATAAATGAATGACCCCTAAGAAATGAAATCGTAATTCTATTCGCTGTCAAAATACCTTTCTCCGTAATAAATCTGCAATCCAAACAAAAAATACAACACATTAAACCGCAGTTAAAGAATAATACAAACGAAATAAAAATCTCAAAACGTTGTATGATGACAGTACTGACTTCCGGACCACACTACAAGCCTATAATACTCTATTATTAACCAACCGAAACTAATTTTGTGGAAAAGTTAATCTTTAATACCATGCTACTAAGGCCGATAATCCCGCAAATACAATTGAAAGCAATCCTGGGAGTGATTCCTACCTGTAATTCACGCTACAGACGACAAAAAAACAAGTTAGCTACCGGCGCCTTGTGATTAGCAACTCCCGAAAAAGCAGCAAAGTTTTTTGCCAAGCCCGGCGCATCAAAGGAACAAACTGACAAATTGTGCCAACAAAAGGTAAATGCCGGGAAACGAATTAGTGTTATGACAAAGACTACATCAACGCAACCCTTTACAGAGGGTACAAAGAGCCTTTCTTTTGTAAACCACGTTTTAATTATACGTTTGACAATGGTTTCAGTAGCTCAATGGTCAAAGAAAGGATTAGTTGCGTGTCCATTCACAGTTAGGAGTTAAGTATGTATTTTGAAAGACTGCTTCGTAAAGGATTTGTGGCAAATATTTGTTTGTAATGGAGGTTCTTAGAGACGCCATTTTGGGTTTAATAGTTGCGTGAATAGACTTCAAGAAATAAAATTCTTAATTCAATGAAATTGTAACTTTATTTAAGCATTTATAGTGTGGAATAAGTTTGTTGGTTTAATAGAAGTCGTCAGTGATAATCAAGGCTTTATGTAACCTTAGATTTTCAAAGGCATGTGCTTATTAATAATGTTTAGGTTTTTTTACATGAAGGAAAACATAGTGAGGAAGTATTCTTAACTTTAACTATAGAATTTTAACTGGAGAATGCTTATATGTGACATTATGCAAGTAATGAAATCTAATCAACTAATAGACTTGTAGTAGTGTTCATGACTGAATATATTGTAAGGATTTTTTTTCTTTCCTTAGCAATCAACCACCTGCCTTAAATTATCCGGAGATACAGACATGATTTGAGATCTGGAGACAAAAATTTTGTAATTCGTAAATATTGCTTTCGTTGCTTGATTTTGCGGGACCGAATTTCAACGAGATTAAAGAGGGAATTCTAACTTAATTTGCTATCAGTTACGATAATGAAAAAATCTATATTTATTTTTGTTTTCTTACTGATTAAATTCATTGTGTGTTGAGACAAATTACTTTCCCATACAAACTTTGATAGTTTCGATGCTCGGTCTCACTACTATAGATAGATAGACAAAAGATTTAGAGGCTCTGTGTAATTAAACCATTTAGTACTTCTTAAACCCTAAGTTAGATTTAATCTAAACCCCTTCTGGCTACTATTAATAAATAGACAGAACAGATTTAGAGGCTCTGTGTAATTAAACCATTTAGTACATCTTAAATCTCAAGTTAGATTTAATCTAAACCCCTTCTGTAACGAACGTAATCAAACATCAGCTATCAAATAAAACCTTTGTAAATAAATGAGTTAATGTGCACGAAGTGGTCAGGCGTGACCCGCACTTCAACCGTCCATACCAACTTTATCTCGACTTCAAGTCTTAAAATATTGACATTGATAAAGCAACAGAGCCAGTGACGTAAAATCCAGCACGATATGCTAAATCGATTCGCCAATTGCGTCTAATCGAAAAAAACTGCGCTTCCGCAGCCGGCCCACATCTACCGGTAGCCGAGCAAGAACAAAAATTAATTACCCGCTTCCAAGAAATGAAACGAATCTTGCAATAGCTTTCTATATTGGCAAGAATTCAATTTGTCAATTAAGACGTTAAAAATTAGTTCTCGTTAGACACACGGTCGTGATCGTCGGAATCACGAATGTTATTAATTGAATAGTGCGGACAATCAATCGGCACCCACGAGCTATTACGTCGGGCATGCGTCCGCCGCCCGATAATATTATTGGCACGTATTAATTTATTGGTAAAATTGATTCGGTTAATTTAGAATAGAGAAGGTGGGGTGAGTTTGGTCGCAGGCGGAGTTGTGTGAGCGCGCGCGTTGTGTAAGCTATTGGCGGACGTGTCTCAGGGGCGGAGTCCGGAGCCCATGTTTCATTTGAATTATGGATGAGGCATGCTCCGGCCGTTTCACCAAACCAGTTGCGAGCGCCGCTGCCTCGCGCCCGCTCGCCTCTCCCCTTGTAATTAATTGATGTTTTCATTTAATACCTTGTTCTGTAATTAGTTGTTAATATCTGGACTTGTGTGTATAAAGTTTATTGGCCGTGCTGGTACGGAAAGGAGTTTCACACCAGATAACAGTGAGTAGCGATTCTATGCATTACCTAATTAAATTGCTAATTGAGCATTTTTATAGTTATTTTTGTAATGCAACTAGCGCTTTGCCCTCAAAATTTTATTAGAATTTATTGTTATTAGTAATTGTTTTGCGTATAAATCTTAGTTTATACAACAGCAGGTGGCTAATCAGGATAACCGGTTTGTAAAACTTTAAACGCTTACTTAGCATGTTGTAACAAAATTCTATAGAACGTTTGTTGTTTGTTTTGTTTGTTGTTACATCACGACAAAAGTGTTCCGACGGTAGACTTCTAGTGTTATTTTATTAACAATAACGCATTAATTAAAAATCTATCTTTTGTTTAAATTTAGAATTAAGCTCGGCATGATAGTACTGTACAAAAAAAAACAAATGAAAAACAATAACATAATGACAAATATTTATTTGTAAGGAATAAATTTATGTTACAAGTTGCCACGTCGTGTTTTTATTACTGCCAAGGATCAGTTCTTTAAGCAAGAGTGCCCTTTGCACTAGCGTTTGGCTGTCACACGCAATGTGCCCGTTATAATGAAAGTGACATAAATTTGGCCTTCTTACTATCTATGTTACTTTTTTAAGCCATTATCGCATTTTCTTGAAAGGTCTTCTGGATAATGTCAAACAAAAAGGTAATATTTTCGGCGTTTGTTTTAATTTCACTTTCTTTTAAGACTTTTTATGGAACAGCAAAGTGACAGTACAACAACTTGACTTCATGTTTTATGTTGTATTTTCTTTGGACAAATGAAAGTGCATGTTGGCTTAGAGAAATAACGCTCTATAAACGGGATTCCATTTCCAAATGATACAATACTGTTATGGCTTTCATTGAGGATAATAACAGGAGCTAACATAGAAGTCATTATTAACTTAATTCTGGTCTGGATTTTGGTGCACCTGAAACCTGCACACCTTAAAGTTCTTAGGAATTTCTTAGGTGTGAAGTCCGCCAACCTGCAGTAGGCCAGCGTGGTGGACTAAGGCCTAAACTTTTTCAGTTGTAGAGGAGGCCCGTGACCAGCAGTGGGACGTATTTGGGCTGATGTCATCATTTTGGTAATAACACCGGACTTACAGATTCATGTGAAATCAGGACTATGTGTGTGACTTTTGGGTGTAGATATTGTTTCTATCTATTATAATTTCCCAAGCATAAAATAAGATCAATCCTGCTGCTAGGCACACGCCTCATCTACAACTTAGAGGGTAAGGCCTTAGTCCACCACGCTGTCCTAGTGCAGATTGGCGGACTATACACCTAAGAAATTTTAGGTTTGCAGGTTTCCTCACGCTGTTTTCCTTCACCGTTAAAGTACATACGTGATAATTCATTCAAGTAGTGAGGGCTTCGAGCTATGACCGTATTCGTAATGTTGACATAATACGGATTTATTTTTGTGCTCAGTGATAAGAGATACTCGTTTCTCGACAATCCGCTCTCTTTTCGGCCCGTGATACATTTTCCATCGAGTGTTATTCCGTCGCGTTCCGGCTGTTACTTAAAGTTTCTGCTTGTGTTAAAAATCTTCCATAAATATATCCTTCTTGTGCGCTAATCCCCACTAGGTCAGCGTGGTGGACTATGACTTTCTTCAATGGTAGATGTGGCTAATGGGATCACTATCAAACCAAAAAGACACATAAGGACTAATTAGAAAACTATTTACTTTAACTTAAACATTTTGAATTTATTTTTGATGAAACGTAATCATTATGAAATTTATATAAAATACATAAGTTATGTCAGATAACTAGACGTGTTACTTCTTTGACTTTGACAGCCCCGTGGCGCAGTTGGCTAGACACCAGCTTGCGAAACGAGAGGCCGCGGGTTCGATCCCCGCACCGGGACAAATGTTTGTGTGATCCACAAATATTTGTTTCGGGTCTGGGTGTTTGTGAGACCGAAAAGTCTCTCGTAGTTTCTGATACTCACGACACAGGACTTGTATCCTAGTGTGGGGTCAGAACTATGTATGTGACTGTTGGGTGTATTTATTTATTTATTTATTTATTCTTCAAGTGATTTTCAGGGAATCATTAAATATGACACAATTCAATCTGAACAAAACATTCCAAATTTTAAATAATTCAAACATAATACATAAAGCAGACAGATCAGAGTTGACATCAAGAAAGTATGTATAATCTGAGAATACCGATCAACAGACTTAACTTCTCTCAGCTGTTGAAGAGACCTGTGCTGAGCAATGGGAGGTGTATGAGTTATATAGATATCCTTTATCATTTCATCCACACTTACGTGTAGGATTTTTGTGAATTACAATATTATTTATGTACGGCTGTTTCAAAATTGTTAAAGCTCAAGCTTAAAGCCGACGGCCCGGGTTTTTCTCTGAAGTGCTAATAACTCTAAAAATATAAAAAAAATCTTCTATTTTTGATGTGTCAACAAATTATAAAGGCCGAACGCCAAAATACAAGATTTGTTAGTTATTTAATAGATACCTAATAATATGATACACCCAACAGTCACATACATAACTACGAGAAAATTTTCGTTCTTACACACACCCAGACACGAAAGAAATACTTGTGGATCACACAAACATTTGTCTCGGTGTGGGGATCGAACCCGCAGCCTCTCGTTTCGCAAGCTGGTGTCTAGCCAACTACGCCACGGGGCTGTATTTGTAAATATAGTTTCCATATTACATACCCTGCGCACACTTAGCAGTACCTAGCCGAAGTTAACTAGGAATCCTGTAGAAATAGTTCAGCTCGATAAGGTCGTATGTTCTTGTTGACTTAATATTTATAATAACTCTTTAGAATATGACCCTAAGATCTAAAATGGAAATACTAAAATGTTTTCAATTGTTTATTTAATAGTGCATTTCTAAAAGCTGTGTCTCCAAAGCCCAGTGGACCATTAAATTCTTATTCTATCACGTAGAATATATTCTGTATATACCAACTCACATTCACACTACTCACAAGTTGTGATGGCCGCTGGATGGTTTAGGCGCGCGGTCGAGAATCTCGGCGGTCGCGGGTTCAAACCCCATGCACCTCTGACTTTTCGAGGCTATGTGTGTATTCGCTATGAATGATCACGTACTTTAAGAGGGATGGTTATTAGGAATTTCTTAGGTGTGTAGACCGCCAACCCGCACTAGGCCAGCGTGGTGGACTAATGCCTAAACCGTCCAGTTGAAGAGGAGGCCCGTGCCCAGCAGTAGGACGTAATATGAGCTGAAGATTATAGACCAATTCACATGGACAAATATTTGTAATCCAAACATAGAATTCAATTAAATTAGAGTCATCCGTTCAAAAACACAAATTCACTATCCCATAAGAAACGCTCCACTCAATTTCCCATAAATATTTCAAAGAATTCACGTAATTAAAAGAACATGGTTTTTGCGTCACTTCTGCACCGTTCTGCGAATGGTTTCAATGCCCGTATTTTTTAGACGCCATTTACAAAGAACTCTTCGAAAATGTACGAGAATACGTTGTTATACACTTTTTAGTTTCATTAACGTGATGTTTGTGTCGATAAAAATAGTTTTGTGATGGCAAAAGGTATTTTCATGCGGAAAAATATAATGAGGATCACAACAGCCCTTGTTTATAAACTACTGCAGAACCGTCCATGTCTGATCAGAATAATAATAATTATCATTAGCAATAGGCATATCTTGTTGAGGGTTGCTAGCGAAAATGAAGAAAATCAAACGATGTTAGTTCTTAGGTATGTCTTGGAATAATTACCACCAAAGTTATGCTCCAATCATATGAATGATTATTTCGCGATTAGGTTTTGCAAGGAGCTTGAATTTTTTTTTTAAGTCACCGAAATATAACAAATACATTTATGAATAGTAAAATAGTAAGCGTACAATAACGTACCACATCCAATGTCCATAAAATGATTAAAAATCGGGGTAGAAAGAAAGAAAAACCCGACAAAAAATAAAAAAATTGCCGATGACCTGCAAATTTACTCCCAGGCAAGTGTTGACTGTGTGTCTTCTGCTATTGATGCAGTTAACAGAGATCTGGCTCGCATTAAGGAATGGTCTGACAATTTTGGCTTGACCGTCAACCCAACTAAATGTCAAGTCATAGTTGTAGGCAGTCCAAGGATGATGTCTAGACTGGACACTAATACTCTGCCTCCTGTCGTTTTTAACAGTAGTGTTATCGACTGGTGCCCAGCCGTTAAGAACTTAGGCTTATACATAGATTCAACCTTGAGCTGGCGAGTCCAGGTAACTGCGGTTTGTCAAAAAGTTACGAGCACTCTCCGCGCTTTATACCGTTTGAAAAACTTCCTACCTTGCAAGACCAAGGCAATGCTTGTGCAGACTTTGATTTTTCCCATAATTGACTATGGTGATGTGTGCTATTTCGATCTGAATGCAGAATATCTCAATAAACTTGACCGTCTTCTTAATAACTGCATTCGATTCGTTTTCAACCTTCGTAAATATGATCACGTGTCTTCCTTCCGTTCCCAATTAAAATGGTTGCCTATCCGTCAACGTCGTTCTCTGCGAGCACTCACTACCCTTTTTTCCATTTTGAATTGTCCTTCCTCACCCTCTTACTTATCTCACCATTTTCAATTTCTCGGTAGCAACCATTCTAGAAACCTTCGCTCTTCAAGCAATCTTCTTCTTAAGTGTCCCCCTCACACCTCCGATTTTGTCCACTCTTCCTTTTTCATTCAATCTATTCTCCTTTGGAATGCACTCCCCGCTGAAATTAGGTCGGTTACAACCCGCCTGACATTTAAGTTGAAAGTTCGGCAGCTATTTCTTAAGGAATTGAGTGGATAATATATATCTTCTATGTATTTATGTTTATATATGTAATATGTACGTATGTATATGAGTATGATTCTATTTGTGTATATATTTATATTTGTGTGTATGTATACTGGATTATATTTCATATTTTATATGTGTATTCCTATTTTCTTGTTGTTCTTAATATGTTAGTATATATGTATGTGTGTATCTTCTCCAGTTCGTTATTTATGCGCCTACTTCTTTTATCTCTGCATCACCCAAAGGTCGACTGTAAGAGAATGCCTAAGGCATTATGTCCGCCTTTATACAAACTGTATAAAAAGCATAAATAAATAAATAAATAAAATTGAGGTTTTCCTAACAACCATAGGTTTAAAATGTATGTGGTTGTTAGGAAAACGTCAAATTTTTTTTTATTTTTTTTTTAACGTCAGGGGTTTGTAATCACCTTGGCTATTACCTGCCTTAATTTCCGATCACGGTCTGAATACACTCTGTATAACATTACGGGTCTCATGAAACAGTCAGGCACTCACGCCGGTATACCTAAAAGAGTAGGCAAAGGTGCAATTTTGTACTTATTTTAAACAACAAGTTAGTCTCCAACAACGGGGGTCATGCTAATGATAAATTCTTAATGAAAAAACCGGTAACATTTCTCGACCCGGAAATCGAACCCGGGACCTCTAAATCGTACCACTTGTATCCCAGTACAAGGCAGTGTGCTATCCAACTGTTAATTTTCCTCTTTCTTTCCATCATCTAAGTTATAAAAAATTCTTGAAACCCACAATCAAAAAGTAGTAGACACACAGTTAAAAGTGTGAGCAATCTATTTCGCTGGACGTAAATAAAACCTTTGGCCGTATTTTGAGATAGCTTGGCCCTAATAAAATTTTATTTGCGTCTGAAAGCTTGCAAAGTAGACGAAACTCGCAGCCGATCGTAAATATTAATTGTACTAAGCTTCGAGATAAACGTTGATTGCGACAATGTTAGTTTAGTATTGTTTTACTTTGTTGAACAAATTCTAGAGGAAACTTGCCTCTACTTAGTTATGATAGACTTAATCAGTTCCTCTATTTATAGCAATACATACTTTATTTTTGTTGTACATTAGCACTTGGACCATGCTCCGTTCTGGTGCAATTTTAGAAAAAAATCTAGCATGAGTTTCAAGGTCACATCTTTTTTCAAACAAAAACAAATATAAATATGTAGTTTGAGTATTTTTTGAGTTTCTTCGTTACAAACATACAAAAATACCAATCTTTCCTCTTAATAAAATCAGTGGATATTAAAATATTTTGACAGTCTATAATGGCTTATGTACAGAGACCCACAATGTATCGTAGCGGTTCCGTTTCCGTTTCGGATCTAGCTGTTGTGAGTCCAAAATCTCTTCCATTTTTTAAGACACCGATTTATATCTAAGCTTATTCATGAGGCTGATTTAATTAATAAAATGTTCTTCGCAAAAAAATGCATTATTATAAAACCAAATTCACATGTACATTGGGCTTCTGTTGAGATTTATTTAAATCCATAAATAACACAACCTTCCGGATTCCAACAATAGACCTAACCCTACAACACAACCCAATCAACACAAAGGAATGGTCACAAATACCCCAAAAGGGCTACCAGACGAAAACACGCGACGGAGGCACGCAGCACTATTCAGATAACCCTAAAACGCACGTCACAAAAACATCGGGCGAAATTAAAAGCAGCGAGGAACAAGCAACTAACACAAGTCCTAAAGTTTTGTGATAAGCTCGTTGACTTTTTGGGGCCGATGTAATTTGTCGAAGGCGCCTAAGATAAAGGCGGCAATTTGGTCGTACAGGCCCCAGGCTCGGCGCTGGAATGTCAACCCGCCACTGCCGCGCCGACTGACACGCAACGCTCAAATTCTTTGTATGTTGACGGTGTATTGAATGGGAATTAATTTAATTATAATAATTCCATTGTTTTTTTTTGTGGAGAAATTAATTCACCGAACTGACTTACGCAGGTAGTACGATGTGTTAGAAACAAATATTTGTCAAACTTCGAACATTTGTAGATCGATAGTGACGTTTGTCTCGTAATTTGTAATAAAATTATTGTGTATAGTGAACCGATCATAAGTTATGCCGTCAAATCTTCTATAAATAGTGATAGTTTGTTAGGCCTAAAGACCACCAAAGCCACTAGCCAAAACACTAACCGTCCTGATGATAAATGACAAACAAAATTAATGGACGCTCTCACTACACTAAGAAATTGTAGGTAAGTTACTGTTCTTTAAACTGAGTAGAAGACGAGGTAGTGAGGGAAAAATTCATTTCGTCATTTTTGTATAGTATTAGCCGATTACCGGATAATTGCCGGAGTGTGTTTGCATTTGACAATGTGATAACGAAAAATCCGGTATTTCTTTCCCCAACCCGGGCATCAAACCCGAAACATCGCTTGCCAATTTGTACCGCGTAATCAAAGAAGTCAAAGAAATATCCATGTACGACTTCTGGCAATTTTACCGTAGGTCGGTTTTTTTCGTGGTAAAGTGTATCCTTGACATTCATTTATTCGTAATAATGACTCCAGCGAAACTACATACGTTTTCTAAAGGGTCATTGGTTTAACATTGATTAAATTAAAACGCCAATAAAAAGCTTAATGCACTTAATTGCGGTTTCAAGTCAAATACGCGCATAATAAAGTAACAAAACCAACTTTAGATACAAGCAAAAACATTAATGAAATCGATGTTGTGTGGACAATAGCTTAGAAAGAAAAAGACGAATGTGCCAAGGATAAAATGTTCGAAAATATATTTTTGTTTTGACATTTTGATGCATGTTATTTGAATTGTTGATTATCACTTATTTTAACGTTGAATAAAAACTTCCTGACTAAACTTGTATACTTTTGAATTTGAATTTTTTTTTCATGACTTTTTAGCAATATTTAAAAAAAATATTGTAATAACTCCTCGGATATATAAGTTGCTTTATGATGTCTACTATTACCCAATATTCCGCCTTAATTCCGGTCAAATATTCAAATATAGTAGGTATATTTAAAAATAATGTACAAACATTTGTATTGCACACTTAAACAACCACTTTCATTGACAGGCGACTTTTTGTCCCGGCTCCACACATTTGCACAAAGAAAAAACAAATTTCATCAAAACCCCAGCTCATCATAACTTAACCCTGTCAAAATACAACATATTAACCGCAAAAGGATATAAAGTACCGGAGCTACGGTGGGCGCGACTAATCAGTTCAAACACGGTCTAACCCGTCGCGTCACATCGGTGGTCGCGTGTCCCACCACTAATTTATAATTATACTTACTACTTATCGGACTTGGGCTGTCTGAAACCTTTTACCGGACGACAGCACTAATAAATCTTGATGCATCCGCGCCGGGCCTCGCGGGCCCCGAGCGTCCGCGATATTAATTGCATATGTATTAATAATAGCGATAATTTTTTGCGTATTCTTTTTTAATATAATAGCTTTTTTTTAGTCATTTATGATTTAGAAAGAAGGTGAAGGTTTTAAGCCTGTCGTAAGTATGCGACAGAGGTGATATAATTGTGACAAAGCGATCGTAACCGTTTTTTGACGATATAAATAGATAAAATTCTCTTATTAAAATATATCGAACTTTATGCGTCAAACTTTATTCGCCAGTGAAGTTACTTAGCTGTGCCGATATCAAACGTACTTTAAAACGCATCAAAAATATAGGTACCTAATAGGAACTATAACATCGTAATCCTAGCAGGTTTTTTTAACCCACAAGAATGTATGGTATATATACGTATATTAATTTATACGTAATATGGAAGTGAGCTTATAATAGTATCCTTAACAAACCCGCGATAAATCTAACCGCAAAGCCATTTAGACACTGTAACGCCTCTGATTAATTGCATCTGTACAATACCGTAGATTTGAATATAAAGTAACGGTCTTGACAGATAGAATTATGTCTATGATTGAATTTTTGATTACCAAAGGCTGAACATTAATATTGCAAATATGCTTATTAATCAATTGTGAATTAATAAATTATTAATTAAATTATTCAAATGCCATTTTTTTTTGGGAGTTTAATCAAATGCTTATCTAGACTATCCAAATACAGAGTCTTTTTGAGGAAGCCGATTAGAAACCAGCCTAGCTTCAGATGCTACACAAGACGTGAAGACTTGAATCGAATCTTAAATATTATAACGTTGAAGAGTTTGTTTGTTTGCTTGAGAGCGCTTATCTCAGGAACTACTTGTACGATTTGAAAATTTCTTTCAGTGTTCGATAGACTGTTTATCGAGGAAGGCTATAGGCTATATATCATCACGCTATGATCAATAGGAGCAGAGCAGCAATAAAAGGTGTGGCAAAAACTGGTAAATATATTTCTTTATGAAGATACGAGCAACACCTAGTAATAAGAATAACGTTCTCCATATAGAACAGAACGAACGAAAAAAGACAATTGCTTTTTAATCAATAAAGTGCTATCTTGCTAAATTATTAATTCCTAAGTACCTATTAATTAAATGTTTACAAAACTGGTCTGAGTTCTTGTGAGACATCGGGTCTTTGTATTTTCAGTTAATAAATAAGAAGTAGTTTTCGACTCTTAGAGTGAGGCTAGAACTATAGGTATATGTTTGATTGGTTATTTATTGTTTTGGATGAGGATTCATTCCTTAATATATTAATTTATTTTGAATTTTAAAATATTGTAATTTTTTGAAAATAATCATAACTGATAACCCAAACTTATAACATGTACTATAAAACTTTCTTTAGAAAAACACTCTGCCCAAGATTATAAAGCCAAAGAAACGTTACTACGTCACAGAGAGGCACAGCGTGGCTACACGAAATTCGAATCTTCACCGAATCCATTTGACAAGAAATTATCAAATTAACTTCGTCTGATTGAAAAAAAACCGGTTACACAAGCTCAAAGGATGTCGGGCATTGTTCACAGATTTTTAAAATCATCCATAATTAAGTGGAATCTGCTTTTTGCCCACACCATCGTTTCGCCAAGATATAAATTCCTGCATCAACCAAACATTTGGCCCTTTGAAAAAGAAATAATTCGCCACCCTGGCAGATCGTTCTGTTCAATATTGAAAAGACGTAAATGGATCATCTCATAAATGAATAAACAATTTCAACTCATTGTACGTGTGACGTTTCGCTTCTGTGTTGAACAGTATGAGATCGTCCCAGGGTGGAGGCAAAAAATTGCCGCAGTGAGGTGCCTGATTCCGCGAAAAATCCAGGGTGTCCGCGAAGCCAACAGGAGTTTCAGTGTGCGGAGGAAAAACTTGAATCGTCGGTTATCTGGAAAGTATTTAAATCCAATTAATTAACAATGAAAGTTGACGTCGTGAGGGAATCCGTGATTACTCCCTTTTTAGAATTTGTGGCGAAGGAATTGTTGTTTAAAATACAATCGTATTTTAACTGCTGTACAGGACTGACAATTTATTGATCAAATTGGTTGTTAAGATTAGAACACTGTGTTACTTTCAATCCAGAGGAAAATTTTCATTATTAAGATCATGATATTTATTTTCAAAATGTATATTATTGAAACTGCATAACAAAGTGAAGCAAAAGTAGATTTTTAACTAAAAACAGTGCAATCCCCAAAATAAAGGATCAAATGTATGATTGACAGCCCCGTGGCGCAGTTGGCTAGACACTAGCTTGCGAAACGAGAGGCCGCGGGTTCGATCCCCGCACCGAGACAAATGTTTGTGTGATCCACAAATATTTGTTTTGGGTCTGGGTGTATGTAAGACCGAAAAGTCTCTCGTAGATTCTGATACCCACGACACAAGACTTGTATCTTAGTGTGGGATCAGAACTATGTATGTGACTTTTGGGTGTATTTATTATTATTAACAAATATTTGATGAAGTTGGTGGGGTCGAAAAGTTTATTTCTGATCCATGTTCCTTATCCACTATTCTTAATTTGAACGATTGAATTGTTCAACTAATATTTGAATTTTTATGTGAATCAAATACTTTACCAAGTCAAAAGAATGAGCAAATACAAGAAAATTAAAGTTTTAAACCTTAATAACCTTAAGCAGTGATGGCCTCGTGGTTTAGGCGCGCGATCGAGAATTTCGGCGGTCGCAGGTTCAAACCCCAGACACACACCTCTGACTTTTCGAAGTTATGTGTGTATTCACAATGAATTATCACTTGCTTTAACGGTGAAGGAAAACATCGTGATAAAACCTGCACACCTAAAAGTTCTTAGGAATTTCTTAGGTGTGTAGTCCGCCAACCCGCACTAGGCCAGCGTGGTGGACTAAGGTCTAAATCCTCTCAGTTGTAGAGGAGGCCCGTGCTCAGCAGTGGGACGTATATGGGCTGATGATGATGATGATGATGAAACCTTAATACAAATACAGACTTTTGACCAGCTAAAAGTCCATCCATAAATCTAAAAGTTCAGTTTTATGCACCCTGTAAATAATTTTTACAGTTAGCTAATAATGTTTAGAATTTAATTCATTTTTATGAGTTATCCGCATTCCAAACACTACTTAATAATTCGCATAATTTTTCACCTCAATTTAATTATCATAATTTAAATTAAAAAATAGTAACATTAATAGTTAACTCAAGACTCATGTAATCCTACTTTAATTAACGACCATTTTAAATTAATTATGTATTTAAATTTTGCGATAAATTTACGCTAATAAATTAAAAAAATATATTACTTTTAAAGCGAAACGTACATATTTGATATAATATTAAATTATTTTCGTTAGTTTACTCACTTACACTTTTAATTCGTTTTTCGAAAATATCAAAGTAGTTTTTTTTCCTAATCGTATGTACGAATTTGTAAGTCACATTAGTTCATTTAACTATCCAAAAAGCCTTCCAAAAGTAGCTTCTTTTTCATAATTTTACTAACTATACTGGCCAAATACTACATAATTAAACAGTAACCACATCATAAAATTAAGGTAATCAATGTGAATGATAATGTAAAAGCGTTGTAAGAGACTTGACTCGGGTCAAGGTTGTCTCAATTCCACGAATCTGTCGAGCCCATTCTGTGGACTAGGCGTAAATTTATTTATGGCCGCGCTATGATTTTTACGACTATTTTTAAAGCGATTATTTTTCTTTCAAAATTAACTGCCTGGTGTACGAGTATGTTTATTTGACGCCACAAAAAATGGTCGAAATAATTTAGTACATTTGAGATTTCTACTCATATTACGTAGCATAAGTATTTTAATTTTTCTATTGTTTTTTTTACAACCAAAGCATTCACAGTACAATAATACCTAATACATATGTTGACAGCCCCGTGGCGCAGTTGGCTAGATACCAGCTTGCGAAACGAAAGGCCGCGGGTTCGATCCCCGCACCGAGACAAATATTTGTGTGATCCACAAGTATTTGTTTCGGGTCTGTGTGTTTGTGAGACCGAAAAGTCTCTCGTAGTTTCTGATACCCACGACACAAGACTTGTATCTTAATGTGGGGTCAGAACTATGTATGTGACTGTTGGGTGTATTTATATATGTATATTTTTCTACTTATTAGTCTGTTCACGATAATGAAAAATAAAATTAATGTAAACTCTAATTTTAAAGAAGGGATTACCAATAACGCTTGAGGAAAGTTACAGCCGACAAATAATCCCCTACAAAGGAAACAAATTGCGCATTGCTTGTAATGTATAAAATTACATGATTGGAGGTTGGGAGGCAAATAAACAGGGTTACTAAGAAACGGTTTATTTAATTAAAGCGGGGATAATGAACGTACTGCGCATTGGTCACGCGTTTGAACCGCACGATACTCATACCCAATTTGTTTATCACACTAATATACAGGCGGATGTTTGTATGTATGTTTGTCACTTCTTCTCACATAAACGGCTGTAGCTTTTGGTGCCTGGAAGTTATAAAAATGCTGGAAAAACCGCGATATATTTTGAGCTAAATAAAACTGTGTATTAAGTATGGGATAATAGAAAAAGCTGTGAAACCAAAGACAGGGTTCTCCCAAAAAAAATAATGTGTTGAAATGTACAATTACCGACACTGGCTATGCGATACTGTCCTTAGATGGCAATGCATCGCCAAGACACAGAATAAAATAACAGGCCTATTTAAAAAACTGCTTCCGAATAAAAAAATATTTAATAATTTGGCTTTACTATAAAATCTGAATAAGTTTTATTTATTATCAAAAAGAGATTTCTCATATAATTTTAGAATTCAATTCAAGGAATAATTTACAAGACAACAATAAAGACTTTTAGACACGAGCAACCATAATATTATACAAGAAATTGAGGAATTTAGCCACCTAAGCAAACTGCAAAAACTTTTTTATTTATATAAAATTAGCAACATGTACTAGGGCAGCATGAAGGACTAAGCAATGACTCCTAAAACCCAATAAGGGCGATACAAACAAAGGTGATACACAATAGAGCGAAATAAATTCTTCACACCGCCAGCGTCAAAACACAACGGAGACATCCCGATCATTATTCCATGCTGATAATGCAGACATATCTGGCGCATCTGTAACAAGAACAGATACCATCATAATGAAGACGCGGCGAATACATATGAGCGGTGTAATCGACGGGCAAAAAGCGGGTACGGAACCCGGCGACGCTGGGGTGACAAAAATGCTATTAAAGGTATTCAATATGGGACGAGAAATAAGAAACTTCTGTGATTGGTTCAAAGGTTTGACAAAATATCCGCTGATTTGAACACATTAATATACTTTGATTATAGATTTTTGTGTAGAGTCCAGCTTTCTGCTTTAATAGTGCAGCCTTTTTTTATTGAAATTAAGGAACACCTAATAGGTATGACGGACGCAGTGGCGGTACTTCCATAGAAGCCCAAAAACGTTTCACGTTTATTTGTAATGTCTAGTTTATAATTATTTATTGTGGGGTCAGGATATACTCATTTATATGTCAAATTGCTTTAGTTAAATAAAGATTCAAAGCTTAAAAATTATTATTCGGAATTTAGTAAGGCAATATGGGCTTTTGGGCTTCTATGGAAGTACCACCACTGGACGGACGCAAAGCATTTCGTAAAGAAAATATTAGATGAAGGTACCAGATATCAATAGTATTGTTAAGCAACATACATATATAAGTGGTGTGGAACTAGACATGAAAATATTAAAGAAACAATATAAAGTGAGCGAAATGTAATCCCAACAAAAGCGAATAATATTTAATTTATGAAAGTCAAAACGAACAGATATTAGACGGCAGACACAAACAATATCGATGAAATCATCGCTTCAAAGTCCAAAAATAATGTGGGCCTTAGAAAATAATTCCGACTACGTGGCCGTGCTCCACTAAAAACTCAATTCTCTCGAAACGATGGCTCGTAATGGCTTGGCGGTGAACAAAAACTGATCAGACCCCCGGCATAATTAGTCGCATGCTGTGCCGAGCAAAACACACATATACAACCTACATTCCTTTTTTCTCTACCGCATTCAGACAAGCAATTGCCGTTTTACGTCGCCTCTGTCATTCGTCGTGATGATTCTATCTGGAAATTTCACTTTTTCCATGCGCAATCTATTTTATTTTTTACCATTAATGATCATTGCGCATGCGTTGTTCTGAACGATTTATTTGTTTTAACAGCGCATTGCTTTGCGCGTGCAAGACAATATCCTCTAATAGCTTTTGAATAAGTGCTGTTGAGTTTTTCCTCGCCGCTATTAGTCTTAGAATCTAGGAAATGTATCATGTGCATAATATATTTTTTCACGTTTCAACGTGTAGCTAATATATTGACGCCTTACAAGGAAAGACCGATGAGACAGACTTATAAAATGGTTGCTTGCAAGACGCTGACCGCAAAATAAGATGATTTTAAATCTTACAAACCCGCAATGTATTATTACCAGTTACATTGCTTTATTTGTTTTGTTATTATAAAAAAAATTATGTGTTACGAAATTGTAATAAAAGTAACACTAATTTCACAATTACATTGCAAGTGTTTTAGGTTAGGTAGTTAGGTGTATTGCATAGAATAATAAGAGAATTACTTAGATAAGTAATAAATAAGATTATGAGTTATATACATTCGTTTTAGTTTTCCTATAAAATATGAGTTAAAATTCACTTAGAGTAAAATTAATAGATTGTAATCAGCCAATTGTACATTCATGTTATCACGTAGAAATACAAATCTTGTGACTAATTGCGTTATTGAAACTTTTGAAGGAGAGCTTAACGGATTTTCTTTATTAAAAAGTAGAACACTTTCTTGTGAGTATTTTCACAATAAGTCAATGAGGTCATGGTCAGGTCTGGTCATGAGGCATAAAAAAATTGATATAATAAATTTAATTACGATTTTTATCGATTTCACTATAGTAAAAATTAATTGCATATTTAAATAAAAGAAAGGTATGTAACAAAATTCTCATGTAAATTGAGCTTCTGATTTCGACTGTATCCTTCATATGCTTTTCCTTATTTAGAGACAATATGTATGGTGTTAAGAGGTGTTACACCATAGCAAGAAGGTTTTCTTTAGATGTTTTCCTCAGCAATTAAAAATAATTTGTTACTAAATTCATATATAAGTGTTACTCTGCCTTCGAAGTGTCAACTTTGGGCTCCATCTTTGGAACGCACCATCAACGTTAACTAAAAAGCTACTCTTAATATACTTCATTAAGGTTTACATTTCTTTCATTCGATATTGATCAATTTTGTCAAAATTCGTGGATTTTGGTGTATTCTTTTATTGCGGTAGTCATACTAGAACAAAAATTGGAGATAGTGCAGGCTTGCAAGTTATCGTGGTCCGTTAAAGCGACTGTGGTCGCGTGCTAAGCTAAGACGATGGAGGTTTGGCGTAAAATGTAATCATAAGCGATTTCTAAAGTAAGTAGACACTCATTGATTGTTCAGTGGGGTTATAAAGCGTTTATTACTACTTCGACGTTTTCGTCGTGACCGTTGAATTTGTGAACCCGTCAACAAGGAAGCAGTGATGGCCTCGAGGTTTAGGCGCGCGGTCGAGAACTCCGGCAGTCGCAGGTTCAAACCCCAGGCACACACCTCTGACTTTTCGAAGTTATGTGTGTATTCACAATGAATTATCACATGCTTTAATGGTAAAGGAAACCATCGTGATAAAACCTGCACACCTAAAAGTTCTTAGGAATTTCTTAGGTGTGTAGTCCGCCAACCCACACTAGGCCAGCGTGGTTGACTAAGGCCTAAACCCTCTCAGTTGTAGAGGAGGCCCGTGCTCAGCAGTGGGATGTATTTGGGCTGATGACGATGACGACAACAATTTAAATCAAAATTCGCGATTTTCTGCCAACATTTTAATAGATGTGAAAAGAAGATTCAAGCTTTCTAGAGTGCCTCTTATATTTCCTCACTTAAAAAACGTATTTAAACAACAAACAGTGACGACTGAAATTCATATTGCAACTATTTCCACGATCAAGAACCACAAAAAGTATCCTTTTGTTTCAAAATTTAAATGCCATCTAATTTGCCTAAAATATGTGGCTTGACCTTTACTTACTTTATAGATATTTCCACTGCTTGGTTTTAAATGTGTTTTTAAAGTAATATTTTATCGACAGAACTTAAAAAAACCGTCAGGATCAACTCATAAAACTCCAAACATACGAGCGAAGTATCGTCCATGTAGTGTATTAATATGTATATCGCATATACGTCTCAATACGAGCTCTTCCATCATCATCATCATCATCAGCCCAAATACGTCCCACTTCTGGGCACGGGCCTCCTCTACAACTGAGAAAGTTTAGGCCTTAGTCCACCACGCTGGCCTAGTGCGGGTTGGCGGACTACACACCTAAGAAATTAATTAATTTTTCAATTAATTTAGCAAACAGTTCACGTGTACGCTCACAACTTACACCGCAAACCTCAGCGTCGTGTTCAGTCGAAGCGGCTGCGGAAACGAGCAATTTCCTCATCCATTATAATTGATTGGGGTAATTGCGAACGGACCTGACGATCTAACCCAGTGGGACGGCGAGCGGGCTAGTTACGTGTCGACCGTGATTACCCCTTTCGGGATAATAAGATTTGTAAAAACTTTCGTGTTTCTTTAGTGACGGTAATAGATAAACCAGTTTGCAGGTATGACGCATATCGAGGCCTTGTGGACACGTCACCTTTGGAGTGTTGATTGAAACATAAATATGATAAATCTTCACGAAATTCACTTCCAGTCTTTGTGATGGTACGGGGAATTTCCTTTGGAAAATTCCCATAATAATGCATGACGCGATTTAATTGACCTGTAATGTCAGTTTCAAGCGTCATTTCATCATCACCAGCCCATATACGTCCCACTGCTGGGCACGTGCCTCCTCTACAACTGACAGGGTTTTGGCCTTAGAGTCCTTAGACCACCACGCTGGCCTAGTGCGGGTTGGCGGACTAAAGTACTTTTAAGGTGTTCAGGTTTCATCACGATGTTTTCCTTCACCGTACGTGATAATTCTTCATGAATACACACATAATTTCGAAAAGCCAGAGGTGTGTGCCTGGGGTTTGAACCCGCGACCATCGAGGTTCTAGACCGCGTGGCTAAACCACGAGACCATCACGACTTATTTTTTTTTTTTTTTTTTTTATTCTGGCGCGGCAAAGTGACTCCACTGTACCTGATGGTAAGCACAGTGGAGTCCAAAAAATAATATCGATCAGCGAGAAACGATATGGTTACCCGCTGGTCGACACAATCATGCCGGCCCGCACAAATGCTTCTTCACGCTTCGCTTAAAGGATCCAGGATCATAGGAAGGAGGGAACACGTGAGCCGGCAAACCATTCCACAGCTTGATGGTGCGGCAAAAGTAAGAGTTAGCGAACTTTTTAGTTCGAGCCGCGGTTGTTTTGACCATAAAGCTGTGGCTTCGCATGCCAGCACGCGTGGTTCTGGTGAGGAAAGGAGAGGATGGGACAAGGTTAAACAATTCTTCAGAGCATTCACCATGATACAGACGGTAGAACACGCTAAGTGCGGCAATGTCCCTGCGCAACTGTAGCGGCTCCAAGCTGGCTGTAACGTCTGCATCATTCACAATGCGGATGGCACGTCGCTGCAATCCATCCAAGGCATCGAGGAGGTACTTGGCGGAACCGTCCCAGAGGTGCGAGCAGTATTCCATACCCGGCCGAACCTGCGCTTTGTATAAGCGCAAAAGCTGACCGGGCGTGAAAAACCGGCGCACCCTGTTCAGGATTCCGACCCTACGCGAAGTGGCAGATATAATGCCCTCGATGTGGGTCCTTGGATTGAGATCGCAGCGAATATCTACGCCTAGGATATTAAGGCCTTTCCGCATTGCGAGTGAAAAGCCCTGAAGATTGGGGAGAGGGGAAAACGGGGATTTTTTGCACGAAAACGCACAGACCTGGGTTTTCTTGGCATTGAACTCAACCAGATACCGGGAACCCCAAGTAGAAATGAGCTCCAGGGTCCGATTGAGCTCAATGACAAGCTCCTCGCGTCTACTCTCAGTATCCACCCGGCAACCCGGTGGCTTACTGCAGTACCGCCCATGGACCGTGCTATCATCTGCATAGCAATGAATGTTGCCAAGCGGCAACATATCATTGATATGCAGAAGAAACAGGGTGGGCGATAGCACAGAGCCTTGTGGGACCCCGGCACTAACTGACATGAGCTGTGAAGCGTGCCCGTCGACGAGGACACGCATTCTACGCCCATGCAGAAAGCTCGAAATCCACAAACACAAGTTGCCGGGAAGACCGTATGCCGGAAGCTTGGAGAGAAGGCCACGGTGCCAGACCCTATCAAACGCCTTGGCTATGTCGAGACTCATGGCAAGAGCCTCGCCATGCCGATCGATCGCTTCCCCCCAGTGATGCAAGGCAAACGCTAGAAGATCACCCGTTGATCAACGAGTGATCCTCCAGGTAGCGGACCAATTGGATATTAATGATCCGCTCCATCACCTTAAAAGATATTTGGACAATTGATAATTGCGGTAAAAAAAACTGTTCAAAGAAAGAAGTCAAATAATGTGAGCGCTGTTGAAATCTTTAGTCTCCCAGATGATAAACATCTATACGCTAAACTGAATGATATGTTAATCTCATAAGGATTACTAGAAAATGACATAATGATATTAGATACAGCAATGTTTTTTTCTCAATCAATTATTCTGTATCAGCCAAGTTATGTCCCGAGGCATGGGATTCCACCAAGGTGGTCATTACGCTAGTTCAGTGCAAATTGGTAAACGTAATATCATCATCATTGCCTTGCCCTGCTCCCAATTTCATTTGGGGTCGGCGCAGTATGTTTTATCCTTCCAAACATCCCTATCAGCCGTCATGTCTTCATTCACCCCTTTTTCTTTCATATCTTCAGTCACGCACTCCATCCAAACGGTAGTAAACGTAATAAATCTTGAGAATTATTTTAGAAATTTCTATCTCTATTTATTATTCTTTAAAACTAAGAGGGGGCTTAGGCCTTAGTCTACCACGTTGGCCTATAGTGGGTGTAGGTTTTTTTCTTTTTTTTTAGCACAGTGGAGTCCAAAAAAATAATACCGACCGGCGAGAAACGATATGGTCACCCGCCGGTCGATACAATCATGCCGGCCTGCACAAATACTTCTTCACGCTTCGCTTAAAGGATCCAGGATCATAGGAAGGAGGGAACACGTGAGCCGGCAAACCATCCACAGCTTGATGGTGCGGCAAAAGTACGAGTTGGCGAACTTTTTACTGCACATAACTGGGAAATTCCTTTACAGTGATCTCGAATATGCAGGTTTTCTTGCGGCGTTTACCTACGTCAAAGTTAATGGTAAATTGATCATGAATATGCAAATTACTTTGAAAAATCGAAGGTGTGTGGCTGGAATCTTCTACGGTCGAGTTGATTTCTAAACTGACAATGGGCCTCTATGTCTAGACCCCTACGCATTTTAATTCAATATAGCCTATAGAAAAACGTAAACGACCTTTAGGTGCTACATTGTATGCGCATGTAATTAAAATTCCTGCTCGGTGCATTTTTCCACAATGTGACTCATAAATCGTGTTCTTTCGACGTTTGAATCAATTAAAATGATTGTTGTGGAATCAGATTCTCAGATGATATCTTTGCAATTAGAATTAATTAAAACATAATAATATCACTTGTATTCTCCACATATAAAGAAGATGCATCCTAGGTTCGCGTTAATCCTTAACATTTGGAATGATTTCATAACTTCAAATTTTGACAAGAATTCTACATTAATTGTGATTACACTGATTGATTTCTACTGCACATTATAAAAAAGATGTTTAATGAAAATTATTTGGATACTGTATCTGTTAAATAATGACGAGTTATGGGAATTAAAATACTTTAGAAATGCTTGTTAGAGACCTCCAAGCATATATATTCAGCCTATCGCCGTCCACTGCTGAACGCAGGCCTCCCCAAGAAAGCGCCAACCATCCCGGTCTTGAGCAGCCCTCATCCATCCGTTACCCGCCACCTTTCTCAAGTCGTCGGAGCATCGTGCTGCACGACGTCCTACACTACGTTTGCCTAAGAGCGGTCTCCACTCCAACACTTGTCTGCTCTAACGGCCGGCCCACTTCCACTTTAGTGTGCTAATCTTGCGGGCAATGTCAATGACTCTGGTTCCAAGCATACAAGACTCTAAAAGATATAGCTTCGATTTTTCTTATCAAATGAGCGTATATTAAGTGAACTATGTGTAAAAACATATATTTAACGCACTGCATTTGCCACAACGCAAGACAGTCACATATTGATCAAACGTTTGTCCAATGATTTGACCAAGCATATCTCTCCAACATGTGACGACAATGCCCAAACACGCCTTGGTGGCTTTCCCCTATAAATCAGTAGCACACTATAATTAAGCCCGACATCCTGTTCCGAGCAAAAACAACGAACGATCTGATGATAATACCATGTCATCACTACTACTATTGTTGAATGACAGAGAAAATTCCTTCCAAGTAAACAAAGAATGTACGCGGTTTAATCAGTTTGGCCGTAGTCTAAGAGACTGTAGCGGTATGGGAATCCTTACGTTTTTTTAAACTTAGACAAAGGGCTAGTAATCGAGAAAACTATTTCAGTTTGTTGGTACGAAATACCTACGAAGCAGTGGCGGTACTTCCATAGAAGCCCAAAAGACCAGCTTGCCTTACAAAATTCTTTAGGTTGTAAATCTTTATTTAACAAAAGCAATTTTACATATAAATGAGAATATCCTGACCCTACAATAAACAATTATAAACTAGACATTACATAATTAACGTGTAACGATTTTGGACTTCTATGGAAGTACCGCCACTGCTACGAAGTGATGCGAATTTTCGCATGTTTTGTTTTATGTATCGTACAGAAAAAATTACACTGTTTATAATCCCTCTTGTTTCTGATGACTCTTTTTTTATGGGGAGGGGGATCAAATCTTCCCGCCAACTAAACCTTGACGTTTCACTTGTCCTTTAATTTTCTGAAATTCCCATATTAAGTAACTATTAATAATTTCTACCGAAATTAAAGCAATATTATGACATTTTAGTACAAAAACTACTATGAGTGAAACGTGCATAATAAAACACAGACTGCAAGCTCCGCGACAATTCCCCTCACCAGATCTCGAATCGCGAAGGCTAGCAAATTGCTGCGTGGGCACCCAATTACCTCCCATTAAAATGTAATGCAACACAATTATACAACGACATAAAAATAACTCAATTAAACTGACTAACACGAACACGCTGTAACCTCTCGCAGACACACATGGATTTGGGTAAATTGCTGGGGGTCGCGACCTCCCTAAACTGTGCCCCTTTGGACTTTTTTATACTGGTTAGCGACGCAGTGTGTGCTTAGTACTGGAAGGTCGGGAGACCCTGACATTTCATTTTTACAGCTTCTCAAGGTCCTTAAAAAAGGTCGACTTCGGAAGTTTCGGAACGTCCTTGTCACTATAGCGGTTCTTACAGCATATGTAAATATTTATTAAACATTTTATGCAAGCCATTGTTCGTAGATGTTAAGAACTATCAAAGTTTTTCAATTGTGTTGTGTTACCTAACATAACTCTCATTAACATTTGTCAGCGGATTGTGCTTGTAGCCTATCCTTACATAGGTTGTTTTCAATCAGCTACTTAATGCATGATTGCTTATTTATCATGAGCCTTCTATAATTTTCCATATAAAAATATTAACGTAGTCACATTAGCAACATTAAAATTAAAGAAAATTAAAAATGAAGTCTTACTATCTGTACTCCTCAATGCAAGTAGGTCGAACTCAGCGGAACTGGTCGGGGTCCGAGACCCCCTAATTACGCCGCAGAAGCTACATTTTACGCGATGTCCAACCACATTTCAGCTTGTTAGCGCGTTGACGACATAATAAACGGGTAATGCGTATAGATTTAATAAAACAATTATTCGATGTTTTTCAACAGCGGCTATTAACATATGGTATTTACGGGTAGCTGATAAAATGGGAGCCTGGGGCTACGATAAATTACCCTATTTGTGGTAGAATGCGTTGTTGGTAGTAAATTCAACCAATAACACATTTTTATGTAAAATTTAAAATAAATGTCCTTCCTTTTTGATAAATAAAATAAATAAATACACCCAACAGTCACATACATAGTTCTGACCCCAGACTAGGATAAAAGTCCTGTGTCGTGGGTATCAGAGACTACGCAAGCTGGTGTCTAGCCAACTGCGCCACGGGGCTGTCAATATTGAAATCTGATAATATTGAAATTTAAGAAGTTCTTCGTCGAGTCTTTTCGTCATCCATACCACAAAGCCAACCAAAGTCTTTAACGAGTGCGTCCTCCCTGTCATAACATACGGAGCCGAGACGTGGACACTGACGATGCGACTAATCCACCAGCTTAGAGTCGTTCAGCGAGCTATGGAGAGGGCTATGTTGGGAGTTTTTCTGAAAGATAGGATCATAAATGATGCCGTCTAACACTGAACCAAAGTTATCGACATAGCCCAAAGTATAAGCGAGCTGAAGTGGCAGTGGGCAGGTCACGTCTGTCGCAGAACTGACAACCATTGTGGGAAACGTGTTCTGGAGTGGAGACCACGACTCGGCTGACTTAGTGTAGGTCGCCCTCTGTCTAGGTAGGGTGACGATATTCGAAAAGTCAGAGGTGTGTGCTTGGGGTTTGAACCCGCGACCGTCGAAATTCTCGAACGCGTGCCCAAATTAGAGGCCATCACGGCTTCAACAAAAATGAGATAATAAAAAAAATCGCGATCTTAAACCGTTAAAATACCAAAAGAAAAATGAAGATCACAAGTGAAAAGTAATTATATTTCGCGTACCACAATAAATCACACAGACAAACTTGGTAAAATCATTAATTTATATATCCATATATCATGCATGTTTGTTTATTCGTATTAAAATCCACTCAACCATAAAGCTGTAATTGAAAACAGTCAAAACACAAAACATCAAACCGAGTTAGCTTTAATTTATCGACTGACAAATCCCAAAATGCGACCACTATAACGAAACACGTAATCAAAATTAAAGTAACTCTTATTACTATGAACATAAAGTCTTAATTTTGTTTAGTTAACGGTAAAGGTAATTTTGTGGAGGTCAGACGAGATTTGATCCAGTTTTACCCAAAAAGACGCCTGTCATAAGATGTCTGGATTCGTTTTCTTTTTGGGGATCAACATTGTAGCAAAATATAATTCACTCGCAAAACCGGTTTGGGTACAGGCAGAGTATGCGTCCTTATTTAACAATAAACATTTCTACTTTTCCATAACCTGTACTAGGCTAGCGTGATGGACTGAAGCTTTGACCCCCAGCCCAGCAGTGGGGCTAAATAGACCGATATAGACTTTCTTATACGTCTTAGGTATTAACGTCTTAGGCTTTTAGCAGGAAATTAGTATCCGAAAATAACTACGAAAATTTTATTTTTACGCACATTAATAGACTTACCGCCTTATTCAAACATTGCATAAATCTGCTTTAATGGCGCAGTGTATTGTCCTGCTTTGATTTATGACTTACAACGCGAGAGAAAACGGGACAAAACATCATAATGTGGATAAGACATATGCAAGGCTTTCAAGTAATGCGATATTAATATGGACCTACGCTTCTATACAGTCCTTGTGTAATAAAAACTTTTTAGATCCAATATTTAATTTTTTTCCGTACCCATAACTACAGTTACGTAGACTTCCTTTTAAAGCATATAATAGTGTTGCAAGGTGACACCGGGTTATTAACGAGACAGCGGAATGAGATCAGTGCTGTACAACTCAATCATTTAATTTAGCATTGTATAATTAACGGCATTTAATCAAAATTCTATGAATCTGTGATTAATCGAATAGATACGAGGGAAATATACTAGTACTGACGACGGCAGAAGTGAAACGCGGTTATAATATCATCATCAGCCCATATACGTCCCACTGCTGGGCACGGGCCTCCTCTACAACTGAGAAGGTTTAGGCCTTAGTCCACCACGCTGGCCTAGTGCGGGTTGGCGGACTACACACCTAAGAAATCCCTAAGAACTTTTAGGTATGCAGGTTTCATCACGATGTTTTCCTTCACCGTTAAAGTACGCGATAATTCATTGTGAATACACACATAACTTCGAAAAGGAGGTGTGTGTCTGGGGTTTGAAGCCGCGACCGTTGAGATTCTCAACCGCGCGCCTAAACATCGAGGCCATCACGACACGACTTTATAATTGCCAGGAAACAATTGTAGGTAACTTAATTACCTGATTAAAATATTATTTTTGTTTTCCTTCTTCGTTTCGATTAATTAAATAACCGACTGTACCAACGCATAGTTATGAAACGAGTTATCGCGCTGACGTGACAAGGCTGTGCTAAATAACCCTAGCCGAATACATTTGGACAAAGACACAACGAAAGCCTGTCGACCGCTTGCACAATGCCGCCGTAAATCATAACTTTCATGGGCGTGTTTTACATAAACCGACTATCAATTGCTTATTCATGTAATCAAACTTCTGACTACTTCATTCTAGCATTTCATTTTGGCAGCCTTGTGGCGCAGCTTGCTAGACACCAGTTTGCGAAACGAGAGGCCGCGGGTTCAAATGTTTGTGTGATCCATATTTGTTCCGGGTCTGGGTGTTTGTGAGACCGAAAAGTCTCTCGTAGTTTCTGATATCCACGACACAAGACTCGTATCTTAATGTGGGGTCAGAACTATGTATGTAACTTTTGGGTGTCTTTATTTATTTTATTATTCAATATTGGTAAAAAAAATATGCACTATTCAATTACGGACAATTATTTTACTTCAGCTAACAGACTATTTATTTTTGTAAATTCTTTGATATCTAAGAAGCGAGTTTTTGCATAATTAGCAAATTTGCAACTATTTTTTGTTTTGTGACGAAATAAATAAGCGTTCAGTGTTTTTGTCATTGCAATGTGAATTATATAGAAACCTTTACATGCTTACGAACCCCAACGGAATGCAGCAATAAATATTACTAAACTAACCGTTTCAAATCCAATTTCCTGTTCTTAACAAAATGACCGTACAATTTTGCGCACGACTGTACTTATTAAAATGGCGGATATTTAAATATTATGACAAACATTTCTTTGGGCAATGCGATTAATTTCGACAATTGACAGTTGAGATTACGTGATATTGACGGCTTGGCAGGAACAATTCGCAAAGATATAAATTATGAATTGAATTAAATCTTTTCGTGAAAGGGTTTAGGGCTTATAAAGTATGGTGTCAAGTTACTCAGGGGATAGCCTCTTTACTAAAAAAATATAAATTAAATCGAACTTCTTTTAATTATAGATAAAAAACAAAACAAAGTAGTTTTTACCTAGTATTTGGTCTAAGGTAGTTCAGGAATAACTAAAGCAGAAAATTTAGAAACATACATACATAACCTCACGCCTGTATTCCCCGAAGGGGTAGGCAGAGGTGCATTTCTGCACCCACATTTCGCCAGGTGTGTACGAGGCCCATGTAATAGGGGGCGAGCTTACTGCCGTTTTTCGGGCACATTTCCAGACTCCGTGCCGCTACGGACGATCGAAGGATCGCACGGCACATACGAGTACTTTTGCCGCGAGACCACGAGGCAGTCTAAAATTTAGAAAATGCATAATATCAGTCACATATATACTTCTGACCCCACATCATGATACAAGACTATATGTATCAGACACAACGATAGATTTTTCTTCATCATAAACACAATTCTTTTTAACTTCCGAAACAAATAACGTTAAACGCTAAAGCATATTATTAGTTACTAGAACTGCTTTACTAATATTTAGCCACCGAACCAAGTTGTATTAAGAAAATAATATTTTAACTCCAGCCAACCCTGTTTTACATTAGGTACAACTACACGGTGCTGTCAGTGGCAGTACTTCCATAGAAGCACACGTGACACGTTAACTGTATAATGTCTAGTTTATAATTGTTTATAGTGGGGTTAGGATATTTTCATTTATATGTCAAATTGCTTTAGTTAAATAAATATTTAAAGCTTAAAGATTATTATTCGGAATTTTGTAAGGCAAGATGGGCTTTTCAGCTTCTACGGAATTACCGCCACTGCGTGCTGTTAATTGACTTAAATCCGGCCAAAAAAATATTGACTGACGAAAATGGAATAGACCCATATTTTTACTGTGGACAGTCGGGCTCCTCGTAACTGGTTACAGCCCAGGCTGATGCCAGAAAGTAATAAATTCAAACGGATACTAATATTCTACCTTCCACCACCAAATTGAGTCTCCGACAATCTTACTTTCCGAACGTAAATTAAAAGGCTTGCTCACACCAGTTTTTGGTGAGACAGTGGCACTGTCACGGTCGAGCCGGCCTACTTGTATCAGTTTTGGTGGCAAATCATGGCTCTAATTACATATTATCATAAATGTGGTGTAACTTTGTCAGTGTAGAAAAACAAGTGATTTCGGTAACTGATCAAAACTTTACCTAATTTTACATTATCAATTAACGAGCAGATAATCAAACAGAATCTTGATACTTAATACCACAAAATATAAGACCGCAATCCAATTGTTGTAACTATGACGTACGCGGTTCCCAGCGTAAGACTGGTGTTCGATAACTGGATGCACAAGATATCGTTATCACAGTGCCGACAAAACAAACAACGAACTTATCAAACGCTGGTTCGAACCTAATTATCTCTAAGATATTGATCAATTTTTCCATCAATAGAAACGGCGCCTTTTTGTGACTCAAATTTACTGAGAAACAATCTATCTACGCATTCAATTGCAGTGATATCTTTGTATCTCCTTCGAAGAATATTGCCCGCGATGAGTTTGAGGTCATGACAAAGTTTATATGAATAAGAAGCGCAGAAAACTTTTATTATGTATGAGACGTTGTATCATCAGTCCATACACAACGTCCCACTACTGGGCACGGGCCTCCTCTACAACTGGGAGGGTTTGGCCTTAGTCCACCACGCTGGCCTAGTGCGGGTTGGAGGACTACACACCTCAGAAATTCCACAGAAGTTTTAGAAGTACAGGTTTCTTCACGACATATTCCTTCACCGTTTATACAATACATTTACATATTTTTCTACCCAATGAAATATTTCTCCAACTACGCACCAGGTATTGGAGGACAAGAGTTTTGCATTAGCCGAGCATATTTCCGACCTCTATTATATATTTTATCTGTCGTGTGAAATAAATAAAACATCCAGTGTAGACGGTAATTCAATAGAATGTTACGCCATAATCTTGTACTAAGAAACAGTCGTAAAGGATAAAAAACTTTGCCATTTAATAATAATTGTAAGACGTTAAAAAATATTGAAAAGAAAAGTTCATGTTTTGGATTACTTAGATTAAATACAAGGAGCATTTTTTTATTTAGAATGTATGGCAAAGGAAAAATATGAGAAATTTTTATAACAAAAAAATAATATTTCAAAAAATCTGTTGAATTTCGTCCAAAATAAAAATTCCTACTAGTAATATAAAGGCTGGTGGCGCAGTAACGGCACGGTGGGTATGAGTGCGGCCAGCGGCCACCCTTGGCGACCCACGCCAATCCCGGCGACGCCTTATCACAACGTATCTCGCTCTTAGCAAGATTTATGCGTGTCATAAACTTGACGCATATCAGCCGATAGTCCGTTGAAAACGCAAGCGTGACTAAGCCGATGCCTCACGCACAGCGCTAATTGCATTCTCTTACTATTCACGACTATCCAGTTACAGAAAAATGCGATTAAACACGATTTTCCTTATTAATTGCGCAACGATCTATGTAGATGGAACCAGTCGAGCGGAACGGCTTGCGCGGGTATCAATGCTAAGGCAGCGCGCGCATCTAATGTCCTTACACAAAGCTGCACTTACGTAGCGGGCAAACGATGCCATAATTACGGGTGTCGAGTGCGCAGGCGCGAAGGGCGATATTTGTTTGCAATTAGTGCCCGCACGGGAAGGCGATGTCCGGACGTCGCCGGTAATTTATGGTTGTGCGAAAGTACGAGTTGAAAGTGAGGCCGGGAGCGCCCGCAGCTGCCGCTACGCAGACTGACATTTCCGTGCGCATTCTAGGGTTAAATTGCCTTAAATGCTATGCGGACTTTGTCAAAAAATATTAAAATGCGTTCCGACATGTTAATTTTGCGCACGTAATTTATTTGTGAAGATAATTTTTCTCGTCGATTTGCAATGCCGGGTTTAGTTTAAAAAATATTTGGAGGTTTAATAAAACTTCCGATGGACATACAATTATATGACTACCTACGTAAATCTTATGTAGTCCAGCTTTATTAAGTAATATGGACCTGTAATTTGGTGATATTAAACACATTATTCTTTACTAAAAAATATATGTGATATTATTTATATATCATTATTCTTTGTTATAATATTCATAGACAGGTGTTCATTTTTCCCTTCAACATTATCATAGGAAATTACGTCTTACTAACACAAGGAACACATAATTTACCCTATAATAGCAACGAGAAGATCTGAATAAATAATGGCTCATATTTTCATTTAATTACCATTGGTGACAAATTGTTTAATGTTTTCAATGCCCATAAGTTATTACACCATAATATTAGCCGTAAATTAAAATTACAACTGTTATTATTCATGTTATGCCTTATAAATAGCTATTTACCTTTTTTAAATGGCTGTAATGGGTTATGGTTAGAATTTAAATTAAAAAATAATATAGTTTCAATGGCTGAACGCGTTTGTTCCTTAGGCATAAAAATGTGTTGCTTCAACAATAATTAAGGCTGTTTGGTCAGCATTACCTTAGTCTATTCTTTAATAAATATATTAAACTGTATGAAATATTTTCTAACGCAGTTTTAATCATAACATCAATTAATGAGTGTTATAAAAAATGTTTTGTCATAGTGCTATTTTTAAATGAGTGAGTAATATTGAGTTGGTTTCGCGTAGATAGTTGAGAAATAAATTTATGTAAGGTAATAGCACCAGTAGATGACCACTTAAGGACACAGAAATTTCTTTTTTAATGTCTAACTTTAATCATCATTCGAATTCAATGAGTGTTTTGTTTTGTTAACTCTGTGCAAGTCTTTTAACGAAACGAGCTAGTATTTTTTCTTGTACAATGGTTGAATTCAAGTAAAAAAATGAAAATAAAACTTAATATAAGAGATTTAGTAGTTGACCACCTAAAAACTAGTAGTTGACCATGTTTTGCATCAGTAGTTGACCATTCAGATTTTTTAATTATTTGTTAAATAAGAAGCCAAATTAAGACAACTTTGCGTTTTATTTGAAATATAATAACAATAACATCCCCCGCTCGTTAATAAATGTTCTGGCCATTTCCACAATCAACCATTTGCTTTCATCGATGATATTGTAGCTTTTTTTTTATAGCTTTAAGTACTTTTCCGGGATAAAAGTTATTATCGTACTTCATCATCATCATCAACCCATATACGTCCCACTGTTGGGCACGGGCCTACTCTACAATTGAGAGGGTTTAGGCCTTAGTCCACCACGCTGGCTTAGTGCGGGTTGGCGGACTACACACCTAAGAAATTCCTAAGAACTTTTAGGTGTGCAGGTTTCATCGCGATGTTTTCCTTCACCGTTAAAGTGCGTGATAATTCTTTGTCAATACACACATATGCAACTTCCGAAAAGTCAGTCATGTGTGCCTGGGGTTTGAACCTGCGACCGTCGAGATTCTCGACCGCGTGCCTAAACCTCAAGGCCGTACTTAAATATGACAATTTACTTTTTGCCGAGGCTTTTGTCAGATTCTTAATCAGACAACAGTAGTTGAAAGTTTACGCATATTTTCAAGCATATCGTTAGGACCTATGATGTCAAATTGATCTAGAGTGGTTTCAAATATATCATCAGCAATGCTAATTGCTGGTGATCCTGGGATCGTCATTAGCACTAGTTCGTCACCAACAGTAATATGTACCTACCGCAGTTGCTGATGGTTCCATTGTGGTTTCCAATACACCATCATTATTGTGAGAAGATTTTTTTTTCAGCCGTTCTTATGGGTGTTTTATGAAGACGAACGTCATTTACTGCTGAGAGCATTGCAGCTTCAGTATAATTTAGGAATGTACCCCTTTTCCCAGACATCTACAAGGTGAAAATTTGATTTTAGTAACTGATCGTACCTTACAATAAAGGTGGTCAACTACTAAATAAAATTAAGTTATTGTAAAAGTAAATAAAATAGTTAATTCTAATTGATGATGCCCTTCATATATTATTCCGTACAGTACATTTACATGATACAGAAATTCATCAGAAGTTGACCATCCTGGTCAATTACTAGAAAATCATGCTAAAACGGAATCAGTAGTGGACCACCCCCACATCTCAATCTTGTAAACAAATTTTCGTATTTTAAATACCCTGTTACCTCAATTAATCCTTAACGAATAAGAAAAGCAAAACCCTTACCATCAACAAGGTGACAAAGTTGTTAATATTTAACTTCAAACTTTTTCAATCCTTAAGAAAATTATTACAAAAATACGAATAATAGATTTACGGTGCGTCAATCAACAAACAACTGGAGGCTATTTTGAATATTTGAAAATAATGGAGTCGTAGTTTGCGCGCTTCGTAGACCACATGACAGCACTGACTACTCAATATGGAATTAGTTTAAAAATATGCCGCGAATTCTTATTTTATCAGTTTATGTGCTTTGGTGGTCAACTACAGGTACATGGTCAACTACTAGTGCCATTACCTTAATGATTCAATTTTTCCTAAATAATCGCATTTTTTTGCTGGCAATATCGTATCCGTTTGGATAGCGACCACCGTGGTTATAATATAATACCTACGCTTTACTTTCGGTTACAAACAGTTTAGTATCATTGTGTCGACGGCAAAGAGGTATTCCAGCAATCGAGCAAATTACAAATACACCCAATAGTCATATACATGCTGACCCTACACTAGGATACAAGTCTTTTATCGAGGGTATCAAAAACTACGAGATTCTTGGATACACAAACATGCAGACCTGAATCACAAACATTTGATTTGTTGGGAGGATTGAACTGTACACTTTAGTTTTGCAAGCTAGTGTCTAGCCAACTTCGCCATGGGGCTGCAGTGTTATGATAATCAGGAAACATCATCGTTGATACCTTCTAAAATCGATAAGATAGGAGAAAAAATAAAAAAAAACATTAAAATTTCAGCATATTTTTTTACTACAATAGCATATTTCTGTGAGACAGTGGTCAGTGAAGTCAGCTATTCACAACGCAGCCAACAGCTTTACTTACAGGTCAATAAAAACCCATAAATATGTATTTCCCAACTGTAATTGTTTAACTACACAAACATAATTTGTCACTTGTTTTTTTTCCGTTTGACAATAGAACCTGAGTGTTGCCATGTACCAATTTTTCATGTCACTTAAAACAATTAGTTTGCCAGTACCGTGAGAGTTTAATAAGGTTTTAAAATTGCTAATGTACAGACCTTTGTCCGACGCGTCGAATGGGCGGTAATCGTTAGACGTAATTATCGACGTAACACGAACGCGAAACGTGTGATCGAATTGCTGTGAAATTGTTTTTCTTTTACGCCATTGTACTTAGGCATTGGCTTATTTAGATCGTTGGGCACAGGTGAAGTCACTTTACTTTACGGCTATTGTTGATATGACTGACTTATTGGTGCTGCTAGTAGCTTGCGATCGAGAGGATCTAGGGTCGATTTTCGTCTTCTCTTTCTGTAGGACATTTTTAATTTTTTGTTCCTTTATTCTACACAAATAACGTAGATATATTTTGAAATCATTGATTAGCTTTTATTGGACTTATTATTTTATTTGTCCGTCAACCCCGCATGGGTTGGCGTGGTGAACTAAGGCCTTAAACCCTCTCATTTGTAGAGGAGGCCCGTGCCAAGCAGTGGGACGTATAGGTACAGGCTGTATTCAGACCGTGATCGGAAACTAAGGCAGATAATAGCCGCGATGATTACAAACACCGTGAAATTAAAAAAAAATCCCGACAAAATTTAAAAAAAAATACGTTTTCCTTACAACCACATCCATTTAATATCTATTTCTTATTAACAATTACAATAATTGTTGAGGTTTATAAAAACTTTGTGCCGCGAGACCACGAAACAGTCAGACAGTCACGTGATAATTCATTGCGAATACACGCATAACTTCAAAAAGAGGTGTGTACCTGGGGTTTGAACCCGCGACCATCGAGGTTCTAGACTGCGTGCCTAAACCTTGAGGCTAGCTTAAATTCGACTTCTCTAGTGCATTTGCTTTGGAGTCATGTTGTGAATCGGAATAATGCGGACTCATTCCCCGCTTCGAGAGAAATGACTAAGTAATATGCGATTCTGGTGCGTTTTGACATAATATGAATGAAAACTTAGGATGAGGATGTTGGTTGTATTTCTTATTCTTTAAATTAATGTAAATCCCGTATTTTTTACATAAAATACAAGCTAAAAGCATTTATACTAACTTATAGGTCCCCAAAGCACCTTTACGAATGGTTGTGTAAACACCATGATATCGCTTCGTACCGGATACTATCGATGTTTACCTTATAAATGATATTAGAAATGATATTAGACTGCCTCGTGGTCTCGCGGTACATGTATGTGCCGTGCGATCTAGAGGTCCTGGGTTCGATTCCCGGGTCGGGCAAAGTGTTATTGGGTTTTTCCATTAGGAAATTCTCAGTAGCAGCACGGAGTCTGGAATGTGCCCGAAAACGGCAATAGGCTCGCCCCCTATTACGTGGGACTGATACATACTTGGCGAAATGTGGGTCCAGAAATGCACCTCTGCCTACCCCTTCGGGGAATACAGGCGTGAGTGTATGTATGTATGTATGTGATATTAGAAAATTAATACAATTTTTCATACTCAGACATATGAATTATAAGGTCTTAATCTAATACAAATAACTCCCTTTAAGTTCCATGGGCCAACCCGCACTAGGCCTGCGTGGTGGACTAAGGCCTAAACCCTCTCAGTTGTAGAGGAGGCCCGTGCCCAGCAGTGGGACGTATTTGGGCTGATGATGATGATGAAGTTTCATGATGACAGAATATACACGAAGCAATTAATATGTATCTAAGTACCGATTTCATAGTAGATACGTCGAACAACCGATCTCTCATACGTATAGGTCAACATTAGCATCAAATACACATCAGAATTTTTTTCAACACCAACAATACAAAGGGTTGTCACGAGTTAAATTGGCTGCGACTATTACAGCGGGCATAAATTCACATGAACTATTGATTAATGTTATTATAAAAGATAAAATCAGCCCTGCGCACTGCGCCCCGCAATTAGCGATCATTGAATTATTTTTTAATTTAGTACGACAACGCACGCACTGGCCAATTCAATTTCCTTCCAAGTGTGTATTTTTTACTAATATTGCGTTTTTTTGTTTGTTTTTGTTTTATGGCCAGTTTGTTTTTTACATTTTGTTCTGTCATTCATAAATCTAATCTGTCAGTCATAATTTAGTAATGTTTAGGCGTTTAAAGAAGTAAAAAGGATGTAATTTATAACGCCGTCAAGGTAATTTCAAGGCTAGCTTCTTTTGTGTAAATTAGATTATAATTATGAATACTTAGGTACGTATAAAATTCGTGACGGCCTCGAAGATTAGGAGCGTGGGCTATCGAAGCACCATCACGGCGGTCGCGACTATGAATCATAGGTTTGTTCTGACTTTTCAAAGTAATTTGTATTTTAAGTAAGTAATGTGTGTTCTGAGTGAGAATTCACTGTGAATTTAAAGGAAAACATTGAGAGTAAATCTGTCAACAGAAACTTACTAGTAAAAAGGCCATACCCCTTTTCTTAGTAGGAATAGTCTTTGCCTACCTGTGGATTGTGTGATTGTGATTGTAGGAATAATGAAGTTAGCTAATATTGAATAAGATGAAACCTAATATATTTGTTAGTTATATCTCGCATGTAGGTAACACGTAAATACCTAGCATTAATAAAACATGTCTTCCTTCAATTATGGCGATTGAAAGTCGTGAACAGTGTTTCGTTTAATTTGTCGAATATTAAATTATAAATTATCGTATCGCACATACTGATGTATATTAGCAAACAACTCCAAACACTTCAATAAGGTTTATATGAACAAAAAGCAACCAAAATACTAAAGACTATTACAAGTGAGATTTATATGATATCTAAATTAAATGTAGGCAATTTACTTAATAGGCAAAGACATTTTAAATTACACAGCCAATGTAGTTTTTAAGAAGACATAATCGCAACCAAATGGCGCCAACATCAGTAGGACTGTCATGAAAAGGCATTATGTTAAAATTCCTTTATCAATAAACACAAAAGCAATAAAGAGCGTAAGTATACCTATACGCGGCAAACACCAAAAATTGTGTATCGCCAATCAATTTCGGTAGCTCGTTTGTACTCAGTAATTAATGTTTGATAGCATCTTATCGTACCAAAATATCTTGATTAAAGTCTATTTAGATCTTCGCCGCGATACAAAATTGTTTCATTAGTTGCATAAGGCGGCAAATACAGTATATTCTGCGTAAACGGAAATTTATAATTGATTTTAAATTTGGAACTGCAACACCTGATTTGGTTAAAATGTGTTTTAAAAACAGGATTTCTTCTTGAATATTGTGCTGTGTTCCTAAGTGTCCATAGACGTATAGTTAACATTTGGAGCAGCAATTTAGCTTTGTCTTTTTGAGGTTGGTATGATTTTTTTTCTCCTAATGTTAAGCACTACGTAATTATAATTTCACAATGTACAGGTAACAAGTTCTCGAATAGTTATTTATTAGTGATTTGCTCCTATGTATTTTTACAGTTTTACGTTTCTTTATCGTGAAAGACTCCTGCATTAAAATCACAATGCCCTGCAAACTGCAAGCCCTTATAATTTAACCGCCGCCATTTTGTGACGACATGCGCATACGCACAGCTATCGCTTCCTCGATCTATAATTGCGTAGCGTCGAGAAAGTCGCGCGTTTCCCGCGTTTTTGCACACCCTACACATTACACGACATAATTCCGCACAAATGACTTACGCTAATATTTATTACATTTACAAAGCGAAGGGAGAGTTACAATTTGTGCTAATTTATCTGTCATTTATATTTAAATACGAATGCCAGCTCAGTAGAAGCGGGAAGTCGAATGTAAACCGCGACAGACGCTCATTTTTCTATACACCATTTTATAGGATATTTGTTCAGTAACATACGAATTAATAATAAATACACCAGGATAAAGACTGTTTCTTTGGTCTCATGGCGTACTTTGTCGGCTGCGATTTAGATGTCCCAGGTTAGTTTCCGTTTCGGGGAAGGTGATGTGTTTTCATGTATATAGTTTCTCTTTTTCATTCCGTAAGAAATTTCTTAGATAGATAGGCGTGTGCCTAGTTTCTATGTATGTTTGGTTGAAATTTTGCCCATTTTGCAATGTATTTTTGTTTGAAATTTTGCATGTTTGGTCGGCACTTGTCGATGCTTATTTGCGTATCTAAGTGGGCCCGCGTTTGCCATTATATAGGTAATAAATAAATCTTAAAGTCATGTTAATTCTCTATGCGTTAATTAATTTTTATAAGCAAACTACTCATTGTTCGTACAATTGCCACCTCTGTTGTATTTGGCGAATGGAATATGTGTGTCTACTATCATAATTTTATCATATTGTTTTCGATTTGCGAATATATAACCTAAATATGATATAACATGTTATTGTTTTCAACTAGATATACAGGAGATTCTACGAACTGGGTCCTTTTCTTTATATTGATGATATTGAATTTAAATAAAAGACGTAAGATTTTCGCATTAATTTCGACCATCGAAGCACTTCTAAGAGCTTTGGTAAAAAAATACGCCCGGAAAAAATTTAAAGATTCCGGCTGGCATTATAAAACGTTGCACTAAAACTGTTTTTTAACATCGGTTATTAGGTGGCAGCGCCACAGTTAAGCCAGTGCATAATACATCAAACGCGGTTTTAACACATGTACAAATTTCTTGGTATTTTGCATATTTCTCTCGACGCTACAGTAAGCGTCTGGCAGGTGGCCGGTCATAGTATAGGCTAATCTTATTATTGTAAGCAGTGATGGCCTCGAGGTTTAGGCGCGCGGTCGAGAATCTCGGCGGTCGCGGGTTCAAACCCCAGGCACACACCTCTGACTTTTCGAAGTTATGTGTGTATTCACAATGAATTATCACTTGCTTTAACGGTGAAGGAAAACATCGTGATAAAACCTGCACACCTAAAACTTCTTAGGAATTTCTTAGGTGTGTAGTCCGCCAACCCGCACTAGCCCAGCGTGGTGGACTAAGACCTAAACCCTCTCAATGGTAGAGGAGGCCCGTGCCCAGCAGCGGGACGTATGTGGGCTGATATGAATCTTATTATTATCGTAACGTAAGTGTTTAATACTCTTAATGTAAGTAACTCTACATATATACTTATGAGGATCAATACAACATAATTACCTTATAACTTATTTTATGTTTTTGTTTGAGTCAACTAGTTAGAGATAGCCATTTTTTGTTAGTCTACGCTCTATTTGGCCCGCAATTATAATGAAGTGCTAATGCAGTAATTACCCGACCAATAGGTACAAAAAAGTCCTAGAACTACTTTGACCGTAGTCTTTTCTTACTACAATGGTCTGGTCCAGGTTAATAGAATCAAGATTCCCAAGTAATTTCAGTTGCGATTAAATTCCCTTATTTAATACAGAATAAAATTACTGCCTCGTGGTCTCGCGGTACAAGTATGTGCCGTGCGATCTAGAGGTCCTGGGTTCGATTCCCGGGTCGGGCAAAGTGTTATTGGGTTTTTCTATTAGGAAATTCTCAGTAACAGCACGGAGTCTGGAAATGTGCCCGAAAAACGGCAATAGGCTCGCCCCCTATTACGTGGGACTGATACATACCTGGCGAAATGTGGGTGCAGAAATGCACCTCTGCCTACCCCTTCGGGAAATACAGGCGTGAGTTTATGTATGTATGTGTAAAATTAATAAAAAAAAAATTTGTTGTTTGAATGAAGTTATGGAATACTGCCAACCCTTGAATGCTTGGGTCCTTAAGTGTAGCGTATAAAAGGATGTTAGAGCGTCGACATGAATACTCCGAATGACAAAGATTGTCACTTATAATACATTAAATTATCCCTAAAAGAACAAAATAGGAATGGCAAATACTTTTTGTTAATAAGTTAAATAAATTTACTTACTTTTACAGAGATAATAAATTATTTTTTAGTTAGTTTAAAGAGTTTTTAGTAAAAGACTTAACCTACACTAGAAGCCTATATACCTTATTTCTTTTTACCGTAGAGGCCGCCGAGCTGTTGCATGTAAGGCTTAATTGAAGAGTACCAATGCACCGATAAATATGACTACTCTGTCCTTTGTTCCTAGTCCCCAGGATGTAAACGAAGATACCAAGACACATTAACGTTCAGCCAAAATGTCAAGGCACTATAAAATTTATTCATTAAACTACATTTATTACTATTTATATGAATGTACATATCAATTATTTTAATTGCAACCATGTACAAAAACATTATTAAACCGCGAGAGATTGGTAAAAAAGAAATCTCCGACAAAAACGTTTCGCGATAAAGCAAAAACGTACAAAAGATCGAGTTATTTGATTAGACCTAATTACATTTCTGACCGTAATTAACTTGCACGTATCATTCCCTTTGTTTTATTACAAAAAGATACCGTGTCACGTTTGCATCTCTTTAAATAAGTGTTACACAAAAACAAACTCTATTTCGATAGAGTTAAAAGCGATGCTATGTTTTGTTGTATGTCAGTAAAGCGGCGAGGCAAGATGTCTTAGGTCGAGATAAGCTGCCGCGTTATTAAGGCACAATTTAAGAATAAAATTATGGGGATTTGTTAATTTTATATTCGGCAGTGTTATAAGCCGTCGACGGGTCGTTTAAAAATTTGTTTTATTTTTTTATTACTATTGCTCGATCGAATGTTTTATCAGGTATATTAATCGAGTCAATCGGCTACCTATTTGAATCGTAATTAAAAATGAGATATGGATTCTTTTTTAACCACATTCTATAAAAAAAACACCTGATAGTATGTAAGCGCACTTCAATTATTTATTTATTGTATGTATTTTAAAGAAAACCTTGTCAGGAAACCTGCATAACTGAGATTTCTCCGCCAGATAATTCTTAAGTATGTCCTTTCTGCCAACCAGCACGGTGCTGGTCTTAAGAGAGATCTGGCCCGTTGATACCACAGCACAAAAGAATGCCTGCAAATGAGAGGTGCCAGGTTTCAATCTCAAGTCGAGTTTTTTTGTAATTTTTTCTCAGTGCCAGCAAGACCTCCGAAATCGCAGATGCTAATATATAGGTAGGTATATCTGTAGAAATACACTTCTACCTACCTCCTCGAAGTAACTGGCGTATACCTGTATACATATATGTATGTATTTAAAGAATGATAGAATGAAGCAACAAAGTAAACAAAATACAACATTGAATCATCAGTAATGTAAAAAACAATTAAATAAATCCACGAATGCGGGTAATGTCACGACCTGTACTCTATTAAATAATTATAAGCAATCACTGCGTACGCGCACCCAACAATGGATTAACATCGCTCGAACCACGTGTTCTCACTCGCCACTCGAATCGATCTTTCGTGATTTTGTTTATACCTGGAAACCTTTGTCGTGTTTACACACATTAGGCATGCCTCATGGGCACAATTTAATTGTTAATCAATGGTAAGTACAAACCTGCTCACCTAAACGTTCTTAGTAATATCTTAGGTGTGTAGTCCGCCAACCCGCACTAGGCCAGCGTGGTGGACTAAGGCCTAAACCCTCAAAGTTGTAGAGGAAGCCCGTGCCCGGCAGTGGGACGTATATGGGCTGATGATGATGATGATGTATTGTCACAATTATGTATGTGACTGCTGGGTGCATTTATTTATTTACTCTTGATTGTAGAGGAGCTTCGTAGGTAGAAATGGGCCTTATATGGCCCGATATAAATTGGTACTAACACTCAAGTATCTTTGTCTATATAAATTAGAATCGAACTACGGATTGTCACTCGGGTAATGGTTATTGGCTACGTTTTTCATTTTGGTAATCAATGGTAAGTACAAGTGCCTTAGAAAATGACGTCACGGTAATAAATTAAAAAAAAAAATCCTCGTGTTATTTTTTCTCGCCGTGATAAATATTATACTTGTATTACATGAATAGAGAATTAATTGCTATCCGCAATTACATAAACAAAAGAATAATGTTATTTTTTTGGTAAATATTTGTTGCTAACGCCGATAAAGTTTATTCCTTCAGTATCTTTATGAAACATAGAACAGTATACAGAATGATAACTTTAATCGGTTAATATGATAGAGAACTCTGAGTCACAGAAAATCCACATTAATTTTGTTGTTTTTTCTTTCTTTGACTACTATGAGACCAACAATTCTTGTCATATACTAAGTACTAACTCCTATATCCCAGAAGTAGTAAACTCAAAAGAAAGCGTGTGTTTTGTCGTTTACTGCTGCTTTCGTTTGCAGCTGCTACTTCGTTTAATAGAATAGAACATACACTTCGTTATAATTTTCTTTTTCTTTATCCAATCAAAGATCGGCAACAGTAGGTGTTCTTGATCAGCGATCTTTAAAATTAATCAATGATCACACCCGACTTCTCATGTCAACGGTTTATTCTACACCTAACTGACAGCCCAGTGGCACAGTTGGCTAGACCAGCTTGTGGAACGAAAGGCCACGGGCTCGATCCCCACAACACGAGATTTGAATCTTAGTGTGTTATTATTGTTTAAAATCAGTACGCCTACCTAGCGTCCGTTTTGTCACTTGGTCCCTTTATTGAAAACCAGCGCTGCAATACCGTGTAAGCGGAATTGCAGCACACAGCTGAATGAAGGGATCATTGTTGGCTATGTAAATTGTATTTACTAATTGTTTGGTTGTTTGTTCTTTGTATCTGTTTTTCCTATAGCCAACAATAAAACTTTTTTTCTCTCTTTCTTTCTTTCTTGTCAGAATTATGTACATACCTATGTGACTGTTGGGTTGTTTATATGTTGGGGTCTTTATTTATTTACCCTCACTGACTAATTAGGAATAAAGTAAATATTAAAACAAATCAGACATTAGCAGAAACAGCCAATGAAATCTAACATTAATTGCGGGTAATTTTGTGCAAATTGCCTGCTATTATGTCGCATACACTATAAAGTTAATTGTTACATTTATATGACGTGCAGTTGGACGCGTATTTATTCTGGAAGTACTAATTGTCTTAATGGGAGTGGTGAAATAAAAATTAGTGTTCCATACTATAAGAAGTAAAGGAATCGTTATATGACATTCTTCTTTCTGCTATAAAATCGAGATATAATTAAGAAACTTATAGAATTTAAAAATGTAGGGGCTTGGTTAGACATAATTTCAAGAAACACATCGATCGCTTAAAATGGCCCTATCGCACCACACACCACTGTACCTTCTGTGCTCCAGGATTAACAGCGGCACGCACAGTATCGATGGCAAGCAATGAAGCTCAGTGAATCTAAGTGGACCTAATTTTTTATAATCCCGCAACGAAGTTAATCAGAAAGTAAATATTAAGGAAGGGTTGGAAAACAAAGAGTTGATCACTTCCCTCCACAGCAAAGCGATCACAACAAAACATCGGTCGCTTATATGAATCATTAATATTTAGTTGTAATCTTAGTTCAATTTGTATATAGCAAGGATTTTGTGATCTTTAACTTAGTGATATGTATGTAAGCCCTTGATAATAGCAATGGCTGTGGGAAGACATTAAAAACTTTTATACTTATATATAACTTTTTACCTATATTTCTGTTTCTGGAACATGGTAAAATAAAATCCATAACGCTTTAAATAATCATAGATAAATACTCAACACTCAACAGTCACATACATAGTTCTGACGTCACACTAGGATACATATCTCGTGTCGTGGATATCAAAAACTATGACAAACCTTTCGGTCTCAAAAACACCCAGACCTGAATCAAATATTTTTGGATCACACAGACATTTGTCTCGGTACGGGGACCGACCCCGCAGCCCATCGTTTTGCATGCTGGTGACTAACCAACTGCGCTACGGGGCCGTCAAATAATATCTCATAAGTCCTTCCCTAAAGTCAATACAAGCATGGTTATTTGAATTTATTTATTGATTGTCAAGTTCTAAATCTAATGAATGGCGGATAATTATGATGAAATTATCCTATCAATTAAACAACCTATTAAAAACAATGACGGCAGACATTTTCCTCATGACGAATCAATTACATGAAACAAATTAAATTAGTAATCAACAACCTTATTAAGTCCAGTTCAAGAAATTACACTCATTGCCATGACGCATCTTTGACTTAGATTTCCTTAATCGTACGATAATGAAAGAAGCGGAAAAACATGAGCAATTGCTTCCAGATAACTAAGTTCAAGTTATATTTATTACTCGTATCTTTGTAATTTCACCAAATTATATCCACCAGCAACCAATGTGGATCTTAACTGACTATCTATAGGGTGCATTCAGACCGTGATCGGAAACTAAGGCAGGTAATAGCGACGGTGATTACAAACCCATTGGCGTTAAAAAAATGTAGTCAAAAAATAAAAATTTTGACGTTTTCCTAACAATCATAGATATTTAATGGATGTGGTTGTAAGGAAAACTTTTTTTGTCGGGATTGTTTTTAATGTCACTGTGTTTGTAATCACCACAGCTATTATCTGCCTTAGTTTCCGATCACGGTCTGAATATAATGACCAACATAATTATAATAATATCAGCCTATTCAAGCCCTATTGTTTGGCACGGGCCACTTCTGCTTTTGAAAAGGACGAGTTCTTAGTCCACCACGCCGGCCTAATAAGAATTAGCGACTTTACACACCTGAGAAAATTCTTGTAAAGAATATTCAGTATCTTTACGATGTTTTCCTTCACCGTCTTGGGTGCGTTAACTTTCAGAAGTGTTTGCCTTTGACAGTTTTCCTGAGTTTGAAGTCTTTTTTTTTTTTTGTAATGCAAATTCGTTAATATTTCAAGGTCAATCGAAATTAAATGAGATTTTTTATATAAAAAAAATTATCAACATAAAAAGGGAAACCAGTTGCCACCAATTTTTTTTTAAGCTTTAGGCATATTTAAAAACTTTATTTTTATCAATTTAGTGTTAAAGAAAAGAAAGAACTATTACTTAGGTGACTTTCCGTCACGACAAAAACCCGGATCAGCTTAACGTCTTCGAGAAAATTAAAATGTTTACTTGATAATGAGAAATAAAAACAATTTAACGATGCATTCCATCTTAAATACGAACAAACAAAAAGCCAAAAGAAAAACATAAGGAACGCAATGACAAGCGGTTTCCTGTATTTAAAATGTAATTACATTAACATTTCTAGATAAAAAATCTACAAGTAAACTTGAATACGTAACATTTTAATGACCTTTTTGAAAAACGAATGTTTTTTTAGTTTCTTTCTTTGTTTTTAATCTATCATTTATTTCATGTCACTGGCCAGTGTAACGTCATATTTTTTGAATGCTTCATAACCGAGCCACTGTTTAATTAATCTAAATAAAACTCCTGGCATGCACACTACTACTCGTATTACTATCGATAATGATACTTTTCTTGTATCGATTAAAAATATGTCTTATGTACTGTGCCAAGACTGTTTGAAATTTATGAAAGTATCGATTAGTATCGATGGTGATTCTTTATCAAAAAAAATTGCTATTTAATTTTTTTTACGTCTGTATACCAATCATCATATTTAATTAACATTTGAATAATATATTTGTTAGAAAACTATGTACTTTCGCTAACGTCCGCGTGTACTAATGTATTGCTTGACTAGATTACTAGGAACCATTAAAAACTATTTAGTAGTTTTTGCGTTACGTATTGATGAACTTGATTGAGTGAATTGACTTTCCCTGTAGTTATGCTGGGAATTAATATAAAATTTAATTTCATTTCACTGTTCGCTTAAGGTTTTTGCTTCAATCACAGTGTTGGATGGGTTAATGCCATGGAAGTCATAATAAATGCCATCCAATAGTTTTAATGCCTTATTTATTTCTTGATTTATAATATGTTTGATTTATAACAGCTTTCGTTTGTGCGTCATATTTATTCAGGCACTAATTCAGACCTAATATTAGTAATATAAATAATAAAATACCAGTAAATAAAGGAAACTATAACAGTCTATATCAAATGGTTGAAGGTAGTCATTTATTCTTTAAGCACCGAGCAGTCACTTGGCGGTAAAAAAACTTGAATAATGACCAATAACGAGAGCAATTAAAGAAATAAACACACATACTAGACACAACAGTAACATGTTTATTCATTTACCAAATGTGTCAGTAATTAATGCACTCATAACTAGTAAGCTTACAGGAGAAACGGATAAAGGTGTTAGAGCGTAGCGATTAGCGTGCTATAGTCTAAGACCACCTTTACAGGTTAAAGGGGAGAAATTATGTACTCATAGGTACTTGCAATTATGCTATGAATTCCTCGTAAAGTCTTAGGAACTCTTTAATAATCTTTGGTGACGTAAAATAACCTTAAAATAGAACTCGGCTTCAAATGATACCAAAAATGAAACAAAAAAATCCAAAAAGCCTTAAGATTTGTTAGAAGATATTTTTTTCTAAAATATAATTGCAATACGTTTACTGTGTTCAATTCTTTCTTTGTTGTATGCAATATGTAGCACGTGCCAATTATTACGACGGGTAACACCGAAATGGATTTAGTTTTTAAATTCTCGAATTACATTACCATGACTAAATAATTTCCGTATATTAAATAATAGGAAAAAATACATCGCTTTCGTTTCTATTCATTGCACAATACACGGAAAACAGGCAATTGAAACATTCGATTTCGAGTGAAATGCGAATCAATGGTAACATTCTAGAAACACACATATTTAACGCTAATTTTATCGTAAATATCAGTATTGTCATCTTATCGACATGCATCGCAATCGGTGCGTTTATTGTGCGATTAGATCCGATTGTTAATTAAATTAGATCGAATACAAAATTATTACGATATGCAATTATCATTCGATACTAATCGATATATCTTACGATGGCAACATCGATAACTGTCAGATTGTTGTCGCCACGAACAATTGTTTAATATAATTCGTGATGTTGATAATGGCGGAGCTGAAAGGTCCGTTGTTCGCGCTGAGGTCTCGATTCTATGATAGCAGACAAGTCTAATTTAAATCGGTATTATTTTTTATCAATAAACCGCGATTGTTGTTTTGTGCGAATACGAACAGCGTATCTGTGATAAGGTTGGCTTATCGCAATTTTGGATATTTCCCTCATCATCATCATCTTCATCAGCCCAAATACGTCCCACTGCTGGGCACGGGCCTCCTCTACAACTGAAGCGATTAATATCACTTTACTGTGCGTCAATCCCCGCTGTAATAGTCCCCTGGGGGTCTGTCTTAGACCTTAGTTGATCTATGAGAGATGACGGTGTATGTCTGAGCTCGAGTTCTTAATTCCAATTTGTCAATCCAATGTAACCATTGCTCAGTTACCAAGTAATTTGATAAATTTCAGTGATAGTTACTGGCATAATTTCTCACAGAAAATAATCTGGAGCAACCCACTTGCTTTTCGTTCGGCGAGGCTTTTGGGCCAAGCTGCATTTCCATTTCGAGGATCATGAAACACCAATCCGAATAATTGTCTAAAACCTCTCAAACATTTTATGGCTCTTAATTATTATTATTTTTGTTATTTATTTCATCATCATCAGAATTGCTCATGACAAATCCTATAGTTTTTAAGTGAGCATGAATATGTAAGTCTGGATGGCCTCGTGGTTTGGGCGCGCGGTCGAGTGTATCTCGGCGGACGCAGGGTTTGAACCTTCAAACCATAGGTACACACATACGACTTTTCGAAGTTAAGTGTGTATTTACTATAAATTATCACGTAGTTTTACGGTGAAAGAAAACATCTCGAGGAAACCTGGACACCTAAACATTTTTTGAAATTTCTTAGGCCCGCGTAGTAAAGCCTATCCCCTCGCAGTTGTAGAGGAGGCTCGTGCCTAGCAGTGGGACGTATATGGGCTGATAATGATAATGATGATACGTTATAAAACCGTTGCAAGCCGGGTTCGACCACGAGTGTCAAGTGAGTGGAGAATTTCCATCCTAATCATATCACACATATATGTTATCTCGTGATTAATTGTTTTTTTTTATATAAGCCACAATGCATCAATTTGATACGTAGGTATTTACGTGCATGAATTCGTGCCTCCTCAAGTGATTGCATACATACAATCACAAGTGCCTGACCCGGAAATCGAACCCGAGACATTACAGTTGCAAGCCACACCAAGTGTGCAATAAAATAATAATACGACACAATTCCAAAAAAACTATAACTGCATGTATAATACTGCTGATAGTTTTGAACACATAACAATATCTACTGCATTTTGCATTATCGATCGTCGATAAAATCGATGTTCGTTCATCATTAACCTGTCATCAATAAATATAAGTTAGACATAAAAAATATTGCTGCTACTGGTCACGACAATATTTATGGCGCAAGAACTATGTGAACCTATGTTGATATAATGCTCATAGAGTGTATGAGTATTCCGCCACTGTATCCCATGACTATATAAAAGGTTTAATTTTTCCATAACTTTAAAGTAATTGGCAGACTGCGTCGTGGTCTCGTGGCACAAGTATGTGCCGTGTGATCTAGAGGTCCTGGGTTGGATTCCCGGGTCGGGCAAAGTGTTTTTGAGTTTTTCCATTAGGAAATTCTCAGTAACAGTACGGAGTCTGGAATTGTGCCTGAAAAACGGCAATAGGCTCGCCCCCTATTACGTGGGAGTGATACAATACTGGCGAAATGTGGGTGCAGAAATGCACCTCTGCCTACCCCTTCGGGGAATACAGGCGTGAGGTTATGTATGTACATAAAGTAATTGGATGGTTTGTGAAGACGATTCGTATTCTGGCTAAGCCATTGTAGGTCCCTCGAAATTTATTTTCCTTTGAAGAGTGCACTGGGCAGCAACTAGGACCAAATCAAGGCACTTTTCAACCTGTCGCTACGGCATCTGGTATCACTTCTAGTACGCATGAAGTTTACTCAGAATAGCAGCGTAGTGTTTTTGTAAAAAGTAGCTTACTAAAATAGGGTCACAGACGATACTCTCAAGTTTTCCATGCGATGACCACTGTGAAAACATACATACATAAACTCACGCCTGTCTCCCATTGGGGTAGGCAGAGACTATAGAGCGCCAAATGCCACGGTCCAAACACTCGCTTTTTCAACGCTTCCTCAACTGACACTATCCTCTATGTTATTTTCCTCTATTATACACGTCGGTTTCGAGGACTCTTTATGTTACCCTTTTTAAATAAATGACCTATGATATCTATGTATATAGGTGCGCCTAGGACGTCTTCGACCGACTTTACCGCTCACTTCGGCATAGTAGGTACATCTCTTTCGTAACTCTGCAAACATTCATCCTTTGAATTCACTATCAGAACCAATCCCTAAACAAGCGAAATTTGGCCATTACCATTGCTTATCAAAATCCTGCGATTTCTAACAACTTGTCGAAGGAGTAAATCCACAATCATCCACGCAAGTCTATTGAGTTCTAAAACGTGTGATTTGTAAATGAGGTAATTTTGTCGACAAGTCAGAGATAATTCTTATCGGTTCCTGCTAGTTCACTATATTGGGCCCGTGCAAAAATCATAAATAAATTAGTAATCCAGCCCAAATTTATTTTTCCAATGAATAAACTCAACGACCAATCAATATCAACGCTAATCGTATTACAAAACGTTCATAATAAATCATAAATTAGTGCGTAATCCAATTCGCTACGATAACCTCGTATGGAGGAAATTGCATTATCTAGAATTAACTTATCGGTTTGAAGAAGCAATGATACATTTCATTCGAACAGGGACCACCAGTTGGACTTGTTATAAGTGTAAGTGGGATTTAATTAAGGAACATCTACACGCGTGAGTAACATTTTACTATTCTATACTAATCTGTACTTAAATATTATAAAGAGGTTAATTTTGTAAGTTTGTGAAGTTGTAGGGGGTAATCTCTGGATCTAATGAACCGATTTGAATGATTTTTGGTACAGGGATAGACAGGACCCACCGAAGTAACATAGGATAGGACTTTTTATCCCGGAAAAAAAAGGTGCCCGTGGGAATAGGTTAATATAAATGCGAGAAGAACTTTATACGTCTCTTACGCTTTCACGCCTAAATCAATTTGACCGATTTGAATGATTTTTGGTATGGACATAAATGGGACTCTGTGGAGTAAAATAGACAACTTATTTTCTATCTGAACCCAACCCTGTAGTCTACGCGGACGAAGTCGCGGGAAAAGCTATATTAAACAAGACCATTAAACACAGAGAAGAATAATTGCGTTTATTAGGTTAATGATCTTCCTATAAAATGTTTTAAATCTATAATTAAAAGAATAAAAACAGGAGGAAGAATATTTGCATCCAATCGTGAAATGTGTTAAGTCTACATATAGTCCCAAGGAATTGCGTTGAAATTTGTTTAGATGTCATAATTTTGTTAACTGGCGATTTTGTAGACGCTCTATTTGTACCGCACTGCAGCATCGTAACATTGCTTCGTCATGCCGTTTCATTGATAATTGTAAACTTGTCAAATAATTCTTTTAAATGCTTAAATTGATCTCTAATAGCTCTGAGTGTCTTTGCTCTTTCTAATTCTCTCATATACTTAGTGCTATTACTCTTTAATTTCCAATGAGAAAATAACGATTTTCAAACACGAGTATCGATTTGTATGCATGCATGAATTGCATCATTTTAAAATTATAGTTTCTTTAATGGTATATTTATTATTATATTAGGTGGTCTCGCCGCACATGTGCCGTGCGATCTAGAGGTCCTGGGTTCGATTCCCGGGTCGGGCAAAGTGTTATTGGGTTTTTCCATTAGGAAATTCTTAGTAGCAGCACGGAGTCTGGAATTGTGCCCGAAAAACGGCAATAGGCTCGCCACCTATTACGTGGGACTGATACATACCTGGCGAAATGTTGGTGCAGAAATGCATCTCTGCCTACCCCTTCGGGGAATACAGGCGTGAGGTTATTTATGTATGTAATTTTTATATCCCGATTGTTATTTACTTTTCATGTGCACAAAATTCAAATTTTAAATAAATGTACCAAGTAATTTGAACTTCAACATCTTATTAATCGTTACGACATGACAGTGCAAAGAACTTCAATTAAAATGAAGACCATCCTATATTCAATTTTATACGTCAGCTGTTGTATATGTTTATAGAATGCAGTTATGCAGAAAATGTTTTAGTTGCATTTGCCTAATACAAATGCAAATTACAGTAAGCATCGAGTTTTTAATCAAGCGATCTCAGACCATTTTGTCCATACTAGGCGTTAAACCAATTAATGCTCCATGATCGGTTTCAACGTAGGGAAACTGAATTGAATTATCCTTATTAAATTAAGCCAATTAAATGAAATATACAGAAAATTAAATAATTAACTTAATTAAATGCGAATAAATAATTACGGTATATTATAGATAAATTAATTTAATTAATAAAATGCAATTGAAACGTGATGACAAAAAATATTATGTATTTAAATGAATTAACCTTATGAAAGGTAAGTGGTTGTTATTTTATCTGGCTTCGAAATATTAAATACTTTATTTTACTAATAAAAGCTATTAATTAATTAGAAAATAAAAAAATCATTCATTGAAATATGATATGAGGCACTGGCCTCATATCACTGTATTGGGAATACATATTTTAATCGAATCGACATAGCAGTAACTATGATTATGAAATATTTTACATACATAATCTCACGCCTGTATTCCCTGATGGGGTAGGTAGAGGTGCATTTCTACACCCACATTTCGCCAGTTATGTATCAATCCCACGTAATAGGGGGCGAGCCTATTGCCGTTTTTCTATTGAGACTTCGTGCTGCTATTGAGAACTTCCTAATGGAACAACCCAATAACACTTTGCCCGACCCGGGAATCGAACCCAGGACCTCTAGATCGCACGGCACATACTTGTACCGCGAGACCACGAGGCAGTCGAGGCATGAAATATTTTATGTACTCGTATTGCCAATCCGAATATTTTATGAATTCTGCAAAGAAGATATGAAGCACCCGCACTAGCCCAGCGTAGTGGACTAAGGTCTAAACCCTCTCAATGGTAGAAGAGGCCCGTGCCCAGCAGTAGGACGTACGCGTATATGATGATGATGATTCTACATTGACGTTTCGTTAGTTTTAAGTTCCACTTATTATGCCACTTATTATGCTTATTGCCGTTTTCAATATGTTTCCTACTGTCTGCTGCTTATTGAAAAGCCCACTCAGAGGTCTTAGGCCTTAGTCCGCCACTGGCCTAGTGGCGGATTGGCGGACTACACACCTAAGAAATTTCTAAGAACTTTCAGGTGTGCAGGTCATCACGACGTTTTCCTTCACCGTCAAAGTAAATGATAATATTGTGAATACACACATAACTTGTAAAAGTCAGGGGCATGTGCCTGGTGTTTGAACCCGCGACCGTCGAGATTCTCGACCGCGTGTCTAAGCCTCGAGGCCATCACGGCTGACTTACAAAAAATATAAGTCTTACGTCACAGCCATTAGAAACTAGGCAGCTGTCAACTTAATATATTCTAACTAAAAACTTGAATTACGACCTGAGCATTATAGCATGTTTCGTGGATAGTTCATTACAATTTATATACATATTCTTGCACTAACGAGTTTTCTATAATAAATTTTTCATTTCACGTTTCTCAGAATAGAACTAAAGATTAATGAAAAATGTTAATTTAAAATCAGGCCGTGTCTACCTAAATAATTGTATTACTAATGCCCTCTAAATCGAGATATAACAATGATTTTCCCATAATATAATTCTAAAAAGAGTTATTACTTATTTCTTACTGCAATTCAATTGATAACGCGGAATATTAATGTACTGGCTGTTAGCATTTATACATACATCTGCATCGTATTATAAGAAAATTAAATTAATTAAATAACAATTCTAGAATTCAATTAGCAGACGTCATTAATTCAAATGAAAAAACTTGAATTATCAAGCACTAGGGTAATTAAATTGCCAATGATGCAACAATGTTGAAGAAATAATAAATGACTCTCCTATATCAGGGAAAAATAATAAGACAAATAGCGCCACTTATTACTCGAAACATTGTTTCAATTTGTTTTTAAATTAAGAACAAATTAGAAATAGTTTAAGTAAATGCCAGTAGATGGAGTTATTATAATATAATTTTTCGCAATGATCAGTTGAAGAAAAAGTTGCAAATTAACGGTTTGTTAAATGTTACTATTAATAGCTTATACTATAACATGTAAAAAGTAAAGGGCTTAAAAGTTTTTTTTTACCAGACTAGAAATAGACTAGGCCCTTGTTTTATACTAGCACTAAAAAGTGATACTAGCACATGCAGACTCAAAATTACGCAAAATCCGCATGACTCACAAAAAATATATTTAAGCAAACAATGATTGCAAATCAAAAACCAAATAAAAGTGTGTTCCAATAACTAGCAACGCCGACACCCTAATAACATTTAACGACAATTTTCTTGTATAAAACAATAATAGACCAATTACAGTTCTAACACAAACCATAATTATCTGTAATGACATCGACTTATTAAATTACAATTGATTACAAGAAGTGAGGTTCGAATCGGCCACATAATCGTTTCACATCACGAACGGATTAATAGATTTAAATAGACGCCAATTTAGCCAAGTACAATGTAGCATATTTGTCTTTTTGTAGTTAATCTTGAGAAATTTGTGGCCTCGAGTACTAGGCGCGCGGTCTACTGAGTGTTACTGAACGAACTCGCGTTTGAGTATAATTTGAATTAGAGGAAATTTAGTTTGTTTTTCTAAAGTTTCATGACAGATCTTTTGAGAAATAAAATAATATGGAGACATGAATGTGGAAGTTGAAAATAGCTCCTGTGATAGATAAGCTCAAAGGAAACCGTCTGTCATGGTATGGGCACGCTATGAGAAGATATGTGGGTAAAAAGATGATGAATATGAAAGTTGAAGGATGGAAACGCAGAGGAAGGCCAAAGAAAAGATGGATGGAGTGCATGACTGAAAATATGAAAGAAAAAGAGGTGAATGAAGACATGACGTCTGATAAGGATGTTTGGAAGGATAAAACATACTGCGCTGACCCCAAATGAAATTGGGAACAGCGCAAGGAAATGATGATGGATTCTAGGGCAAAACGGACTTGTAATGATTTTAACAAAAATCCTACCGAACGAAACGTTACAACATTCCTTCTTGAATATCTATGAAATTGTGGGGTTATGTCGGTCAAAAGACAAATTGAACCATAGCGGACCATTACTAAACTATGAACTTTGTTCGAATTTTGTCATGCATATGAACTTATAGAGAGAGTAAATTAAATTGGAATTACAGAAGATACCAATTGTTTGATTATTTAATTCCAGAAATACAAAAGAAAACTAATTTGTGACTCGACTTTCGTGATACTCTATCAAATTCGAAATCCGACTGAGATAAATAAAAATTCTACTACTAATATAAAGACAATACTACAAGCCATAAATGTATTGGCAACTTTGTTTCATGTTAATTGATACACGATTATGAAACGAGCCGATTGACAAGCGGTCACGCCAGGGATTCAAAGCGATAATCGACTATGAAATTGATTCCATCGATTATAATACATTAATATTGCTTTAAATAGTGCTGTAGCATTTTGTACCAGGTATTTAATAGATAACTGTTGTTGGTCGTTGAGGATTTAGGGATTCGTAGTGAATTTAGGTATTTAATGCATATTATAGATGGACAGCCCCGTGGCGCAGTTGGCTAGACACCAGCTTGCGAAACGAGAGGCCGCGGGTTCGATCCCCGCACCGAGACAAATGTTTGTGTGATCCACAAATATTTGTTTCGGGTCTGGGTGTTTGTGAGACCGAAAAGTCTCTCGTGGTTTCTGATACCCACGACACAGGACTTGTATCCTAGTGTGGGGTCAGAACTATGTATGTGACTGTTGGGTGTATTTATTTATTATTTATTTATTTATAATATACATATTGTAGACGAAGCCCGTGCTCAGCAGTCTGACGTATATGGGCCGATGAAGAAGAAAAAAATAGATGTAAAAGCCACTGTTGCTCGTATTTTGTAAATATCAAAAAAATGCTCTTCTGAATAATCAGTTTTTAAGTTTAAAATAGCAGTAAAGGTCTTAACTAAAGTAACATAAAAGTAATATACACCCTATTAATGGCCTTCCATTGAAAAGGGCAAAACCTTAATCCCACACTTTAGATTTTGTATTTTACCTTTTACGCGGGCTAGTTAGTGACAGTTTTATATTTTGTGTCTTGTCTTTGCCAATAATTACATTACTTTTAGTCTAGACCACATTTTGCGTTGCGTTTAAAAACTGACAATCTTTAAACTAAACAAATATAAAAAGGTTAATATTGAAGTCTTTCAATAAGAAATTCCATCATAAAATATCTCTAGAACTGTCAAACTTATAATTTTCTCCTCATTCCAGGGTACTACAGTCCAGAGCAGAGTTACCAGAAGTACAACACCAGCATGGGGGTCTCGGAAGCCCCTAAAGACGACTCACCGCGAACCACTCCAGATCTACCCCGAGCGGATCAATCTCCCGCTTCAGAACGACCACTCCCAGGGTCAGCAGATAGTGATGATGCAGACGAGTTCGCGCCCAAGAGGAAGCAGAGACGATATAGGACCACCTTCACCAGCTTCCAACTTGAGGAGTTGGAGAAAGCCTTCTCTAGGACCCATTATCCTGATGTATTTACAAGGTTAGTAGATATATCTGGAGTTCTTTCAAAGACGAAGTCAGAGATATTACTCATGGTTTTTCATCATCAACCCATATTCGTCCCACTGCAGTCACGGGCCTCCACTACCGTTGAGAGGGTTTAGGCCTTAGTCCACCACGCTGGCCTAGTGCGGGTTGGCAATGTACGCCAAATCAATGATTATTTGATTCGGGCGTGGATGTTCGTGCGGAAAGTATAACGATTATTGATTACAGAACTAAAAATAGATAGAGAGTCATCAATATTTCTGAAAAAGTAATTTGAATATTTTGATTCGACAATGTAATTGGTTTAATGATATGGATATGAATGGTCTTAATGATAAATGAATCAGTTTTGAATTATAGAATTTAAAAGGTCCTTTTTAGGTCGTCAGCAAAAATAATTATCGTTAAATGGAAAGTATTACAGCTTATCTTTTTGATGAAGTAATTACAAAAATGATAAGTCTTTATTGAAGTCAACTGCCTCAAGTAGGTACAACGTTTTATTCCAGTATCGTAGGTTGTCTGGAAGAGATGGCAACTAGCGATAAGACCGCCTTTTGTAGCTTTTGTATAATGTTATTTATTTCATTTTTGTTATTTATTCTTGTAGTATAGAATAAAGTATATTAAATCTATACAAATACATAAAATTGGAGTGTCTGTTTGTAATGCATGTGGATGTATTATACGGTACATATACCAAAATAACATTTTTTACAATTTTTGTCTGTCTGTCTATTTGTTCCGGCTAATCTCCGAAATGGCTGGGCCGATTTTGACGGGACTTTTATTGGCAGGTAGCTGATGTAGTAAGGAGTAATTTAGGCTACAAAAAAAATAACAAACAATCGACTGTTAGGCGGAACGAAGTTCGCCGGGTCAGCTAGTAAAAGTATTCACCTATGGGCGATGGGGCAGAAAGGTTCTCGAGGGAATCCGCTGGATGCTGGCCGCTTCCGACAGAGCGCTTTGGAACGGGTATGCCCGTTTACTGTTACCGTTTATTATACCTATCTCGTAAGATATTACAATTCTGCCGTTTCGAACTGTATATTGCTCTATGTGTTAATACTTTCGCAATATTTTTACTCTCTGGAAAAGAAATAAAAATTATGCATCATTAAATCTAAAAATCGACCTAAAATTGCGACCGTGGCTTGTACCTTGCCCGTACAGTAAAATTAATGCTTTTTTATTCAAATTCTCCGAAAAATGAATCGTAATATAAAAAATGGGTGGCACTCTGGGAGTGTCGCCAGAAGTGAAAACTTCAACATTAACGTTGTGCATTTATGAATATTTTAAAATGGTTATGAAATAATTTCGTTCGCTTTATTTATTAATATAAAAGTACTATAATTTTCGTAGTAAAATACAATATTTATTGCGCTATCGTACAAAAACATGACAACGGACAACAACGCATGACAATAAACGTCTTACGCATTTTCGATCAGGGTCACGTGATCTGACGCGAATTCAATATTTTTACCCATCCCAAAAAAAAGTGCACAGCGCCGCTAAAGAGGTTTTCACTTCAAAAACAAAAATGGCCTCAATTGCCAGTAACTAGTTTGATTTTATATCAAAAACTCATTGCGTATGTTCTAAATTCAATACAATACTGCATTGCTACTTAACTGATTAAACGTCATTTTTGTGGCCCCTTATCAATATAAATCCTGTTAAAAAAAATACTTATCAAAGTTAATAGGATTTGCAAGCGTAATCTCATTAGAATGGATGCCTAAATGGTAGCTTATTACATATAACGACTTAACGAACATTGCTACTCGTATCTATGCAGGAGATCAATTTATGGCGCCATGTTGCATTTTGGTTTGATTTGATTTATTGATATGTAGCGCATTCGAGTTTCATTCTCTTGCCGAAAACCGATATGAAATAATACTGTTGCGTTTCGTTTGGTGAATGGTGCTAATTGATGAAGAATTGCACATTGACCCAAAATAAAATTGCATTCCTGACAAAAGCCAAATCACCCGTGCCAAGCCGTGACGGGTCGTTAGTAATTATACAGGGTGTATTCAGACCGTGATCGGAAACTAAGGCAGGTAATAGCTAAGGTGATTATAAACCCTCTGGCGTTAAAGAAAATTCCGACAAAAAATAAAAAAAATAAAGTTTTCCTAACAAGCATAGGTATAAAATGTATGTATGTGGTTGTTAGGAAAACGTCGAAATTTTTATTTTTTGTCGTGATTTTTTTTGTGCCAGGGGATTTATAATCACCTTAGCTATTACCTGCTTTAGTTTCCGATCACGGTCTGAATACACCCTGTATACTTTTAACCCAGCATAGGTACATATTTAGTATTTACCCAAAATCCCTCTTAGTTGTAGAGAAAGCCCGTACCTAACAGTAGTACGTACGTTTATACGGTGATATAGATTATCTCATAAACTCTAACCGTAGGATAACATATTACTGACGAAAAGTGCAAAGATTACTCTAATATTAGTGGAATATTATCAAACTCCGCTATCTACATAATGAGACGGCGGTATTAGCTTATAAACATGACAACGATTTATTTGTAGGAAATTGTGGGCTTAAAGAATTTACGGTCCTTATCTATGAGTATTTTGGATTATAAATAATGTGCTTGCAAACGTTCGCTGATAATACTTTGAATTTACTTCCACATCAATACAAGTGTATAAAAACATATGTACATTATTATATACCAGCACAACTAAAAAGTTCTTAGGAATTTCTTAGGTGTGTAGTCCGCCAGCCCGCACTAGGCCAGCGTGGTGGACTAAGGCCTAAACCCTCTCAGTTATAGAGGGGGCCCGTGCCCAGCAGTGGAGTATATGGGCTGATGATGATGATGTATATTTTAACATAAAGGGTGTAAAAACACCGTGATCGAAACCAAGACCGGCAATAGAAACGGTGTTTACAAATACAGTGACGTTAAAATCCCGACAAAAATAAAAAAATGCCTTTTCCTAACAACCATATTAAATAAATAAATACACCCAACAGTCACATACATAGTTCTGACCCCACACTAAGATACAAGTCCAGTGTCGTGGGTATCAGAGACTACGAGAGACTTTTTCGGTCCCACAAACACCCAGACCCGAAACAAATATTTGAGGATCACACAAACATTTTTGTCTCGATGTGGGGATCGAACCCGCGGCCTCTCGTTTCGCTAGCTGGTGTCTAGCCAACTGCGCCATTATGTATTAAATGTATGGTGTGAGTATGAAAACATCAATTTTTTTATTTTTTGTGGGAATTTTTTTTAAAGTCAATGTGTCTGTAATTTTTACCTGTAACCATAACTATTATCGGATTTAGTATTCGATCGCGGTCTTTTCAAAACCTGCTTCATTGGTCTCGCAGCAAAATTGTGGGGCACGCAATTGTTGGTTCCCAGTTAGAGTGTTAAGAAATTCTCAGTATCAGCACGGAGTTTGAAATTATGTGTGAAAAAGGATTTTCGCCTGTTACGTGGGACATAAAACAGCTGGCAAAACGTGGGTGAAGAAAACATCTTTCTCATTATTCTAAGATACGGGCTTGAATGTGTACCTATTATTAATTTATGACCAAAATTTCTTATTGAAGGATTTTTTGACTTCGATTGACTTCGCGTTTCTGACATGTATTTAGAGATTGGATAGACATTATACAAAATCAGGATATTCATAGATTTCTGCAACCTCTGGTGAAAGGGTTCAAAACACAGTTTGATGTTTTTGTCTATATTTTTATTTACTTAATTGATAATAGTTTAGAGCAGCCTAAATAGAATGTCACATAGAAACGGTTACTTTATCGCATGAAATTAACATGAATGCGCAATTTCGTTATCATTTACTTGACACATGATTTTCAAATGTAATCTGACAGATCTTTCAACGTAAAATATGCAAAATTAAGTTAATTTTATGCTTTCAGCAAATCAATGTAACTTAAAGATAAGATAAAAGAATAGATATGTTAGCCTTAATTCGTCTTAAACAAGCTGGTGATAAGTCTTGGAGACAACATCTAGTATTTGCAAATTACTAAAACGTTGAAGGAAAATAAAATCTAAAATTTATTACAAAACAACAACAAAACAATTATGGGCTGATGATGATGATGATTTACTTTAGTAATGAAAATATTTTATTTTGTTCCAGAGAGGAATTGGCTATGAAGATTGGTCTGACTGAAGCAAGAATACAAGTGAGTGACAATTCATTTTATCCACTACTTTTAAGATTTAAAGTCAAAGGAAACAAAACAGTCTGCAGTACCTACGGTACGGCAGCTGTCTTCTAAATATCATGAAATAGCGACCGAGCCTATGCCTATCTGGTATATTTCGAGACTCCTAATTGCTACTGAGAATTTTCCTAATGGAAATAACCAATAACACTTTGCACGACCCGGAGCATAGCAAAACGTGACCAATTCATTCTAGGAAAATTTTAACTTTAATATATAAACTTATACACGTTACAACATTACGTATTCGAGATACAAGAACGAAACAAAGATATCAATGCCGAAGCACAAGAATCGGCCACGAAAACCCCTAATCAAACCAGACCGAATCGAATGGGACTCCGCAAGTTCACAGTAATCGCTAATAAAGTGTCTCTGAACAATGACAGTGATGCGCACTGTGCTCAGTGGATGCGGTAATATAGGTCCCAACTGACTGATGTGAATATGAAATAGTATCTTGCCTTTATACCAAAATTAATACGCACTAAAAAGTAAAAAAATATATGTGTATTCTTCTATAACCTTATAATCAACTTAATTTTTCTCTTCATCAATATGTAGGTACGATCTATGCGTTTGTCGCGTAAGAAGATACCACCTATGAATAACAAACAATAATACAAATATTTTTTAGAGTTCTCCTAGGTAAAATAAATGAAAAATATTAGACTACTTAAAATTCAATCAAATTATTACGATAATATAATGTAGTTACAATTATTACTATTTTTTGAGTTTGTGTCAGTTTATATCTGCATAATTTCTTTACAATTCATTTTCATAACAGGAAGTGGTTGTAGATTTTATGACTATATTCTTATCTACGGTCACAACCGTTGTCAATTTTTTCAAAACTTTGCAACACGTGTATTTTCGGTTGCTAATTTTAGCAAATTGGACCAATATAAATTCAATATCTACACTTATATCAATTTGATAACATAATTTACTATTCATAAATATTTTATTAAGTGTGGTATAAAAATAATCCTTGCTTACTGTGACAATTTCCGCTCGATTACGATCAATTTTGCACGTATCTTTAAGATAAAGATTTTGTGCATGGTTAGTTGGGTAAACACTGTTTAATATTTTACTAACATTTTGTAAATTAACCTAATTCAAATGCCATAAAATCTTACATATACATATACTCTAATGTAGTGTGTAATAAGCCATTTTTATTTCCACTGACTATCGGTTATTAAATAAAATAAATAAATTCCATACAACCACGAGTATTAAATATAAGTAGTTGTTAGGAAAACGTGAGTTTTCTTATTTTTTGTCGGGTTTTTTTTTTAAAGTCGCGGTATTTGTAATAACCGTGGCTATTGCCTGTCTTTGTTTTCGATCACGGTCTTTATACATCCTGTATATAAAATGATACAGACCAGGGATGTTATGGAGCTCCGTAACCGTAACCGAATCTATCGGATATCCGAAATAAAAATATATCCGTAACCGTATTCGTTTCAGAAGTTTCGAATAGTTTCGGATAGTTTTGTATAAGGTTGGAGCCTAAAAAAACGTCATGTTTCGACTTTCGACAGGTTTTTGTTTCACCGTTCACACGCCACGTGAATCTTGCAGTTTGTTTGTTATTTCTAGTCCTAACATAACCTCTTTCATAACTAATTAGTTTCTTATTCAAGAGTCGATACTTAATTTAAGAAAGTATTGTGTTAAGTAGCACTACTTCACTGAAACTTCATCTTAAATGAAAACACAACAACAAAATATACAACAAAACCAAAAACATCCAGACAGCTGACACCTTTATAAAACAGTTATATTTTACTTTAATCTTATATCCGTAACCGAAACTATCCAAAAATTACGGATAATCAGAAATAATTACATATCCGTAACCGTATCCGTAACCGTATCCGTAACCGTATCCGAAACCGATATAATTTTATTCCTTTATCATATCCATAACATCCCTAATACAGACTTGCCTATTAAAGAGATTTTGTTAGCTTGTTTCCTGTAGAATATCATTTAATTACAAATGCAAACATAGTATTTTTCACTATTTTTTAATCAATTCAGCTTTTTAATGTGAATATTTAATAGATATACCGCATCTATAAAAATTTACATTTGATTTCGAACATGTGCCGTTGTGATACAAAGTGGTACAACGCTTGTATGTAATTTGTCCTCGCAATTTATTGTGAGCACAATCGATACGATTGTTCCAATGTGTGTACATTATAATCGATTGTATCGATACTTGTTCGCATTGTATTGAGAAAAGGGCAGGAGATGTTTACATATTCAGTATGTAAAGTATTTTTAACTTTGTTTTTTTTAGCCTTGATCTAAATTTAGGTACAAGTAGATAAAAATATTAACTCCTTGAAAATCCTTCGGATTAAATTCATAACATTCAATATGAGGGCCCCATTTTTTTTATACTTCAAGTGGGACGTTTTGTGACTAAACATATTGACTGTTATTATTATTGTATATTATTTTGAAAAATAAAATGTTTTTAAATGGCCTTCAATTATAATTAGGCATTTTGCAGAAGTATTAAATAATAACTGTATATTTTTCAATTAATAATAGTGAATGTAAAAATTTAACACAAAAAATTAAATGCATTATTATTTCTGTACATATAACATGTGCAGTAACTCAAATTACACCTCAAATTATCGCATAAAAAAATTAATATGATATTAAACAACCTTAATTTAGTCTTTAATAATTTCCTGCTTCCATCACAACAAACAATTTGAATATTATAAATACATTAATTGAGAAATATTCATCTTTATTCAATTTATAAAAACGCAAATAAATTACATCAGCTGCCGTAAATTATGTCGTGATTGCCCGCGGCGTATACAAATGCCAACAATCACCAACAGATGGCGCTATTAAACAATTCGTATAATAACACATCAGAAAAATTCACATCGTCACATATAATCAAACCCTTTCGTGTTTAATCAACAATCATCTTTATTATATTTACGGTATATTTAAAATATCAAAAACCGCCGTAGGCTGACGTCATTGCGGGCGTATTTTCAAAAGCTTGTTTATTAAATGCGGGCATTAGCAATTTTCTTGTATTATTACCAGCTGATTCAGTCATGGCTTGGTGGGCAGGTAAAATGGCATGTTAAAATGTTTGGGACCTCAAATATAACGTAATAATTAATTACTTTCGTGACCTTTTTTCTGTTTATAATTTTCCATTTTATATATTTCACCCCATCTTAATACGAGTACTCAATTACATTTAGTTGCTTCTATCAAAAGCGAAGAATATCAACAATTAACCAATACAAAAAATTGTTCGTATTAATTGCCAACAGATGGCATAAATTTTGTCCATAATACGAATGCGTTGTAGCCTCCAGGAGATAAATAATAACAGTTGAAAAATACAAATATTTTTCTCATAGAGTGCCGAATATCTTAATAGGCGTGTAGTAATTACTCTGAGACAAAACGTAGCGATAAAAAAGTAATAAGAATGTGCCAAACCGCACGCACTAAAGGTGGCTTGTTAGTGAGGCATATGTTGATAAAAATATATAGAAACTTCCACTTAATAAGTGTATATCCGATGTAAATGGAGTAGACATAACTATTAAAATTTATGCCTCGATTGAAAAGCCAGAGCGTCGTTTCAGGAAACTGCGACCTATATAACCGGTGCAATTGATTTCATTAACATGTGAAGGGTGATTAAGAACAGTACTAATTGTCCAAGCAAAAGCCGTTATCTTGTTCGTAGTCGCGAACAATTCCATTACGTCGGCGATGGTCCTCGGGCGGCATTTTAGCTCGCGGGCTCCAATCGATGGCTGCAAGCTTCCCGACTTGGTCATTACGTTAATGCGCGACTCTGTTAAGCTATTAAACCTGGCACCTGGGATGCAGTCGGTGCCTTTTTGCCCACTCCTTACCCGACATTCCTGTAACATGTTTGCCTCCAATTACAACATTTATAAATTCGCGAGCCGCCCGGCGTATGAAGCCATATCTATAATGACCATTGTAAACTTAGTAGAACACGAATTGACAGGCTAATTCAGACTTTATTACTTATGCACAAGGCTTACATTTGGTAGTTTCCAACGGTAAACATAAACAGTTTCTTGTAGAGCCCAGCATCCGCTAAAACCGCATCGACATTTACAGAAACGCGTTTAATATTTTTTTCACAATGAAGCGTTTATCATAAGTGAATTAATTTAAATTGCTATAAAAAGGGCAGTTTACATAATGACCGCAGTTTGGTGTGCGCTTTTTTTAATACATAAATATTTTATGGTATAAATATTTCATATGTGATATGGCTTAGCAATAAATCCAGTTGATAAGAATCGGCATTTGCTCGCTTTTTGTGACGTCACACACGTAATTTTTTGCCCCGAGAATGTCTCATTCAATTCAATAATGAAAGCGTTTGAACGCGACAAGCCGTAATTATTAGATTTATGACTTATTGATCACGTTGATAGAGACATAACATTTTTTCTCGTGCGTTAATAACTGCATAGAGTATAACATTGATAATTTCTATCAATGTTTCTTGTTCGATACCGCTATTCGCAGCAGTCACCGGCCGATGTATTACAAAATTATAACGTTCCAATTGCCTTTCAAATAATTACATTTTTATTTATAAACCGTAAGCATTGAAAAGGCTGTTTGGAATTTTAAACGCATGTCACCTGTCTGTGTGAACCTAGGATATGACATGACTTTAATTATCATTCCGATTTTTATTTGATAAATATATCAAACATATATTTGATAGTCTGCACTGTTGTCCGCACGTAGATAATATTGGGACACTGTTATGACATCAACTGGAAACATTATTTGTTTGTATGTTCGGACTGCGTACGTGATACAGTCCAATCAGTCTTAAAAACTGCCTGCTTGTTTGAAATATAAAAATAAACCGAAAACAATCGACGAAAGTATTCAGATAAAATCGCATATTTTTAAAGTGCATTAAAACTTTTTACCTCACCGCAACGTTCAAGATATTAATGTACATCTCATTTCCAGGTATGGTTTCAAAACCGCAGGGCCAAATGGAGGAAGCAGGAAAAAGTGGGTCCGCAAGCGCATCCCTACAATCCATACCTGGGGGCTGCGGGGGGCGCGCCCTCCCCCTCCGTCGTCGCGTCCATGCCCAACCCCTTTTCACAGCTGGGATTCGGGTTCAGAAAACCTTTCGACACTAACGCTTTGGCGTCTTTTAGGTGAGTGTGATGTTCAAATTAGTAAAGTTTATGCTACTCAAGAATCGAAATCAATTTTAATTTATGATTAATTTGGCAATCTCTGTGGCGCAGATGGTTACACTTCAGTGTGTGAAACGTGAGGCCACGTTCGATACCTGCACCAAAACAATTGATTGTGTGATCCACGAATATTTGTTTCGGGTATTTGCGGGGCCGAAAAATCTTTTGTCTTTTTTAATATCCACGTCACAAGACTTGCTATGTGTTCTAAAAAAACTATTTATGAATATTCTATTTCAAGCATAATATGACATAATCTTTTAGATTTAGATTTCGCTCGTCATAAACGTTACGAGTATTACATCCAAAATACGTTTTAGAAAACATAATTTGTCGCTACCGCAAATATAATGGAAACCTAGCTATAACTCAATATTTCTCTTCACAGATACGCAGGCGGACCAGTCCTCGGCGCGCAGTACCTCGGGGCACCCCTCCCGCGACCTCCATTATTCAGCGCCCCTCTTTACACCACGAGCCCTCCATTCCACTCCCTTCTAGCAGGTCTCGCTCCCCCTCGACAATCCCCTGATCCCCCAGCTGTATCGCCACCCATATCCCCAGGCAGCGAATCACCCCCAAACCCTCAGCCATCCGTCCCAGAAGTAGAGAGAAGAAGTTCCAGCATAGCAGCGCTAAGAATGGCGGCGAGAGAGCATGAACTGAGACTAGAGATATTGAGACAACGGCATCACACGGACCTAATTAGTTGAACTTTGGTGTCATTAATCTTTGAGATTGGAAAGTAGGACACAGATGCTACTATAGACAATGCAACAAGTCAAATAACAACAGAACGTCAATTAAAGTTAAAAGTTGGTTACATGTTGAGAATTATGATAAACATACATTAGCTTTTCTTTTGAGAAAATATAATATTGGAAATGTATCGAATAATAATCGCCTTCTTTTAAATTAAATCAGCTAATGACTTTACAAAAGCTACGTTAAAACAATTGTAGATACATCATTTTTAAACAAAATAGTGGATTTTGGAAAGGCGATGTTCCATAAATGTCATCAAGGCAACAGTATCTAAACTTACTTAAAAATGGCACAGGGAGTATAAAATCGGTGAAGTAAATTTTATATTTCCTTTCATAAAAAAATTAGACTTTATTGACTTTGCATTTTATTTTTGATTCGATAAAACATATTTTTTTAAATAATTGCATTCATTTCCCTACATTACGTCATTGATCGTATCAATTCGTCCTCTGAGAAGTATTATAACAAGTAGTATCTCGTTGTATGTATACCTGAAATCGTCAAATATTAATTATCGTTCGGAAATCTGTAAAGGAATATGACATTGAAGTATTGTTGTATAAAAGATACCGTGTGGAGATTGCAATCGACCGAGACGCCGGCGCTACTTTAAACATCGATCAAGATTGTATCGCGTTGTATTTGAAACGCATTGTAAGATCAATATTATAGTAAAATTTAGATTGGTTTATATTAGCCTGATATAGGCGGGTTTCTCGCGACGATTCTGTTCTTAGTATAGATAATATTTTTTGCGAGATTGACGCTGCGGGAAACTCGTTTATGGAGCGGGCCCCTTACAGTTGAAACAACGAGCCTTGAGCTTTCCGATTATGCAGCGCGGTGCTATCGCATACTTTGTGAAAATAATGAATTTTATTAGTCTTTTTGACGTATCGAGATTATATCGACTTGAGGCGCGGCCCATGTTGTCGATAAAATTCTACCATCTACATACGAGTACATAAGCTCCAGCCTCGGTGTTTCATGTGTAAATTATTATTGTTACGCGAAAATGTCACGAGAAATAAATCTTTGTAACTCTAAATATAAATACATAAAATTAATGTTATGTTTATATAGGATTATAACAAAACTATCTCCACCATCTTAGTTAATCAAAAACTACCTAATTATTTTCCTGTATGTTGTTAGTCTAGCTGAAAATGAAGTTTATAAAATATATTGTGATTTGTCAAATTGAAAGTCCAAAACTTCTACTACTATAACTAGTTAGCCCAGCTTGGGGTAGCCTAATCGTAGTAATTAAGGGCTTGGAACCAAAGCACTTATACTGCAGAACAGAATTTTAGAAAGACATTCCTCGTGTCATTTCCTCGTATATTATAAACAGAATAAACTCCGTCCAATTATTTGCCTTACTGTTATTTATTATAGGTATAAGGTGGTACTTAATTTTGTTTAGTTAAAGTGATAATCTATTGTAATTTGTACATTCTCACGCCTCAATGGTGCCTTGTATTAAGTATGTATTTAAATGTAAACAAAATGTGTGAATACGATTGATTGGAACAGAATAAACAAACTGACAATAATTATGATGAATTTTTACTGTACTGTATGTGATTTGTCTTTACCCATAATAAAGAGATAAACATAAATTCCTATAAACTTGAAGGGAACTGTGTATTTTGTGATCCTCGGATAGCACCTCATCATCAGCCCATATACGTCCCACTGCTGGGCAAGGGCCTCCTCTACCATTGAGAAGCTTTAGACCTTAGTCCACCACGCTGGCCTAGTGCGGGTTGGCGGACTACACACTTCAGAAATTCCTAAGAACTTTTAGGTGTGCAGGTTTCATCACGTGTTTTCCTTCGCCGTTAAAGTACGTGATAATTCATTGTGAATACACACATAACTTCGAAAAGTCAGAGGTGTGTGCCTGGGGTTTGAACCCGCGACCGCCGAGATTCTCGACCGCGCGCCTGAACCTCGAGGCCATCACGACTTTTTAGGATAATAGTAGAAAATCTCCTAATAATTTACATAATTGTGCTGATCCGTTAACTGTCATACATATAATGCTTGAAACAAGTTACTCCTGCAAAATACCTTAGTTTACTTATATCATTTATTATCATCGATGACTAAGAACTGAATGCTAGTGCTAGTTACTTTAAAATCTTGATTTGATGCTAGAACACGTGTAAACAATAGATTTAAATATTAAAAAATGTTAAATAACTGTAATATATCTGTTTAATAAAATATAAAGTTTATTATCATCATCAGCCCATATACGTCCCACTGTTCGACACGGGCCTCCTCTACAACTGAGAGGGTTTACGCCTTAGTCCACCACGCTGGCCTAGTGCGGGTTGGCTTGGCGTACTAGTTTATACTTCGTTTAAATTAGTATAAGTAAAGATTCTACATTGTAACCTCGTAAAAAATAGTAAATAATAATAAGTAATTTCGCATTTAATCACGTCAACCATAACCTTTACAATACCAACAGCGTTCAAAGGAATCGGGCGCATAAAATTACCCATCGCCATGAGCAAAAAAGCAACCAGTTAATTGGTTAAAAGGCCCACGAGAGACTGGAAATCATCAATCACGGAGTTATTACTCGACGCAGAATCGTTGTCTGCAGGCCACTTCATCCATCACACGGAACAATACTGAAAGCATTTATTACCAAATCACATCTAATTAATATATATTTAATAAGGAAAGAGCAGGCCACGATCTCTATTGGCTATTAATCTAAAATTCAATTACACCATAATGAATTTGTCGATTAATAAAAAGCCTATCAATGGATAGTAATGATTCAACGCCCAAGTATGGCTTCTTAGCTTTTAATGTTCTCCTGGTACTTTCAACGTTACATTATATAAGCTGGTCGAGAGAGGAAAGTAAAAAAAACATTTAAAAATAAAATTATTTCCTATTTGGCTTTTGTGTTTGGACGCTACCGTTGCAAGCAGATTTTTATGAGATTTTTGCAAGAAAATGACTCAAATACATGCTATATTTTACAAGGACGACTTCTTATCTTATTATGTTCTCCTGGTATGTGTTCTTTTCCTTAGTTTTGACACTAAGGACGGAGCATTCCCATTGACAGCACACTAATCTCTAACTACCCACAATATAGACAAGCAAATAATACTACCAACAACCATTAAACTTTTTATTTTATTCAGAATAACTTTTGTTTCATTCACACTGTGTAAATCTTGGTTTTACGACTTCGCGAGGGGAAGCGAGACAAAATATTATGAAGTTATATTTATATTATTAAATGTTTACATGCATTTAAATCCTCTGACTACCTCTTGGTCAATGTGCGCCTAAAGCCTAACACTAGAAAATTACACGTCAAGGTCCTTTTGAAGGATCAAAGAAAGTGTCACAATTTATGTGCCCGCATAAAATGTATGAAATTAAATAGTTAAGGATATATTTGACATGTTATCAGCTGATGGAAAGATATTAGCCTGCAAAGTAACACACATAATGCCGGCATATTTGTGTTGACTGATGAGGTAGAGTTCGTTATTACTGTGCACTAAATGACGATCTATTTGGACCAGGTGCCAGTCACTTTGCCAGAGGTCACTTTGCCAGCGTAAAAATTTACTTTGTCAGTAACAGCGCATATTTTAATAATTTTTTTACAAAGACCCACCCGAAGAGGTTTTAAACTTTTTATATTTAGAATGGAGCTTCTATCTAAACAAAACAATACGTTCTCACACGAGTTTTAGGACTTAATAAAATATATAAAAATACTGTGTTGTGTTTTTTGTGTGAAGTCATAATTAGATTTGGCGTGGATCCTCCCTGCGCAATATCTATGCTCCGGTACAAGGCATAAGCATATGAAAAGCGGAAAACAGTTGTAATGGACTTTCTATAATAGCTTTAAACGCCAAGTTGAATTAACTGTCCCGAGTATAAAGCTACCCAGGGGTATTCTTCTGACATGAAAGTTATTGACACGTCCACCCAAAATATAATATTTCATAAATTCATTGAGCTACACTGAGGACTGATGGAGGTGCTGCAAGAATTTATCGGCTTGAGGCACACATCATGCCTGAAGTCTTTCTATAAGCGAGACTGCTGGAAGCCCAATATGCTATGAAAAATATTCGTACCGGCCCAGATAGCACATATTGTTCGTAAGGTGTAGCAGCCGATATTAGAAAACACAAAGAGCCCCATTGCCATACAAGCTATATCATTACGATTGATTTTGATACAAATTAGTGAGTGATTTTTAAGTTATGCCCTGTCAGTTACCATCCGATACTATTTTTGCCGCATTACGCTATCTCATCTCAATTTAATGTTTTTCTGGCACATGTCCTGACTCAGTGCATCCACTGAGAACTTCCTGACGGTAAACTCCAAAAACACTTTGCCTTGATGGATCGACGCCTACTCTTCTCTATTGCATGCAGCGACCTTTTACGCGAGATTGGGAGGCAAAAAATACTACTTAGAGAATCGCTGTCACTTTTACATTATACCACTTCATAATAAAAGGCTGTCGAGAGGCGTTGCCCGGCAGATGAGTTCAGGAGGATAAAAATTCGATTACAATTAAATTAACTCTGTCCGTATTTATTTTTCATTAATTGTATCTGATAATAAAACCAATTTATCTCAATGAAAGGTCACCGTGTATTTCTGACGATCAAAATATATGATTTTGTGTTTTATACCTAACGTAATTTTTGAATTACTTGTATTTAAATGTTTAATTATGCCCATAAATAACATCTTCTCTCTCTCTCTCATCAATGCTCTCTTTAGGGCTATTATCGATTTTCTAATGGATATATAGGTATAACGTTATGTGTACCAGGAGAACACGAACAGTAGAGAGACTACAGCTTAATTTTCAGTGTGGAATTTGCTGTAACTATAAAATATTTAGTGTTTTCTTTCTCTTATGGCAATTATTTTTTATATACACCAACGTTGATTTAGCTCTGATCACGCACAAATTAAAATAATTTTATATATATTCTTAAGTCGTAAAACTCGTGGAAAAACGTGTTGTTTTGTTGCGATAGAAGCTCCATTCTAAATATATTTAAAAAAAACATAAAACGTCTTCGGGCGGGTAGTTGTCAAAATATTATTCGTAAAAAAATATACCTGTAGCTATTATATATTTCTCCCTAAAGGGTCCAGGTTTCAGAGTTCCATCAATGTAACATTATTTCAGGACGTTAAAATCACTGCTTCGTGGTCTCGCGGCACAAGTAGGTGCCGTGCGATCTAGAGGTCCTGGGTTCAATGCCCGGGTCGGGCAGTGTTTTTGGGTTTTTCCATTAGGAAATTCTCAGTAGCAGCACGGAGTCTAGAAATGTGCCCGAAAAACGGCAATAGGCTCGCCCCCTATTACGTGGGACTAATACATACTTGGCGAAATGTGAATGCGGAAATGCACCTCTGCCTACCCCTTCGGGGAATACAGGCATGAGGTTATGTATGTATGTATGTTAAAGTCATCAAAATACCTTCAAACTTTTACCCTAGAATACATATTAGGCCAATGGATCGCCAAATGAACACCAGGAGCGTACATTGCATTTTTGTCTGTTTGTAATTAAACAAACAGGCAAACGGGCGGGCTCGTTAGCTACACCGGTGCCGCCACGCCTACCACTAACCAATTCTTAATTAAACCACATACATTCCACTACAATATCAGTATAACTCGTAATGGGATCGATTGGCTGCAATGAAATGTTATAGTTTGTATGTACTTATTTTTATTCTTTTTACCTAGATTCTAAATTTGTAATTGTATGAAATGATTTATTTAATTTTCTTTATTTCTACAAGGAATAATACAATGTGACATCATTCCTTTTCAAAACAACGGCCCAACGGAAGACCAGCGTTGGCTGTATTGCCAGCATATTGCTGAGTTGGTGCCTTTTTGTTACAAACAGAGTTTTAAGTGGTTACGTCCATTTTATTTTATTTTTAATTTACTTTTGTTCTGTATGTTTGTAAACAAATAAACTTTTTTCTTTCTTTCTTTCTTCTTACTTGCTCTCTCACGCCTGTATTTAAAATGATATTTGTTGGGCCCTATCCCACCACACACCCGCCACTGTAACTCCCGTGCTCTAGGATCAACAGCGGCACGCACAGTATCGACGCCGACCCATGAAGATCAGCCAATGTAAGGGGACCTAATTTGTCATAATCCCGCAACGAAGTTAATCAGAAAGACAATATAGTTGGAAAACAGAGGTGTTCACTTAAAATGAAATTTAAAATGATAGACCAAATAATCGTGCACACCTATTTTTGAAGCTATTATAGGGTATTTAGGGCGATTCTATTACCGGTAACATTTATCGACTAATGCCGTCGCGAATTTAACTCGGGAGTTTTAAATTGCAGACCAAGACTTTGTGAACATGTGTACTTTATATTTTCGTTAAGCACACATCAGATATAATGTATGCTGTAGAATGCAATACTCCATTAACAATTAATTGAATTTCTTAATTGCATCCTCCCCACAAATTACTAATCAACATTTCAAACTGTTCAGACCACACATCATCGTACAAATATCAGATAATTACCGTGTTACGCGAGTGAACCGAACTGTGCTGGGCCGTTTGGGATGCGGCTCCATCAATCAAAGCTCCGTTCGATGAGGATCAAGAAGCGCCACTATGATTTATCTGGGCCTGCGCCCGCGCACCCACGTAATGGCCGTGATCACGACTTGATTTTTTTGAAAAAACAATTCGATAGACTGTGAGAAACAGAAAAACTATTACTTAAGTTAAATCGATTTGTTTTTTACTTTTGAGTTTATTTTTTGGTGTATCATCTAAGTATTTGGCTAGGTAACATGAACTTATTTATTTATTTACTATCCATCCATCAGCCAATGGAAGTCCACTGCTGGACATAGGCCTCTTCTAATGACTTCCGGTACGTGGCCTCCACTCGAGAACTTTTTGGCCCCATCGGCCATCAGTTCTCCGCGCTATGTGCCCGGCCCATTGCCACTTCAACTTGCTAATCCGCTGGGCTATGTCGGTTACTTTAGTTCTCCTACGGATCTCCTCATTTTTGATTCGATCTCGTAGAGAAACCCCGAGCATAGCCCTCTCCATAGCTCGTTGAGTGACTCTGAGCCGTCTAATTTATTTACTATTAATAATTTATTAATTTATCTATTGCGCTTTAGGCCCTTAGGCGAAAGAATATTTAAAAGTGCTCTACAGCTCAAAGATTTTATGTCGTGGGGTCGGGGCCGAAAATTCAAGGTCACCGTCCGAGTATCCTGTTTCAACCTTCTAAGATATCCGCTGGAACTGTTATTATTATAACCATAGTCCAAGTCTCATTGGGCACATTCACAGAACAGCTGAATAAGATTAGAAGGGAAAAAGACAGTATTTTGTATGGGGACGAGTGTCGCCTCTTGTCTGTCACCTGTTCATTCTACTACGATTACATCGACCATAACCAATGATAAAAATTTCAAACAAAAATGAAGGGCTGCTGTTGGTTGTCATACACTTACAAAAGTCTTGTTATTACACGCTACCCGAATTACTAAGAAGCAGCTAATATGATAGTCTAATCGTAGGTTCGGTACGCTCGGCATGCTGACATTTCCTTTCTAGTCTTATTCGACTGTTCTGTGGGCACGTTAATAGTATTTTGGACCGTCCAATAATGTCACACTACATTATACAGTTCAGTTTTTTACTGTATTTTAACATAGTAATAAAGAAATACACAAAAATCCACCGGACCAATATTGATATTAGACATTTTATTGAACGCTTTCCGTGCCATAATTTACTTTAAGCGGTACATAGTCCGTGAAATTCCACAGGATAGCGTGGCGTGTACGTGTTAGAAAACCAAAAATTCAAATCAATATAACCAAATAATGGAGAAAAACCTCAAATTCAAGATACAAAAAGCGTTTTAGCAAACACCGACTCATCACGGTGGCCAAAAAACATATTCAAATTGGTGCACGTATTTATTTTTAATTTATTTACCTTGCAATCGTGGTGGCATCGCAAAACATCTTTTGATCCCACGGCAAAAACTTGTCAAAATGATTTTATATTGATTTTGATTGAAATCGACTCCAATTTACAAAGCAACTTTGGCACTGTGGTATTCACGGCACAAATCGTAATTTCATACTACATTTAAGAAGTGGTCTAGGTTTCAAATGCAAAAATTGAAATTGCTCGTCATCGTCATAAAAAAATGTTATTCATTTGTCATTCATCCCACGAGGTGAGCAAAGCGTGGTGTGTATAAAATCATAGGATAGGACATTCGAATCCAAAATAAAAAATGAGACCATAGTACATAAGGTATCTAACTTTAATATTAAACTATAGAAGTCAACATACAATTCTAAAAACGTGGGTACAATTATATCTACCTGCGTGAAATAGCTATCTCTAGACAAAGTAAGCTTTTCCAGTAGTCTCTTAAGTCCAGTTCTCGTCATAATATTAACGCATCAAAATCATCATCCAACATGGCTTCCACAATAGCCATACTTCTGAATTAAGGAAGGAATTCGAGGGTATAAATCATAACATTAATTCGTTGATCCCTAAATTAGAATAATAAATTGGTTAACATATCTCAAAGAGGGAGCGGGCTACAGGTCACAAAACGAAACAAAGCATAGACAAACAGAATAACAAATGAGTTGAAACTAAATTGAATGTTCCATTCTTGTTTTAATAACGCTGATATTTTTGTTATAATATCCAATTATGGGTGCTTCAGATTATTTCTACTTTTTCTTTCGTTTGGGGGTAACTCTCGTGAACTAATTAATGATTTCCCTCCCAGTTGGGGTTCAGGGCTGGCGCGAACTTTAAATAAATTATTTAAAAAAAAACTACTTAATTTACGTAAACTATCAACAGAGTTTTAAGTAATAAATTGCATTTAATTTTAAGGAATTAACGAGTAGGATATTCGTATTTTTCATTAGATTTAAAACCTGTCAATGCGATTTAGGTAAGGCATACCTGTATCTACTGATGACAACAGTTTCTTTTCGTTTTCTATTAAACGACAATTATGTCCAAACTGCGCTGCCAGACTATCAAAAGCGTTATAAATTAAGGCTTTTATATTAAGACATTTGTAAGTACTGTAACTGTTCTAATAAATTACTAAAAAACCTTTTTTATTCATAACCCAAATATGATCAACTTAAAAAAAATACAAAGAAACTGACATACTTGTTGGTTCATATCAAGTATTTATTTGATATGAAAAACGGTAAAATCTTGCATTCCGACACTCTCTTACACCTAAATAGAAAAAAATCCCAAAAGTATGGAGTTTATATTGGTATCTATGTGGGCCGATATTTTTTGGTGGCGGCCCTAACAACATGCCCCGCATAAGGTCTCAGCGGGAGTCAAAACCGTTTGTCATGGCCCACCGGACCACGCCCGCGCTTCCACAACCTCAAACTAGGCTAATTCTCTCGTTTCTCGATCATTTAACATGTTTTACACCTACTATGTGTTTTAATTTTAGTTTTAATATCTATTCATCTATTTTTCGTATCTATTTTACCACTAGGAAATTCTCAGTAAAAGCACGGAGTCTAGAAATGTACTTGAAAAACGGCAATAGGCTCGTCCCCTATTACGTGCGGCTGACACATACCAGGCAAAATGTGGGTTCTGAAATGCACTTCTGCCTACTTCGGGGAACACAGGCGTGAGGTTATGTATGTATGTATTCATAACACGTAAATGTTACAGATGGATTAAATAACCGTTTAGGCACGTAGGCAATTAAATTGATTGTATGGTAAGTAGATGGATAAATGATACATCTGTTGGTATTCACATAATTCAGCTGTTTGTATAGAATATTGGCCTCGAGGTTTAGGTACGCGGTCGAGAATCTTGACGGTCGCGGGTTCAAACCCTAGGCATACACTTCTGACTTTTCGAAGTTATTTGTGTATTTACAAAGAATTATCACGTGCATTAACGGTGAAGGAAAACATCGTGATGAAACCTGCACACCTAAAAGTTCTAAGTAATTTCTTAGATGTGTAGTCCTCCAACCCGCATTAGGCCAGCGTGGTGGACTAAGGCCTAAACCCTCTCAGTTGTAGAGGAGGCCCGTGCCCAGCAGTGGGCCGTATATGGACAGATGATCATGATGACACATTAAAATATTCTGTAAGAAATTGTCTAAAGATTAGAGAATTTTTAACCCAAAGACACCGCTAGGTTTAAAGGAATTAAGTAAAAAAGAATCAGGAACTTCGTTTTATAACAACATGATACCTACGTCTTAAACAAAGACGATAAAGCTTTAACCAACGATGCATAAAACCCTTCTAGTTTTTTGTTTAAATTGTTTAGATATTTGTGTAAATTTTACGGTATATTTTACAAATCAATTTCATCGCATATAAGCAGCAATCAGACACAATATAATCCATTCAAACGATGTGATTTCGAACGTTTCTCTCGCATATCTTCAATGTATGTATCGTGGCTCCAGTAATAAACTTTACAACTGCATTTATAATATCCAAAGCAGTTAAAGTTAATTTACATGTGTACGCCATTTTGATCATAAAACGCAGCTAATAATCAGTAAGCACTGAATAAGTGTTTCTCTTATAAATAAAGATGTAAACCTACTTTTGTGAACCCTAGAAACTTAATAGTCTGCTTTAGGGCTGGAGATCGGTCTAATTATTTTTATTATATTGTAAATCTAGCGTATATTCTCATAGATTTAGGTACATAAAAATATACAGTTATAGATTTAATTAATTTACTTCTACAGATTAAATTTATGAGGACTATGGATTTCATGATGACACTTATTATTTTTGAAATGAAAACTTCTTTAGCGGCGCTGAGCACTTTTTTTGGATAGGTATAAACCCTGATCTAAAATGCGTAAGACGCATTATGTAATATAAATTGTCATGTTTGTGTAATAAATATTGTATTTTACCACGTAAATGGTAGTACTTTTATACTGATAAATAAAGCAATTCGTGCGAAATTATTCCCTAACCATTCCAAAATATTCAAAAATGCACAACGTTAATGTTGAAGTTTTTCACTTCTGCCGGCACTCCCGGAGTGCCACACTTTTTTTAATAATCAGGTTTGTTAAGCCACAAAACCCAAACGCCTACTTTTGTTAGCCAGTCTATGCAATTACTAACGTGATAGTAATACCAGGACCTCAGAAATGCCAAATACCCTTGAAAATACATAAGCTCAACAAAAAAGTACAAAAGTAGAATCACGTTAGTTAATTCTTATGATTTGTGAGAATCGTCTGTGTTAAAGAAGTAATTGACTTACAAACGTATTTCTACTACTTATTTTAAAATTATTAAGCAATTGGCAAAGCATGTAGAAGTTATTCATCAAAGTCAGAAATATACAAAGTTTTGGAATAAGGTGGTCAGAGGACCTCAAACGTCAAAACTCTCGAAATTTAAGTAACGTTTAAGTAAGTGGGCTATCCGCCAGTGGCGGTACTTCCATAGAAGCCCAAAAGCCCAGCTTGCCTCACAAAATTCCGAATAATAATCTTTAAGCTTTAAATATTTATTTTACAAAAGCAATTTGACATATAAATGATTATCCTGACCCCATAAAAACAATTATAAACTAGACATTACACAATTAACGTGTAACGCTTTTGGGCTTCTATGGAAGTACCGCCACTGCTATCAGCATATAAATACTTTATGTCTCCGAAATTTCGTATCAGAAAACACATCACCATCAACACATATCCAAATAACCTTTCAGAAAAGTCAGAGGTGTGTGCCTGGGGTTGAACCTCCGACCGTCGAGATTCTCGACCGCGCGCCTAAACCTATCACTACTTTTTCTAACATACTCTTATAATATCATAACTCATACATTTACGCTATCTGGAAATGTGCCCGAAAAACGGCAATAGGCTCGCCCCCTATTACGTGGGACTGATACATACCTGGCGAAATGTGGGTGCAGAAATGCACCTCTGCCTACCCCTTCGGGGAATACAGGCGTGAGTTTATGTATGTATGTACATTTACGCTACTATACATATAGGCAATAATTATATATCAACGTAATTGTTTGGAAAGGACTCTCATAAAAATTAGCAATATTGTAAAGGCTCTTAATTGCTTCTTATCGACGCTTATAAATACGTTTTACGTCAAAATGTTCCATATTATCAACAATACTGACGGTACATCTGACCTTTATAAGAAACTGTTTAAAAATACCTTGAAACAATTTAGTGATTGTTAATTATGTGGTGTAAATTGATAGCAAAACATTGATGTAAAGTAAGGAAAATGAGATGATTAAGGCAACTATTGAATATTAAAAAGGGTTTTTTAAATGTACTCAGGAAAAATAGTCCTGGGTAGTCTTATCATTGGTAAAACAGATACATACGATTGGCGAATAAAAGTTTGATGGACTTTTATGTGCATGAAGGTAGATAAAGCCATGTTTTAACATGAAAGTGGATAAAGCCATGTTTTCTTTCATGGCAACTGACAATTTATTGGCATATTGAGCTAAAAGTTTTTTAGCGCACGATAGCAAAACACATTGTATTTGTGACATTCACGACACGATATCTTCATGAAAATTCTCCATTAAAAGTCGGATGTGACTAAGACCAACTAGTAATAGAAATTAGACAGTTTGTCCTCTTCAAATTTAACGAATTTAATACAATTCACATATGAGATTCGTAATCAAAAATAAAATTATAACCACATATATTATAATTAAAATAAAAACAACTTATTATCAACATCATAACAAACCTACGATTGAAATACTCACAGTCAAATCGTTGCCCAGGCAGCTTAGTTACAGAACCTATTATAATTAAAAACAAACGCGAGCATCAAAAACAAATGACCATCGCATTCTTCTATTTTCAAACGCGCAACAAAAAAACCTTTAAGAAAAAAGAAACCCCATCCCGGCGGCTTTATCTGGTCGCTGTATAAATTACAATATTATTACGGGCGGATAGTTGGAAAGTTATTATAATATAGTCGAATGAAGGAAAGCGCAAAAAGGCCGTTAGTAACACGTGTCATTAAATCGATGTTTATTATACGGGCGTTGATGAAGTCGTCACTTCAGCGCGATTTGCAACTGGTGCGACCATCATTTCAAATCGGACGGATTTTAACGACTTATTTATGTGCTAAAGGGACATTTTGCGGGCCTATAAAGTTTGCATCTTAATTACATTAGACTTGCGACTACGTAAACATGCTATCGCCCCGCATTTTTATACCTTAATAAAATTATCACTGCCTTTTTATATGTGGAGTAGATAATACGTCAAGAAATAATTATTCGCTCTAGGTCTTGCAAAATTTTATGGGGTACTAAAAAGTAGCAGCAAGGACTCTGGTTATGTGTTCCATGAAACTGTAGACTCTCTAATACAAAGAACTTAAAACATAGCAAAACATATATAGTAAGCTCAAAGTACTATATCTTTGAAGTATATCCCTAAAGGACATGCAGGTCTGCCGCACGCGAGCGGCATATCCAGGAGAAGGCGGCAAATGGAGCGATTCATAATGTAATTCAAGTCATTGTCATTACATTACCCCAGCTTAAGTTTAAGAAATGTCATGACATTTTGGACACAAGAAAGTTAATGCAAGAATTTTGTAGGTAACTTCCTTTTTTTTAGTTGTAAGGTGTAGAGTGTTATAATTGTGAATTTACGCGCTAATAAACTCATCTTTTTAACTTGTAACTAAGCATGACAATAGAAGTGCGACGAGGTTGAATCAAAACTTTTTCAACGAGACGATTGAAGCCTATCCTAATAATCATAACACGATAATTACTCCCATAAATCCCTAACATTAATAACCAAACAAACATTTTTATTACCTGTTCAACATAACAGCGATAGGACGCTTTATTACAACTCATGAAACTATCAGAAAAATTCAATTACCGAATATATTCCCAGACGGATAGTATTTTAAAATTAAAAAAGAAAGCCAATCAACGTGAACATTAAATATTGTTTGAAAAAACAACAAAAAGCCATTGGAAACAAGCAAATGGGCTTGATTAGGTCCGATGTCACGCCGATAAAAGCCGTAAAGCCGAAAATTGAAAAGGTTACTTCATTAAAAATGCTATATTTTACAATTTTTAAGCAGGCAGGTGAACTGCATGGCGTGGCGTAGGGCGACCAAATGTTAATTTTTTTATTATACTTATTGGGACATTTTGTGTCAAGGGTATAAGTAATATCAGGTGATTTTTAGTTTAGCTTGTATTTAAAAAGAAATTTTTTGTGACTGGATAAATCGCAGATCAGGATGTAAGGGAAAGAAATCCGCTTTTTTGCTTAAACGAGTATGTCAAGTTTCGGTGATGTTCTACTTATTACCGTTTCAAAAGGAAATAATGTACGCGCGCGCCCACAGTACCTAAGTTTAGTTAAACACACAGTAATTTAAGTTTAGTGTAACAGAACTATACTGTATATTTTACGTACATCCTACTATACACACGCAATGAATTTTTACCCAACAAATATACGTACCAACGCACATACCGAATTTGTTGACAACTCATTTTAACTCCAGACTATGAATATCGCTGACATAGTGTGGGTTTAGAAGTCCACTTCTTACATACAGGTGTACGTTAATTAACTAATATTTATAAGAAATTCCTCAGCAAAAGGGCACCCTAGTCGACGGTCGAGGCCGCCGCTCCCCGCCGCGCAGGTCTAATGAAATAAACTGAAAATCAACACGCGCGCCAGTCCGAGCGCTTTGTGCCGCCGCTGCACCGCTCAGCGCTCAAGCTCACGATATCATTAACACCAAAATTTATTGTAATCTTGGCCCCAAATTGTTTGAGCGTAGGTCATCGATAAAACAGCGCTTTTGTCGCTTGCGGCGCTCATGGCATAATTAGCTAGATGAAGTCTACCGCAATTGAACTAATACAACAATGGAAAATGTCGATAAGTTTTTATATAGTGCTTTATTCTCAGAACTTTGTGTAAATTAAGAAAAAAGGTAAAAATAAGGTATTAACAACTTAAATGATAAGCCGAACCAAAAACAGAGCATTGCTATTATTTCAAAATGGATGGAATGGAGAAACTACATCTCAACTGCATCATGAATCAGCGAAACAGTTTATATTAATATTACTATGTTTATTATACAAATATTACTCTCAATATAACCATGATAGTTAAATATACCAAAGCATGTACGTATGAGTTGGTTGATACTTAGGCGCTAGACTCAATACTATTGACATAACTTCTGGGGATTTAAATAAAGCTAACGAAACATCCCATCATAATCAGCCCATATACATACGTTCGACTGCTGGGCACGGACCTCCTCTACAACTGAGAGGATTTAGGCCTTAGTCCACCACGCTGCCCTAGTGCGGGTTGGCGGACTACACACCTAAGAAATTCCTAAGAACTTTTAGGTGTGCAGGTTTCATCACGATGTTTTCCTTCACCGTTAAAGTACGTGATAATTCTTTGTGAATACACACATTACTTAGAAAAGTCAGAGGTGTGTACCTGGGGTATGAACCCGCGACCGTCGAGATTCTCGACCGCGTGCCTAAACCTCGAGGCCATCATGACTCTAACGAACGACGAAACATCTAAGACTCCAAAAAAAATATTTCCCACCAAAATAACTTTAAATCAATGAATCATCTCGAGAACACTTCTGAAAGTTATGATAATAAAACAATAATTCATGAGAGACCAAATTACAAAACGTATTAAGTTTTGCCGTCGACCTAGTGAAGTTAATAGGATCAATCCATCACCCCACTGGAAGTTTAGGCTACCACACGGTCTATCCGATCCAAACTGATTGAATTAGTTGTATTTATCATGTAAATGGGGTCCTGACCTCGCCACCTTATTCTGAAATGTTGATCGTATCAAACCGATAGATCGATCTTACTGTTTCTCTTTTTATATTTAGAATGGTATTGTATCTAAGATTACTGCCTCGTGGTCTTACGGTACAAGTATGTGCTATACAATCTACAATCTAGTCAATAACGGGCAAAGTGATACTGGGTTGTTCCATTAGGAAATTCTCAGTAGCAGCACGGAGTCTGGAGTGCCCGAAGCGCGACAGTAACCTCACGCAATAGAGGGATTTCAAATGTCCCCCACTTAGCCCTATTTTGGACGCTCATTTGGTGTGAGCGTCCGTGACATTCACGGGGCCATGCGCTCTGCCGTACATCTAGGGATCGTACATCTTCTGTAAGGGCGCACCTCCCCCGTAGCACGCCCGACAATCCGATAACCCTCATTAGTCGCCTCTTACGACAGGCTACCGTGGCAAGGGATTACCGAGCGTAATGTGGATGCAGAAATGCACCTCTGCTTACACCATTGCGGAATACAGGCGTGAGATTATGTATGTATGTATGTTTGCTCGGCCCATATTATTCGCTATTAATTAAACTAGAAGATTATCTTATTAATTGTTGCGCCATTAACTACCTTGTGTAATGTGAAATGACGGATTAAATATACTATATGTACGAGTATAGTATAAATAATACAAATAATAATACCTTGGTAATAGCTTGTTGGTTCCGAGCCATAATTTTGTGGCGTGCAACCATGAGGTTTTCGGTACCAATCAGATGTTAATAATAATAATAAAAAATTTAATAAAAAGAAAATGTCAACATTAATATTTACAACTTAAAATTTATTCTAAGAGTAATGTTATTGATACTTGTATTGTTAAATTAAAAAGCACACAAATAATTTGCTTTGAGCAGTTGCGATACAAAATATACCAAGCGATATATGCGAAGCAATATATACCAAGTTATTAGTTAACTACAAAGTAAATCATTTAACTACAGCATCCAGAATAGGGGTAACAAACCTAACACAAGCGTGTAACGGTAGGGGTGCGCGTGCGCCGCGTGACGTCTCTACGTCCAAAGAGATGCGCCGTAGAGCAAATCGATTACGATTCGCAGGTGCAAATAATGATGTTTTTTATCGATAAAAAATTAAGCAGGTGCTTTTTCGGTAACTCATTTTTTATCACTTTTGATGATGATATTAAATATTAATAGATATAATGATTTTGTCGTTCCATAATTACGTAAACTTTATAATGTGATTATTGTAATGATTAGCTCAGGTATCGATTAACATATTTTAAATGTTTTATTCAAAGATGTCATTTTATACTTAATCAATGCGGCGAGATTTATGGTTTAAATTAAAATAGTTTCTAACAAGGTGACGAAACTCTTCCGAAAAGCGACAAAATTGTAACTTCCACATAAGTTACTTTTAATGATTATAAAGTTTGTTATCCAATAAGTCTATGTAACTTAGGTTAAAAAATATATCTTGAAGAAATAATATCAAAATACATACAACACTATATCTATTATATTTTAGTTATAGAAACATACAGTCTACATTCCCATTAATAATAAGGTTGATTAATCTCATTATTAAATCAGCCTCAGCCATACAACATAGTACAGGCCTCACTCGACTCTTATGGGGCCACTACGAAGTCAAAAATGACCGTGGTACAAACATGATGTTCTTCTGTGCTGTCCTACCAACAAGTGCCAATGAAAATACCCTACTTACTCCCTAAAGATACTCATTAAAGATGTACATCTTTGTTTTGTTTAAAATTTTACCAGGCTTTGATAGTCGCATATAAAAATATAGACTAAAAAACCATTTAGTGATTCTAATAAATACATCCAGTAGTCCCATACATGGTTCTGACTCCACACTAATTTACGAGTCTTGTGTTGTGAGTATCAGAAGTGATGGTATTTGACCACACAAACATTTGTCTCGGTGCGGGCCTCGAACCCGCGGCCTCTCATTTCGCATGCTAGTGTCTAGCCAACTGCGCCACGGCGCTGTCAATTGAGCATCAACATTACCAAAATAAAAAAACGACTTCAAAACTGCCAATTTAAAACTGTGTTCGTACAACAGTGGCATCACGCCAGTCGAGCCGGCCGCTTATAGCATATCTCTACTATTTATTTATAATTACAGGCAGCCAATATTGTTTTCAACACCGCGTATTAGTACAATGTTATCAAGCCAGCGCGCTACGCGGATCGATTTAATATTGTAATGAGACCAGCTCAGTGTAACCGAATTATAATGTACGCACACTTTGTGGACGTCATGCCACGACACTCCACTGTGCACAAAGTGCGTTAAATTAATAAGAAACAAAGTTTTTGATTTAATCCATTTAATCATAGATTTATGATGATGATGATAATGAATCATAGATTTGCATTAGGTATACATGAATTGTTTCTTTTAAAATTCAACTTGCCACATTGAAATATAGGTCATTCGTCTGGGATAAAAAATTCCTTAACACTCTGTCTCACAAACCTTTTGTGAACCATAAAATCATTCCGATGCAGGACTCGAACCCGCGGCCTTCTATTTCACAGCTGGTCTGACCAACAGCTCCACGAAAGAACCACTAACTCGCCACTCAAATCTCCAGGTTGCTTAGCATATCGTGCGCTCAACTTCAAATCTAGTGACGATGAAATATGACTCTCCCATGATTTATTGTAACAAATTATCTTTTTTTCATACAACGCCGCCTCAAATCTTTTAATGTAAATAAGGCGTCTGCCGTTTGATTTAATAATGCATTCGAGATTGTAAGATATATACTCGTATAAGGAATCAATTTACTTATACATTTGAATACGTAATGCGGTTCTAAAGTACTGCGCAGTCATTTGTTATTTTTAATTGGGTGTAGTTTTTTAAAGTGCTCTTATGATTTTTAATTGATTAGGTTTCTCTAGCAACCCAAGGCATATATTTACTTTTAATTTTATTAATTGTTGTCTTGATATTGTTGAATTATGATGAAAATATGATTACGGATTGTTCATTCATTAATTGAATGAAATTAAAAAATATATGACATTAAAATTAATTGCTATAAATTATTTACGTGAAATCTTAAACTCAACTGAAATATTTAAATCTCGCGTTGTTTTAACCTTTCTTCTATTAGCAACAAAGTCAATGTGTATATGGAAACTTTCTCTGCTTAACCTTGCCTGTAACAACCAATACTATGTTTTAGCCACATCTCTAAAGTTAAATGTAAACCAATCTGGTACATTTGTCCGTCTGCCCCAAGCGTTAAGTCACCGTAATGAGTTTTCTAGAAAATAACCCACAATTAGTACTGTCCAGTATTAATATCGATGAGTGATGGGGGGCCGCGGGCGTCTGTCATTCCGTTCCATTTAAATTGACCTCTCTAGTTCCACATTCTAATGCCGCAATTAATATAATATCACCATTTGGAGGGATCTTTGTAAATTTGTTGGATAATTCCTCGCCCTATTCATTTGCGTTGTTAAAATGATTGACACATTCAATTAGCGAGGTGACCGGCGGACCTCCCAACTCGGTTCTGAGCTATTAACTGGACCAGTTTGCGTGGACCTTGCTGAATCGCCTCGCACACCCCCTGTTGCCGTATATTTGATAGATACCGCGAGGAAGGGTAGGCCATGTGTGGTTGGTGATGCGAAAATGGTAGGGTTATCGTATTGTCTTGAGGTTTCACCGTTGTTTTCTGCAATTAGCGTAGGAATAGCGTGTCTCTGGTTTAATAGGCCTTTCAGCGTAATTCAACGTTGATGTGCTAGATGATTTGGTTTGACAATGAATTATTAACAAGAATGCGTTGAAAAGTGCTTAAGTTGGAACGAAATGGTTTTTTTCTTATAAGGTGTTTATTTGTGTATATTCAGACTGCATAAGACTGACATTATTTCGTCGATTGGTGGAGGATGGTCGTAGTCTTTCTTTCTTAGTCAACTTTATTAGACCGCATAGAATTCACCATCAGATTCGGGGTCGTCGCTTTCCTGCACCATGTAGGTACTTCTCGAATGAATATCTACGCTATAAACATGTAAATTTATTAAATTAAGGTGTAGAATCTGATGAAGCATGTGTGGGGTGAAATTGGTAGATAGAGTGAGGAATAGTGTGATAAGGGAAAAATGTGGATTGAAAGTCGATGTAGTGACTAAAATTGAAAGGGGGATGCTAAAATGGTTTGGCCACATTGAAAGGATGAATGTTTGCAGAATGACGAAAGAGATTTACTGTGCGGAAGTGAACGGTGAAGTCGGTCGAGGACGGCCCAGGTGCACCTATAAAGACCATATAGGTAAGTTACTGAAAAAGGGCAATATAAAGAGTCCTCGAAACCGACGTGCATGCATGAAGAGGATAATGTCAGTGGAGGAAGCGAAAGAGGTGTGTTTGGACCGTGGCATTTGGCGCTCTATAGTCTCTGCCTACCCTAACGGGAGACAGGCGTGAGTTTATGTATGTATGTATGTATGTCAAAAACACTAAACTACAATATTCGTTAGACTATGTTTTACCCCCGAAAGTCCCAGATTGAGTACGTAGTCTGTTCTAAGGTTGCAATGTGACACCATTTTATCTTCATTCAATTGACGATTATAAAAGGTTTTAAGCATAAAAAATTCACCAAGGTTTTCAAATCTTAATCCATGCAAAGATGTCAATATATGGAAGAGATTATTCATATTATTTACCAAAAAAAGTTTAGTCTCAAAGAAAACACGAAACAAAACATCTCTTAAGGCCACCAATCGCTACGCTAACACCCGCGGATTTCCATTTCACTGAACCCGGCAAACACTGCCAGACCCAAAAAATGAGCCCAAACAAAACTAAAAGCATTCAAAAGAACTGAAACACGATTTCAATCCACTGCGACCGCTATTAAACCTAGACATCTCTATTAAGAACATTAAATCAGATCATTTTTGACCACTATGTAGTTTTTTGCCTCACAATAGCACAAAAGCGCCGTGCGGCGACTAATCTGAGACCGCTGTGGCCCCTTAATGAAGTTGTAACACAGTTCTGAGTGCATTCCGATGCTCTTTATTGCGTATTTCAATTATGAATTATAATAGCAAAGGGTAGCTCGCTGTGCATAGAGTAGTACGGTAGAATCGACGTGTATGTGTCAATTATGCCTAAATTGTATTCATCATAATCAGCATAAAGACTTCCACTGCTAGACCGAGGCCTCAGCGACAGGCTGACGACTTTACTAAAACTACGGAAAACTATTAGATAGGCCGCTTCTGACGGGACGCTTTGTAAATTTTTGAGGATGGCATATGTAGGAATATCTCAGAAGGATATGCAAGGAAATATGGCAGGCTCTACTAGACTAGACTCTCGCCTTATTACAAGGAATTAAATCAAAGCTGTTAAAGCGTGTTTGTGAAAATATGCCTCTTCCTACACATTCGAGGACACAACCGTGAAGGCTAAAAATATTATTTTCGTATCTTAATGTTTATATGATGAATGATCTCTATTTTTTGTGATATTCACCAAAAATCTGAAGTGGGAATTATGTGATTAACTG